>OV179161.1:14800000-17200000 GCA_921972225.1 Euplexia lucipara | reverse complement strand
GTTAGTGTTCGCGGTAGAAACACGGATTATTAATTGTTTAAGTTACCCAATAAAATTTTAAAGAAAACTGTTATTTCAGTCTTTTTTTCGAACTTTAATGTTAGTGGTTCAAATGTCAAAAATCCCTTTATTAGGAAAATGGCAAATTTCTTTATTAATGCAAAGGTGACTTGGTTTATCGTTACTGTGACAAACGAAAACACTTTATTTGATGAATCCTTAAAGAAAATTTTAATTAATATCAATCAGGAGAAAAGTTATTGCAAAAATATATGTTGATCCCTAGACACTTTTGATGTGTGTATATACAATTTATGAATAATGTCCTCTATGCTAGGAAAGTCCTGTGTTATAGGAGACAATGAGTATATAAGGATCGTAGCTAATGGCGTACTGAAGTATGAGCAGCTTAGATATTAATGTGGCAAAAGGATATTATGAATATCAGTAACGTGTTTACAGCAAATAGCAGTTTATAAGCAGCTTATGACCACAGAAGCATCTAGTCTGTTTATATTTCATTTTGGACTTTAAGTCAAAGCTAGAAGTCTGACGACTATCAAACCACAAGACTAATTAGCTAACTTATTAATTCCATTTCACGTCAAACACCAAAATTCGTTGCAATTCGCTTCGGCGTACGTAAGCCAGTTTCTCGATTCACTAACACGTACAGCACGACCAAATTGTGATGTCATGAATTTGAATTAACTCCCAACGTCTAACGTGGCGTACTGAATTTTGCTGGTTTATATTATATACGTTTCGAACTGAAAATTAAGCTAAGTCAGACGGTTGTAGAAATGCAGTTGTATTAAATATTCAAGTCGGGGATTAGTGAGGGAAATTATGAGAAGTTCTGTATCTAATGTGTGAGCTGACTTGATTTCTGTGTTATAATATGTGTCTTATTTTATTTGACTTACTTATTGGTCTAGTGAGCGCTTGGCTACCTGGCCTACTGCTTACCATGGCTGACAATGTGTTTTTTGAGTTTTCTGCCTAGAATTATCGAGACTGGAGACTGGATCCGTGCTCGATTGATGGTAATAGGCTTGCCCTCTATCAGATTGGACTTAAACATCATATATTATTTTATATAACATTGTAGGACCTATCTCAGTCAGTATAGTACTTTTTATTAAAGGTACATCGTCCTCACATATAATCTAATTATGTATACAAAATATTGTAAAATCTATCTCAAAAGAGTAAAAGATAAAGATACCGGGCTGGTATCCACACAACTTCACGTCAAAGCGCGTATTTTGCGTATGGGGCATAATCTACTACGCGGGCCCAGTGCGAATTGGTAGATGTCACATGTCTTCGAATGTTTGGTTCTAGGACATGCCGGTTTCCTCACGATGTTTTCCTTCACTGTTTTTGAGAGCAGTGGTGATGAAATAAATTACACAAAGTAATGCGTAAGTCGGGGCCGCCACCACTGGGCAACCGCTGCTCTAGAGTAAGTGTGGAGTTTCTTGCACATTCTTCTCCATATGAAACTACCTTTTAGAATGTGCAACTAGAATCATTCTCTTAATTTATTTAATCTGTAAGTCTGATGTTCAAACGTGCCATTTATGGGTTGACATGAAGTAAATGATTTGATTTTAACTGGCAAAATGTGGGTGTACTGCAGGGACACCTCTGTTTCATATAAACGTAACTCATATGGGTGGATGTGTAAATGGGGATTAGTGTAGAAGTTGTGTTTTGTATGTGAGTGTGTCAACAGAAGCGAGTAAGTTAATTTATGTGTTGCTATAGTGCTTCAGTGTCTTCTTATAAAAGTGTTGTAATCCAATTACCGTGCCGTGCCGTCCCGTGTTTATTCGTGTGCCTTTCTGTGCTAAATAAATGCATGTTTGTTTGTTTGTTTGTTTCAATTTATTCGATTTTATTACATGTATGTGTTTGTTTAGTGTATTTATACATTGGTACTTCATGCATGGAAGGCAAGGCTAATTAACGACTGGGAGTCCACCATTACTTAGCCCCACTAAAATAAATATGAGTTAGGCGTAGGTACAAACAAAAGCACTTAAAGAAATATATCCATAATTCGTGTGTTTATTATGAAAAGCTGTAAAGGCTCCTCGTTAGAAGCTCCGAGGTATTACGTAATATGAACGGTAATTCTGGGAGGCGAACTAATTCTCTCACTGCTATTAGCGTTGTAATTTAGCATTTATGTATTAATATTATTTATGTAAGTGGTTGCTTACCTTATTTCATTTATTTATTTGCTTCTTGCCGGTGACCTCGTCCACGTAGTAAATATTAGGGGCTTAATTTGTGCAGCAATGATAGGCTAGTGGTGTGACCAGCGGACTTACAACTCACAGGTCTCGAGTTCGAACCCAAAGCACGCATTTATGATTTTTCAGATGCATCTGTATATTAAAATAAATAATATTCTACAACTTTTTACACAACGCCATTTAGTCCCAAGCTAAGCTGAGAACTTGTATTATGGGTACTAAACTGCTTATAAACATACTTAAATATTTCTAAATACATACATATTATAGATAAATTACTCCCAAACACAGAACAAATGATCGTGCTCATCACAGAAACATTTTTTCTGGGTGTGAATCGAACCCTCGACCTCCGGAAAAGCAGGGAGGGTAACTAACTACTAGACCAACAGGTCAGTCAATTGTGTAACACTTGCTTGAAAAACGGTGAAGGAAAATAACATGAGAAAATTAATATCCTTGAAAGATATGTTATCTTACTATGAATCCAAGACAGAGCCGTTAACAGGTAGGTCACTAACGACACGTAAACAGGAAGATTCTTAAAAAAATGTACAGACACACAAGTTACATCGGCACCCCAAGTTACCACAATGTGTCAAATTTTCCCAATTGAATATGAACCTTATGTTGTTCGACAGAAAGTTGAAAAACGATTAATCAAATTTGACACATTGGGGTAACTTGACGTGCTGGCGTCTGTAACTACCATATTTGCATTTAGTAAAACTCTGCAGCGATTTTGACATTACAAACATTCAAGTACACTTCAATTTTGTTTATTTGTATAGAATAAAGATGTAACTAGTTATTTCATTTCTTATCTTACTTATGAAAAAACTTTTTTACAAAAAATACAACCGACTTCAAAAAACACTAACCGGTGTAAAATAACTCTAAATTTGGAAGTCTGTGGCTTTGGTGGTTTTGTCTCATTCATGATTGGCCACCGACTTCCGAATTTAGAGTTATTTTACACCGGTTAGTGTTTTTTGAAGTCGGTTGTATTTTTTGTAAAAAAGTTTTTATTTAACAATTTTTAGTTTTTTATTTTTATATACCTAGATGATAATTTTTATCCATTTCTACAACACATATTTACATATTACAACCAAACAAATAAACAACAACTGTTCGCGATGAAATCAAAAAGTAAAATTCATGAACAAAAATTTTCATAAAATGAAAACTACCAGACCAAACTATGTAGTTTTTTTATAAGACCAAAAAAGAACTTGTCCGCATCAAACTAAAAAAGAATCAGGTAAATCGGTACATAAATCTCAGCGTAATCGGTGAACATGCATACAAAAAAGTGTTAAAAAAAAATAATTTTCACAAAATTGTTCATAAAATGAAAACTACCGGGTCAAACTATGTTATATTTTTATGGGACCAAATGGCAGATATTCCGCATCAAAAACAAAAAGAATCACGTAAATCGGATCATTAAAAAAAAAAATACCGATTGAATTGAGAACCTCCTCCTGAAGTCGGTTAAAAATGAGAAGCTATAGCTAGAATAAGGAATACGAATTAGTAAAATAAAGGCAATAAAGGTAAAAAAGTTTAAAGCCATTATGAAAAAGTGACTGGAACATAATGATCGACACGCCACGAACATGATGGACATACGAGTAGAATGCAAGGTAAAAGTGATATACAAAAAGATCTAAAATGTTCTGTCGCATAATCGTGGCGTACAGTACAAATTGGTAGTATTAATCCAGATGGAAAAATAACCCCACACCATACTAACCCCTATGAATTCATGTAAATACACAGACAGCATCTGACCCTGTAAATAAAAAATAACCAACACACTTGCAAAATACCTTAACAAAAACAAAGCCCACAAAAATCGTAACCAAAGGACCACACCGCAAATTCCGATATAAAAAATTCAGCTTAGTACGAACGTAGGACCAAAATTGTTGGTCCTTATTGGCCACCTTATCGATACTCTCTCAAGGCATTTTAGCTCCAATAATTTATTCAAGGATTTCCGATTCAAAGATCACCGAACGAAGTCCAAAGTTCTCAATTAGGGTCCCCACAGTAACTAGGAAGAGTTATCAGGGACTTTAGGTTAGTTTATTTCTAAAACATAGCGTACAAACGGAATATTTTATCCCGAGGACAAAGATGTGTGACTTTGATAGGTCTAGATACGGTACGGGAGCGTAGTTTAATTTACCATGCATGTTTTTCCATACACAATGTTAGAGTAGCCAATATAGGAAGTTAACCTTTTCACGTATAGAATCGCCAAAGTATGGCGTTTCAACATTTGATCTGTACTAGGTTAGATCCTCGTATGTGAATGCATATTTTTTTACGTGCACTAATATATTAATATAGATCGTATTTTTTAAATAATTTTGTTGTTAAAAGAAAATGAAAATAAGTAATAAAAAATGAATATGGCATGTACAGACGCCAGCACATCAAGTTACCTCAATGTGTCAATATTTTTTTATCGTTTTTCAACTGTGTGTCAAACAGAATAAGGTTCATAGTCAACGGGGAAAATTTGACTCATTGGGGTAACTTGATGTGCTGGCGTCTGTACATTGTACGTGTGAGATTGTTTGTACTACTAACTCCTGACTTATCAAATTCATAAAATTGTCGTTTCACAGTGATTGTAACAAAACTCTTCCGAAACGGCTAGACCGATTCTTATGAAATTTTGTGTGTATATTCAGTAGGTCTGAGAATAGTAGGATGTAAACTAATAAAAACTAAATAAGGTTAATAAATTGATTCTAAGGCTGAACAAAGTTTGCCGGGGCAACCAGTCCTTCTAATCCTACTAATATTATAAAAGCGAAAGTTTGTGAGCATGGATACAAGGATGGATGGATGGATGTATGGACGTTTGTTACTCTTTCACGTAAAAACTACTGAATGGATTTTAATAAAAAAACTTTTTTACAAAAAAAACAACCGACTTCTTAAAAAAAAACTAACAGGTGAAAAATAACTCCAGTTTCGGAAGTCTGTGGCTTTGGTGGTTTTGTTTTGTTCATTATTGGCCACCGACAAGAAGTCGGTTGTTTTTTTTGTAATTTTTTTTTATTTTGTAATTTTTAGTTTCTTTGTATGTAAAGAAAGTCTTTCAAAACTTGAAAGAATCATTGAAATTGGATAACAATTGCTAAAGAAGTTCTATCTCTAAACATTAATCTGTACATCTCTGCCGGCCCCTTTTAAAATAGAATGGCGTAATGTTATGTTGTGGAAATACAAAAGCTCAGCATAGACATCTGACTATAGCAATCGCGAATAATTTGCTGTTATGCGTTGAAGAGTTCCGTTGCCTGTCTTTTTCATCAGTTTTTCTTCACCAAATGATATTTTCTAAATTTTTTTGTTTCTAAAAATGTTAAAATCGGTGCATGTGTGCCTATATTTTTTGAGGAGTTCCCTCAATTCCTCGAAGATCCCTCATCAGGTATGAGTTTTGATACAAATGGGACCAATCTGTTAGTATACCCTATTAAATAAAAAAAGAATTTTGAAAATCGGTCCATAAATGACGGCGTACTGACTGTACTGAGGTAACAAACCCTAAAAAACAAAAAAAATATATATACAACCGAATTGAGAACCTCCTCCTTTTTTTGAAGGCGGTTAAAAAGAAGAGACCCATGCCTAATGCGTAGGATACATGGATAGTTTGCCTTTATTAAGTCAGTTAGATATGTTTATAGGTCCCATATAATAGGGCGAGCCTATTAGATATAGCTAAATGTAGTTTTTTTTAGACAGGTATGCATGCATTACAGGTGGAATCTTAATTTATTTTTCCTATTTTTCTTTATTGTGACATAGAACGTATTTAAAAAAAGAATTTTGAAAATCGGTCCATAAATGACGGAGTACTGAGGTAACAAACCCTAAAAAAAAAAAAAAAATATACACCGAATTGAGAACTTACTCCTTTTTTTGAAGTCGGTTAAAAATTGGTATGGGGTTAGTCGACACCTTGGATTAACACATAGGCTACTTTTTATCCCTGCATTCCTACGGGAACGGGACCTACGCGGGTGAAACCACGGGGCGTCTGCTAGTAACTTATAAAACATTGTAAGGAAACTTGAGCTTATGAGTATAACAAGTCTGAAATCGTTGGGTTACTTTCATTTCTTTATTACTAGTTCGCCACTTCGAATATTTCTTACCACTTCCAGTATCTAAATAAACTTACTTAATCTGCGTTCAAGTAGAAATCTAATCCCTAGTTGTCTCCAAAGTTCTTCTTTGATCTTGCGAGTGTCTAATGATGGACCAAAGTTTTAAGTAAGATTCTTTGTTATCAAAAAGTTGGAATGTTTTTCAATACCTACGATCGCTCGCTCTTTTTATAAGACGTCGTGTCCCCGCCACTCATGTTACGATTACTTTGGTAATTTTACCTTTATTTAGTAAATTCTAAGAAAAAATACAGGTGTATAATGTTCACGAAGTTTTTGGAAGTGTTTCTCAAGGAGATTATTTTCTGGAACTTCTTCTCTTTTTCATTGAAATTTTGGTGAACTTTGTTGTTATTTTATGTATAGGTAAAATATAATATTACTGTACAGATATAATATAAGATTAGTCGTGGCTCGCTTCTTAAAGACGTAGACGTTAAATATCCTATCTACGGATCTTTTTGAAAAATGGGGTGATAAAAGGAGTATGAGCGAGCAAATAGTTATTAGAAGATAGTAGATGTAAACCCCGACGCTATTTCTAGATCTGTTTTGGAAAATATTATATATTGTCATAATGACCTAGAGGTTAAGGCACCTTCCTCTCATGCATGAGGTTGTGGTTCAAATTCGGGCAAGTACTTATGTGACTTTTTCAATTCATATGTACTTTCTAAGTTTATCTTAGCCATCATTGACAAGGCCAATTTAGGAGGAATAAATCGCGAGGAAACCTGGACTTATATTAATAAAAATACTTAATCGTTTATTTTCTCACTACAATATACAGACAACAAAAACAGTTTACAATATATTGTAGGAGACTATTGCCTAAGCTAGGCTCGAGGCCTGTGTTTCAGGACACCAGGTTCCCACCCTTTAACATTTTATATAGTTAATGTAAGTTTGAAATTGCCAATCCGCCTTGAGCAATTTTTTAATTAGTTAAAAAAAAATGGGCTGTATCTGTACCTGTTACTGATCATATTTGCGTAATCAAAAGTAAAAACAACGAAATTCAATTTTTAAATATGCCTTAAATAACGAAAAGAGCTGTTGGAGGTGGGGCATGTTTGAGCGAGATCACGCGAACGTGAGCGAGAGATAACGAATAGTGAGAGTACTATGTCATGAATAGCCTGTACAATATTTCCATAAATTGGGTGACTTTATGGGATATAAACAAACGCTAAAAACTTTGCTGTTTAAGAATATTATTTATGGGGATAAAAATAGCCTATGTTACTCAGGGTATTTTATTGATACTTTACAAATACTATAATGAGAAGACCGTTTAGAATAATCCCTTGTAAGTATTTGTACTAACTAAAAATTAGTGGTGAATAAAAATATCAAGTAGGTACCTTTGGATTAAAATGTATTTATGAAAATAAATGTACCTACGAAAATATGGCCAACGCACTGCCCTGCAGTTTGACAAAATATGTATGTTTATTACCACATATACTTACTTCATAATAAATAAATAAAAAACGAATTCGATTAGTAGTTTCACAGATTAGCCGTTGGTTTCGTTTGTCATTACTTTTTTCCACCTTTAAGCAGACCAAGACTTTATACCCTAAAAATAATTTGGTCCTTCGAGACGCCTTTAATAAATGACGCGCCCACTTACCCACTTGGCTATTTATTTCATCATGTATTATGTAACAAGTTAGAGTCTAACTATTGAACAAGCCTCTATTATTATCGAAGTATAATTATTAACAGAATATTAACACAAGACCTGCCCTTGAGCGAAACAATTTAACATTGATAATATGACCAAGTTTCGGCCGGTCGACTCACGCTTGACTGACTCAACGCCTCGCCTGTTGCGGTGTGATACGAATAATGGGATTTTGTTTTTTTTTTCTATTTTTAGTAGTTCTTTACTAATTTGAAAAAAAAATGTTTATGTAGATCTAAGAATCACGTCACAAAGTCAAAAGGCACATCACTACTTTGTGTCCCAGCCCGACTTCACCCACTGCTGGGTTTAGGCCCTCTTTTCTGGTGCCAAACTCTACGTCCTCGTATTAGCCTCATCCAGGATACTCCCGCAATGGCAACAATATCGTTTGCCCATCTCGCCGCTTCTTGGTTTTAGTGTACTGGCAGCAAAAATTAGGTGTACGTCCTCGTCTTACGTCTTTTGTGTGTCATGTAATGTACACCTCTGCTGTGTTTATTTGCCGCAAGTGATATAGGTACGTGGAACATAAAGAAAAGCCATTGGTATTAACTCGTCAAAGCAAATTGACGAGTTCATATCCAAGGCTTTTCATCTTTTTGCTTTCGCTCTTAGCTTCATAAATTAATGATAGTGTTCAATAAGTGGAAATACAAACTAAAGGTTTAACAAAGACCATTGTCGACAGTATGACGTCATGACTGCGGCATGAAGAATACTACTCAGATTTATACAGTGCCATGGGGGACTCACAAAATATGCGCAGGTCAGCGCTTACATAAAACACTTAAACATCTAATATTATTTTCTTACATCCTATAAATAAATGCCTAATTCATCTCGCAGTAACTTGTATGAATCGATCAACCAGACCTGGTCATAGGCCTTCAAAAAGGTTTTCACAAAAATGTACCGAAAGTGACACATTTCAGTATTATGTCTACGACTGAAACTATATCTCAAAAGGTTGCGATAGAATTGGCAAACGTTGGACCTCTAAGAATTTGAAGTAGGGTGACCACGGTTAGGTGGTCATTTAAATAATAGGACTTATTAATTAAGCTTCTTTTATAATAAGTTTTTAAGCTGACTATTAAATACACGCAAACAAATCTAAACAATCATAATTGTATTCTTTTATCAAAAAAAAAAAAAAAATCCGCATTGCTGTCAATCGGCAAAGTGCAAAAAAAGGTAAATTACGTCTTGCGGTTAACATATTCTTACAGCAGCTCGATAGCAAAAATCAGGTATCATATATTCTAATGATTTATTTTATTTGTTATGTTTATCAATTACTAATTTAATATTGTATAAACTCAAGTTCTTCTAACATAACAGACAGACGTGTTGCTGGGGAGTTCGTTCCACCGCTTCCTCTTCCCAGGTAAAACAGCAGAAACTGATAAAAGGTGGGCATTTGTGGGGGACTGTCTTATGAATTCTTGATTTTCAAAAAGTGCGCATCTTTGGCTTAATTTGAATAAATGACTTTTGATTTTGATTATTACGCAATTGTCAACCAGAGACAACACGTTTGGTCGATGGATTCATTCTTTTCAACAGATGATGATTCTGTTCCTCATCACCATTACCAGCGCCCATAGAATCCGATGCTGCTAATTTAAAGAGAGTATAGAGGTAGTATACCCAAAAAACAGGCCAGTGAGTAGCGAAACCTATAGAAAGGAGAGAACTTATGGAACCTTGCAAATCTAGCAAATACATAATTATTATCATTAATTGGTTCATACTGATTTATTTGATTCAATATTTTTCGGAAGTAAAACTGGAAGAAAAAAAACCCTACAGTTTTTTTTTCTAAGAAAACTTCACTATTTGCACAAGCGAAGAAAGGGTAGCAACAACATACCCCTCCGTACCATAACTAGCCAAACAAGATCACCCCAGAATTCCCTATCACATCATGGTCACCCAAATTAACCCTTTCACGGTGACTAAACACACACAAGCCCAGGGTCCGTGGGGTCCGCTCCTATATAATTAATCACGAACCCTATTGACAGAGGATCATTTGGACCCACGTAAGTGGAATCTGTACACCTAATACCTGACCACTGGCATTCCTGGGAGCCCGTGTTTGCTGAAGGCAATACGAACCATTAAATTGATTTACTTACACGTATTCTTATGGTGTTAAATTAGAAAGGGGCTGGTAATGGGCCGTTTTTTAATTTAAATTAATGTTTATGTGCGTTCGTAATGATTGAGAATTGTGTTTGGTTTGCAATTAAGTACAAATTGCTGCGTTTTTGAGTAATAATACCAGTCTCCTCAGTTACAAAACCACTATTATTATAGGGTAGTGATGTCTGAATTATACTTTCGATTTTTTTAGTTAAATTAACTATCTCACAATCTATTTCCAAATACAGGACCCCTTCATTTACGAAATGAAAAGAAGAAAAAGTTTTATTGAAATTCAATCGGTAGTTTTTACGCAAAAAAGTAACAAAGTCCACAGTCACTGTATACATTTGTCTTCACAAACTTTCACATTTCTGTAATTTAAAGTGCATAAACTCTTAATTGTAAAAACCGACTACAGTCTTGCTAGAAGAAAAACCCACCAAGTCGTAATTCCACTCACAACACGGCGTTAAAAAAATAATAATTTGATTTTCAAATCCAACCAGTTTCGGAGGAAAACAATTCAGGTAACTTATCTGCTGTGATTCCGTATTTCATTTTACGGGGAGCCATTGTTGTAGATGATAAAGGGCCGGGCCCTAAGCTTGTGCTTTCTAATACGATGGCTGCTTACCTGCCGGCAAAGATTATTTGATAGTCGTGATAGATATGACGGGTCCTTGATAAGGAATATGTTATGGGGAGACCCTTTTCGGTAGGCTCAAGATTTTGTTGTGATTTTCATGGGGAAGTGTGTGTGAATGGTTTTGTTTGTAACATAAGCTTTCTCAATACGTATATTTTGTATTTTATAGTTTTGTGTGTATTTGGAGCGTGAAAGGTACTTTGTTATTGAAATAATACCAGATTCCTGTCCCACTTCTTTTAGTTTACTATAAATCCAAGTTTCTTAGAAGCGTCCTAGAAAGACAAGTTAACATAGACCTTAATGGTAAAAGGTTAGGTGCATAGTACTTGCAACTAGCGTGTGTGTATGACTGACTACATTTTTTTTTATATATATAATGAGTCTACACTTGACCTCAATCTTGTCCTGCGGTCAGAGACGAGGTCGGCGATGAAACGAGCTTACCCGAAGGAAGCCTATGCACACACACACACACACACACACAACAACACACACACACACACACATTCCTGTGTGAATTTAAAAGAAACAAATGTAACAATCGTAGCAGACTACTCTGCTGGCACTCTGTAGTTTCTGCCTACCTACTTAAAAAAAAGGCGTAAGGTTATGTGTGTATGGATGTAAATCCAAGTTTCCTCGCGATGTTATTTTCATCTACCGATATCAATAATGTCAGATAAACTTAGAAAGCACTATCAGAAGCCCGAACGTCTCAGAAACAGTTTAACCAAAGGGGTTAGTTTTTAATATACTTGCAAGCAAAGATCAGATGAGGATTAAATCAAACTTCTTTACGTCTTTTTTAAATTAATAGCTTTTTCATGTGTTAATAATTTAGGATGAATAATTTCTTGTATAATAATTAGGGAAAGTTTATGATGTTTACATATTTTAATATATTCATGTATTAAATTTAGAGATGAGGTTTTTAGTTCGGTTGTTTTTTTTATGTGTGTTACCTCAGGACTCCGTCATTTATAAACTGAGTTAGGAAAATAGTTTTTGCGTGTGAATTAATTTCATAGAAATCGGTTAAAAGTGGCCAAGATTCATACATACTCACAATTGGTATCCATTATAATGATAATAAGTGGGATTGTCATTCAAATTAAACGATTAAGTCATGCACAAGCCTAAGGTGAATGACTAATTTCCACAACTAATAAATTCTTCTACAGAGCAAAAGCAGTACAATGAACCATGAGTTTAATTTAAGTTAACAACTTTATTATAAATCAAATCGACGCATCTACGACCACGTAATCAGTGGCCTTTCTTAGAGAATAATGTACGCCCTGAAAGATAATACTTCTCAGTGGATGAAAGAAAATTAAAATTCATAAATCTGTGAAATGATGGGCGTAGTATTAAATATGAGAACAGACATTTTACAATTTTTATTATTGCGAGCGACGCGTTACGATATATATACTTTTTTTTATTACATTTGAAATGACTCTCTTATTTAAAAAAAACATATTATATTATAACACCTATGTTACTGGATAATAAAACTAAAATTGCTTCCTAATGGTCGAACAATTTTCAATTTTTGAGTTAAGTAAATCCCCACAAACAATAAACAAATAAAAAAACCGAACCTTTTTCTTTGTAATAATATAAGTAAAGGCGCATATATAGATTTCATTGCTTCGTTGGTCTAGTTGTGGAAAATGTTACTGCTTAGCATGAGGTCCTGGGTTCGATTCTTAAGTCGGCAATCCAGACCAGCAATTAGCAGTGCTATTCTGTAAATGGTAAATCACTTCGCAAATCATCTCGAAAGTCATACTTACTACACTTCTCATGTCGCCTGTCAAAATACTCATCCGTTTTAGTTCGTCTCACTTTGATCACCACTTGGCGGCGCCAGTGTCGAAATCACTCCATTTAAGAATACGATATTTTAATTACACATGATTTCACTGCGGATTCAGAAGTGATTTTGCAAAAAAACTTTTCAGAATAGCACTGCAGGTGACTACCGCTATTATCTACTACACTTTTTGTACTACATAAATGGTACAACATTATTCTATCAAATACCAGCCTATTACTGTCCCACTGCATAGCAAAGGCCTCTTCTCATACAGAGAAGGCACAAGCATTGATCACCACGCTTGCTCAAGATGGATTGCTGAAGTAATTTTATTTTTATTATAAAACTCCCAATAAAATGAAATCCAAAAATCTTTACACCTCAATCTCTTTAACGTCACTTAACTAAAGGGTTCATTACACTTAACCCCTTAAATACCTCGACACCAGTATTGTATGTTACATTAAGACCGTCGTCTTATACTGTCACTATCCAAACCTGTCATAACTTCATGAGGGGCTGACAACGCTTACATTAGATAAGATATACAGATAAGGGATGACATAAGAAACCCCTTCATTCTCTATTTAACCCCTTTGGTTTAGTTTAAGAGGGTATGGGATGAGGTAGAAATGACGTCTATAGAAATGATTTAAGTTAAAAACAAAATAAATATTGGGACTGCATTTCTATAAAACGTGAGAACCATTTTTTTTTCTAACTCAATGAGATTTTTAAGTTTGGTTTTATCTTACTTACTTATAAAAGAATATGTTTAAATACCGAACTACGAGAAATTGTATTATACACCTGTTCGTTGACCAGGCTGGCCTTTATTTAAATAAAAATTCAGCCAGCCAGAGAATCAGCATTGCCTTTCAACAAAGCAATATCGCCAGACTTTTAGGCACTTTTATTTATTTATTTATTTCATACTTCAAGCACACTAATGTGCAGAGGCGGACTTAATGCCATAGGCATTTTCTACCAGTCAACCTTTAGGTGATGCAGAGATAAACAGTGGTAGGTGCAATTAAAAATTAAAATAAAAGGAATCAAAGAATACTAATACATATTATGAGTTTATATGCATAAACATGTACACTATAAATATAATATATATAATACATTACATTACGAAGAGATAGAAAGAAGAGAAACATTAGCGCTGTGAAGATACTACTGCCAACTTCTTACGAATATGCTCGCGAACCACACATTGTTTTTCACCACACACTTTTCTTTTAAAAGAATAATGAATATGTTACATATTAAGGCTGTAATATTTATGATATTAAAAGAATCGTAAACAAGAAATTAGTACTTATCCATTTCCCTACACAATAATCTGTAGGTTTTGTCAGACAGCAAATTAAACAAACTTCCAACATTAAAAATATATCAAAACCCGGCCAGAATGAGGCACAAGTTAAAATCAAAGCCACACAAACCACTGTCGCAACAAGCATAATATTAACAAAACAGAGAAACTCTGAAACAGCCTAAAGTCGCCCAATTTCCACTCAGATTAAAACATGTCCACAATTCAGACTAAAACGTTTATAAAATCAAACGGATGACTACAAAGAGTTGTGGAACGCTCCAGAACGTATGGAACCAGGAGTGAGGAGTGGAGAGGATGTGGTAGTAGAGAATCGGTCAAAAGGGATATGCCCATTTGCTGAGGAACCTTTGTCCAAGTGATGCACATGGAAGAAACAAGGGATAGGCATTAGGATTGGCATCACAGATAAAGTAACAATTGCTGTTTTTTAACCCCCGACGCAAAAAGAGGGGTGTTATAAGTTTCACCGCTATGTGTGTGTGTCTGTCTGTCTGTCTGTCTGTGGCACCGTAGCGCCCAAACGGGTGAACCGATTTAGATGCGGTTTTTTTTATTTGAAAGCAGGGTTTCTTGCAATGGTTCTTAGATATAAATCATCAAAATCGGTTCAGCCGTTTCAAGGTTATCAGGTCTTTTGTGTTAGCTACCGTTGCTATTTTAGACGTCTATGGGTATTAACTTTACTTAAAAACATATGTGTGTCTTAAAATTTCAGACACCCATGTGTGTAATATTAATAAGCAACATTATGGTGTATTTGGTCTGATGCAACCAGGATATCTAGCAGACTAATACACTCTTGGGAAAATAACAGCAGATATGTCGTGTTTGGATTCAATTTAAACAGCATTTGATTCTGCACACAATGCTCTGATGGCAACAGGATGAGCTGATGCTGCAGCCAGGCTATCCAGCGCACCAGTAGGTAGACTCTTGACAAAATAATAGCAGATATGTCGTGTTTAGATTCGTTTTAACCAGCATTTGACTCTTCATACAATGCACTGAAAAATCTCATAACTGTATACTCTATAAAACAAAATTGATGCATTTAAAAATTTAAAAATAAAAATTAAATTTAAAATTTAAAAAACCCCCACCGCAAAAAAGTAAAAAATTTAAAAAGTAAAAAATAACACTTTAGCCATGAAATTTTACTTCACGTCGGGGTACCGCTTAAGTAAGGAATGTTCCTAGTACTTGTAGGTATGTAGGTACTTAATTTAACGGTACCCCGACGTTACGTACGGGGGTTTTTTAAATTTTTAATTTAATTTTTTCACATAAAACTTGGTGGGACTTTTTTTTATAAAGAATTGTAATCCCTATTTTGATAGTAATAACTATCGAACCGAAATATTAGAATGTAATAAACAATTGAGTGTCATATGAAAATCTGCTTTTGATACCATTGCAGTCATCCCAAATTGGTAATAGCAATTTTTAAGTTACTATATTAGTATTTTTTTTTGTATTTATTTCATAGATGGGAAAACATGGCCAGAAATAGGCATTAAATAATAATAATTATATCTTTATTTTCAGACTAGTGTCTAAAGTGTATGTGTGTGTGTGTGTGTGTGTGTGTGTGCATTGCCCTTTCTTGTTGAGTTTATGGGGACTATGTTGAGGCCGGCTTCCAGTCTGACCGGACGCAGCTAAGTACCAGTACTATATTGGAGCAACTATCTATCTGATTCCCAAGCTCCTGCCTAAAATCAGCATGAATTATTTAAATGGAACAGGAAAAAAGCATGTTTTTATTACAAAAGCTAGCAATGTGTTACTATTGGTCTTGTTATTATTATTTAAATTAGTCTGAAGTTCAGTATTTTTTGAACGTCAATATTAAGTAAATGCCCGCCTTCTGCCACTTCCTTGTGTTCTTGTGTGAAAAAAAGTGCCGGAACAAACTCCAGCAACACGTTTGTCTGATAAGTTAGAAGAACTTGAATTTATACAGTAATATTAGTTATCAGGTTTAATCAATCAAGTTAAATTATTTACTACATGTTAGCTAGCACACTGCACTAGTAATATACTAACAAGAAGCCTCGCAGATTAAAGGACATGCCCGCTTACAAATGCAGTCTTGGATTTGAAGACCATAAGATCCAAAAAAAA
This sequence comes from Euplexia lucipara, assembly GCA_921972225.1. Lineage (NCBI taxonomy): Eukaryota > Metazoa > Arthropoda > Insecta > Lepidoptera > Noctuidae > Euplexia > Euplexia lucipara. Next base: position 17,183,750 of record OV179161.1, on the reverse strand, counting down.
AACCTTGCTTTCATTTCATTTCTGTTATTGCTTGCTAAAGTCACAACACAGATACCACATCAACCACATGTCTCAATTCTAATCTCCGTGACTTTCAGCTGACATGCGAGACTGCCTCAAGGCACATTTCTATTGTGGATAAACTTTATGCCACACGGCGACAACACTGCTTGGCTAATGGGGACATTATGATTTTATGTCTTCAACTTTAGATTGTTCGGTCCCGTATTGTATAGTAATTATTATTTTACGATGTATGTTTTAGAAGTCGTTTGTGGGGCTCGTGGTTAAGAAATATTAGCCACACGGATCGATGTTTAAGGTTAAGTTAAGCTAGTGACTATCTCGCCGGTCTAATGGGCACGGATTCGATTGCATTAATTTCAGTAAGTTAAATTTTTACATTGTATCGAAAATTTCAAACGATTAATTATTTTTTTAAAAGCAATATAGGTAAATAATACTTATAACAACAATAACTGAATTAATTAAGAAGAAAAACATTTGCTATTCCGCGTATTTTGCGTAAATACGTTCTATGTCAAAATAAAGAAAAATATAAAAAATAAATTAATATTCCACCTGTAATGCATGCATACCTGTCTAAAAAAACGAATTAAAATATTGGATTCATCGGAACATTATTGAGTCATGCTATCCAAAACTTCTTAGTAACAGCCCGGAGTCTACATTTAAGTATATTCAATAAGCTCGCCCTCTTATAAAGGACCTATAAACATACCTAACTGACTTAATAAAGGCAAACTATCCATGTATCCTACGCATTAAGCATGCGTCTCTTCTTTTTTCGATTATGGGTATGTACAGACGCCAGCACATCACCCTGCCTCAAACTGTCAAATTTTCCCAATTGAACATGAACCTTATTGTGTTTAGAATAAAGTTGAAAACCCATCAAAGAAATTTGACACATTGGGAAGGTTGGTGAGCTGGCGTCTGTACAATAACCATATCGTTGGTATTTCTTTTGTAATACATTTTTTTTTAGAGCATGTAGGAAGTAAGTACCTACTGTATGCTTGAGCCAAATAAATGTATTTACTGGGTTTTTTTTCCTTTTTTCTTTCCAAGGGCCACCAATTACTCTGTGTACTCTTAGATCTAAGGCCAACACACACGTGCAAACGAAGTAAGTGGCGTAAACAGTTAACCAAAGTGATTGATGTACTAGTAGTTAAGTTACATCTGATTAGACTCCGCTGCCGACTCTTCTGCATACATACATGCACACACACAAACACAGGCATACGTTCACACACACACACAAGCATACCTACATTTAAAAACTGCAGGCTTCTTTGAACCGCACTTATTACTTTTTGTTTATCTGCTGTTCTTTTTTGCCTATTGTTGATGCCAGAGTTTAAAATTGTTAATTATATTTATTTGTTTATTTTTCTCGAAATGTGTGTACCTACTGGCTTACCTAGTCAATAGTACAAAACCCTTCGTGCTCGATTCCGACTCGTAATCGGCCGGATTTTTCAGTTAATCTTTTTTCTCTGCATAAAATTGATTAATATTCCCTAATGGGAGAGAGCACTGGCTAACTAACATAGGTATATCCTAGCACAGGAGTCGGGGACTTCACACAATCTCGTAACCATTTTCTGTAACTTTTTCTTTTAGAACTTTCAAGACACTTAGTTGACACTTCGCATAACCCAAGGGCTGGCTTTTACCTTGGTCAAAGGATACGCATTGCCATACAACGTGACAATGCACAAGACACAAGTTAAATCTTACCTTGGGTACCAGAGTTCATTATACTACTTACGAATTTGAGTTATATAAAATTTAATTGATTATAAAATTATTAGTCTGTAAGTGGAACTGTACGTACATTCTATCTGGAAATAAATATATTTATATCTTTAATGCCGCCAGTCTTTTGGGTACACTACCAGTGGACAGCGTTGCGGATGGGTTTTTGTCGCCATGTCTTAGCTTTATTAAGTAGTTTATATTAGTTTGTTTTCTAGTTTATAAAGTTTTTTTTTGTTTAGTTTATACAGTTGTAAATATCTATCATAGTAAACCTCCACACCTCTATCACTCATTCGACTCAACCAATACGAGCGTCCTGCGGTCGCTTGTATCACCGCTTGTAGCCCTTAAAATTATATTTTGTAAGTTTCAATGGTGTACAATAAAGAGTATTCTATTCTATTTTAATCTGCATAATAAAGAAAGATTCTATTTTATCTAATCTAAGTCCTACGAATACCAAATAACACAGCCACCCCACCCGGCTAGTGCATAAGAGGTAAGTAGTAACATTGAAAGGCTCAATGTGCAAGTTTCGACGGGCAACGGATAAACACGCTTTTGTTTCGTTAAACTTTAACCGACATGTTTCCATACTTGATGTTTGAGTTAAAGTTGTTTCTGCATATGTTTTGGATAGCTCTAGAAGACAGAATTCTAAAAAAACAAAATAAAAGAAAGAAAATACATTTTTTTTGGATGCGCACAGAATTTTATACGACAAAAACTAAATCTAACAAAATGGGTGACCAAAAGACCTCTGCGAGGTCAAATTCTCAGCACGATGCCATGATATATAAAAAAAACAATAAATACCGCAGAGCTGTTATTCTGATAGGACCTGCTGTAATTTCATGAATACACTTACTGTACAATAGCCCACTAGGAGGCATAAAATGGTGATAGACAAGTTGTATGAACTTCGTCTATTTTTTTTTATTCCGGTTAGAAAATCTTTAATCTCCTTTTTCTTTTTGGTGGCCCTGGAGGGTGGAGGGGTCTGTCAGTCTCTTACTGCCTAAATACCACATCGGTGTTCTGTCTTACACCTGTCTAACAATGCAGCGCAAAATCGGATGGGTAAATCGCTTTTACTGCCAAATTTTACGAGTACACTGGCTTCCTACTATTTTCAATCTGCAATCATCATTCATGTACGAAAATTACATGCTAGCCAAAATGCAGCCCAAACCAGCCTCCAACGGCCTTACCATTAGAATATCTACAAATGTTAACCCACTTACCATTCAAATCTAAGTATCAAATTCCTAATAAGCGCTTCAGCGGCCTATTTGGCAAGTCAGCGGCTGCAGCGCTCTTCCCGGCCGGTGGTCCAACACACGGCAACCGCTCGTTAGCTCGAGAGCGCTAAAGCGCTGCACATCAAATTGGACACTAGAGTGAGGTGCAATTTGTGCAGCGTGGCGTTCGGTACGTTCTCAACTCGGGAGATTTGTAATAGACAGTTTATTTTAACAGGTTTTTTTTTTGTTTTAAAATGCTTTGTTAGTCTAGTCGAGTAAAACAAGATCTGATTAGTTTCCACAGAAACGTTTAAAGAAAACAAAACATCGAGTAAAACTTGGAAATTTTGGAAAGCCCACGAAAAATTTTATGTTGTCTGGATGTGCAACGATGTCTCTTCGACCTTGTATAGAGATTGGCTTCCAGTCTAACTGCATACAGCTGAATACCAGTGTTTCACATAGAGGCACGGTCTATCTCACCTCCACAACCCAGCAACTGGGTAACACCGTAGCGACATCTATCTCGCCACATACGAACTAAAGACTGACATCCTACATCGCGATGTTAAAGTTATTACGATTGAACGTAAACAAGTTACCCACAACAATCGTCGGGCAGTAGTAGCCCACCAGACAACTCCCGTCAGATCGGAAGATCCTCCTTTCTTTATGGGGGATGAGGAACTTTACACTTTGTTCTCATACCTCTAAAATACGATTTTGTCAGATTTTCGAGGTTCCGACTCCTCAAAACGACTACCAAAGGTCTACTTACTAATCACAATCAATACCACTCACGTGCTTTCCCAGGCACGGAGGAGTATGTGATAAAACGGTCACCCATCCACGACCGACCTCGGCTAGCCTCACAGACACGCGCGGCTGTTATTATTTAGCCATAGTTTAGTATTTTGTAGTGATAGTTTTTTTGGTGTTTTTTTATTTCACATTGGCTCAGTAATATACTTGCCACAACGCTAATACGAACTATTATGTAAAATATAGGAAAACCTCAAGCCACAGCTAATCAAGTTACTACCACAAAATATGATATCCAACGCAACAACTGTGGATGTTTAAATGATAGTGTTTATTATTGAAGGCAAATATTGACAATCTAAAATAAACGGGTATAACATCCATACTATCCGTACTTATAAAATATTATAAATTAATTAGAAAGTAACTTCGTTTACTAAACGGCTAAACGGGTCGTAATTCAATTTGGTAAGGAGATAGTTCATGCCCTAGAGACGGATAAAAGCTTTTTTTCCTGTAAAAACAATGAAAAAAACACAAAAAAAATAGGAAGAGAATTTCTTTTTTTAACTAAAAAACAAATGCAGCGCCATCTTGGATTACATGACAGACGATAGAAAGAAAGAAAAAGCATTTATTTGGCCCAAAAGGCACACGATAATATACAGGGTGTCTCATTCAAATCGGTCAGTATGGGAAAGTCGGAAACTATAAGACATTCGAAGATCTGTTCTGAGGAACCATGTCATCGATTTTAATAACAAGAAAAACTGCATTCATGCATTTTAAAAAACATCTGTATTCCGTTCGGGAATCGAACCCGGTTATTATGAAAAAAAACCGACACTATTTCTATTTAGATATCGATTGTGTAGGTCTTAGGCAGTAAATGTCTGTATGCAACATGATGTCTTAAATGAATAAAATGCATTGTTTCCACATACTTTAATTTATTTTAGTAGGTGCTCGAAGTGACCTGCACCGCCTTTTTCAATACTATATTAAACACGTTTAGGTAACGATCTTACAATAGCATTTGGTATCTTCATGTAGAGAATTTGCGTTAAAATTGTCCCTATGGCTACTTTTAGGTCTACAACGGTGTCTTAGCTTGTTTTGTACACTTCATCCTCAACGTAACCCCACAAGAAATAGTCCAGAGGCGGTATTGAAAAAGGCGGTGGCTAAGCTAGTTTACTGTTATTTAACACCTATGTAGCTGGCAGTAGGTGGTTATCACTAATAGAAGTTAGATGAAAAGGTAGCTTACATACTTACCTATATTTTAGACAAGGGTACGGATGAAATAAATACAGGACATAATAGCAAAAACCAGGACATATATAGGAGCTTGTGGCTAAATTATAACAGCCGCATGGGTCGATCGAAGGTTAAGCTACGCTTGACGAGGTCAGTCCGTAGATGGTTGACCATTTATTACTCATCAAGACTCCTCCTTGCCTCGGAAAGCACGTTAAGCCGTTGGTCCCGGCTGTCATTTGTAGATCTTTAACAGTCGTTGCTTGTCAGAAGCCCGAAAGTCTGACATCCAGTTTAGTCACTCCATGTTAAACACTGGTATTCAGCTGCCTCCGGTTAAACTGGAAGCCCACCCCAAAATAGTTGACTTTGTCTAAGCTCCCCGACTAGATAATGCCGAGTTAGGATGGAACTGAAATTTTAGTAAACTGGACGGTTCTGAAAACCTCAATGCACTCAACTAACTGACGTAACATAGTCAAATTTGTACCTACGTCTTTGTTTCCCAAACCTCACATCCTCAGGTCCAGTTGAAGACCAGCGTCAGCCACTACATACTGTCAGGCCTTTTGCTGAAATAGACATATTTGACACAGCCGGAAGGCACACAATAATAATTAAAAGTGTTATTTTTACACGACTTCGGCGAAGATAAAAGGAAATATACATACCTAAGTAAATTTGTATGTAGGTATGTATGTATGTTAAGAAATATAAAAGAATAAGGTCAAAAGTTTCTATACTCATTCTGGACTTCTTGTGTAGTCGTAGAATTTGTCGGGATTTTGTCTCTGTTCTTCATAATTTCGATAAAACTCGCCATTTATTTTCCTTGCCCTATAGTAGAGATCCATTTCTTCTTTTGCACACAATAAATCGAGCGTTAGGAATAAATTTGAATCAAAAAAAAGATGTTGTCGCCGTTTTTCAGACATTTCGTTCGCGAATAAAAACAAATATCTCGACAACACAACCACGAACACAACACTACACCTACAGAGTACATTATACTATAGGGTATAGAGTCATCAGCTGAGCCTTCCTTGCCACGCCATCTGGTGACTAACGACAAAGTTACATTCACAAGTACTTACATACTTTGTAATGGTTACATATCTGTTCTATGTGTGTGTGTATCTGTGTTGTCTATGTAGTAGTAGTGCTAGCATACTGTATATATAATATGATATCATATTTAAGGTTTTCTTAAATAAAACACAAATTTACACACCTTACTATTTTATTTAAGCAGTATCGACAGAATAAAACACGGTCACGAAAGTCCATAATACAAAACCAGGTCGTAAGGTAGAAAATCCGAAACGCATATCACTTCAACTTCAACTCTTCTTTATGGCATTTGTGGAAGAGAGACACCACAATTTTGCCAATAACACGTAGGTATTATGATAGACCATCACTTATCAAAGGTTGGAAAAACACAAAGTCATTCAATACCTAGTATTTTTAATCTCTTTGGAAAAACCTGGAAAAACACTTCAAAACAATAATATTGACAAATTTTAATGACGGTAAAAAAACCAACATGGCCGAATTTGTAGCTAATGATGTTCCATTACTTCCATTACATTTCTAGTTTCATAGTTTAGTTCTTTATTTATTTACATTTAAATTTACAAAGTTATGAAGTGGAAATAATGATATTAGCTTAATTTGAATTGATGTAAAAAAAATCAAACAGAAAAAATGCAAATACACCAAGAAGGAAAAAGATTGAAAAAGTTTTGAAAATGCATGTAAAGAAACGGATGTGCCACTAATTTCTTACAGTGTTGCTATAAAGTATAATTTGATACTATTATTCTTTATTTTATTTTATTTTCTTGTTTATATAATTTATAAGTAAAGCTTTGATGCTCACACTTAATCAATAAAAAACATTTTTATGAGTTTTTGCAAAATACAATGCGAATGAGATAGTTACACATGCGCCATCTGTTGAGGAAAGACGACAGCATTGCCCGAGTCTTTCTGCCCATACAAATTACAAATGTACTAAGTGAAAAGACCCTGACTACACCGCTATAGTGCCGCGCGATCTGCCCGCTGCGCTGGTTTGGAAAACAGGTATGCGTTGCCCGCCGCGCAGTTAAGGCCTTATAGCCTTCTGCGTATAGCGAACCCACAGGCTGCAGACTATGTCTGGCAACATGCTTTAGTGTGCAATTAGTTATCATTATGAATTAATGAAACTAAATTATTTGCTACATGTTAGCTGGCACCAGTATAGCTAGCACACTCCAATATACATTTGTTAGCAAAACATTGTTTTTTTTTACCTCGTTCTGTATTGACATCAAAACCTAGAAAAATATTATGTTTTGAAAAATTACCGAAACGGGATCGCCGTCAAAACTCTATGAAACGAAATACCGAAGACGGCGGTGCACCAACACGACATAATATGGAAAATATTTTCACATTTCAACGTGAAACCTCGCCAATGCCGATCCGTGCGCCGTGCCGCGCCAGTCGAATGCACCTTTATATCCGTAGCAAATCTTCTTACCACGATACCTATTGCTATTGTAAAGTATTGGTAGATAAAAACGTACTATTTACGTTAATTTTGTATTTATTGTTCATTTTAAATAAGAAGAGGTTTTTACAGGGAAGAAAGGACATCGACTCACGACTTTGATAGATACCATTTCATTAATAAATATTAGGTCTTTACCTATGAAATTGCGGTTCTGCAGTACTGGCCATTTCAAATCAAAATTATTTTTGTTTGGCTAAGAATTCTAATTTCAAATTAATTTTATTTTAAAAACATGGTTTTTTTTTTCCAAAAGTAGTCTTTGTTTATTGATTAGTGTTACATTTTTATCGCATTTCAATCTTTTTCGTCATCATGGATACGTTAAAAATTCGAGTAAGTAATTATGGAATATGAGTACCGTCGTGGCAGCAACGCGGCACAAGCGGCACGCAACATCAACGACGTTTACGGAGCTAACACTACAAACCAACGCACCACCTGTTATTGGTTTGCTCGCTTCCGTTCTGGAAATTTCGACCAGAAAAAAATGAACCTCGCGGTCGTCCGAAGACTTTGGTCGACAATGACGAATTAAAATCGATTGTGGAAGCTGATGATACACAATCTACGGCTGAATTAGCAGCAGCTTATTGGTCCATTTGCGTCAAATTGGAAAAGGTAATAAAGCTTCACAAATGGGTGCCCCACGAATTTAATGATCGCCAGCGCGAAGTACGCGTCGAGACGTGCCTTGCACTGCTCAACAGACACACAAATGAAAGAATGAGATGAGTTGTAAGAACTGGGGTTGGAAGCTCTCCGTCATCCGCCCTACTCACCAGACCTTGCGCCTACAGACTACTACTTTTTCCAGAATTTGGATAACTTCTTGGCGGGAAAAAAATTCAATACCCGAGAGGCAGTACAAAATGCCTTTGAAGAATTTGGTGCCTCCCGTCCAGCTGATTTCTTTAAGAACGGCATCAATAAACTGCCACTGCGTTGGCAAAGATGCATTGATCGCGTGGGTGATTACTTCGATTAATACGAATAAAAAATACATGAAAAAAATTCGTTTACATTTTTTCATACAAAACGGCAATTTCATAGGTAAAGACCTATTAATATAAGCAGTTCTTTATTTTTCCTCACAAAAACAAGCTTATTCTAAGTTTTACATATTATTCGTTTACTTTTTTAGTAATTTCTTTGTATAACAAATCAAAAGTTTCAAGCTAAGTTTCACCGTGTAAGGTATACAAATTTTAATATTTGGTAAGTATCTTGACAGTAACAGCACTTTCATTTTGTTTTCTCATTACGAACCATTAATTTTATCAGTAAATAATTCTTCATTCATTATGTTTGCATTTTACTAGAAAACATCACAAAAAAACTTTTTTTTTACTCAGAACTATAGAAATCTCGGTTACTATTTACTAAACCAGTGAGATTTTAAATTCAGTTTTCACGTATTTCAGTAAAAATCTCACTAGAGTGAGTCTAGTGAGATTTATACTGAAAGAAGTATTGAGTCTAAATAATAAATCGTATTGGTATAATTGAATAATATTTTTACAAAAAAATTCACTTTACATAAAATACACAGCAATACACATCACATACAAATAACACTCCACATACAACAATACACTCTTATGAATGCAGCAATAAAATAGTTCTGTAATTTTTTTTTATTTTTTTTTTAATCACTTTCCTATTTAACAATGTAGTTTGATCTGTACGACATGAATTCAATGTCATATTCACCAGTAGAAGACACTGTCTCCTGTAATAGTGTGTATTAATACAGGAGGCAGGGTTGTCAAATCATTGTAACAAAAAAAAGAATGTCAATAAAGATTTTATTTTTACTATTTTTCTAGGTTGTGTGATTTTTAAAGGATACACAGGCTACTTAAAACAGTTAAGCCCTACAAACGTTGAAACAAAGAACACATTCCCATCCAACAAATCTGTCACCACAATTAAAATATCAAACCTAATCGCCACTCCGACTAATAGGACCAAATCCCAAAGTCCGCCCGCGGAGCTGAACAAAAAGCCCTGTAATGTCCGCGTTACATTAACACAATTATTTCTAACATGCACCGAAAGAGGAATTGTAACATTAATTCCCTTAATTTCGCTAGAATGTTGCGGTCAACTACTGACATATTAAATGTCGGCGTTCTGTGGCTGAAAACTGGGGGCATTACACAGGGGCGGTGCAGACGAGCGATTTGTTAGTCCAAAGTGTTTAGTAACATCTGGTGGTGAAATATATGGGTGTCGAGATGTAGTGCTTATAATGTGGTTTTGTAACTTGACATTACGCCTATAATCTACAAAGAGTTCACAGCAGTGCGCCTATAGAAACTTCAAAGACGATCGAACATATTTTTTCTGTGGTAGCTGTCATATCTTCCCGTCGCCATTTTTTTAAGTGTTAGTAGGTTTATGTTCGTCCCGATATTATTGATACTGACTGCACTATAGGTGCACCTCTGGTAAACCCTTCAAGAAAGACAGGACGTGTTATTCAAATCAAATCAAATCACTTTGCAAACATGGTTAATAGGTACAGACGCCAGCACATCAAGTTACCCCAATGTGTCTTTCTATGATCGTTTTTCAACTTTATGTCAAACAGGTTCATATTTAATTGGGAAAATTTGACAGATTAGGGTAACTTGATGTGCTGTCTGTACATAGATGTTCTATTATAATAAAGTATAGGTACTCATATGTACCACTATCTCACCTGATGGTAATCAATGATGTGGCCGACGATAACGCACGCTTGCCTAGAAGTAACCTATTCACTCTTGACTTTAAGACCTCTACAAAATAAACCTGTTGCCCTTCTAAAAGCCCGAAGAATCTTTTGAAAAATGGCTCGTATTTTTATTTGAAAAATTTTCATCTTTTTTTAAGTTAACCAAGTTGCGGTCAGTAAATAAGAGAGGAAATTGAAAAAGTGTCTCTTTTTTAAGTTAAGTGATATAAAGTTATGATCGACCGATCGTAACTTTGTGTTTGGAGGTTGAAACTTTGATTTTCGGGTGTAAAAATAAGTTAATCACATTCTATCGATACAAGCGGTGCGCGTGACTTCCATAATAATAATATGATCTTTCGTGGATGATTTTTCTTCTTTTTTGAATGGATGTTCAAAAATCCTTTCATAAAGGTCACTTTCACTAATAAAGGAAAAAAACATCTGCATCAGCGTACTGCAGGTTATCACCCATTTCATGTAGATGTTCCACACATTCGCACGAAGCGCTTAGCCTGTTCCTTCATGGCGCGCAGCCAAGGAGTGGTATTCCCTGCCTGCATCAGTGTTCCCGAGTTCATATGACCCCAATCTGTTTAAGTCGCGAGTCAATAGGCTTTTTTTGGATAAGCTCGTTCCAAGAGTAGACCCATTATACAAGGTGTTTTTTTTATATCCCATAACTCTAGGGTTATATTCTGTAGGTAAAAATAATACTAAAACTCCTAGAATAGATGGTCCAAAAATGCATAGTTTCGGAGATATCATCAATCATAATTAAATTATCAGTTGTTTAGTACCCGTAACACAAGCTCTGCTTAGCTTGGGACTAGATGGCGTTGTGTGAATAGTCGTGGAATATTATTATTAAGTAGGTATTATTTATATTATTTTTATTACCTAATTAGTTAAAAAATTGTCACCAGTACGACGAATCTTCTTTCTAACGTCGCTTTTCTTTCACGTAAGGGTGTCTTACGTTAATCATCGTGACTTTGTCGAATTATTTTGTATGATAGTAAAAAAAAAAAGGATGATTGAAACATAATTCATATGCCAGTTGATTCTTTGATATGGTCTCAATCATACCACATAATAGAGTTCTGTTATGGGATACAAAAAAAACACGTTGTATATAAAAAAAAATAAAAAAATCTGCGTACAAAGTAAATTACTTGAGTTTTTACAACCCTTCATCGTTACTTTGTGTACACGTAGTGAATTATTTAAAAAGGAAAAAAGTAAAAAGAAAAGAAAAATGTGTTAATTGGCATTACCTACAGCAAATTAATTACACTTTAAAACTATAAAATACAAAGAAAACAAAGATTGTAGTGGCAAAAGGGCCTCAGCTCAGCATAATTTTAGATGAGAACACAGGTGTACTATCTGAAGCTGATTTACTTATTGACTTTTTTTTTATTAAAAACCGGGTATCGGGTTAGATAGATCGACTACCGACTTTCTCAGGATTTTTTACAGTTGAAAGTAACAGGCAGAAAAATACCCTTAAATAGCAGAAACCAAAGACATTCAATCTATAAAGTCTATTTATCAAGTCTATGAGTTTTTTTTTGGTACGCTCCGCTGCCGGTCCAATATATATTATTCTAGATAGCGTTAGGTACTGAGACAGGTTTTCTATGACATTTCCTAGACATTTCCCAGCTCTTAGTATTTTAAATCTTAATTAATGAAATGGCAGAAACAAACTACGAAAAGTTTCAATGCTGGGGGTCTAGAATTATTTATTGAACCTATGGCAAGTTCAAGTTTTGCTACGTTGTCCTTTCCATTCTGCAGTGCGATTTTATTGAAGTCAATTAGTGAAATTATAGGTGAAATCAATGATATTATAAGTAAAAAGGTGTAGATAGATTATAAGCGCTCTGCAAGTGACACGTTAAAATATGACTAACTATAAGCCACACTTTACCTCAGTGTGGCATCGCGCCCCAACGGACGCGTGCGTGCGTTAGTGTGCCGTTTTTTGAAGATCGAATCTTGTTTAGGTAACCTATCTACAACTTTTTACTTATAATATCATTGGGTGAAATGATACTAACGCTAGGCAACAGTGTAAAGTTTAACTCACTTAAGTTTTAACAGGGTGCCTCCCACTGAATGGATCAACTGTGCTATTCTGTGAAACGTGAAACCGTAGGTGAAGTGAAGGCGATTTGGGCTGTCATTCTATGCTAATGCTAAACATTGACAGTTCGCTTCACTCAAATTTTCAAAAAATTTATGTAACTTGGTGACAATATAAAATTCTATGTGTAATAATACTTCACGGGGTTAATATTGCTGATTGACCGGCTGCAGATGAAACTCTCGCTCAAATCTAAAAGATTACTGCTCGTATACAACTCCCGTAATAGTTCACGAATTTCGTGGAATATCAAAATTTGTGATGACCCAGTAAACAGCTGTTTGAGCCAGTACCGCGAGCCTGCGGTGCGGGGGAGAGCGGGGAGAGCGGGGTGCTGAAAACTGTCCAGTGCTCCGACTTTAGGAGTTTAATTGTTTATGGTTTTCACTTACGGGATTATTATTATTATGACGTTAATGTTCAAAGGGAAGAAGAATTACTGTGGGTAGTTATGAATGTTTTCGCTTAAAAACAGCGAAGGAAAACATCGTGAAGAAACCGGCTTGCCTTAGAGATTTAAGGCCAAGTCAGAGGCCATTTTAACCACACAAAAAGAAGAATATTACCCCAGTTATACGTTAGGCCAATGTGTACCTAACATGGGGTTTGCCCCATAAATACAATAAAATAATAATAATAAAATAAATAATAAATATTCCACAACTTTTCACACAAAGCCATTTTAGTCCCAAGTTAAGCTTTAGAGCTTGTGTTATGGGCACTAAACAGCTGATAAACATACTTATATATTTCTAAATACATACATATTATAGATAAATAAATAAATTATACATAAGTGCTATAATTCATACTAATGTTCGTCTAAACGGAAAATGAACGGCGCGCAAAAAATATACAAAATACCACAAAAGTATACACAACGGTGGATCCACGCTTGCTTCGACAAAATAGTTTACGATCTATTTCTCAGACCTACTAAACATTCAAACAAAATTACATAAAAATCAAGATATTTCGAAGGAGTTAGTAGACACGAGAACTTTATTTATCAGAGACATACATACTTTTAATAATATGACAACAAGTAGATCCAAAACAATAATAACTACTAGGTAGTACTAATTAACTTACTAGGTAGTTTAATTATTAATTAGTGAGTCTCCAATGCGCTCTTCAAACTTTTTGTATTAGATAGAATTAGAATAATGAAATGAAATGAAATTATTTATTATGCAAGTAGGATATGGAAATCACTTTTACACGTCATTTTTTCCTTTGAAGCTAGTTGAAGTCGGCATTTCCTAACTGACTACCTCTGAGAAGAAAAGCCGAAACAAACTCAGGGATCATCGTCTCTTTTCAAGTCCAGACATGAAAAAATATATTAACAAAATTTTCGTGTGACGAACCGTGCAGAGCAGTGTCGGGTTTAGCCTTTTGAGGAAACTGCCAGAAACAATTTGGGCAAGCAGCATGTATGTGTCAGTCATCGTGAGCTCAACTAATAAAAACATATATGTTTACATATAACCTAACCTAACTTACCATACCTATCCTATAGCTAACCTAACTACCTAACCTAACTAACTTACCGAAATGCATTGATTTTGAAAGATACAAAATGCATAATTTTACACTAAACTATCGTGCTGCGGGTTTCTATATTGCATACGATACTAGTAGTACGGACATAGACGGACTCTGTAATATCTATATTTTAACATCTTCTAACCTATGTACACAAAATAAATGAATTTGAATTTGAATTTGTAGTGAGTATCTAGTTGTTTTTGAAGTAGTAGTAGTAGGAGGTAATAATTTAACTCGAATGGTATATCATCCGTACATAAAGTACTTGTCTTCTTTGACTCACCAGTTAATCTAGTGTTTAGTGTGTTGTGTCGTGGGTTCGGTCCCCACCCAAGATAAATGTGTGTGTGTTCAGTAGATCATTTTTTTCTGTCTGGCCTTAATTGGCAAGTAACATCGTTATAAACCACAAGTACAAAAAAAAAACTCAAAACTATATATTCGTAATCTACGCGATTCGATTTCTGAACTATTTATAATGATCCTACGGCTACGAACGCACTTGTCCGAGTTTATTTTTAATCAGATATTACCTATTTACCTATTACAAAACCTTATTTTCATTATATGAAGTTTTTTTTTTATTACACACTTTTAATTCATTTTACATTCCACTAGAAGTTAATATAATAGGAAAGGAATAATTTGGCTACTTCAACTGAGAGTGTAATTTTTGTCGCCATCCGTGATGCAGACTAAAGGCAATACGTTCGAATTAGAATGTTTTTGAGTCTTCACTATTGCGGGCTCACAACATAAATCTAATAAATTGCCTAGAATTTTCCCATCTATGTTCGGGTTGACTTCCAGTTTAAGACCAGTGTTTTACATAGAGCGACTGCCTGCATGACCTTCAAATAATTGGGTAACACGATAAACCCTTGGTTAAACTGATTGCCAGACTTTCGAGCTTTTGACTACCTGTAACGACTCAAAAATTTACAAATGATTGCCGGGAATAACAGCGTTATGTGCTTTCCGCGGCACGGAGGAGTTTTGATATTTAACCTCGTCAAGCGTAGTTTAAACTTCGGTCGACTTGTGGGGCTGTTTTATGATTTAGCAACAACGTAAAAAAAGCGGTGACAGCCTAGTGGTGTGACCGGCGGATTGCCAAATCATAGATCTCGAGTTCAAACTCAAGGCTCGCACCTATGACTTTTTGGATTCATGTTCGTGTTGTAAAATTAACACTTTCTTCAAAAACGGTGAAGGAAACTGCTTCATGAGTAAACCGGCCATGTCTGAGAGATATTTCTCGAGGGCATGTGATGCCCAGTCAGCGGGTCATTTAACCTCTGATACCTAAGATGATCTAAGGAGAGGATTGCCTGTTGACAACACATATTTTTAGAACGATGTTCCTTATCGCGCGTTGCCTTAGGGGGCTAGACGGAAAAAATTAAGACCAAAAGTTGTAACGACACTTTTTGCTGTAGTTGTACCTAAGACGTGCGGCGTGCGCGTGTTTCTCTGTATGTCTCTCTCTCTCTCTCATAGAAAGCAAGCCAGTTATTTTCGTTTCGTCTTTCTATTTCGCATTGAACAGTGTGGTGTCGCGACGATTATTTTTGTTGAGTGTATACAGGTTGTTTGTACATAATAAATAATAAAAAATAATAACTTCGTTTCATCCGGGTGTCCCTTGACACCTCTCAGGTTTCTTTTTCGTTTTTAACAGTTTCTCATATAATAAATAGTAAACCTACCAAATAACATCACAAAACTCAAAACTCAGTGAAATCAAAACACACGCCGCACTACTCTCGACACATCGCACCACGTGAATAGTTCGCGGCAACATTTTCTCATCAGTTGCCTGTCGCGAAGTATTCCCGTAGCCTTCTGACAAGACATGCCTACACGAGACCATATTTACATAACCGGAACATTTACGAAGAGCTATGGCTCTGGAATTGACATGCATCGTGGTAATTGACAATATTTCAGACTGGTTCGAAATTTTGTCAATGGAAGCTTGCAACTTGTCGCTTGTGGGTGTATTTTTTTTTAACTTTTCTATTATTTTGGACTGTCTTGTAGATCTACTGGTCACTAGTGGTTGTGGTGAGCATGATCTCGGGCTTTTGAAATGAAATATTATTTATTTCTGTAAGTAGAACTTCCAGATTAGACTTTAACATGCCAAAGTCCGTGTTTGACCTCGTGCAAGCCAAGCCCTTATGCGCGCTTATATGTTTCTATTGTAATGCGCGCGCGGATGCGTGCCGCCCGCACGTCTGTGTTTAACCTCGACAGCCAATATTGTTTTTACTGTGAAGCGAGTCGCACGAACGCTAATAAATAAAATTTTAAATAAAAAAAGAATTACACGAATTCTCTTCCTGACGATGCCCACAACACTGCAGAGTGGCGTAAAAACTATGCTCTGCGTGCAGCGCACAGCACGCATGCGGGTACTACAGAGTAGGTACATTGATCTAACCTGCCCGCAGGCGCAAACACGCATGACAACAAAAGCGCCCTGACCGCGGAATTGCTTCGATGTTTAAATGTCGGTGGAGTTGGTTAGAAATATTAAACCATAAACAATCTCAACCAAAAATCTACAACCTTCAACAACATCTCTCCACCCTGCCACTTCTATTTCCCATACATCTGTGTCCGAAGTTTTAACGAGCCGGTATTCCGCTGATATTTCGGACCGCCATGCACAACTCCGAATTAGTTCGTACGACTCAATTCCACGTCACATACAAATCGTACGGCCAAATTAAATGTGTAACATTTCCATTAGGTTACGCTCCGATTATTCCATTTTGTTACCCTTGCTTTGTTGATTAGTGTTTCGTGTTCTCCGGAAAGGTTATCAAGTTGAAGTGAACTTAATAGATCCTGGGAATTGGATGAGGATTTATTCTGTTTATCCATTGTTGGTCAGTGGCAAAATAATAGCAGCGGCATGGTAGTCAGAGGTCCGTCCGTAGATGGCCATTCAATATTTGTAAATATCAGAGTACCATGTATCCACTTAATAATTTACTATCTTATAAGTACAATGATTATTTTGAGATACCTTATGGTAGTTTTATGTAGATTCTAGGTACAGACGCCACCACATTTTCCCAATTGAACATGAACCTTATTATGTTTAAAACAAAGTTGAAAACCTATCAAAGATTTGGAGACAGTTTTTTTTGTTTGGGGAATAGGCCCACCACAAATTGTGGCGTTTAGCAATGAAATGTACGTTAGTTTATTCCTTATAATCTGTAGATTACAGTGGTAATATAAGCAAAACTGTATGTAACCGGAATACTGTGAAATACGATAGTCAAAACATGACTCTCATAATAACCTAAAATCTCAGAAGAGCGATTGTTGAATAAGTAGATAGGTCTCCTTGGTATTTTAAGTTAAAATAGTACACTGTTCAGTGTTCAATAATATAAAGTATAAAACAAAGACACGTCTGTACTGATTTTGATGTGATTTACACGATTTGATAGACAGAGATATTCACGAAAATAGATTAGACATTGGTATTCATTTCGAAACACACTTTTTCCGGCCATAGACTGTAGATAAAGATATTCAATACCTAAAGTAGTATACCTTAGTACTACCTTTAGTATTTTAAATCTCTTGGACTGAAGATCTAAAATAAAATAAGGTGATGTGTTATAGGTAAGCTGGTTGTGTCAGGAGATAAAAAAAAACACATTATAGTATGTTACAAGAAGTATTTTTTACTGTTCGTCATAATTTTCAAAATCTTCTCTTAAAAGCAGTATTTCATCTAAAAAGATGCAGGTAGCTCAACTTTAACTTGATGCCGCGCCCAAGTGTATAGTGTGGTTTATAACCACACTATACACATCCCATGTGCACAGCAGCCAACAGTGCCTCTGCCCACTAAACAATTACAACAGTATCCCCAATAGGAATTGGGGCAAAGAGCAGCCCCAATTCCGTTGAAATGGTGCTGCACAATTGCTTGCAATGGCTTTGTAGATTATGCACTGTATCTACAGATGCCATTTTCATAAAATCTTTAGAATTAAAGTACGAAAAGAACAGAAGAAAAATGCAATTACCTATCTAGTAATCGGAAACAATAATAACGGAAAAATAATAATGTTCTTTGTCCGTGTCAAACTGATTGTAATTGAACCACAGAGCATCAGCAACGGGCTATTAATTACGTTTCGTTCCACTGTGTTTTTAAAGTACGTTACTTGATATTCCGTTAGTAAAAGAATTAAAAGTTCACTGTACCAATTAATAATTATCTCTTTAAACGCAAATAACGCCGATGTCCTTACCGCTGCGCACCGGGGTAACATATTTGTTTTCACATTAAAATAATAGGTTTATTTTAATGTGAAAACAAATATGTAAACGCTCCTAAACAAGCATTTTTTGCCGTAACACTTTTTTACTATTATTTCAGTATTCCGGTTACATTTATGTATAATTTTTGGTCTGTTAATAGTAATAAGATGATCACTTTCTTCATGTGTAACATGATTAATAAACGTTACCGTTTAATAGTGGGCCCAAAAAAAACTGTCTCCTTTGACACATTGGCGTAGGTTGATGTGTGTACATCGTCTTTACATGATATAATGAATTTAGTATTGCATTCAAATGTTTTTATCAAACCTGTAAGCTTATTTTGAAATCATAGAACTACTCTTACTAGCACTTTGCTTGCGACTTAGCCCTCGTGCATTTGATACTTTAATATCTCTTCTTCTCCCTCTGAGTTTTGAAAATAAAACCTATTTTACTCAGTGCTAATGTACTTTCTAACGGCAACAGAATTTATGAAATCGGATAAGATGTTTGACTTGACATGTAAAAGTGCTTTTTAACATCAATAATGCTCTAATTAAAATAAATTAAATATGTACACTAATGCTTACTAAAAAATAAATAATGGTAATTAAAAACCCCAAAGAAAAACAAAACAAGAACACTCAAAGTACTCCTCCTCATCGCTGGCAACTGGAAGCGTGCCCAGAAGACTGGCAGCATTGCCACGTTGGATGGCAATATGTACTTATTCTTTGGCCAAGGGGTAAGCCAGCCCTCTGGTCACGCGAAGTGTCGCCAAGTCGGCGAGAAATCTCCTTGTATAGGCTGCGTGCACACGGACCCCATGACCAGAGCGTTTCGACCCCAAACGGCTCAAAACTGTAACTTCCAATGAGGTTACAGTATTTACGCCGCTTGAGGGCGTCAGCAGCTGCAGCATCAGCGCCAACACAGCTCGCCGTACTTGGAATATAAGATGGCGCAAGGGTATCGACACAGGTTGCCACACCAAAGACCTTCCCATCGTCCAAGGCAACAACGTCATTCTTTCTGGAATGACGTTGTTGAAATGATCTAATTGAAATAGATTATTCGACTTAGACTTCAAGGAAATAATTGTACGGTTAACAATATTAGTAACAAAAAAAATAAGTAACGTATCTTAGAATCAACAAAGCAGTCAGAAAAATGCCTGTTTTAAGTGTCTGTCTCTTGTTATCCTCTCACAATAACTCCGAAGAAAGTGCAATGCGAACAAATCCGCAAAAGCAACTATTCAAATAAGTAGTGGAATATCTTTTATCGCGACTTCGCGAGACTTGGCAACGTTAGACTTTTAGTTACAAAGAGGAAAGTTCCATTCTAATATTTAAGTTTTAGCACACAAAATAACTTCTCTACACTATTTAAAGGCGTAGCATTTCGTGCTGAGATTTGTAGTAAAATTTAAATTCAATTCATTTATTCAACAACAATTTTTACATTGTGTCTGAATTCTTGTATCTAAAATTAATTAAGGAAACATCGTGCATGCAATTTACATTTAAATCATACAGTTATGTCATAAACTAGTGACAGGATTCAAAAAGATAATTTGAGATATATAATTAAAAGAGACTGAATAGTTTATCACTAAATCGGTATCATCAAAGCCTAGTATTTATGAAATACTAGGCTTTAATGATACCGATTTAGTCTAGGACTCGCTTCCCTCACTTTTTTATCGTCATTTATAAGTTTTTTAATACTCAATACTCCATATTTATTGCGTTTCACAATGTACATAAATGGTCCTAGAGTATAAAGGTACAGAACGATTATGGACCCTGTCGGGCTAAACAGCAAAAACTTGATATAAGTCGACAAAGTAACTGCCATTTTTAACCCCCGACGCATAAAGAGGGGTGTTATAAGTTTCACCGCTATGTGTGTGTGTCTGTCTGTCTGTCTGTCTGTCTGTCTGTGGCACCGTAGCGCTCAAACGGGTGAACCGATTTAGATGCGGTTTTTTTTATTTGAAAGCAGGGTTTCTTGCGATGGTTCTTAGATATAATTCATCAAAATCGGTTCAGCCGTTTCAAGGTTATCAGCTCTTTTGTATTAGCTGCCGTTGCTATTTTAGACGTCTATGGGTATTAACTTCACTTAAAACATATGTGTGTCTTAAAATTTCAAACACCCGTGTGTGTAATATTAATAAGCAACATTATGGTGTATTTGGTCTGATGCAGCCAGGATATCTAGCAGACTAATACACTCTTGGGAAAATAACAGCAGATATATCGTGTTTGGATTCATTTTAACCAGCATTTGATTCTGCACACAATGCACTGATGGCAACAGGATGAGCTGATGCTGCAGCCAGGCTATCCAGCACACCAGTAGGTAGACTCTTGACAAAATAATAGCAGATATGTCGTGTTTGGATTCATTTTAACCAGCATTTGATTCTGCACACAATGCCCTGAGGCAACAGGATGAGCTGATGCTGCAGCCAGGCTATCCAGCACACCAGTAGGTAGACTCTTGACAAAATAATAGCAGATATGTCGTGTTTGGATTCATTTTAACCAGCATTTGATTCTGCACACAATGCCCTGAGGCAACAGGATGAGCTGATGCTGCAGCCAGGCTATCCAGCACACCAGTAGGTAGACTCTTGACAAAATAATAGCAGATATGTCGTGTTTGGATTCATTTCAACCAGCATTTGATTCTAAATAAAATGCACTGATGGCAACAGGATGAGCTGATGCTGCAGCCAGGCTATCCAGCACACCAGTAGGTAGACTCTTGACAAAATAATAGCAGATATGTCGTGTTTGGATTCATTTCAACCAGCATTTGATTCTAAATAAAATGCACTGATGGCAACAGGATGAGCTGATGCTGCAGCCAGGCTATCCAGCACACCAATAGGTAGGCTCTTGACAAAATAATAGCAGATAGGTCGTGTTTGGATTCGTTTTAACCAGCATTTGACTCTACAAACAATGCACTGAAAAAATCTCATAACTGTATCTATATAAAACAAAATTAATGCGTTTAAAAATTTTAAAATAAAATTAAATTAAAAATTTAAAAAACCCCCACCGCAAAAAAAGTAAAACATTTAAAAAGTTAAAAATAACACTTTAGCCATGAAATTTTACGTAACGTCGGGGTACCGTTAAAATAAGTACCTACATACCTACAAGTACCTCCTAGGAACATTCCTTACTTAAGCGGTACCCCGACGTGAAGTAAAATTTCATGGCTAAAGTGTTATTTTTAACTTTTTAAATGTTTTACTTTTTTTGCGGTGGGGGTTTTTTAAATTTTTAATTTAATTTTTATAAGTATAGAATGTATACTTAATATACAAAATGTACAAAATCAATGGGAGCCACTTTGGATTATTTAGGGAAATTATTTCATCACAGGGTTCCAGTGTAACCTGATGCAGCTGTGGCGCGCTCCCCAAACTGACCTACGTGGCCTACGTGGCGCGCTCCCCAAACTGACAATACCCCCACTGCTAAAGCAATTAAGTTAGTTAATGATTTTTTAAAACATATTCTTGAAGCAGATTTATTTTTTGACACCCAAAGCACAATTGCAAAACATGTATATATTTATCTAAACAAAAAGAAATAACTAGTTTTTAAGTTTCTTTGGTTTTTGTTATTTTAGGTTACTTCGTTTTTGTTTTACTATTTCATTTTATTAGTTTAATTAGCTTTTTAAGTAACAGTATAGTGTAATTTATGTGTTTAAATGTATTATTAGTATAGATATAAGCGATTTGGTTTTAACTGTGAGCTTGTGTTTTAATGAATAAATGATTATTTACATGGAGCGGATCCCAATCTGTTTTATCTCACCTACACAACTAATCTACTGGGCAATACGAAAACCCTTAATTAGACTGATCGTCCAACTTTCCGGCTATGGACTCGTAGGTACAATCAAAGATTCATATTGAATAAAAAATGTTGATAAGGTTAAGCGAAACAACTTATCAAACTCAGAAACTCGCAGAAGGAAATTAACAAATAGCCTATTTCTTACTTAACGATAAACTTTGAAAGGCTATATAATAGAGTGGCCATAATAAAATCGCAGGCTAATTACCGGCTAAGTGGCCAGAAAAGGCTAACTTCAGGATGTTGAACGAGCCGAGGCCGAGAAAATATCTTGTTGACAGCTTTTTACAAGTCAGCGAAGTTTATATTTCAATTACGAATGGATCACTAAATCTGCTTATTTTTTGTGGTTTGTTACTTGCCTTACGAACGGCTACCTCCTATACACGAGATTTTGGTTCAAATCCAGGCTAGTTTAAATATTAATATTCTACAACTCTACATGATGATGCAAAGCTAGTTTCAAACTAAGCAGAGCTTGGGCTATGAGTACTAGAAAACTGATAAACAAACGTATATATACTTGGAGCAAATAAATGAAGCCACTTTCTTTTTGCACGTGGGTACAGACACTCATAATATGTATCAGTATTCTTTGATCCCTTTATTTTTTCATTTTTAATTGCACCTACCACTGTTTTTCTCTGCATCACCTAGAGGTTGACTGGCAGAAAATGCCTATGGCATTAAGTCCGCCTCTGTACATTAGTGTGCTTGAAGTATTAAATAAAAAAATACAGACGCCAGCATTTTAACCTACCCCAATGTGTCAATTTCTTTGATAGGTTTTCAACTTTATTCTGAACATGATAAGGTTCATATTCAATTGGGAAAATTTGACACATTGGGGTAAGTTGATGTGCTGGCGTCTGTACATTGGTCAATATTGTTGGTAATGGTATTTTTGTTTATATGGAACGTATCAATTTAAACTTATATGTCCGAAAAAGTTATTTAACAGCCTTTTAGATCATATAAGGTTAAAATCGATTTACACATACACATACATACATAAACTCACGCCTTTTCCCATGGGGGTAGGCAGAAACTACAGAGCGCCATGTGCTACGATTCTTACATACTTCTTTTGCCTCGTTTACATTCATACATGTTGTATCCCGGCGTAAATCGATTTGTATCTATTATTTGATTACAAATAATAGGTAAGTAATAAAAGCAAGTGGCTCGATTTATTTGCCCCCATGTTTATTTCTAAATACATACAGATAAACTATTAATCTCAGACACCTAACAAATGATCGTGCTCATCACACAAACATAGCATCACTGGGACTTTCTCAATTCAAATGGGCTTTCTAAGTTAATCTTAGACATCATTGACATCGTGCGGAAATCTAGACTTAAAATAAAATTAAGTAAGTATGAAATCACCAAACCACGATGAGGTTCTGAAACGTTTCTCCGAACTTCGTTTCGCCGTTGAACGGTTCACCGACAAAACGATTCACTTTTTATTTTAGCAACGATAGAACGTTTCAATGATGAACAATTCGCCGACGGAACGATTCACTTGAGCAAGCTTGTTGATGCGTGTGATAGATTATTAAAATAATTTCAGTTTAAATACTACACTAATTCAAGTCTGTTTCTTTAATGGAGCACAAATATAAACCTCCCATGATAATTTATAACCTCGTTTACATGTGATTCACAACATTCCACAGTTTCTCATCAAAAGTTTATCAATATTATTACGAAATGCTAGTCTTTCATCGTTGTTTTGTGTAATGTCAAACTTAACGGGTATTTGTGAAAATAATGTGACTTATTTGCTAATTATGCCATTGTAAGACCAAATATGTAACTGAATTAATTAACTTCAACATATTACTGTATTTTTATGTAATTTAATCATAGTTTCATGATAGAAATACAAAAAGTAACAAACTGCAATGTTATGGTACGATAAGACGTCACTTCTTGTTTACCATCGGCTATAAAAGCCGACGCTCCGCCATTCTCGGCCGATTCCTTCCTGAGCAGTCACACCGAACGGACCTAAGTTAAGTCACTGTTATTTTTATGTGTATTATATTACGTGTTATGTGTAAATTATGGTACACTATATAATTATATAAATGTGTGTATTTAGGAAATATTCACTAAGTTCCTAATGTATTTATTGATAAACCTAAATGCTATGTATTAAGCATTTCATTGTATAGATTCAAGTTCTTCAAACGAATCGGACAGACGTGTTGCTGGGGAGTTTGTTCCGCCACTTCTTCTTCCCAGCAAAAGCACTAGGAAGTGGCGAAGGGTGGGGCAGTTTGGGGGACTGTCTTATGTATTATTTGTGATAAACAAATAGCTATTTAAACAAATAAACCCTTAGATACTTTAAATATAAACTTTTAATAAATAAACCCTTTGCCCCTATGTTCTATCTATTATTTTTAAACATATATTCATGTTTTAATTTGACACGTGCTCGTGCCTGTTTAGTTATGAGAATAGGTCTCTGCCCTGCAGTGGAACATTAACTGGTTGGTATTATAGAGACTAACTTGGTATCAGAGTCTTATGCCGCCCATGGGTCCAAGTCTTGGCTTCAAATGGCGTCAAGAAATGGTGGTTAGGTTATATATATTGCTAGGGGTTTTAAGGTATAATTCACAGTAGCAAGAAAACTGTGAATTATTACCTACTCAGCCTAATAGTATAAAAAAAACGGGTTGCACTTCGGGCAGGAGTGCCGGCAGAAGGGAGTATTCCCGTTTGAGCACCTATTTTTTGAGCACCTATGCATTTAGCACCAAAGGTATTCCCATTTCCCATAGGTTAATGCATAGGTGCTCAATAAATAGGTGCTCAAACGGGAATACTCCGGCAGAAGTGTATACTAGCCGCCGTCTTACGAATTATCGATCAGCAGTGCGATTCTGGTCAAATCACCGCGTGTATTTTCACAGGCGTAATAAGCGCAAATTGAGCTGTCATTCCATACTAATGGTAGGCATTGATAGTTCACTTCACTCAAGTTTTCGCGGCGTGACTTCTACTGAAGCGACCGGCAGGTCACGTGTCCTGACGCGAGTTTCACATTTTTTACCCATCCCAAAAAAACTGCACAACGCTACTAAAGAAGTATTTACTTCAATAAAAAAATCGGATCGATTGCTGTCACATATTTAAAACACAAATCTAAATTAACTTTTGATCTCTTAGATTAGCTAATAATTTTATTTGTCGGATTGATTATTGTCCAAATTATTTCATCATTGTCGTTTGGACTAGATTTTATTTGACATTTTAACATCGATTTGTCACATGACTTGGCAGCCATTTCTTTAAACTCACTAAAGGTTACCACCAACCGATATAAAACCGTAGTTTAATGGATTAAGGTATATATTAAACTGGCAATATGTTTGCTAAACGACCTTTGATCTTCACGATTCATTAAGCGCTTGATGCGATTTTTCATGAGAGATAACTTTCAATTTTATATTAAATCAGTATGTTAACTGAATCGTGAGAACAAAGTCTAATACATACTTATATGTACTACTAAGAATGTAAAAAAAAACTAAGCCTTTGCCTTTGAGACAATAACTAATAAAATAATCTATAATTAGAGGTCCTAATCATAGACAAGGAGATTCTTTAAAAGTAAGGTAGTCTGAAGTCCTGAAATATAATTATCTGCTAACATAACATCACACTCAAAATCATCAAAGGGTTAGGCAGTAATATTCATATAGTACGCCAACATTTAAAAAAATAATTAATTACGATCTAGCCTAAAAGATTAATAAGCTAATTCTAACTATGCTACGTTATAGATCATGTTAATAACTAAGAATAGTGTCCATTTGCACTTTTTCTCAAGTCCGTAGCACTTTCTTAGAGACTGATATAATTTATTAAAAAACACTATGTTCACGTGTTATATTTGTAGCACAACGCCAACATTTGGCAAGTTTCATGTAATGGAGGGCAAGCCCATTGTCAGCGATTAGGCACAAATTGTATTCAAAATCAATGTAATAGGGGGTGAGCCTTTTGTCAGCGTTAAGGCACAAATTAAATTGAAGATCAATGTAATAGCTGACAAGCCTTATATTGTCAGCGATTAGGCACAAAACCAGACTTCGGCCGTCTACTGTAATATATATATGTGTGTTTTGTTTTTTCTTTTGTGTGTATTCGGTGTTACTTACCTAGTTTTTAAGTTTTACTAACGTAATTTTGATGACCGATGGGGTCGAAAGATTCTCGAGTGGAGGCCACGTATCGGGAAGCGCAGCGTAGGACGTCCACCCACAAGGTGGACAGACGACCTCATTAAGGCCGCGGGAACGCGCTGGATACGAGCCGCTTCCAACCGGTCTTATTGGAGATCTATGTCCAGCAGTGGACTTCCTATGGTTGAAATGATGATGATGATGAACGTAATTTTTGTGAGTCATGATACTCGAATAGAGAAATATTCTTATCTAATATTCCAGATGTAAAAAACTCTATAACGCTTTGCCCGACCTGGGAATCAAGCCTCAGAGTCACAAGAACCACTTCCGACCGCACCACAGCGAACAAAATACTGTACCATTTTTTTGAGAACTTGTAACTTTTTCGTTCCACCATCACATTTCCCATAACACATCTACGTATGTTCCATTACATTTATTCGCGAAGAGGCAAAAAAAAAAGAAAGATTTCTGTTTCGTTTGTCCTTCTACAATGCCTTTGGGAAATCTCTCGGATAAATTATTCCAATTCTCACGACACTTGCCAGAGTCGGTACTGTCAAAAGGAATATAAAACTCGACTGATAAACCAGTTTCCGTGAAAAATGATATAAATCTTAATAATACGAATAATAAGTGTAAAACTGTCTACTTTGTTTAGATTAATGTCGGTGAATTTTGATGACTTGGTGGAAGACGGATTTGTATTGCTTTTTTTTTTGTTCGCTCTGGTCCTCAAAAGTCGCTCAGGTTAGATAATTCGGTAAGGTTGGGTCAGGAGGCCAAAAGAATTAGTGACTTGTCGCTGCCGGCCGTGGTCGAGAGGATGATCGGCAGCGTTGAGCCCTGGGAGCGGTGGTGTCCTTCTGCGATACTTCGCAGAAGGAGGCTGCGGAAAGGGAGAGGGAGATTACCTCCACTCACCCGGCCCGCAGCAGACGCATCGGGCGTAGGCTGAGGGCGGACAACGCCCTCTTCCAGCTTCCCTGAATGGGTCCAGGGGCGACGGACACGGGGACGTCCGCCGCCCCCCACGTACATGGACCCGAGGTGGCGGCGCGTCGTGTTCACGCGTGCCCCTTTTAGTCGTCGCGAGGGGAGTCTAACACTTCACTCCCCTCGCTGACTTGGCGAGGCCCGCGGGCCGGCACCCGGCACCAGCCGGGTCGCGGAAGTATCTTCTGTTCCCGTGACCCCCGGCGCAGGTGTGAGAAGGAACACGGGGTGGTTTTTAGTCAGTAAGAGTTTGACAGAACCCTCCGCCCTCTTCGGGGCGGGACACATCCATGAGGATTTTCCACCCCTCATAAAAATAAAAAAGGAGGCCCAAAGACTGATTGATGATTCGAGACGAACAAGACCGGTCGTTGTGGCGACACTTGGAGGAGGCCTATGTCTAGCTGTAGACGTCTTTTGGGTGAAATAATGATGATGATAGGTTCGGTCTTTTAACTGATCAGTCGGGAGTTGCGGAAGAACCGTCCGTTTTCGTGACCCTCGGTGTAGGTGTGAGACGGACGACAAAGCTGGTTTTTAGCCAGTAAGAGTCTGTCTTGGTCGTTTATAATTGGCCTCATCAGAAGGCTTAAAGTCACTTAAAGGCTATGCTTGGAGTTACCTTGCGTGGTCGGATTAGAAATGATGATATCAGCAAGAGAACTAAGGTTATCGATATAGCCTGACTAATCGCCGATCTTAAAGGTCAGTTGGCAGGACACTTTGCTCGCAGAACTGGTGGTCGTTCGGGCCGCAAAGTTCTGGTCGTTGTTGCGACAATTGGGGGACACCTATTGTCGATGTAGACGACGTATTTCGGCTGAAATTAAGGTAATGAATAAAGAGCCCAGAAGAAGAATAAGTCTGGAAGCACTATATACTGCTGAGCACGAGGCGATATGTTATTGAGTTTTTCTATCTGAAATTTATCAGAAGCAGCCCGCAGTCTGTATTTGAGCCCGATTGGTGACAAATTCGCTCGTCTCCTATTGCGTAAACTTAACTGGTGAAATGTGAGTGAGATTACTAACAGACGTGATGAAATGCTTTACTATGCTATGTTATAGGTACGTAAGTGTTGCTATACGTATTTGTACAGTCGGTTAAAAAAATAAAAACAACTTATCTTTTGAATTAAGAACAAAAGCTGCCTGATCTTTGGCAGATAGAAACACGTAATAACACACTTGACACTTGTAAAGGAAAAGCTAAAATAAAGTGCTATAATGAACTCCCTTTGACGGTTCGCAACATTGAACAATTCCCTAATAAAGTTGTAGTAAATGTAGTCTATCTGGTTTCTTTTGGTATCTTTTGACGCCATTTTTTGTGTAACTGGATACGTTACTTTAGAGTATTCGTGTTGATGACGGGGTATTTGACCTGAAATATTAGTTATTTATTTTGATACGAAGAGGTACAAGGCCTTTCTGAATTATAGAGAAAAGAGCCTGGCCTGGGCCTGATTGATCTTAGTATTTTACAGTTTTAAGGTGAATTTATTTTGCTGTAATGCTAATATGCGCTTTTTTCTTTCATTTTCTCTTTTGTTTCTATAGATAAATACCAGCTATTAACTGTCCCACTGCAGTCCTAACCTGGGGTGGCTTCTTAGTACGTTATACTGGTTAAATCAAATCAGATCGAATTGTATGAAAAGAAATATGGCATGAGGGAAGGGAGTGATCATTGAGATGATGGTGAATAGCGTACCTCAAATAAATTGGGATAAAGGCTGGATAAAGATTGGACAATACTAAACTGCGTCACCTAGAATATAGTCTTTAAACAGATTATTAGAATATGAATAGCCAAACACCAGAAATCGATTTAAAAGGATATATTATGTCTCAATTTCCCATTTGACATCGAACGCGTCATCATTACCACGACACCGGCCCACTGTTATTGGAATCTGAGCCGACACTCTCGACACAAATAAACTGACACTCACACCTCTCGGTCGTTTCGCTTTTAGCGCTTTTTTCGCTTTGATGTCGGCGCCAATTGTAGTAGTTGTGTTCTATGAGAATTGGGGACGATTTGTACACATTGTCGGTCTAGAGAAAATTATACTGATGTTTGTTTTGAGCGGGTTGAGTGAACTGTCAGATGGCTCACGGCCTATCTATGTTTCAACACACATTAAAAACTAAAACTATAATAAATTACTCAATACTTAATATCATTATTGCTAAACATTTGTGTTTTCAGGTGGTTAGTTTATAAATGAGATCATTATGGAGCCTGTAAAGGCTACAGCTAGAGAGGATGCCGTGTTACACAAGGTCATTCAATTTATAACCATTTAAATTACAAGCATGTTATTTATTTTACTTTCCCATAGGGATTCATTAAGGTTCAAGTGAAATAAAGATGAAATTATTGGTATTTAGTCCACTTCTGTATGTTCGGGTTCTTAAAGTATTAAATACTAGCGGACATCACGCGGTTTCACCCGCGTAGTTCCCGTTCCCGTGGGAATACAGGGATAAAAGTAGCCTGTCACCCGGGAATAGTGTTGCCTCATTTAATTTTTCAAATCAAAGCAGCAGTTTATAAGTTCCTTCGTTTAATACCACAATACAAATCTTTCCTCTTTATATTAATATTTCATTAATATTATAAATTATTATTATTAAATTAATAAATAGTGTAAATTTAATCAATCAAAAATAAGCAAAACATGATCATGATTAGCAAACTGTTAGGTAAAAAAACTAATCTTGCCTTTATTTTTTTCCAATGTATACTCAAATCAGAATATAAGTTCTGTGTAAGGAAGTAAGGAAGAAAATCACACAGAGTCGAAACTCGCTTTTTGCACCCAACTCTCTCGTCCTAGAAATCCGGGTCTGATGACATATTCGTTCCCAATCTCAGCGCTCCATCATTCCCTTTACATACCTCTATTGAAAAACAAGAAAACCCTAAGATAAGGGGGTGAAACACATAAGAAATACAAAGGAAACCGTTCCTTAGTATCAAATGTAATAGATTTACGCAGTTCATTTCCGTCCTATTGATCAGCAACAGTATTACTTTCGGTCAACTTGACATGAGGGACAAACGGTTGTTCGTATCAGTGTACAGGGTGATTGTTTTTTTTGCAGCCTATGTTATACACACATACACACACAACTATTATAATACATACATACACACGTAAACTCACGCCTTTTACCCCTGGGGTAGGCAAAAACTACCGAGCGCCATATGCTACGATTCTTACATACTTCTTTTGCTTCGTTTACATTCATACAGGTTTTCATAGACACTCGCCGGTTGCGAGTACTACGCACCTGACCATTCTGAAGAACCTCACCGATAAGGTCTATGTATGTCCTTCTAGGGCGTCTCCTCCCGGCATTCTCACTTGCCTCATAAATACCTTTCGTTAGTCGCCTTTCGATCCTTTCAACGTGACCAAATCATCTAAGCATACTCTTTTCGATTTTTGTAATTACATCTTCTTTTCATCATAATAATGAATTGTCCCACTGCCAGGCAAAGGCCGCTTGAGAAAAGTTATGGGGCCCTAGACAGAGCAAAAAAGGGACCACTTTACTAAATTCAAAGGGAATTATTAAATATTGATTGAAAAAATGATTTTCATTTGTAATTTCTAAATAGCAGCCGAAAGCCTGAATTGTGCCCGTATGATGGCATTAGGCTTTATACGCAATAGGAGTAGGACTTGATCATACTTGGCGAAATGTTGGTGTTGATTTGTAAAGACGCCAGCACTTCAAGCTACCCCGATTTAAATTTTTCCAATTGAATATGGACCTTGTACTTTCTGTAATAAAGTTGAAAACTATAAAAGAAATTTGATACATTGGGGTAGCTCGATGTGCTGACGTCTGTACACCTCTGCCTTATCCTTCTGGCAAAACAGGCATGAAGGTATGTTATGTTTTTAATACTTACTATTTTTGTTTGAAGTTTTCCTTATAGTTGCACACTGGATTTGAACCAAAAATAAAACAACCTGTACATTATGTATATATTGTACCTATAAATGTATTATATTGTTTCTGTCCTTCCCTAAGGCAATTGGGTCGGAAATTTTGTATACTTACTCACATAATGTAATGTCTGCCTCGTTGGTTTAGTGGTTGCAAGCGCTACTGTTGAGCGTAAAGTCCTAAGTTCGATTCAAGTATTACTCTAAATAGGTACGTGATGTGATAGATGATCAATGAAAAAATTGAATTCATTTTTGTAAATAGGTTTAAAAAAAAGCACATTTATACGTCAACAAGCTAAATGTTTTTTGAATTAGATATTGTCGGGGTTTCCTTTTTGACGACTCAGAAAAAACACCAAAACAATATTAGAGGTCACTGTTCTTTTTTCAGAATTCAGACAGTGTTTAAGGGGCCTGGTGACCAGACATACAGGTTTTATTAAAACCTAGTTTAGGCATCAGTCTTCCACAAATTATTAAGTAGTAAAATGTATGTTGTAAGTACAAAGTATGTTGATTTTCTAATTGCTTTCTCTGTAATTTGCGGTAAGAAAATAAATCTTATTACTATAAAATTAGTATATTAATGTCTTGGTCAGATTGATCATATTGTGAGGATCATTTTGAATAATAATACCAGCCTGTTACTGTCCCACTGCAGGGCAAAGGCCTCTTTTCATACAGAGAAGGCTCGAGCATCGATCACCACGCTTGCTCAAGGCGGATTGGCGATTTCAAACTTATATTAACTATAAGTCCAGGTTTCCTCACGATGTTTTTCCTTCACCGATGCCAATGATGTCTAAGATAAACTTAGAAAGTACATATGAATTGAAAAAGTCACATTGGTACTTGCCCGGATTTGAATTACAACCTCGTGCATGAGGGGTAGGCGTCTTAACCTCTGGGCTATCACGACATTTCATTTTGAATAATATGAGAATATTTATTTTCTTAAAAAAATGTTACCTACTAGGAATTTCTCCTGTACTAAGTTTAAAGCAAGAAGAACATAAGGAAATTCTTTCGTAATCGAAATTAGGCTATGCCGATAAAAAACCTTCCGACCTTTGAGTTTCTTTCGGTGTTTCTACTCAAAGTAGTCATGTAGTGAAACGCCGACTTACATACATACATACATAAACTCACGCCTGTTTCCCATGGGGGTAGGCAGAAACTACAGAGCGCCATATGCTACGATTCTTACATACTTCTTTTGCTTCGTTTACATTCATACATGTTGTCATACACACACGCCGGTTGCGAGTACCTACTACGCACCTGACCTTTCTGAAGAACCTCACCAATAAGGTCTATGTATGTCCTTCTTGGGCGTCCCCTCCCGGCGTTCCCACTTACATCTGCCTTGTATACCTTTCGTTAGTCGCCTTTCATCCATCCTTTCAACGTGACCAAACCATCTAAGCATACTCTTTTCAATTTTTGTTACTACATCTTCTTTTAAACCACAACGTTGCTTTATATCATCATTCCACAATCTGTCATTAATTGTTACACCACACATACTTCGCAAGGAACGCATTTCTACAGCATTTATTCTACTTTCATGTCTCTTTTGCCACACCCAACATTCACTTCCATAAGTTAGTGTAGGCACCAGCACACCATTGAAACGCCGACTTCACCTTGGTAAAATATAACTTGCAACAGTGTTTGAACCTATTTACAGAAATGAATATAATTAAAAAAAAAATATCGCTGTGGGTTGCAGGATCATGTCCTGAACTCATGGTATCCAGTGAATGTCAGACGATGGCCCTTCCATCATATTTAGTGTAAAAGTATGCATAAAGTTAATATAGATCTTAAACCTAGTCATGAGCCGAAAAAGTTAAGACTAAAAATGTTGTTCTAGTTATTTTGTATTACTTTGTTCAGTACTAAATGATGAATCTCATGTTCCCGAATAAACAATAATGCTTTTAAGTTAAACAGCCATTATCCGTTTAGGGTGTGCTCTAAGTTAAGATTAAGTTACCGTGATTATGTTTTGGTTTAAAAGGAATAAATAAGTATTTTTTATAGAACTTTACATTGTCTTTGTATTCTTTAAAAAATGTTTGTTTCAAAACTCCTCCAAAACGGCTTGTCCGACTCTTATAGAACTTTGTGTGTATATGTATTTAGTAGGTCTCAGAATAGGTCGTGAACTTATCTTTTTAAAAAAGGCGGGACAAAGTTTACCGTGAGAAAATGGTTAACCCTAACTTACTATCAAAGCCTGTGCATTGATGACTTGCCTGTCTGTGCATGCAAAACTATTTAGCCTAGAAAACTGTAATTTGGAATATAGGTTTATTAAAAAATGTTAGTAAACTTTTATTTTTTTATTTATAACCAACTTATACCTACTAACAGTTAATAACTAAACATACAAGCTATTGGTTGAAAACTAAAAGTACATGTTCATCGAAGCCATGGGTTTCTATGAAATTGATTCCAAGTGTAAACTAGCTAGCCGCAGTGTCGCTTGAGGTTGCACTCTGCAGCCCATTTCAGACGTAAATCTTAAGAAAATTTTTGGTTAGGCTGCTTGTCAGACTTTTGTTGATAACCAGGACCAAAAGTTTATAGCGCTTTCTGAAGAACTATATTACAACTTTGTTGACACTCTAAATATCCCCAAAATAAATAAAAACCTAAACAAAAGACTGTAAATTTCTTAAACAAAAACGTCCCCGCTCTGCCCTTTCCCTACGAACCACACCCCAAAGGGGAGGTGCGTACTAATTATTGTTAATGTCAGTTGTCAGCAATTAGTCGGACCATTGTGTATAGGATGACAAAGCGGACGAACTAGGGGGTACTGCGAGCTAGTGTAGATGGAAACCGGAGGTTACGGCAATGTACTGTCAGAGGAAAAAGTCAATGACCATTTTGTGTTTTTTGTTAAATTGTTATTAGAAAACGTGACGTGGGCTATGAGGTCAGTGGCGAAACTATTGTTGGTACATCTCTATCTTATGCTATGCCAGTAGGAAACAATTGCTTTCCAATATTATTATTTTTTTTACAATTAGCGTACCAATGGTAGTTGTACATTACTAGTAATCTTGTTAACGTCCAACTAAGCTAAATATATGCTTGTCTCTGGAGTGAGTTTGCGTCAATTATGCTTCTGGTATACCTCCCTATAAATAAATAAACAAATTATGTGATGCTAACGTGTAGCCACGTGGTATTAGTAGCTTGTAGCGTGAGAAAAAAAAAATTGTTTTATTTTGTGTGGGAGAAACTTATTAAACTGAGTGGAACCGAGAATTTAAGTTCAAATTCAAAGTCTTTAATTTGTCCGAATTGGTACAATACAAGGCGACAATTAATAACATAAAAGCCTCATCACATTCTGCCATATGTGGCGTGCAAAATTTTAGCTACACATAATAAGTTATCACAATGCAAAAATAGAAATGTTAGGCTAGAATTGATACAATTACATTTTTTTTTTTTTTTTTTTTTTTGTTGTATGATGGACCCAATATGGTAACATCATAAATAACTACGATCTAGCTTAATTACTAAAGCTAATGAGTAATACAGTTTTAACTTAATTTGCTATGTAGAGTAAGCCTAAGAATGTGTCCATTAACACTTTTCTTATTGTCTCTATTAAGGGGAAGACACTTTGTTCTTGTGTTCTTTATGGGTAGCACTCACTTTACTACACTACACTGACACTTCACTAAATTAACTCAAAAGGTTTTGTCCTTTTTAGTCTTCTCACTATGTCTGTGTTATCGAGGAGCTGGATAGCCTCGACGTTCACATGATGATGAAGCCTTCGTTCGTGAGCTTCGGCATGCTTTTTAATAACATTTATGACGAGGTCTACTCTGAGGTCCCGATGAAGGTCGTCATTTCGAATGTACCAGGGCGCATCGACGATTCCTCTGAGTACTTTGTTTTGAAAACGTTGTATGATTTTAATATTACTTTGTTTGGTACAGCCCCAAAGCTGGATACCATAAGTCCAAACAGGCATGAGGACTTGTTTGTACAAAAGTATTTTGTTGTGTACTGACAGTAAAGAGTGTTTTCCTATTAGCCAGTACATCATCTTGTAGCTAAGCTCTAGCTCGTCGCGTTTCTTTTTAACATGAGCTTTCCAGCGAAGCTTTGTGTCTAATGTCATGCCCAGGTATTTGGCTGTATTTTCGTACGGTATGACATGGCTGTTAATGTATACCGGATGATAATTTGGCTTTTTATTTGTAAAGTCTATGTGAACGGATTTCGTTTCATTGAGTTTCACACGCCATTTCTTTGTCCAGTCAAAGATGGTATTGACGGCTGTTTGAACTTTTTCCACTGCTTCTTCTTGAGTGACACCTGTGGCCATTATAGCGGTGTCATCCGCAAATGTCGCAATGGTATTGTTTTCTAGCTCTGGAATATCGCAAGTGTACAATAAGTACAAGATGGGACCTAGGACACTTCCTTGCGGTACTCCAGCTTTTATCGGTTTGAGTTCTGAGTATGCATCATCTTGTCTTACTCTAAACATACGCTGTGATAGGTAAGACTCTAAGATGTCAGCAAACTGTTTTGGGAGCATATTTTTCAGTTTGTTAATGAGCCCTTTGTGCCACACCTTATCAAATGCTTGCGCTACGTCCAGGAAGATTGTTGTGCAAACTTTGTTTTCTTCTAAAGCCTTTTCAATAATGTTGGTAATCCTGTGTACTTGATCTATTGTCGAATGTTTTTCCCTAAATCCAAATTGGTAGTCAGGGATTAAATTTCTTTCTTCTATGATGGGTTTTAACCGTTTCAAGAGAAGCTTTTCAAATAATTTTGACATGATTGGCAGCAGAGAGATCGGCCTGTATGATGTTGTTTCGTGAGGTGGTTTACCAGGCTTTGGTATCATTATAACTTCGGCAACTTTCCACAGATCAGGTACATACGTAAGCCTGAACGTAGCATTGACCAGAGTGGTAATTTTAACGATGGCTTTACGGGGGAGGTTTTTAAGAACTTCTCCGGTAATAAGATCGTAGCCAGGTGATTTCTTTCGACTTAAACGCTTGATTTCGTTGAATACTTCTCTAGGTGTTACGAATATGTTGTGGAATATTTATTTATTTATTTATTTATTTAATTTTATTTTTAGCCCATCATTATTTGATGTTTCGTCCGGCAAAGTGCAGTCTTCATCATCTTCATTCGGCTTAAAAATGAGCTCCAAATGTTGTGCAAACCTAATAGCTTTTTGCTCGTTGCTTATTGCCCACCGCCCGTTAGTATCTTTGATAGGTGGGATATGCATAATAGGCTTTTTTAAACTTTTTGTTGATTTCCATAGGGAATAATCAGTTGTGCGATCGCTAGTTAGTTGACTTAGGTAGTTGTTCATAGATTCATCTTTGAACTTCTGGATTGCCCTTCTAAGTTGTTTTGTAAGGTTGTTCAGAATCCTTTTATCATCGGGAAATCTGGTATGTTGCCATATTCGTCTCTTTTGCCTCTTTTCGGCTATGAGCTTCGTAATATTTGCTGGGTAGTAGGTAACTCTGTTTTTTGTCTTGAATGTAGGCGTGTTTTTCCAAGCACATTGTTGTATTTGTGTAATAAACTGACGAATATCCCGATCCAGGTCTTCCGGATTTTTTAGTGGAACTTTTAGGTCTATTACAGAGTCCAAGTCTATTTTAAAGCTTTCCCAATCAGTATTCTTATTTACTAATGTGGGGTAGTTTTCTTTCGGCATTAAAGTTTCACTTAGAGTTAGTATTATAGGTGAGTGGTCTGAACTCATATCATAACTTTCTTCAATGCGGAGAAGGTTTGGTGATATATTTTTATATATAAAAAAGTCTATAAGATCTGGAATCTTTTTTTGATCAGTAGGCCAATAAGTGGGTTTACCTGTTGATAGAGTTTTGCATTGAGTTTCTCTAATTGCGCACAGTAGCTCTTTTCCTTTGGTTGTGGTCAGTCTAGATCCCCAATAGGTATTTTTAGCATTAAAATCGCCTCCCAATATAAATCTATTTCCAAGACCTTTTAAAAAGGACCTGTACTGATCTAATTTTACTGAATGCCTAGGTGGACAGTATATAGCTGATATGGTGACAGGACAATGTTTTGTTTTCACGCAGACAGCTACTGCTTGTATTTCTTCTTCTTCAGATTTATATTCTTCATAATGATATATATTCTCCTTTATAATGACAGCACTACCACCTCTTGATGTGTTGTTGGGATGCAATGCATGATATACTTTATAACCGTTAATTTTAATGTGAGATTCTTTAGTGAAGTGTGACTCTGATATAAGGCACACGTCAATACTTTCCATGTTTAGGACTGCCGTAAGTTCATTCTGATGTTTCAGCAGTCCATTTGCATTCCATGCCATAATTTTTAATAAATTAGCCATTTATGTATTGTGTTTTAGTTTTGTAGCTGCCTTAGTGCTACTTTCAAGTTTTTTCAGCCTTTCGTCGAACGTTGTTAACAGATTAATAATTGTATTTATCTTTTCATCCATGTTAGGGCTCGTTGGTTTAACTTGTGACTGTGTCGGTGGTTGGACTCCTTTTGACGTCATTTGTGATACAATTACATGAAAATATTAATGTAACAATAAGAGGCATCTCAGTAAATATGTCAAAATATAAAAAATAATTTTAAAATGTCAATTTCAAAAAGTATTGACAAGCTATCTGTTATAAAAAGGGCAACTAACACTTTTTACATAAATAGAGAATAAATGAGTTATTCTAAGGTATCTGCTATTATACTGTACGGTTTCATTAAGACCCGTTCGGAAGGTTGTGAGTGGAAGAGTAACAAATATCCTCAGAAACCTTCACATTTGTTAAACCTATTTAAAACAGTTTCGTCTATATAAGATGAACCTTTCTTTTGTACCTTAACCTTTCTGTACGCTTTTGTATTAAATGTTACTGTTTTTGATGTCTAAAAGTGCCTATTTTATTTTTTAATTCTACAAAAGACAACAGACAAGACAACGCAAGCCTAATCATCTTCACTATATCATCTAAATTTCACACTAAGATTTCAAGAGACGTTTTCTCTTTTAAAATTTAGTAGTATTGTATTCGATGAAACTTCTATCTCGTAGCTAACTGTACTGATGCAATTATTTCCACTTTGACTGTTACATCTCACTATCGATTCGGATAGAGCTTTTGACACCTCTGTCGGTCCTTTAGATATGTAGCGGTCATAGCTACACCGGAATTCGTATGAATTCGTAATATTAATTTAAACTTTTTAGAATTGTAAACACTCCACAATACAAAACTTTTCCTTATTGTCCCGTTACACCGAACTGTCAAATTTGAACAAACGTCAAACCAAAGACCAAAAAACTTCAAACACAAAACACGATCATTGTCTGTGGGTGAAAACTAACATATTTTATTAGAAGTATATTTACATATTTATCTAGTTGCTATATTTACATCACACATAATATTTATTTACAAATTTAACAATACGCATAATTATTTACACTATACAAAATATAGGCTTAAATTGTAATGTTCTGGTCGCTGCCTTTCCGAACGCAACTTCGGGCGCGTTCGGCAAAGCTCGGCTTTCATCGGAGCATATGACTTGCCTAATAGCGTTAAAGCATCGTCATGTAGATCAGTACTCGTTTTGACCTCCCGAACAGTACACGCTTGAACTAACAACCAAATCTAGACTTGCTCGTAGACCTAAGTTCTGCTAGTTGACTCGATATCGTCTTCTTAGCTTTTTGTCTGTGTCCAGTAATTTCCCCTCTGTCGTCTTAACTTAATTGTAGCCTTAAGCGACTCAGAAGTGTTGAGAAATTAATTATACAAGGATAACGTTCAAACCGCCGTTTCATTTCGCCATTTTGCTCTATACACTTCATTGGTGACCCCGTCAAAGAGCACAGTAGCCACGCGGAGCAAAGATGCCTACCGGAGCAGAGCAGGGAGCGCAGGCGGACGCAGCAATGGTCAAGCAGGACGTGTGCAGAGTCAGCGTGAAGTTGCCGCCATTCTGGCCTGAGGAGCCGACACTTTGGTTTGCACAAGTAGAAGGTCAGTTCACAATAGCCGGCATTACCGCCGACACCACAAAATTCTACACGGTCGTGGGTCAGCTAGACCATCGCTACATGGTAGAAGCTCGGGACATAATAGAGAACCCACCAGCACAAGACAAGTACGCCAAGCTGAAGGCTGAGCTCATACGTCGACTATCCGACTCGCGTGAAAAAAGGGTTCAGCAAATCCTCACTCAAGAGGAGCTCGGCGACCGGAAGCCATCACAGTTCTTGCGGCACCTGCAGACTTTGGCCGGACCACATGTTCCAGACACATTCCTAGCCACGTTGTGGGCGAGCAGGTTGCCGACGAACATACAGACGGTAATAGCTTCCCAACCTAACCTTCCGCATCAGTCTGTCGCAGATTTGGCCGACCGCGTGCACGAGATCGCGCCAACGCGGCCAGCGCTCACGACACCTCCCGCCGTGGCGAGCACGAGCACCAGCAGTGACATCGCGGAGCTGAAACAGTGCATGGCGGAGTTATGTCTACAGGTGGCGGCTCTACAAAAGCAAGGTCAGGTACACCATCGATCGCGCTCCACAGATAGGTACCGGCGTGGTGACAGAGAACCGACCCCAAGCCGACGCCGCAGTCGCTCGCGCTCCAGCAGCGCGTGGAACGACGCTCACTGCTGGT
Organism: Euplexia lucipara; assembly: GCA_921972225.1. NCBI lineage: Eukaryota > Metazoa > Arthropoda > Insecta > Lepidoptera > Noctuidae > Euplexia > Euplexia lucipara. Next base: position 17,143,634 of record OV179161.1, on the reverse strand, counting down.
ACCACAACAGTTTCGGTGACAGGGCCACGCGGTGCAGGTCGCCATGTACGTACGCGGGAAACGCCGTCGGCAGCCGGAAATAGCGGCAAATGGCTGCCCTCACAAACCACGCCGCCTATTCGTAACAGATCGGGACTCAAAAACCACGTTTTTAGTGGACACAGGGTCCGATCTGTGCGTATACCCACGTGCAGCCCTACGACAGCAGCGCAGCAGGACGGCGTACCAGTTATACGCGGCAAACGGAACTGCCATCGACACGTACGGTTGGGTGGAGCTCCACTTGAATTTAGGGCTTCGCCGCGTGTACACGTGGAAGTTCGTGGTTGCAGACGTCACCAAGGCAATCATAGGCGCCGACTTCTTGGCGCATTACAACATCTTGGTAGACCTCAAAAGTCACCGGCTAATCGATGGGCTGACCCAACTGTCTTCGCCGGCGTCGCCAGCGGCCGAATCAGCAGCAATGATCGCCTCAGTGAAGTCCGTAGGAGGCAACACGGAGTACCACGAGATACTTCGCCAGTACCCGGAAGTCACGCGGCCTGCTGGAACACAGAAACAGGTCAGTCATGGTACCGAACATCACATCCGCACTACACCAGGTCCGCCTATCACTGGACGACCTCGCCGCCTTGCACCGGACAAACTGAAGGCAGCACAGAGGGAGTTCGAGGCTATGCTGGCTAACGGCACAGCACGGCCGTCAGAGAGTCCGTGGTCGTCCCCACTTCACCTCGCTCCTAAGAAGGACAACAGCTGGCGGCCATGCGGTGACTACAGGGCACTCAATGCCCGTACTGTTCCGGACAGATACCCCATCCCGCACATACAGGACTTCTCACATCAGCTGGCTGGCAGCCGAATATACAGCAAAATCGATCTTATTAAAGCATACAATCAGATACCAGTCCAGCCAGCCGACGTTCACAAGACAGCGATCACAACACCTTTCGGACTGTATGAATTTCCATTCATGACCTTTGGCCTCAGGAATGCCGCTCAAACGTTCCAACGGTTCATGGACGAGGTGCTGCGCGGGCTGCCGTTCTGCTACTGTTATTTAGACGATATTCTCTTGTTCTCAGAGACAGCAGCCCAGCACACCGAGCACCTGCATCAGCTTCTGAAGCGGTTATCCCAGTATGGAATTATTATTAACTCGGCAAAGTGTGAGTTTGGCCGTACCACCATAACTTTCCTAGGACACGAAGTATCCGAAGAAGGTGTTCGCCCGCTGCAGGAGAAGGTGCAGGCAATCCAGGACTTCCCAGCTCCCAAGACCGTCAAGGAGATGCGTCGCTTCCTGGGTATGTTCAATTTTTACCGCCGCTTTGTCCCAGATGCCGCTCGCTTACAAGCGCCACTCAACGTAGTTCTGGCAGGACCAAAAACAAAGAGAACACAAACAATTAATCTATCGCAAGAAATGCTTGACGCTTTTAACGCTTGTAAAAGTAGCTTATCTAGGGCAGCTCTGCTTGCTCACCCAGAGCCCAACGCCGAACTCGCGATATTTACAGACGCTTCAGACACTTCTATGGGTGCAGTATTACAGCAGAAGGCAGGTGTCACATGGAACCCACTAGCATTTTTCTCTAGGCGACTGTCAGCTTCACAGAAAAAGTATAGCCCTTATGACAGGGAGCTCTTAGCCATCTACGACGCAGTCAGATACTTCCGCCACATGGTTGAAGGTAGGCACTTCACCATTTACACGGATCACAAACCCCTGTCATATGTGTACGCACACAACCGTGACAACTGTTCACCGAGGCAATACCGGTACCTGGACTACATTGCTCAATTCACCACGGATATCAGGTTTGTCGCAGGCAGGGACAACATAGTGGCAGACGCGCTGTCGCGTGTGGAGTCAGTGGCAGTACCGGCGTGTAATTACACAGCTCTTGCACAGTCCCAAGAAAAAGACCACGAGCTGCAGGGGCTCTTAAATAACAACACCACGTCACTCAAGCTGTGTAAAGTGCATTTCACGGACTCAGGCACTGAACTATATTGTGATGTCTCCACTGGTAACACCCGCCCTTATGTTACAGAACCCTTCAGGAGGCAGGTGTTCCAAAAACTACACCAGCTGAGCCATCCCGGCAGACAGGCCACAGTCAAACTGATTTCTGAGCGTTTCGTTTGGCCTGGCCTAAAGAAGGACTGCAGGGCCTGGACCAGAGAGTGCGTAGAGTGCCAGAAGAACAAAATCTCGCGGCACACAACCAGTCCCACCTCCGCTTTCCCTGTCCCTTCCCAACGCTTCTCCCATGTCCACATGGACATAGTAGGGCCACTGACCGTGTCATCAAATTACAGGTACATACTAACCGTGGTCGACCGCTTCACCCGCTGGCCTGAGGCGTACCCCATCGCGGACATCACAGCGGAGACATGCGCCCGCACTTTCATCACCGGCTGGGTGTCCCGCTTTGGCTGCCCCCAGCGCATCACTACCGACAGGGGCAGGCAGTTTGAGAGCAAGCTGTTCCACACCATCACGGAGACCCTCGGTAGCCAGCACCGCCCAACCACAGCATACCACCCAGCCTGTAATGGCATGGTGGAACGCCTACACCGCCAGCTGAAGGCAGCCATCCGCTGCCACACAGACACCAACTGGACCGAAGCACTACCCCTGGTGCTGCTCGGCATCCGCAGCGCCTGGAAGGAAGACGTCAAAGCATCAGCGGCAGAGCTCGTTTACGGCGAGCCCCTAAGACTCCCAGGCGAGTTCATCGCCCCCACACTCACCAGCACAGTCGACTACACCGACTTCGCGTCAAGACTCCGGCATCACATGGCGAAGCTGTCTCCAGAACCGGCGAGTCGACACGGCAACAAGCCGTTCTACGTGCCCGACAGCTTGTCAACTTCGTCTCATGTATTCTTGCGACATGACGCCGTTCGCCGACCGCTAGACCCGCCGTACACCGGCCCCTACAGAGTCCTGCAAAGAGGCGACAAAACGTACCGTATTGAGGTAAACGGAAAGGAAACCACAGTAACCATAGATCGGTTGAAACCCGCTTACCTCAATAACGCAGACTACAGTCCCTCCGGTGTAACCAGCGCACCAACGGTCGCAAACACAGCACCAACGCCACCGCAGCCCACCGTCGAGAAGAAAACACGCTCCGGCCGCACCGTTCGCTTCCCGGACTACTATCACCCGTAGCTAAGTAGCCACGGTCTCAGGGGGGAGTAGTGTAGCGGTCATAGCTACACCGGAATTCGTATGAATTCGTAATATTAATTTAAACTTTTTAGAATTGTAAACACTCCACAATACAAAACTTTTCCTTATTGTCCCGTTACACCGAACTGTCAAATTTGAACAAACGTCAAACCAAAGACCAAAAAACTTCAAACACAAAACACGATCATTGTCTGTGGGTGAAAACTAACATATTTTATTAGAAGTATATTTACATATTTATCTAGTTGCTATATTTACATCACACATAATATTTATTTACAAATTTAACAATACGCATAATTATTTACACTATACAAAATATAGGCTTAAATTGTAATGTTCTGGTCGCTGCCTTTCCGAACGCAACTTCGGGCGCGTTCGGCAAAGCTCGGCTTTCATCGGAGCATATGACTTGCCTAATAGCGTTAAAGCATCGTCATGTAGATCAGTACTCGTTTTGACCTCCCGAACAGTACACGCTTGAACTAACAACCAAATCTAGACTTGCTCGTAGACCTAAGTTCTGCTAGTTGACTCGATATCGTCTTCTTAGCTTTTTGTCTGTGTCCAGTAATTTCCCCTCTGTCGTCTTAACTTAATTGTAGCCTTAAGCGACTCAGAAGTGTTGAGAAATTAATTATACAAGGATAACGTTCAAACCGCCGTTTCATTTCGCCATTTTGCTCTATACACTTCAGATACGTAGGTAGGTCCTGGATGGATTAAATAGCCTTAACTGTTAGTATCCAAGCCGGAACATACTCAAAAGAGCTGGTATTTGCAAGAAGTACCATTGTGTAAACAAACACCATATGGTGTCAATTTTGATTAACTTACATAGGTAGTTATATCAACTTTATTTGCCTGTTGTTCTAGTGTGGTTAGTGGCCCTGGCTCCAATGCTAGAGGTCGTTCGAGGGTTCGATTCCCACTAAAAACAAATGTTTGGGTCATAAGTACGATCATTTATTTTGCTCTGTATCTGGGTGTAATTTATCAATAATTGTAATGTAAACATATGTATTTAAAAATATATGTATAAGTGTGATTATCAGGAGTCTTGAACTCATAGCACAAGCTCTGATTAATTTGGGATTTCTGGGTTTTTTGTAAGTTGTGGAATATTTGTTAATAACTCGTCTTTTCCTATTGCAGGTAAACGCTACAGACCGACATCAGATATGATTCTTACATATTCCTTTTGCTTCGTTTGCTTATAACTGTCTGTACACGCACACCGGTTACGAGTACATTGCACCTAACCTTTCTTCAGAAAGCTGTAAGGTTAGTGTATTTTATTTTTCGAGGGCATACCCACTGATGTTCAACTTATTTTCATTTAAACTACATTAACAATAACCCACAACCTCTCCTCACACTTTTTGGAAATCGATTAAAAACAAGAAATGAACGAAAGCATTAAAACTGTGTATGTATATGAGTATAACAACAGCTTCTTTAAATTAAGTTCAGATTTAAGAACTCGTTGACAATAACACGCCACAGTTTAAGGTATTTAAAGTTATTTGTATCTCTAACTTACTTCTTACACTGTCCTTTTCTGAAGCTGTATGGTAGAAAGAGATGTGGATTGATCGTCACCGGTTCGGTTCCCACACGGAGAAAAGGAATTTTAATGATAATGCACGTTCTTGTCTGGCTTTATAATTATGTCAATTTAAATGTGGCCAACAAAAAGGAGAATGTGCTAGTGCGCGGCAAAGTTTCTTTAACTTTAGTTAAATTTAGGAACAATTCAGGTCCTTTGCCAATACGGTCCTTCAGTGACAGCTCAATAAGCACATGCAATATCACCATCGTCGATCCTAAGTTTACCTGTCTATCTGTTATCCATCCGTTCTATTATGTGAATGACAGGAGATCAATTGCGATGGACAGCTTCTGACGGAGGTCTAGGGACTAATAACTTCACTTGATTTAGATTATGGTCTACCTATTAATTTAATATCCAATCCGGTAATAATGGATAGTCTTCATCCAATCATTACATACATAATATTACATCATGTTTGCCTTTTAGAAGAAGAAGAAAAAAAGACCATAACCTCTGAGTTTCTTTCGGCTTCTTAGGGGTCAGTCAATTTAGAAATTCTAGTGCAACTTCGTTGTAAAAAAATCACGAGAAAAATTGTCTGCTAAAGATAGTCTGACAGAAATAAACTTAATTTCATTACAATTAAATTCATTTCACAACATTTTTTGTTTCATTTCAATTTATTTTATTCCTTTTTAATTTATTTCATTTTAAAAATATTGAAAAGTGTCTAGAAACAATCACAAATAAATATCATTACATTTCATTTCATGTCATTTAAAATATAAAATGTGTGTTTAAAATATAAAGTGTGTGTATTTTAACAAGTACCTACCTACAATGTGAAAGGGGTACTCCACCCGACAGGTTGCTTGTCGCATTTCCATAAAAACCAGGGATTCATTTACTTTGTTCTATTGCGTTGTATTTTTAATGTTTTCCGATATTTACGAGGACAAAATTATTTCATGGTAAAACTCAATTTGGTGGACCTTTGTTGCTGTTTTGGATTTCAATTTTGTTTTAACTAACTAATGTTCTTTTTTGAGATTGTAGAGGAACCGTCTTTTCCCGCTACCCTGCAGCAGGTGTGAGACAGAACACTGAGGTTGTTTTTATTCAGTAAGAGACTGAGTGACCCCTCCGCCCTGGAGAAAGTAGAGAACATCCATGAGGATTTTATACCCCTGTTACTGATCGTAACTAAAACGCGCTCGTTTAGGTAACCACAGTTTATTTTATCAAACATTCACAATCGTGTAAACCAAAAGAGTCGCAAGTCTAGCTACTGTCAGTCATATTATTATTAGAATTTAGAATACAAATTAAATGTTCCAAAAAGGTGATGCCAATAAGTTCGGTTCGTAACAACCCCAAAAAAAAAGATAGTCTGCTAGAAAATGCCTAGGACATTAAGTCTACCGTTCTACTTGTGCATAAATTAATATCGAAACCACTAGCCTTTCGGTTGCCAGTCATCGTATCGCACATTGAACTACAATCGTTTCAAATTCAAGTTAAGAGTTAAGAAGTATCAACTTCAACAAGTTTATTTAAGAGCTGTCAGTACACAAAGTTTCAAGGCTTGATTTCAGTAACTTACTGGGACCGCATCTCTGTTTCAAGATCTTATTGTATTATTGTTCATTTCATGAAGATTTTAAGTTATTTCAGTATTCATTTTTGCTTTAGTTTTATGTTTATAAAGTAAGTAGCCGAAGTAATGATGTTTTTTTACTCGTAAAGCTTAGGCAACAAAATAAATGACACAATGTAACATAAATCAATCGAGCAATTCAACTAGATTTTATAAACATGAAACGTAAAACGTAAAAACGTAAATGTAAAACACAAAACATAACTTGACGCCTGTAATCCCCGAAAGGATAGGCAGAGGTGTGTCCCATGTAATAGGGGCGATCCTATTCGGACACAAACCCAGACTCCAAGCTGTTATTGAAAAGTTCCACATGGAAAAACTCAAAAACGTTTTTGCCTGTTCCAGAGATTGAACCCGCGACCTCGTATTATTATAAAGATTATTGTACAATTCTGCTTCTTCATAATTATGTAATCAAATAAAATGAATCATATCATATGTGCCCATATTTAATTTATTATACGTTGTTGTGAATGTACGAAGTAACTCTTACCAATGATTACAGTGCAACAGAACGTTTGTTGAAACCCCTGAAATAGTGCATCGAACTACTTATATATCTACACAAACACAAGTTGTTCTTCACACTATTTGATTATTATGTGAAGAATGATTTCTCTCACCCTCACTGACACTCACACACCTACACACACGCTCCACCAAATCAAAAATAATCCATTATTGTCATCTCAAATGTTAACTTTTACTTCTACATCTAACTTTTCGCACGTCTGACTTTTCGGATTCATGTGCGGATTGTATAATTATCACTTGCTTCAAAAACGGTGAAGGAAAACATCGTGAGGATACCGGCATGCTTGAGACATAATTATATGTCTCGACGGAATGTGATGCCATGTCAGAGGCCCATGGGCGGCATTAAAACTCTGACACCAGGTTAGTTACTAACCACACGATAAGAAGGAGTCAAGAGGGAAAGAAAAGTACCCTGCCAGTATTCAGGATACATTTGAGTCTAACCAAAACCAAAAGAAACCTTGTCTGCACTATTCTAGACCTCTAGTCACATAAAAACCCCCATTTCTTCTCCCAGATAATCTTAAACAGCAGAAATATATCCAAATTAACTCTCCTGTACCTTTTAACATAATCCGGCAGCGACTGCAGTAAGAATGAACAATCAGGGGTGCAGTTATAAAATCAGAGGCAGCAACTCCAGCGGTAGAAGTTCGCCGCGAACCAATTGAAAAGGTGGCGTTCGGTCTAATTATATTGAAACTTGGGTGACGGGTGACACAGAGCAGGCAGAAGGCTAGGCCTGGTAGAAATGGGCTATTAGACAAAATTTTACTTTTAAGCCCTTCATCTAGATTACAAGAAAATATACGACACGTATTTTTTCTTTTTACACATAATCAAAAAATAACGGCGATACATTGAGTTAAAATGTCGCATGACGTCACTAGCCACTACAGTTTATGCTAGCTAATGACGTTACAAGCCCCCACTCCTCAACTTTGATGCGCTTAATCTAGGCAGTTTTCCATCAATTTGAAAAAGAGATAACAATGTGTCGAATATTTGTCAAATAGCCCATTAATTTTGGTTGCGAGATCCAAAACAGTTTTGCTACTTTTCCATTGCTTTTTCTATAAACATTTACCGCACTAGGAATTCCTCCTATGTAGGGTGCGGTTACAAACATTTAAACTCGCATACACTAACAGCCAGACCCGGAACTGTAGGCCATAGAAATACTTGTATGACCTACAGGTAGTGTAAGGCAGCATTATTCAATAAAAAGAAACATGCCTGACATTATGTTTGTGTATTGATCAAGACCAACGAAGAAAGCGAACGAATTTTTAAAAGTTCGAATTGTATCGGATTCAGTATTTCAAAAGCTTTTGCCCATTTATCGTCAGTGAAAATGTTACTTTGTCTAGACCCCTTAATACTATAAATAATCAAGGTACAGGCAAGCATATCAAGCTACCCCAAAATGTAAAAAAACCTCAATTGAATATGAATCTTATTCTGTTTGGAAGTAGTATCAAATAGCAAGAAAGAAATAAAAAAAAACATTTATTTGGCATCAGTCATTAAAACACACACAAAATAATGTATAATAGATACAAAATATAAAAAGTACACATTATGCGCTGTGTGCCTCACGGCTGCGCCAAAAAGGTCCATTTCAACATTCATGCCAGACAGGTGATGCTGTCTGACGCTGGTCTTCCAATGAACCTTGAGGGGTACTTAATGATGGCAAAACCGTTGGGAAAAATAGTTTCAAACATAATATGTATATGTTATGGACCAAGTGAGAAATTGGGCATTATACATAATACCCGGTCATTATGAAAAATGCCCAATATGAGAGTGCTACTTAATAAGAATTATTCAAATAATCAAATTGACCGGTCATTGTACATATTGTCCATCACATTTTGGGCAGAGTAATACAAACATATTTAATTACTATTTTTTTATTGTTATTGTCATTTAACTTAAAATAAACTAAATATTAAACCATTTAAATAATCAGGCTCATTATTTGGATTAATTATCAAGGACTTCTACATGAAGAATCTACTAGTTTTTGCATTTAAAACTTAAGGAAAGTCGAGCAAGTTTAAGTTCTAATCTACCATGCATGCGTGCTTTGCAAAAGAGGGACATCTGGCGCTCGGCGGCGGCTCTTTCTTTCTTTCTTTCATAAAAAAACAACTCACAAAATCCACCATTTTTCGTAATCACACAGAGTAGTACTTCTCCTAATTTCTTACCATATACCGGTAACGTTTTCATTCCTCTCTGCTTCGCAGTAGTACCGTGCTAGAATACTGAACAGTTTTTGCGGTCCCCAAGACTTTCGCCGTGGTTTTATTTCCAAGATATTTTCAACAGCGTTATATTTTCCTAATATTAATATTTCTACGGCTGTCTGGACAATTTTATTTTTTCATGCTCTTTTTATGACCTAACTAGGTTTCACGTCTGCTGATGTTTTTGGTGCAAATCGAAGGTTATCTTTATAAATGTTATTCATATTAGTCGTATCGTACTACAATACAAATGCATTCGACTGGCCTGTTGGTCTACTGGTTTGTGGCCTTGACTGCTATGCCGCAAGTGGTGTGTTCGATTCCCACCCAAGCAATAAAAATGTTTGTGTAATGCTCACGATTATTTTGGCCTGTGTCTCGGTGTAATTTATCTTTAACAGGTAAATGTATTAAGGAATGTGCATATAGTAGTATGTATCTAAGTTGTCATAGCACAAGCTCGGCTTATTTTGGGACTAGATGGCGTTGTGTAAAAGTTGTGGGATATGTGGTATATTATATGGTCATAAAGTGCGTTTCTTGTTTTGTTTGAACGCTCCAATCTCTTTTAATTCCTGTCAGATTTTAGAAAATATTTTTGCAATCGATAGCCCGACTTTTGAGAAATAATTAATGCTAGTTTTTCATTGCTACAAAGCGAGAGAAAGCGAGGGCCTTTTTTATTTGTATGTATTTTAAGGAATCTGAAAATGTATCTTGTTGTTGTGTTGCTGTTGTCGTGTTGCTGTAAAAGTGCTATCTCTTTCGTTAATAGAAACTCTCTTTAAGAAAAATATTATAATTATGCTTTACAGTGAAATTAAGTTTAAGCGCGTGTTTTTAAATAATAATATAATTCAAATACCTCGTTATCATCGCAAATATCTAGTCGAAAAACCAGCAAAAAAACTACTTCAAAGTGTGGCGCTGTAACAACGAACGTCACTGGACGGACACTTGACAAATGACGTCACTGCTCGCAAATCCGCCATGATGTCCTGCACCTTATCACTGTCCACTGTATTGTATACATCCACCCAATGAATGGACGTTGACGAAGCTAACGAGTAGATTGGCTCGAAGGATCAAGGGATCAAGATAATAGAATTTTGACACCTAACGCGTTTTATTATGTGTAATGAAATTAATTGAATTGAAATAAATTGAGATACAATTAATTTAATATAAATGAATTGAAATAAAATAAAATAAATCGAAATGAAGAATGAAATTAATTAAAATAAAAACATAAAATAATTGACACTAACAGTTTAAAACATCAATATTCTTAAAACTAAATTCCATCGGCATTTGTAGTCTGTAATTCAAGTAGTCTGTTAAAAAGCAGAAAAATACTCAGGAAATTCACACAGTAAATAAAATTGTAATTAAGATATAATGCGAGTCAAACGAAACAGCTTTGAATTGCCTATCCCTGCAAACGGCATGCATGCATCAGTAGGTATTTAAGTGAGTTATTCGCGCTAATAAGTTAGTGAATTGGAAGTATTGTAGAACAGTTTCAAAATGACAAGTACCCTGTTATCAAGGTAATGTATAAGTTCATTGTAATAGGGGGTAAGCCTATTGCCTTCAACCGGGGAAATATTTCAACTAAACTGGTTTATTTGGGATATTTCAGTCGGTTGATGACAATTGGCAACAAAACCAAAGGAAATTACCGAACAGCTCTTTGCCTAACTTGGGAAACCCAAAACCTCATGCTCAATTGTTGAGCTTGCAACTCACCAACGAGGCAACACATACCTACAAACAAAACAGTTAAACAAAACACCGTAATTTTTATTCAAGCAGGGTAAACGCACCAATAAATGTACGTAACAAAATACTTTTTCCGGCTAACTGTATAACACGACTCGCGAACTGTTTATCACTGCGCCGTGCACCGCGCTCCTGACCGCAACTAGCAACTTCACCCCATTCACAGGAATTAATCGTCCATGTTGTGTTAAAAGAGGCGAAAATATACTGATATAGTTATTTTCATTAGGTTTTTTGTTCCTTTTTAGGGTACTGTTCCGCAAAAGGTGTCAACGGAACCCTATTACTAAATTTCGGATGTCAGACTGTCTGTCAGAGGCCTGTATCTCAGGAACCATAAACAATAGATAGTTGACATTCTAACATAGTATTTCTAATCGTAGAATATAATACTCTTACTGTCATTATCATCTGCCTAGCCTTTTGGTGTAACCTAATGCAGCTGAATATCAGTGTTTTATGTGGAGCGACTGCAAATCTAAGCTCCACAGCCCACTAACTGTAAGTCGAGTTACTCCTTGATTAAACTGGTTGTCAGACTTTTGGGCTTCTGACTACTTATGACGACTGCCAAAAAACTTAGGTGTAAGAGCTTAACCTAGGATTGAGTTGTGTTATTGTTATCAACAACTATAGTATTATCTATTACTGATATTAATACAAATAATAAAAATGAGTTAAGTAAATAGTATTAATTCCGAAATGGAGTTTTTTTTTCGACAATTGCTATATATCTAATCTTTTACAATTGTACGAAACCCTTCGTGAACAAGTCCAATTCGCACTTGACATATTTTTTAACTGTTATGAGTTATTTTATGAACTGGTGTGTTCTGCATTCTAAAACAAGAATGTTTTGTTATGAATAAACACACCGTGTTTTTGTTAGTAAAACCATTTGTTTTAAACTCGTTTTTTGATTGCCACGTTAGTCTAGTGGTCGCAAGAGCTACTGCTCAAAAAACAGTCTCAAGTTTGATCGTGTGAATTGATGTTACCTACCTTGATTGCTTAAGTCAAACAATCGTGTTAAAAGTTCAGCTGGTCTATTCTGTAAAAAAGTATCGGCGAAAAGTTATGAAACGAGCGCAAAGCAAACTGCAAACTACCTATATTATCGGAAAATAACTCACTTCACCATCACTTGACCTTCATTTTCGCGGTGTAATTTTAACACGTGGTGCATCAGCCGATAGTTCAGGTACTGCGACAACTAAGCTGCTATAGTTGTAAAGAAACCAGCACACTTTCAGTTTACATCAGTTTGTAATCGCCAATACGCCTAGAGCAAACTTGGTGATCAATGCTCGTGCTTTCTCTGTCACGATATGAGCCTTGCAGTGGGACAGTAACAGGCTGGTATTGTTATTTTAATAAAAGGGACATAAAATAAATAAACTAGCATCATGCATCTCTATTTTCCGAAAAGATACATCAAAAGTCTCCATAATCTTGCCGTGAATGTGTAACTCCGGCCATTCCCAGGAGTGTGTTCCCCTCAGTGAGTTATGATCCGTGCAAGGGAACTATTTCAACTCCTCACGAATATTTTATTCGAAGCCACCTATATGATGAAAGTTTTAGATGGCACGGTTAAGAATATGTATGTGTCTTTTTGAATGCACGTTTTTTTTGTGTTGTATTACGTTGCTACAGATTTTGAGAAACTTGTGTTGTAATTTATATACTGAGTATTGTTTTAAGACAGGCAGAATACATGATTTCTTTACATGACTTTGCAATTGTATACACAAAAATAAAGAAATAAAATAAATATTCCACAACTTAACACACAACGCCATTTAGTCCCAAGCTAAGCTTGAGAGCTTGTGTTATGGGTACTAAACAGCTGATAAACATACTTATATATTTTTAAATACATACATATTATAGATAAATTACACCCAGACACAGAACAAATGATTGTGCTCATCACACAAACATTTGTCCTGGGTGGGAATCGAACCCACGACCTCCGGCATAGCAGTCAGGGTCACTAACTACTAGACCAACAGGCCCGTCAAAAGAGAGAAGAATGTTAGTGTCGACAGTATAAAAACGACAAAAAGACGTGTGCGAGGTCAAAAAGGCGTAGTTCAGACCATTATGTTGAATACGAGAAAAATATACCTACTGCCAGCTGTGATGACATACACTATTAGCCCTCCAGAGCTAAATATTAGACTGTCGACTATATACAGTACAGACAGTATCTAAAAACCATCATCTTCATCATCAGCCAAGCCTTTTTCAAACCAATAACGATATTGGGGCAGAGCGACTGCATAACCCAGTGACTTAATAACACGACACCCTTTGGTTAAACTGGTTTTTAGACTTTCTGGGTATTGACAAAGATCAACAGATGACAGCCGGGACCAAACATTTATCGTACTTTCTGAGGCACGGAGGCGCTTTAACCTTTCAATTGTGTTAGTTAGAGACACAATAGAAAGACAATAACAGCGTGGACGCCGGCGTCCGATTCGGATTTAATGAATTAAAAAAAAAATGTAAAAAAAAAAATGAAAAAATGAAAATGAAAATGAAAAAAAAATGCAAAATGAAAAAAAAAATGAAAAAAATGAATGAATGAATGAATGGAAATGAAAACGTAAATTAATACGTAATAAATGGTTTTCATCCAAGCACTTATATCGGCAACTGTAGATCAATGGAATTGGCTGTTAGTATCGAGTACGTTTATCAGTTGTCTAGTAACCATAACACAAAGACATTCATTACCTATAGACCGGACATCACGATCAAAATTTTCGTCCGAAACTTGTGTCCTGATTGGACACAAGTCTATGAGTTTTTTTTAGTATGCTCCGCTACCGCTCTAATATTCATACATATAATTCTAGATGGCGTTACTGAGACATGGGATCAAAGTTTTTCTATGACATTTCCTTGATATGTCCGCTTTAGAGTATTTTAAATCTCTTCGCCATAACACAAGCTCTGCTTAGCTTAAGACTAAAAAAGCTCTTTTTTTTTTAATTCATTCATCATTCTTCATTTATCTTTTAAAGCATACTCCAAAATACTTTAAACATATTCAATACGTCAAGTAAGTTATAAAACGTGACAAATGTATGAGAATACTATATTCTCGGTCACCCCACGGCATCGGAGTAAATGTATAATGCATAGCAGTTCGCACTTAACGTGGGGTGTCCCAAGTTTTTGAATTGTGAGTGTATTATTAATTCTTATTGTTCCCCATAGTAGCGCGTTAGCACTTTGCTTGATGTACTGCTGGGGAAGTATTTTAGTAATCTCATTATAGTAACATCACACCTGTAATCCCCGAAGGGTAAGGCAGAGGTATACCTGTAGTACAGCCACCTTTCGCCATATTCAAGTGGCGAGCCTATTCAAATTCAAAATATTTGTTTCAAATAAAATTCATATTATAATAATAATAATTCTTTATTGATATAAATCATTACAACAAAAGTAGTGAGGCCCTGACTCTTGCGCTAGGTAGAACCTGCGTTACAGAAGCCAGTGTTTTCTCCCAATTACGTGACTCTAGTATAATGTAAATAAGAATTAGTCAAGAGTACAAAACATTAGAAAAGATAAAAACGGAAGTGCAAATAACAAACAAAAAAAAAACAAATTAATAAACATGAATATTAATAAACATTATTAAGTTAGTGGTAATATGACTTATTGTTTAGGCTCAGATATTACATTCAATTAAAGGAAAGTGGACTGTATGTATAGGGGTTTATTCCAATCTTAGCACAGTAGTTTAAAAGTACGTCTACGCGTGATCGTGCCGGACGATGCAATGCGTGAAGTGTTCGCGGGCCCGCGCCGCCGCCGCATGCGCCGCGCCGCCGCGCTGTGCCGCCTCATTGTAGTGTGAGTGCGTAAACACTTATCCTTACGTTAGTAGGTATAAACTTTAAACAAAATAACAACTAATGAACCATTGAACTGTTAGTTCAATGAAATAAACTATAGCCTCCCGGCTGCTATACTGAGAATTTCCAAAAGGTAGAACTCAATGCCCGACCCTGGGATCAAACCCGGGACCGGGACCGGGACATTCTCACTCAGCAGTAGCGCTTTCGAGCATTGGGCAAAGTGGCAGTTAATATTGATCCATGTTAACATTACATCACACCTGAAAAATTACCTGAAGTGTGTGGGAGAGGTGTATGTAGTACACCCTCATTTCGCCCGTGAACTTAAAGTCATATGCAATAGGGGGCAAGCCTATCCCCTATAGCCAACAATCGGTCACAACTCCAGCATCTAGGATGCTAATAAGAAATTTCAGATGAAATAACTCAGTAGCACTTTGCCTGACCCAGGGATCGAACCCGGGATCTCATGTACAGCAGTAGCGCTTGCGACCACTAGACCAACGTAGCAGTTTATAGTCATTTTTGATAATATACCAAGAAACCTGTAATTACCTGATGTGCAGCAGAGGGGTACATAAAGTACACCCACATTCGCCAGTTATATAAAATGTCCAATGTGGTTTAGGCGATAGATATTTTTTTTGTTAGGGAGTTGGGTTCGCCACTTTTTCTTCAATACCAGGAAGTGGCGAACGGCGCACATTTTGAGGGACTGTCTTATGTAAATTTAACTTTCAAAAACTGCTGATTCTCAGCCTAATTTGAATTAATGACTTTTGATTGGATACGGGAGCAAGCATTTTGTCATACATGACTACGCTACATGGATCCAGATAACGGGCTGTTAATCAGAAAGAACACCGGCGAGGGAATTGTCTATGAAATTATTAAGCGTCTACGTATGTCACCGTAATAGATACCAACGAAATAATTTACTAAGTTTTATCAAATCAATCGTAAGGCCTATCAAAGTCTGGAAAAAATATAATTATTACATAATTCATAATTGAGAGCTTAATTGACTAGATTATTGATGAAATAAATAATCATAGCTTTGTGTTTTTTTCTTTCTGGCTTGACTTCATGGCTTTTGGATTACCTATACTTTTAATGTTGCCACATAATATAAATCTTAGTCAAGTTGCTTAAAATGATTGGCTTTACATAATGCCATAATATACTTAGGAAATATTATATGTCTGCATCAGAATACAAATGTTAAAATAAACACGATTGTTTGTGCTAAGATTATAGCTGACATAGCCTATTATATAGTCATAACCTCTAAAACTTAATATACCTAATATCTTTAATTCCTGACTTCCTATAAAAGTATAACCAAAGAAAAAACTGTTCAGAAATTCAAACTCTATACTTTTAGATATTTTTCATAGACAGTGGCAAAAAAAAAATGTCAACAAAAATTTGTTCTGGAGTTCGCCGGTGTTCTTTCAGATAGAAAAAAACAAAGTATCACCGCTCAAAACGAGAATCGAACCCAGCTCAATTATCAATAACACTTGCGGTCAGTGGACCAACGAGGCAGTAATTTATTGTACTGTCAATTACAGTACTTCATCAAAACGCCCCATTACAGCTTGGCAAAAAAGAGTAGAAAATAATGGAGGCGCCACTGTGCTCTTCGTATGGCAACCCGTGGCAACCGCATAGCGTACCAACCTAGTCTTGATACTTAGATGCTTTTTAGACAAATTAATCTAATTATGTATTATTTTTTTAAATCAGTAAGTAATCACTTTTAACCGTGTCAATTAGAGACACAATAGAAAGACAATGACAGTGTGGACACCGGTGTCCTCTTGGGGTGTAATGAATTAATTGAACAAGGACGTGTTCACGACACGCAACTGATTACTTACCTAAAAATAACAAGTTGGGTAAATACTCCTGAGTTCACAACATTGTTTAGGAGTTATAAAAAAAGAAAAGATTACATTATCATCATTTCTATATTTTATTCTAGTAAATCTTCCTCTACATATTCTACCCCGAACACGTAGCTAGGCCGCAAACTCATCTGAGTCATGTTCGGGTTCAGAGGTGATGCTGCTATCATCTTCTAGATTTATTACTAATCGCTCCATTTCCTCGTTCATAGTATTTTTTTTTTCAGTAATCCTTTCCTATTTTTATTACATGTTAGCACGAGTTCTGCCAATCCTCCTCGGTAATAGCTTGGGATGCACATTCAGCTGCTTCCTGTAAAGACGAAATATTTCATTTATCTCTAACAGTATTAAAAGTAAAACATTTTTAACACATACTGTTAATAAGCCGGACGAAGAAAATACCCTTTTGTTTATCTCCTTCCGCACGATTTTGCTTAGAACGATAACAGATTTCCCTGAATTAAATAATAGATTTAGACTACGGCACGACAACTTCTTTTACATTTGTAATGCAAACGCTAGAACCAATCATTCTCTCCCTTGATATCGCACTTAAAGTATAATTTACGTAGAAATTGAATTTTCATTCAGTTAAAAGTCAAGTTACCAAAGTATCAATTTATCTCAGCGCGCTTTACCAGAGCAATGCAGAAAAAATGTAAACATAACCTATGTGCTCGACATATTTTGTTTCAAATTTCTAGTTATTCCTTATGCAAGCAAATTACAAATATAGCTTTGTATTCATCAATTAACACTTGATTCAACTAAAATCAACAAAACAAACTCTTACTTACCTGTCTTATCAGCGGTTCTTTGGTGAACATTGTGAAATTCAAAAAGAATAGTTTGGGCCTCATATTCCGCCAGATATCGCCTGTACACCTTATAAATTACCTCCCTGCCAGCACTCCGAATGGTTTTATTCATTATTCTTCACTTTTTACCTTTTTTAATCAACGTTTGGTGGTCGAAATTAAAATTTTACGAAATCGTGAACTTTGTTTATTATGAGATGTCATTATTTTGGAAATGTTGCCAACAGACAAAAATTTAGTTCCGTTTCTACACTTTTTTGCCTAGCTGTACCTATGTCAGTGTTTAATAAACACAGTTAAATACAAATCAATTTATTCAGACCGGATAGAATAAAATCAAACGTTAAACACTCATTGGTTCATAATTAGGCGAATTATGAACAAATAATTACTGTTGTATTTCGTATAATGAATAGACAAATTGTACCAAACTGTTATTAGTTCTGAAATAACGTGATTTCCCTTGCTAAGTATTATTAATCACCTATTCTAATCAGATTAATAAAAGATAAATTGTTCGAAACTACAATAACTGGTTTTGATTTGTGATTAACGTTTGTAGTTATTATTTTGATAATAGGTACATTTTTTTAAACAGCAGTAAGTCATTACTTACCTACAATTTTAATATCTAAACGTATTCTATCCATTTTTGAGACAAATACAAAGGATTCGTATAATTCATTATTGGTAGTCTACCAAGTTCTGTTTTGCTTACTTAATTTTGATTTAACAAAATTAATAATAATAATAATAAATCTTTATTTCAGGCATCTGTGGCCCATACAAACAAAATGAACACTATTACCTTATAAACTAATAAATAAAAATAAAAATAAGCTGAAATTAAAGTCTACGTATGGTCGGCGACGCATTGCGCTGAGTCGCGGTGTCATGTAGCCTTCCGCGGAAACGACGATACAAGACACCCGTCGGCCAAAATTCCTCCTTCATAAAAGTCTCGAGATGGTGGGTCGGAACCCGCACCACGAAAGACTTAAAATTACTTTTGTAGCGCGACTCCAAACATTCGACTCTCAGGATGAAGTTGGTCTTTATCTTTATATACTCCACGACCTCCTCTACCTTCGTGGATTGATGTAGCCGTGACACGTAGAGCTGCGTCGATGGAATAGCAGGACGCAGCAACATGTTCGGACCTGTCAGTGCGGTACCGCTCTTATTCCAGCGATCAGGCTTATTCTTGGTCTTCTCCCTCTTCTTCTTCTTCTCCACTAGAATAAAGCCCTTATCATCGGCCTGTCCTTGGCTTTTGGAGCTTTGAACTGCTCTCGCTTTATTTGTTTGCTGCTGAAGTTTTGCGGGAGCAGCAATAACAGCAGCTGAGTAAGCACGTGCGGGTGTTGGCGCGCTTACATGAAATTAAACACACACAGACACACACACACACACACACACACACACACACACACACACGACACACACACACATTAATGGCATTAAGCTCGCCTCTTATTATGTGGATCTTAAACATATCTAGTACACACAATACTTACTACAGAATACTTTCTGTACTACTCTGCCAATCCCTTAAGTAAATACAGGCGGGATTTACGTAGTTCTGTTAAGACACCGATGGCCTATCAATGCTATGGACATCAATGTGTAGTTCTGATAAGACATCGATGGCCTATCAATGCTATGGACATCAATGTGTAGTTCTGATAAGACATCGCTGGCCTATCAATGCTATGGACATCAATGTGTAGTTCTGATAAGACATCGATGGCCTATCAATGCTATGGACATCAATGTGTAGTTCTGATAAGACATCGATGGCCTATCAATGCTATGGACATCAATGTGTAGTTCTGATAAGACATCGCTGGCCTATCAATGCTATGGACATCAATGTGTAGTTCTGATAAGACATCGATGGCCTATCAATGCTATGGACATCAATGTGTAGTTCTGATAAGACATCCATGGCCTATCAATGCTATGGACATCAATGTGTAGTTCTGATAAGACATTGATGGCCTATCAATGCTATGGACATCAATGTGTAGTTCTGATAAGACATCGCTGGCCTATCAATGCTATGGACATCAATGTGTAGTTCTGATAAGACACCGATGGCCTATCAATGCTATGGACATCAATATGCCTAAATATGACATTAATACATTATTCATTAATGGATTGGATTGCATAAACCTTGTAACTTGACCCACTGCAGAGCAAAGGCCTCTTTCCATACAAAGAAGGCGATTTCAAACTTATGTTATAAAACAGTACGTCAGTTTTACGTCACGTCGTACGTCAGTGAGAGGTTTTGTGGGGGTGATGAACGAGTGGTGCACTTTCCTCTCACTAGTGCGTCACTAACATAGCGTATTTTATTTTATCCTTATTTAAGAATTTATTATTATTATTAATTACATAGTCCTCCAAAATACCCGCTTTGCGCCGTTTTCTAGTGTTTTACTGGGATGAAGAAATGGCTAAACAAAACAAACACCCCAGCAACAAATTATAGGTACCTACTACATGAAGAATTTAGACCACAACACTGCACAAGGGCCCAAAACCTCACCAGCTCATTGGAATACCATCACTCGTTTGATTCAGAACGAACTAATCTAAATTCATTAGTGGCCGGTCGTGTTGTCTAAATATTTGAATAATTTGATTTAGCTTTGTCGTATAACTGAGGCTAAATTAAAGGGTTGAGGAAAGGGGATGATTAGGAAGGACAGTGAAGGGACAAGGGTCCGCCGCCGAGCTACGAAAGGTTATAATTATAATGAAGTTGAAACGGGTTGGCGTTACATTTTCATGGAACCGTTTAGATGGAAGATCAACGGAGTGTGTATATTCATTCGGTTAGTATTAAATCTGTTCTAGACTTTGTGGGTTACAGTTACTCATCGTAATTATTATCCTTTCTACCGAATTATGGTTACTGTGGTCAGTCTTAGGGTGAAATTGAATTCAGTTTTTATTTGTTTAAACCACTCTATTTCTTCTTCTTGCCATGTCCTGACTTGACTTGAATTCACATGTCGTTGAGAAATATAGAATCTCTCAGGCATGCGCTGGAAACATTACGAACTTGAATTCTAAATGTTAGGCCCAACACCCACTGGCGGCACTGCACGGCAAAGGATTTTTATAACACAAACGATTTCGAATCCTATTTAAAACCGTTAAGACTCTCATTTCATTGATACGCTACAGCCTGCTTCGGCATCCTTCGGGACGGTCTGGCATGCCTTGCGATCCCGAAATGTAGACGCTAAGCCTCATAAAAGAAGATCTCAAATCATTTGCGCTTACTAAAACCCCCTGCCGTGCCATGCCGCCAATGTGCGTCGGGCCTTGTAGGTGCGAGCCTTGGGTCTAAACTCGGAAACGAACACCACTAGGTTATATAACTGCCCTAGGCTGTCTGCGTCGTTACAGCCCAGGCATGCATCCCTTTGCCTCAGTAGTTGTAAAACGTCGAACCAAAAACATTTAATTTGCAATCAAAATAATATAAGACCGAAGTTAGTCTGTGGATGGGTCACCATTCATTACATATCAAGATCAAGCACTCCTTCGTGCCTCGGCCCCCGACTGGTGCCGGCCCCGCGGACCTCGCCAAGTCAGCGAGGGGAGTGAGGTGTTAGACTCCCCTCGCGACGTCTAAGAGGGGCGCGCGTGAACACGACGCGCCGCCACCTCGGGTCCATGTACGTGGGGGCGGCGGACATCCCCGCGTCCGTCGCCCTGGACCCATTCAGGGGGGCTGGAAGAGGGCGTTGTCCGCCCTCCGCCTGCGCCCGGTGCGTCTGCTGCGGGCCGGGTGAGTGGAAGTAATCTCCCTCTCCCTTTCCGCAGCCTCCGTCTGCGAGATGACCGTTTCGCAGAAGGACATCACCGCGTCCCATCTTCCTGGGTCAACATGCTGTGCTGGCGCTGCTGCTGCGGCTTCTGAGAACCTCAAGCTGCGTAATTATAGCAACCTTGTTGGTAGTTATACTTTCGAGCCGTTTGGGGTTGAAACTCTTGGGCCGTGGGGTCCGAGTGCTCGTCTTCTTTAGACACCTGCAAACGTTTAGTTGACGCTTCCCGTGACCCAAGGGCTGGCCTCTTTTTTGGCCAGAAGCTAAGCATTGTCATTCAACGTGGCAATGCCGCCAGTCTTTTGGGCAATTAACCAGCTGGCAGCGATGCAGAAGAATTGTTTGACGCTTTGTAGGTAGTTACTTATTGTTAGGTTTAGTTATATATTTATTTAAAGTTATTCTACATAGTTAGAACAGCCTGTGAAAATTTGCCCCGTGACTAAAAATATCTACACCTTGTAAAGGTCTGAAATCGCCATCTTGCTTTGAACAGGCGTGGTGATTAATGCTCGTGTATTTTCTGTATAGGCCATGCAGTGGGACAAAGGCAGGCCTTTAATAAATGCCTTCTGCGACCATTCGTAGCTTTTAATAAAACAATGTATTTCATCAAGGGACCGCAAAACTTCGCTGTTGATAGAATGTCCGAGGTTTTGACCCAAAATACATACAGTACTCAGATAAAATGTTTAATTTCTACCCGTTTAGCTAACTTATTAGTTTCACCCTGAATAAATATATTTGGACCAGGTATTTTTGTTGTACCTTAACCCCTTTGTAATTATTTCTTCTTGGTTAGTAAAATATAACAGAGTAGAATAGTTTTTCGTTAAAATAAATAAATATTCCACAACTTTTCACCAAAGACATTCAATACCTATAGACCGGACATCACGAACAAAATTTTCGTCCGAAATAGTGTCCTGCTGGATACAAGTCTATAAGTTTTTTGTAGTACACTCCGCTGCCGCTCCAATATTCATATATTATTCTAGATGGCGTTACTGAGACATGGGATCAAAGTTTTTCTATGACATTTCCTTGACATGCCCGCTCTATAGTATTATAAATCTCGTTGCTTTTCACACAACGCCATCTAGTCCCAAGGTAAGCTAAGAGCTTGTGTTATGGGTACTAAACAGCTGATAAACATACTTATATACTTTTAAATACATACATATTATAGATAAATTACACCCAGACACAGAACAAATGATCGTGTTCATCACACAAACATTTGTCCTGGGTGGGAATCGAACCCACGACCTCCGGCATAGCAGTCAGGGTCACTAACTACTAGACCAACAGGCTAGTCAAACTATCATCAAAGTATTAACATTTCAGGAATTCGGGCTGTAGTTTACTATTTTAAATGTCAATTAAATGGTCGGATTTGCTTTGGTGTTCTTCGGATGTTGCCATTATTTTTCAGAAATAAAAAAAAATACATTATTTTACCCTAATCAGAACTTAAGAAACGGTATTATAAACAGTCGCAAGTTCGACTACCCAGTCAATGGTTAAATTCCGAAGTCAGACAAAAAATATTCATTTATTTATAATACACACATCAAAAGTGTCTAGGGATCAAGCATTTTTATGCGGATTTCTTGAGATTGAGATGTGGCTTTGTAATAAATTTATGATTTTATAAATTTATATGGATCCTTTTTGGTGAATTTCATAATTTGAATCAGGAACTGTGAATCAAATTCGAGTAAAAGATGAAAATCAGCTGTCAATATTTTCCCTATAAAAACATACAACGCATTGAAGACATTATTAGTGCTACTGTTTCCCTACTACTGATTAAAACCAACGTTATTATGGAGCGGCGACGTCATTTAAGCAGGGAAGAAATGCTCAGAGCCGTGGGAATGATAGAAGCTGGTTCTCGGCAACGTACTGTGGCTTTAGCTCTGAATACAAGTCAGAGTGTTATCAGTCGACTTTGGACACGTTACCGAAGCACTGGTACCGTGGCTGAGTACCATGGAGGACGGTATCGCTGCACCACACGGAGACAAGACCGATACATTCAAATCTTAACTCGAAGAGCTCCAACAATAACCGCCACGATGTTAGCCGTGAGGCTTCATCACTCTTCAGGGAACTTAATTAGCGACCAAACAGTCAGAAACCGCTTGCATGAAGTGAACCTTCATTCCCGAAGACCACTACGGGTACCACCTATAGCAATGCACAATCGTAGGATTCGATATCAATGGGCTCTTGAACACAGAAATTGGGCAGAAGAACAATGGCGTTTCGTGTGTTTTTCTGATGAGTCTCGTTTTGGTATGAGACCGGATACAAGACGTATACGACACTGGAGAACCCCTGGACGCCAACAGCGATTAAAATCCTGCCAGGAAGTCCATCCTTATAGTGGTGGAACCATCATGGTATGGGCGGGTATTTGGATCGGCGGAAGAACTGAGTTGATTTGGATCAGAGGCAACCTCAACGCTCAAATTTATGCTGAGACGATTGTATCAGACGTCATCGTTCCTCTACAAGTGCAAATCGGTCCCTTATTTTAGTTAATGCATGATAATGCACGACCGCACACCGCAAGAGTTGTAAGACAGACTCTCGCCGCAGCTAACATCAATGTCCTGCCCTGGCCTGCTCAGTCGCCAGACTTGAACCCGATTGAGCATGCATGGGATATGCTACAGAGAAGAGCTCTGCCGAATATGGAGGGTATCCAGTCGCAAGAAGACCTTTTTTTGTTGTTGCAACGAACATAGGCGGCCATTCCACAGCGTGATTTGGATGAACTCATTTTGAGTATGCCAAACCGATGGTCTTGTGTTGTTAGTGTTCGCGGTAGAAACACGGATTATTAATTGTTTAAGTTACCCAATAAAATTTTAAAGAAAACTGTTAATTCAGTCTTTTTTTCGAACTTTAATGTTAGTGGTTCAAATGTCAAAAATCCCTTTATTAGGAAAATGGCAAATTTCTTTATTAATGCAAAGGTGACTTGGTTTATCGTTACTGTGACAAACGAAAACACTTTATTTAATGAATCCTTAAAGAAAATTTTAATTAATATCAATCAGGAGAAAGTTATTGCAAAAATATATGTTGATCCCTAGACACTTTTGATGTGTGTATTTAGTAACAGACATTTGGCCAAGAAGAGAGATAAGAGATGATAACTTTGTTGATGCTCGAAATCGCAGCAGTAAGGTGTGTAGGGATGCACAACGCCACCATATCCATGGTTCAGTTCAAAACGGGGATCCAGCTAAAGTCTGGAAATTTCTTAAATCCATGGGAGTTGGAAAATCTCGGCAAGATTCGATTCCTAATGACTTAAACATTGATCTGCTGAATCAACACTTTTTTTCTTCTTCCGGCTGTAACGGATCTTCGAAGGCAACCACAATAAAATATCTTTCAGAACTTCCAACTCCGGATCACCCTCCATTTAATTTTAGTCAATTCGCTGATTGTGATGTTAGGAAGAGCGTAGTCTCAATTACGTCTAACGCAGTTGGTAGTGATTGTGTCAGTCGGAAGATGATACTCCCTGTCCTTGACCAAATCCTCCCAATCCTATCTTATATCCTCAACTACTCCATTTCTTATGGTGTCTTTCCGTCAATGTGGAAAGAAGCCAAAATTACTCCTTTACCCAAAAAATCTAATCCTGCTTCCTTTTCAGAGTACCGTCCAATTTCCATCTTGCCTTTTCTTTCCAAAGTATTAGAACGCCTTGTACATGACCAACTTAGTGCTTTTCTTTGCAAGAATAGCCTACTAAATCCTTTCCAATCCGGTTTCCGCCCTGGACATAGTACCACTACAGCCTTACTAAACGTGACCGATGACATACGGTTAGGCATGGATAGAGGAAATCTGACGGTTCTTTGTTTATTGGATTTTAGTAACGCTTTTAATACCGTCGATTTCGATATTCTGCTTGGCATACTGCGCTCGCTTAACATATCTCCAACGGCGATTGGCTGGTTTCGTAGTTACCTGTATGGCCGCCGTCAACGTATATGCATAGAAGAGTCTTGCTCTTCTTGGTGCTATACCACTGCCGGTGTACCTCAGGGTGGCGTTTTATCTCCTTTACTTTTCGCAACATTTATTAATTCTATTTCTAATAAGCTTCTTTCTTCCTATCACCTTTATGCTGACAATTTGCAAATTTATAGTCAAGCTCCATATGCAGATTTGACTAACGCTGTTAATATTGTCAACCGGGACTTGGCATCAATTTGCGAATGGAGTGAGGCGTATGGATTAAAAGTTAACCCAACGAAGACTCAGGTCATTGTTGTTGGTAGTTCTCGGTTAACCCCTAAGGTAAACTGGACGCAGCTCCCTCAAATTATGTTTAATGGAACCATTATTCCTTTTAGCGAGAAGGTAAAGAATCTTGGGGTTTGGATTGACAAGCATCTTGCTTGGGGTCCTCAGTTGACAGAGGTAAGCCGCAAAATTTTTGCTTCTGGAAAGTCTCTCAGACGGTTGCGTAATTTTTTGCCTACTGCCACTAAAATTGCGCTTGCACAGTCCCTTCTACTTCCCCTCCTTGATTATGCTGATGTCAGTTATCTCGATCTCACTGAGGCACAACTTGATAAACTTGAGCGACTTCAAAACTTTTGCATAAGATTTATATTTGGCTTACGTAAATATGATCACATTTCCGAATTTCGTAAAAAACTCAAGTGGCTTCCAATACGTCTTCGCCGGAATACTCATATCCTGTCCCTGCTCTACAGTATTCTGTTTAATCCGAAAACCCCCAATTATCTTAAAGAACGTTTCAAGTTCCTTCATGACACACATAATAGATATCTAAGGTCATCGGAAAACTTGAGTCTAGATATGCCCAGGCACACCACTAATTTCTACGGAAAATCGTTCACAGTGGAAGCTGTACGGCTATGGAATGCTTTGCCTGTGTCAGTGAGGCAAGCTCAGACATTACAATCGTTCAAAAATTTGCTTAAAAATTATTACCTCTCTCCTAACACGTCTTAATATAATTGTTCGTCACTCTGTAAATGGTTTGTATTTATGTATTTATTTTATTTATTTTTTTGTCTTGATAATTATACTTATTATATATGTATATTCAAATAGTCTTGTATAGTATATATTTATGTAAATAGTACACCACACACTGCCTACTCATCTTTTTTCCTCCACTATTAAGTCCATCCAAAGGTTGTCTGTAAGAGATCGCTTTTAGCGATAAGGCCGCCCATTGTATCACCGCTTGTAGCCCTTAAAATTATTATTTGTAAGTATTATTGGTGTACAATAAAGAGTATTCTATTGTATTCAATTCTATGATGATGTGTTTGGAGATTTGAGGTTGTTCTTTAAAGAATTTCTCAGTAACTCTACTATTAGCATGGACTTGTGCCTGGTTGATGGAAATAGGCTCGCCTAATACACCAAACTTAGAAATAAAAAAATAATGAACAATGTGACCCACGTCACTGTTACTCTGCATTAATTAAGTTAGTAAAGATAACTTAATGTTTAATAAGGATCTATTTGGAAAAAATCTTATTACATGTATAAATAATTAAATAAATGCACACAACGCAGACAATCAATCTAAAGGCTCCTCAACCAGCTCTCTCAAGTCTTCAACCAACTTCAAGCATACACGCACTGATACAGCTGATCCCTCAATGCAACAACTGAGTCTTCCGTATGCCTTCGACCCTTGGACGTGCAAGATGTGAGTCTTTCACAAGACTGTTCGTTGTGTCTTCTGGCGTTTGTTAAGCTGAGATCCAGCTCGTATCCTAGGACCACTGCGGCTTTGGATAGTTCTTCAAGACAGGATGAAACGTCAGCCCTGGATAGAAAAGCAAACATTGGTGTTAAGCTCGAAACTTAATAAAAACAGTCGCATAAGGTTAGGCTCCAATTGCCGAGGTCCGAGGTAATCTTAGTCGTTTATTTGTTAGAACTTGGTCATCATGTATGTTACATGGACATAAAACAACACACACGACTTAACATGTATTGTATGCTCTGTATATAAAAAAAATGACGTGTGGCACTCGGAGATTGCCGCGGTAAAGCTATTGCATAGCATTTTTTATCAACTCCTCTCCTCTCCCCCTCCCCATTCCTCTCCTCCCCCTCTACCCATTACTCTCCTCCCCCTCTCCCCTTCCCTCCCCTTCTCTCACCCCTCAATCTGTTTCCCCTCCCTAACCCCTCCCTCTACCCGTCCCCCTATCCCCTCCCCTCTCACCTCCTCCTTCCCCCTCCCCCTCCCCCCTCCCCCTTCCCTCCCCTACCCTCCCCTACCCTAACCTCCCCTCCCCACGCCTCCCCTCTCCCTCCCACTCCACTCCCCTCCCCTCCCCCTCGCCCTCCCCACTATCACCACTATGCCTGCAATATAAATATGTCGTGGCGAACGATATTCAGAAATAAGAAGTTGTGAAGTTGATTACATTAGTACAGAGTCTGTGGTAAACGCCGTGACGTCAGCTGTCATTTGCAAATGGCGCGAGCGATGTCACGTGGATGGAGTCGTATTGGGAAGTGGAAGCTAGACAGAGCTCAGTTGGATTTGAGACACCAACGAAGACACTAGTCCAGTGCGAAACTGTCTGTTTACCTATCTGAGTAATGTTATGTGATTACTTTTATCAAAGTGAGGTTATTACTGCAATGAAGATTATTATTCAACGTTATGTACCTGGTACCACGAAACCCCTGATGTCGGCCCATACCGCTCAGCCATCGCTGACGCCGACATCAGAAGTGAGGATAAGGACTTGCTTCCCACTTGGCTGGCGTGCTTTGCCAAGTCGTCAAGATATATCAGAAGAAAATGATCGAAGCTTGCTTGATACTGTCAAGGCTGCGCTGGGAGCGCTGGCATGGCGAACGAGCAGCGATAGCTACATCGGGCTCTAGCAAGAACGTTTGCGAGGTGCAAGATGCAAGTGTAGCGGGTTTGCAGTGGCGTGGCGCGGTGGATAGACGCGTGCAAAATAGCTGGTATTGTGGGCAGTCACAGCACAGCAATCCGGTGAGTCGTGTAATTATTGTTTTGATCGACTGTTGTCGTTCAGAGTTTGTTCGTCATTTTAGAGTTTAAATGCAGACGTTTGTTCATAGGGTATGTAGGATACCTATGAAGTACAAATAGACCGTACTGTATGTACTGTAGTGTGCAGCTCGTCTAACCTTATAAATGTAACTGCACACGTATTTAATATTCATTATTACACGGAGCATTGACCCAAACATATCTCTTTTATTTGCACCTGCGTACCACAACCTACTGTATGGCGACCCTTAGCCAGTTTCTTCTGTGAAGTTCCGAAGCTGCCTCTGTTATTCAAGATGTCTGAGAAAAGTGAAGATAAGAAGAAGAAAAATTTGGAAATGAAAAATTTATAGAGAGAAGATGAACATTTATTACCAACTATTTTATATTCTCAAGCAAAACATACCTATGGATGCATAACAACTCACAGAAGACAGCAGTTTACAGAAGAATTTCGAGAACCTAGTCGAGGGCTAAATGTCAATAGAAAAAGGAAAAGGATTGTTGGTGCCGGGTGCCGGGAGTATGCTCAAGCCTATTGATGTCAGGAAATGCAGGGTGCCGGGAGATACATTGAACGGGTCCAATGAGGAGCAGCCGGGAGTAGTACGAGTCCATTAGGAGTATTGCAGAAATCACGCTACTTCGGACGTCATCATGACCTACATACCTGCGTCCATTGAACTGCCTACTGTAAGTTAATTTAATTGTTAAGCAAATTTTTTTTGCCTGATGTATTTTGTTGTGTATTTTTTAAACTAGGTCAGATAATATTTTAATGTTGTGTTAACTATTATGTCCCAACAATTGCGAGATTTACATACTAAATTAATTTATTTAAAGGAATATTTAGTTAAACTTGGTCCTGAAAGACGTAAGCAAGAATTAGCGAGTAAGAAATTAGAGGAGGCTGAAAAAGAATATAGAACATTAGATACTATTTTGACTCAGTTGAACCGGGAAGTTACAGAGAAAAAGCTAAGCACTGAATCCTGTGAGGTTTACCAAACATTAATTAATGATATTCAGTTAACATTTAAGAAAATTAAGAGTTTAGTTTCTAATATAGATAATAGTTGCCAAACAAGTTCTGAAACTTTTGTTGAGCCTAGTAGTTTCGAAAACATGGCTAATTCATTTGATATTAAGACTGCTATTTCCCTATTGCCAGTCATAAACGGGCAAGAACAGGTGACCAATCAGTTAATCGATGGTATCTTGCTTTACAGTTCACTTATAAATGATACAGGTAAAAGCCAATTAGTTGAATTTGTTTTAAAAACTCGTCTTTCACCCAGTGCAAAGTTACGTCTTAAACCTTCATATGCGGATGTTCAAACTTTAGTAGGGGATATTAGAAAATTTTTATTGCCTAAAAAGTCAGCAGTGTCCCTACAGTCTCAGTTATTTACAGCTACTCAAGGTCGTAGGAGTATCGAAACATTCGGTACAGAGTTAGAAGAGTTGTTTGTGAATCTCACTATGACTCAAGCGGATGGTAACCAGTCTGCTTATGAGGTCCTTCGCCCTCTCAACGAGAAGACTGCGATAAAGAGGTTTAGCGATGGCCTGTCCGACAAACGGCTCAGCAATATCATTGCCTCACGTCAGTTCACGTCTCTGCCTGAAGCTATTAGGGCTGCGGTAGACGAACAGTCCATGTCCACCCAGGACCACGACCAGGTCATGCAGTATAGGTCTACTCAGTATTCTAGGCGTGGATTTACCTACAAACCAGGTTTTCGTGGCCGAGGAAATAATTGTAATCAGCCTAATAACATCCAGTATAGGTACGATAATCCTCGTAATAATTATGATTATACTCGTACAATTCAAGACAATTATAGGGGTCAAAGAACTTCATTTGTCAATAATGGTAACCGAGGTAATTACGCGGAGGGACAGCGTCAGCAGTTTCGCGGCGGACGCTCCGGTTTTAAGCGAGTTCAGCATAACGTAAATGTGCAACAGTCCAACAGTCAGGGCAATGACACTAATAATGAGGATTTAGAGTTTTTTCGAGCCTAAACAATGCACTCATTCTATATTTAGCTTTAGTAATTTTTGTGTAGTTAATTGTAAACTTAGAAACAATGAGGAACTTAACCTATTAGTTGACAGTGGAGCTAGTTTATGCGTATTGAAGTATGAATGTTTATTACAAAATAGTACTTTATTGAATTTGGTACAAGAGGATAAAATAGTAATTAAGGGTATAAGTGGTGATTTAGAGTCTTTGGGATATGTTTATTTAGATATTATTATAAAAAAATTAGTTTTTCAGCAAAAGTTCTATGTTTTTGAGAACTTATCTTGTACCGCAGACGGTATACTCGGTCAAGATTTTTTCACGCGGTATAACGCGGTATTGAATTACAAAAGTGGTACTCTGAGTTTGGAAACCCGAGACCAGTCGGTTATTGTTCAAGTTAATAGTAATATTATTACGGTTCCACCCAGATGCGAAGTAATTAAATACGTTCCTACGTCGTACAACCGAGATTGTGTCATTTTAGCTACGGAAATTTATAAAGGTGTATACACGGCAGGTTTAGTGTCAAAACCACATAGGGGTCTTATTCCTGTCAGAGTTCTAAATACAACTGATAATTCGGTTTGTATTAATATTCATGATTTAAATATAAGTTGTTTAGATAGTTACTATGTTTGCACATTTGACAGAGATAGTATTACTTCGAATAGGGTTAGAACTTTACTTAAATCGTTAGAATTACATACTTATTTAAATAAGGAGGAACAAAGAGGTATTGAAAACGTGTGTGCCAAGTATGCCGACGTTTTTTATTTACCAGGTGACAAACTTACCACTACTAATATAATAGAACATTCGATTAATTTAAAGGAAAATACATCCCCAGTGTACGTTAAGCCTTATAGGCTTCCAAACGCGTTAAAAGGTGAAATTAAAAAACAGATAGATGAGATGATTAAGAACGATATCATTGAAGAAACCATGTCGGAATGGTCCAGTCCTGTTCTCTTGGTTCCTAAGAAAACCGATAGGTCAGGAGAAAAGAAATGGCGACTCGTAGTGGACTATCGTCAACTTAATAACCGTATACAGGACGATAAGTTCCCATTGCCTAATATTACGGAGATCCTAGATTCCTTGTCAAATAGCATCTATTTCTCAAAATTAGACCTTAGCCAAGGCTATTTTCAGCTATCTTTACAAAAAGAGGCTAGAAAGTACACTGCGTTCACGACAGACAAGCAGTATCAGATGAAAAGGTGTCCAATGGGGTTGAAGACTTCTCCTAGTGCATTTTCACGTCTTATGACTATCGCAATGTCTGGTTTAAATTATAAGTCATGTTTTATTTATTTGGATGATTGTGTTGTGGTGGGTAATAGTCTCGAAACGCACAATAGTAACCTAATAAAAGTTTTAGAATGTCTGCGAAAAGTTAATTTGAAATTAAACCCATTGAAGTGTGAATTTTTGCGCAAAGAAATAGTTTATTTAGGTCATAAAATCACGGCAGATGGTATACACCCCGATCCATCAAAAGTAGAATGTCTTCAAAAATATCCCACTCCACAGAATGTAGACGAAGTCAAAAGGTTTGTGGCATTTGCCAACTACTACAGGCGTTTCATACCGAAATTTGCTGAAATAGCATACCCTTTAAACGCATTATGTAAGAAAAATGTTACGTTTGTATGGACTGATGACTGTGACCGTGCATTTTATAAGTTAAAACAGATATTAATTAGTCCGACTATACTTGATTACCCAGACTTCTCTAATAATAACACATTTACGCTACAAACTGATGCATCAAAACATGGATTAGGCGCCGTACTGTCAAATAACAATGGCAAAGTAGTCGCGTACGCCAGCCGTAACTTGAAACCAGCTGAGACGCGATACCCTGTAATTGAACTGGAGTTACTTGCAATTGTCTGGTCTGTTCGACATTTTAGACCTTATTTATACGGGAAAAGGTTTAAAATAAAGACGGATCATAAGCCACTAATTTATTTATTTAATATGACCGATCCTTCAAGCCGACTGACTAAATTTAGACTTTATCTTGAGGAGTACGACTTTGAAATCAGTTATGTCCCGGGACGGCACAACGCAGCTGCAGATGCATTGAGCCGGATTCCCTTGACTTCCACCGATTTGAAAGATATGCATAGACATGTAGTGTCAGTAATGACAAGGGCACAAGCTCGTAGGTTACGTACCGACTTACAAAACAATGACACCACTGAGGTGCTCCCTACTCCTAGGCCTGATCAACCTAAAGTAGTGGAAATCCTTAAACGACCAACTGATAGCGTTGAATTAATTTTGACTTGTAACAGAAGTACTTTGAGACAAATAGAAAAGCTTAAGCATTTCATTAGTGAAAATGGTAATTTATATTATGTGCCTGAAAAATCGGCAATATTTGTAATGTCTCGATCGTTATCGACCGTAAGTGTGTTAGCGAGAGAATTACAACGTTTTTGCAAACTAAGACAATTACACGAGCTCGTATTAATTAAAAGTAAACAAAATGAACATTTAATAAATGTGTTTATAAAGGAAATGACTCAATTACATGACATTCCAAAGTTACTTGTAATTAAAGACGTCACAAGAGTAACTGACAGAGACACAATGACTATTATTTTGAATGATTTTCATCTGTTACCCACAAGTGGCCACGCGGGGGTTAACAGAATGTTAAACAATATTAGGAAATATTATTATTGGCCAGGAATGACTCATGACGTAAACGAATATGTTAAAAAGTGCAAAAGCTGCCAGATCCAAAAGCATTCTAATAGGCATACAAAGGAGCCGATGGTCATCACATCCACGGCATCCACAGCTTTCGAAAGAGTTAGTTTAGATTTAATGGGACCTTTAGATGTAGATAATCTTAATCATAAGTATATTTTAACATTACAGTGTGACTTGACGAAATATGTTGAAGCCTATCCATTGCAAAAGAAAGATACTGTTTCAGTAGCTAGGATGTTTGTAAATAATTTTATTTTAAGGTATGGCATCCCGACGGAGATTATTACAGATCAGGGTACAGAGTTCATGTCATCAGTTTTTACTGAAACTTGTAATTTATTAAACATAAAAAAGCTGCATTCCACAGCATATCACCATGAAACTCTAGGAGCTTTAGAAAACACACATAAGACCTTAGGAGCATACCTTAGGATACAGTGCGATAGCAATAGAAGTGATTGGAGCAGTTGGCTTCCATTTTGGTGCTTTTCTTATAATACGACGGTTCACACTGAGACAAAATATTCTCCATTCGAGTTAGTATTTGGAAAATATTGTAATTTACCTAATAATTTAGCACATAATTCGTTTATAGAACCATTGTACAATCCCGAATCTTATCCTTTAGAATTAAAATATAGGCTTCAAAGAGCGCAAGCTGATGCTAAAAATAATTTGTTACATAGTAAACAGTTAAGAAAAAATAATTATGATGTATGTAGCAATCCAGTTAAATATAAAAGTGGAGATTTAGTTTTAATTAAGAATCAGGTTGGAGATAAGTTAAGTAAAATTTATTTAGGACCATATAGAGTAAAAGAAGAAGTAGAACCTAATGTTAAGATTGTAAGAGACGGAAAGGAATATGTTATTCATAAGAATAATACAAAATTGTTTATAATGTAAGTTAATTTTATATAAAAAAAAAAAAACTTATTGTAATTTTTTTTTTCTTCTCTATAAAAAGGGGAGGTGTAGTGTGCAGCTCGTCTAACCTTATAAATGTAACTGCACACGTATTTAATATTCATTATTACACGGAGCATTGACCCAAACATATCTCTTTTATTTGCACCTGCGTACCACAACCTACTGTAGTACCTACTTAACGAGCAAATTCTTTGCGACGTTTTGGTTTATGGTCTTTGTTTACCTGTTTTATTTTGGGGTACCCACGTATTATGATTAATTATCATTTGAAATATAATGTGACAGGCGGTCACGATGTATTTCTTAGTTATTTCTAAACAAAAATGTGCAGTGGATTGTAGTTACAAATCTAACCAGATAGGTACTTGAAATACGTTACGTAAAATACCTACGGTACGTAAAATAGAGAATCTCTGATAACTTTACTTAATGAATATTGCCATACTTTTATTATTGGTTTACCGTGCGTACGTATACGTCTATCGGCGCCTTACAAAATTTGCTTAGACAAAAGGCTAGTAATGCGAGCAACGGTCCAAGAACTAGTAGATGCTTATTACATACGCTTTAGTAAGCCTCCGTTTGGGATAGATAGGCTATTTGAAGTTAAGTACCTAATAAACTAGCAGAGGGCTATTTTAATGCGTTTAGGAATGACAATAATGCTATCGAAATATTATTTAACGTTTGATTTACGTAGCCATATTTTGTTACGTTGTAATACAACAGCGATCGAAGTTGTGACAGTTAAAACTCAGTAAGTAAATAGACGTAACCAAGAATAGAGTGATAGACGTGACGCGACACATTCACTACTTTTGGAGTCATCGCAGTGAACCGAGAAATAGGCTTCAAAACCTGAGCCTTAACCTCTGACGTCAACCTTACAGACTAAGTCGGACGAAAGGAAAGTAGTGTGATAGGTACTCTGTTAAAAAACTAATGAGTTATGGGTACTGTTATTTGTCCTAGTTAATCCCTGTTAAGTTCCCTGTTAAGTCTCGCTACTTTAGCAAGGATTGAAAGGCTGCTCGGTGTATAATAATTTAATAAACGCCGGTTTGAACATTTCGAAGTGTTCATTTGTGAAGCGTTATGTAAAGTTTCTAGGCTATGATATCACAGCTAAGGTGAGCTGAAGCTTAGTTTAGCTGCCTCTCTTGATAACATTCACCATGTTAGGCGGTTCATAGGTAGTACCATATTTTCGGAAGTTCGTCAGTTGAATTTTTCGTTTTTTAATGTACCCTCAGTGTTTTTATTGATGACTAGTAAACAATTTGGTCCATTTATTTGGAAATTGGGACACTGACAGATAAGATGACAAATAATTTCAATTTTAGAGACTATACCTGGGTGATCATTTTCTTATTATGAACTCTCAATTTAAATGAGATTGAAATTCAAACTAATGCAAGTGCGGCGCTATTCCCTTTACTTTTTTTGTAAATCGGATGGAAACTTGTTGATATCACCACGGTATCAGAAAGCTGGTTGTTAGCCTAACTTTAAATTGAGCAAAGATAAAAGTCGGTTTGACCATAATATTAGGCTCAGGGTTTTAAATTAGCTTAATTTTGTTTTAAATTAAAATGTTGACAGAAGTCAAACTAAATTAGATTCAAGTATGAAGGCCCCGATCACAAAGTTCCTCGAGAATTGAATGTCATAGTTAATGACAGTGGTAGTGAAACCACATATTAAAAATAGCTTGTATACTCATACTCGAAGCTTTCGACCCCGCCTCATGAGTAACATGTGGCGATGGGTCTATAAGGAATCGTGGGTGCGATTTCGGTCTGTGTTGATGCACAGATTTTAATGAGTTGAGTATGCATTGCTTATAAATGATAAAGAGTAATAGAACTGTTAGAATTACTGGTTGTAACTTATTGGTCGGATCTTTTCTAATTACTAATGTAGTGCGCAGTGCGCTGTGAACGAAGGATAAACAAGGCAGTGTAGTTATTAGCAGAGTTCAATACTGTGCTTAGACATGTGAAGTAGGTACCAATAGGTTATCTTGTTTATTAATGACAGAAATTCATTTGAATAAACTTAAACTGATGTTTAACCGACTAGACGACTGTCCAAGATAGCCGTGAGTGTCTATTGACTGAATTACAATCGGGATTTATTGATGGTTTACCATTTACTTGGGTAACGTGCAAAAGTTCCAACTCTTATTGTTTATCGCTGTCTTTCTACACGAAGTAGAGGTAGTAGTACGATAATCCGACAGAGTGGTTCCCACTTTTCTAAACCTGTTTTTGCTTCTCGAAAAGCGTGATAGTTTCGAGCGTATGTCAGTAGATGATTGACAGTTAAATTTAGATAGTAGGTACTTTGGGTGAATTCCCACTACCGTGTAAAGAGATCAAACTTCTTAGGTCAATGGTAATAAAAACGTTTCTGTAAGTCTCGTTTTGATGGTACCTACTAAAACGAAACTTAAGTGTTAGTAACTTGGTTTACATTAAAAATGAAGAGCCTAGCTAAACTAAGCTTGAACCGAAGTAAAGGTTTCTTTTAAACGCTTGCGTGCGACCAGTATGTTGTAAAGTCAAGTCATGATACCAACCTGTGAAGTTCAAACAAGTTAGAAGTAGAAGACAATGTTTCTGAGGGCAAAAGAATCCCGATAGACCTATGATATGCTTGTTGGCTATCCGGTTAACCGCATCTATAAGATGCAGTCGCAACTGCGTACGTTGTCGTGCAGGGCGTGATGAGCGGCTTGTGGTCTGGCGGGGACCCAGGCCTTGAAAGAGACTATTTGTACGGTCATGTAATGACTCGAGAGTCGTGGACCCTAGAGTAAGTGTTGGTCGTATCACGTGAGATGATAACGATATGGGTGAAAATACCGAATTGTCAATGGCTGTGGCAGGGCCATGAGTAGTGTGTTTACTTTTGAAATTTGATAATTAAGAGGCTTTGAAGAACCTTCCGTATTTAAGTTGTTAAAATGGCTTAGTTAAAGTTCATTAAGTTATTGTGTGTACTGAGTAGTCATTACTAAAGATTACCTGTAAAGTTTTGGAATACATTTCATCTAACTTAACGTATACTCTATGGATTAAGTGTGAGTGTTTGGTGACCGATCCAGTTGCGCCGGAGCATGTAAGAGGTGCACGTGGTCTGCTTTTTATGCGCAGCATATCCTTTCCGAGGGGTAGCACTTACGCGGCTGAGATGGTTAGCTTCTGGGGATGGATCACTGGCCAATGCATTGGCAGACTATGACTAGCCGATGGACTGGCAGACTATGACTAGCCGATGGACTGGCAGACTGTGACTAGCCGATGGACTGGCAGACTGTGACTAGCCGATGGACTGGCAGACTGTGAAAGGCCGATGGACTGGCAGACTGTGAAAGGCCGATGGACTGGCAGACTGTGAAAGGCCGATGGGCTGGCAGACTGTAAAAGGCCGATGGACTGGCAGACAATGAAAAGCCGATGGACAGGCTGACTATGAGAGTCTTTGTACTTACAATTTATGTCTGACGACACCAAGTGACGTTTGTTTATAATTATCTCAAGTAAAGTGATCTCATGTGTTTTATGGGATGTTTCCTTCCTAGAATTTTACCTGTTTGGTTCTAAAAGGCTGGATTATTGTGACTTCCTTAATCCTTGAGACCTTTTCAACGCTGGCTATATTGTACAGCTATAGTTGTTAAGATTTAACGGCAGGATAGCCGAACGGATTACTTTCAGAATGTTTCTGTTGTCAGATCAGACACACGAGGACGTGTGAGGGTCATGATGGCCGTGTCGTGGCGAACGATATTCAGAAATAAGAAGTTGTGAAGTTGATTACATTAGTACAGAGTCTGTGGTAAACGCCGTGACGTCAGCTGTCATTTGCAAATGGCGCGAGCGATGTCACGTGGATGGAGTCGTATTGGGAAGTGGAAGCTAGACAGAGCTCAGTTGGATTTGAGACACCAACGAAGACACTAGTCCAGTGCGAAACTGTCTGTTTACCTATCTGAGTAATGTTATGTGATTACTTTTATCAAAGTGAGGTTATTACTGCAATGAAGATTATTATTCAACGTTATGTACCTGGTACCACGAAACCCCTGATGTCGGCCCATACCGCTCAGCCATCGCTGACGCCGACAAATATATTATATGCAATAGCTTCGGCCTTCAAGCCACACCTCCTTGCCCGTCGGAGTGGGGAGCGTGGGGTTTTTTCGTTACGGAATTTCTGGATTCGGTCCCCGCGCTCAAGGCCCGCGATAGAAGCTATGCAATAGCTTAAAAAATGTACCATCTATTTCATCTTCATCGTCATCACATTTAATTGCATTTGTATTGTCTGATCACACACCTATGAGTATTGGTTTAACCTTTGTAAAACTTTGAACGAAATAGAGTACCTACCTAAAATAATTTGTTAAAAAGCAATTTTCAAGTAATTGTTACAATCTATTTTGATCATCCATTAATAATATAATATTCCACAACTTTTCACACAACGCTATTTAGTTCCAAGCTAAGCTTGAGAGCTTGTGTTATAGGTACTAAACAGCTGATAAACATACTTATATATTTCTAAATACATACATATTATTATAGATAATAAACACCCAAACACGGAACAAATTATCATGCACAACACACAAACATTTGTCCTGGGTGGAAATCGAACCCACGACCTTTTAACCATTACATTATCAGTGGCCGCCTGGCCTCGGAACATAACGTTAAACTTTAGATATTTACTTTCATTTTTGCTTTTTGAACCACGCAAGACTGACAATTATGTAGGTGGTATCGTAATACCTAGTAAATGGTTGGTGGAACTAAATTAGACACTCGTTGAAATGAACCTTTTGGTGCAGCCGTGAGACATGCCATTTTTGTCTCTTTTTTGTGTTATTTTGTTTTTGCTGTGCGTGTATTCAGCTATTGCCAATAAATGTAATTGCTTTCTTTCTTTCTTTCTTTCTTTCTTTCTTTCTTTCTTTCTTTCTTTCTTTCTTTCTTTCTTTCTTTCTTTCTTTCTTTCTTTCTTTCTTTCTTTCTTTCTTTCTTTATTTCTTTCTTTTTTTCTTTCATTCATTCATTCTTTCTTTCTTTCTTTCGTTTTTTCTTTCTTTCTATCTTTTGTTTTTTTGTATGCTTTGCTGTGTGTTATTTATTGCGTGTGTTATAGCTGTATGAATGTGTTAGTGTTGTTTTATGGACCCATGCTCTGACAGTAAATTTATTATTATAGGTATTATTATTTATCATTAGGAACGCTTAGGAAGATATTAGGACATTTTAAAGGATGATTAATGTTACTCGTATTTGGTAATATAAATTGTCAAAATATTTTTCTGACTACTCTGAGAAGAAACACCGAAAGAAACTCA
Source organism: Euplexia lucipara (assembly GCA_921972225.1). Classification (NCBI taxonomy): domain Eukaryota; kingdom Metazoa; phylum Arthropoda; class Insecta; order Lepidoptera; family Noctuidae; genus Euplexia; species Euplexia lucipara. The sequence continues at coordinate 17,104,051 of OV179161.1, read as the reverse complement.
AAAATTGCCTTAGTAACTGGCATCCTATTTAGTATGTTTTAAGCATTGAATTAGAAAAGCTATGGAAACGTAATTCTCATACAAACAACGCTTCAATTTTGGTTCCATTTACGCAAACAACTGACACACTATAATAGACGAAGCTAGTGCGCGATTGGGTGCATCAAGGTCACTGGGCGGAGTCAAGATGACAGCGAGCCGAGCGTGGATGGTGTTATGCAGTAGATACTTAGCTAAATTAAATTATTTGTGTATATTTAACAATTACTTTTTTGAATGAATTCCGACAGAATATAAATGTAAATTACCTATATACAATACATACATACAAATTATATTGATACTTCTATACTATTGTTTTTTTTTAATCAATACTCAATATATTTATTGCATTCCACAATGTGAACTTAGGTGGTAGGTACATAAGGATATAATAATTATATGCATCATTGTGGGCCCTGTCGGGCATATCAATATAAAAATTAGGAGAATTACGAGGAGGGCTATTAGGTTAGGTTAGGTTTAACGGGCAGGTGTCCGCAACTCCACGACCAAGCGCGTATTTTGCGTACGGGAGGAGGGCTATTATAAATATTAAAACTGAGTCAATTTCCGAGGATGGAACACTAATCAGTGTTCCATCCTCGGAAATTGACTCAGTGTGCTGCAAGATGGCATATCGATAATATGTGCATTGGGTTTTTGCTTCTTCTCCGCTACAGAATATTCATTCGCTTGTATATCGAATTCGAATGTGCAATTTGGACACTTGACCTGCAAATTGAAACATCTTATTACAACATATTAATTGTTGATACTCCTTCTTGTCCTTCTTCTGGCTGAAATTGATACGTTAAAATTTTATTTGAACATTTAATGATAACCTGGTAAATATACTAGAATTACATGCTTTTCCATAGGCTTGAACTTTAATACAATGTTAAATCTACTACTACCTACTTTACTTTGTAAACTATTTTCTGATCTAAACAGAAGTTAATGACCATAATTTATTACCAATAATCTGTCAGCGGACGCAACAGTTCCTTCTTCTAAGTATGTTTTATGAACCATCTATCAAGGCCAACAATAAGGTTAATGAAGACACGAAAAATAATTTTAATAATTATAATTAATCTTTTGACATGAAAATTATTTACCGTGCAAATAGGTACTGCAGATTTCTTCAACATGCGATTGCCCTTACTCGACAGATACATGTCTTGAGCATCAAAATGTATGGAGCACACCCTACTAAATTTATTTGGTGCACAATCTTCCTGTCTTCTTTCTAAACGAACAGCCTTTGTCCACAACATTCGCCTTAGTTCATTTTTAGGAAATCTGAAAATATTACAACGATAATTAATCGGTAATAAATGTGTGTTCGTGTATTCAAAATACTACAAACTAATGTTTATCAAAAAAAATACTTATTTACAAAAACAAAATCCTAAAAGAATAATTCATTGGGCTGGTTACGAGCATTTATTGCATAACGCCGTCCACAAAGAATTACTAGTTTGTGTTTTATTCACATTTCTATTTATTTGTATACTTATACAACTAACTTTAAATGTATATTCTAACCGCTTAATAACTCGCCAATATGCGGAAATCCAGACACAGTTTAGAATTACCCATTTTTATGCTGAATAAATAAACCTATTTTTTGGTTCAAGTGTCAATGTCATTCAAATTGGTAAAACAGTAAGTAAATAAAAATATTTATATTTAGGTACTCACCAATGAAATGTTATTCCAGTATCACTTTTCCGCCTTTCTTTGCATTTTCTGCACCACTTTACTACACACGAAGTCATTTTTTTATAATTCCACCAATGTTTTAACCAAATAATGACACGTCAAAAGCTTTGATCAATGCGACCTTCCGTCACTGAGTGCGCAGTAGACTAGTTCTCAAAAAAGACGTACTTTTAAAGCCCCGCCTACTTAGACGTACTATTCGTGGTGCCACTTTTTGAGTGCAATGCTGTTTCCATAGCTTTTCTAATTCAATGGTTTTAAGCTATGCCGTTTCTAAAGTTTTCTAGTAATTGACAACTACTTACTTAGGGTTTACACCGCTTCTCTTGGCCCCAGATCCAGTCACTTCAAAAGCCCTCGTCGCCTCCACAAGGGTCGCCTGCATATGGTTCCTGGTGATGCCTATCATCTCTTCAGCATATTTTCCCATCTTCGCGATGGAACCGCGAGCGTCTTCCGTACAAGCGTAGATGGTGGACACATGTCTGCTGGCTACAGTTCGAGCTGCTCGTTTTTCTTCGTCACACATGTCTGATATAGAAAAAAAACTTGAAATAACTGATTTTCTTCAGTGAAGAATAGATTATTATAGGGTCCCTAATTTATTTCGTAACAACAGGGTTTTTGCTAACCTAATCTGAGAGAGTGTCAATGGTTCAGTAAATTAATAAAAAATCTATTGTGAATGGAACAGTAGTCCAATAGTCTAAGTTCCCGCTACAGAACGACCTTTACCGAGCTGGTTTATGAACGAAACCTATTTTATATTAAATTTAATATGTCCAATTTTCGATTGGTATAGAATTTGTCTAATATCTTTATTTCAATTTAACTTTCATTCGTTAACCAGAACGGTGCAAGTTACTAGTATCCATTTACTTGTTTATAAGGTGCCTACCCGAGAGTTGTGATGGGAAAAAAATAGTCAACCTTTAGCTTGTCCAGAAGGAGCGAATTCGCCGCGATTCTCTCGTGCGTATCACGCGCGATCGTTTCGCCCAGAAAGAGCGTACCTACGCGCGAGCATTTGGGGACGAATTTAGTCAGTACGAAAAATGGAGTTGAACGAAGCGGTCACGTTGTGGTTAGCTTACCGTCGCTGGAAAAGACAAAAACGGAGGGAAAATAGAATGTATTTAGTACATCCAATTCTTAATGATAGAATGACACATAGTATGTTTGTAACTTTGTATCCAAAATTAAGACAACATGAGAAGAAATTTTTTAATTACTTTCGTATGTCCGTGAAATCATTTGATGATTTACTTTTATTAATTGAAGAAGATATATCGCCACGTGGAAACTATGTTCCGCGGGAGGATGTTGTTTCAGCAGAACAAAAACTCGTGATAACTTTAAGGTAAGTAATGTTTTATTCATATACTCTTATAATACTAATACAGTCTTTTAGGATAAAAACTCAGGTTTACTACTAAAAATCAAATCAAATGTAGTTATCAAATTAAATATAATAATTAAACAATGTCATCGTTTTGAAAGAGTTCAAGACATTCACTATCCTGAGAATCTCTTGATGATGTTGATGGAGAATTTACGTATAACGCTGCCTGTGAAGATCTCGGCATTGAAATAGAATTTCGGCCTTGCCATGCTGTTAGGGATGGCGTTTCTGGATCATATTCTTGAAAAGTAAATTCGTTTGGTCTTGAAAGTTGTGCATGGTATCGAGGTCGAACCGGAATTGAAGATGAAGACGAAGCCGAACTGTTAGACAAATACGAATACGAATTGTTTGAATACAGAGTTGATTGCGAAGATTGTTGAGCCGCTTGCAAAATTTTCATTATTTCAATTTTTACTGCTATACGATTGGCCTCGGGTACCTTAAGTAATTCCTTGTGTAAAGACAAACAGAACAATTTGTCATCATCACCTTCCGTTACGCTGGAAACCAGTGGCTAAATGGCAAATTATTGTTTTATCTATATAGATGTTGGAGCATATGGGAAGAGCAATGACTCAACGATTTTTAAAAACTCCACATTCTTCAAAAAACTCATGAAAAGATCTTTAAACATTCCGGGACCAAAAGCAGTATCAGAAATTCGTACAACACATTTACCTCATGTTATAGTTGGAGATGAGGCTTTTAGCTTATCAGAAAATATTATGCGACCATATTGCGGTAAGAATTTAACCAAAGAAAAACGAATATTTAATTACCGTCTCTCTAGAGCTAGACGTTATATTGAGTGTTGTTTTGGAATCCTGGTAAACAAATGGCGAATATTTCACAAACCACTCAATGTACATATTGAATTTGCGCAAAACATAATTAAAGCTAGTTGTGTTCTTCATAATTACGTCAGGTTAAGAGATGGATATAGGTATGAAGACACATTGTTCGAAACAGCTCTAGACGGTCTGAGTACGACAACAACTCGACCGAGTGTAAGGGCTCGAGACACGAGGGGTATATTCGCTGATTATTTCATGAAGGAAGGTGGACTGCCGTGGCAAGACAAAATGATCTAATTTACTCTTTGTTACTAATCAGTAAAATAAATAATAATAATTACTCACCGAAATCTTTCTTTTTTTCCTCGGAGTCATCTTTATCAGTAAATATTAACACCAATTCTTCCCAAGATCTACGTTTTAAAATTCTGTTGGCATAATCAGGTGATTCCAAATCCCATATGGCCGGTCGTTTTTCTATTTCGTCTATAAACAATTCCGTATCAAAATTTTGGCGCTCCATTTCCCTGGATACGTGCATTCGCTCTGGAGTTCGCGCGTTAACTGGGCGCAACAAGGCGTCCCTAGTATCTCGACTCGCGCGCATTACGCGCGAATCACGCGCGAGTCGAGAGTCTGGCGTAGTGCACGCGATTTACGCGCGTATTTTGAATTCGCGCGATGCTTGTGGGCGCGATGTATTGGTGCCTAGTATTTCACTAACGCGCGAATGATTTCGCGCGAAACGTTTCGCGACGAATTCGCCCTTTCTGGATCAGCTCTAACGTTTGCATATTCTATAGACTTCATACTTTGGATTGGTAAGGAATTTTGGTTTTGTGGGGCTTATTTTATAATTTAGTTACCCTCTTTTTTAATGATAAATAAATAAATAATAATAAATAATTTGTCTATTAACCAAACCGGTGAAATAATGAAAAATAAAAAAAAATCCTGGACTGAATTTTTTTAGACAACCCATATGTAACATATTTATTGACATATTAAATTACATATAAAATTGGTTTCATCCATTAACCAGCTCGGTGAAGGTCGTTCTATAGCGGGATCCTAAACTACAATCATTTAAGCATTAAATGGAGGGAGAGAACACAAATAGTAAGCCAAATTTTATAGAATTCGGTAAGTGTATCTATACGAGTTGCCAGCTTATTTTTTTATTTCAAGGCAAACGCTTATTGGACCGGACTATTATGACGGGAAATTTAACCAAAAGTTTATCCAGTTTCATTACCATTTCTAATGATATAATAATAATAATTTTCCACGACTATTCACACAACGTCATCTAAGCTAAGCGGAGCTTGTGTTATGTGCACTAAACAGCTGGTTAACATACTTATATATTTCTAAATATATCCTACTAATATGATAAACGCGAAAGTTTGTGAGGATGGATGGATGGATGGATGTTTGTTACTCTTTCACGTAAAAACTACCGAATGGATTTTAATAAAATTTGGTATGGAGTTAGCAGACACCCTGGATTAACACATAGGCTACTTTTTATCCCTGTATTCCCACGGGAACGGGACCTACGCGGGTGAAACCGCGTGACGTCTGCTAGTATAAATTATAATAATATAGATAAATTACTCGCAGACACAGATCAAATGATCGTGCTCATCATACAAAGATTTGTCTTGGGTGGGAATCGAACCCACGACCTTTGGCATAGCATTCAAGCCCACTAACTACTAGTCCAACAGGCCAGTCAATGTCAGGTCAGTCAGGCCATTAATGTCTCAATAAAGACCATAAAAAAAGTTGTATGTCTTTAGTTATTTTTTAAACTTTATGCACTAGTAAAAAAACAGTGCAAAGGCGGACTTTTAATAATAATAATAAAAGTTTATTTCAGATCATACAATCCATAAATCAATAGTTACAAAACAGAAAAGAATGGAATAGCTCGCCCAAACAAATTAATGCCATATTGAGAAAAATAAATCAGGATCAGAAAAAATAATTCAATTTTTAGTGAAATGGAAGTGTTAATTGCAAAATTAGCCTGAACTTATCACAAAGGCGTCAGTAATTAAATTTCCATTGGAATCAATCATAAATTGAACATCAGAGTCTCGATATAACTTTGCGACACTTGTAACGCTGAAATAAATTCGCTGTCATCGGAAATCGAGTGGTTTCATATCAAAATTGCGACCAAGGACTTTTATTGTTAGTGAACAATAAAAGTCCTTGGTCGCCGTGCAATACTAAGCGATGTGTGAAGATCGAAACACGATTTTATGATAACTGGTTCGATATAAAAAATCATAAAAATGACACTCCATTGCCGATTTAAAAGAATAAAAACGTACATTGCACTGAAACGTCATTACGATACCATGTAAGAGTTTTATACCTACCTCTAATATATACAATTCTCTTGTCACAGTGTCTGTTACAAAACTTTTCCGAAACGGCTTGACCAATCCTTATGAAGTTTTGTGTGTGAATTCAGTAAGTCTGATAATAGGTCGCAAACATTTCTTTTTTATAAAAGGCGAGTTTGCCGGGGTAGCTAGTATTCTTAAGTGTGCTAAAATACATTTTATTAATACATTATCAAAACAATAAACAAAAAAAAGTAGTTCAAGCGCTCATATTTGCCATATGCACAGTTTCTGCACCTTGGTAACACAGTTACTGTAACCGGGCTTCAATAACCACCTACATTTAACAATTCTGCCAAAAGAGATTGACGTGGCCGTTGCTCCAGGCTGACATTTAACCCTTTCGCGAGCATTGGCGAAATAATTGCAATACCACTTTTGAAATGTTGCGCCCAAATGTATAACGTGTATTAGTATTGTGCAACTATGGACAGCTAACGCTTCTTCTTACAATATTGTTACAACCAAATGGTTGTAACAATATTCTAAGAAGAAGCGTTCCAATGCCCGCTTGTGACCTTTTATTTGTAGTCAAATGACTACAAATAAAAAGCCACAAACGGGCATTGGCAAAGATATTGACGTAGCCCAAAAAAAAGGAGGTGTAAATAGTATTGCTCGCGAAAGGGTTAATGAGTAAGTTATTTTACTTTCACAGTCGTTGCGAGTAGTCAGAAGCAAAAAGGTTATGACAATCATTTTAAGCAAAGAGTACCTATAGTGTTATCCCGATACTGAATTATAGAGGTCAGAAAGGCAGTCACTCCATATAAAACACTGGTATTTAGGCTCTAAACAGACGGACCGCATTTCAACTGCAATCCAACCGCAAATTGCAGTTCGGATGCAGTTTGTAAAAGACAACGTTGTGTCAACTGCATTCAAACTGCATCAGAACTGCTATTTGCGGTTGGATTGCAGTTGAAATTCTTATTCATTTCTTCATTAGCTGCATTCGGTTAGACCAGAAACCGACCCCAAAAAAGGCTCAGCAGATGATGAGTGTTGCTTGGGGTAAGACATGGGTATACCTGGAACTTTCAATTCATCAGCTAACTGTGTCAACTCATCGTAAATTTGCTGTTTCTTCTGTATAGCGGCATTGATCTCATCTTTAATTCGACGCAATATCTTGCCCGTCAACTGTTGGTAGGAATTTTGAATGTTTCTATGATAAGTGTCCAGAAATGGAGCAAGTACTGTGTCCATGTATCGCGATATTTCACTGAAACCACAATTCCATAATAAGAGGTAACCTATGAAAATTCACAGTATGAAACAGTGATCCGAACAGAATTTTGTTCAATGAAATTACACTGTTTAACTTTAATGTCTACTACGTAATTGTCCAATTTATGTCTTCATTATCTAGAAGTAATAAGAGTTCCTAACTGAAAATAATTAGCATATTATTGTTAATTTTTATTTATTTTTAGACCATTTTAGTTCTTCTTGCCTGAAACACAGGATTACCTAGTTCAGGCACGTAAATCTTAGAAATATATTTTAGATTTAAGCAAAATTGTACTCAATTTTTATACCTTTTAATATCTGAATAAATGTGATTATTATCATATTATTATTATTTGCATTTAAACAAATTAATGTGAACTTTACATGAGCGTTATTTTTTTTCAAAATGTAAAAGATTTATTGAAAGATTTCAAGATTTAACGCAAACTGATCTTTATGTTAAATGTCGGGGTTATAGTTATTTTTCGAAACTCGCGTGCTGTGTTCGACGGTACGTGACTGTTACTACCTTCTGACACGGCTCGCTGAGCAAAGAAACCAATTTTGGCTCAGTTTTAGTTGCCTTACTTTTTGCACTCGTACTAGGTTTCTATGCGTTATGATAGGAAATAAGAACTATTAAGTACCTGTTAGCCAATGCCAGTTGTGATCTCATCAGTCTACGCGTGTGTGTTCCATTCCACCTGGCCCGCAGGCTGATGAGATGTTCTTCCAGCACAACTGGTTGGTGCTGCCAGGGTGGGATCTCGAAGCAGAGCCCTCCATCTTGGCGTAGATGGTTGCTGCGATACTGGAATGTAAGATGAGACAGAGTTTTTACTGTACAGACAAGACGCTTTATTTCATTTGTTGTTGATACTAAGAATGTTGCCTGTATCATTGGGCAGTCAGACCTGGAATATTTCATATGAAAAAATTTGGTTCAAAAGTAGCATTGTGGCTTTTGCCAATTCATATTAATGGTCTCGTAGGTTATTTTTAACCCCCGACGCAAAAAGAGGGGTGTTATAAGTTTCACCGCTATGTGTGTGTGTCTGTCTGTCTGTCTGTCTGTCTGTCTGTCTGTCTGTCTGTCTGTGGCACCGTAGCGCCCAAACGGGTGAACCGATTTCGATGCGGTTTTTTTTATTTGAAAGCAGGGTTTCTTGCGATGGTTCTTAGACATAATTCATCAAAATCGGTTCAGCCGTTTTAAGGTTATCAGCTCTTTTGTGTTAGCTACCGTTGCTATTTTAGACGTCTATGGGTATTAACTTTACTTACAAACATATGTGTGTCTTAAAATTTCAAACACCCATGTGTGTAATATTAATAGGCAACATTATGGTGTATTTGGTCTGATGCAGCCAGGATGTCTAGCAGACTAATACACTCTTGGGAAAATAACAGCAGATATATCGTGTTTGGATTCATTTTAACCGGCATTTGATTCTGCACATAATGCCCTGGTGGCAAAAGGATGAACTGATGCTGCAGCCAGACTATCCAGCACACCAGTAGGTATACTCTTGTTAAAATAATAGCAGATATGTCGTGTTTGGATTCGTTTTAACCAGCATTTGACTCGACATACATTGCTCTGAAAAAATCTCATAACTGTAAACTATACAAAACCAAAATTTGCGTTTAAAAATTATAAAATAAAAATTTAATTAAAAATTTAAAAAACCCCCACCGCAAAAACAGTAAAACATTTAAAAAGTTAAAAATAACACTTTAGCCATGAAATTTTACGTAACGTCGGGGTACCGTTAAAATAAGTACTAAGAACATTCCTTACTTAAGCGGTACCCCGACGTGAAGTAAAATTTCATGGCTAAAGTGTTATTTTTAACTTTTTAAATGTTTTACTGTTTTTGCGGTGGGGGTTTTATATAATAATAATAATGAATTGAGCAAAGCTTGTGTTATGGGTACTAAACAACTGATAAACATATTACATATTTCCAGATACATACATATTATAGATAAATTACACCCAGACACATAAGTAACGAATGACCGTGCTCATCATACAAACATTAATTTTTCCTGGGTGGGAATCGAACTCACGACCTCCGGCTAAGCAGTCAGGGTCACTAACTACGAGACCAACAGGCCAGGCATTTGTTGTTGATACTAAGAATGTTGCCTGTATCATAGGGCAGTCAGACCTGGAATATTTCATATGAATAAATTTGGTTCAAAAGTAGTAATGGGACTTTTGTCAATTCAAATTATGTACCTCTAAATCATTTTATATTATTGACACCGGTAAAGGAAAACATCGCAAGTAAAACTAGCCTTATATGTATACTAATATCACAGCATAAATATTAATACAGTACGACGACGCCTTAGATCTCTGGAAAAATGCCGACAACGTCTACATGCGTTAGCCCTAAATAATACGAACTACTTTCATCGTTTTGTTCGCAGTTCGGGAGCGGCTTTCCCGCGTCTCGACCCTCACACCCCGCACGATTGCCCTGTCTAGGCGGCTTCGTCGGACGACTGTAGGTTTTTAGACTGTGCTAATACTATAAAGAGGTAAAGTTTGTGAGTTTGTGACGATGTACGGGGAATCTCTGGCACTACTAAACCAATTTTAAAAATTCTTTTACTGATAGAAAGCCACATTTAATTTTTAATACTCAGAGAATGTTAAGTACAAAATGCACGCGGAAAAAGTCGCGAGTAAAATGCTAGCAGTTAATATAAGTCTGCATCACTTTTTAAGCCTTGAGCAATCCAGGTGATCAATACTCGTGTGTTCACTGTATGAGGCAAAGCCTTTGCCCTGCAGTGGGACAATACCAGGCTGGTATGAAACATGGACCAAACTTACCCTACAGCTAACGACTGGCTCAGCAGCGTAACTCGAACCAATAAGATAGAACCCATAAATGATAAAAGGAAGCATGACTTTAGAACAGCGTTTCAAATGACTTCATAGACCTGATAAGTCAGCGACACATTTTATGACCATAAAACAAATTATAAGCTTCAATGAATCATGACGATATGGTTGGAAATATTTTTTAATTGCTTGCAACAATTTTAAAGCGTGGTTTGTATTGTGTGTTTGTTTACTACCGACAACTAGTGTTTCTTGTCATTCTTAGGATTTCTAAATCAAATTCAAATTCAAATACATTTATTTGTCCGAACATGGTACAGACGCCAGCACGTCAAGTTACGCCAATGTGTCAAATTTCTTTGATCGTTTTTCAACTTTATGTCAAACAGAATAAGGTTCAAATTCAACTGGGAAAATTTGACACATTGGAGTAACTTGATGTGCTGTACAATACAAGGTCTCAAATAACATAAAGGTCTCATCACATTTTGCCACATGTGGAGTGCAATCTTTTTTATTTTATTTTTATTTATTAATTTATGTACTTTACGTACAGAGGCTTGTACATCAAGCTACCCCAGTGTGTTACATTTTTTTGATAGTTTTTCGACTTTATTGCAAATACAATAAGGCTCAATAGGGAACATTTTAAAGTTAGAGGTAGGTAGCTTGATGTGCTGGCGTTCTTACTTAAGTAAAAATAAGTTGCAACTTTTTTTTGGTCAGCACATTAAACAGGGCAATTCATTTTTGTTGCCCCTATTTGTATTGCTTACTGAATGGTTTAGATTGGACCTGATAGGTGACGCTGCAATAGGATTCAAAGCCAGCGTTAGGGCAGGACAGCGTCTGTTTAGTCCGCTATAGTTACTGATATTATTGCTTCATGAGAAATATTGGTAAACGGTATCTATTCTGTACTCTTCACTTCGTATTAGCATTTATCTCGGCAGCCCGAGCAAGACAGAAACCTAAAATAACCTGCCAACTAGTCTTAATTCTAAGGGTTCTCATTCTTGTCGTGACGAACCAGAAACTCACGGCGTACAGCTACAAATCCAGCTGTCATTCTTATATCTTATGTTTGACCTCTTTTCTTTTTGTTTTCTTTGTTTTTTTCTTTGATATTGTTTTTGTCTTGTATCTTTAACAGTTTTTACGGTTAGAAGAAGCTTTAGTACTGTTTTTTTTTTAATTATTATTGATAGGCACGCGTTTGACCACTATCTCACCTGATGGTAAGCGATTATGTAGTCGACGATGAACCACGCTTCCTAGAAGCAATCTGTTCACTCTTGACTTGAAGACCCCTAGGTTGTAGCTAGGTATCAGGAAACGCTGACACCGGTAGAGAAGTCCACTCTATAGCTGTTCGCACAATGAATGTGTTTCCATGGCGTTTAGTACGTATGGTTGGGATATCTACCATGTACCGGTGGCGAAGTGCTGTACGTCTGGTGGTCCGACGATGGAAAGGGCTTGGTGGAATTAAATCGTGCAATTCCGATGCACACTCTCCGAAATATAACCGATAGAAAACCGATAGGCTAGCAACTCGGCGTCGATGCTCAAGACTTTGAAGTATCGACTCAACGAGTGCATCATTGCCGATTATCTTCTTGGCTCGTTTCTCAATAGACTCAAGCGCATCAAGCTGGTATTTGGCGGATCCGTCCCAAAGATGAGAGCAGTACTCCATACACGACCGAACTTGCGCTTGATAAAGGTTGAGCAGTTGATTATCAATTTTAGTCGCTCTATAATACAGTAAACCTGATCTGACCAAGATAACTGGACTTTGAAAGAAACCGCGACCTCTAAGTTTTCTTCGGTGTTTATTTTTGGTTGGAACACTGGCCTCACCTAACAAGTTAAAATATGACTTGTAAAAGTATTTGATGTAAAGACAAGAACAGATGATGATTCTGACTGGTACTTATTACGCTAATTTATTCCCCTGCAGTACCTACGAAATCCTACAAAACTCACGAAACTTTAGCTTCAGTTTTATCCCCTAATATCAAGTATTAATCCTCCTCTCAATTCCCTTAAACCTGTAATACAATTATATCTTCCCGGTAGCGAAATTTGCTACACTTAATTAATTCCATTCTTCACTTTATTTCTTCTTGCACTTAATGCTGGCGAGCTTAATATTCAAGGACGTTACTTGAATAAATTATACATCTATACCTTATAATACCTAGGTATAGATGTATAATTAAAAAAAAAAACACCAAAATGTATGAACAGACGCCAGCACATCAATCTACCCCAAATGTGTCAAATATCTTTGATAGGTTTTCAACTTCATTCTAAAGACGATAAGGTTCATGTTCAATTGGAAAAAAAATACAGTTCACAAAGACAACTTCCGAAAGACTGCATCAAATTGGTTTTGTATTTATCTTCGGCCCTGAATGGTTTTGTTTCTAAGTTTGTTATAATAATACCATCCTAGCCCCACTCAGAACTCATGTTTGTAACAAAACTTCTCCGAAACAGTTCGCCTGATTCCTATGAAATTTTGTGTGTACATTGAGTAGGTCTAAAATAGCCTGGTCTGGAATAGGTTGTAGACTATTCTAGGTAGTAGAAGTTTTCCGGGCAGCTATGTAAAATGTCCTTTAACATATTTTTTTAATCCTACAAACTGTATCATAGTTTGCTATTTGATTATACGAGTATATCCAAACTTATCATACCTATCCCATAGCCGCCCTACTACCTAACCTAACTACTTACCTACCTAACAGAAATTCATTGTTGCATGTCTCTATGTTACTTAAAATACTAGATAAGTTAGTAGTATTTAAAATAGTAGCAATAGGAGGTAATAAATCTTATAGTGAAGGAATATCCGGGTTATCTAATATATAAAATTCTTGTGTGTGTAACAAAAAACTCCTCCAAAATGGCTTGTCCGACTCCTGTGAATTTTGGTGTGTATCGTAGAACGTCACCTAATAAAATCTAAATAAAACTTATGGATTGATTCTAAGGCGGAACGAAGATTGCCGTAGAAAAAAATGTGTCTTTTTAATCACCGACATCTAATACTGCAGATGTATTGTAACTGGATTTGTACCCACAACCTCGTGCAAAAGAGGCGAGACTTTTACCACTGGGCTGTCAACGAAATATTAATAAAATATCCGCATGTATTACCATTACCTTGCTTATGTACTTATGCTTTCTCTGTATGAGAAGAGGTCCTAACCCTGCAGTGGGATAGTAAGAGTCTAATCATCATTCATCATCATCATTTCAGCCGAAAGACGTCCACTGCTGAACATAGGCCTCCCCCAAATGTCGCCACAACGACCGGTCCTGTGCGCCTCTCATCCATTGGATTCCCGCGGATCTCACCAAGTCGTCCGTCCACCTTGTGGGAGGCCTTCCAACTCTGCGTCTTCCGGTACGTGGTCGCCACTCCAGAACTTTTCGGCCCCAACGACCATCTCTTCTGCGAGCGATGTTTCCTGCCCACTGCCACTTAAGTTTAGCAATTCTTCGGGCTATGTCGGTGACATTGGTTCCCTTCCAGATATCGTCATTTCTGATTCGGTCACGCAAGGTAACTACGATCATAGTTCTCTTCCTGTGAAAGAAAGAAAGAAAAGAAAGAAAGAAAGAAAGAAAAGAAAATGTTTTATTTGGACGCACAGAACATAAGATCATACAAAAGATCAGCAATACAGATAAAAAAAAAGAAAAGATTAAAAAACTAAAGACAAAAATAAAAAAATAATAATAAAAAGACCTGTGCGAGACCAATAAGGCGCCTATCTCAGCATTAGCTGCGACATTTAAAAATATAAATATCGCAGCGCTGTTATTCTGATAGGGCCTTTGAGTGACTTTAAGCCTCCTGATGAGCCCTATTGTAATCGGCCAAGTTTCCTGTCCATAAGTTATCACTGGCTACACGCACTGGTCTAGAGTCTAGTATTGTGATTAAATATAAATAATCTCGTAACACATTTCATACGACAGAATACTTCCCTTTGATAAAATTGTGAGCGTTTAAGTACCTATAATATATTTCCACTCAACACAAGACTTGAACAAGCACTTGAGTATGAATGGAATAATTAGTTTTAAAATGAGCACGACCATCAGACAGGGTCAATATTAACGCAGGGGTAAATAGAAACAAAAATCTAAAGAGGATTTTAACGTTACTCAAATAAAACTTACATTAAAAACAAGAAAGCCCACTAACTTGGCTTAAAAAAACATTAAAACACTCATAAAAATTTAATTTAAAATTGGTGTGTATTGGCCGTTTAAGTTTCATATAAATTGATTTCTGGATAACGGGTAAGTTAATGAAATGAAGTAATTATACCAGTAGTTATACAATTTATATGATTTGTTGATATGACGACAATAAAAATACACACTGTGTGAAATTTTTAACCATTTACTTATTATGGTTTATGAGATACAGACCGCTGGATAACAAAGAGATGGATGGACAGTGAAGGCTTAGTATCTAACACGTTTTGGGTACAGAACTCTTAAAAGCCAGCCTTCGGAACCCTTAAACACACCATATCCCTCGTATAAGTCTGTTTTTAATTCAATCTCGTCCCACGTAGGCCGCACCTTCGTGACAATCAGGGTGGCTCGTTTCTTTTAAGAATTAGCATAGGAATCCGGCAAGGAAACGGTGCATTAAGTAGTCCCACTGACATTCTTAGCGTGGTTTTGTTCTTAGTTTTGCCTTGATCAGGCTGACTATCCTTTTTTTTCAACTATGTTGGGGTCTGCTTCCAGCTAATTCTATTGGCGCAGCAGTTGAGCGGTTGGGTGCGTTTGGGTGGCGCGCTGGATGTCGTGCTTGGTTTGACAAACCTATTTCGTATGGCCTACAGGTATTCGTTTCGGATCTGGCCGTTTGTGTGTATAACACACCCTTGATACAAGGGAAGTTCCTAGTGTGCCAGCTAAAAAAAGGAAAAAAAAAATGCCTAACAGCCGTTCGATTCAGTAATAGTCACGCCGTGAAAACTTGAGTGAAGTGAACTGTCAAATGTTGTCGTTTTATCCCTTCGATACAATGACTGTTTATTTCCACCGGTAAAATAGCCTTAAAACAAGGGGAACGAAGGAACTGAAGTAGATAGGTACTCACGTGGCCGTGGAATGCTGCACACTTGTTCACTTCACACCCGATTTTATGTTTCTTCCGCAGTGCACTACGTTAAGGAATAGTCTGGGACGTCCCTTGAATGATATTCACCACTATCTTCATTAATCTTGAGGTTTTCACGAAGCCGGCTCGCGAGCCGCCCTTTTGATTCGGAGTTTGAACGGAAAGCGGTAGCAGTGTATGTGTGTGCGCTAGTGAGCTAACGCAGGATACGGAAATAAAGACGAGAAGGAAATAGGGATGTGGTAACTTGCTCAAAAGACTAAGTTACCGGTTTTTTGTAGTGATGTTTTTTAATACTTTAACACCTAGCATTTGTATGGAATGACACCTCAATTTTCCCTTACTACGCCTTCATTTTCACGCGGTGATTTGACCAAAATCGCACTGCTGGATGCAGATGTACCTACGTACAATCGTACATTATATGTTAGTTTCAATACAGCGATTGCCTATCTGACCTCCACAACTCACTTTCTGGATAACTCGGTAATTTATTTATTTATTTATTTATTTGGGACAAAAAACAGTTACACGTTACAATATTAATAGTTAGCTTAGGTCTAAAAGTTAACAAACGCATAACCCACACTATTGTTCACGGAATAACATCAATTTAAAAGAAATAAGGAAACGGACGTATACAGAAAGGGACAGTGATAAGAAAATAAAAATAAACCTGAAAGATATCACAAACCAACTCTATACAGCACTCTTCGTCCAGTTTGTAGTCAGCAAGCAAGATCACAAAATTAAAACAGCAAGAAGCAGTCATCGTTAAGGATGACCAGAAAGTAATTCAGCAGCAATTTTTCTAAATTTGTTCTTACTAAGAGCGAAAATATCTAAATTTATAAAATGTGTGTTGTACGTTTCTAATAATCGACGGAGTGGAGCTCTCTCCCCAGCATTTGTTCTGCACTTCTCGTAATCTAGCAAGACTGGTGGTTATACTGCTGGGCTTTAAATAGACGTAATGACCATCAAGGGTCCATGTTTGTATTTTGACGGCACGGTTAGTGCAGTAGCTAAGAGGTTGGCTACTACGCTGCGAGTCCCGGGTTTTCCTATTCCCACTCGAAACAAAAATACTTGTACGGCCTAGGTAGTTGCTTGATAGTGTCCATGGGTGACAGTTTATTTTTTATTTTGTAGCAAACCTGTACCGTACGAAGTCGCGGGCAAAAGTTAGCAAGAAATGTTTTGCTTACATTTTCGGAGACCAATTTTCAAATACATTATACCACTGTCTCGTGTATAGAAGCTACCGGCACGAGGATTCCGTGTTCTGAGCCAATGATCAAGTTTGATTCTACAGTTAAAACAGGAGCTATATAATAATAGCATTATCTTCAACTTTCCCCAACTTTTCTACCTCTTATTAGACGGGCCTTTTGCTAATTAAAAATCAATAGTTAGATAGTCTGAAATACAATGGAATCAAAAGTATAGCGATCAAGTCTTAAGAAACTTCGCAAGTTTTAATTTAAGGTTTCTTTTGAATGGTTTTTTTGTGCGATTGAATCTAGAAATCTTGGGAAGTTTTTCCTTGGGAAGTATTTAATGAGATAAATGATTTTTCTCCTGTAAATTGGATTAATAAATACTTTTGCGATTCAAATACATCAAACGAGATTAGGTCGTTGACTTGTCTAAGAAAAAAACATCAAACAAACTAAAAAAATAGTCTTCCTTAAAATCCTGACTGAAATGGTCGTTAGCTAAAATCCTCCTTCAAATCTGCTTTTGGGACCTGACCAAAAATAATGTCAAGATATTGTTTTGATCAGAGCATATGAATCATGCAGATTAGTGTCTTAAATGATCTTTTGAGGAAAGTTCCACACAGAATTAAGTTCTTCTCAAATCTAAATTGCCCGCATCGCCCGCATCATCCCACAGCTAGGCAAAGGCCTCTCCCCATGACTACCAGTTTTTTCAATCCTGGGCTAAAGCAGGCCAATGGTAGTTTATATTGCCCAGGTTATCCTGCCATTTTCTTCGAGGCCTGTCACGAACCCTTTTAGCTGTATCAGAGCTCCACGTGGTGTGTATGATGGCCCTCAGCTCATTGGGCATACTGCAGAGTGGCCAGCCTGATCCCATTTATGCTTGGTGGCTTTCAAACATCAGCGATCTATGTTCTGGAAGAGTACTTTTGCGAATGTGTTCTGTTACGCTAAAAGAAACTCTTAGTTGCTGTACCATCTGTTCAATAAAAAATATTAATAGCTTATATTTAGAACCAGTTGTTAACAGTACTTAAATTTAGATCTTCTGATCTATCAGCTAATTAGTGAAACTGGGTTGAGTTGTCTAGTCTACGTCGATTTGTAAAACTTTGTACCAGTGTGGTATCATTTATTAAAGATTAGACCAGCTGCCAAGTTACTTGGGACTTATACACTTAAGATTTAGGTTAACTACCGATTCCCCAAAATCTGTGTTTCCCAAAGGGGTAAATGATAAATAGCAGTGTATAGGTACTATATAAATAAATAATAAATATTCCACAACTTTTCACACAACACCATTTAGTCCCAAGTTAAGCTTGAGAGCTTGTGTTATGGGTACTAAACAGCTGATAAACATACTTATATATTTCTAAATACATACATGTTATAGATAAATTACACCCAGACACAGAACAAATGACCGTGCTCATCACACAAACATTTGTCCTGGGTGGGAATCGAACCCACGACCTCCGGCATAGCAGTCAGGGTCACTAACTACTAGACCAACAGGCCAGTCAATATACAACATTAGCAGCCATTGCCATTTTTTAGGACATTCCATGTCACTAACGTTACCCGTTCCCGTTCGGGAATACAGGGATAAAAAGCATATGTAACACATATGCTTTTTATCCCTGTATTCCGGGTGTCAGCTAACTCCATACCAAATTTTATTAAAATCCATTCAGTAGTTTTTACGTAAAAGAGTAACAAATATCCATCCATTCATCTATCCATACTCACAAACTTTCGCGTTAATAATATTAGTAGGAAGTAGGATGTATACTCGTGTTTTACAATAAAACATTTTCTATAAATTCGTATTCTAATCATATAAAAGAAATAAGTATTATGTTAGTTCCCCAAACCACCGCTAGAGGCGCTGAAGTTAAAGTGAAATCTCATCTCACTCGTTCATTACTATCATAAAGAAACCTCTGTGGCAATCTAAAAGATAAGATAAAATAATGCCAATTGTCCCCACGCACCGACCTCGTTCATATTACCATTTTATTGGGTAAACATGCCAAAAGACTCGGTTTAATTAAGGTAATTCTGTCCCTGATAAGTTTTCTTGCAACAAATTGAGGAAAAATGGTACACAAAGAAGAAGGTGGAAGGTTGTCTGGTAAAGGTGAAAATTGAAGGGATGTATGAAATGACACTGAACTTTGCTGAAGCTATCAATGTTAGTCTTAATGTTCAGTGGTACCCTCGCCCCTTACACAGAAGTTGGGGGGCTAAAATAAGCAAGTACCAATGGAACTTTTTTAACTTATTCATTGTACTTTTAAGTTGTGTTGGATATCACTAACATCATCAACGTGCAATTTTCGTGAAAGTTTGAAAATAAAAGAAGAATATTTACCTACTTACATCTTTCGAAGTCTGAGAACAATACTGACAGAACTATCTTAAAGCCAACCACGAAGACTAAAAACGCACATTAAACCTAGCCACAAATCAAAGAAAACTGCATGATCCTAATTGAAATAACAATATTTCGTAGTAGCAAAATACCTACCTGAAATGCACAATCTTATGGGTACCAGGATAGTCCACCATAATATTGTATTATTATTTTTTGCAAATTGCAAAAGCACCGTTCGCAATTTCTAAAAGTAGGTGACATAATATCGCGCCCGAACAGCCTTTCTATATACATATACAGAAAGGTTAGACCAAGGTGTGTCTATAGTACAGACGCCAGCACATCAAGTTACCCCAATGTGTCAAATTTCATTGATCTTTTTTCAACTTTAAGTTAAACAAAATAAGGTTCATATTCAATTGAAAAAATTTGACGCATTGAGGTAACTTGATGTGCTGGCGTCTGACACATATCTTCAGTAACGTTTAACTCCAATTATAACAGGGTCAAGCCTATTGCCAACCGGGAACAAATCTAGACACCGTACTTCAAAAATATTAAGCCATTTAGAAGTTACAAGTATTTCGTGGGCAACATTGACGGATACTCCTTAAGAGAAAACAAACTTCGTTTCTGAATACATTCCAACGTGCGCCAATTAAATGAATCTTTGTTTTCCACATTTCTTGTTTCAGAAAGTATTTCTTAACTGTAACATTCCTAGGAGAGGGTTTGGGTTTTGGCACGACGACGCGACATAGGACCGAAACGCAATGAAAATATTTCTCTACCTTGTTACCGTAAGTTTCGACAGTGAAGTCAAAAATGAGCTTTAAGCAAAATGAAGCAAGGTGCATTTTGTATTGCTTGGCAATTGAAGATTTGCATTGAGTGTGGATAGTGGTATGAAGTAGTGGAAGGAGGGAGCATCTTCAACACAATTAAAATTGAAAGTGTAAAACTATTTTCAATCTTGGTATTATTTCGGTTAGCACGGCATTTCACGGTTATTGATAAGTGTGTAGAGGAGAGGGGTGGGCGTTAGCACTAGGTACCTACTGCTGAGTGTAAGGTCCTGGGTTGGTCTTCCGGGTCGGGTATAGTGACATTATGGTTCTTCCATCAGGCATCATCAAGTTTCTACCTACTATCATGGGAAGGCGTGCGTTTGTGTACGGGTGTTTGTTTTTACCTAAAGTTCGAGAACAAATTGTAATATTTGGTTGATTAAAGAAACTTCATTCAAATAATACAATAGGGCCAGTTCTAGATGAGTAAATACAGAAATCAAAAATCTAAATTGTTTTATTCAAATCAGGCTGAGGATTACCATACTTTTAAAAGCTCGCACTTTACCACAAATCAGAAAATAAATAAGATGAGCTGTCATAGAATGAGTACAAATAATTTAACCCCAAAGAGCACCACA
Organism: Euplexia lucipara; assembly: GCA_921972225.1. NCBI lineage: Eukaryota > Metazoa > Arthropoda > Insecta > Lepidoptera > Noctuidae > Euplexia > Euplexia lucipara. The sequence continues at coordinate 17,083,379 of OV179161.1, read as the reverse complement.
CAGAACGTTCTACTTCAGCGGCAAAATTCATCTTAAGTCTGCTTAGTACAAGTCTCCCTCAAACGTGCATTTAACATTTTTCTATTCCTTAAAAATCCAAGTAAATGTTGTGTTAAAATCCTCTCTAACTTTGGCTGCACCGCAATCGTTTTACACAATTCCTGGGTTCCAAGGTGATATTTCGAACTATTTAAGGTAAGAGAGAAGTAAGGCATCGTCTTTCTTACGATTTACGTAGAGCAAAGCTATTCTGGGATCTTATCGTCAAAATGTAGGTGAAGTATGTGTGTTATACTGGTTGTATAATGAGTTGTGCTCCGAGGAATTGTCTGATATGATGCCCACGGCCACTTTCTATCATCGCACCGCTCGCCGTCGACAGGGAGTTCATGCTCACACACTGGAGCCGAAATGGTCCCGTACAGTGCAGTTTCAGAGGAATTTCCTCCCGCGTACACTTGGATTGTGGAATGAGCTCCCTGCCGAGGTTTTTTCAGACGGCTACAGTATTATATGGAGTTCTTCAAAAGGGGAGTAAATAGGTTTTTAAAGGGTCGGCAACGCGCGTGTGGCGCCTCTGGTGTTGCAAGTGTCCATAGGCTACGGTAACCGCTTACCATCAGGTGGGCCGTAAGCTTGTTTGCCACCGTCGTGGTACAAAAAAAAAAAAAAAGAAGTAAAGGCGAGGTGAGCTGTTATTCACACGTCCCACCTGATGCTAGAAGTTGACAAAGAATAACGTTAATACAATCACAATCGCCAGTTTTATTTTTAACTACCATGTAAATGGCACGAGACCAACGTTATCAAACGGGCTTAAATGCAGACTACGGGCAGCTACTGATGAATTCCAAGACCTAGAAATCAAACCTAAGGCTTACCTTACCTTAGTAAGGTAAGGCAAAGTACGAAGATACTAAAGGTCACAGCTCATTAGAGCCACCCGGCACTCACCCCGCACCGCCTCGTCACACGGCGCGGGCGTCCACTCGCTGTCGACTGGTAGTACACGGGTGTACGCCGCGTTATCACCAATAAACGTCGCACGGTCAACCAGTTAATGAGCGTTGGCAATGCACAGTCAAAGCAAGGCAAGCATTCGAGCAGCGAGTTGTCACCGAGTGGTCCACCAGCCGTCCGCGTGTGGACGGCTTATGACAGAAGGCGATCTGGGGACGCTACGGAGTTGATGTAGTGAGCGCATACCTATACAAGTTCATATAAATAATACTAGAGGCGAGACGGTGCGGAGTGGTGGCACCCACTCCGCACCGTCTCGCCACCTGCGGCTGGTGGCTCTAATGAGCTGTAACCTTTAACAGAAGCACTAACGAACACACGAAACAAAATCTGTATAAGTTTAACTCAAAACCACGAGTCAGAACTTGACCGTCTTTGTATGGGACCAACCTCGCACAATATATTTTTCCATACACGAAAAATTGCCCAGATTAGTCGAGCAGTCTTCGAGTAACATACGTAAAACCTGTGACGAATTCAAAACCAATAAAATATGATGCAAATCTTTTTAAACCACAGACAAACTGGCTACAATATTCTAAATTCTAAGGTAAAATTAAACTAAAATCCTAAGTTATAAAACTATTTGCACAGATGTTGGACTACCTAAATTAATTAAGAAACAATTAGAAGTTGAATGAGTGATTAAACCGTTTGAAATTAAGATAGACATCAGTAAGATTCGGGTTTACGAAGTTTCTTAATTTATTCTAATCTTACATACAAGTTTTAGATAACTTTGAAACAAGAAATTAAAGCACCAAGCAATGAACATGAACAAATTCTAAACTATTTTATTTTCAAACACTTTAACGTAATTTCCACTCAAGCAAATATAAAACTTATTCGTATATTTTTAACCGACTTCAAAAAATGGGGTTTTTTTTTTTTTTTAGGCTTTGTTACCTCAGTACTCCGTCATTTATGGACCGATTTTCAAAATTCTTTTTTTGTTTGATAGGGTATACTAACAGATTGGTCCCATTTGTATCAAAACTCATATCTGATGAGGGATCTTCGAGGAATTGAGGGAACTCCTAAAAAAATGTAGGCACACATGCACCGATTTCAACATTTTTAGTAACAAATCAAGCATTATCATTTAGAAAGTATCATTTGGTGAAGAAAAACTGATGAAGAAGACAGGCAACGGAACTCTTCAACGCATAACAGCAAATTATTCGCGATTGCTATAGTCAGATGTCTATGCTGAGCTTTTGTATTTCCACAACATAACATTACGCCATTCTATTTAAAAAGGGGCCGGCAGAGATGTACAGATTAATGTTTAGAGATAGAACTTCTTTAGCAATTGTTATCCAATTTCAATGATTCTTTCAAGTTTTGAAAGACTTTCTTTACATACAAAGAAACTAAAAATTGCAAAATAAAAACTTTTTTACAAAAAAAAACAACCGACTTCTTAAAAAAAAACTTACAGGTGAAAAATAACTCCAGTTTCGGAAGTCGGTGGCCAATAATGAACAAAACAAAACCACCAAAGCCACAGACTTCCGAAACTGGAGTTATTTTTCACCTGTTAGTTTTTTTTTAAGAAGTCGGTTGTTTTTTTTTTTGTAAAAAAGTTTTTATTTAAATTGATTTTACAAAAACTCCTAATGTAGCAATAGAACTTATTTCTGTACTAAAAAATCAGATTAGTAACAAAATCAAGGAAGCCTGACAAAGTAACATTTTCATTGAAGATAACGAGGTTCACAAAACCGAGGGAATTCAGCATTTCAAAGCGTATGCCAATTCCGTACCTAAATTCCGTAAAAAGTAGGTGAAGTGAAATCGAATTGAGCAGACATTCCCCAATAATACTAGAAATAGACAGTTCACTTTAGTCAAGCTGTCACGGGATGACGTTTACTGAATCCTCGACTGGAAGCTCAATGCAAACGCAAGCATTACAAAAAATACTACACAAATTCTCTATTACAGCATAATATTGCGATACACACAAAAAGACATCGTTTCTCGTAACCCAGTAGCATTACGCGAAATATTATGCGTCATATGGACGTAAAGCTCCTACCAGTCTATGGTCTAAGTCCACAGTTCATAAATTAATATAATATCTAGACATTCTTCATATCCACATCAAGTTTGTGGACAGCACAGGTGGTGCCTGACACCTAACAGCCATAAATTACTCACGAAACAGTATATTTTTCTTCGTAAGCCTTCGCCGTAAAAGTAAAAAGGTTGCAAGTATAAAAAAATATAATTGAGGAACACTGGCAACATTACATAGCCTGAGGGAGTGATCATAAAAATCCTTTGTGACTGTGTAGTTTATAATACTCGAATAATAATATACATATTGTGTAAATGTATATGGGTGATAAGTTGTAGGCGTCTTAGAAAAAGTACAGACGCCAGCACATCAAGTTACCCCAATGTGTCAAATTTTCTCAATTGATTATGAGCCTTATTCTGTTTGACATAAAGTTGAAAAACGATCAAAGAAATTTACCTCGTCGAGCGTATGCGACAATGTACCTTGTCACACTAACGTATCATCGGTTGAGTGTGAATGGTTGGATGTTTTATAGTACGGACGCCAGCACATCAAGTTACCCCAATGTGTCAAGTATTCCCAATTGAATATGAACCTTATTCTGTTTGACATAAAGTTGAAAAACGATCAAAGAAATTTGACACGTTGGGGTAACTTGATGTGCTGGCGTCTGTACATTTGTCTGTTCTAGTGTCACGCGACCAATGATCCGCGACGCATCTTCCGTCAGATATGTACCGACCCTTATGTGTTTTTACATTGAATTTTAGTGTTTTGGTGTTATAGTCTAGCCATTAAACATTTTTGGGGCATGTGGTTAAAAAAAACATAGCAGTATGGATACTCACCTGTGGCCACGCAACCGAAGGGTATCGTGTTACCCAGTGCTTTGTTTGTGAAGGGTAAGTAGTCGTTTCATATAAAGTACTTTCATCCGTTTAGACTGTAGACCGACACCAGCCTAGTAGAAAAATGATTGATAAATTGGCGATGTTGATTTTGGCTTCTGCTAATAAAAATCTTTACTTTATGTATTTTTAGGCTTTGCTCAAAGTAGGACAGAAATCTAACTTACAGAAACCTTAAGGTTAACAGAAAATCCTCCTGCGCCATGGCTTGTACAGACGCCAGCACATCAAGTTACCCCAATGTGTCAAATTTTCCCAATTGAATATGAACACATAAAGACATTGACATTGATATTGTTTGACATAAAGTTGAAAAACGATTAAAGAATTTTGACACATTGGGGTAACTTGATGTGCTGGCGTCTGTACCTATGTGTGTTTTGAAGGTGTCATTACACATTGCACCGTGTATTTCGAGCACTAGCCCGTAAAAGCTTCTAAGCCCTCAACAGTTTTTTGGTTCCTATTTCGGTTTCACAACCCACCATGCTAAAACTTTGTTCGAGCTAGTAGCATTATTTGTATGTAAATACAAACCTATAGGCCAAATCTCGTCCGTCGTCGTCAATTTTTTTTGATAGATTGTGATTGAGAAATACATTCTTAAAAATACGAAATTGTTGCTTTCTGTTATGTGGTGTATAAGTTGTAGTGACATGAAATCTTACGTTTAATGAGTAATTAAAGTGTAAATTTTAATTAATAGCTTAAAATTGTACTAATTAAAACAAATTTTGGAATTTGAGTTTTTTCCTTTTTTTGCATTTTCTGAGAATATTTACTATGGTAATGTACATTTTTTTTTACACCATCAGAAACTAGAGATTTCAACGAACAAAAAGCTTTCAAACTTTTTGGAAAAAGCTGATATTTTGACGGGAGAATTTTCGATTGAAAATTAGGGTGCTTTTTTGATAGTAAGTTAAAATAAGGCAAAAAAATAAATATTTTTCATCAAATAAACTACAGTGTATTTACGACAGAAAAAGGTAAGTTTTCACCATATTTCGTAAATAAAAAAACATTTATGTAAAAGATAAAAATAAAAAAACCAAAAACTTGGTTATTGGAATTTTTCACCTAAATTTTGTGGTTATGTGAAAAAATTGAAAATACAAAAGTTGTAGATCTTTTTATTACCTACAACTTTGTCATATGACTTTATTCCATAGGACTTGTAGTTTTGCCGGAGATCAAGATAAACCATTTAAAAATGGTTTATCTTGATCTCCGGCAAAACTACAAGTCCTAATCCTAGGGGGTTAAAACCCCCGACGCAAAAAGAGGGGTGTTATAAGTTTCACCGCTATGTGTGTGTGTCTGTCTGTCTGTCTGTCTGTCTGTCTGTGGCACCGTAGCGCCCAAACGGGTGAACCGATTTAGATGCGGTTTTTTTTATTTGAAAGCTGGGTTTCTTGCGATGGTTCTTAGACATGATTTACCCCGACGTTACGCAAAATTTCATGGCTAAAGTGTTATTTTTAACTTTTTAAATGTTTTACTTTTTAGCGATGGGGGTTTTTTAAATTTTAAATTTAATTTTTATTTTAAATTTTTTAAACGCATTAATTTTGTTTTATAGCGTTTACAGTTATGAGAATTTTTCAGTGCATTGTATGTAGAGTCAAATGCTGGTTAAAACGAATCCAAACACGACATATCTGCTATTATTTTATCAAGGGTCTACCTACTGGTGTGTTGGATAGCCTGGCTGCAGCATCAGCTCATCCTGTTGCCATCAGTGCATTGTGTTTAGAATCAAATGCTGGTTGAAGTTAATCCAAACACGACATATCTTCTATTATTTTGTCAAGAGTCTACCTACTGGTGTGCTGGATAGCCTGGCTGCAGCATCAGCTCATCCTGTTGCCATCAGGGCATTGTGTGCAGAATCAAATGCTGGTTGAAATGAATCCAAACACGACATATCTGCTGTTATTTTTCCAAGATTGTATTAGTCTGCTAGATATCCTGGCTGCATCAGACCAAATACACCATAATGTTGCTTATTAATATTGCACACATGGGTGTTTGAAATTTTAAGACACACATACGTTTGTAAGTAAAGTTAATACCCATAGACGTCTAAAATAGCAACAGTAGCTAACACAAAAGAGCTGATAACCTTGAAACGGCTGAACAGATTTTGATGAATTATGTCTAAGAACCATCGCAAGAAACCCTGCTTTCAAATAAAAAAAACCGCATCTAAATCGGTTCACCCGTTTGGGCCCTACGGTGCCACAGACAGACAGACAGACAGACAGACAGACAGACACACACACATAGCGGTGAAACTTATAACACCCCTCTTTTTGCGTCGGGGGTTAAAAAAGAAAACGATTTTAAAACTAAAGACAAAAATAATAAAAAAAATAATAATAATAAAAAGACCTGTGCGAGACCAAAAAGGCGCCTATCTCAGCATTAGCTGCATGTGAGCTGATGCTGCAGCCAGGCTATCCAGCACACCAGTAGGTAGACTCTTGACAAAATAATAGCAGATATGTCATGTTTGGATTCATTTTAACCAGCATTTGATTCGGCACACAATGCCCTGATGGCAACAGGATGAGCTGATGCTGCAGCCAGGCTGTCCTGCTCACCAGTAGGTGCACTCTTGACAAATTAATAGCAGATATGTCGTGTTTGGATTCATTTCAACTAGCATTTGATTCTACATACAATGCACTGAAAAAATATCATAACTGTAAACCCTATGAAACATAATTAATACGTTTAAATTTTTTTAAATAAAAATAAAATTTAAAATTTAAAAAAGCCCCACCGCAAAAAGTAAAACATTTAAAAAGTTTTAACTTTTTAAATGTTTTACTTTTTGTGTTTTACTAGTGTTTTATAAATACAACAAAACAATACAATACAATTTAAAAGACTATCAACGCTCAGTCTGATAAAAAGGTACATTCTAACAGTAGTAAGGGATCATAAGCGTTAGAACAAAGTGGCATACAACCTCGGCCATCCTCTAAGAAAATATCCCCATATGAGCACATTTTCTTTTTTTTAAACGTTTTAGTGCGGATTTTTCCAGAAAACAGGTTTTAGTTTTTGAATGTCTTGATGGCATTTTTTTTTATACTTTCAAATATTTTACATACCGCTATCTCAAAAGCCGGACACCAATGAAACGGTAAAAGTCAATCTTAATCTTTCACATAAGTAGGTACATCATAAATCCCTTATAGCACACAAGGATAATATATTTTCCTTTTACTCCCAGATCACCGTGAAATGTTGCGAGTATTTCCATTTCCTTAGAAAGAGGTTCAAGCGTTGCCAATAAAAGATGCATTAGACCTCCTTAAACTTACGTTCGGCCGCCATGTTGGATTTAAAAACTGCAGTGTATATTTAATGGCTGGCTGGTTTTGCTATTGGCTACTTGTATATTTTATTGATGGATGTGAAACTCCTTGGTGTCACTTTTTGGGTTTTCCCGCCTATAATTTTTCAGTAGCTGCCTGGGACCTCAATCTGGGAAAAATAACTAGCGAATCGGATTGCACCTCTGCTTATGTGATGCAATGTTTATTTTTTTATGTTACGTGTGTATGTGTGTGTATGACAACATGCATAAATGCAAACGAAGCAAAAGAAGAATGGCATACTGTTTGTAGTTTCTGCATACCACAATGGCAAAAGGTGTGATTTTAAGTATGTACAGACGCCAGCACATCAAGTTACCCCAAACTGTCAAATTTTCCCAATTCAACTTGAACCTTATTCTATTTGCAATAAAGTTGAATACTAATCAAAGAAATGAGACATATTGGGGTAGGCTGATGTGCTGGCGTCTGTACCTATGTGCAATTTATTTTTAAGAATGGACATTTCTTTTGGGTCAGAAGTTGAAAATCATTAAACATTGCGAAATAAACAAAAACAAGTTTCGGCACGCTTACCCACATCATAATATATATTTATCTATACATATAATTTTATAAAATATGCACCCATTTTTGTAAGAAAACGCTGTAAACAAGAACTCGTCTACACGTACACCCGTCGCCTTGCAAAGCGTTGCAGCGGCGAATGATGCGGAAGATTCGTGAGAAATGAGTCGGAAGCGCCATCTGGTGGTCTACTCCCCGATACCGCGCTTCATTTGCACACGCCACCGTGAAAACAAGTGAACGTGAAGTTCGGAAAATCGATGCTTCAAGATGCGCTGGTTTATTTTGTTTGGAAGATAGATTTTGATTGGAAGTAGACAAAGAAACATGGTTTGTTGTTATGTTGGGACAATGACGCACATCTGGACGTGACACTATATTTCTACGTTAAACTGACCAACGAGACCTGAGAGGTTCCTACAAGAAATCTATATTTCTACACTAAAATTATAAAGAGGTAGAGTTTGTGAGTTTGAAAGGTTGTAGGGGGGAATCTCTGGATCTACAATCCAAAAAAAAATACTAATAGAAAGCTACATTATTTGTGAGTGTCATAGGCTATATTTTATTTTCTTAACTAAGAGAAGAGAGAGGGAAGGGTATGCTAAAATACGAAATGCACGCTGACGAAATACGAGTCATATATAATCATAGAATTTGTATGCAGTCTTGATAACGAAAATCTATTCATGCTTATTACAGTCTTACCAGCTGGCCCAGCCATATTACAAATTATATTTCTATTATCGTTATCGATAAGGCGACAATAGAAGGAAAATGGCGTATATGGAATCAGCGGTTTGTCAACTGTCAAGTGTTAACGAGTAGAATTTGTAATATGGCTGAAAATGAAATACACTTGACAGTTAACAAACAGCTGATCCCATATACGCCATTTTTTTCTAAAATAGAAATAGAATATAGGCCTGCAGATGCAGTAATAGTAATATTTTATGTGGAGTGAAGACCGAATGACTGTGCTATGTGATGGTGATGTAGGTGATGTTCTTCAAAAAGGTATGACGACGTTCAGACGTGTTACTAGGGGGTCTGTTTCGACACTTCTTCGTCCCAGTAATAACATTGATGATTGATTTTTTTTAAACGTCTTTAATAACAATAGAAGTAACTACAAGTTAACAAAAGGTCTTATTCTAAATGTAAACTAGCATGATAGGAAAAACGTTAAGTAGGCTTAAGCACCTCATTTGACACACAGTTTGTTTGGTTACAAATTATGTCTTAATAATTTTTTTTTATTAATACATGTTTGTATACTACAGATAAACAAAGTTTAAGAAACATTTAAATAATGCAAAGTTTAAAAATTACTAATTTAAACGACAGCAATTACGCTTGTTAGGTGGTAAGTGAGCCAACGTTATTCCACCAGAAGCAATAACATTAGGAAGTGGTGAAGGGCTGGTGTTTTAGGAGACTGTCTTATATTAATGTTGATATTCAAAAAAGTACTGATCTTCAGCTTAATTTCAATAAATGACTTTTAATTTTGATTTTATAAACGTATACAAAGCGAAGGTATTTTTAGGATTATTGCAGGTGGCACAGCTTTTTGCCTACTCTATGGAAAAAAGGTGCGAGTTAATGTATGTGTGTGTATCTGACTGCCACAACTCAAGTACTGGGTAACCTACTGACAAAATACTCTGTTCTTTAACAAACAAAAAATCAATCGAGGAAACATACGGCTTCTGAATTGAACCCTCGCGCAGTTAACCGAAGACAATCAGACCGAAATACTCAAAACTAACCCCGAAAAGTTTCCCCGGATCTTCCAAACCGAGTTTTTGATAGGATATATAATAAATTACCGGGGCCAACTGTAGTTGTTCCATAAATATCATTCAGACTGAATCGAGCCATAAATTCAATAGACGCAAAGAAAGGGCAGAAAGCAATTTCCCCGAACGTTATCACATAAATTGCTTCCATCGTATGGAAAAATCTTGTTGAAGGACATTCCCAATAAAATTGGAATTATTATTTCCCCCTTGACGGCCCCCTTATAGTTAGGTGGGCTGAAGAAATGTTTAGATATTTTTTTCCTCCTCACATCCTTTGTTAAACTGGCGACTTACCTTTCGAATATAAAAGGGAAAAGGTTTTTATTGTATTCATATCGTACACGTAGATGTGACGGCCCCACGGCATTGCCGCCGAAACCTGATACCACCTATAACGTCAACACTTTTATTCTTTACGAAAATACGAAGTTCAACGATCTTTCTTTTTCTGCAAAGGAATTTACAAAAAGAACAAATGTTTTGCTACGTCAGAGCTTATAAAAAAATCCTTTGCCGGACAGTTTTACGTCGATCCTTTTCTCCAAACATGTCCCTAATCCAACACTGTGGCGTATCCAACATCAGTCATTCTCTACAGGTTTTGTTTTTCCCAAGTTTTTTTAGTCCGTACGAGCAAACAGGTTTCGAATTCCTACATTCGCTTCATAAATAAGAAACAAAATGTACCTGCTTTGAAAAGAGAAAATAAATCGCATTACAACTCTCCAACGATTTATTACAGCAAAATGTGGAATTTAACCTAACCTCGTTGGCCATTCCTTTAATTCTTATTTAAAGGAATAGCCAATCCGTATCCGAACCGTACATTCTCATCAACGAATCCACCAAAAATGGAAATCCATCGCAACACAAAACACATAGCACCATTTAAAAAAATAACCAGTAAAAATTGGCTCGAAAAGCGCGCCAATACAGCGCGTAGTGTTGTCTATGGAAAAAAACGAAGTAAGGCAACGACCACCGGCGGTACAGCCTATATTTCATTCGAAAGCCAGTACAAACCCACAGCCACAGAGCCGATAAATCCAGAGATTTCTATTACAGATAACGCCTTGATTCTTTCCGGATATTTAATTTTATATCCTGGTTTTAGAACGGGGATTCTTATTTTGGACTTTTTGAATTCTTTGAGTTTATCGTTCGATGACAGTTGTGGCTGTATGGCGAATAACGCAAATAATACAATCTATTAGAATAGAATAAAATACTCTTCATTAGACACTATGTATGCTGAGAAATAATAACTTTAAGAGCTTCATAGGGTACATTGGGCGGCTTATCGCTGAAAGCTCGTGTATTTTTTAAATGCTTGCTTAAAAATCAAATAAAAAATTGGTTTTGAATAGGAGTCCGTGTCTTTGAAAATGTTAGTGGACCAACGTTCTGGATAAATGCAGTACTTAATAAAGGCACAGTGCAATTAATTAGGTACTCGTAAGTAAATGTGAGAGTATTGTATGTTAAACGTATTCAGAGCAAAACAGGTCTCGAAAATATTCAACAAATTTATTGGTTTTTAATACCAACCATTTATCAATACTATCGGGTTACTCTTAATGAGTGCGGTTCATTAATCCGGGCAGATAATAACTAGGCATTGTTTTCAGTAATTCATATTACACAAATGTAATGATGGCCCAGAGGTTAAGCGCCTACCTCCCATACACAAGGATGTGGTTCAAATCCGGGCACGTACCAATGTGACTTATTCAATTCATAATACGTACGTTCTAAGTTTATCTTGTACATCATTGGCGTCGGTAAAGGAAAACATCGCGGACTTAAGTATAGTAATATAAGGTTGAAATCGCCAATCCGCCTTGAGCAAGCTTGGTAATCAAAGCTCGTGACTTTTTTGTATGAAGATGCCTCCGCCTTGCAGTGGGACAGTAACAGGCTGGAATTATGTTTACTGTCCCACTCACAGCCTGTTACTGTCCCACTAGAGGGCAAAGGTCTGTCCCATACAGAAAACACGCAATCATTGATACTTTCAATGCTCACGTGTTCTCAGTTATGCGATATCTGTTATGTTATGCTGTCTGTTATACGATTTGATACTTATATTACCTGTATGTTTAGGTTACCTCACGATGTTATTAATACGTTTAAGATAAACTTAGAAAGTAGACAAAAAAATGAAGGTCCCCATATCAGACGCACTTTTTTAAACTTTTAGACTTTGAATACGAGTTCAACTCGCTCTGGTGTTCACACAATTTTTTTTTGCTCACAATGCTGCCCTCTTTTTTCGAGCACTGTAAACACAGCTTTATACCAAGCCCGGACCCGTTCCCGTACAAATAAATTCAGTACAATACCGAACATTTCACAAAATATAAACTCGTATTTAGATAATGTCTCTACTCGGTTTATTGTAAAATGTATTATTTGCTATCTTATCTTATTAGTACAGTCTTCACCAAAAATAAACCATGAATTAAGCATTGGGTCTTGATCGTACATCAAAAATGGACCAATCACGGAACTTATGTCCACTAAACCATATTAACGTTCTTTAAAAAGTTTGCATTGCATTCGCAAAAGGTGAGCCGGTATGTCCAGATGTAAGAACGAAGCAAAATAAGTATGTAAGGGTCGTTGCAACTGGTGTCCTGTGCCTCTACTCATGGTAAAAAAGCGATTATTCCCAACGAGTCACATTGTAACCTGTAACAGTGTGACTCGTTGGGAATTTCGTTCCCAACAATCGTTGGGACAACTTTTTAAAGTTAATTCCCAACGAGTCCCACCGTAACGTGTTACAGTGTGAAAGGTTGGGAAAACAATTTAAAAAAATCTCAACCAGTCACACTGTAACACGTTACGGTGTGACTCGTTGGGAAGAATCGTAAAAAGGCGGGGTGGGAGTTATAGAATAGAATAGAATACTCTTTATTGTACACCATAAACACTTACAAATTATAACTTTAAGGTGTACCTATGTACACCTTAAAGTTATAATTTGTAAGGGTGTTACAATGGGCGGCCTTATCGCTAAAAGCGATCTCTTACAGACAACCTTTGGATGGACTTGAGTTTTATGTATGGAGGACGAACCTATATTGTATGACTTAATAGTCGCGGTCGTGTAGTTCAGTCTAGAGAAAACCAGCGTTTCCACTAGCTGTTCCGGATAAATAAGGCCACTTTTTAACATTGATAAGAAGGAAATCATGTCAATCATCAAGAGAATATGCTTAAATAATTTGGTCATATTTTTATTAATGAAAGGGGTCTTATAAGGTAGATGTACGTTGAAATATAAGGAAGGGAAGTCCTAGAATGACTTACACTGACCATTTATGGGTTCTTCAAAAATAACGAAAATGATGCGTTGGAGAGTTAATTTGGTTGTAATATCATTATGTTGCATCTGTCATTTTATATTGTTATTATTTAATGTATGCCTCATTGTGGGCTATTGTACATTAATATATTCATGGAATTACAGTAAGTCCTACCAGAATAACAGCGATGTGTTTAGAAATATATAGTTATGTTTAATAGATGTTTAGTACCCATAACACAAGCTCAAGACAAACACAAGCTTAGCTTGAGACTAAATGGCGTTGTGTGAAAAGTTGTGATTTATTTATTTATTTCTTCGCATGTCCTCTCTATATTAAATGATTTTAATGGCTTTGGTTTATTGTATCTATTTAAGAAATCAATTGAAAAACAAAAGTCTTGTAACGCCATATTTCTCAACACGACTGTACTGGAGGAACATGAGACAATATTGTTCCTAGCCACAAAACAAACAAGGCTCCTCTGTATGCCGCCATCACATATTGACTTTTAGCTACTTCGTTTATTAAAGCATGGTTACTGGGCAACATTATTCTTTTTTTTTACTTGTCATCGATTTTGGAGCAGAATTTTGTCTGTGGTTTCAGTATATGCTTGTTTTCATTTTATAGAGATTAGGGCGATACTATTGGTCCTGGAATAAGTTTTATTCACACAAAAGTGTGTATTTATTTAAAAGCCATTTTCATTATAAGTGAATTTGGTTTTCTCTACGGTCTTACCCATCGATGTATGGCACGGCGTGTCGCGGGTTTGGTTCCCATATAGAATACCTAAACATTTGCGTGCCCTACAATTAATTAAGCGGCAATAACCCAATTGCTAAGGCGTCGTCCTGGCTATCGAGAGGACAAGAGTTCGATTCCCACCTATTGTACAGACGAGACGCCAGCACATCAAGCTACCTCAAACTGTACATTTTTTCCAATTGAACATGAACCTTATTCTGTTGGACATAAAGTTGAAAAAGTATCAAAGTAATTTAACTCATTGGGGTAGATGGATGTGCTGGCCTCTGTACCTACTATTGACGTGAATCCACTCCAGACACAAGCTTTTGAGCTTAGTAGCAAAGAACTTCGTATGAAGAGTTAACAAGACTACTGGTAATGTGCAAACCAAATTACTAGTAAGCTTTTTTTTGTGTGCGTGAGTTTATATATTTGTAGTTTGGAGGTATGAGGAACAGGGTGTAAAGTTCCTCATCCACCATTGAAAAGGGAAGATCCTCCGACCAGACGGGTGTTGTGTCTGGTGGACTAACTACTGCCCGACGGTTGTTGTCGGGAACTTGTATACGTTCAAACTGCGCGGATAACTTTGATACCGCGATGTAGGATAGTTCGTATGTGGCGAGATAGATGTCGCTACAACACCAACGATGCAGATGACATCCTAGGCTTAAGTCAACTTAAAAAAAAACTTGTAAATGGGCGGCATAAAAACAACACACTTTTAGTCACTACTTCCATTACTTAAGACTTTAAACATTTGCTATACCTAGTCTTGTAGCTACGGTCAGAAACGACATATGATTAGCAAAACGTACATTTCATACATAAGTTTACCATGTATATACCTACATACAGAAGAGTCCACACATGGGATTTTAAAATAAACCGCTTTGCGAAAAGCACTTTCTGAATCTTTATATAGTTCCGAATACTGTTGAACTGAAACATGCATTAAAGTTTTTTCCTAATCTCTCGTTTCAACCTAGTTTTCAAGCGGTGAATCCGAGCATATTTCTTCAAGAGCAAGTTTTAAAAGTTCGTAAAGCGCTTACACACTTACGTTTATGTTGAATTTGTTTAATTAGGAGTGCTAAGTTTATCTTTTTTGAGAGTTGAGTTTGTTTTGTCTATACTAATATTATAAAGAGGATAGGTTTGATTGTTTGTTTGTTTGCATTGAATAGGCTCTGAACCTACTGGACCGATTTGACAAATTCTTTCACCGTTGGAAAGCTACACTATCCCCGGGTGACATAGGCTACTTTTTATACCCGTATTCCCACGGGAACTGAAACTACGCGGGTGAAACCGCGTGACGTTTGCTAGTTTTTATAAAAGTAGTCATCGTGATGGAGCAGTGGTTGGAGACTATAGATATCACTTTTTTTAACGGTTTTTTTAATGTTATAAACTAGTGCTAGACTCCATTCTCACCTGATGGTAAGCAGTGATGCAATCAATGATGGTGAAGCGTACTAGTTTATTAAGAGCCTATTCACTCTAGCCCTGAAAACACCTAAATTATAATCGGACGGGCTGACCGCAGCAGGTAAGTTGTTCCAGTCCTTCGATGTACGCGGTATAAACGACGAGCTTGTGGGTTTAAAGCCTAGCAAGGATAATATAATATATAAAGATGACTTTTTCATCTTATCCATCATTGGCATCGGTAAAGTTGAAAATGTAGAGAACCAGACTTATAGTTCTTGTTAGTTGGAAAAATCTCTTGCCAAGGGAGGTGACTAACTTGTGCCTTCTGATTTATTTTAAACAAACCAAACAAAATATGTCATCTTTATCGGGAACAAGATCCAAGTTGGGTTAGTTTCTGATAGAAGAACCTCTTTATAATATAATATAATGTCAAATACTTAAAAAGATCAGCTGTTTTATATATTTTGGTGGAATGGATTAGGTTAAAAGGAGGAGGACAAAAGTTTAGTGAAAAGGTACCTTACCTTTTAAATATGTAGAATAAAATAATGTTTTCTTCTTTTGCGTGTTTAGAGTTGGTTGCATTCATACTAATGAGTAGAACTTTATCTGAAACTTTGGTAAGTGATAAAAAAATACCTATTTATACAACACTAAATATAGGTAATAATACCATACTATGACTGTACCACTACAGAGCAAAGGCCTCCTATCGAAAATAGAATGCACGAGCATTGATTACTACGCTTATTTTAGACGAATTGGCGATTTCAGACTTATATTAACCATTTAAATCAAAATCAAAAGTCATTTGTTCAAATTAGGCTCAGGATCAGCACTTTTTTAACGTCAAAATAACATAAGACAGTCCCCCAAAAAGTCCACCCTTCGCCACTTTCTAGTGTTTTACTGGGAATAAGAGACGCAACAAACTGCCGAGCTACACATCTGTCTGATAAGGTAGTATAAGAACTTACATTTATACAGTACAATAAGTTATTATTATAAATCAATTAAATAAAATAAATTCGCTACATTTAGCTAGCACACTCCAATATACAGGATACTAGTAATATTATATACATTACTAATTTTTCATTAGTACAAATACTTAGAAGGCTTATTCTAGATGGTCTTCTCATTATATTTGTAAAGTATCAATAAATAATATTCATAAACAGCAAAGTTATTAGCGTTTGTTTAATATATCCCAAAAAGTCACTCAATTTGTGGAACTATTGTACAGGCTATTCATGGCATATGTAGTAGTATTCATTAATCGTCATCTCGCTCACGTTCACGTGATTTCGCTCAAGCATGCCCCGCCTCCAACAGCTGTTTTCGTTATTTAAGTTTAACTAAATAGTGGCATATCCAAAAATTTAATTTCGTTTTTTTCTTTTGATTTCGCAAATATATTCTGTAACAGGTTATAATTAACGTTAATAAGTTACGCTTTACAGCCCAATTTTGTTTTGTACTAATAAAAAAATAGTGGTGTATAGCTACTAATATTAACACTTACTAAACTTAAGCAAAAGTAAACTGACTAAAAGGAAGCCTTCCGTTATACCTAAAGGGCATGCCCGCTTATATGTGCAGTGTTAGATTACATCCATAGATTAGCAAGACAATATCACAAAATGATAAACTAGGACCATCGAAGTTAAATAAAACAATAAGCAGATAACAATGAAAACAATAAATTCAAGTTTACTCTCGCTGTTTTCCTTAACAGAAGACAATGATGTTAAAGCTGAACTTAGAAAGTACATATGAATTGTGTAAGTCTTATTATTATAGGTACTTACTGTAAATAGTAGTTACGATAAAAGGCACCAACCAACCTTTACTTTTTGACTCGTTTTCCCCGTAGAATGCAGTGTCCAATACAACGGTGATGAAACACCTTTTCTTTTTAAATAACATCAAAACATTTCAACTGCAATAAGATAAAAAGTTTGTAATAAAAAAACAATAATTAAGAGTCCTTAATTCAGACGGTACAGTTAACAAGAAAAGTGTAACAAGCAGTGTTACAGGCTTGGGGTTCCGCACACAAGGTGGAATACCTTCGATCGACGCACAAGTTAATAGCATAGTTCAGTACACGATTCTGGGTTAGAAATAAATCATGTTTTTTTTTTCTTTTCTTATTACCAGGAAAAACCGAGCCAGGCCAAAGTTTGACATATTTTGTAGTTATTTTTTAGAATAGAATAGAATACTCTTTATTATATTTAGATTAGAAAGTTAGCTATTTAGGTTAGTTAGTTATTAAGATACGCTTTTTAGAGTTGTTTTGTTTCGTTAAAGTAAATAAACACTAAAATAATCAAAATAAATCATGACAGCACAATTATTCCTGTATAACCCAATTCTTTCTTTCTTTTCTTTCAGATTAGGAGTATGTATATAATCTAGTTAAAATAAATTGTTAAAAGAAAATGTAAAAAAACTACAAATAAAATATGTCATTTATTTTACAATTCAAATTAAAAGAAAAAAACCTACAATGGAAGAAAATATGTAAAAACCGACGAAAATAATCTTGTGTTTGAACTTAAGATATCCTGGGGTCTAGACAGAGTTTCATATTATAATGATAACAAAGTTCAATCAATCCCTAATGCATGGACTTCAGCAATGCGAAAGCTTATACGAATTCCATACATTTCGAATTTATCGAACATCGTAATCGGTAATGATAACGTAACTTCGTATGTTTGCCACACCAAAACCTACATTACTACAGCTAAACGAAAAAGGGCAAAGAAAACTAAATCAAAAAAAACTTTTTTGCAAAAAATAAAACCGACTTCAAAAAAAACACTAAACGGTGTAAAATAACTCTAAATTCGGAATTCTGTGGCTTTGGTGGGTTTGTCTTACTCATGATGGGCCACCGACTTCCGAATTTAGAGTTATTTTACACCGTTTAGTGTTTTTTTTGAAGTCGGTTTTATTTTTTGCAAAAAAGTTTTTTATTTTTCCATTTTTAGTTGTTACCATAAAAATATTTGCCATGAATTTATTTTATACTAGCTGCTGCCCGCGACGTCGTCTGCGTGAAGGTTCTACAGCACCAAATATACCTACCTAAGATTCCAGTGTCGCTAAAGCATTATAAGTTAACAACTTTTAAAATAGCATTAAAATATAAGTTACATGAAGAGAGTTTTTTGTATTTTTTTTTTTTATTTTGCAATTTTTAGTTTCTTTATATGTATAGAAAGTCTTTCAAAACTTGAAAGAATCATTGAAATCGGTTAACAATTGCAAAAGAAGTTCTTTCTAAACCTTTTAAAATAGACAGGCGTAATGTTATGGAAAATACATAAACCATGCACAGACATGTGACTGTAGCTATTGCGAGTAATTTGTTGTTATCCGTTGAAGAGTTCCATCGCCTGTCTTCTTCATCAGTTTTTCTACACGAAATGATACTTGCTAAATGTAAATGCTTGATTTGTCACCAAAAAAAATGTAAAATTGGTACATGTTTTCCTATATTATTTAAGGAGTTCCCTCAATTCCTCGAAGATCCCTCATCAGATCTGAGGTTCAATACTAATTGGACCAACCTGGTAGTATACCCTATCAAATAAAAAAACGATTTTTGAAAATCGGTCCATAAATGGCGGAGTAATCGCGTAACAAACACACAAAAAAAAAACACCGTCGAATTGAGAACCTCCTCTTTTTTTTTAAGTCGGTTAAAAATACGTTCAAAGGTATATACCTTATAACACTTCCCTATAAACTACGTTAATAATTATACTGCCAGGAGCCAAAATGTAAAGATAGTCAGGACTGGTGGCGCGGGAGCAAGCGACGTACAGGTGCCCGTGTGAGAAGCAACTCGTCGTCCTGAGATCTACACCCGCTGCTCTGAGTATCGGCTCCTGCGATTTATTGATTGTCATCACTACGCAAACACTCACGGGGAACTGTACGCGCCCGAACTGGATCGGGAAGCTATGAAGTATAAGGGGAATGCGTTGTATAAATACTGCCTTGCCGACGCCACAACCCGTAATAATTTCCACCTCAATGGTGTCTGTGGAGAGAGATGACTTTAAGGCACCACCCGTTACACAACTTTGGAGGAGATTTGTTCCTAAAAAGCATAATCGGGACGCCGACCTTCATTCAGCTTGATGGTATGACAGGAAGTTTAAAAATTCCACGGGATAATGTGTGGCGTCATCTTGCTCGACGACAGTGCTTATCGACGTATAGACCACTTCATTCCCCTCAATGTCCGAGAGAATGCATATGTTAATTGCTGCAGTATGATCATTTTTGGGCGCCAAAATGGCCCTCTCACACGAATTCTGCTGGTGCGCTATACGACTGATGTCCACGTACACACAGCGAATGAGTTCTTCGAAGCTGGATACCACTCTACCGAGAGACTCTGAAAGCACCGCCTGTCCACTTCTCTCTTCTGGTAAAGTGCCTTTGCCAAGACTTAGAAGGACATCGGAGAATTCTTGAGCGCGTGCAATGCCGCCGAGCCGAGCTCTTATATTAATGGTCAAGCGCAGCGTACAAACTTGTGACCACAACGAAGATCGTTTCACCGAAGCATTCATCTCGTCAGCCCTCGATCCCCGCGTCAACTCGGGAAGCGTTTGCCTGAAATCGCCACTGAGCAGAACTGTGACACTACCCATCAAATGTTCGTTCCTGCAGATGCCCTGCAGGGTTCTGTCCACGGCCTCAACTGCCTTCCTTTTGAAAATCGTACACTGATACGATCCCATATGATACGATCCGAACTCTGCTCAAGATTTTGAGGGTTTTGTTGGAACTTCAATTTGTCAAAACGAATTATACGATACAACTTTTATGAAAAAAATGCACAATGCCATCTATGAATTTTAAGAATAACTAACTACTAACCTCATCAACACGATCAAAATTTAAATTAATTTTCAAAAAGTGTTTATGTGTTACTTGATTTGATTTTTATACATTCTCATAGATGGCGCTGATTCCAAATTGTCTTTATGCTATGCTACTAACATTCATTAAACTTTGTTTCTCTCCCAAAGTTACTTAAATGGCGTAGTTTTTATAGTGTAAAGCTAGATAATAGCATAGCTTACTTAAAACCAACATTTAAATATGCGTCCTTTGATTACACGCTTCCACAGAATGAGTTAGAAGAATAAAGATTCACTGCTCCTCCCCCGTAGGTGATAGCAAACAGACAAACAGACAAAAATTCCAAAAAGTCACTTTTTGTCACCAGTTACGTTTTTCTAACAAAACCCACTTATTTTTTCTTGAAAATTCTCAATGTACAGTTTTTCTTTCGTTACTGTTTTATTATAAGTAGATGAAAAAAATGCACAATGCCATCTATGAATTTAAAGAATAACTAACTACTAACCTCACCAACACGATCAAAATTTAAATTAATTTTCAAAAAGTGTTCATGTGTTACTTGATTTGATTTTTATACATTCTCATAGATGGCGCTGATTCCAAATTGTCTTTATACTACTTACATTCATTAAACTATGTTTCTCTGCCAAAGTTACTTAAATGGCGAAGTTTTTATAGTGTAAAGCTAGATAATAGCATAGCTTACACAAAACCAACATTTAAATATGCGTCCTTTGATTACACGCCTCCACAGAATGAGTAAGAAGAATAAAGATTCACTGCTCCTCCCCCGTAGGTGATAGCGTGATAATATATAGCCTATGTGTTGACCCGACCTCTTAGTAATATTCATGCAAAATTTGAAGTAAATCCATGCAGTACTTTTTGAGTTCACCCCGGACATACATACAGACAAACAGACAAACAGACAAACAGACAAACAGACAAACGGACAAACAGACAAAAATTCTAAAAAGTCACTTTTTGTCACCAGTTACGTTTTTCTAACAAAACCCACTTATTTTTTCTTGAAAATTCTCAATGTACAGTTTTTCTGTCGTTACTGTTTTATTATATGTATAGATTGTTAATTGTTAACAAAACATGTCATCATAATAGGGTTTTCCACTAATCCCTAATAAATTAAAAATGAACATACCTAACTGACGAAATCTAGGTATATTGTACCCTCCTGCGTACCCCTCAGAGCATACAGGCGTGATGATACGTCATTATGTTGTATAAACAATAAACATCCAAGCGATTCCAGCAATCACGACAGATTTGCTGTTTATTTTTGAAGAGTTCCGTTGTATATCTCCGAAGATCAGCACCAGATCTTCACCAAATTAAAATGGGACCACCTCAGGAGTATACTCTTTCAAATAAAAAAAGAGTTTTGAGAATCGGTCCACAAATGGCGGAGAAATCAGGTAACATACATAAAAAAAAAAAAAAAAAAAAAAAAAAAAAATACATACACACGAACATAGAACCTCCTCCTTATTTGAAAGTCGGTTAAAAATACATGATTGTAAGAGGACGCAAGAAAAGCAAGTGCCGGCTGCTGTACCTCCCACGGTACGGAGGGTAGAGGACGGAGGACGAGGCCCCAATCTACTTTAAGTGCAGCCTTTTTGAGCCATTCTCTTTAGTTTTTTGTCTTGTTTAATGTGTTGAGTAACAACGAACATTAACGGGTAGTTTGTTTGCGTTAAGATTTTCGACAATAGACTCTTCGAATCAAAACAT
The DNA here is from genome assembly GCA_921972225.1 of Euplexia lucipara. Classification (NCBI taxonomy): domain Eukaryota; kingdom Metazoa; phylum Arthropoda; class Insecta; order Lepidoptera; family Noctuidae; genus Euplexia; species Euplexia lucipara. Next base: position 17,061,554 of record OV179161.1, on the reverse strand, counting down.
TCTAGAAGCAAAGCATAAGCTTTTTTCAGACTACGCTACAATTTTGTGATATAGTAAAGCAATTAAGGAGCTTATGCTATACTATAGCAGACTGTGTTTTGTTGATAAATTATTTTTGTATTATAAATCTATACATATAATAAGACAGTAAAAAAACTGTGTCTGTACATTGAATATATTTAAAACATAATGATTGAGGGGGGTTTAGAAACAGTAATAGAGCACAAATCCAAAAAAAAAGTCTGTCTGTTTGTCTGTTTGTCTGTTTGTTTGTACACGCTAATCTTCGGAACTACTAGACGGATTTTAATGATTTTTTTTTGTTGTATAGATATTAAGTCTGGGCAACATATAGGCTATAATTTATCTTGGAAACTGGAACACCTGATGCAGAACCGCAACAGACCAGCTATAGGAGATACAAAAATGGTACTATTGCAAAAATTGTTCCACGTGACGAGCATTTTCTGCTAAGAGAATAAATTTAAAGATCCGGAACACCTGATGCAGAACCGCAACAGACCAGCTAAACTATTGGAGATACAAAAATAGTACCATAGCAAAAATTGTTCCACGTGGAGAGCATTTAGAGCTACACCATAACTCACATAGGAATGACGTCTTAGCAAAAGTTGTTCAGTCTGATAGACATTTCCTGTTGACTTATAAAAATCGAAGATCAGAAACATTTGATATAGAAATTAAAACTATCACTAATTTCATTGCATAATTATAAAATAACTTAAGTACCTCCACGCGGTGAAGGCGGGATCAGTTCAGGACTGATTTTCGATGACGATGGCCTCTCTACTCTACTGGCCAAAACTCCCATTTTTTTTATCGTATAAATATGCCTTCGGGCTTATGTTATTTGAGTGTTTAATTTCCTTTTCCATTTATCTTCGTTACAAGGTAGCCTACCCGGTAACGCAGGGGAGCAGCCACTTAGATTTTAATTGATCAGGTATCATCACAATAAAACTATAACCATGCCTAGAAAGAAGTCAAACCTTTCCCAATGTTCCAAAGGTGATTGATGATTAAAGATCATAAGATCCCAACAATCTACCGAAGAGCATTAGGAGAGACTTGATGCTGTTCGAGAACATGAGACTGCAACTCGCTCCGTGGAAACTTCTTGAGATCGCGAAGCACGCCTGCATTCTCAGCGTATTTACGCATCTACATCAAGGTCTCTAGACACCAGTGAAGAATATGTGCGCGACGGACCGCTGATCGTGAATATCATGCACTGTCTCGCAAGTTGGAGACGTTCACGGAAAAAGCATGACGCTTGAGTTTTCAGCGTATATACGCATCGACTCTAGAGATAAGTGGGGGAAGGAGATGCGCGACTGACCGCTGATCGTGAACGTCACGCAACATATAGGGTATAATTTATTTTGGAAAATGGAACACCTAAAGTAAAAGAGATATAAAAATGGTGCCATTGCAAAAACTATTCCACATGAAAAGTGTTTTCTGCTGTGAGACTAAATTTGAAGATCTGGAGCAACTGCAGTGGAACTCCAAAGCCCAGCGACAATATAACATATAGGTACTTTAGAAATGGCGTCTTAGCAAAAGTTGTTATGTCTGATGGCATTTCCTGTTGACCAACAAAAATAAAAAATCTGGAACGTCTTGAATCGTCTCGCGCGTCTCATTGTTTTCCCGTTCCCGGGCTTTTAGAATTCGACATCAGACGTTTCAGATCTTCAATTTTGACGACCCCGTTGTCGCTGGCATAAGCAACAGGATCCGCGTACGAAGTCGCGGGCAGAAGCTAGTAGTTTAATATTTTTAGATAGTAGTGGGCGGTCGCCCATTGGCGAATTACGAGTTGTAGGTCGTAAATTAGAACCGTTTGCACTTTTGTAAATTATTTCTTCATCCCTGTTTTCTAAAAGATGAAGCAAAAACATCGTAAAGAAATCGGCCTAGAACCAAGGATTCGATGACATGTTAATTTCAAATAAGTATCTTTATTTTTACAAAATAATAAACAAAACGCACTTACCCTGAGTTACATTAACTCACTAGAATTTGGTCACTTTATGGGGCTAGTGACCTTTCAAAGCTTTCAGACATCATTTTAACTTCTAACAACAAACACTTTTAAACGCAATAGTTCTGGGTTCATGATGACAATCAATTATGCAGATTATTTAGGTTTAATCTACTCATGATCTGATCGCACAGGTATACGTATGCAAATAATCCAACCGTGGGACTAGTCAATGATAAGCGGATGATATGTGGTCTACAAACCCGCGTCGGATTCGCTATTAGTATGCAAAAGTTTCTAAAAATACAAGTAGGTACTGCCCCTCAGATGTTTCGTGAATCTGCAGGGTTATATATTGCGAAAGGTTCTCGAGTGGAGGCCACGTATTGGCTATTAAGCGCAGCGTAGGACGTCCTCCCACAAGGTGGACAGACGACCTCATTAAGGCCGCGGGAACGTGCTGGATGCGAGCCGCTTCCAACCGGTCTTATTGGAGATCTAGAGGGGAGGCCTATGTCCAGCAGTGGACTTCCTATGGCTGAAATGATGATGATGATGATGATATATTGCGTATCTCCGTTGACAGTTCATAGTGATGAGCACTGGACAAAGTGATCAACAATTAACTGTCAAACAGCTAGTTTCGTATTGGCTATCATCAGTGTGCATCTAGGTTGATGTCATACGCACTTGCAGGAATGTGACGAAGCGTACAGTACTCCGTCTGATAGTCGCCTTAACATGAAGTCCACTTAAATAATAATAATAATAATTCATGTATTTCAGACAACAATCCACATCACTCAGTAAAAGTATGCACAATAAAATGTTAGTAGCCCTACTTAAAAACTATGTTAAAAAAAGGTTTTTCTTGAGCCAACCACGTGTAGTTGACTCAAAAAGTGCACAAAAGGACAATCAAGTTTACCAGCAATGTCACGCAGGAGACTGTTAGAGCTGGCACGCACTCTGAACAGCAAGGACTCTGCAAGCTTGCGTCTGATCGCAACGAAGCCATCCGTATGCGCGTCAGCAAACATACCTGACGCACTACAGAAGCGTGGCAGCCCCAACAGCATCTTGAATGCATTGTTGTACTGGACACGAAGAGCACTGACTGATTTTAGAGTATAACTTGAGCAAAGGCTACACATGTAAAAAAATTGGTTAAAGGCTTTAAATAGTGTCACTTTGACTGCACCTGAACAGCGTGAAAACCTTAAAGTGCAATACGATTTTTTTTGGAAATTCTCAGTTGTCACAAAGTTCAGTTGCCAACTGGACGCTACTTTATTTATTACTAGCAGACGTCACGCAGTTTCACCCGCGTAGTTTCCATTCCCGTGGGAATACGGGGATAAAAAGTAGCCTATGTCCACCGGGAATAGCGTAGCTTTCCACCAGTACAATATTTTTTAAAATTGGATTATTAGTTCCGAAGATTACCCCCTACATACAAACTTACAAACATACAAACTTACAAATTTTACCTCTTTATAATATTAGTATAGATTTACCCTCGCATCAGAACGCCGTACAGCAATAACACTAATGGATCTAAATTCATAAAAAAATAAAAGTAATAGGTATCATCTGCTTCGTAACATCATTATATTATCCTGTGTCATCGAACGGGCGGTGGCTGCTGTAGATGAGACATTCATGGTGGCTCTCCGCATTATACAGGGTGTTTTTGAAATCGTGGGCAATATTTTCACAGGATGTTCTTCCCATGAGTATGAGCAACTTTCATTATATTTCATATCTTAATACCTAATCGACTATAATGTATGCAACAGCTAATTTTTTTTTTGCGATTTCTGGGTTGTTCCCATAATGAAAGTTGTTCATATTACAGGTAGAACAGCCTGTGAAAATGTTGCCCACGATTTCAAAAACACCCTGTATATGTTATGAAACATATTGTTTCAAATGTAACAAACTCGAGGTCCCAGCTGATGTCGGACCCGCGGTATGCCAACGCTTTTAGGATCTCCACGACAGGAGGTTTTGGCGTTAGTTAGTCACTGACCATTAAAAGACAATACTACTGCTGATCGCACGGTGTGCGTATGCAAATACTAGCAACCGTGCGACCAGTCAATGATCAGCGGATGACATGTGACATCTACCAACCTGGGGCTCGAGTCTGCTATTGCAATCGTGTCTCAATGACCGGTCATTGATCGAAAATTTGAAAACTTTGTCAGTTTTTGTATGGGAAATGTGTCCTAAGTTTGACGTTATACGTCAAAAATCGATCATTGACCGGTCATTGAGACACGATTGCAATAGCAGACTCGACCCCCTGAACTGCGCCCGCGATTAGTATGCGAAAGTTCTTTAAAATACGGATACTACCTCAGATGTTTTTTTGTGAATCAAGTGTCTGTAAATCGGAAGTTCAGTGAATGGAACCTCAACATCAAAAACGGTAGGCAACCCTAAGGATTGTCAGACCATTTTAACGTAACAAGATGGCGGAGACGAGCGAACTAGCAACGTCTTCCCAGTCCACTGAAGCGTGAATGACGTGAATTTAGTGGAGTAAACATCGTTGGTGCAAAGGGTAATCAATTGGTTGCTGCGCTGCATGCGGCGGGTTTGATTATCGCACAAAACTATTACTTATATGACCTACAGTGTGTTCTGTGTTTCTGGCTTCACATGACGTAGAGAATATCTCTCAGACATCACAATGTTTACCTTCACCGTTTATGAAGCAAGTGTTAATTATACAATACGCACAGGGATCCGAAAATTCAAAGTTAGGTTAAAACGAATTCTGTGTACAGACGCCAGCACATCAAACCTACCCCAAACCGTCAACTTTTCCCAATTGAACATGATCCTTATTGTGTTTACTATAAAGTTGAAAACCCATCGAAGAAATTTGACACATTGGGGTAGGTTGATGTGCTGCAGTCGGGGGTCGCGGAAGTATCTACCGTTCCCGTGACCCCCGGCGCAGGTGTGAGAAGGAACACGGGGTGGTTTTTAGTCAGTAAGAGTCTGACAGACCCCTCCGCCTCCCCGGGCGGGGGACATCCATGAGGATTTTCCACCCCTCAAAAAAAAATACTAAGCTTTCACTGCCTATAAAATTGAAAAATAATTCAATAACCCGCAAACCAAATTTTTAAGCTGAAATAACTTTACGGTACCCAAAAAATCCAGTTCACCTGGACAAGTTCCAATTTTTCTCATCAACAATTTTTAAAGAGATGCCGTGTAATTAATTGGGGAACTGAATGACCCGGCCCCGTAATGGAAAGAGGTGCTTTGCGATAATTAATATTAGTATGCCGCTGCTTTTATGTATGTACCAATTAGGATTGGATGGCACTGAAATAATGAAGGCCTTGATGTTTTTTTTATAAACTACCTTTGCCCCGCTGATTCACTCGTATTTTCGCATAACTCTTAAGGTACCTACAAGTCTGAGATGGGATTTATTTAGCCGCAAACTTCAAAAGCAAACTGTATGGGTTTCTATAAATCTCTTTGAAATTGAGTCCTGCAGCCGCAGTGTTTCTCAATTTCATAAAACTCTCCGTACTAACATAACAAAACATCACACCTATAATACCCGAAGAGTAAGGCAGGGGTGTAACTGTACTTCTTATTGTATGGCGTATTTTCATATTACGCACACAACGCATTTTAAAAACATTTTTTTATTTCATTTGATTTGTTTTATAGATTCATTGGAAACCTGTGTTATCGCTTGCAGTTTTAATAAATAAATAAATTTATACAAAAATATAAAGCTAATCCCCATGCTCCATTACAAGCTTTTATTCTTCTAAAAATTTTTGGTTCTAAAATCACCTTACCACATTTACTGAGGGTTAGGCGGACGAGATTATTACCTTCAACTTGGCATTAATTTACAATCCGAGCCGTTACTGAGAAATTTTAGATGCAAAAATCTAATTTCGGACCTGAGAATGGAACCCAAGACCCGATGCTCCGCAATAGCAATTCCCGCCACTACTCTAGCAAGGTCGTCACTACATTTCTGGCCATGTGATCTATCACACACACACAAATAAATTAAAATAAGGCCAGAATGATGAGGATTTAGAAATTGCTTACTGTTAGTGAAATTATAACTCCAACAAACGATTTTTTTTCTCAAAGCCAAGTCTAATTATAAGAAACATGAAACACTACTACGGACCCCATTCTCATCGGACTAACGAACCTCGAGCGCTCGTGATTGGCCCAATATGAGTTTAGTCACGAACGTTCGAAAGTCACTATTTAATGACATTCACGTTTGTAAAGTGAGTTCTCGTAGTAACGTATGACGTATAGGCTGGTGGCTTTTGTTTCTGTGATTCTTCTGTGTTTGAATTTTTTGGAGGATTATTTTGTTTTTGTTATAAGTAATTTGTTTTGCTTTTAATTAAAATAAAAGCTACCTCTTGTCAGTGTGGTTCATAGACATAGAAAATGGACTAAGTGTTCCTTATCAAACTGTTACGTAAATAATGGTAAGAAAGTGTGAGAGAGATAAAGCGAACGGCCGGCCAATAGTTGTCTCTTTCCAGAATTCTGATAAAAAAAGAGAAAGAAAGAGAGAGGTATTGGCCGCACAGTCCCTCTGTCTTTTTCTAGGGAGTGGTCAATTTCGTGCGGGTACGGCTCAGTCCATTCTCTATGTCTATGGTTTGGTTACTGAAAGTGCTAAGTACTAAATCCAAATACAGTAAGCGACCCAACAGTAAGCTCAATTGCTAAAGCGTTGGACTGGACGTGAGTTCGATCCCCACATTCCCCACCCATTGCACAGGCACAAGCATATTATTAAGCTTATTTGGAGGGATTAACAAGACTGATACAACCAAATTTTTGGGAATACTTATAGATTCTAAATTAAATTGGAAATCTCATATTGAGGGAGTTAGTAAAAAAATTAGTAGTGTAGCGTACGCTCTTAAACAGCTTTCTGTGGTTCTTAACATAGATGCGCTAATTACTGCTTACTATGGATTAGCCGAATCCATTCTTCGATATGGAGTCATCTTTTGGGGGAATAGCACGGACAACGAAATAGCGTTTCGGGCACAGAAAAGATGCATTAGATCGATGTTCAGACTGCAAACAACGGACAGCTGTAAATCTTATTTTATAGAACGTAAGATATTGACATTGCCCTCATTATATATCATGGAAACAGTAATGTTCATTAAATCCAATTTTCATTTATTCACGCGTTTATCAGATGCTTTCCCTAGAAATAGGCGTGATAATTTCAAACTTCGTGTTCCCGGCGCTAAGACAACTCTTATGCGTAAGAGCATCTTTTGCATGGCTCCGACCATTTTTAATAAACTGCCCAAATCGTGGAAAACTTTAAATATATCTGGTCTTAAATGTAAATTGAAGAGTTTGCTAACTGAAAGGGCGTATTACAGTATAGCAGAGTTTATGGAAGAGGACAATTTTATTCCTTTTTAAAATGACAATGTTTTTGCTTTTTGACATGTTATTGTTTACAATTTAATTTTTAATGTTATTTAGAATTGAAATTTTATGGACATGACTCATACTTAATTGAATAATTTATTCTGTTTTTATTAACTAATTTGACATGGAATTGTAGCTAAAAATTATGCTTAATGAATTGTTATGGTACCTATGATTAATGGATTATGATGAATATTATCACGGTTTATGCACCATCTCGTCCTACCAATTTGTACGCCACGAAATGCGGCTAAACATGTTAGAACTATTTTAAATATTGTCACTATCTTGCATTCAATGTATACCATGTTTAAACAAATAAAATTTACTTACTTTACTTACTTATACCTAGTCTAGTAATGTGCATTAATATACATTTGTACAACCCACATTGCAAGTGGTAATTTTTTAGAAAAATGATAAAATTGACAAATTATTATTGATTTTATTTTATTTGTTTATTAAAATCTCTCTTACAGCTATTATTACAGGTGTGTCCTTGATGCGATAGAGCGGCTTTAAAATTAACTTACTTACAAAGAAGACAATTCTTTATTGTATACATACACAACACTTAAAATATATAAAAAACAACAATATTATAGCCTACTCTAATCTACACTATAACATAAATTAAACAATAATACTTTGGTGAATTCACTCGAATAACAAGCAAACTCTTCGATCTTGACGTGAAGATCGTTAATAAACCGAATTGCGCGGGTCAATGGTGTTTTGGCGAGCAGGTTGATCATAGCAACCGGCACGGCCAGCAGCGGCGGGCGGCCCCACTTCCACATATTTATGATGAATTCCAGAGGCCCCATATTGCTGTCTTGACTCACACCAGACCTGGGGCTCGAGTCTGCTATTGCAATCGTGTCTCAATGACCGGTCATTGATCGAATATTTGACAACTTTGACAGTTTTTGAATGGGGAAATGTGTCATAAGTTTGACGTTATTCGTCAAAAATCGATCATTGACCGGTCATTGAGACACGATTGCAATAGCAGACTATAAGACCCCCAGGTGTAATGGGTCAAAATCAAAATCAAAAGTCTTTATTCAAACTAGGCTGAGAATCAGCACTTTTTGAACGTCAAAAAAATACATAAAGACAGTCCCCCAAAAACGGCTCACCCTTCGCCACTTCCTAGTGTTTTTGCTGGGAAGAAGAAGTGGCGGAACAAACTCCCCAGCAACACATCTGACTGATTCGTTTGAAGAACGAGGTATACAAAGAATCTATACAATGAAATGCTCAATAAATAGCACTAATGTTTATACACATTGTAAAACTTTACATTTCAGAATGATTGTCACGTGTTAGCTATCACACTCCAATATACCGAGATTAAGAAAAAAAGTAAATTCATATTAGCATTGAAATCTAAACTCAAGCAAAACAGCTACAAAACTGAAAAATAACAACTGAGGTATAAAAAGCGTACCCGCTTACGTGTAGATACACACCCATTATAATCTACGTACTGTTGTCTATCCTGCATATAACTAGCGAAGAAGTGCAATAGATGTGGTGTGCACTTCTACTTAGCTAGGCCGGGTATCAGCACTAATAGTCAAACTACTGCTGCTGCAAATGAAACTGATGATCACCTAGTCCAGGTTTCGATTCCCGGGTTCGACAAAGTGTAATTGAGTATATCTAGGAATTTTCAATAATAGCCCGAAGTCTGGATTTCAGCCTTATTGATAAGTCCGCCCTTTATTACATAGGATTAAATATAACCGATGAAAAGCGGGAGGTACTATACACCTCTGACTAGCCTTTCGAGGATTTTAAGCGTAATGTTATTTAAATGCCTATTCTAACGATCTCCCTTTACTTTACAACTAAAACAGAGAGACGGAATTTAGTATTCGCCTTATTTCAATATTAATGTGGATTTGATAAATCCAAATAGAAATTTCTTTTTTATAACAACTACAATCATTTTCTTACAGTTGAAATTTTATTTCTGATATAAAACAATAGACCTTTTAAATTTATTTACTAAGATAAGGCTGAGATGAAACTAGGTCCAATCTAAAACTCAGTTCGTAAAGTTAATATTTTAATCTAAAACTGGAATAAGAAATTGAAATATAAATTCTTTGTTAGTTTGTAGGTAACACGGTCGATCGAAGGTTAAGCTAAGATTGTGAAGGTCATTCTGTGGATGGGCGACCGGGTAATACATATCGAGACCTCCAAACGCCCAGAAAAGCACCTTAAGCCGTTGTCATTTGACATTGGCAGCCGGGATCAGATCTTTACCAGCCGCTACCAGGTACCTAGTCAAAATATTAGGGGCCTTTTTGGTCTGACACCGGTCTTTTAGTTTTTGACAAGTTAGATTAAGTTTATGTTGTAAAAAAATCTATGCGTGTTCCAAATAAATGTATTTTCTTTCTTTCTTATATTACAGTTTATCTTTAAGTGTTGGTGATCAGATAGGCAGCCACTCCAAGCAAAACTGGAAATCAATCCCAAACTATTTGGAGAACGGCAGATGATTGATCGATCAGACAAGTTTCTAAAACGACTCTGTCCCGTGTTTCCGAAAAAATAAACAAAAATGTTTGCGGAATGCTTTGTTTTGTTTTAAAATAAGAAATCTTTATTACGGACATGTTGTCGCATCTATAGAAAACAAAAATGATTAATTAAATTAGTATACTACATTACCTACTTAGTGAAGAGAGCATTGTTGGAGACACATTTTAGAACAATAAAACATTACGACACACTCACACTCGATACACACGTTACACACGCACACACATATACACGCACGCACATACACACACACACACTACACACACACACACACATTTCATTGTCTTTTTTATTTTAAAATAGAATATATTTTACTCATGCTTCACAATAAAAATCCTAAAAACAGAGTGTCAACACAAAATCACCACAGCCTGTATATAAACTTTTAAACTCAACAAGGGCTCAATCGGCGTCACAGACGAACTGCCGACAACAAAATGGTACCCCTCAAGGTGCCTATTTAAGGGGGAAATGTCAGGAGACCCATTATAATACCATTGAAGGCGTTCGTAATTTCAATTTTTTCTCCCTGGGACAAAAAGAATCACTTCTTTGTCCCTAAAACCGACCTTCAAACGCTCACGGGTCACCGATTCTTTTATCTAAAGATAATTTACTTGAAGAAATATTTTCTTGTCCCCAATAAAATTGGTAAGATTGTGTTTATTCAATTTATCGATGAAGTATATCTTCATAAATCATGTTACGTGTAGAGATAGATGTATGTATAATTCGATATTACGAATTTCTCGAGTGCGTAAAGTGAGATCAGGGTCAAATAAGTCACTATCGTTCGCATGTTGAATTATTTATTGGTTTTTAGGCTTAGTGCTATTGCGTGGGATTCTTTTTCCACCTGGGACGAAAGGCATCATTAGATGGCATATCAGGTGCCAACTATTGAAATACGTCGTAATGTACTTAAGTGTAAATAGTTTTTCTAATATTCTACGCAGCAAATTTTTGATGTTGACAAATGTCATACTTATTTCAATCATGAATACATAACATACATACATAACGTCACGCCTGTAATCCCCGAAGGGCTAGGCAGAGGTGTACCTGGTAGTACACCCACATTTCGCCAGTTATGTTTAAGCCCTATGTAATAGGTGGCGAGCCTATTGCCATCAATCGCGCACAAATCCAGACTACGGGCTGCTACTGAGAAATCCCAGATAGAAAAACTTAATAACACTTTGCGCGACCCGGGGATCGAACCCGGGACCTCATGCTCAGCAGTAGCGCTTGGGACCACTAGACCAACGAGGCATCAATCATGATTACCAACAAAAAAACACTAAACACACAGGTTGTGTTTTGAATTGTGACCTTACATAATATTAGCAATACGCCTATATCGCTCGAAGGGTTTGTCAGGAAAAGACACTACATAAATGTTTTTGATAATGGCGCCTAGCGCTATATCCATTTGTGTACTTACTACCTAATTATGTATTTAGCTCACAGGTAACTCCTGAGAATATATTGTTTGATAACGTCTTTAAAATGCATTTACGTACAATATAACTGCAGTTTTCACATTAAAATCAAAAACTTCTTCAAGAAAACCAAAAAAAAATTCACTCAGTCACAGACAAAACAATTCTTACTTCAAAAACAAAAAGCGCGCGAGCACAACTAAATTATTTTTCCTTTTCTATTCCTTTTTCAAATTACTTAATTACTAATGTAGGTACTGGACGTATACAAGGAGTGCACAAAGATAGTCAACAAACAAAGAGGTTTTAATTAAAGCGGGGACTAGGCCGCTAGTAGCCGTCTGGTGAGATTTTACATTTAAATTAACCGAACCATGACTACATAAATGTCCGTTCCCCAGTATTTCTCGAAAACGGTAATTTGAAAATGGAAGTCGATCTTCCATTTTTAATTTTAGTATTTTCATGCTGTAGTGGATTTAGTAGTGTTTGTATAGAAAGTAATAAAAGCGTGTTTAACAAAGAATGAGATAGCTTTCTTTTTACTTGGGTATCGTAAAAGAAAACTCAAGATTAAAAAATAGGAAGGCACTCATTTATACTACTACTACACTAAGAGTATTTTTTTTTAAATCTTATAAACTGTGATGGTCCAGTGGGTGGTCCTAGCCTCTTTACATAAAGTTGTGGGTTAAAATCCATGTGGCTTTTTCAATAAATATTGTATATTATGTACTTTCTTTGGGCAGCTGCTCAAAGTGTGTTAAAGCGTTCGTGCCTTCTCTGTATAAGAAGAGACCTGTGTCTTGCAGTGGGACAATAATAAAAAAAACAAAGTACTCAGTTTTCAACGTGCATTCATTCATAAATTAAATTGTAATTACGTTCAATCTTTTTGAGGTAACAATTTAATTTTGACCTATTATTGGCGACTGTATAAGTCTGATGCTTATTACTATTATTCGAATGTAATGCTGTATACAGAAGCTGTTGGTTTATCTTTAATAAATAAATAATTTGTGCGCTAAGCAAGAGACTAGTATTTTTGACCGACTTGCAAAAAGGAGGAGGTTCTCAATTCGACTCTATGTACAAATTATTAATTGAACAAAACCACGAAAGTCACAGACTCGATAGTCTGTGTCTAAAATAACTCCAACTTCGATAAGTTGGAGTTATTTTACACTTTTCAGTGTTTTTATAACTTCGGTTATATTTTTGTGAAAAAAAAGTATTTTTCTCATAAACATAACACATCAGCCATTTCTCAAAATAATCCGTTCAAATAAATCTACTTTTCAGTTCAAAAACTTGCTAAAAGTAAACTACAACGCAGCCTAATTAAATCTTAATTAGTCGATGTTCTTAACTCTGGCAACACTTAATCCGTTGTGTTCCCACTTAACATTAATTAATTAGTGAAATGCATGTTTTCTAGAAATTACTACGCCTTTCACCAAGTGTTTTGTTGTTAATTACTTTGAACAATTTCCACGTTAACTACTAAATGTGTGAAGGTTAAAAGCGAAACGAGTTTAAGTGGAGTTTAGACGGTCGTATTTACAGTTTTCTCTTTAAAAAAGGTGTGTTGAGTTTTACAGTAGAAGTTACAGCTCATAGAGGTGTAGGTATACGAGTACAAGCGTGATTACAATTTTAATAGTTCGACTTTGAGTAAAAAAATGGTTGTCTGTTAACGCCCGATATTAATATTCTATCTCAATCCAAATCCGATCCTTTGTTTTTGACGGCTGCTTCTGATTGGACATCTTTAAGACTCGGATAGGCGAATTCGGTCGTTGATTGGTTACAGACAAAGATCGGGATCAAGATAGCAACCGAGATATATTATTAATATCCAGCGTAAGTCAGTTTACGGACGATTTTACGTGATAACGTCATCCGATCGTGTCCGATCGTGATCTCTGCTTGTTCCATGCTCTCGCTTGCACGCTCAGCTCAAGCAGAACGTGACAATAACTCAATCGACTTCTGTCTATTGGCAAATTCTTTCATCACTATGGCATATTCTAGGTCTAATTTTGGTGCCCATGTTTCCCATCAACGCGCTAATAAGTAGATGACTTTTTAGTCAGAAAGTCAGTAACGTTATTTCTTTAGTATTGTTCGTAGAGTCTGTGAGCCCATGAGTACTGACAAATCCTTGAACTAACTGAACAGGTTTCATATCTGTGTGGTGCTTTCTACAAAAGACCATCTTGTACACTTTTCTTGGTCCTCACGTGATCTGACCAAGATAATATCTGGACTTTAATATAGAGACTGTAACCTCTTTCGGAGTTTCTACTAAAAGTAGTAGTTTAAAGAAGTATGACGTGCAAAAATGGTTGTATAATAGGTTGAAGTTCGTGAGCATATTCGTAAGAAGTTTGCAGTAGTGTCTTCACAGCGTTACTGTTTTCACATCTTTTTGTGTATTACATATTATTTCTATAGTGTAGGTACATATTTATATATTTATACTTAAATTAGAATTGTTTGCTTTCTTTTTTTTCATTTAAAATTACACCTACCACTAGTTTTCTCTGCATCACCTAAAGGTTGACTGGCAGAAAATGCCTATGGCAGTAAGTCCGCCTTTGGACATTAGTGTGCTTTAAGCATTAAATAAATAAATCAAATGAACAGAAATTAATATAATTGAACATTTACCACATTTTATAAACCTTTCCATTTTTCCATCTAGTTCTGATGAAATATCTTGCTCTATATTACAAATGTTCGGAGAAATAAGTTTCATATATTTTCTTATATTAGCCCGCCATATTCTCGCGACTTAGTTGAATCGAATAACACCTCATTTGTCAAAGCTAGCGAAGGATTTACGAGTAAATGATAAGGAGAACCCACTTAAGTGTGTCTGTGCCTTTCTTAGAATTGGCTCGTTTTCCAAATATATTTCTTGACGTATAATAGTTAAAAGTCAAAGTTCTTTAATCTCTAACGAGCCTTGACTTTTGACTATTAAACTTAAGTCATTTATTCAGCGGTACGCCCATTTCTGGCCAAAGGTATCCATTTTTTATGACACTCAAAAAGTTTTAGTATTCTAATATTTCCATAAGGTGGTCAATTCTGAATAAAATAATCCCACAGAGTTCTATGTCGCAAAACATCGGTTGATTTTTTTATCTTTGATGTCAATCCTAATGCCAATCATTTGTATCTTCCATGTCCTTTGCCAAAGCTTCTTCAGTAAATGGGCCCTTTGTCTGCTTTACTCGGATCACAAGGGTGACTAAACATACTAAACAAAATGTACTAACTCCAGCACAGCAAGCTACCCAAAACTGTAAAGGAATTTGACACATTGGGGTAGCTTGATTTGCTGGAGTCCATACAAAATCCTTTTTTTAAAATTATTTATTTACATAAAACATAACGTCACGCCTGTAATTCCCGAAGGGCTAGGCAGAGGTGTACCTGGTAGTACACCCACATTTCGCCAGTTATGTTTTGAGTCCCATGTAATAAGGGGAGAGCCTATTGTCATCAATCGGGCACAGATCCAGACTCCGGGCTGCTACCGAGAAATTCCAGATAGAACAACTCAATAACACTTTGCCCGACCTGGGGATCGAACCCGGGACCTCATGCTCAGCAGTAGCGCTTGCGACCACTAGACCAACGAGGCAGTCACTATTTATTTAATAATGCAGTAATTATTTATTTATTTTAAAGAAAGCTTACAGACTAATAACAATATAAATAATTTTAAGGTAGGTGACACTTTTGCTAATTACATGCTTCCACATATAGGTAACAATGTATACATACATAATACACGCTAATCACAAATAAAAAAAGTTGATCAACATCGAAGAGTATTACTATTATTGATAGGCACACGTTTGACCACTATCTCACTTGATGGTAAGCGATGATGTGGTCGACGGTATAGCACGCCTGCCTAGAAGCAACCTGTTCACTCTTGACTTAAAGACACCTAGGTTGTAGTTGTAGCTATCAGGAACCGCTGACTCCGACTGGTAATTCCACTCCTTAGCTGTACGCACAATAGTAGTACGTTGAGTACGTATGGTTGGGATGTCCACCATACTGGTGGCGCAGCACCGTACGTCTAGTGGTCCGATGATGAAATGGGCTTGGCGGAATTAAATCCTGCGATTCCGATGCACAGCTGGTTTCTTCTCTCGCGCAATCTGTATAATCGATATTTAATACTCAATACTTAATATGTTTATTGCATTCCACAACGTGAACTTATGTGGTAGGTACATAAGGATATATATATTAGTTTTGGATCATTGTGGGCCCTGTCGGGCATAACAATATATGAATTAGGAGGAGGGTAATATGATATTGAAATGGTAAATAACTATACTACTCTTTTGTTTAGTGTAGGTAGGCTTATAAATAATTGTAGGTATATATATATAATTTTTTCCTCTCATGTATACCATTAAATTGTTATCCCAGGTATTTAATGTACAATGTGAATCCAATATTATAATTAATTTTAAATACTGACATTAATAATATTGATAAAATTAAATATCGAGTTATCACTTGGTTTTAATTGTATTGTTACATTCATTAATATTTATTAACAAGTAAACTGTTTATTTTATCTATTTTTATTAATTTATTATGTATTCAGAGCATGGCATGTATAGTCGATAATGTGTAAGCTGCGGTAACCTGTAATTTGTGTGTGCATTACTGTAATAAATTGTTTACTACCAAAATGATTTTTTTATCAGGTGCCGAACTTTTACAGTATTTTACTATATTTCACTTTAGGACCGACTCGGAAAATTGGAAAAGAATCTGCTGTCGCATGCAAAAGTTTTTAAAACAGTATAAGTATTAATTCAGTAGGACGACGCCTTTGATCTCTGGAAAAATGCCGACAACGTCTACACGCGTTAACCCCGAATAATACCTCACGAACTTCTAACATCGTTTTGTTCGCAGTTCGGGAGTGGCTTTGTCGCGTCTCTCCCCTCACACCCCGCACGATTGCTCTGTCTCAACGGCTTCGTCGGACGACTGTAGGTTTTTAGACTGTGGTATTGACATAAGACAGTGTAGAAGCTGGGGGTCACGGGTACAGACAATTCTTCCGCCACTCCCGCCTGCCACCAGATATTTTAAATTAATAATAAAGTGTAGTGCAACTTGTTTTTGAAATCAAACTGAAGATATAAAAACACCAAAGACATTCAATACCTATAGACCGGACATCACGATCAAAATTTTCGTCCGAAAAAGTGTGTCCTGCTGGATAGAAGTCTATGAGTTTTTTGTAGTACGCTCCGCTGCCGCTCCAATATTCATATATTATTCTAGATGGCGTTACTGAGACATGGGATCAAAGTTTTTCTAAGACATTTCCTTGACATGCCCGCTCTATAGTACTTTAAATATCTTTTAAAAACACAAAGACTTTAAAACTATAGAGGGGACGTTACGAACAAAATTTTCAACCGATGTTTGTGACGCAGAGGACTCCAGTCGATTAGTCTAGTTTAGTACGGTCCGCTGCCGCTCCAGGATCGCGATAATATTATAGATCGTGTTACTGAGATATGGGATCATAGTTTTCCTATGACACTTCTTCGCATTTCCTCTCTATAGTATGGTAAATCTCTTCGTAATAACACAATATATTTCACTAAAACTAGCTGCTCACCGCAATGTCGCATATTGATCCAGTTTAAATCTCCATGTATAAATTAATTTCGCTTCAGGACGTATTCTAGTAGTGAGTCATCGCAAACCAGAGAGACGCTAAAAGGACTTAGATGGTCAGGATATGTCTCCTTAATATGCACTGGTGTGGCATACTAACCTGGCATGTAAATACTTAAATATGGTATACTATTATGGGGTAATTCAACAAACAGAGAATATGCTTTAAAGGCACAAAAAAGTGCATTAGAAGCATATGTGGACTTAAACAAATTGATTCATGTAGACCAGTTTTCAAAAGATTGAAAATCTTAACCCTACCCTCATTATATATATTCGAAGCAGCAGTGATGATAAAACGCGATTTAGATAATTATGAAACTTTGAGAAGTGAGAGACACAAAACTGAGCTTAAAGGCATTAAATGTAGAACAGTAAAATTTAAATCAAGTGTATTTGGTATGGGAGTTATAATCTACAACAAACTCCCAAAGTGTATTAAGAATATTTCAGCAGTAACAGTTTTTAAATTAAAGCTCAAGGAATTTCTTATATGTAAAACATATTACTCAATGAATGAATTTTTAAATGACAGAATTATTGATTAAAATTGTTTTTCACTTATTTAATGTAAATTTTATGATTGTAATATTAATGTCCAAATGAATGCAGTATATATAGGTTGACTAAAACATAACATGTTAATGATAATATAAAAAATTGTACACCCCATGGGTATGTTATAGTGATACACTAACACTAATTGTAAGATCTTCTGTTTACCTGTGACAAACAATAAATAAATGAATTATGAATTATTATGAATTATGCAAAACTAGCTATCACGCTTTTAAAATTATAGTAACATTATAAGTATCTACACACATCGGCAAATATAGGCTCGAAAACCTCGTGTTCAGTATGCCAAACCGGCACCATTGATCACTCCATCATTCCCCTCGCTCTCTAATTTTAATTATGGTTGCACTTCGAGGAATAAAAAAACATGATATTTTTATTTTTATTATGTGACCGCAACTAATGGTTGCGCTTCGCGGAATAATTTACTTGCGCTTCGAGGAATACCTCTGAGGAAGCAATACAAATTAAAATTAAAGAACAATTGAAACAGAACATGGCAAAATATGAGACAAGAGAATTATAATAACAAATGCTAAAAAAAAAAAACTTATAGCACGTATCCTCAGACTACCTATCACTGCAGCTTCAGCTTAAGTTTACCATAACTGCGAATACCTCAGGACACCGAATTTCTATCCATTTACATCTGTGAATGTTGTCTAGATAAATATGGCTGAGGGCAGCTAAGAGTGGGTTAAGCCAGTGTATAATATTCTATGTTATGCTGATTACACACTGGGCCAATGAAGGCCAATGAGCGTGCTTCAGCCAACGCTCACCAATGTTCGTTGGCCTTCGTTGGCCCCGTGTATTTAGAATTATGAATGACGCCTCCATTTTGTTTCTTTCACGTATGTTCCACTGTGCACTCTACGCTAGCTCTTTTATTCCCTCACAAATAGATTTATGTAGCTGATATTGTTAGGAGCATGAACTCAGCTTCCCGACTTGTTTGAGAACGATATCTGAATGCATTATATTCACAGTTGAGGTATTGTGGGTTATTGTTTAGACAAGTCGTGTCCCTGATGGGAATTCCTATACACAGAAATGATGAACTTTCATACAAGTGCTCTTACTATCCATATTCAAAACTGTAAACATGAATTTTAGTGCTTACCTTGGTTATATGGTTAAGTTATTTGCGAAATCGTATGCTTCTAGTCCCGGACATTTTTACAATGGATGGACCGGGTTTAAGCGCAGGGCCACAGCACGGTAATATAATATTATCATACAGTATTGAACCTCGGCTGTATCTTAGAAATAAATGCCTACAGCCGCGCGGTAAGTAAACATGCAATACGGCTGCCCGCCTCCAGCATTTTAATTACATTTGCCTGCTTTGTGTTTCCATTTAGTTTTGTGATTGTAAATATAGGTAGGTACTTTTTTAATACAAACAAAATTAGTTTCATATAAAAAAAAAAAAATATACTTTGTGAATTGAATAGGTGGGAAGTGTTCAATATAAATGCGTGTTGTGCTATGATTAGTAATACTTAATTAGAAAACCTTATTATAATTTATCTCCTAAAGTAAATTTTTATTCATAAAATGTAGACCACTTTTCTGACATAAAAACTCTTTGCTAAGATTTTTAAGAAGTACTGTTCGCTTTTATTGGAGCGTCTTGGTAATGTAAAACCGTGCGTTTTACATTACCATAACGCACTAGTGCGTCATGAGATATATTACGCACAAGTGCGTCATGAGATACATTACGATACTGAATTTGGAGGAATAAGAGACCCTTTACGAGCAGATGTGTTATAGAATAATTTTTTAACACATTTTCTCGTAAAGAAATACCCTTTACGAGCAAATGTGTTATAAAATTATTTTCAGTCAGTAAAAGTCAACCCGTGAAAACTTTAGTGAAGTGAACTTTCAATGCCTAGCATTAGTATGGAATGACAGCTCAATTCACCCTCACTACGCCTCCATTTTCACGCAGATCGCATTCGCACTGCAGATCTGTTTAAAAAAAATATTATTATTACCATTATGTATGCTCCAAATACACACAAAACTATTTATGTCGCGTCAATATTTCTCGTAGAATCCTCCACGGAGGTTTATTTACCAGTCATTAATCTCAAAGTTGTCCAAACTTCGGAACGTGCTCGGACCTATACGGAGTAGAAGAAAGTTTTCTTGCTATTAGAATATCGTATGGTGTGGGAAATAGCCTTGTAATGTTATTGAACAAAATATACTACGTGGCCATTTAGGAATTTCGTAATGATTCAACTACAATACAGCCGGTCTTTTCTGTAATTTACCCAGTGAAAACTTGAGTAAGTGGTTTGATTAGATTGTTTTTTTTTTGTTTTTTTGGATTTGAAATCTGAATTAAATTATTATCTTAAATTATCCAATTATCTTAAAGAACGTTTCAAGTTCCTTCATGACACACATAATAGATATCAAAGGTCATCGGAAAACTTGAGTCTAGATATGCCCAGGCACACCACTAATTTCTACGTTCGTTCACAGTGGAAGCTGTACGGCTATGGAATGCTTTGCCTGTGTCGGTGAGGCAAGTTCAAACATTACAATCATTCAAAAATTTGCTTAAAAATGATTACCTCTCTCTCTTAACACGTCTTTATAACTGTTCGTCACTCTATAAATGGTATGTATTTATGTATTTATTTTATTTATTTTTCTCTTGTTAATTATACTTATTATATATGTCTATTCAAATAATCTTGTATGGTATATATTTATGTAAATAGAACACCACACACTGCCTACTCATTGGAAGGCGTACGAGGAGCTAAAGCCAACTCGCAGAGGCCCTTTGTCGTTTTTAATGAAAAGAGGCACCAATCGCAGATTTTCCCTGTATGCATTATGTAAATGCATCCGTCATATTATTATTATTAGTGTGTAATGTAATGACAGCTCAATTCGCCTTCACCTCACCTACTTTTTCACTGGGTGATTTATACAGAATAGCATTGCTGATATAAAATATTTATTTGACTGTCAAAGATCTGCACTCTAGCTCTCTAGCCTCTTTAGATCTACCTTCTATTAGCCATCAGGACCAACAACATAACATGTTTTTTGAGACACGGAGGGGTCTTGATATGAAATGAATGGTCACTCAATACTTAATAATATCTTTGTTGATTTGACTGGCCTGTCGGTCTAGTGGTTAGTGACCCTGACTGCTATGCCAGAGGTCGTGGGTTCGATTCCCACCCAGGTCAAATGTTTGTGTGATGTGCACGATCATTTCTCCTGTGCCTGGGTGTAATTTATCTATAATATGTATGTATTTAGAAATATATAAGTATGTTTATCAGCTGTTTAGCACCCATAACACAAGCTATCAAGCTTAACTTGTGGCTAAATGGCGTTGTCTGAAAAGTTGTGGAATATTTATTATTATTATGAACCTTCCCTAAGTCCCATATTCTGCCGTGCTAAGCGCAAAATCGGTATTTAAAAAAAAACATATAATTGATTTGTACGGCATCAAAAAGCTAAAACTGCAGGTTGAAGTGGCAGTGGGCAGGGCACATAGCACGGAGGACTGATGACCGATGGGGTCGAAAGGTTCTCGAGTGGAGGCCACGTATCGGCAAGCGCAGCGTAGGACGTCCACCCACAAGGTGGACAGACGACCTCATTAAAGCCGCGGGAACGCGCTGGATGCGAGCCGCTTCCAACCAGTCTTATTGGAGATCTATAGGGGAGGCCTATGTCCAGCTGTGGACTTCCTATGGCTGAATTGATGATGATGATGATGATGAAAAAGCTTAAAGAGAGACAGACACATCCAATAAATGAAGCTAATTAGCGGTATCTTATTTAAAATATGTATATGAAAAAAACCCTTACAAGAGTTTAATCAATAGAGTAAAAAGTAATATTTACAAAAATTTAATTTTCTCGAATCTAGCTTCCCCTAAGATACCGCTTTTGCGATAAGCACGGCAGTATTAGAGGGTGAGCCTATTGGCATCAATCAGGCACACATCCAGACTCCGGGCTGCTACTGAGAAATTCCAAATGGAAACATGCCCAAACACCTTGCTTGACCAAGGGATCAAACCTGGGACCTCATGCTGAGCATTAGCGCTTGCGACCACTAGACCAACGCGGCCGTCTGAGAAAGAAAAACAAATCTCTCGACTTAGCACACCAGATTGTCGAAATGTGGAGTGTGGACTCTGCTGTCATTTTGCCAATCGCCTTAGGCTATAAGTCTCGATGAACATAATCATCAAAACTTGGAGATCATGAATAACTAACCTACTTTGCTTGTAACCCCATCCACGGAATGACCTCGGTGAGGGTAGCTTAACTTTTAATCAACCCATGTGGCTGTTTTTATTTAGCCACAAGCCCAAGGACAAACAACGAGTCATCAGCATAAATTTGCAAGTTAACAAAGTTATTGTGTCATTTGTCACGCGTGGTGGTAAGTTCCAGTATAGCGTGGATGCGTGTAGCTGGTACTTGATTTATTTATGTCACTTATAGGCTTTTAGTGGAGGAGAAAATTTTCTACTAAATACAGGGTGGGAAGGGAGTTTATAAAAATGTACAGTAGGTAATTTACCAGATTCACTGAAAAACGAAACTAGTGAAATAATGTGATTTAATAAACCTAAGCAAGTGTTCCTTGAAAAGCTTACTGTAGTTAAGTACAGTCACGAGCAATAATATGTATGCATTGTCACATTTTCTAAAATATCATAACTTCTATCTGTTATTATTATTTTATGTTTGTCTCTCGTTTTTTAATCTTTTTTTTTTATTATCTGTATTGCTGTTCTTTTGTTTTATGTTCTGTGCGTCCAAATAAAATATTTTCTTTCTTTCTTTTTCTTTCTATCTTAGATAAAATTTCTGATAATTTAGAAGAAAAAATGGTACTTATATTTTTGAATGGTAGCAGTTAAGATATTTTAGAGAATATGACAATGTATACATATTATTGCGCGTGAGTGTACGTTACAATGGCCTCGTTTACGATTATTGTCTTTTTAGTCTTAAAAACTTTTTTACAAAAAATAAAACCGACTTCAAAAATAACACTAAACGGTGTAAAATAACTCTAAATTAGGAAGTCTGTGGCTTTGGTACTTTTGTCTTATTCTGGATGGGCCACCGACTTCCGAATTTAGAGTTATTTTACACCGTATAGTGTTATTTTTGAAGTCGGTTTTATTTTTTGTAAAAAAGTTTTTTATTTTTCCATTTTTAGTTGTTCCCATATAAACATTTGCCATGAATTCATTAAAATATATTTTGCCCTGACAGAGGAACCTTTTAAAAATACGCGCCTAATGTATAGGAGTCCCCATTTCTAGTTTAAGACTTAGATCAAGTTGTCTAACAAGAGCCTCCTTACGTGTTAATTCCGACCAATATCAGACACCGGATAGCCAAGAACTGCGGTTTTTTCTTTAATTATGCAAGTCTACGTTTATATAATAATGCCGTTGGCCGTCAATACTATCGGCACAATGATTACTGTATTCACCTAGAGCATTCTTATTTATTTTTATTATTGATATGCACACGTTTGACCACTATCTCACCTGATGGTAAGCGATGATGTGGTCGACGATGAAGCACGCCTGTTAAGAAGCAACCTGTTCACTCTTGACTTACGCCCGATATTAATATTCTATCTCAATCCAAATCCCGATCCTTTGTTTTTGACGGCTGCTTCTGATTGGACATCTTTAAGACTCGGATAGGCGAATTCGGTCGTTGATTGGTTACAGACAAAGATCGGGATCAAGATAGCAACCGAGATAGATTATTAATATCCAGCGTTAAAGACCCCTTGTAACTATCAGGGAACACCGACTCCGGCAGGGAATTCCACTCCTTAACTGTACGCACAATCGAATGTGTACCCAAAACGTTTAGTACGTATGGGTCTACGTCTAGTAGTGGGTAGTAGATGTGTGTGTGTGTCTTGTGTCCGGTCATAGCAAAGAGGAGACCTTTGGCGCGTGATACTCAAGCCTCCTAACCAGTTCATCGAGCCCGCGAAGAGACTTCCGCAAGGGCACGCATTGGTACAGACTGCGTCAGCGGATGGTATTGCCGTAGCTGAGCTCTGAGCCAAACACAAAATTTAGCACAATTGTAAATTTTGTGTCTATATTTGCCATCCACACGCTAAGAACTTCTTCGATATAGAGAAAGCTTTCAAATGCGCTTCGTATTAGGAAGCTTTCTATATCAAAAAAGTTTCTAGCGTGTCGTGTACGACGTACGTCCAGTTCATCGCGTCCCTGCCTAGGCATGCCACGTTGTCAAATCGATCCCCTGACATGCCGTTGATGTGTCCAGCCCAGCTCGGGACGTCGCTCATGATTTCCCTTGCTATTTAAACCCATTGTATATGTATTTTGTCCATTTTGACTTTAATTTATTACGCGTATAATACCATAATAAAATAACAATTTAGCATAATCATTAAACACTCCTTTACTCATAGCAGTTATCTCAAAACGATCAATATCCAATCTGCCCTTAATTTACTTTAGGTTAACCTTTATACTGATCTAGAAATAATAGTACAAATAGTAAATTACTTTGGCAGCATTATGGTCCAAGTCCAACTAATGGAAACAAAACACTGTCCGGCCAGTGGGTGTGGATATAATATGTACAGTCGAGTCGTGTATACTTTCGTCAGTTTTCTAATATTTGTTGTATCAAGTAAGGAGACGTAGAAATACTCCGTAGTAAGTTATATTGAGAAACGAGCCAAGAAGGTCATCGGCCAAGATGCACTATTTGAGTCTTAACTACAAAGTCTTGAGCACCGACGCGACACCGAGTTGCTAATCTGTCGGTTTTCTATCGGTGATTCGGTGCCATTTCGGAATTCGGGGAGTGTGCATTGGAATTGCACAATTTAACTCCACCAAGCTCTTCACAATTGATAAACTTAAATAATAAGAGTTACAATAATATATTTATGAATATAAAATTATTTGAATTTCTAAATAAATTATTCATACGCACCAATTTCAATATATTAATGTCAAAATAAATAAATGAATACATAATAATAATTAATAAATCATAAATAACAATAATACAATTAATATCTATTAAATATAACAATACTACTAATATTCAGTAAATAATGTAGGTAACAATAAATTAATAATATCGAGGGTAATGTCAAATAAATAAATGGAATTTGAATAAACCCCAAATATTTGAGAATAGTTAATTTGTTCATGGTCTTAATATTTAAATAATTCTTCTATTACAATGAAATGATCACGTTAAGCAAGGCTTCCTCTCTCCTACCATTTTTTGCTGTGCCCTACAGGGTCCATAATGATCTCATTTATATCCCTACCACCTAAGAATACATATGGAAAGCAATAAAGATATTGAGTATTGAGTATTGAGTATCATCGGACCACTAGACGTATGCGGCCACGGGTACATGCTGAACTTCCCATACGTACATTTTGGGAGCGTATTTATTGTGCGAAAAGCTAAGGAGCGGAATTCCCAAGAGTGAACAGGTTACTTCTAGGCAAGCGTGCTTCATCGTTGACATCATCTTGGTGTCCTTAAATAAGTTTTGGAAAGAATCGAAATTTGAACATTATCTACATTGTCTATCGCCTCAGTAAGTATTACATACATTTATTTAATTATTATTTATTTAATACTTCAAGCACAAAAAAATGTACAAAGGCGGACTTAATGCCATAGACATTTTCTACCAGTCAACCTTCAGGTGATGCAGAGAAAAGCAGTGGCAGGTGCAATTTAAAATGAAAAAACAAAAAAAAAACAAAATAAAGCAAGCAATACTAATATATGTTTAGTATAAATACATAAATATGTACACTATAGTTATAAAATACATAATTATGATATACAAATATATTCAGTATAAATACATAAATATGTAAACTAAAGATTTAATATATATACTAAATAATACACAAGGAGTTGCGAAAACATTAGCGCTGTGAAGATACTACTGCCAACTTCTTACATCATTCTTTCTTCTTCTACATTCTAGTTATTTAGGGTATAATATGTGTACTCCTTCACTATCAAGTCCATTCAAAGGTTGTCTGTAAGAGATCGCTTTAAAAACGATAAGGCCGCCCATTGTGACACCTTAAGTAGCTCTTAAACTTATAATTTGTAAGTTTTTGATAATGGTGGACAATAAAGAGTATTCTATTTTATTCCTTTATCGAGCAATAAGTCAGAGGAGCTATAAGTACGATAACAGCCTCATGGGTAGATCGAAGGTTAAGCTACGCTTGACAAGACTCGAGGTTAGTCCGTGGATGGGTAACCGCTCATTACAAATCAAGATTCCTCCGTGCTTCAGAAAGCACGTTTAGAAGTTGGTCCCGGCTCTCAATTGTAGATCTTTGACATTCGTTACGGGCTCCTAAGTATCCACTCAGAAGCCCGAAAGTCTGACAACCAGTTTAACCGCAAGGGGTGTCGTGTTCTCTAGTATACCAGCCAGAATACCAGCGCTGCGGTATTTGTTTTCATTTATCGCAGCATCATGCTGAGATAGGAGCCTTTTTGACCTCGCACAGGTCTTCTCTTTTATTATTTAGTTTTATATTCTTTTTGTTATTATTATTTTTGTAGTTCCTGTGCTTGTCCCAAATAAATATTTTTCTTTCTTTCTTTCTTCTTCAGTAACTGCGTTGCAAGGGTGAGACTGGCAGTCGCTCCATGTCAAACACTGGTATTCAGCTGCATTCGGTTAACCTGGAAGCCGATCCCACCATAGTCGGAAAAATCTAGGCAGATGATCAAAGAAAAAGTAAAAAATACTCAATTTCTGAATCCCAAAAAAAAAATATTCAAAATTCATAGTTGAACAAAATATTAGATTACAAACATGAATTCTGTTGGGCCCACTTAATGACTTGTAAATAGGAGGAGGGCGTACCTATCATTAATAACCAAGGGAGGGCTGTCTTCCGCAGCTCCTTCGAGCAATTACCCCGTCGCCGAGCCACAGAGGGGCTAACAGAGTAGGTCATGTAAGAACAATAATCTTTTATCTGTACTAACATTATAAAGAGGTAAGGTTTTGTGACGTTGTAGGGTGTAATTACTGGATGTACGGAACCAAATTCTTTAAAAAAAAAACTTCTTTTATTCACCAAATCAAAATAACAACCTTGCACGATTCAAGTACCTTTTTTTTTGACGCTGGGGAAAACGCATTACGCATACCCTCCCATCGGGGGATGGGAGGGGGTATGTGGGACTCCCCGGTTCGACCCGGTATACCCACTAAAAACCCCAGCGTTGTTCCCGCTTCGTCTTGGATGGTGGGGACTGGGAATCCGGCAGAGCCTTTTCGTCCAGTCCCCACGATTCAAGTACCTAGTTTACAAATAACTATTAGAGATGTTAAAGTCTTCGTTTGTCATAGTATCGGTATTTATTATGGTTGTTAAACACGGAACAGGATTCACTCTGGTCCCCGTACTAGTATAAACTGTATTACTGTGGAACAGTTTTCCTCGTTCTCTAATTTACGTAAGGTAGCAGACTTGTGACAAACTTAATTACTTAATCGGGTTAAAGAAATAGATAATGATAGTATAATTAATTAATAACAAAGTAAAGTACCACATAAGTTAAGCACGGGTTGGCAAACATAAAACAGTGAACTTGATTTTTGTAAGATGTAGGTAGATGTAAAAGTTGACATAGTATACGCAAAATATTTAGATGCTTAGTTTGTTTACATTGTGTTTTGGTTACACTTAATTGTTTGTTCGCTCTTTTTAAAAGGTAGTATTTAATTAAATTAAATGTATAGTTAGCATTAATAAAAAATAAATTAAATGTAAAAGTAAGGTCATTATTTCACTGTTTATAAAACTCGTTCAAATGTGTATGTAGTGTATTGCGTGTGTAAAGTGACGTAAATGTGTTAAGTATACATGTGTTTTACCAATAGAAAGCCACATTATTTATAAGTGTGATAGGCTATATCTAACTGGCATGTTTGTCAAGTAGCTGGTGGCCCTGACTGGTGGCAAAGTGTTCTTGAGTTATTCCATCTGGAATTTCTCAGTAGCAGCCCAGACTCTGAATTTGTGCCTGATTGATGGCAAAAGGCTCGCCCCCTATTACATGGGATTATAACACAACTGGCGAAATGTGGGTGCTCTACACCTTAGCCTAATCCGTCGGGGATTACTGGCGTGATGTTATGTTATGTAAAAGGACACTATGTTATGCGTTATACTATGCGCTTGAGTCTATTGAAAAACGAGCCAAGAAGATCATCGGCAATGATGCACTCGTTGAGTCAATACTTCAAAGTCATGAGCATCGACGCCGAGTTGCTAGCCTGTCGGTTATATTTCGGAGAGTGTGCATCGGAATTGCACGAATTAATTCCACCAAGCCCTTTCCACTGTCGGACCACCAGACGTACAGCACTGCGCCACCGGTACATGGATATCCCAACCATACGTATTAAACGCTATGGAAACACATTCATTGTGCCAACAGCTAAAGAGTGGAATTCCCTGCCGGTGTCAGTGTGTCCTGATAACTACAACCTAGGTGTCTTCAAGTCAAGAGTGAATAGGTTGCTTCTAGGCAAGCGGGTTTCATCGTCGACCACATCATCGCTAACCATCAGGTGAGCTAGTGGTCAAACGCGTGCCTATCAGTATAGAAAAAAAAAACTATGTTCAATAAGGACACAGTTTCATTACTGTTACCTTTTCACTGTGACATAGGTACTTTGATAACTCTGTATTTGTGTGCCTTACTTATGCATACAAAATATCATCTCTACATATACCAGAAAGGGAACGTCATTATGTCTGTACAGACGTATAACCTTGAAATACTCAATTATGTATTACATAATAAATCAATGTCAGGAATTTGCTGGAGATGGGTCCATCTTTGAATTGGAGATCATCATATCATATCGTATTTTTTATTTCATAATAATTACAGTTATTTCAAACATAACATTACGCCTGTAATCCCTGAAGGGGAAGGCAGAGTAATAGGCGCGAGCCTTTATCCATCAATCGGGAACAAATCCTGACTCCGGGCTGCTACTGAGATATTTCAGATGAAAAAACTCAATACCACTGCTCGACCCGGAGATCGAACCCGGGACCACGTGCTTAACAGGAGCACTTGCGAACAAGACCAACGAGGCAGTCCAGGAAATAATTACAGTTAATAGAATTTTAATATGAAATAGGTACTTAGATTTTAAATGGTATTTAAAACTAGTGCTTGCTTTAATCCCACCTGATGGTAAGCAGTGATGCAATCAATTGATGTAAGCACTAGTTTATCATTAAGAGCCTATTCACTCTAGCCTTGAAGACACCTAAATTATAATCTGACGGAATAAACACACTAGGAAGGGGCGAAAGGCGAGCTTTTTGGGGGACTGTCTTATATAATTTTGACGTTTAGAAAGTTCTGAGTCTCTGCCCAATTTGAATAAATGACTTGATTTTGATTTTGGACAAGAAGACCGCAGCAGGCAAGTTATTCCAGTCCTTCGTTGTACGCGGTGTAAACGAAACGCTTTGTCCGGATAGGGATAGGACAATGTAGAGGTGGACATTTGGTTGCCAGAAATATCAATAACCATTGTTTTTTTTAAAGTATACAGTGTTTTTCTACCATATAAGTATTTTATAATTTGTGCTGTAATAGTATTATACAGAATTAAAAAGAATATTTTACAACTTTTCACACAACGCCATCTAGTCCCGAGCTAAGCTAAGAGCTTGTGTTTTGATCACTAAACAGCTGATAAACATATTTATGTATTTCTACATACATACATGATATCGTGAACACAGAACAAATGATCGTGATCATCACACAAACATTTGTCCTGGGAGGGAATCGAACCCACGACCTCCGGCATAGCAGTCAGGGTCATTAACTACCGGAACAACCGGCCAGTCAAAATGAGTTCATACCTATATGAAGTTCAGTTAAGTAATTATAATTAACAAACTCTAGGTTAATTATTTAACATCCCTAACTGTCCAAATATTGCATCTATCTACTATTTCAAGAAAAAACCCCAAAAAATGCTGAAAAACCAGTGTCCTCATTTACCTATTGATTAAAAACAACGCACAAACACTCCCCTTAGCGTGCAACGGAACGCAACACAAATCCACTATAAGTAGACGTAATCAGCGCACAAACGCGTAAATCGGCGAATAAAACCGCGCGGCAACTTTTTAATTTTACGTGTTTACGCATAATTGCGCTCCGTTACGCGTAAAAGCCCGTAAATCTGTCCGATTCGTTATTTATTTGCTATTTGCCGCCTGTGAAATATAAGCAAGCCGTAAGTGTTTGTGGTTCAAGCTGATTTACTTTATACGACTTTTGTGGGGGGAAGAAATTACCTTTTTTTCATCAGCATGGGAGAAACTTCAAAGAGGTTAGAAGTAGGCCAGCATATCAAGCTACCCCAATGAGTCAAATTGCTTTGATAGTCTTGCAATTACAAATTTACTAAGGTTCATGTTAAATTGGGAAAAAGAGTTATTCATCAACTCGCCCTCAATAAACTCGCCCGATCGGGGGAGACAGCACATTTTTAAATTTACCTATTCTTATATTCGTCAACTCGTACGGCGGTGTAAAGTACAGTCAGTACAGTACAGTAATTTTGTTTTATTTTATTTTAAACTGATTATTTTCCTCATAACTCCGAAAGACTTTTATAGTTGACTGTACCAAATTAGCAATGATTTTAAATGTCGTGCGAGTTGACGACAAGAAAAATAAATTAAATTATTTTGTGCCATCTCCCCCATTCGGGCGAGATTTGGTCGGGTGAAATGACGAATAACTCCTAACTAATTGTCAGTCTGGGTTAGCATGATGTGCTGGCATCATCGCGTCAGTACGATAGGCAGAACATACGTGCAGCAAGCAGTGTCGCTAACCGCACTCTAATAAACAAAAAATTATGACTGCAAAAAAATTATGACATGAGATAAGCCGTGTAATGACGTTACTGCATAAGCTCACAGCCACATAAGGCGCGTGTCCCGCCTGTTTAAGATTCCTTTACTATTCAGTGGCGCAAGACTTATATCAGCTTATATCAGGCTTATATCAGCAGTAGTAGACGTATGTGTAACTGAAATATCAATAAATATTCCTCAGTTATTCCTTCCAATATCATTGCTCTAATTAATGGTGAAAACGGCACCGACATCCATCCGTTTTGGACATCTAAGCATACACTCAGAAGCGAAAGGTGACTTTGTTTAGATCTATACATGGTAATGTATAGATTCAAAGTAAAGTATCCACGAACTGTTTGTATTCGTTAAAAAAAAAGTTTACCATAATTTGATAATAGGATTAAGTAGCTAGCAAATCAAGCTATCTCTAAATATCAAATGTTCCCTAATGAACATGAACTTTATTCTGCTTGAAATAAAATTAAAAATCATATACATACATATATACATTGGGGTAGCTTGATGTGCTGGCGTCCGTTCTTTACTGCAGGCTACTGATTACTATTTTTGATATTAATTATAGAAATTGAAATATTTTGAATTGATGCTCCTTCTCTTATTATCCAGAAAACAGTATCCTGTATACCTACATTAGCTGACAGATGATGGGACAGCCCCATACCGGGGCATTGGATACAACTTTATGCCACTGTGGCTTAGTAATTAATAGTTTGTGTTGTTTTTCTGGTAGATGTTAGTACTAACACTAGTTTGTAAGTCGTGTGTATACTTAATGGACTATTGTGTTCGAAAAAAAAATTTAATTAATTAATTATTGAAAGTCGCGAGCAAAATGCTAGACCGTAGGCATGTTCTCAAGCGTTTGCATACGTGAGGTTCATAATTGCTTTTTATTTACAAAGAGTTAAAAAATACAATTTTATTTCCATATTCCTCCAATTTATCATTCATATTTGAATGAATTAAAATGAAATCCACATTTTTTTCGTACAAACGATATTTTAAAACACTTCGTAGAAGTCCTCTCACCGTAATTGCATCGTATCGCAGCAACATCGTCTCGTGTAAACAACGATAAGTTATAAATAAATAGCACTTATTTCGATATTATTCGACGGACGTGACGCGAAATATTGAACGCTGGGCGTAATGTCTACATAATTAACTTTATTGGACGTTATATTAATTTTTGTGATGGCAATGTTTTAAAATTGAAAAATAGATCGTTGACCCCGACAGCCATTATTACGGTGCAGTAGCGACATCTGTCTCAATAAAAAACGAACCAAAAAATTGACGTGTCCTAGGCAATGATATTATAAGTAAAAAGGTGTAGATAGGTTACCCAAACAACATTCGATCTTCAAAAGCGGCACACTAACGCACGCACGCGTCTATTGACGGCGCGACGCGACACTGAGGTCAAGTGTGGCTAGTTAGCCACATTTTAACGTGTCGCTTGCTGATCGCTTATAACCTATCTACACCTTTTTACTTATAATATCATTGGTTCTAGGTCACATTATGACAAACAACAATCATCATTCTTAAACCGCTTCAGTTTAAATCCAGACAGCATTAATTCAAATATTTTCTATTTTATATTTTCAGACAGTCAAATATGTTCCCAGCTTGTATGTTATTCAGTTCCTTTTATTTATTTATTTTAAAAGGAACACCAACGACATATTTACGTGATCTTAAACAGGTACAAATTATATAGACATCCAATTCTGTGTAAGTATGTCAGTTAAAGGCGTACACAGCTTATAGAATATGACAATACATTTCATATAAATCAATATTTATAAATTTAGTTGGATTGAATTATTATTGGATACACATTGAATAAAAAAAAATAAGATTTTAAATTATTAAATTAAATTAAATTAAAATTGTATTAAATAATTTTATCATACAAAAGTTATAATTTTCTCGGCAGTATTATATTGATCATATTTTAATGGCCTCTTCAATTCATATTCATATGTACAGACGCCAGCACATCAAGCTACCCCAAACTGTCAAATTTTCGCAATCAAATATGAACCTTATCCTATTTGACATAAAGTTGAAAAACGATCAAAGAAATTTGACTCATTGGGGCAAAATTTATGTGCTGGCGTCTGTACTTTCTATGTTTATCTTAGACGTCACTGAATAAAACTAGAAAAAAAAAATCAGATTAAAAAACCCCCAACACCAAAAAGTAAAGCTCACATTTAAAAAGTGAATAATAACACTTTCCTAACGATAGGTTGGTGCAAACCGCATCTAAAGCAGTTCGTAAAACGTAAAAAAATAGGACAAAACCGACGAAAAAATGTGCGTCGAAGTCCTTTCCACCCTTTATACAAACGCAATATTTCATTTTTCACGCTAAACTACAACACACCATCAAATCCCAGTACGAGAGCCAACAAACATACTTTCAAACTTGATTTTCCAATTTCATAGTGACATGGATCCAGTTTAATCCGGCCGAATCCAACGCAATCTAAATTTATTACATCAATTGCTAGTTGCGAAAATTAAAACTTGCCTTGTCGGCGGCGATTCGATGTTGCCAAATATTTAAATTTGAAAACCGTTATTAGTTTTTAATCCATTCAATGTAGCATTTTTTGGTGCATTTTTAATATATTTTATTTATATTAATTATTTTTTAGAGTGGAAAGGACATCGGAGAAATTAAAACAAAATTTCAACTAAAAACATTGAAATTAGAAAG
Organism: Euplexia lucipara; assembly: GCA_921972225.1. Taxonomy (NCBI): domain Eukaryota; kingdom Metazoa; phylum Arthropoda; class Insecta; order Lepidoptera; family Noctuidae; genus Euplexia; species Euplexia lucipara. The sequence continues at coordinate 17,028,005 of OV179161.1, read as the reverse complement.
AGCTTATGAATAAGTTCAACGCACGAATCGTTTTTTGAACTCATTGTATCAGATTGTGCGTCCTTACAACCTGTGTACGGTAGAAACAATTGAAGACGAAATTAGATTTTCATTTTTTTTAATAAGATGGTCACTTACTCATATGTAACGTTCACGCCTGTAATCCCCAAAGGGCTCGGCAGAGGTGTACCTGGTAGTACACCCATATTTCGCCAGTTATGTTTAAGTCCCATGTAATAGGGTAAATAAGAAGGTAAACAAGATAAATTGATTCTAAGACGCGACGAAGTTTGCCGAGTTTATGAAAATCTCAATAAAAAATGTTTTAATACAAGCGAAGCGAAGGCATACCGGTAGTCAAAGACATTCAATGCTTGCCTCAGACGGACATCACGAACATAATTATCATCCGAAACTTGTGTCCTGGCGGACACAAATCTATGAGTTTAATTCAGTACGCTCTGCTGCCGCTCTCTGTAGTATCTTAAATCTCTTTATAATAATTATTATTACCTATTTATTTATTTGCCAGAAACAAGGTACAGACGCCAGCACATCAAGTTACCCCAATGTGTCAAATTTTCCCAATTGAATATGAACCTCATTCTGTTTAACACAAAGTTGAAAAACGATCAAAGAAATTTGACACATTGGGGTAACTCGACGTGCTGGCATCTGTACAAGGTTGTAAAATTAAGTTTAAACAGTTTTTCATGTCTCGCTGACACAGCAGCATGAAAAATAAGATTGAAATCAATTGAAATGTGAAAAAGACAAGTTGACATTACAAGCAATTGAAATGTTGCAAAAAAAAAATACCACAGATTATAGATTCATCCTATCACCAAAAATTTAGCGATCCTACTAATGTTATAAACGCGAAAGTTTGTGAGGATGGATGGATGGATGGATGTTTGTTACCCTTTCACGTTAAAACTACTAAACGGATTTTGATAAAATTGGAGTTAATATGGAGTTAGCTGAGAACCCTGATTAACACATAGGCTACTTTTTATCCCTGTATTCCTACGGGAACGGTACCTATGCGAGTGAAACCGCGTGACGTCTGCTAGTAACTTAAATAATTATTTATTCCTGTATTGTGATGCCAGTCCAATCGAAAAGAATTTACTACTTTGCCGGTAGTCAACAACAAAACCAAAACAAAATCGAACAATAAGAAGTATTTAGTCTTACAAAAGCGTCGTGGACAAATTTTATTAAGACCCGGCTCCCACTCGTAAGTCTCATTTAGGTCGGTAAACACTAGACTAGTACAATATCTCCTTGTTGCGACCCCAGCTCGATGGAGGTGCTTCCACATACAGACTACACTGTCCAGCTAGTAGGTTTTTATTAGTTTTTTCTTTCCATTCAGTTTCGTTTAGGTTCTAGTTGAGTTTCGGTTTAAACACATTACAGATAGACAATTTACAATAAGAGTTTTTAGGATACCGTACATAAAGGTTGTCAACGGTGTATTACTGTGTCTCTTGTGGTTTATGTTGGACATTTCGGTAAAAAGAAAACATTGCACATGGCAGTGATTATAATATTGAAACCTACAAATAAAACACAATATACATGTATGAAAATCAAAAGTAATTTATTCAAATAAGGCTGAGGATCAGCACTTTTTAGCGTATTTCAGCTTTGGCCGCCACTCCCGTAGGATCAGAAATCTAATTTTAACTAGCTCATACTATTTGGCACTAAATTAAGTAACAATGAAAACAAAATGTGAAATAAAATATGGTGTGTGAGCCTCTGTTTGCAGATCTGACTTATAATAATAATATTTTTTATTTGTTTCAGACCACATTAGATCCATATAAAAGTTAATAAATTTGACCTTACATACGCAACGTTTAATGTGTGTAGGTAACACTTGTTTAAAAACAAAGTTTAGATTTAGTAACTAAAATACAATTCTAACACCTCCTCTGTCCGTCCCTATGCTTGTCAATAAATATATATTGTAGGTAATTATTTAGATATTGTCTGACAAATCTGTATAGAATTCCTTAATAACCTCTCTTCATTGAAACGCGTTTCCCACAAGCTTAGCGGTCCTCTCCAAACTGCCATAATAAAATTCAAACCGTTCTATATACAGTGTGTTGCCAGCTTAACGGTTAAAGACAAAAGCGAACGCTAGTGCCCTCTACGGCTAGATTCCGAAACAAAACTGCAGCAGAGACACGACACAGCGGACATTATCATACGTAGTGATAAAATAAAGTGGAATTAGCAAGCACTCGCTGTTTACATCGACCAAGATAAACTTAACTCGTTGTGTTTTTAGAAAAGGGATTTTAAATAGTATGGCGTTGTTGTTTTTTGTTTTGTGTTGGCGGATTAACTGGTTTAGTTTCGGTACCCAATGGTGCCAACGAAACTCTTTTACCCATTGTTAAGACTGGTTGCCAGCCTTTTGGGCCTCAGACTACCCATAACGATAATAAAAACTCTACATATGACAGCAGGCAGAGATAGTAAGCTGAAGGAGCTTTCGACATGTCATTTCACAGGTACGGAGGACTCTAGTTAATCGAGCAGCCGTGAGGCACGCTATTTTTGTATTTTCATTTGCATATTATTATGTCATGTTTTTACCATGCGTGTTTTAAACTGTTACCAATAAATGTTTTCTTTCTTTCTTGCTTCTTTCTAGGAGAACACCCATTAATTTACCGACGTTGGTAACTGTTGCTTCACTTCACCAGCAGTGCGATTCTGGTCAAATCACCGCGTGAAAATGTAGGCGTAGTGAGGGCAAAATTGAGCTGTCATTCCATACTAACGCTAGGCATTGACAGTTCACTTCACTTAAGTTTTCACGGCGTGACTTTTACTGAATCGACCGGCTGTTCAGAAAATTATTACTTCGCCTCGCCACGAATACTCTATACCTAAGCTTCACCACGAATCTTAAATTCCTACTCCTAGCGTCTAACTCAAAAGACAAAAAAACTTCACAAATAGCGAGAGTAATAAAGTATATTTCTAGCTACATTTATTTAAAGTATATCTCTAGTTTTACATTTATTTAAACCGGGTGTCCACACGTCGCGGTGCGTGACTGGAATACTTTTGACACGCGCTGTGTAACTCAACGCGAATTCAAAACAAATTATGTCGGCAACTAATTTGTGAGCAATGGATTTGTGCAATTACATTAGGTTTGTTGGAAGTTTTACCGAGTTGTGACGTCATTATGTTGTAAAAATTACGGGGGTGAGTGGTGGAAAATTGTGTGATTACATTTTTCATTATTGCCAACAAAACAATGCGTCAGTTTCGTGTTACGGACGAAATAGAAAGTTTGGTTTGAAAGACGTACGGTAAAATATTTGCTTGACAGTGATAAGGTAACTTAACTTCCGTCGTGTGGGCTAACGAGCCGAAGGTCATGATTAAGAAACATAACATAACGCTATATTATCACATATAGTGCGTTCGCGTTAAGAATGCAGTGAGTTATCATTACCCGTCGGCCTAGCCCCGCCCCCTAACCAATCAAATCTTTTCAAATTCATTTTTATAAATTCATTAGACTAAATCTTTTAATATATCATTTGTTTGAATTTAACACCACTGTGAATACACCTTTATCTTGCAGTTGCACTGATGACTTCACTGCATTCTTAACGCGAACGAACTATAGTAACATAGACTATATTTTATTTTTAAAATTACTTGGGAGGGGAAATCTTAAAGTTCGAAGGGAAAGTACAAATTTCACGCGAACAAAGTCACGAGCAAATTGCTAGTATTTATCTATTTTATTAACCAACCAAGTAATTGAAAAAGCTTTCATGAGATCACCAACTCGCCTTCAGCTAGTGTTGTATGAGGCCTTTGCCTCAGAGTAGAACAGCAACATTTTAGAACCTCAGAAGGTACCAAAAATTCATCGCATTTGTTTCAAAGCAAAGACGAAATCAAAAAGGTGGTAAAATTAAAAATGTGGAATGCATTAAGGTACCTCGTTTGAAAGGACTTGTCTCGTTTACGGGACTTATAAGTTATCTCTGAGAAAGTAATAGCACTTTCATGGGATGTAGAAACGTTTCCGTGTCTACTAATCATTCTTGTCTGCAGTCTAATTTTCTTTTTAGGGTTCTGTGCTAAAATTCGTGGAACGAAAAGCTCGTGTAGGTATTGTTTTAGCGACTTACAAAAAAGGACGAGGTTCTCAATTAGGCTGCATGTCTTTTTTGATGTGTGTTAACGCCGTCTTTTATGGGCTGATTTGATAAAATCTTTTTTTGTTTATAATTATTTTATTTATTTATGTTAAAACCAAAAAGGTAAGTAACTTATAAACTAAGCTCCACAAAACCGTTGCAATGGTTTGACTGTGGAAAGAGAGAGGGTACAAGGGTTGTATACTTTCTGTGTCGGTTCTATTTGAAATTTATCGACATCGGTTACGTATTAAATGGAAAAGTAATAAATCATCTACATGAACAAACACCAAAATTTGCATAATAAAAACTCTTTACAAAAAAAATACTACACTAAGAGGTTTCAAAAATAACTCTAAACTTTAGCTGTCCGAAAATATAGAGGTATATACATACCCTGGGTTCAACTTGAGACCTATGACTTGGCTGTCCGCCGGGCACACCGCTAGACTACCGTTGCTCGCTAAGAACTTTAAAGTTACATCATTATTTATATTGGTCAGCGTTTTAAAACATTTCACTATATACAAAAAGTGTTATATACAGAACCTTTACCCATTAAAAGCCGGCTTACAGTCTGGTTTCAAAGCCTAACTCTAAGTTAACATATTCAAACGTATACTCTCTGCAGGTGGGGTTAGAACTACTTATGTAAGAGTCTCCGAAATTACCTGGAATTTATGAGTAAGATTATATTATGAAATCCTCTCATGGGAGGTTCTACTGCAGGAACAAAGGTTTTGTGTTTAAATTCTTTCTTAATATTGCTCGCTTCCTAATCTTAGTACGAGGGATGAAATTTACATTAAATGCAATATTTATCTGCAAAAAATGGAGTCAGCCATAAGGTCAAATGTAGTCCATTAAATGATAAATTAAATACTTGAAGGACCTAAATCAAATATTCCACAACATTCACACAAAGCCACATAGTCCCAAACTAAGCAGAGCTTATGTTAAGAATACTAGACACCTAAAAAACACACTTATATATGACTGGCCAATTGGTCTAGTAGTTACTGACCCTGACTGCTATGCCGGAGGTCGTGGGTTCGATTCCCACCCAAGACAAATGTATGTGTGATGAGCACGATCATTTGTTCTGTGCCTGGGTGTTATTTATCTATAATATGTATGTATTTAGAAATATATAAGTATGTTTATCAGTTGTTTAGTACCCATAAATACAAGCTCTGCTTAGCTTGGGACTAGATGGCGTTGTGTGAGAGTTGTGTAATATTTATTATTATTATTTATTATATTTCTAAATACTGTTACACATCATGGATAAATTACACCCAGAAATAGAAAAAAAAATTGTGCTCATCACACAACATGTCTTGGATGGGCATCGAAGATACGAACTCGGTTATAGCAGTCAGAGCAACCAACCACTGATGATGAGCACGATTTGTACTGTGTCTTGATCTAATTAATCTATTTTTTTTTTCTTTAAACCGTATAAATTCAATTTAATTAAATCCAAGATCTATGTCAATCAATTAATAAATCAGCAGGCCTAGCCATCAGGCCTAGCCATATTACAAATTCTATTTCTATTATCCTAATCGATAAGGCGACAATAGAAAGAAAATGGCGATATGGAATAAGCTGTTTGTCAACTGTCAAGTGTTAACGAGTAGATTTGTAATATGGCTGTAAATGAAATACACTTGACACTTATCTATAAATGTATGTATAAAGTTTTTATACAGGCTGTAACGGAAAGGGTATATACATACAAACAGGGTGAATAGAGTATTTAATAACGAGTCTTTCCTCAAAATTTCAGCTCCCAACTAATAACTTTGAAACATCACGATATTATTTAATATCGACAGTTTATTAAATGCAAAATCATAACAAACGTGTCAGCGCACTATGGGGGTCATAATCCTGTCCGGCAAGGTTCCAGTATACAAGGTTCAAGGTTCCAGTAGTACAGACCTATCGGGCTCTGCCTAACCGCCGAAGGCGCGATGGCGCGTGCGGGCTCAACTTTACAATTATGTATGTATATGTATAAAAACGTTGCCATGTCGTTTCTTATCACCAAGAGAATCCGTGCCCTTCGTATGTATATACCCTTTCCGTTACACCCTGTATAAGACGTATGTTTATCAGTTGTCTGTGTATGTGTATGAGTACTACTCATAGCACAACCTCTGCTTACTTTGGTATTAAATGGCGTTGTGTGACAGTTGCGGAATATTTATTTACTTTGTTATTATTTATATTTCACGTGACGTACGCCTTTATTTAAGTATTGCGTGATGTCGCGCCTTAGTATACTGTTTACCAAGAAGTGGCGTCACAAACCCCCTTTCCTTTTTTATAACGTGTTATATATTTTTTAATTGTATGCTGTGGATAACGTAGTTGATTGCATAATTATTACTTTTAAGTTTGTTAGCTTCGTATTCTTTATTATGCAATTGTTTGTTGTTCCAATTACAATAAATTAAATTCCTGAACTTAGATGCACTGCATCTTTGTCAGTTTTATTAACCGACTTCATTGATTTTATAATGCAAAATTACGTGTCCAAAATTTTAAGTCTTGCAACTAAATTTTAAAATAGTTATTCTCAACCGTATTAAATGAGGCCTCAATATATTGCTCTTCGTTTTATCCAGGTGTTATTGAAAATTGTTGTCGAACCAAACGGTCAAACATAATCCAGATACATGACTGTCCCTGAACCCGCTAAATCAGACTATCTCTGAACCTATCAGCCCATCAGTCACTACCTTACATCCTTCTGTACCAATCGTAGAAACACTTGATTAATAGTGTTGCACCCATTCACACATCACGCGCCAGGTCTGACTAATCAATCATACAGAATTCTGATTTATATTCAGAAGGGACACGGCTCTATTCCGTCCCATTGATTTTTTTTTTGTCAAGTTGGCATGACGGGAGCACGATGTCAGGTGAATTTTGCGTCGAGATTTTCGTTTTTAGGTTGGCTGAATTGTATCAGAATTTTGCATAGGAGTGATCAATGGACGACTTAATCGATGTTGATGGTACAGATTGTTTGATTGATAGTTAATTTGTAGGATATAATATAACATTTATTTATTCATTCAACTTACTCACAGTACAACTACTACGTTCAGCATAAAATTAACATAACAAAATAATGCTGAAGAGTTCAATGGGCTATTCTCCGGTTAATATCCTAAAACGATAAATATTCCAGAGATTAAGAACTCATTAAGAATTAATTGAAATGTTGTTATCTATTTTTTAATATTTGCAATAATAGCCAAGTATGTGTTTGTGTGGAAAAAGTTGACAAATATTTTTTTAATTAAAATAAGTAAATTAAAATGTCTATCAACTTTTGCCTACTAAAGCTAATACAAACCTGTATTTTAACAGCAGTTTTCTTTACCCTACTATTTTGCATACCGCTTATCCTCCCATCAAATCCACAAGCGCAATCGCATCGTAACTTACTCCAAGTACCATAACCTAAATTCATACAACTACCCTCATTCAGCATCAACAAAAAAGAAACCTACCGACACTACGCGAGCAGCCCTCTTTAACCCACTTAGCCGAAATCCGGTTCACACGTGTACCTACCCTCCGAAAAGGCACATAATCCAGAATCGATATCACTCGACCTAACAAGATCGAGTTTGGCGCGATTCGTGACATTTAAGGCGGCGCGTGACTCCATTTACGAACGATACAAAAGGACTTGGATCAAAGGACCAGCTGAGTTAAAGACTAGTGTTGTTGTGAGAAAATCGAGATATAATCGAGTATGTTTTGGGGGAATTAGGAATACGTGTTTTTTTTTTGTTGGATTATGATACACATTACGCCTGTAGGGGTGTGCCTGTAGTATCTACACCCACATTTCGCCAGTTATATTAACGTCATTATGTTTGTGTGTGTGTTGTTCTGTGCATCACCTGAAGGTTGACTGGTAGAAAATGCCTATGGAATTAAGTCCGCCTTTGTACATTTGTGTGCTAGAAGTATTCAATAAATAAATAAATAAAAGGAGGAGATCAATCAGGCACTAATCCAGACTCCGGGCTGCTACTGAGAAATTCCAGATGGAAAAACTCAATAACACTTTGCCTGACCCGGGGTTCAAACCCGGGATCAGCATTAGAGATAGCGACCACTAGACTAACGAAGTAGTCATTCTGATTGTGAATTATAATACCTACTGTTTGTTAAATTTACCTTGGACAGGATTCTTGTGTTAGAGATTTCCTGTCCCACGGGCTAGTGTCATGTCGGGTACCGAATAACAGTGTGCCTAATACGACTGATTGCAGCAAACGCAACGCGTTAGTTCAAACGATTATGACCAATGAAATTATAAGTAAAAAGGTAAAGATAGGTTTTACGCGCTCAGCAAGTGACACGTTTAAATGTGGCTAACTAGCCCCACTTTACCTCAGTGTGACGTCGCGCCCCAGGACGCGTGCGTGCGTTAGTGTACAGTTTTTGAAGATCGAATTATGTTTAAGTAAACTATCTACACCTTTTTACTTATAATATCATTGATTATGACAATACCTACTCATTTCTTAATTTTATTTCAATGTTTAGGTACCAATTTGTAATTAATTTAAGGCCAGGACACTGTGGCATAGTTGAAACATACTATGATACATATTTAAAGCAATTAATCATCTTAATATTACACCCACATGAAACCCAAATGCAGAGTTGCGTGCCTTGGGTTCGAATTCGAGACCTATAACTTAATAGTCCGCCGGTCACACCAAAAGGCCACTACATAAAAACTAAAAACACAAAGTGTCCTCCATGGTTCATGACACAAAAATCGATTACAGCAAAAGCAAGTGACATTATCATGAAAATATTTAGCCATTTCACGGCAGAATGAAGTAATTTATTATTATTAATTAAAACCGATATCCACACATTCATTTAAATGCGAAAATGAAATGAATGTGACAAACTTGATTTCACAAAGGGGCTCAGTTGACACTTTCCGAAAATAGCGAGAATTTCTGGAAAATTTTCGTTATTTTATTTTGTGTTTTAATAACGTCAGTATTATCGGGGTACGTAAGAGTTAGGTATTTTTTCGATATTGACTCTTGTTTCTAACACTATAGCGACATAAATGGTCTGCAGCAAAGGATGTAATAATCGAAATATAAATAGAATAAAATATGGAACCTCGATTGACCTACAATTAAAATAAGTTATGTAGTACCTACGTCGTCTCCCTTGTGTTTTCTCGTTTTTTATATCTATAAATTGTGTAAGTTTATTGAAAGAAACAAAATGAAGTTATAAGCTAAAAGAAAAAAATGTACTTTCCCCCTTCCTTTTTTTCTCACTTACAACATTAAAATGTCTGTGCAGAATAAGGCTTTATTTGTTTGGTTAATTATAAATTATCTTTTCTCTCTTAGCTCCCTAAATCAATCGATATTTACTAATTTAATCTCCAGCGTTTGATGGTTTATCATAGTACCTACGTGTTATTGGCAAAATTGTGGTGTCTCTCTTCCACAAACGCCACAGAGAAGAGTTGAAGTTGAAGTAGTACCTACGTATTGGTTATCAAGGTACTGAAAACATCGTGAGGAAACCGGCATGCCTGAGAGATACTTCTTGAGGGCATGTAATGCCAAGTCAGAGGGCCAAAGGCGGTATAATTAAATAAATAAAATAAATAAATATTTCACAACTTTTCACACAACACCATTTAGTCCCAAGTTAAGCTTGAGAGCTTGTGTTATGGGTACTAAACAGCTGATAAACATACTTATATATTTCGAAATACATACATATTATACATAAATTACACCCAGACACAGAACAAATGATCGTGCTCATCACACAAACATTTGTCCTGGGTGGGAATCGAACCCACGACATCCGGCATAGCAGTCAGGATCACTAACTACTAGACCAGGCCAGGCCAGTCAAAAAATTAAAACTCTGACACCAGGTTGACCACATGACAAGAAGATCAAGGTTCTGGTTTTCTTTATTTATATATAAACTGTACAAAGGCGGACTTAATGCCTTAGGCATTTTTTACCAGTCTACTTTAAGGTAATGCAGAGACAGAACATGGTAGGCGCAAGAAGAAGGTTTTAAGGCGTATTTGTAATATTTATGTACTAATAATAGTTTACGCGAAAGGGGTAGTTTTACTATAAGACGAAACTTGAAATCGTGAAGAAAGGCAGCTATTTTATCACATAACTCGACAAAATGTATGAAAGTTCATAGAGTGAAATTTATAAGTATTGGAAGTCGGGTTTTTGGCTAAATAACAACAACTGATCACACTGATCGTTCGAAGGGTATATCCACGTAACCATTAATTTACATATCAAAAACCTGAGCAAAGTTTTCTTTCGTATTTACAATTAAAAGTTTATAATATTAGATTGTAGATTGACTCGTTGTTCTAGTAGTTGCACGTCGGTTGATCGAGAGGTCGTTACGTTGATTCCCAGGTCGGACAGTGTTTAAATGTATCTTCCGAAAGGTAGTTTCGTATTTACACTTAAACACTCAAAGAAAAATGGAAAATAAGAAAGAATCAGTTTTCACTTTGACTTTATAATTTAATTTCTTCGCCTAGGATTTCTTATACTATTAGCTCGGAGTTAGGACTTTTATTTAGTGTACCTTGAAGTCTTGCTTGACATGAAGCTAGTTTTGCATTCACTTCTAGATTACTTAGTGTATCAAGTGTCTTAACATCCGGACAAACCAACAAAGGTTTCTGTGATGTTCCTATTATAAAATAGTGTATTATAATTTATAATCTGCATTTCATAAATAAAAACTGAGGAGCTTGTGGCTAAATTATAACAGCCGCATGGGTTGGTCGAAGGTTAAGCTACGCTTGACGAGGTCGGTCCGTAGATGGTGACCATTTCTAACATGCCAAGACTCATCCGTGCCTCGGAAAGCACATTAAGTCGTTGGTCCCGGCTGTCATTTGTAGATCTTTGACAGTCGTTACTTGTAGTCAGCTGACTTAGCCATATTACAAATTATATTTCTATTATCGTAATCGATAAGGCGACAATAGACAGAAAAGGGCGTGTATGGAACCAACTGTTTGTCAACTGATATACTGAATAGAAATATGATTTGTAATATGGGTAGGCCTGCTGAAGCCCGAAAGTCTGACAACCAGTTTAACCAAGGGGTATCGTGATACCCAATTACTGGGTTGTGGAGGTCTGACAGGCAGTCGCTCCCATGTAAAACACTGGTAACTCAGCTGCTCCGGTTAAACTGGAAGCCGACCCCAACTTAGTTGGGAAAGGCTAGGCACATTGATAGATTTCATAAATAAATAAATAAATACTCCACAACTTTCACACAACGCCATCTAGTCCCAAGCTAAGCAGAGCTTGTGTTATGGGTACTAGACAGCTGATAAACATACTTATATATTTCTAAATACATACATATTATAGATAAATAACACCCAGACACAGAACAAATGATCGTGCTCATCACACAAACATTTGTCCTGGGTGGGAATCGAACCCACGACCTCCGGCATAGCAGTCAGGGTCACTAACTACTAGACCAACAGGCCAGTCAACAAAAAAATAAATAAAAAAACGTCAAGAAATTACGTAAAGACATATCATAGACAATGAGTCGTTCGTTTCTTCATTCCGATTTGAACAACGAATATAACAATTGTTTTTTCGCAATTCTCTCGCCCCCAACACTACAAAAGAGTTTTTCCTTTGTACCTTCAGGATGTTTTTGAGATGTTAAATGTTCCAAATTGTTCGCCAGCCGTTTGTTGCAAGCTTTTTAAGAAAACCCCCGGCTGTAATGGGACTGAACATAATGGGATCTATACTTCTGACTTCGGAAACTATGGTGAAGGAAGTTTTTCTTAAAGGGTTTAATAGGTACTTATTTGGCTATTGGATTTTCTAATGTTTTCGATGGGAAAGCTATCGTTTCAAAACATACTTTGATTTTTTTAGCATTTAGGTGGGTTCTTTTTACCCGACTGCCCCATTTAGAAAGTGATGTTTTTGGATAGTTTATTTGTTTTACACTTTAGACTCGCTTTAACACCTTTAGGGCCGATTTTTCAATCATCAACTACGTTTTATCTAAGAAATGAAAATGGTGGTTAGACAACTTTTGTATAGACAGTATCCAGTTATAGTCCAGTTTTGACTATTTCGAAATTAGCCCTAAGTCTCATAGTAAAAATAAATTTAGAATAGAATAGAATATTAACAAGAAGGCGACCAATTTCCTTTTGAAAGTCAGTTATAATGTTAAGTCACTACGAAGTCAGTTGCTGAGTAGTTTGTTTCGTCACGTCTTCTTCCCAGCAAAAACACTAGGATTTGGCAAAGGGCGGGCGTTTTGGGGGACTGTCTTTTGTAACTTTTAACGTTCGGAAAGTGCTGATTCTCAGCCTGATTTGAATAGTTTTTATCTATAGTGAACAATTTTTATTTGGAATATTAAGTAGGGAGTCAAAAACAAATAGTAGGCACGAAGAATTAGTTACCTGGCAACCCAAAATAACCATGTCACCAGTCTTCTCACAGATAAAAGTAGAAAGATTATCTTTTCCCTCCCTCAGTCCCGCTTACTTTCATAACACCAAAGAAAGTAATAAAATACTAGCATTACATACGCCAAGGATAAAATAGTAGCATTTGATCTTTTACGCTGTACAGCATATGAAATATGTACGGCATTTATCACAAAGCACCCCTCCAATAATAGCGAACATCAATGCAATACTACGCTGTTACCAATGACAGTTTAGGGTTGCCAAACAAAAAATATGTACTTCTATCTTTTTAAAGTGCAAAAAAAATGTGTTTTACATTCACACACAAACTCGCGCCTTTTTCTCATGAAATTCTTACCTGACCTTCTCTTCTTATATACTTTATTTGTTTCGTTTACGTTCATACGAGTACATTTAGTCAACACGAGTGTCCACCCTTGAAGCGTTTCGCTTAGTCGTTTATACCGCGTACATCTTCGAAGGACTGGAACAACTTGCCTGCTGCGGTCTTCCTGTCCGATTATAGTTTAGGTATCTTCAAGGCTAGAATGAATGGGTGGTGAATAGGCTCTCTAAACTAGTTTTACCTTCACTGATTGCATCAATGCTTACCATCAGGTGGGATAGCAGTCAAGCACTGGTTCATATTATTTAAAAAACAAAAAAAAACACGCTGGTTGCGATTACTACGCACCAGGTCTGTATAAAGTTAGAAACATGTTTCAAGAAATTAGACTAGATAGAAAAAAAGGACATAAAGTTAACAATACATCGTGTCCATCGTGTCACAGATGCAATCATGAAAACATGTAAAAGTCATATAAAAAAAGACATTTTTTTTATTAGAGACACATATGGACACATTTTGTAATTTCGTACTTACCTATCTGTGACTAAAAGACACAAAATAAGCAGTTCAAGCGCTAACAGCGGCCATACATTTCTCGTACCTTTATGCAACCGGGCCTTAATCAGAGGCTCGGGAAAACGCCACAGACATATCAACTCGCTAAATATATAATCTCCTATTTCCACTATTCAGAATTAAACATGACTTACTTAATCACATTTTCGTGGTTAAAACCCACTTTGCAGACAAGCAGGGACGTAACTACCGCCGTATCTTCGAGGCCCCAAGAGCAAATGGGTCCCCAAGAGCAAATGGGTTCCCAAACGTGGAAGCAAAAATGCGTCTAATCGAATCCACTACTAATTCTTATTCTTAATAGTAAGAAGCCTGGAGTAGTAATAGTGACAAAATATTACTAATCTACAACTTAAACTTCACTATCATATGTTACAACTTAACATATCTGAGTCAGAAAGCTGTGACGGCGGTGTGAGCGGTGAAGCTGTGTGTGTGCCTACAAACATCACTGCCTCACAAATTCTCGTGGTTTAATAATAATTATAGCTTAATCTACCCAAGTCAGGCTTCTATTTTATTTTACCATCATCATTTTCTTCCTGTTCATGAGAGTATGCTTCACCTAACACAACAGGAAAATAAAAGCCTAGACTCTTAAACGGCCCCCAAAAAATGTTTTATATGGGGCCCCTTCAGCACTAGCTACGACCCTGCAGACAAGCTGCGAAATGAAATATATAAAGAACCTTATAAAGTGTAACCTAGATCTAATTTCTTATGAAATGTATTCATGAAGCTTCTTATTTAACATACGATGTTCTCTATACAAAGCGAAAATGTTTTATAATATATTTTGAGCCAGCCCTTGTAACCACATTTTTGCGGGATAAACTAATTTAACGAATATTTTTGGGTTATTATTCTCACTACCAGCCTGCTACTATCCTACTGCAGGATAAAGGCCTCTTCTCATACAGAGAAGCTAACAGTAATCACCATGCCGTGATGCCGTGATGCCGTCATGCCGTGCATGCCGTCTGTTGGGACAGGTCAACTCAAAGCTGATTTGATTCTTTCTTCAGAAGGCTTTTCCAGACTTTGCCCTGCATCGTTAGACTTGCATATTAAATTAATACAATCTTATGTCTGGACTTTAAAAGAGACTATGACCCCTGAGTTTTTTTTTATTTTATTTTATTTCTTCTCAGGTATCAGTCACTTTGGAAATGCCTTTTAGTTTTAACAAAGACATGTAAAAGTAACTGTGAAGATCTTCAAAATATCATTTATTTCTGCAAGAAGATCTTCGTGTCCTTTTATTTCGCCTCGATTGTTCAAGGCGGATTATCGATTTAATGCTTTTTTTTCTTACTATCTGACCAGGGGCTCGAGTCTGCTATTGCAATCGTGTCTCAATGACCGGTCATTGATCGAATATTTGACAACTTTGACAGTTTTTGTATGGGAAAAGTGTCATAAATTTGACGTTATACGTCAAAAATCGATCATTGACCGGTCATTGAGACACGATTGCAGTAGCAGACTCGACCCCCTGGCCATGTGTTGCTGTGGCTCATAAATGAATTAGTCACACTCAGAAATCCTACGCATTGAAGACAAACAAAAGTTTATTTTCATTTTAGTTCGTTTAGGTCCAGCTTTGCTATTCTCTAAAAATCACCCCGTGAAAGTGAGGTATCATTCCATACTAATGCTATAATGATAGAGTTCACGGCGTCACAGACTGGCCTGTTGGTCTAGTAGCTAGTGACCCTCACTGCTACGCCGGAGGTCGTGGGTTCGATTCCCACCCAGGATAAATGTTTGTGTGATGAGCATGATCATTTGTTACATTAAAACTAACTACAAATAAAATAATAAAAATAAAAACGAACCCCAAAGTTTGATAGTACAGACGCCAGCACATCAACCTACCCCAATGTGTCAAATTTCTTTGATAGGTTTTCAACTTTATTCTAAACACAATAAGGTTCATGTTTAATTGGAATAATTTGACAGTTTGGGTTAGGTTAATGTGCTGGCGCCTGTAGGTACATTATAAATGAAACATTTCTTTGGTAAGCTTTTGTTAACAGAAATTCAACAAGACATTGTCTAGTACCTATAGCTTGGCATAATGCGAACTAGATAAATAAACATTTGTATCGCAGACATCAGTACTCTAGGCCATCACAACCCTAATTCAGAGTAACTCTACTCTACACTTTATCTATGAATACTACAAAAGAAAGAAAAATATTTTATTTGCCGCACAGGACATGCATATACAGGGTGTCCAAGAACCTGGCGTCCAACTGGATTCCCACGATGCCCCAAGTTCTAACAGTACTCAGAAAAATATTTTAAAAAATCCACCCCATGTACTTACAGAATTATACTGATTTCAAAAAAAAGGGGGAAATGAGCACCCTGTGACATACTTTTGAATGCTGTGACTGCTAATGCTGATAATTTCGATATTTCTTGGAGGTTTTGTAATCTAGGGTATTGCTGTGTCTAAATAGAATGTAAAAATAAAGTACTTATTGTACCATTTTAAAATAAAATATTATTTTAACTAAAGGTGATATGGAAAACTATTGAATTTCGCAACTTTGACCGACTGTAGTGTAAAAAAAATGTACCAAAATAGTATGGCAAGTGACGTCAAATTTTGACGCGTTTATTCCTCTTTTTAAAAAGGTATAATACTTACACATTAATTTGAAAAAAAAAATTTTTGATAATATTTTTACTCAACAACCCAATTTTTACGATGTCTTACAGAATTCTTAGAAAGAAAAATTTACGACGAATTGAATCTAACCTCTAAAGAATTACTATTGTATGCTCATAAAAATAACAACAGGCCTCTCAAAAAACAGGTTAGACCGTAAGGGACGGTATGTGCATGCATCTCACCATAGTGATTCGTTATTACAACAGGAGGGAGCAAGACAGAAACTATCTTTGCGATTTGCTGGTTCTTCTTTATGGTACCCCATTATTCAGGTAAGAGTGAGGGAGAAAAAGGTTAGAGGTGCGAGTGAGATAGATAGTGACGCTATCTGGGATCGTGCTATTTAGGATAACAGTACGGTCAGTACGCGTCACTGCCTCCTGCCGTTACTACGCACCTCTCTCTTATTGTTACCATTGATCACGTACTACGATTTAAAGCTTTGTTTATTGGACTCGATTACTCTTTGTGCTCTGGACTTTGAAACGAACTCTTTACGACGACCTTTGCCTGTGTTTGGACAGTTTGTGTTTTGTGTGTGCTACCATGGCGACCTACACTCCGCAAGAATACGCAAATATGCACTACATTTATGGAGAATGTAGAGGTAATGGACGAGCTGCAGCGAGACTTTACAGAGAAAGGTATCCAAGGGCTACGCGATATCCCGACCATCGAGTTTTCATTAATGTGCACAGATCACTATGTGACGGGCGGTTCCCCAATCAAGTAGCTGGTGAAGGACGACCCGTAAATGACTTCATACGCGATGAAGTTTTAGAGGCGGTGTCGGCAAATCCAAGCATCTCTGTGCGAGGAATAGAAGCTGATACGGGGATACCGAAGAGCACAGCACACAGTATTCTCCAAAAAGAAGAATATCATCCGTACCACGTACAGCGAGTGCAAAGTCTTTTACCTCGAGACTATCCGAGCCGAGTCGCGTTTTGTGAAACAATCCTGCAAAAACATCGAGAAGACGAAAACTTTATCGACAAAATTTTGTGGTCAGATGAATCAACATTTAAGAAGGATGGCTACATGAACCTACACAACTTGCACGAGTGGCATGTGGAAAATCCGCACTTGATGCGAGAAGATAGATCCCAGTACCGGTTCAAAGTGAACATGTGGACCGGTATTCTCTGTGGGAATATTATTGGTCCATTTGAGATGCCCGAGAATTTGACTGGCGAATCATATTTAAATTTTCTTCAAAATGATTTGCCAAACTTACTAGAAGAGACCCCACCAGATATGTGGTTCCAACACGACGGCTGTCCAGCACATTTTCGCGTATCCGTTAGAGAGTTTTTGGACGAGCAATACCCGAACAGGTGGATTGGGCGATCAGGAACAATCCCGTGGCCAGCCCGCTCACCTGACTTAAATCCGCTGGTTTTTTTTTTCTGGGGAACTATGAAGGAGCTCGTTTATGCGAAGCCCATTAATGACATCGCTGACCTTCGTGAGAAGATAACACAAGCAGTGCAGGTGATACGTCAAAAAAGTTACTCGCGAAACATAAAGCGGTCCTTTTTAAGGAGAGTGAGAGCTTGTATTGCCGCGGGTGGTCAACATTTTGAACATTTATTGTAATAAAATATCTTTAAACTAACATTCTTTGCTTTTATTCTACTGGGAACCCATCTACCTGTGTGTATTTCCTTCTTGCTCACTCTTGGAACCGAAGTAAATAATAGTAGTAACATAACAGTTTCTAAGATAAGAAAGGGTCCGACAGTTACCGGTAGGCACTTCGTAAAAATTGGGTTGTTGAGTAAAAATATTATCAAAATTTTTTTTTTCAAATTAATGTGTAAGTATTATACCTTTTTAAAAAGAGGAATAAACGCGTCAAAATTTGACGTCACTTGCCATACTATTTTGGTACATTTTTTTACACTACAGTCGGTCAAAGTTGCGAAATTCAATAGTTTTCCATATCACCTTTAGTTAAAATAATATTTTATTTTAAAATGGTACAATAAGTACATTATTTTTACATTCTATTTAGACACAGCAATACCCTAGATTACAAAACCTCCAAGAAATATCGAAATTATCAGCATTAGCAGTCACAGCATTCAAAAGTATGTCACAGGGTGCTCATTTCCCCTTTTTTTTTGAAATCAGTATAATTCTGTAAGTACATGGGGTGGATTTTTTAAAATATTTTTCTGAGTACTGTTAGAACTTGGGGCATCGTGGGAATCCAGTTGGACGCCAGGTTCTTGGACACCCTGTATATTCAACGGACAAGACAAACTTAGAAAAAATAAGAAAACGAATATTACAAAATGAACTTTTACGACATAGTACTAGACTTTTGTGCTCCAAATTGTTTCTTTGTTCTTATGAACTTATATAGTTTTGTTTAGCAGTAACCTGTAACCTCAGTGCTTAATGTTCGTCTTCGATCAATAATAGATGTTCGTAAAGGTAAGTTAAACTAAGCACCAGTTATCTTTATGGTTGTACACAATTTAGAATAAGATCAAATAAAGAGCTTTAAAAATAAAAAAAAAATCAATCACTACATAGTCACTAATAGTCATATTCGGTCACGTCCTATGAAAACTAACAGTCATGTTGAGACAAAAAATCTGTCTTTGTACACGATCCTCGAAGAGCGAGATAGCATATGACACGTTATGGCAAAGTCGTACTAATAATGCCTATGTGTGTATCTTTTGTCACGCTCATGAGACGTGACACGTGACAAAGAAAGCCGATATCGTGATGTGTCGACATGTATCCGATGCGTACAATTGTGTTACACAAACATATCTTTACAATTTATCACTTAGGTACTTCAAAAGGGGAAAAGAAAATACAGTACATATAGGTACATAGAATTCTTACGTCTGTACGCAATGATAAAATATTTGCAATTTTGAGTTTCTTCATATGTAAAGAGTCTTTGAAAACTTGAAAGAATGATTGAAATCGGTTAACAATTGCTTTCTAAACATTAATCTGTACATCTCTGCCGGGCCCCTTTTAAAATAGACAGGCGTAATGTTTTGTTATGGAAATACATAAGCCATGCACAGACGTCTGACTGTAGCAATCGCGAATAATTTGCTGTTATGCATTGAACAGTTCTGTCTCTTGCCTTCTTCATCAGTTTTTCTTCACAAAATGATACTTTCTAAATGAAAATGCTTGATTTGTTACTTACAATGTAGAAATTGGTACGTATGTACGTATATTTTTTTAGGAGTTCCCTCAATTCCTCGAGGATCCCTAATCAGAAATGAGTTTTGATACAAATGGGACCAATCTGCTAGTATACCCTATCAAATAAAAAAAGAATTTTGCAAATCGGTTAAAAAAAAAACAACCGTATTGAGAACCTCCTCCTTTTTTGAAGTCGGTTGAAAAGGTGTAGGTAGATAGGTTATAAGCGCTCAGCAAGCGACACGTTAAAATGTGGCCAGTTAGCCACACTTACCTCAGTGTCGTGAATGTTAATATGTTATGTTTCATTTGTTGGGTTGAGTTGCTCTTCCGAACCTCCTAACTAGGGGAAGCCGATAGTAATGGAGTTGTAATGGGCGGACACTTCACCACTGCAGGAAACTGAATAATGACTTGCTGTAGAGCATCTCCCTGCAACCCTAAGTAAAATCTAATGAGCTATTTGGCAATTTTTTAGTTTTTAGTCCCTCATCTAGATTACAAGAAAATATTCAACACGTATTTTTTCTAAACATACAAAATAAAAAAAAACTTTCCCCAATAACCCACGCACGGGAGATAATAAAACGAATCCGCGGTACTAGAGGAGTCAATTACATGGAGAACGAACATATACAACTCATTACGTAGAGTATACGCAGAGGTATATCCTCGAGGTGGGGCGAGGGAAACAGCGGTTGGGTGACAAGAGGCGAAAATATAATCTATACCCACCATATACACGGTGTTTTTTTAATCGTCTGACAAATTTTCACAGGGTGTTCTACCCATAAATATGAACAACTTTTACCATGGCCAACTCGGAAAATACGAAAAAAATCGGTAGTTTCATACATTTTGGTTGAGTAGGTGTAGTTAACCTTTGTATGCAACAGCTGTTTTTTTTTCGTATTTTTCTAGTGTACCTAAACGTGAAGACTTGTAATTGGTGTACGGGTCAGGCCAGCATGCGTGCCGGCGCGACTTATCGTATCTTATTTTATATATGTTTTGACTATGATGCGGTCCACACGCATGCGGCTGGGTCACGCAGATGCGTGACGCCCGCACGCGTGTGCTGAACCTCAACAGCCAGTGTTGTTTTACTGTCAAGTGGCTCGCACGCATGTTGTTCTTAGCATTCATTTTGACACGAGTTTTCTTTTAAAAACTTTGACATTATCTACTCCTGTACGACATTACTTAAATGAAGCGTCTATTATTTTGAAAGCCTCACACACTCTCACCCTATTGGTGATGTTCTTCAGAATGCTCAGGTGCGGAATACTTGTAAGCAGCGTGCATATAATATATTACCCGAATAAGCGCAAACCGGACATTTATTGGCGTTTTGTATTTTTTCGCCCTTGCCCAAAAGGTAAAGCAGAGCAACCGACGCACACCCGCATTTTGTAATTTATGTTCAAGTCACACGTAGCTTATAGGAGGCGAGACTTGTTATCAACCGGTCACAAATACAGACTTCAGACTATATATATCTGCATATAATACAAAAGCCAGCTAGCATTAGCTTCTACAATAGCCATTTTAGCTCAGTTTCAGATATTCCCAGCTCAGATTTATGCAGTCTCGCTATGTCATACAGTTTACGTAATTTACCGTTACACTTACATGCAATGCAAGTTGATAAACTGTTCTTACTATCGTCTTGAACTATTACTTGAATTTACAACTGTAATGCTTCTAGATTTATTGTTTAATGTATGGGTTTTCGACCAAATATTTGAAGCTGTTATTGAACAGATTACAAGCTCAACTGACTTATGTGCATCGATTTCTCGATCGAGTCGAGAGATCGAGTTTTCGATGCTTATGAGACACAATTTCTATTATGTTGAAGTAAAACTTCTTTACGTACGTTTGACTTGGGGAGTAAGCTGGTTAATGCGTGACGAGAGCGTTATGAAAAGTGTGATCCGAACGGAAGTTAGACGTAGATATACGTTAGTGAAGATAGATAGAGAAAGAGTTACGTTTCGTATATTTCTGTCATTTTCACATTTTTTTTCTCTCTTTCTCTCATAGCCAGTTAAGTTTCATAATCATACAAGATATAGAAAAAAGAAAAAGGCACTTACTTATATGGCACTCCTGACTCCTGACCACCACTACTGGGAACAGACATTTTCAACCACTTAATACCACAGATATTCGAAACTGGATCTTATTTCTACTAGTTTAGAAAACAATTCAGCATAAACTGGACGCTTCTTTTAAATTCTACATTAATACCAACCTCATTTTATATCCAAAAATAAGTCTATGATTAGCCTCTTTGCTTTAACCTTTTACGCCTAATTCCCTCTTAAGAACTTTCTTGAGTCCTTAATTGGAATAGAAATCCGAATTACCAATTAAATTTGAATTTTCCTTTATATACTCGAAGTTCTAGAATAACTATGCCTTCATCTTTACTTATTACCTTAACTTCCGCAATTTATTTTAGGGTTTGTGTCTATGACACAGAGTAACCTAGATTCTTAATTAAACTCTTGCAGTATAGGCAGTCCTCAATATTATAAACTTTTAGGAACAACGAACAACAAAACCCGACCGAGAAATAAACTATAAATTTTAACTTAAAATAAAATTTCTCCTCCCATAAAAAGAGTAATCATCGAAATCGGATTTTACACTAAAAAGTGGTCAAGTATAAAAGTTGAAAACAAAACGTTTCGAACTGCAAACCTTCTACTTTTTTTGTCGATTAACAATTGGCTTAATCGCTTCAGCTTATTCTTGTAGTCTTTTATCGAAAGCTTTAAAGCCCAATCCTTACACACATTTCGCGCTGTACACACTTTTAAAGGCTCGCACTTGACGTTTATTTCCTTTTTTATTCTTTGTAATCTACGAATTTAATATAGCCGCCATAAAAATATGGCATCTGAAAAAAAAATGACGGGCCTGTTTAATTTGAACGCGAGGGAAACAGGAATGGAATGCTTATTTAAATTTTGAACTTGCTTTTGCCATGTGTTATGTCGAGGTTGGTCGATTCAATTTTAAAAACCGAATTCAGTTTTTGGCATCGATTTATTTATTTCTTGAATCGATTAACCGCTTATTATTAATAGTGATTAGGTATTTATTCAATTTAGAATTCAATAGATCATAAAGCGTTTCTGAAGGAGTACAATGTATTAGATCTGGCCGTGAGCCGGGCAGGTACTTATCGGGTCCATTGAGTACCTTTTGTTAAGTGTAGTTCGTCTGAGTTACCAACCCACAATGAACAGTCCTTTCCTTTGTATTTCCAGCCATTACCAGCACTCTCCTAAGGTTAAGGTCGATTCAATACCTATTCTCGAACTTTAACGACTAAAATCGATGTTACGTTCCACACGTACGACATAGAAACGTTATTTCAACCAGAAATGTCGAACAAAGCTTTTAAAATATCATCCACGGTTACGTACAGTGTCTGCTTGTTTATCATCTAATCAAAAATGCACCTTACGTAGAGTTGATAACTATGATTTTCGAATATGGACTGTTGCGAATTTATCGTGTCATTCACAGAACGTCAAACGTCAACCGACTGTCATCGCGGTTGGAACGTCCAGTTAAGGTCGACCTCTTAGCTGTTTAGATAGTCGTGATAGCAGAGTTCAGGGGACGTTGGTGTAGCAGGATTATAATTTTTGATCCTGTGAGTGCACTAAACCATACACGTGGCTCATTAGGTCTTGATCTCGCGTTTAACGAGGCGTACCTAATTGCGGAGCGCGGCCCCTCTCCGCAAAAATGGCGGGTGGTGGAATACATTACGGTAATTTAAAATTTATGTTTCACACTCTTTAAACTTTTTTATGGCGGAGTAGCTGAGGATGTTTACTTTGGTGTTGCCAGATTTTTGTGTTTATTTACGTTTTACAGGCGTTCAGTAATGAGGTTTATGTTTCATAGTGGTTTTATAGAAAATAATTAAGTTTGTTATTGTTATTTCTCTGATTATTTCTGACATAAAGAAGTGTATTGAAGAATATTATGATGAATAGTAAAGGATCTGAAGCTGAAGCGGTTTTAAGCATCATCCATGGCAACAGCAGCTGGCTGCTAGATTTAAACCACGTTTAGCATCCGTAGCCTTAGATCTTATCATTTTCAACTGATCCGCCCTGATAAAATTAGCTTATTAACCTTACTTCTACTGAATCTTTCACATCCGAGCATCGTTGGTTACACTTATACGGGAATCCAGGCCTAAAGGCGGTCAAGCTGTTTCGGAGGAGTTTGGTGACAAACGAGAATGTTATATATTAGAGATATACCTTTACACTTTTAATAAGATGACAACAAAATAGATCCAAAACAATAATAACTACTACTACTTTTTATTTAGCGTTAGTCTCTAATCTGCTATTTAAACCGGTTGTGTTAGATAGAATTAGAATGGCAACGTATATACATACATATAACCTAACCTAACTTACCATACCTATCCTATAGCGAACCTAACTACCGAACCTAACTACCTTACTGAAACGCATTGATTTTGAAAGATACAAAATACATAATTTTAAACTGAACTACTGCTCTGCGTATCTCTATGTTACATAGTACTAGAGTAGGTAGTAGTATTCGAAGTAGCAGTAGTAGGAGGTAATAATTTAACCCGATTGGTATACTCGTATCATCCATATGTTAAGTACTGCTTTACTTAAATTAACTTTGCATACCGTTTAAACGGTGAGGCCTGTCCCGCCATTCCGCCACCAGGACCTCGCGCAGCTGCGACCGACGCAACTCCATGTGTCGCTGCATCGGTCGCTCGCCGCGCGCCTGCATTTCCTCGCGCCACCGGTACAGTGACGCGAGTACTTTCGCCTCCAGGTCCTAGGGCGGGGATCCGGCCAGTACTCCGGCCGCCTCATAGGAGAAACCTAACCTAACCTAATGTTTGTTACTCTTTCACGTAAAAACTACGAAATGGATTTTAATAAAATTTGGTATAGAGTTAGCAGACACCCTGGATTAACACATAGGCTACTTTTTATCCCTGTATTCCCACGGGAACGGGACCTACGCGGGTGAAACCGCGGGATGTCTGCTAGTAAACAATAAAATCTTTCCTCGCTACAATATTAGTCTAGATGACCGTTACTACGAAACTGGACAATCCATATCAATAATTCCAGTACCTAATGATTTTACTAACACGATAACTATGGACCGGTAACCGCATAAAAACACCATTCGTTAGTAGACTGCGGGTCATTACAGTTTCCGTCTCATTGAGCTCATCGAGCCACGAAGCCGCTGTAAGACCACACGGTCTAGAAAATATGGACAGTCCTTTACTATCTTGCAGGATTGTTTTAAAGTTGTCCTTTTTGACCGATTTACTAAAAAGGAGGAGGTTCCCAATTCGGTTGTCTGTTTTATTTATTTCTTATGTGCGTTACCTCATAACTCCGTCATTTAATTATATTAGATTTTTTAGGTCGACGGATTATGCTGTGACGGATGTGTCTGTGTGATCCCTTTTAAATTTCACCGACATCGGTTAAGTAGTTGTTAGGTTTTGAACAGTAAAAATACTGAAATCATCCACATTAACGAAACATTAAAAATTGAAAAATAATAAGTCGGTTGAAAAAACTTTTATACAAAAAATTTGTACTGACTTACTAAAAAAAACACTGAAAGGTGTAAGTTTCGGAATTCGGTGGCAAGTAATTAAAGAAAAAATCACCAAAGCCACAGACTTCTTGTTTATTTGTTAAGTCGTTGTATTTTTTTCGTAAAAAGTTTTTATAAGGTTCCGTACTAGTTTCAGAAGTTAGTGGCAAGTAATTAAAGAAGAAATCACCAAAGCCAAAGACTTTTTGTTTTTTTATTAAGTCGTTGTTTTTTTTCGTAAATGTTTTTTGTAGGGTCCCGTACATAATACCAGCCTGTTACTGCGGTACCCACTACAGGGCAAAGCCTCTTTTCATAAGGAGTAGGAGTTAGCATTGACCACCGCACTTGATTAAGGCGGATTGGCAAATCTATATCTTTTAGTCACATAGTAAAAGTTCAATAATTTGTCTCTCAAAACAAACTATTTCACTTCTAAGTTCTGAGTTGAGTTACATAATTAATGACTAATGTTTATTTGAACGGACAGGTCCATGCATATCTCCGTCCGTCTTTGTCACATAGTAAAAGTTTCATAATAAATTAGTAGTTTAGTTTAGTAATCTCAAATTTCAAAGTAGAGACTTGTAATTGGCTTTCAGTCTAATTTGCTGTTTATGTTCTGTTCGTTTCTAGCTGTAAGTAATAATAGTAGTTTATTGCCATCTACACATAACGATGATAATATTGTGTGTGTGTGAATTTGTGTGTGTGTATGTTTGTGTGTGTATATTTGTAATGAATAAACTCAAGAAATACTGTGCCGATTTCAAAAAATTTTCATCATTGGAAAGCTATTTTCACCCTGAGTAACATAGGCTACTTTTTATCCCCGTTTTCCCACGGGAACGGGACTACGCGGGTGAAACTGCGTGAGGTCTGCTAGTATGTAATATTATATACAAGTTAGGTATGCGCAGCATTTACAGCGTAGGATTTACAAGTGTATAGAGGTTTGATCAATGACCCCCATTCTAGGTGGAACCTGTGTTCATCCAAGTAAGGGTAAGTAAGTAGTACAAATTATTAAAAGGAGCAATTATTGTGTCTGTTCTTATTCTGTGCGTAAATAATATATAGTGATGTGCACCCTATGAACTTATCAATAGTGATGTCACAACAGTATCTACTGTGAAAAAGGTGTGGTGAGTGCGTGTGTGTGTGCGTGTGTGAGCACAATCACGTGTTTAAGTGTCGGTCGCTAATTGCCAGTCACCCTATATACGTCTTTTCGTCCCATAGTAAAAAAATTCTTATAATTTCCAAAACAAACTATCCCACTCATAACACAATACTTGGATACATAACCTACACAAAGTCGATACTTATGAAACGCGTGACCATTTATCCGTTATGCCATCCATTTGTCCACCATTGTTAATGATAGAGAATATTTTTGGGGTTCCGTACGTGTGATAAAAACGGATTTCAATGGATTTTCCATTAGTGACGATACGCCCGCATCGCATCGTGAATGGAAATCATTTTTACAACAGCTGTACTGTTCAGTTATTGAGATAATTGTTTTGGCTATAAATTTGTTTATTTCTGTGTTTATTGGTTAAAAAATGTATTGTGTGGGTAAAAGCACCCAATATTACTTATGTACAGAAACTATAACCTTTTATAGATACATACACTCTTCTAACTTACTAGACGGATTTGTTACGTAGCAGTTTGTTGAACCACTTCTTTTCGTCAGCAAAAACATTCGGAAAATGAAAAAAAATAGAAATGGTGTTTTGGGGGACTGTCTTATGTCTTAGCAATTTCTTTTTTGTGCCTCTCTCAACTTTAAATTGTTTTCTTTTACCTATTATTGTTTAAAACTATTTTCAATTTTGTGTCTTTTAATAATTGCTTATTTTTGCTATGGTTTATTAAACTAACCAACCTCAGTCTACACTGACTGACTGGTCGAGTGGTCGCGATCGCTAAGTAGCTGAGCATGAGGTACCGGGTTAATATATTTAGGTATATTGCGTATAGGCGTATTGCGTACCTAAGTATTTTTTTTTCTGCATTTTTATTCCGTTCGCACGCTCGAGGTTTGCCAGAGACTAGAGAGCTATGGAACGGAGTATTCTGGGTATCAATCTTGGAGACCGGGTTAGGAATACAATAATCGTTTCAATCACAAAAATTACTGATGTCACTCAAAAAACTGCCACGCTAAAATGGAACTGGGCTGGACACAAGTGCCGCATGTCAGACGATCAGTGGGCCAAACGCACGACCCAATGGGTTCCTGGTACATGGCAAACGACAATGCGGTAGGCCCAAGCGAAGATGGCGAGACGAGCTGGACTCCTTCGATAAGGAGTGGTCCCAAAAAGCCCTTGACAGAGAGAGCTGGAAAAAAAGTAGGGAAGCCTTTATCCTGCCGTGAGAAAACACAGGCTAGTAATAATAATTACTATTGGTAGTCCGTTGCAAACAAAAATTCAGTTCGATTAGCCCAACTAAACAATATGCTGTACAAAGATCACGTAATAACAAATTGTATTTACCTTATTCGCTTATGGCTGACTAAAGGCAATCTTGGAGGCTGAGGTAACTAGGTCTAAGCACCTACATAATACGGCCATATTATGTTAGCCCAGCAAAATTGCATTCACTAAGCGATTTTGGGTGAAACGCGCAGTGGAACATAAAGTTTGAAAAGTTCTTGATATTCGAGATTAGTTATTGACTTTTAATACAGATAAAAGATAAAGATACCGGGCTGGTATCCACAACTCCACGTCAAAGCGCGTATTTTTCGTATGGGCCATAGTCTACCACGCGGGCCCAGTGCAAATTGGTAGATTTACAAAAAAAAAACACTTTTTTTCATTTTTAAGTAAGTACCTATTCATTTTTTTTTTTCATTAAAATTTTTTTTTTCTTTTTTTTTTGATGTCACAGTCTTC
Source organism: Euplexia lucipara (assembly GCA_921972225.1). Lineage (NCBI taxonomy): Eukaryota > Metazoa > Arthropoda > Insecta > Lepidoptera > Noctuidae > Euplexia > Euplexia lucipara. Next base: position 16,999,924 of record OV179161.1, on the reverse strand, counting down.
GAATTTTTGGTTCTAGGACATGCCGGTTTGATGTTTTCCTTTACCGTTTTTGAGAGCAGTGGTGATGAAATAAATTATACAAAGTAATGCGCCTGCCTGGGTTTGAACCCACGACTTACTGTTCGTAAGTCAGGGCCGCCACCACTGGGCCACCGCTGCTAAGGATGTTTAATACAGATTAGAAAATATCAACTGCTGCACAGGTCGATCGAACATTAAGCTACACCTGACAACTCAGTCCGTGGATGGGTCACATATCTTTCCCCTCCGTGACTCTCAAAAAACATATTCTGAAAACATTACAATACGTACAACACAAAACAAACAAAAAAAGAACATTATCTCCCCCATGCCCTAAATATGGGTGCATGTAGGGTCGACCAATGCCGCGTTCATTTGTGGATCTTCGACAGTCATTACCGAAGTCAGAACCTCAAAAGCCTGACAACAAGTGCCTGACAACTTGTTACCCAGTCATTGTCTTGACTTATCCTAATTTATACTTTTTTATGATGGAAAAAACAAGTTAACCACATGTCACAGTGCGGATTTTATGGGAATGAATTTCTGGCTTTTTATTTAAATATCTCATTGGGATCAGTATTAAAGATGAATTTCTCAAGATAGTTCAAATAAAAACATAAAAATTAGGAAAAAAGCCGACGACACAATTTACAGGTGGTCCAAAATCATATGCTGAACTCCTCGGGTTCCATCCACCCAGTATACCTTCACTTATCCAATATCTCTGTCCATTCTATCCCCCAAGTGACTCCCTATACGTCGCCCCTAACAGTCTATTATGTTCTGGCATTAGTATTCCACTCTGTCCGAATGTTTCCCTTTATATTCCGCGCGTGATTCCAACAATTCGCAGGATATCGGTCGACGAACACGATTCGCGGGCCTCAAGCCTATTTGTATAGGGAATCGGTTAAGAATGAGTATGGCGAGCCATAATACTTCGGACGTTATCGTGGGTGTTCGATTATTAGTTGAATTGTATAGGAGTGGTGTGTTTTTAATGGTAGTTCGGAGTTCGGGTTGTTTTTGTTTGTTTCATTTTCTATCAAGTCACATCAACCAAAGCCTTTGGCACATAGTTGGGCTATCAAAATCAAAAGTCTTTATTCAAATTAGGCTGAGATTCAACACTTTTTGAACGTCAAAAAAAGCTAGTTTCGTATTAGCTAACGTTTTTGTATCTAAGATGACGTCATGCGCACTCTCAGAGATGTGATGAACCGCACAGTACCCCGTCTAATAGTCACCGTAACTTGAAGTCCACTTCAAGTGCAGTAGTTACCATTTTTTCGATTGTTCCCAACGAGTCACACTGTAACCTGTAACAGTGTGACTCGTTGGGATTTTTTTCCCAACCAGTCACTCTGTTACTCGTTGGGAAAACTTCTTAAAGTTCGTTCCCAACGAGTCACACCGTAACGTGTTACAGAGTGACTGGTTGGGATTTTATTTAAATTGTTCTCCCAACCAATCACACTGTTACTCGACGAGAAAAATTGATGAAAAATTAAACAATGGAAGTAAATTATAAATGAAAATAAATGATAATTATATTTATCATCATTTATAATTTACTTACATTGGCAAGTCGTTTCTGGCACTCGCTGGCCGCTGCCGCGGCACCGCTCGCTCGGCTCGTGCGTAGGAGGTCACAGTTTAACCTACCCATTTTTTAAAGGAGAAATTTACCTAATCTAAATAGTTGCGTTCCAGGTAACCAGTCCCAAAAGTTGCCCCATCGAGTAACAGTTTGACTGGTTGGGAGAACAATTAAAAAAAAACCCCAACACTGTAACACGTTATATACGTAACAAACGCATTTTTTTGTAAATTCTTATTAAGCGTGGTGTTTCACCTTGCAGTGGGAGTAGCGGGACAGTATGGACTGGTATGGTCGTAATAATTAAACGTTTGACAATACCAAATATCGACGTACAACAAACCCCACCCACAACAAACACGAAAGAAGTTGACAGCCATAATTCACCGGTAACTCAGCAGTCGTAAAACTTAATTACGACAAGTAAAATCACAAGTTAGTAGAAACTTCTTTGTCAAAACGTTGTAAGAGAGGAGAAAAAGTACGTCGTCGCCGGTCGTTAGGTGATTCTTATTAATTTGTACTTTTGTCAGCGAAGACGCTGATGTAGACTCGCTGAATGTGACGGGGTTATTTCGGAATTTGTGGAAAAAAAAAAATACTTTGTATACATTACCCATAAGTTTTGTACATGGTTTTGAAGTACACAGCGTTGAAAATTTTTATCACTTTTATTCTAATTATTACACTTTTTTATTGTCATTTTAGCTTTACTTATTTATTTATTGGATCGCCAAACAGAGGTAACACAATAACAACACACACACACACACACTGAAATAACATACAACATACACACTGAACATACTTACTATACTTGAGGATTATGTAATAAAAATACATATAGGGTTGGATGAACGTAGACTCACTTTTATACCATAACTTTTGAACATGATTTTGGTGCAGTACAAAATCATGTTCAAAACTTATGGCGTTGAAATTTTTTGTCACTTTTATCTTAATTATTTCACTTTATTAATGTCTTTTTTGGTTTAAAATAAACATCATAATTTATAACCGATACAGGTTTTTCCATTTCTTATTTTTTATCTTTGTCAGTTCGTTCATTTTAAATCTAATTGGGCTGGATAGAAATCATCAAAAAGAACATCAGCGAATACATTAACAAACAACAAACGCGGATCCACCGTTATGAACACTGTGGGCATGCCCACAACCCTAATTATAATAGGCTTATTTTCTTTTTATCTAACTAACAGACGTCACGCAGTTTCATCTGCGTAGTTTCCGTTCCCGTGGGAATACGTGGATAAAAAGTAGCCTATGTCCACCGGGAATAGTGTAGCTTTCCACCAGTACAATAATTTTTAAAATTGGATCATTAGTTCCGAAGATTACCCCCTACATACAAACTTACAAATTTTACCTTTTTATAATATTAGTTTAGATGAATAATAATGTACACACTATACTACATACACTTGTGTTATGTGTATTGTTGTTTTTATAGGCGTTGCCTACCGATCGCTAATAAAGAACTATATATATAACCTAACCTAACTCATCGTACCTAGCCTATAGCAAACCTAACTACCTAACCTAACTACCTTACTGAAATGCATTGATTTTGAAAGATACTAATTACCGCTTTTTAAAGTGACTTACTATGCTGCGTGTCTCTATAGTGTTCACAATACTAAAATAGGTAGTAGTATTGGAAATGGTAGTAATAGGAGGTAATAATTTTACCCGATTGTGTATCATCCATACATAAGAAGTACTACAGACGAGTGAGTTGCATTGACTTAAATCTGAGTGTTGGAATGCAGGTTTGGCGGGCGGGATAGGGTAACGTTTTGTATAATGTCTGATATAAATAAACATCTTATAATCAGATATATGAGGCTCTGAAAAAGGCCTTATTTGTGTTACATTCCATTCCTTGTAGATGTTCCACACATTCGCACGAAGCGCTTTGCCTGTTCCTTCATTATGCTCACAGCCAAGGAGTGGAATTCCCTGCCTGCATCAGGGTTCCCGAGTTCATATGACCCTAATCTGTTTAAGTCGCGAGTTAATAGGCTTCTTATGGGTAAGCTCGTTCCATCGTCGACCCCATCTCTGACCTCAGGACAAGATTGAGGTCAAGAGTAGACCCATTATATATAAAAAAAAAAACATTAATCAGATTATACCTATGTGAGGACGATGCACGTTTACGTTAGAAATAATATTACGTAGGTAAAAAACAAAACATTACCCACAGTGCACTTGCCCGATCTATCGAAGCGACATCTTTGCGGGACCCCTTTAATTTTCCCGGGAACAGTGGATTAACGGCGACTTTCTTTTGAACCTTCTCTAATTAAAAACCCTAAATGAAAACCACGATTTTACGACAACACCTTCTTTTTTTGTGTTTCTAAACTGTTTTACTTTGGGAGGATTACGTTTTGATAAATGATTTTGTTTTAACTCGGCGGGTTTATTCATTTATTTAATACTTCAAGCACACTAATGTACAGAGGCGGACTTAATGCCAAAGGAATTTTCTACCAGTCAACCTTTAGGTGATACAGAGGAGAGCAGTGGTAGGTGCAATTAAAAATGAAAATAAAAGGAGTCAAAATAATACTAATACATATTTTGAGTATAAATACATAAACATGTAGACTATAAATACACCGACTGTATACTTAATAAATTAAATTACAAAAAGTTAGAAAGAAGTGAAAACATTAACGCTGTGAAGATACTACTGCCAACTTCTTATGAATATGCTCGCGAACCCCAACCTTAAAGGAGTTAGTCATTACGACTGTGCGGTTCTTTTAACATAAACTACTTATTACAAAGAAACCTTATGATTTTTTATCGAGAAACTTCTTAGCCAGTTAAGGGAAGAACGAGTTGGTCAGAAGGGATCACGATAATCGTACGTTCACGCGACACCCGGCGCTGCTGTGAGACGGAACACCAGAGTGGGTTTTAGTCAGTAAGCGTCTGAAAGAGCCTGGCGCGGAGGAATCCATGACGATATTCCACTCAAGAATAAACATAGGACGAATCGGTATAGGGGCTTGTGGCTAAATAAAAGCACTCGCACAGGTCAATTGCACTTCGCTTACGGAGGTCGGTCAGTGGATGCAATTATTACATGAAGTTAGGGTCCGTGCCTCGAAAAGCACATTAAGCCGTTGGTCCCGGCTGTTGTAAATCTTTGATAGTGGTTACGGATGGGTACACGTAATCCCAAAAGTCTGAAAACCAGTTTAGCCAAGGGGTATCGTATAACCCAGTCAGTGGGTTGTGGAGGTCAAATACTGGTATTCTGCACCTACACCTACATCTGGTTGAGATTGAAAGCCAACCTCAATAAAGATAAACAAAAGCTAGGCTAAAACTAGGCTTGATGATGTATCTAGTAGCTTAGAAACAGCTAATAGAAGATCTCACTGGCCAAACGTCTTGTGAACAAACAAATCTTAATTACCAGTAAATAGCAAAACATTGCCTCATTTGTGTACTGGTCATAAGCGCTACTGTAGATCATGAGGTCTTGGGTTCGATCCCCGGGTCGAGCAAAGCGTTATTGAGTTTATCTATCTGGAATTTCTTAGAGTGTAATTTGTAATTCGTGCCCGATTGATGGCAACAGGCTGGCCCCTGTTACATATAGGAGTTGACTGGCAAAATGTGGGCGAACTACAGGTACACCTCTGCCTAGCCTATCGGGGATTACAGGCGTGATGTTATGTTATGTGATAGAAAACAACTGTTTAAATTAAGGTACAGACGAAGGTTATTAGTTCACAAGTTAGAAATAATTGTAATTATTTTTGTCATAAATTCCAAGAATTCATAAATTGCTTTTATTGTTGTATTTTTCTGTGTAGCCCTGTGTAGCCTAATTAAAAGAATCTTGCTTTAATTAAATTATTAATACTAGTCTGTTACTAAAGCAGGGTAAAGACCTCTTCTTATATAGAGAAGGCACGAGCACTTATCACTACGCTTGCTCAATGCAGAATGGCAATTTCAGACTTCAATATTAAACTAGCAGACGCTACGTGGTGTCACCCGCGTAGGTCCCGTTCCCGTGGGAATACAGGGATAAAAAGTAGCCTATGTGTTAATCCAGGCTGTCAATGAGCGAACTCCATACCAAACTTTATTGAAATCGCTCCAGCCGTTTAGATGTGAAGAAGTAACAAACATACACACTAACAAACTTTTGCCTTTATAATATTAGTGTGATTAGTAACTGCCCCGGCAAACTTTGTTTTACCTTAGCATCAATTTGTCCTATTGTCTGTCCTATTCCGGACCTACTGAAAAAAACATAGAAAATGTCATTAAAATCGATCCAGCCGTTTCAGAGCAGTTTGGTCACAAACACTGTGACATGTGAGTTGTATAGGTATATAAGATTTATATTAATCTCGTTAGCTTGCTTATCTAAGCTGATTTTTAATGTTTAAGTATATTCTTCTTCTGTAAATAATATTGAATCCATCTACTGTGTTTCTGTCCAAGCTAATTCTCTTCTTCTGTTCTAAGAAAGTATTAAGGTATAGGTGCTATATCGGAGTGTGGACTTGCAAAATGAAATACGAGTAATAGTTTTGTTCTACAATTTATTGATCTCTATACCGCCTAACTACTTCTAAGGAAACTCGTTAAAACACACTAAGTATAAAAATAAGAATATTTTTGACAGAAATATGCTATAAATACATAAGTACACAATGTCGAATCACAGTCTAAAACCATACAATCGTCTGACGAAGCCGTCTAGACAGGGCAATCAGTGAGGGGCGCGACGCGGGAAAGCCGCTCCCGCACTGCGAACAAAACGATGTTCGTAGTGCGTGAGAGAGATCAAAGGCGTCGTCCTACTGTATTAATATCTATACTGTGGTCAAATAGTGCTACAGACATGTCTCACCGTTTAATTCATTAAACCCCAAGAGGACACCGGTATCCGCGCTGTCATTATCTTTCTATTGTGCCTTTAATTGACACCATTGAAAGGTTAAACGATAGGCAATGTTAATTCAAGTACTAACATAACCATTCTCATTTTAAAAACACACTAATTATTCATTTAGTTTATTTTAAAACGAAGCCTTTCCTTGTAAGTAACTTTTCCTTTAACATTAACGTAACGTAAACACACAACAGTAAAAGCTACACGAACCGAATAAGCCGGCGTTATGTCCAATTTTCAATTAATCGAAGTGTACTCGAATATAACACTAACATTATAAAGCTATGTGCTCACGTGCGAGCCCAATAAAAAAAAATAACAAAATGTACACCGACGGGTGTACGAGACTGTGGAGAACTTACCTTTTTTTTAAGGATCAGAAATCATCAAATCACTCTTTCCGCTCTGGGTGAAACAAAAGGGAGTGTTAGACTCCTAAAATCCATCCGTGTTCCTCATAATGCCTTTTGTGATCCAGGGCCACGATGACTCTTTCATAAACATTAAAGTATAAATTACCTGTAATGCATCTACATTTCGCCAGTTATGTTCAAGCCCCATATGTCAGGGAGCCTATTGCCATCAAACAGCCACAAATCCAGACTCCAGGCTGATAATGTGAAATTTCTGATGGAAGAACTCAATAACGCTTTACCTGACTGAAGATTTTGTTAATATTTAATTTACCCAAATATTTGACATTATTGCGTATAAATCATATCATATAATATTATCTCCATGATTTCGTTGAATTTTGACTAATATCATTATTCTCTTTTCAAACTATTGTTTATTTTTTTATTCCGTATGTAATTATGACATACATAACTTTACAAACAAAATATGTATGTAACGGCAGAGTAAGTATTATGAACAAAATGCACCGAACAGCTTATTACAATATTTCGCCAAATAAACGCATCATTTTCCTTCTTCTCCTTAAACTGACGAAATGTGGGTACACTTTGAACCCTTCGGGAAGTAAAAGCTTGATCTTATAATCTTCTTCTTATCGTGTGGTTAGTAACTAACCTGGTGTCAGAGTTTTAATGCTGCCCATAGGCCTCTGACTTGGCATCACATGCCGTCGAGAATAGTCTCTCAGGCATGCCGGTTTCCTCACGATGTTTTCCTTCACCGTTTTTGAAGCAAGTGATTATTTAACAATACGCACATAAATCCGAAAAGTCAGAGGTGCGTGCCTTGGGTTTGAACACGAGACCTGTGATTTGGCAATCCGCCGCTCACATCACTAGGCTATCACTGCTGTCGCAATTTTATAATGATTGATGTCTTTGTCCCATGGTAAGAAGCCTCGAGGTTAGTAGGTAAAACATGAATAGACACAAATCTCACCAGTCTTGGACAAACGTTTGTAGACCTTGCAGATATTTGTTTTAGAATCATATACATGAGTCGTACCGTGAGACATATCACTTGGCACCCGCTCAGACGACATGCGCAGTCACTCAGTATGAGATACTGTTATATTCAGCCAACACTAATCCGGTGTCCCCTAAGTTACGTAGGTACAGACACCAGTACATCAAGCTACCATAAATTGTTATTATTTTCCCAATTGAACGTGAACCTTATTCTTAAAACATAACATAACATAACACATAACATAACGTCACGCCTGTAATCCCCGAAGGGCTAGGCAGAGGTGTACCTACACCCACATTTCGCCAGTTATGTTTAAGTCCCATGTAATAGGGGGCGAGCCTATTGCCATCAATCGGGCACGAATCCAGACTCCGGGCTGCTACTGAGAAATCCCAGATGGAAAAACTCAATAACACTTTGCCCGACCCGGGGATCGAACCCGGGACCTCATGCTCAGCAGTAGCGCTTGCGACCACTAGACCAACGAGGCAGTCAAGTCAGTCTTTATTATTAAAATAAAGTTGAAAAACTATCAAAGAAATGTCACATTGGGGTAGCTTGATGTGCTAGCCTCAGCACGCGTAGCATGATCACCGAAGAAACGGTCTTTGTCGTGTCTCGGAAGAAAAGAAATTAAGTGTTCATGCTACGCAGGCAGGTTTATTGAAGGAAATTTGACAGATTGAGGTTCCTGTCTATATAATCTGTCACTTTGCCGATTCGTCTGTAGACAAAGGCAGTTTCTTCGGTGTTCAATGTGTTCATGCTACGCATGCTGTACACTGCCCCAGGAAGTGTTATAGTCATGTATTTTATTTTATTTTTATTTTATTTATTCGGGAAAATAAACAGTTATACATTAAAATCTTACACTAAGTTATAAATATACAAGGTTTTTAAACCTACGACATTTTCCACAACATATTAAAAGTTATACCAGTGTGCCATTCTAAGCTTTTAACACAGATAAGTAATTAACAGTAAACTTAAATAAAACAGTAAATAAAATAAAAATTAAAAAGTCATGTAGCGACATCTAGTCCGCCACATACGAACTAAACTACTGACATCCTACATCGCGATGTTAAAGTTATCCTTGCGATTGAACATATTATGCTTACAAGTTTCCAACAAAACCGTCTGGCGGTAGCAACCAATCAGACAGCACCCATCTCCGTTTTCCATGGGGGATGAGGAACTTAACACCCTGTTCCTCATACTTCTCTTCCATTACAGAGTAAAGGCTCATCTCATACAGAGAAGCCACTAGTATTGATCACCACGCTTACTCGAAGCGGAATGTCGATGCTATACGAGTAAGTCCAGGTTTAACAAAACTGGTGAAAATGTAGGTGTACTACCAAGTACACCTCTGCCTAGCCCTTCGGGCAGGCGTGATGTTAATGTTAATGAGTAAGTATGGACTTTAACACTTCTCATTGTTAAATTATATTTAACTTGAAACTTGGACATCCAGTCCAGGCTATTGAGAAACGAGCCAAGAAGATCATCGGCAATTATGCACTCGTTGAGTCAAAACTTCAAAGTCTTGAGCTTCGACGCCGAGTTGCTCGCCTATCGGTTTTCTATCGGTTATATTTCGGAGAGTGAGCATCGGAATTGCACGATTTAATTCCACCAAGCCCTTTTCATCATCGGACCACCAGACGTACGGCACTGCGCCACCGGTACATGGTAGATATCCCAACCATACGTACTGAACGCTTTGGAAACACATTCATTGTGCGAACAGCTATAGAGTGAAATTCCCTTCCGGAGTCGGTGTTTCCTGATAGCTACAACCTAGGGTCTTCAAGTCAAGAGTGAACAAGTTGCTTCTAGGCAAGCGTGCTTCATCGTAGACCACGTCATCGCTTACCATCAGGTGAGATAGTGGTCAAACGCGTGCCTATAAATAATAATAAAAAAAAAACATCCAAAAGCGTTTGCCATCGAAACGCAGAAGAAGAAAATAGTCTAATTGAAATAAATTCTGTGACTTTGACTTTGAGTAATTTTGTGCTCTACGCTTAACTTAATCTATGACAATACCAACTCAAACTCGCTTAGCAATCTTCCAGAACATTAAGCCGACTCTGTAGTAAACAAAAGTTGAACGAATGCACCACAGCGTCCGTGTACCTGGTGCAGGTATTAAGGAGTTTGGAAATTTATTATCGGTAGTCTGTGAAAGTATTTGTTTTTCACTTAAACGGTTTTATGCTTGTACAGTCAGTGAGCTACGTTACCTGAACCGTCTTAGAAAAAAAAATTGAGGGGAAGATGGATCAGGTAACTCAGGTCACTGACTGTACGTTGGTAATTACACACTACTGTCTTTACTTCCTAACGCCCCAACCAGATATACGCGCGAGTTTGATGCGTTTTTAACCGACCTTAAAAAAAGGAGGAGGTTCTCAATTCGGTTGTATTTTTTTTTTTTTTTTTTAGTGTTTGTTACCTCAGTACTCCGTCATTTATGGACCGATTTTCAAAATATTTTTTTTGTTTGATAGGGTATACTAACAGATTGGTCCCATTTATGTCAAAACTCATATCTGATGAGGGGTCTTCGAAGAATTGAGGGAACTCCTCAAAAAATATAGGCACACATGCACCGATTTCAACATTTTTAGTAACAAATCAAGCATTTTCATTTAGAAAGTAACATTTGGTGAAGAAAAACTGATGAAGAAGACAGGCAACGGAACTCTTCAACGCATAACAGCAAATTATTCGCGATTGCTATAGTCAGATGTCTATGCTGAGCTTTTGTATTTCCACAACATAACATTACGCCATTCTATTTTAAAAGGGGCCGGCAGAGATGTACAGATTAATGTTTAGAGATAGAACTTCTTTAGCAATTGTTATCCAATTTCAATGATTCTTTCAAGTTTTGAAAGACTTTCTTTACATACAAAGAAACTAAAAATTACAAAAATAAAAACTTTAAAATAATAAAAAAGTTTTTGTAATACATTGCTCTTCACCTAGAAGCTCTCTAAATAATGTGTGCAACATGCATAGCATTAAACTTCAATTCGTAGCGGATTCATTCCGTCTGGACAAGGTCTTACTAATATTATAAACGCGAAAGTTAATAAGTATGGATGTATCCAATGGGTATATCTAACTATGTTTTTCATGCGTAAAAATTTAAAAAATATTTCTTGCCCTTACGAATAAACCGCAGGACGAATTGATGAATTTTGGTATACTTAAAGATTAATACGATCTTGGAGAACAAAAATAAGCTACTCGAAGAAGCTAAGGTAGCTTAATGTGCTAGCCACTGTACAAACAATATCATTTAAATGTCAATTCTCTTTTTTTTCAAGTTTCTTTTATGTCATGTCTGCGTTCTTATATAACGTGGAAGTTAAAACATCCATCCTTTTAATTAGGTTAAAAAAGAACAACAGACAGACAAACCGATGAAGTGCCACCATTCATTGTTACTATTGTTGTACGGAAAAGTGACAAAAAATAACTTTCTGACTTGAACACCCAGCCTTATCTCGTTTAGTATTAACATATATATTTTTCAGATTGCAGCACGTCTCATTACGCACCGCTCTGTAACGAACCAATTTTATGGAGTGCCTTCATATTGCGCAATATAACGTAAGGTAATATTGTTTTTATATGCGTATTATGTACTATATCATCAATTGTTTTGAGTGTTCTCTTGGTAAGTATTAGGCGTATTAGCCGGTTGATTCAGTAAAAGTCAACAAGTGAAAACATGAGTGAAGTGAACTGTCAATCCCCAGCATTAGTATGGAATGACAGCTCATTTAGCCTTCAGATGACCTACATTCTCATGGGACAAATTTTACAGAATAGTAATGCTGGTGAGAGAGTTCGTCTTCATAAAAAAATACCGTCGTATCGATTTACAAATACTTTTTTTAGAAAACGCATCAAAGCGCATCCAAAACGTATCAAAGATGATGCTTTCACAGCTATTGCAATAAGAAAAGTAAAAAAAAAACAGTAAATATATTAATTAAATATTTTGCTTTTTTCTTTTCCTATTTCTTACGGAATTGCATCTACCACTGTTTGTCTCTGTATCACCCAAAAATGTACAGAGGCGGCCTTAATGGCTGTACATTTTAGTGCATAAAGTAGCAAGTAAATAAATTAAAGGCGTGGTTGGTGCAGTGCTGGGTTCGATTCCCAACCAGGGCAAATGTTTGTGTGATGAGCACGATCATTTTTTCATATAATCATCAAATGAATATCATTTATCGTATCTTTTATGATGTATCATTGAAAGTAGCAGAAACGGACTGGCTGACTTGTCTGACACTTGACTAGCAACCCACTTCTTTTGTTATCTGTATATTTTTTTTATCTGTGGCAGAACAGCCGCCAAAGTGTATCGTGTGAGTTCAGCTATGTAGTCACTCCATGTACCTAAACTAATATTAAACTGTTTCCAGCTAGACTGAATGTCGACCCCCTGCATAGCAGTGTAAAGATTAGCCACAGTCTAAAAACATACAGTCGTCCGACGAAGCCGTCTAGACAGGGCAATCGTGCGGGGTGTGAGGGGCGAGACGCGGGAAAGCCGCTTTCGCACTGCGAACAAAACGATGTTCGTAGTGCGGGAGGTATACGCGTGTAGAAGTTGTCGGCATTTTTCCAGAGATCAAAGGCGTCGTCCTACTGTATTTATATTTATACTGTGGATTAGCTAAGCAGATGATGGCATAACAGCTAACAGCCATAGCTTAATGAAATTGTCTATACGCAATACGCTTCCTCACAAAATCTTCAAAGCGTAACAAACAGCTACACAACGACTTTTCGTTTGCTACTCTGTGGCACACAGTACACTATTCATCACACTTGTTCTCTAACTTCCTGACGATTCATCAATCGTTTGTTTATGAAATACAAATTAATTAACACAAGCTAGCTACCTTTTAGTCGTTACGATTTGTATCGAAACGATGTCGTGATGTGAAAAGATTAACCAATAAAATATACAAATACGTCAATTAAATATTTCTATTTTAATGTTACAATTTTTATTATTATTTCTTTCAATAAAAAGCGCCTTCATCCTCTCTCCAAATAACTTTGCTGTGCCTGACAGGGTCCATAATTGATTCGAATATGTTTTTAACATATCAACTATTATATGTATGTACACGTTATGGAATGCAATAAAGTATTGAGTATTGATTTATCGCTTTTAATCAGATAGCTATGGAAAATGAAAATTTTCCATAGCTAATTTGCTATATAGCTAGTTTGTGAAAATACATTTGCGACACTCAGGAGATATCGATCCCGAGAATCAAACCTTGGACTTTATGCTCAGCAGTAGCGCTGGCAACCACTAAACCATTAACCCGGTCTCATATCACTTACGACATTACGACCAAAAAAAATCAATTCAAGATAGTTTAAAATAGGTCGATGGAGAAAAAGTAATAACTTACAATAAATTAACTCTGTGATGACATCTTATAAAAATGTTTACGAGCTTTCAATTTAAATGTGAACCGACTGGTTGCCATCCTGATGTTCAGATAGAGCGCATTCCAAAGGTAAAGTAATGTACAGACGCCAGCACATCAACCTACCCAAATGTGTCAAATTTCTTTGATAGGTTTTCAACTTTATTCGAAACACAATAAGGTTCATGTTCAAATGGGAAAAAAACAGTTTGGGGTAAGTTGATGTGCTGGCGTCTGTTCCTATTTTGATACAGGTTGGGAGGGTAAGTATAATTATTAGTAACCTGCTTCATGTTTCGTATTAACGCATAACCTAATGATACCATGAATTCAGTATAATTATGGGTACGCTCAAAGCTGTTTAAAAAAGGATGGTAAACCATGTAACGATTAGGTAAAATTTTACTTGACACTAAATCCAGATTATAACTCCAACAATTACTCTAGATTTTCCACAAATACCATTTACAACTCGCGATTGTATCGCAAACTCGATGAGAAAACTATCAATCTTTAACCGGGAAGCTACAAATTAAAACGAATGATCGTTTAAATATCGATTCCTCTCAGTTTTCTCGATCAATCCATTATTGTGTCAAAACTATTGTGGGATACAAAGTATGCTTACTAAGTGATTATTCTTTGTCATTTCTTGTATATTCCTTTAGCTGGCTTTAGTTATAAGTGAGGGGCTTAAATTATGGCTAAATAATAACCGACGCACAGATCGATTGAAGGTTAAGCTGTGCTTGTCGAGGTCGGTTTGTGGATGAGAGAAAAAAATAAAAATAAATAAAAATGTTTATTTCGATTACAATGGGCAAGATATATAGAGATACAAGTATTTGGAGATCACCTTTTAAGCAAGGGATTGCTTGTCTTAGGAGTCTCCGCACTTCCACTTATTATTTATATTGCAATCGAGATGTAGAAATGTAAACATGCAGAAATAAAAATAAAAGAGGTGACTTATAGATTAAAAAATCTGCTCTGCAAGAGAATGAGCGACATATAGATAAGGCCAGATCGCGTAAATATGTGTGATGTGTGTGAGTGAAGTGTGAGTAAGTACGAGTGTGAGTAGTAAGGTAGTGTGGTGTGAGTGTTAGTAGTGAGGTAGTATGGTGTGCGTATTGAAATAAGCCAAAAGTGCTTTTTTTTACTAATCATGTCCTCAGGTAGGGCACAAAATACTTTCGATCGGCGTTAGTAGTAAGGTATAGGTCTAGGATCAATTTAAGATTTGCGGTTTGCGGCTAGCCCTACGACAACGTCTTGGGATCGAAAGAAGCGAGAGAGCACCAAAAGAACGTTAAACAGTTCATAGTGATGACCACTGGCCCAACGGTTAACTGTCAAACAGCTTGTCTGGTATTGGCTATCATCAGTGTGTATCTAGGATGACGTCACGCGCACTCGCAGAGATGTGACAAAACGCTCAGTACCCCGTCTGATAGTCATCGTATCTTGAAGTCCACTTATAATAATAAATAATAATAATAATCATTTTATTTCAGGCTACTAAGGCCCATAAGTAAAATACACACAATTAAATAATACAATAATAACAAACTAATACATATTAAACAGTAACTAAACACGTAACGTCGGCGTCGTGTTTCGCTGCGAGGTGTTGCGTAACCGTCCTCGGAAACGCCGGAAAACGACACCTTTCGGCCAAAAGTCCTCCTTCAAAAAGGTCTGGAGATGTTGGGTTGGAACACGTACCACAAATGACTTAAAGTTTATGTTGTGGCGCGGTTCCAACCTTTCGACCCTCAGAGTCCAACTGGTCTTCACTTTCAGATACTGCACAACTTCCTCAATCGTCGTGGAGTGATGCAGACGTGAAATGTACAGCTGCGTCGTAGGCACAGCAGGGCGGAGCAGCATGTTGGGACCACTCGGTGCGGTACCACAGAGGTTGCGAGAGCAGGGCTTCTTCGTCTTCCTTTCCACTTTAGTGAAACCCTCTTCATCAACCTGGCTCGTTCTTGGCAAGGAGCAATGTACCGCAGGCTGGGCAGGTTGAGCCTGCTTTTTCCCATTCCTAGTTTGTCGCTTTGACTGCGACGCATCAGATTTGCCGCTGGTGGCAATTTCTGCATAGGCACGTTTAGGGGTCGACGTACCTACGCGACCACTTATAGTGCAATACTGGCCTTTTGGTCTAGTAGTTAGTGACCTTGACTGCTATGCCGGAGGTCGTGGGTCCGATTCCCACCCAGGACAAATGTTTGTGTGATGAGCACGATCATTTGTTCTGTGTCTGGGTGTAATTTATCTACAATATGTATGTATTCAGAAATATATAAGTATGTTTATCAGCTGTTTAGTATTCATAGCACAAGCTCTCAAGCTTAACTTTAGTCCCACGTTAAATGGCGTTGTGTTAAAAGTTGTGGTTTTTTTTTTTTGAATACCACATTTTTGAAAATTCTCAGTTATTATCAAATTTCGGTGTGCAACTAGATGCCAGTTAGAATGGCAATAAAAAGATAGCCAATAGCACTGCTAGTTGTTATTTGAAGAACTTTAACAATCGTTACACGTAGTCAGAATAGCCCGAAAATTGACAACCAATATATCCACTGCCAAACAAAGGCAGCTTCTCCAACAAAGAAAGCACAACATAGGCTCGCTATTTCAGACCTAAATGTTATAATCGTCTTGACATTTCACAATACGTCATCTACATCGCAAACGAACTTGAAACGAACCCAAAAAAAACAAAACTACACATAAAAAAAAATACATCACGAAACGTAACAAAAACCAATAAAACGTGAAAAATAGTTACCCATCTAGAACGCAGCCGAGCGTGTAACGGAATATCTCACAATTGGTAGGTATACCGCGAAAATGTTTGCCGCATATAAATCAAGTTGTCAGTGTTGCCGTTATAAATTCGCGGGCCGCCGCCGCGAACGCACCTGGCAACATTTACCTTGATTGCGAACGCGGCGGGCTGCATTTGCCGTCCTACAAAACTCACCAATTTACTAGGAGCTTCCCACCCCTTCTCTTTTAGTGCAAATTGGGACTATTGCGGGAGGATTGTAGTGGCGTGTAAGGTCTTCACACAATGGGCAGTGTTGGTGCCATTCGTCACCAAACTTTCTTGCTTCACGTTCTTTATGCATAGCTCTTTGTCTTTCTATAATGAGTCGGAAACTCTTGGAATTAGTCTGGTATGTTTTATGCCTCGCTTCCTAGGTGAGGCACTCCATTCGACTAGGTAATATCTAAGTTATGAACGTATGTTTGCTCCCGAGTTAAATGGAATTAATTTGCAAGTTTCTGTTCAACTTTTATATATTTTGTTGACGATGCTCTTTTGGAGTTTGAAAATTTAATTTCTGTTGCGCTTACATTGTGTTTTAACACTAATGTTTGCATATTTCATTGTTTAGTTAGATTATTTATGGGGAAACTAGGATGCAGGCCACTTCGTTTGCGTAAAAGTTTTATATTTTTGAGTGCGGTGGAGATTTGAAATGAAATACTTTTCATGTTGACTAAGTAGTTTGCTACGGCAGGCTGTATGTGTTTTCCTTGCTTCTTTTAAACTGACCTTGTTACAACTAACCCTTGGAATATTTTCACACTTGATTGAGTTTTAAAAACATTTAATTTAAATATCATTAAGTACTTAAAATCCAGACATTTCCTTGGTGAAAACGATTATAATCGGGATATAAATAAAAAACGTAAATAAAATATCAGTTTACTTCAGATTTGTTTACCAAAATCAAACTGAAATTGAATAGATAATCCGACAAGAGGGTGGTTGTTGTCGTATTTTAATAGAGTGATATGCAGTCGATGGAATAAGTTACCGACAACGCAGCGGCAAACTTCCACCCGAGTTCTAGCCTGTTTAGTTTGAAAATCACGAAGAGGTACGAAGTTATATTGGTGGATTTGGAGACGTACGTAAGCAAAGAGATTTGGGTTTTTGGGCTCAAATTACAAAAAAAAACGTTTGTTTTTTCAATAGGTACCCTTGTCCATAACATTGGCCCTATAAAACTACACTTTGCTATATTTCTGTACAGAGTTAATGGGGTATTGTTTTTGGGCACATTTTTTTTAATCCATTTGTAGTTCCTAAGTTTATCACAGGCAAGACATCGGGTTAGCATAAACATTGTTAAGAAACTCAGGCTTTAATAGTTAATAAATATGTCTGAAATCGCCAACCCGCCTCGAGCAAGCGCAGTGATAAATGCTCGTGCCTTCTCTGTATGATAAGAGGCATTTGCTCCACAGGGGGATACTAACAAGCTAGTATTATTATTTTACCTCTACTAAGAATAATCAACAAACTAATCGAACTTAAAACCGAGTCACCGTTTCTACTATTATTTTTGTTGCCGCGTAGCACATTCGTAGCACCTTCGTAGCACAATCGTAGCTCGTAGCGGAATCGGCAGCACGTGGAATTCGTAGCGCGGCTGCGTCGTCAATATCGGTTAATTTGGCCCGTGGACTATGCGCGCGCCCCCGATTCACTGTGATATTGCTTGCATATATCTTCTACAGGAATTGGAACTCTGTTGAGAATGATTCTAGTCTGTCCGACTTTGTTTGTTGGATAGTTTTGGGTTCGGTAATAATAAACATGGACATACAAAACATATGGTAAAATTGAGGATTGACATGATACAGCAACGTTGTGGTTTTAAAAAGTAATTCAGGACCCCACAAAGTAAAAACCTTCCCTCGGCTTTTCCTGATTTCTAACTTTTTCCTGGTTTTCTATTAACTTTAAACTGTATAAAATCTTGAATTATCAAATAATCAAAGTGACTTATTTAACTACCTATATACGGAAAAATCTTGTTTGGTTGGATATATTTGATGATTTTCTGATTGTTTTCGGTTTAAGGAAATTATTCTCATAAGAAAAAGTTTTGAATAGGTTAAAGCAAAAATAACCTAAAAAAACGCTTTAAAATAATAATAATAATAAAAAACTATTAAAAACTTTCAACGCTGGGCTTATAAACATGTAGAAAATAAGTGAAGTGAAGGCTAAGTTAGTTTTCAGACCATACTAAGTTTCTACAGTTTATTTTGCCTAACTTTTGTCGACTTTTTTTTACAGCCTGCCAGCTGGTAGCCTTTTATGGGGTGATTTTTTTACAGAATAGCACTGATGGTTAATTTACCGGGTGAAATTATGGTGCCTCTTTCAGCCTGTACCTATTGGGGTTAGCAGCACAATGCGCATAGAGAGTGCAAAGTGTCGTGCAAAATTACTCACTCATGCACTCATTAGGTATTCGTCGCATGACGTATCAGCATGTTAGGCAGATAGTACACGTCTCACAGACGCATACTATGCGAGTCTAACCGACGCATACTGGGCGAGTCTCGACGTGCTAGAATGTCTCGTGTGTCACGTGCCTACCGTGTGTGGCCTTCGTAATCAATAGACTGTGGGTTCATTAATTTTTTAAACTTAACTGCTGATGGACTGTGTAGCAACAACTGTGATACAAGCATTAGGTAGGACAGTGATAAAGTACACAACTAAGTCAAATTCCTATCATTTATTTCAATAAGACCCACAAAATTCATTTTTGAACGTCATACTTACAAATTAAATAAATTAAGGGAATGATTCTAGTTGCACATTCTAAAAACTAGTTTCATATCTTTATAATAACACTAGCAGACGTCCCGCGGTTTCACCCGAGTTGTTCCTGTTCCTGTGGGAATACAGGGATAAAAAGTAGCCTATGTCACCCGGGGATAGTGTAGCTTCCCAACAGTGAAAGAATTTTCCAAATCGGTCCAGTAGTTTCGGAGCCTATTCAATGGAAACAAACAATCAAACATTTCCTCTTTATATATTAAGTAGAGATCCATATAGATCACACTCTTATGAGTGGAAATAAAGACCAATTTACACAAAAAAAAAACTTTAAAGCCTTTATTTCAGGATTGGTTTTTCCTTTTATTGGGAACTCGTTCTACAGGGTGGCAGGGACATCGACGCACAACCGCTTACCATGGATTCAGTACATGATTCTGGACCCCCCTGCGTTGAAATTTTTCGTCGGCTTTTTCTTAAATTTTACGTTTTTTTCTGCAATTTTTTTTACTGTAAACTGTATAAAATCATTATTTTTACCTAACCCAATAAGATTTTTAATTAAGAAATAGTAAATTCACTTGTTTCACTTAAAACAGCAATGAAAGTAAAACTCGAAAGGGCTACCTGATCAGCTGTTTTTCTAAAGTTCATATGCGAGGTCAACACTAACATGTAGGTAGGTTGCTATTCGCTTCTAAACGCCGACAAAGAGAACGCGGCACGTGGCGGCGGCACAGTCGCGTCAGTCGCGCCGCGCCGCCCACTTTGTCGGAAAACGCGATATATCCCAATGCATCTAACAGACGCGCCACTTGAGACATTTTATTCATCTACATAAATTAATGACCATTTTCTACTTTTATTTTAGATTCATTATGGAGGATAATTATGTTTTAAGATCTTTGTCGTGTTACGTAAAGAAGATTAATAAAAAAACGAGTAGACGCGTATTGATAGTCACGTAATTTTTCGACAATTTTTTGTTATCAACATTAATTTTAGTTTTGAATGCAATTCAACAATGTAATTTATTGTTTGATAAAAAGAGAACACATCCATTATCGCAATTAATTTCATGAGGAGGTAACTAGGTACAACCTAATGTGTTTGTACACTATCATTTCGTTGATCTGTGTCCGGTAGGTACAGAAAAAATTATAAAAAATAAAGTGCGGCAAATTGAAAGAAGATTAGTAAACCTACATTTCTTTTGCATTTCTCCGATTTTTGTCAGTTCCTAGATTTCGTTGATCGCAAGCGGGCGTGTTGTTTTTCGCGAATTTGTGATCATAACGTGCGTAGGTAGATTTTAATATCAAAAGTAATTTTCTCTGTGCGTGTTTGTGTTGGTGTCTTTGAGAGTGTCGATGCACAACCATGGCCAGCTCGCTAACCGGACTTGACCCCGTTAGATTTTTTTCTGTAGGGTTACGTCAAGTAGGTATAAGGTGTTTGTGACCGAGTGCAATACCGCAGCAGAAATGAGATCGCATTGTGAATGTGTTTGCGACGCTGTGTGAGGAGTGTGTCCAGGATCCCACTATTTTACCTCGTGTGTACGTTGAAACTCTGCGCCGCGCTCAGATCTGCGAGCGACCACTTCGAACCCTATCTCATTAGGAATGAGCGAGATTAAGGTAGGTAAGTTAATTTATTGAACATTACTGGATCGCTAAGTTCTAATCAGGATTCTTTTTTTTTATCAATCCTCATCGGTATCGCTATTTTATGAGAAAAAGTTTAGGTATTGTTAGTTTTATTTCCTTATCTTATGGGTACTTTTAAAGTAACTACCATCAGCAACACTGATTAAACATGATTTTCTATCAATGTTGTCGTTCGGCGATATTTCGTAGGTACGTTCACGTTCGTCCGGCAGCGGAGGCGCGCGGGGCGGCGGGGGGCCGCGCTGCAGACGTATGTATGTGTGTGTGTAGGTTAGGTAGCACACGCGCGCGCGCCTTCCGCGAAGCGTTTTGATCGCGTTGTTTGCAATACATTGCGCACTCAAAAATGACAATTTTTTAACCAGCCATTTCCGAGATGAATGACCTTCGTAATTTCATTTATGGCACCAGGTGTAACCTTTTCACGACGTTTGCGCGTCGATGTCCCTGCCACCCTGTATATGTGCTTCTAATTATTTTCTTGATAATTTTCATACCATCCAAAGACATTCAATACCTATAGACCGGACATCACGAACAAAATTTTCGTCCGAAAAAGTGTGTCCTGCTGGATACAAGTATATGAGTTTTTTGTAGTACGCTCCGCTGCCGCTCCAATATTCATATATTATTCTAGATGGCGTTACTGAGACATGGGATCAAAGTTTTTCTATGACATTTCCTTGACATGCCCTCTCTATAGTATTTTAAATCTCTTTGATTCCATCACATTCCTTCCTTCATATGTTTTTATATCTGTCATTGCCAGGTGTAGCAACTGTCCATGTTACATACTATTAAAAAGATAACGCTAGTGCGATCTTCTTTCACGTTTATAATATTAGTAGGATTACAAGAAATTACATAAATGTCATTAGTCAAACACATCATTATCACAATAATAAAATACAGAAATGATTATGATGATGATGATGGTGATGGTGATAATGATGGTGATGATGGTGATGATGATAATGATGATGGTGATGATGATGATGATGTATAGCTTGATCTGTAGCCGTGTGTACATGTAGCCTAATAGCAATAAGATAGGTATTTGTCATCACATTAAATTGGAAACAACTGAACTAAGCTCTTAAATATTTGTATCTCATTTTAAACCTAAAATTGCACAGTATGATAAAAGAAAATTTTACATTTACTTTGCCAACCTACTTTACATATTCCCAATTACTGTAATAGGTTTTCAATTAAACTTATATTGAAACCGAATTCGTTTACACAAAGTGCTTTGGGCAAATATTGAATTTAATCCTTATTTTTAAAAACGCTGAATCAACCAAATTTGCAACGTTTTCTTTAAAAACTTTAAAATTAAAATATGTTTCTGCATTAAAATTCGTTGAAAATATTTTTTAATGGATCTTGCTTCATGTCGCGATGGTCTAGAGGCTTAGGCGCCTGCCTTTCATGCGCGAGGTCGTGGTACAAATCCGGGTAAGTACCTACTAATGTGATTTTTGCAGTTCTTGTGTACTTTTTAAGTTTATCTTAGACATACATTACATTATATTACACATTGACATCGGTGAAGGAACATAACTTTCAATACAAGTTTTCCTTAACGAAAGAAAATAATATAAAATAATAAAACAAAAAATATAAAATAAAAATAATAAAATACAATTTATTGTGTCAAATAAATTGGTTTACCTACAATTGCTGTGTTCGGAATCTTCTTTTAGACAAATAATGTCTGTAGTAGAAGACTCCGCCCCTCCCTATTTCGTATAGCGTGATAATTAACACAATATTTATAAAATGTAAAAGTTTAGTTTAGAAAGAAGAAGAATACAAGTTTGAACTCGCCAATCCGCCTTGAGCAAGCATGGTAATCAATGCTCGTGCGTTCTCTGCATCTGTCTGTTTTAGTTAGAGGCCCTGTCTGCTATGCCAGAGTTCGTGGGTTCGATTCCTACCCAGGATAAAAAATTCTGAGTCTGGGTGTAATTTATCTATAATATTTAGAAATGCATTTAGATATATATAAGTACGTTTATCAGTTGTAGGTATAGTAACCATAACACAAGCTCTGCTAAGCTTGGGACTAGATAGTGTTGTTGTGGAGTATTATTATTTAATATTATTTTCTACGCTATACATCTCTGTTTACTATCTTTTTGTTTGTGTGGTATTTATTGTGGAAAAAGTATTAGGGATTTATACAAAAAAAAACCCTTAAAATTTCACGCAGATAAAATCGCTATATGTATAGAATATAACAACCTCACGTTGTACCATTTACTCTACATACGCCAGACAAATAGGTACAGTCAGCGTCAATAATATCGGGACGAACTGACTGATCAACTAAGAAGATTAAACTCTATTCTATTTTTTGTAATGGCTAACAAAGCCGATTTTGACTATTCTGACAATCTCTAAAGTGAATTGGACAGCAAGTGTGCAAAAAAAAAAAAACTTCAATTGATACGGTTCAATTCAACGTAGATCTTCATGGGTTAGTATGGGACAGAAACAAATATAAAATGAAGGTACAGACGCCAGCACATCAACCTACCTCAAACTGTCAAATTTTCCCAATTGAAAATGAACCTTATTCTATTTAGAATGAAGTTGAAATCCCATAAAAGAAATTTGACACAGATTTATTCGCTGGCGTCTGTACCAACGGCGGATCCAGGGGGTGGGTCATGGGGGTCATGACCCCCCCCTGAGCTGGTTCCAGGACTTAGGTGGACCACTAATTGAACATAATGATTTTATTTATATATTTTGTCACCTTACAGATTTTATGTAACTACATAGGTACCTACCTTCAATTTTTAATTAATTTAATATAATAACATTGTATGATGGCAAATGTTTGGGAACGAACGCATCGAAAACTTGAATTTTACCGCGCCACACTTGCGCGCGCTTGTCGACTACTTCACGGGTAGCAAGACTTAACCTCAATCGGATCCTTACCGTAGTCGATTTCTGATCTTTTGTGACATCGATAGGTATCCTAATATAAGATTTTTTTTTATGTATTATGGCTACACTAGCGATGTAGTGTGTCAGTGTAGCGACAGCAGAAAGGTCTTTCTCTACGTTGCGTAGAATTAAATCGTGGCTAAGATCTTCAATGGTTGAAGATCGCCTTACCGGACTGACACTTCTCCACGTTCATAAAAACGTACCCATTGACGTAAATGACGTAATAAGGCGTTTCGGGAGAAGACGTAAAAGAAAAAAATGATTTTGTTTTTTTTTATGATTTTGTCTGTTTCTATTTTGTTTGTTGGAAACCCTTGTCGTACCACTTCTAAGAGGTGACCTCTTCACTTTTGCGGAGTTTTGCGTCATACTCCTCGCTCAACATACCTCTAGCTGTTAGGACAAATCATTCACCACGGTTATGGAATATAAATAATGTGATGTGTTGGCTGGACAAATTTTCAAAATAGCTCGCATTTAACTAGGTCAATAGGGCACTTTATGTGACGGCTAAACATCCTAATTTCAGCATTTGTGACGCTACAAAATCTTAGATAATCGATCGAAAACGTGTCCAGCCAGCTTGAAAAACGGAAGTGATTTTGACGACTTTTTGCATATCAACGGGGCATCACATAAATTTGTGACAGGCATCGAGCTAAAAGTTTTGTGATACGTACAGTGGTTTAGTAGAAAAATGCAAAAATCTGTGTACAGCCAGCTTGAATTTACGTAGAAAACTTTTGGCTAGCACTTCCGAATCTCAATAACGGGAGCGTTTTTGAATATGGTTCCTTTACTTACATTTGGTGACGCAATGTGTGACAGTAATAACGTTTGATTTATGGCGTCACGTGTAAGGGTTTACGAGAAATCAATAAAAACTTAATGTCCAGCCAGCCTGAGTTCAAGCTGGCTGGACACACGTATCTACGCTGCCTGATGATCTACGACCTTCAAAATGTGTTCAACATTTTGTGACGCTGACGATAATGATAACCTGAATTTGTGACGGAGAAACTTTGCGTAGTTTCAAAGATATTGACCATTTAAATTTTCCCATTAATAGTTTTTATTGATTTCTCGTAAACCCTTACATGTACCGCCATAAATCAAACGTTATTTCTGTCATACATTGCGTCACCAAATGTCAGTAAATGAACCATATTCGAAAACGTTCCGTTATTGAGATTCGGAAGTACCAGCCAAAAGTTTTCTACGTAAATTTAAACTGGGTGATCACAGATTTTTGCATTTTTCTACTAAACCACTGTACGTATCACAAAACTTTTAGCTCGATGCCTGTCACAAATTTATGTGACGCCCGTTGATATGCAAAAAGACGTCAAAATCACTTCCGTTACCGAAATTGAGCGACCAGCGAAAAGTGGTTTTTCAAGCTGGCTGGACACGTTTTCAATCGATTATCTAAGATTCTGTAGCGTCACAAATTCTGAAATAAGGGTGTTAGCCGCCACATGAAGTGCCCTATTGACTTAGGCTGACCCCACATTTGGCGTGCGCGATCCTCGGGCGCGCCGCGAGCGCGTCGCGCGCGCGCTGCGTGAGCATCGGGTGTTCTGCCGTGTGACGTGCTCGCGGCGCGCTCGCGACGCTCGAGTCGCGTTCTTATTCCTTCGCCCACTATCCCTGTTAAACGCCAAGTCGAGCGCCGCGCGCACGCCGCGCGCACGCCTCACACACGTCACACGCCGGCAACACCCGACGCTCAAGCAGCGTGCGCGCGACGCGCTCGCGGTATTCGCACGCCCGAGGATCGCGCACGCCAAATGTGGGGTCAGCCTAGTAAATGCGAGCTATTCTGAAGATTTGTCTAGCCAACCTTGAGTCAAATTATAAATAGGCTGCCTGATTCCGTAAGTGGTAGTGCTTCTCTGGATGTCTTCAAGAGAAGATGGCAATATGCACGTGTATAATGTACAAGTTAGTGATAAGTTTTCAAGTGTACAATAAAGAATAAATATTTTTAAGTAGGTACAGTAGGTACTTACGTACATTAATAAAATGTCTACATTTTACTAGTATCTATTGTTATCAAAATTAAATTATAAGTTCTTGACTTGACCACGACTATGTGACCCCCCCCTGGCGCCAAAGCTGGATCCGCCCTTGGTCTGTACATAAATATTATAATTGTTAGGACATTATATATAAATTATACCACATTCAGACACACAGCTTAATGGCAGTAACTCACCATTTAATATTATTGTGACGGATAAAAACTATCAACAGAAGATTAAACTCAATCTCAATTGACAACATTTCAAAATTGGCATGACCCTAAAACAAAAATAACGTTTCTTCATTTTTGTATGCTGAGTGCAAATATATATTTTTTATTTTTTTTATTGCTTAGTTTTGAGAAAAAAAAAAAACTAAAAAACATGCGATGACGTCACTTATACGGTGGAATGAGGTGGTTAATTTAGATTAATGAAAATTAACATAACATAAAACATAACATAACATCACGCCTGTAATCCCCGAAGGGCTAGGCAGAGGTGTACCTGGTAGTACACCCACATTTAATGAAAATTAGTAGATAAAATTTTCAAAATCTTTAAGTTGGATATCGGACTGATCCGGCTATGTTAAAAATGCACTTTTTAAAGCCTTTTTGGCCAACTGGAGCCTGAGCTGGTTTTGATTGAAAAAAATAACAGGAATGGACGCAATGGGTCTTGGAGATCACGATTCGAAAATAAATTCTTTTTAACTTATAGTGGGGTACTCCATTTCTGTTCGCCAGCACCTCGTTGTTTGGATCACTTTGAACAGTCTCTTCGTTTCGATTTTACTGAATCTGACTGTACCAACAATATTCTCTCTCAGTTTTGAGCACAAACTTCTCCGGCGGTTGATTGATTGAAGGAGCGATCAATCAACTGATGTCTCTAACATTGAAAGCCAAAGCAAAACAAAGTTGTTTGAAGTCGTGACGGCTTTTAAAACGCTATGTATGCTCTTTGTAACATAATCACCTTGGTATCGCTAAGTTTAACTAAGAGGAAACATAGGGGTGGTTTGATGGAGGCTTAGACGCTTGAATTGCAGTATTTTGTAAGTCTAGTTAGACTGTCTTGGTTGTCATTAACAGTCGCTGATAATACCAGCCTGTTACTGTCCTACTGCAGGACAAAAGCCTCTTCTCATATAGAGAAAGTCGGGGGCACGATTCCACCCTAGACAAATGTACGTATGTGTGATGAGCAAGATCATTTGCTTTGTGTCTGGGCGTTATTTATCTATAATAAGTATGTATTTATAAATATATAAGTATGTTTATCGGCTGTTTAGTACTTAAGGCCTATTCAAACCTGAGCGATATTCGCTGCCGCTGTAGGTAGAGGTACATACCGCGCGGGTTTTGCTCAGGTAGTTAGTATCAAGTACCGCGGCTAGAGCGACCTGAGCGATATTCGCTGCCGCTGTGGGTAGAGGTACATACCGCGCGGGTTTCGCTCAGTTATTTAGTATCAATTTCGCTACCGTCTGCCGCAGACGGTAGCGAATACCGCTTAGGTCTGAACAGTAATATTACCGCATACCCACTGGGTTTTCTCTGCCGCAGATGGTAGCGAATACCGCTTAGGTCTGAATAGGCCTACTCATAGCACAAGCTGTGCTTAGTTTGGGACTAGATGGCTTTGTGTGGAAGTAGTGGAGTATTTATTTTTACCGTTTTTATTTTTACGTCAAAAAGGAATAAAATATTTTCTAGAAATCTAGATGAGTGACTATAACCAGTATTTAGTTATTTAGCCCTGCATTGTTAGTGAACCAATAAATAAATAAATGACATAGATAATTTAACAGCTGGGTCAAGAGTCAGATACAGAAGGCAGTCCACTCGGATAAGGCAGGCGTTTTGAAGACTTTAGTCTCTAGTGGTAAGGTCCCGGTACAACCGCCCACATCAATACATTCCATGAACTAATACCTAAGTACAGAACATTGGAGAACACACGCTTTTGCTTGTTAACGATTATCAGACTCTAGTATAAATACGTTCGTTACAGTACAATCCCTTTATATTCGACTAAAGTGAAGATTTAGAAACTCTGCGGTTTCTAAACGTCTTACTTCAATTTAGAGAAATACTGGTCTTAAGTACGTTGATAAGTAAAAAGTTTAATTATCACATGTTTACGTATTTATTTATTTTTGGCCAACCAACAACTGTATATACTGATTAAATGTGTAAATAGATTTTTTAGATTAAAGATTAGTAAGTACTACAATTTCAAAGACATTCAATACCTATATAGACCGGACATCACGAACAAAATTTTCGTCCGAAAAAGTGTGTCCTGCTGGATACAAGTCTATGAGTTTTTTGTAGTACTCGCCGCTGCCGCTCCAATATTCATATATTATTCTAGATGGCGTTACTGAGACATGGGATCAAAGTTTTTCTCTCTATAGTTTTTCAAATCTCTTTGTAAAATTTCTTATAGGTTAGCACCGTATGCCCCATAAATGTTAATCAGTAAATTGAGTAAAACAGATATGAATAAACCATTTCAGTCAGTGCACGCATTTGTCAGGAATCGTGAGTTTAACTTCGAACTGAAAGAGATCAACTACTCGACTAACAATGAATAGGCCGCATAAAGTACTCACAACTGCCAAACAATACATATTAAATTTGTACAGACGCCAGCACATCAAGTTACCCTAATGTGTCAAATTTTCCCAATTGAATAAGAACCTTATACCGTTTGACACAAAGTTGAAAAACGATCAAAAAAATTTAACACATTGGGGTAACTTGACGTGCTGGCGTCTGTACATATTACAATACATATTAGCATAGATTGCTTACATAGGTAGGCACCAAAGAGATTTAAAATACTATAGACCGGGCATGTCAAGAAAACGTCATAGAAGAGAAAACTTTGATCCCATGTCTCAGTAACGCCATCTAGAATAATATATGAATATTGAAGCGGCAGCGGAGCATACTAAAAGAAAGTCATAGACTTGCGTCTATTATATAGTAGGTAAGTATTGAATGGCTTTGGTAGGCACCGATAAACTGCGAAATATATGTTTCTATTATAACCCAATAATTAGGTTTTTATTGAAGGATTATTAGTAGAATATTCTAGTTACTAGCTGAATAAAAACCTAATCTTATTCATATTTTCTAGTATCTATTTGTAATGAAACCTTTATCTTAAGAAGATGCCCTTTGAAAACAATGTGACAGAAATACAGAAATGACGCTTTATCAGAATAGAATGTCAGAAGATGGAGAAAAAATCCTCTGAAAGCATTCTGAAAATATTATTTCAATAACCGATCGGATATGAAAAATGGGTGTTTGTATTCTAAATTCTATTTCGTTACATCTAGTACCAAACTTAGTATTCAATTCATCTTCAGAGACATCAAACTTTAGCGTGCAAATATCATCATTATTAATTGTACTTATTGAATGTCTTTGGATACACTTAATAATGATGATATTTGCACGCTAAAGTTTGTATCTAAAATCTCCGTTTTTGTATTACTCACTAGCGACCTGCCCCGGCTTTGTATGGTTCATGCATGTCTCAAAAAAAATCTAAACAATTACGACCAAAACATTTTTTTGAAATTAATTATATTAAAATAAATAAACACAACAATAACAAATTAGCCAAACCAGGTGTGCTCAATGTTATATTCAACCAGCCAGAGAAAAAATCTATACCTACATCAATTAGCGGGCTCTACATCGGTGTGCAAAGGCTTTCGAGCTTGCTTCGCTCGCACAAGCATCCTACATTCCTAGTTTTTCCGAATAAATTGACAAGAAAATTCCCATCGTCATTAAACCTATCCAAACTAGGGCTACAGAGCTCAGAAATTGTATGTTATTGACTGTTTGTTTCACAAAATACACCAAACATTTGAAATTTTCAACATAATGTTTAGTACCTACTTACGTTTTTTTTTTCGACATTTATTCATTCTTTTTTCAGATACTAGAATTGCAATGGTGGGCATATTTATGTCTTGTCCTAAGTTTTTTCATATTATGCTTAGGTCTAAACTACGTGGTTAAGAAAATTAATGGTAAGTTTTACGAAACCAACAATTCATGAAAAATATCACAATATATAAAAAGAAATCCATCGCATTTCAGAAGCAAGAATTGAAGAAAGATTCATCAGGATACTCCAAAAAGCTTCAACAACACAATCTACACAAGTCAATGGGCCGTTGATAACATTAGAAACTTATGGAGGACTCAGGCTAAATAATACCAAAACACCACAAACACGATCTCCTCCAGGCATCTCTCTTGTTTTCAATGAAGAGGCAAACAGAAGAAGTGACCCCTATAGTCTGATTAGACCTTCATTAATTAACAAATCACAGGAACCAATAAACGTTATACCCTTAACAAGTCATCGCTCTGTAAACGAAGTCGTTCCTATTAAAAATAATGAACCCCGACGCGTTGCTACCAAAGCGACTTCTTATACCTTAACTGAAGAAGTTCGCGTTCAAAACGACGCATATAAAGACACTTCATTAATTACTAATAGCGATTGTTACAAAACTGAACTAATAACTGTTAAGAAGAATGAATATGGACACGTCGCTGCAATAAGCACTCTATGCGTTTCGCGAACAGAGTGTAATACAAGCAATTTAGTTTCGGAAAATGGTAACACCATTCAAGATTTAACCGCTAAGGGGAGTGAAGCCACAAAGAAATCTGGACGAATCAACTCTGAAGTGACATGTAAAGAGCCCAGTGATAATGAAAACACACACGTAACTCAAGTCGTCCCCCTCAAAAACGACTATACCAACCGAATTGTTACCAGCAATAAAAGTATTGTAGTCATAAGTGACTTGAAAATTAAATCTAATGAAGAAATTGGCTCTAGCTGTTTTGTAAAAAAATCTGTTGACAACATTATATCAAAGATTGCGAATTTAAAAAATAATAATGAGGCTTCGCGAAGAGTAAAAAGTGTGACGGATATGACCAAACAATCTTCATCTAATACTGGAAGTGGTCGTAATATATCCCAAATAAGTTCTGCTGTAAAGACAGAATCTAATTTCATTGCTGCCAAAGAAACTTCTTCTGGTACTCAAAGTGATATTACTGTAAATGAAAACAGTCCCATTATAAAGAGATTATTCGGATCCTCAGAAGCAGAATCCTCTACTACACGAAGCGATCGTAATGTAGCCGAATCAAGTTTGGCTAAAGTAATTGAATCTAAACGTCTTGCCAACAAAGCAAAAAGTATAAAAGAATCAGTTTTCACTAATAAAAAGGAAGACACCGAATTGACAAAAAAATCTGAAGACAATGATTCTGTGAAAAGATTTCTTCTACGTTGTCAGGTAGGAGAAGTCTTTCCAGTTAAAAAAAGTAGATCGGAGCACTTATTAGCCAAAGAAACTTCCATATATTCCCGAATTCAAAGCCATGTAAGAGAATTAACATCCGTAAAAAAGAGTTTCACCTTGAATGACTCGAGACGAGATTCAGAAAATAGAACATCTGATGAACAAAGTAACAGTTACTATAACGTTAAAGAATATTTTAAAGGTAATGAATACGGAAGCACTGTTACCAAGGAGACTGCTTTGCATACCTTAAGTGATCTTAGTGAAGGTCCCACTAAAGAGAGCGCTACCAGAGGTGTTGCAGCCAACGCGACTCCTTCCCATACCCAAAGTGACGTCACCGTCAATAAATTCAGTCTCAGTATTAAGAAGGAATCAGAATCCTCAGCATCAGAATCCTCTATTAAACAAATTATTAATTGATGATACTGTAGCTGAAACGAGTAAGTGAATTCAGACGTTATGCCAAAAAAGCAAAAAGTGTAAGAGATATAGTTTTGGAAGATAAGAGCGAAAATACTGAGTCGATTAACTAAAGACAATTCTGCGATCGCTAATGTATCTACCCCTTCGATCAATACTATTATTGATCGAAGATCTAAACTGACGAATTAAGACCAAGTAGAATAAATGCACACTAGTAAATGATAGGCTTTAAGCGCTAATGGCATGCGAAGTCCAATTGGTCAACTCTTAAGTCCAGCTCAAAAAGTAATTGTTTAGCTCTTTTCAATCTAAATATTATTTCATTTGTGTAAATAGTCTTCTTTTGTTATTTTAATAAAGTAGTGTAGAATTTAAATAATAAAGATAAGAGCTTTATTTTTACGTTAATATTTTTTTTCTATAAGTGCAATATTATTTTATTAATACAAAAATGGGCCCTGGGGTACCTCGGAATTAGATGACTTTTTAAAACTACCAATAAACACAAGTGCTTTAATATTATTATTCAGACGTATAAACCGTAAATTCTACAGCGTGGACTCATACAACGGTTTTTGTAATAACTACTGCATCATATAAACATTGGCTTATCGACCTCAATCAGGGTTTTAGACATCCCCAAACTTCCCACGACGGTGGATCCAAGCTTGCTTCGTTCCGCCTGTAAATAAAAATATTCTTTATTTCGGATATTTACAATCCATAGGAACCACAATTGCAGGAGATTTGATCCTATCCACAACAGTTATCAGAATAGGTACAACATATGTACCTACACAACGTTTTGTCATTTACACGCAAAATTTCAAACGAATTGGTCAAGCCGTTCCGGAGGATTTTAGAAACAAACACTGCGACACGATAATTATTTGCGAGGCACGACGGGGTCCCCCACACATACAAGTAACTACGTATACTAGCCGGGTTTTGTTTCACCAATAAGAGGGCATTTTGTATTGGCCTTCAGCGCGGCAGTGACCGGCGATCACAGTGGGTGCCTTTATTTTTGACGACCATTTCTTTTTTCCGGTAACATTTCATCTAATTTTTTATAGTTACCAAAACCCGTCCATAAAGGTAAGTGTTTAGCATACTACTATAGTTTTTTTTTAATGTGTTTTACTACTAGCATCAACTATTGGTATGTTTTGAACAAAATCTCTCTGACCTTGAATTCTTTTTTTTGTTAATTATTTAAACTCTGATAGACATGGGGGCATAACGGGGACTTGTTATTATTTTTGGCCATTATGCCCTGAATGGTCTTATCATTTGATAAATTACATTAAAATTATTTGTTTACGTAAAAGATACGGAGAAACGTTTATTTACAAACAAACCAAACGAGAAAAAAATATCGTAGACGGAAAACGGTTGTTATCACTGCAGCCCCTACAAAAATGAGCTAGAAGAACGCGAACAACTTAAACGGACAAAGAAATGTTCAAATTCCTAATAATCCTCGGTTGAAATACAGCTGTGCAGGAGTTGACGATGCAGATTTGGAAGAAATCAACATAATGCTTATTCCGTAACACATAAAATAGTGTACCCGCACTGCCTGGCACTGGGTACCCCATACTGCCCCTACCCCGGGGCACGATGGAGTTTTCATAAAGGTTTGGTGACATTAAAATTAAAAATATTATTTGTTTTCTTAGTTCACCAAGTTCAATGCGAAATGATAAATTAATAAGTAACCAACGAGTTCTCATTAATTTAAATTTAAAATATTTCCCGCTTTTTTTTTATTATTCATTTCCCTTAAAGTCCTCGTTATGCCCCCCCCCCCCCCCCCCTCCGCCCCCTACAAAACGTTATATTTAATACTAGAGTAGGTATAGAATTTTAAATAGTAGCATTATGAGGTATTAATTATAATTTACTATATTGGTATATAATCCATACCTACCTACATAAGTAGGTACGTCTTTGACTGGCATGTTGATCTAGTGGTTAGTGGCCATGCCTACTATGCCGGAGATCGGGAGATCTTATTTAGGGTTGTGGACATGCCCACAGTGCCCGCAACGGTGGATCCGCACTTGTACACACAGCTACTCATCAAGCTGTACAATTCCATTATAAACTGGTCTCCCATTGTATAGGATTACTATACAATGCGAGGTCAGCGTAAATTGGGAATGTATAGCTTGATTTGTAACCGTGTGTACTGCAGTGGAATAGTAAAAGGCTATGCTGTTATTATTCTGAGAAAGGTTTATAAAATGCTGTCATAGAAAACCTTTTAAAACTAAAACTTTGGTCGCAACTGCGTGTTTAATGTTTTTGTGGGGTTATTCATACTTCGTCCCATTCGCACAACGTACTGCGTTTGCAGTTGGTCCCATTCGCACTTGGGCCCATTCGCACTTGGGCCCATTCGCACTGGGTCCCATTCGCTCTCTTAGTCCCATGCAAACATCACGCTACGACCAATAGAAGCGGAGGATTAATGAAAATGTTGCATAAACTTGAAAAAATATTTCTTAGAGCTTCCGTTGTGAAGGCTGCGTAAACAGTTAAAGTTACGCAAAACTCATATATAACGGAATTGTTCCCCTTTAAAAGTTCTAAAAAAAAGTCAGGTTGACTCACTGTAACCTTTTTGTTTAATTTGCTATAATATTAAAAGAACGCAATAAAATTAAATTCTTGTTTGAATCTGTGACAGTCGCGTAGTTAGTTTCATTCAGTTTCCATATTTTACCTGTGGCAAAGTTGGTAAACTGTGTGGCCGCAAAAACTGTCGTGTAGCAAAAACATATAATACTTAAAAAAAGGCCTAAGACAAAGCATTAATCCAAGCATTCATTTAAATACAGTTATGCAAGCGTATTAGATAGTAGAAAAATAACTTTAATCGAGCCGCAACTGCCGGTTCACTATGACTTCGATTATCAAGTTGCACTGTCTTTCGGGAGCTGGTGATGAGACTCCACCATGCTACGTGCTGCAGGTAGACGAGTTCAAGTTCCTATTAGACTGTGGATGGGACGAGAAGTTCGATATGGACTTCATAAGAGAATTGAAAAGGTAACGCTTTGAGGTTATGTTGTGAAAACAACTGATGTAAACTTACAAGATTTATGTTTTACACTGTTTCTGGTAACTTGTCGTCCACATTTCCATTACCTTGAACTCAACTGTTCTTAATGCAGTCATGTAAGGCCGGAGATTTTTGTCTATACAGCCTGGATTAAATATCTAACCAGACCCAACTCCATTTAAGCCTGAACTGTGATAAACTGTGATTTTGGATTGATAGCTGTCTTACTTATACAGATTCAAACTTGTAGACAAACATAGAAATAGATACATACATAAATTCACGCCATTGTCCCATGTTGGTCGGTGAAAATACATAGTGACATAGACTGCTACAATTGTTAATACATACTTCTTTTGCTTCAATAGAAATAGATCTACTTTCATGTCAATCTAACAATCTGTATTAATTCGTTAAACCCCGGACACCGGTGTCTGCCTGTCATTGTCTTTCTATTGTGACTCTAATTTACTCAATAGAAAGGTTTGGTTTCAACTGAAAGTTTTTTTAAAAAAATGCACTAAGTACGGTCTAACGGAAAATGCGTCGAGTAACGCCAGAACAGCCAAATTTATAATAAAACTTAGAACCTTTCACACTCAACCGATGATGCGTTAGTGCGTCGATGTACAGCGTCGCATACGCTCGGCGTATTTTCCGACAAATATGTACCGAC
Source organism: Euplexia lucipara (assembly GCA_921972225.1). NCBI lineage: Eukaryota > Metazoa > Arthropoda > Insecta > Lepidoptera > Noctuidae > Euplexia > Euplexia lucipara. The sequence goes on along the minus strand of OV179161.1, from coordinate 16,964,692 downwards.
GCTTAATCTTTTTTGATATCTAACAGTTAGCATTTTACATTGCAGACACATAAACACAATAGACGCAGTATTAATATCACATTCGGACCCAATCCATCTTGGTGCCTTACCATATGCAGTTGGTAAACTCGGTCTGAACTGTCCAATATATGCCACACTACCAGTGTACAAGATGGGTCAAATGTTCATGTATGATTTGTACCAGGCACACCGGAATGTGTCAGACTTTGATCTCTTCACATTGGATGATGTTGATGCGGCATTTGACAGGATTGTCCAGCTGAAGTACAATCAAAGTATTGATATGAAAGGTAAGGAGTTCTAACCTGTATTTAAAAAAAGTTATTAACAATTTCTAAGGTCACAGTCTCTTTTAAAGCCCAAACATTATCTAAGTCAGATTGATAATATTTGATTATATTGATTGGTGTGGTAAGTGTGTCTTATAAGGAAACAACCAATAGACTGTCTTGTCTGAGCATGCAGTTGTCCAGGGTATTGTGCATTGATCTGCAGCCAATATTATTTATTTATTTTCTGTACATTAGTGTGCTTAAGGTATTAATACCTTAAGCACACTAATGTACAGAGGCGGACGTAATGGACTTTTGACTGGCCTGTTAGTCTTGTAGTTAGTGACTCTGACTGCTATGCCGGAGGTTGTGGGTTCGATTCTCACCCAGGACAAATGTTTGTGTGATGAGCATGATCATTTGTTCTGTGTCTGGGTGTAATTTATTGATAATATGTATATGTATTTAGAAATATATAAGTATGTTTATCAGCTGTTTAGTACCCATAACACAAGCTCTTAGCTTAGCATGGGACTAAATGGCGTTGTGAAAAAATTGTGGAATATTTATTTATTTATTAATGCCATAGGCATTTTCTACCTGTCAAACTGTAGGTGACACAGAGAAAATCGGTAGGTGCAATATTAAATGAAAATAAGAGAAATAATAATAAGTACATTATTTAAGTAAAAATACTTATACATTTAAATATAATATAGTAGAATATATATTATATAATACATATCACACAAAGAGATAGAAAGATGAGAAAACATTATCACTGTGAAGATACTACTGCCAATTTCAAATATTATTTACTGTACAGGATCAAGGATACACTAAACATCCCACTGAAGAAGAAAAACTAAGACAGTTTCATTGAATTGACAACATTTCAAAATTGACATGACCCTAAAACAAAAATACCGTTTCTTCATTTTTGTATGCTGAGTTTAATTTTTTTATTGCTTAGTTTCTGAGAAAAAAAATAAAAACATGCGATGACGTCACTTATACGATGGAATGAGGTGGTTACCTTTGCGTAAGCAAGCTAATTTGTGTCCTCTAGTTTTGGATTTACTTTTATATAACATATTAAAACATGCAGGTTAAAATTTTGAAATGTTGTCAATTGGTTCTCTGGAATTCAACTTTTTCTAGTGGTTTGGGAAAATGTTCAACTAATTCTTGTGTCACAGTGTTTGTTATCAAACTCCTCCAAAATGGCTTGACATATTCTTATGAATATTTGGGTGTATTTTCAGCAGGTCTGAGATAAGGTTATAAACAATTGTTTTTTTTTTTAAAGGCAGAAAGAAGTTTACCGGGGAGGTAGTAATACAGGGTGTCTCATTCAAATGGGTCAGTATGGGAAAGTCTGAAACTATAAGACATACGAAGATCTGTTCTGAGGAACCATGTCATCGATTTTAATAACAAGAAAAACTGGATTCATACATTTTAAAAAACATCTGTACTCCGTTCGGGAATCGAACTCGGTTATTTTGAAAAAAAAAACCTACACTATTTCTATTTAGATATCGATTGTGTAGGTCTTAAGCAGTAAATGTCTGTATGAAACATGATGTCTAAAATTAATAAAATGCATTGTTTCCACATACTTTAATTTATTTTAGTAGGTGCTAGAAGTCACCACGTTTACAATATTACTACAATAGTACGATGTTTTTTGAAATGTATGAATGCAGTTTTTCTTGTTAATAAAATCGATGACATGGTTCCTCAGAACAGATCTTCGTATGTCTTATAGTTTCAGACTTTCCCATACTGACCCATTTGAATGAGACACCCTGTATATGTAAAAAATACTACTAAAGAAGCATTTAAACTATTTACCAAAGTAATATCTCAAAGTAAATTTAGTATAGACCAATATTTTTGAAAAAAGAAAAAAGAGAAAAATATTAAATGGTAATCAAACAAACACTTTTGTTTCCAGGAAAAGGCTTAGGTCTCCGCATTACTCCTCTTCCTGCCGGCCACTCCCTCGGTGGCACAGTTTGGCGTATCGCCGCACCAGGCGAGGAAGACATAGTGTACGCCCCTGATTTCAACCACAAAAAGGAACGGCACTTAAATGGATGTGAAATTGAAAGACTTATGAGACCTTCCCTTATGCTGTTGGGTGCTATGAACGCAGATTATGTTCAGCAGAGGCGGAGATTAAGAGATGAGAAGCTAATGAGTAAGTTATCGTTCCCAATCTATTTGGGGTTGATGCACCTTAATATTACTCCTACTCTAATTCTGCTGCACTAATTAAAAACGCTGTAAGGATGATTTTTGGATAATTGAGTACCTAACTCATAGATTCTGATTTCTCATTATGAGCCCTGTATAGTTATTTAATCCTTATTTTGATAAATCCGAATCTCAATTCGAATCCGAGTCTGAATCTGAGTAACTCAATTTTCCAAAAATCCTCCTTACTGCGTTTTAAATTAGTGCGGCAGAATTAGAGATGTATTGTATTGCCGTCATTTCAATAGTCACGAGTTAGTAATGAATAAAAAACAGGCAATTTCCATTGGCTACATCAGAGATCTGACAATTGCCAATCTGCCACATTTAAGTCAAGCCAAGTCTTACTCGGAGAGAGAGAAAGGTCAAGTCACTTATTAACTTGATTGTCAGTTCCTAATGTGACCATAAGCTAGGACCAAAACTAATACTTGCAAGCAAATAAATCATGCCACTTGACTATATCATGTATAATGGTAATAAAGAATATTCTTGATAATAAATTTGGTAAATAAAAAAGTTGAACCTACCCCAATGTGTCAAATTTCTATTCCAATCACAATAAGGTTCATGTTCAATTGGGAAAATTTGACTGTTTGAGGTAGGTTGATGTGCTGGCGTTTGTACCTAGAATAAAAAAATAACGTGCTATACTAAGAGTGATTCAAAGTATTTCAAATTGAGCATTGTAGTTGATAAGTACAGACGCCAGCACATCAAGTTACCCCAATAAGTCAAATTTCTTTGATCGTTTTTCAAACAGAATAAGGTTCATATTCAATTGGGAAAATTTGACACATTGGGGTAACTTGATGTGCTGGCGTCTGTACATTATTATGTGGATAGATCAGATACATGGTACTCTCACATTTACAAATATTGAAATCATTCTTTAAAGATCTACTTATGATAGCAAAGAAGCTATCAGTAGCAGATCTTTAACTATTGTTACAAATAGTCACAATCCTAAAATTCTGAGACCCAGTAATTAACCAAGGGGTATTGTGCTACCCTTGTGCCCCCTTTGTGCTATTTTATATGTCTATTCAAATAGTCATGTATGGTATATAAGTATTTATGTAAATAGTACACCACAAACTGCCTACTCATCTTTTCTCCTCCACTATCAAGTCCATCCAAAGGTTGTCTGTAAGAGATCGCCTTTAGCGATAAGGCCGCCCATTGTATCACCATATGTAGCCCTTATAGTTATAATTTGTAAGTTTTTATGGTGTACAATAAATTCTACCCTGTCAATTAGTTGTGGAGGCCAGTAGTCACTCCTTATAAAACATTGGTCACTCAGCTGAATCCTGTGAGATTAGAAGCCCACCCCAACATTGAAAAGGCTAGACAGATAATAAAAATTACACTCATAAACTACCCTTCTCTTTCTCCCCAGCAACTATCCTAACTACACTTCGAGGTGGTGGGTGCGTGCTGGTGTGCACAGACACAGCGGGACGAGTACTCGAGTTAGCACATATGTTGGACCAGCTGTGGCGCAACAAAGACTCGGGACTCGTGGCTTACTCATTGCTACTGCTGTCCAATGTCAGCTACAACGTCGTTGAGTTTGCTAAGTCACAGGTAAATTAATTTTTGATATGAACAGACACTATGTTACAAGTGGCAATTGCTCAATGGCTAAGGTGTCGGTTTAGCTATCGAGAGATCGTGACATTAATTCCCACATGTTGCACTGTCGACATAGGTACTTCAAACACAAGCATATTAAGCTTAGTTGCAGAGGTTAACAAGGCAAGGTTAATTGTACAATTGTGCAACCGACACCACATATCTAGTAAGGTTTTTAAAAACAAATGATAATTAGGTACAGACGCCAGCACATCAAGTTACCCCAATGTGTCAAGTTTTCCCAATTGAATATGAACCTTATTCTGTTTCGTATAAAGTTGAAAAACGATCAAAGAAGTTTGACACATTGGGGTAACTTGATGTGCTGGCGTCTGTACCGTAAAACGGGGTGAATAGAAACTCGAGGGTGAATAGAAACAAAACTTTGAGGAGGATTTTCGCGCTAGTTTAATATTATTTGATAGTAACAAGGTGTCGAAATTATTTATCACAATTATTTAAAAGCATTACAGTCCTCGTATGTAACAAACAATTTTAAACTTATGCGAATAACTTCCTCGAAGTTTTGTTTCTATTCACCCCGTTTTACTCGATATCTGAAAATTATGCTTAAGTCCTTGTTGTCATCTCTATTAAGTGTACTCGCACAATAAACAACAAGTTTTGGTCCATCTGTCAAAAACCCTTATCTCAGAAACCCAAAGAGGTATCAAGTTGAAATTAATATGAAATACGTATGTCTACGGTCCCTTGGAGTTCTAAAAACTGTGCATCAAAGTAAAAGAAAAATAAATAAATAAATAAATATTCCACAACTTTTCACACAACGCCATTTAATCCCAAGTTAAGCTTGATAGCTTGTGTTATGGGTACTAAACAGCTGATAAACATACATAAATATTAAATATACTCACAAATAAATCAAAACGTAATACAGAGTACTTACCGTTGACCTAAAATGATGAAATTTGTAAAAGGGCACAGTCATTATGTAACACAAGTAAAGAAATAAGTTTGAAAATTAATAATTTGTTATACAACATTTATTTAAATGTGACCACCAACTTACAGTTGAATTCACCACGATGACATGATAACTCATTGCTACATAGTATGCAACCTTACTTCACAGATAGAATGGATGAGTGACAAACTGACCCGCGCGTTCGAGGGCGCTCGCAGCAACCCGTTCGCCCTCCGCCACCTGCAACTGTGCCACTCCGTGGGCGAAGTCAGCCGTACTCCAGGACCTAAGGTGGTGCTGGCTTCCTTCCCAGACCTGGAGTCGGGGTTCGCGAGAGACCTGTTCCTGTTGTGGGCTCCTAGCCCTCAGAATTCTATTGTTTTGACTGCTAGGTAAGTTATTAACATATTATATACTAGCATACGTCCCGCGGCTTCACCCGCGTAGGTACCGTTCCCGTGGGAATACAGGGATAAAATGTAGCCTATGTGTTAATCCAGGGTGTTAGCTAACTCCATACCAAATTTTATTAAAATCCATTCAGTAGTTTTTACGTGAAAGAGTAACAAACATCCATCCATCCTCACAAACTTTCGCGTTTATAATATTAGTAGGATTTGTAATCGGAGGGAGAAAAGAACATTTACGTTCCAGTCTCAGTCTAATTTACATTATTGACAAGTTTTTGACGTTAAATTGGGCCTCAGTTTTATGTAAGTTGTTATTAAGTAGTTAGTTGTATGAAAAACATATTTCTCCAAGTAAGTCATTACTATTTCACAACAACGCCATCTATGTATATTAGGTGTAAGTTGTTCCTGCCTTACTAGAACACTGTTTAGCTACCCTAGGAAACGTTCCGCCTAAAGGTCACTATAACGGCACGGCACCGGCACCGCTCCAAACCAGCAATTGACTTGTGATTCAATTTAGAGCATTAAATCGTGTGTAGTATAGTATATTTCACAATGTCAATAAGATAAAGCCAACTGCGAGCAGTCAGCGCGCTTGCCACTACCACACAACTCGACTCGCAGCCGCGTGCTGATAGCGAGCGGACCATGTGCTTACAGCACGCCGATCGCATGCTTACTGTTCGCAGACTCCCGAGTCGCCAGCAAAACAACGTCATTGCGCCGTCGTAAACCGAGACATTATAAAAACATGCAAGTCATCGGCGTGTTTAATTATAAATTCCATTCGGCGTGCGGACTGCAAGCTGGCAGCTTGCCGACGAAGCGTAGTTAGTGCACTGGCAGCTAGCCGTAGCCTAAATTCGAGGCGACGCCGTGCGGCAGCTGTGCAGTTGCGGTGCCGTTTTAATGTGCCATGACCTTTAGAATGAGTTTATTACTTTTGAGACTCACGCATATAATTTCATAAGAATCTGTCTTCAAAGGAGTTTTGTAACAAACACTGTGACACGAGAATTATATAATGGATGAAATTGTTTGAATTAATATCTATTATATTCTATGTAACAACTGGCGTTTACCCGCTTGTTTCCCATGACCTCTTCTTATCTACACTAATGTTAAATAGAGGAAAAATTTGTATTTTTGTGTGTAAACTCAAAAACTATTGTGCCGATTACAAAAATTCTTTCACCTTTGGAAAGCTACATTCATCCTTAGTAACATAGGCTACTTTTTATTCCTAAATATTTATCATAATTTTCTTTTTTGATGTTGGTCAAAACATTGATTCGTCAATTTATTAATAACATGACATAATATCAGAAAAAAAAAACCAATAACAACAACAACAACAATAACCCGGAGCCTGGATTTGTGCCCGATTGATGGCAATAGGCTCGCCCCCTATTACATGGGACTTAACATAACTGGCGAAATGTGGGTGTACCAGTTACACCTCTGCCTAGCCCTTCGAGGATTGCAGGCGGGACGTTATTTATTTATTTATTGGTCTATCCACAATTGTTACACTTTTTAATCTATTAATACAAGCTAAATACATGCCAAGTGTACAATATAAAGCGATAGACACAGCATGCGTAAACAATTAATTACATAATAGTTGTACAGTTTTAGCCATACTTAATTTCTAGACAGTAAGAAAAATAATAATAAGTAAAATCTTATTATATTATTAAAAAGTTATTTTTGGTGGAATTGGTGCTTGAATTTAGGAGTTGATGTGCAGCAAATATCTATGACATCATCACATTTATTAAGAAGCCTGCAAAGTCTTGGGATTGGGGAGTTGAACCCTGAAACAGTCTTACGAAATGGGGGACGTAATAGTTTGATAGGGTGACGCGGGTAGCTATGTGGTAGTTTAAAACTAAACTTACTTAAGAGCTGGGGACAATCTATTTTGCTGTGAAGGATTTTATACAGGAAAGTTAGGTCGTTTATATCTCTGCGTTTTTCGAGTGAGCTCATGTTGAAATGTTGTTGTTGTGTTGTTATGTTATGTTATGTTATCTTACTAATATTATAAACGTGAATGTTTGTTACTCTTTCATCCAAAAACTACTGAACGGATTTGGATAAAATTTAGTACACAGATATTTCGATAGTTCAGTTAGATAGTTTTTATCCCGATAATATCTTCCCGTGGGATATTTTTTGATTTGTAGCGGGTGAAGCCGCTGGCAACAGCTAGTGACATAATATTTCCCGCAGGACATCACCGGGCACGTTAGCTCGAGACCTCATAGAGAAAGGCGGCGACCGAACCATAGAGCTGGACGTCAGCCGGCGCGTGCGACTCGAGGGCGCCGAGCTGGACGAGTACATGCAGAAGCAAAGGGTCAAGGTTAACAATACCGTCAAGTGAGTGAACCGTAATTAATCTGCATGTAGTATAAGCAGTGATAGCTTAGTAATGTGGCCGGCGGATTGCCAAGTTAAGGTAAGCGTCCACCTGTCCGCATCGCACGCATCGGACGCATCGGACTTAGGTATTAAATTAACAGATTCAGATACGGACAGGTGAACGCACTTGTGTGACTTTCTATACAAGGAATACTAATAAAATAAATAAAAATAGCCTTTATTTCCGTATTATCATGTACATTAATGGGTTTAACTGCTTCTAAATAAGGTCTCTTATGACGGAATGCCTTTCGGCATAGGCCTCCTCCAACTCTCTCCAGTGTTGCCTGTCAGCTGCCACTCTGGTCCACCTAGGTAACAGCGTTAGCACCAGGTCATCTTCCCACCTTTTGGCTGGTCTTCCCTTCCTTCTAACGCCATCCCGAGGGTACCAGAGTGTCACCTGTCTCCACTTGTCCAGATTGCAGCGCAGCATGTGGCCTGTCCATCTCCACTTCTGCCTATCCACTCTGGTCAGGATTGCTGTTAGTTTGGTTACCTTCCTAATATCGGCACTTGGAATACTACGATCCGTTTAATGCCTTTCGTCCAATGCATATGATGAAGACAGGATGGACACTTACCTTTTCAGGTCTCTAGTTCGAACCCAAGGCCTTTGACTTTTCAAATTCATGTGCATATTGTATAATGTTAATTTATTAAAAAAAAATACCAACCTGTTACTGTCTCACTGCAGAACTTCTGCTCGTTTCATACAGAGAAGGCACGAGTATTGATCACTACGCTTGTTCAAGGCGAATAACCAGTAAGGGAAGTATGTGCTTCTTACTACTAACAATTGTCAAAAATCCTCGAATGGCTCAAACTAAGCAGAACTTGTGCTATGAGTAGGTACTAGACATCTGATAAAAATAGTTAAATATTTCTAAATAAATACATATTATACATACATTACACCCAGACACAGAACAAAAGATTGTGCTTGTTACACACATTTTGGTCTTGGGTGGGCATCAAATCCATGACCTCTGGATAGCAACCAGGGCCACTAATCACTAGACCAACAGGCCAGTTAAACTCATAGATTAACCTGTGTTACCTCCAAGCATACAATCAATCAATTAACCCAAAAATAACTTATTCCAGGGAAGAAACAGCAGGTATATCATCAGACTCGGATTCGGACGGTGAACTGGAGATGTGGGTGGTGACGGGCAAGCACGACATCCCCGTGCGACACGACGTGCGCGCCACGGGGTGCTTCAAGTCCAACAAGAGGCATCATGCCATGTACCCCTTCCATGAGGAGAGGTACAGAGCTGATGATTACGGAGAAATGATAAAGGTAGCTATAATAACTTTTGTGGGCCAGTCTTACGCCACAAAAAGTGTGTGTGTGTGTACTATGTACAGACGCCAGCACATCAATTTACCCCAAACTGTATAAAAATCCCAAATGAACATGAACCTTATTGTGTTTAGAATAAAGTTGGAAACCTATCAAAGAAATTTGACACATTGGGGTAGGTTGATGTGCTGCTGGCGTCTGTACAATTTGTACACGCTTTAGAAGTTATACTTCTTTAGCGTAACAAGATAAAAATCTTTCTAAGAATTTTATCTTTTGCGTTACGTTCCGTTTGTAGAAAAAACGACACTAAAACTAAAATGTTGACTATAGCTAACTTCAGGGTGTCGGTTTTTCGTAATGGTGTGCGCACGCATCGTAAAAAAATACTTTCATAATTTTTGCCTGACGCGGCAAAAGAAGAATAACTTCGAAAATCCATTAAAAAGCAAGCATAAAATATAAACGCTAAAAGGTGTAAAAAAAACTGTGGTTTCCGAAGTGGCTTTGAGGGTTTTAATAATTTTATGTGATCATTTCTCTTAAAATTAAAATCATTTATGACTGGCCTGATCTTTGGGAATTGTCTGTAAAAGTAAATTGCGTGATCTTCTCCATAAAAATTCGGCCCTACAAAAATATATACTTACATAATTTTAATAAGACAAATTAAGACTACAAATAGTCTAAACAAAACTATTAGTAACATCTGCCAATACCTACTTACTACTACTACTTTTTTTATTAAGTGAGTTTCTAATGTACTCTTATGTAAGCCTTTTTTTGTTATCTAACAAAAAAAGAAGAATTAGAATGACGATAATATGTATATAATATAACCTAACCTAACTCATCGTACCTAGCCTATAGCGAACCTAACTACCTAACCTAAGTACCTTACTAAAATGCATTGATTTTGAAAGATACTTATTATATTATTTTAATGTGCCCTACTACACTGCGTGTCTCTATAGTGCTTACAATACTAAAGTAGGTAGTAGTATTTGAAATAGTAGTAGTAGGAGCTAATAAATTTAACCTGATTGTATAGAAAGAAAGAAAGAAAGAAAATACATTTATTGGCAACATTGGATACACGCACAGTAAAAACGCAATAACACAAAAAAAAAGAGACAAAAAATGGCATGTCTCACGGCTGCGCCAAAAGGTTCATTTCAGCGGTAATGCCAGACATATGCTGAGATCCTGCCTGACGCTGATTTTCAAATGAACCTTTGGGACATGTGACGGATGAGTAACAATTATCATTATACTTCATAAATAAATAATATTTTACGTATATAAAATTAAATAGATAGAATGTAGCCTAAAAACCTGTTTAAGAAAAATAATAACCTATGGATGTATTATATTATATGTATAGTGTGCCGATAGTGTGTGTACTGTGTAGTGGGAAAGACATACATACCTACATAAAGAGTTTTACTTAATATTATATTTTATATTGGGATTGGCATACTTTTTGTATGAGTGTATTAATTTAAATCTGAGTTTCATCATTATTGGCCACCAACTTTAGAAACTAGAGTTATTTCATACTTTTTAGTTTTTTTTTATAAAGTAGGTTGTATTCTTTCGTAAAAAAAAATGTTTTTCATATTTTTGTGTTTTTACGTATATGATTTATTATTTTGCATTTGTTTTTATACTACAACCAAACTACAAAACCGATTTCGATAAAATTGAAATAGGAAATTCGTATAAAATAAGCCCAACAAAAGGTAACTACTGTAAATCGTAGAGGAATTCCCTTGGCTGTAGATGGTCTCCATCATCATACCTAAACTCCTATCCTACCTAATCTACTACAAATAAAGTTGTACCTACTACTTTATTTGTCGTTGCTTGAAGAAGTTTTTGAAAAAGAAACAAATTATTATGTGTAGCGGAAAATGACAAGTACCGGGCAAAACCGGGTGGAACTTTTGTCTTTTGTCTTCATCCTTAAGATTCTCTCAAGGGTGAATAGAAACAAACGTTTGAGGAGATATCCTCCTCAAACGTTTTACGTAAGTTAAAAGTTGTTTGTTTTGACTTTAATGCTTATAAATAGTTTCGACACTTTGTTAGTATCAAACAATATTAAACTAGCGTAAAGATCGTCCTCAAAGTTTTGTTTCTATTCACCCTTGAGTTTCTATACGTTCCGTTCTACGGTATTATGATTCCCTTATTATAGGAAAGTAAAGATGGCGATCTTTACTTTCCTATAATAAGGGAATCAATCATATTATTGTATTTTGCTATTTCTAGCCCGAAGACTACAGACTTGCCGAAATGATGGATGCAGAAGGGGAAATCAGAGACGTAACACCGGCCCCGCCACCCAAGCAGGAGCCAGAAGGTAAAATATCAACAAAATATTTGTTTAAAGAAATCAATGCCCTAAGTACAGGACAGTAAAGCTTATATTATCAGGTACAGTCAACTTTTGTTCCGATGAATCGCCCCATCTCACCAAGGCTATCATTGCTTGTACTCGGCGTCCGAACTCAGTGTTTTACTGCTCACACTCACGTTGCGTAGTTCAAAGTATTTTGTTAGCTTACTGATGCACCGCAAGTGAGGCCGAGGTCACATCTCTGCCTACCTTTTAGAGAATAAGGCGCCGTCCTATTGCCATCGCTCGCGCGATGATGCGTCCGTCGGACGAAAATGAACGTGCGCCAGTGCGTTCAAACATACTGATATCTACTGAATGTCCTATTAATATAATAATCCTCGTCTCCGTCCTGTAATTTATATAATTTCTTTCTTTCTTTCTTTCTATTGAAGGTCGTGCGACCATGCGATGCTTTATTTTCATCGGACGGACGCATCATTCTTTGTAAATAAAAACCAAGGCTTTTATTTACAAAGAATATAATAGAATACCGTTTATTTTACACCTTATAAACTAAAAAATATTAACTTAAAGAGCTACATAGGATGTTACAATTTGTTTATTACATAGGATGTTACAATTTGTTTATTTATAGTTTTAATACGTTACAACACCAATTACACTAAGTAACATAGAGGCAATTATAAAAAGTAATAAAAACTAATTCAAAAATAAAAATCTTAAAACTAACATGGAACAGTAGACTCCCTGGCATACTTACTCTCACAGAACACTAGGCATACACGCATTAGTTTAATCCATTCATCCGCAAAAACATCACAATCAGGGTTGGCAGCAAGAAGGGCATTCAGCACCTTTAGAATAATACAAATTAGGGATTCGGCTCTGGCTACGGTTTACAATGGGCGTCCTTATGGTTAAAAGCAATCTCTTACAAACAACCTTTGGATGGGCTTGATAGAGTAATAGTAGCTAGTAAAAGTTTTCTACTTTGCTCATTGCCGGCTTAAATATAAGTGTTTTGGTGCTTATGGTTTAAAGAAATATTAAAAATAAATATATATTAAACAAGTAGAAAAAAATGTAGGTAGTTTGTGGTAACGATTTATTTATTTATTTATTAAAGGTAAACCAACAGCTTCTGTATACTGCATTACATTAGAATAATAGCAACAAGCATCAGACTTATACAGTCGCCAATAATATCGACCAACATTCAAGTGAGTGAAAAAACACTTCATTATTATTAGCTAAGGATACTATTTACATAATTATATACAAAGTTGGCCGTTCCAAATCCGAGTCCTAATGAGTTCGTTTAAACTTCCTTTGTTTAATTACACTAGCAGATGTTACGTGATTCACCCACATAGTTCCCGTTCCCGTGGGAATACAGGGATAAAAAGGAGCCCATGTCACCCAGGGATAGTGTAGCATTCCAACGGTGAAAGATTTTTTTAAATTGGTCCAGTAGTTTCGGAGCCTATTCAATGCAAACAAACAAACAATCAAATCTTTCCTCTTTATAATATTAGTGAGATTAGAATAGCCAACACTGGCATAGCAAAATGGAAAAAATATGACGATCCCAATTTAATCGTAAACTGTTTATTTTCAGAGGAAATGGCAGAGGTACCAAGCAAATGCGTATCATCGATGCGTCAAATCCAGATAAAGGCGAACATCCAATATATAGAGCTGGAAGGGCGCTGTGACGGCGAGTCTCTGCTGCGAGTTGTGACGCAGGCCAAGCCGCGCGCCATCGTAGGGCTTAGAGCTAACCATGGAGCTTTGCTGACACTCAAGTAAGTCTTGTTTAACATAATATAACATCACGCCTGTTATACCCGAAGGGTTAAGCAGAGCTGTACCAGTATTAGGCACTGCTATTGATACAAATCGGGCACCAATCCAGACTCCGGGCTGATTCACATGATAACAAATTCCTGATATAAAAACTCAAAAAAGTGTTAGTCTGGTTTACCTGTCTGAATTTGTTTGCTGTCTGTCTATTGATATTATATGAAAGTTTATAATAAATTGCCAGAAAACCTAAAGAAAATAGAAAAAACTCATTTACAAGAAAATTCAAACTTCTCTTAATTAACATGGAAGAATTTCTACCAGATATTTTGACAAATTGATTTGACTGTAAAATAAATAAATGAATGTTAATTTTGTATAATAATTAATAATTGAATATAAAATAAATACTATAATAAATATAAATAAAATATATGTATAGTACAAGATATTAGTTTAATAACTAGGTAATAATTTAATTGAGTAAGAAATAATTATTTTACAAAAATTTCAGATTTTTTAAAAATGTTTAAAAATGCATTCTTCCTCTACTACTCATCTTAATTTTAATTTTGCTGTGCCCGACAGGGTCCATAATTATTGTTACTCGAAACTGTTTAACCTTCCACCTGTATGTTATTATGGATTGCAATAAATACTTGGTATTTTTTTCTTACACGAATAATAATGACCGAGCTGTCCACATTCGTGATATTTTACGATCAAAATGTTACTATACTAGAAAATGTAGCTAATTAATGACGGTCGAAGGTAAAGCCACCTTTGCCAAAGTTGGTTCGCGAAGTGACCATTCATTACATATCAAGCTCTCCCTGCCTCGGAAATCACGTTTAGCCCCAAATGACATTTTTAGATCTTTGACAGTTGGTTACAAGTAGTCACAACCCCGAAAGATTAGCCAAGGGGTACCGTGATACCCTGGGTGCTGCGTAAGTCACTGGGTTTTGAGGCAGCTCCATGGTCTACCAGTATTGAGCTGTATCTGGTTAAAAACTGGAAGCCTTTTTTTGTTTTTTTTTGGGTGAAAAATCCTCATGGATGTCCCCCGCCCCGGGGAGGGCAAAGGGTTCTGTCAGACTCTTACTGACTAAAAACCACCCCGTGTTCCTTCTCACACCTGCGCCGGGGGTCACGGGAACGGAAGATACTTCCGCGACCCCCGACTGGTGCCGGCCCCGCGGGCCTCGCCGAGTCAGCGAGGGGAGTGAGGTGTTAGAAACTGGAAGCCGACCTTAACATAGTTCGGGAAAGGCTTGACAGATGAAAGTTAACACACATTTACGTATCAAACTTCTCAATAATTCATAATGTAATCTTACAGGAAACACTGCGAGGCTGAGGGCATAGACAAGATATACATTCCGTACGCCGGTGACACCATCGATGCTACCACGGAGTCTCACATCTACCAAGTATGTAACTACATTTCAAAAATATAAATCAACTAGCAGACCCGGCAACGTTGTCTGTTCCTGTATAGGAACACACTCAAAAACACATACAGAATTGTAAGTTTATGATAACACTTAAACTTGTTAGCGGATAACCTTAGAATTTGGTCATAAAGTCGTCTTAGGGGCGAAAAAATATAGTGTAACATGTCGATCTTAGCAATTTCAACCTTATTTCAATCATTTCAAAATTAAATAACGTGTGCTAGGAAAATTAAATGTCTTATAGTACGCGGGACATAAGTTTACCTAAAATGGCAGTCGATGCTATGGTTACGCGCAGCTCCTCGAGGCATACGTCACACCGCATTTGGATTGAGTCCCGAAAATATTCTACTGTCGCCGTACTAATTAATACACTTGTATTATCCAGGTGAAACTGACGGACAGCTTAATGTCCGGTCTGGCGTGGCGCACGGCAGGTGACGCAGAACTAGCTTGGTTATCCGCCGTCGTGCAGCAGCGAGCTCATCAGAGGGAGAATACCAGTTCCACAGGTAAGGCAAACAATGTTTTTATTGCCGCTCAGTGATATAGAATGGAGGAAAGTAGAGGCCAGCACATCAAGCTACCCCGAACTGTTAAATCTACCCAATTGAACATGAACCTTATTTCATAATCTCTCATTCCTCACACATTTTCATCGCTACACACCACAACTAAAATAAGTAAGTGCCGATACATGAGAAACGAAAACTTTAACATCTGTAATACTTATTTGTAAACTAGGTACTTAAATTGTGCAGGGTTGTTATTTTGATTTGGTGAATAAAAGAAGTTTTTTTTTTTTTTTTTTTTAATGTGCGAGCACATATTGCCCGCACACACAGTACAAAAAATATCACTGTACAAACATAGGTGAAAACTACTTTACTTTTAATCTTATTACTTTAATTATTTCTTTCCTATAACTTGACGATAATAAATTGACGTGCTGGCCTCTGTACAAACTATAAATACAAACCGAAATTGTGCTGAGTGTGGAGGATGTTTTTACTAATAATAATTAGATTTATTTCTTACTACAAATTACGGAGAAAGCAATTAAGAAGTCTATAATTTATACCTAATTCAATAAAAAAATTGTAGAAGACTGATGCCTAATAGCCAAGAAGTTACCCTCCTTTTACATTCTAAGGTGCTGTCAGTAAACATGTTTTTAATTTTATTAATATGATTGTATAATTTAGGTCTACTAAAACAATAGATTTTTTGTGCAAATCTGGTTTTTATTTTATATGTCCTGAAACCAGCCGATGGATCTATAAATTGACGAAGGACACAAAGTAGTATGTACAGCTGCCTGACAGTTAGAACCCCAGTTTCCTGATATAACTCCCGGGTAGAAATTAAGATCATCCTTTGAACTCGCTCCAATTCCAACAATTTTGTTTTGTGTTGTGCGGTAATGCAATAAGTCACAATCGATTTAATCAAGGCATAATAAACCATGATCATTATCTTCCGATCAGCCACGTGCCTGATTTGTCTAAAAATATAAGTACGTTACGGAGTTTTTGAGCTATGTTGTGGATGTGTTCCCCAAACGAGAGCCTACTGATAATAATAACCCCCAAATAAGGTATAGATTTCGTCGATTTGATGAGTAGACAATTACCATACTGTGATACAGTTCTTCCTGTGAGCAAATATTTGGGATACGTATTGTGCATTTACAGATGGGACGCGAATAGAGATCTGGATAAATTTGGTCTTGTCCTCGTTCAATGTCAACGAATTCGCAGCAAGCCAGTGTATGACAACATTTATTCTTTTTATTTATCAAGTAATAAGGATTCATTTATACACAGAAATTAAACACATACTACAAATTATACACTAAAACGCACTGAATACATTATACATTACAAATTTACAATAAGCACAACACACAATAACTAATATTTACAGCCGACGACTGTAGGTGACGTGCTAGTTACTGCAGCGTCTGATGTATGGACAATCGAGCTTGTCGTCATCTGCATATGAGATAATCCTAGTCTTAGATTTGAAGTTCATTAATGTAACATAAGAACAATGTAGGTCCAAGAATACTGCCTGGTGGTACCCCATACGTTAATTTAATATCATCACTCGTGAGCACACCGATACTCACACACTGTCTATCTACCTGTTAAATAAAATGCGAAAATATAGATCCTGCAGTTAAACCGATAACACGGTTTTGCGGGGCAAAGTTTTATAGTAATTAAGAACTTACTCTATGTATATATATAAATAAATAAATAAATAAATAATAATAAAGTGGTTTTCCCCAAATAGCCATGCAATTTAACTTATGCATTTAGTTGAAAATACTTACCGTGTTAAACGCTTTAGCAAGGTCAAAGAAGACTGTAAAACATTTCTTACTTTCATCCAGCTTCTGAACTAAGAACGAACGAAAGTTATGAAGAGCGTCATCGGACTTGCACAGTCTAAAACCATATTGTGAGAAAGGTAGAAGTTTTTAAATTCCAATTAATTCATAAGTCTAGAATTTATAACGCGCTCAAATATTTTTGACAGTGATGTGAGGATTGATATAGGTCTGTAGTTGTTGACACGATCAGTATCACCTCCCTTGTGTATAAGAACAAGAATAGATTTTTTGAGTGCACTGGGTAAAACTCTAGCTTCGAAACGATTTATGAGATCGGTAACCCTTTGCAGAAACCTAGATGGAAATTATGTCTTATCTATATGTTAAAAATTACGTCTCATCGTAGTCAGAATTTATGTTTGGTTGATGAGCGTAGTGGAAAAACGTAATGATACAGCTCAAACTGAAAATTGCATCCAGGATATCATGCTCAGCAGTAGCGTTCACGACTACTAGACGTTTTCGGTTTATGTTTATAGAATAAAATCGATGTCCCTTTCTTGTACCCGCAGAAGAAGCCACGTCGGACGTGTCGCTGTGCCTGGAGGCGGCGCCGGGCGGCGCGGGCAGCGCGCACGTGGCGTCGTTCGTGAACTCGGTGCGCCTGTCCGAGCTGCGCGCCGCGCTCACCAAGCTGGGGCTCTCCACCGAGTTCACGGCCGGGGCGCTCGAGTGCTGCAACGGCACGCTGGCTATACGCAGGGTTCGTACGATTCATGTCAATAAATAATAATAAATGTCTAACATCTTTCATCTCGGTTACTGGATATTTTTTGTGGAAGTAAATATCTTAAAAAGAGACGGAAATGTGTATCCGGAAAAATGGGACGCGCGCACTGTTTGATTTGCCTAAAGTATTTTTAATAAACACAAAGTTTTATACTGGAATCTCAATTACTCAAAAAGGTAGGTCAGGTAAATTAATGTACCAGGATGCACTGAGTGTGATGCTTTATTGTAATTCTTGGAACTAGAATCATGTACACACGGCTACACATCAAGCTATAAATTTCCAATTTTCACTGACCTCGCATTGTACGGAAATCCTATATCATGCAAGATCAGCTTATATTGGGAAAGCATAGCTTGATGTAGAGCCGTGTGTGCACTTATACAAAACTAATTGTTTCGCTTCCACCTAGTTGTAATACCATTTTTTAGAGTGAATGAGTATTAAATTCAATTAGATAAGTTTTAAATTCTTTAAACGTTTTGTCCACCGATCTTTGTACGCCAGTAATAGGCTTCCGTTGGCAAACCTTTGGGTGGGGAACCCTAAAAAAGCGTGTAATTATGTATCCTATAAAATTGCCTTTCTATTTCAGTTGGAGAATGGTCGCGTCGCGTTGGAAGGAGTTCTATCCGAGGAGTATTTCAAAGTTAGAGAATTACTATACGAACAATTCGCCATAGTATAATATTATTATACTTGTCTCTTTGTATCTCTTACTAATAAACTCAAGGAATGATATTGTAAATATTTTGTAAGTTATCTTTTTAAGAAATACATATTTTCACGCCTGAAATCCCCAAGGGATTAGACAGCGTTGTATCTGTAGTACAACCACATTTCGACAGTTATGTTTTAGTCTTATGTAATAGAAGGTGTACCTATTGCCATCAATCGAGCACAATACCAGGCTTCGGTCGCCACTGAGAAATTCTCGATGGAAAACTCATTAACCTTTCAATCGTGTCAATTAGAGACACAATAGATAGACAATGGACAGCTCAGATACCGGTGTCCTCTTGGGGTTTAACCTTTTCGCCGCCACGCACTTCTATAGAAGTTCGGGATTTGCGTGCCACCAGCGCCACAACTTCTATAGAAGTTATTCATTTATTAAAATAAATTTACTGTGATTAAAAGCTTTGTTTCATTTTATTATTTAAGATAACACTGTCTACTACCCTGTTTTTTATTTTTCTACACAAAATAAGCCCTAGTTTGTCCTAAAATCGGCAAAAACAGAAACTCCGAATTTTGTTACTTTCCTCAGAACGCCAATCACTTCATATCAAGTTGGCCAGTGATGTGGCGTGAGAGGTTGATTTCACCATTGAAATATTTATAAATACTGAAAGTTACGAATATCGAAAACAATTTGAGGTCAATAAAATATGAACTTAGTTATCTACCTCATTACAAAGGATAGTAGATGAATTTCGACCTTCAGGTAGATGCCGATACGTAATTATAAAGTTGTTACAAATTCTTATCGATAGTTATTTTCCCATCTCTACAAAACAATTGGTCTTCTAAGCCCCTGTGCGCCACCGAGTGCCACGAACTACTATAGAAGTTGGTCAGTGACGTCATAGGCGTGCGGCTGTCAAGGTCACTTTGGCATAGTGCAGCACAAAATCGTATTCGCGCGCACGCATCTTTCTTTCTTTCACTTGATAACAAAATTAAATAGAAAAATGAGTGAAGAACTTAATTCGGACGAACTCCTTAAAATTTTGCAAGGTGTGGAATCGGACTCGGAGTATTTTGTGGAGAACATTGAACCAGAAGATAATTCTGAGGTATGTCTAACTGGATGATAATAATAATGTTTATTCATCAAAGAGTAGGTAGGTAGTAGTAAAACGCATATACCTGCTCCGTTCCGTCGTGCGTAAATAGAGAAACGCAATCTGTGCGCGGGGTCCCCCGCGCGCAGATGGGTAAAAGCTACCGATACATGAGTTAAGAAAAGAACAGAAACAACACTTTAAAACAATGCTTTGATAAGTACACGGCTACAAGCGTGATAGAATTTAAATATATACTTACTTTCCATTTCAAAAAACACTTAAAAATTCTGCCACTTAGATACCTACGGTAAAAAACGTTGCCAGAAGTTATTAAAAAACACAGGAATAAACAAAAATAGAAGAACGAAAGACCTTAGACCCCATCCCTGATCAGAATCGAATTCAACGTGCCCTCAGTGCCAATAACTTGATATGAAGTTAAAGAATGAGATCATGAAACAAATAGAGATGTACCCCATTCCTTATAGTTCTAATTGAGTTACGTATTACTTTCTTTGATACTCACAATTTATACTGTTTTTTCTTATTAAGGATATTGTGAAATAAAACAAATCTGGAAATATTTAATCAGTTTTTATTTATATTCGTAAAATCAACTTTAAATCTTAACTTTACGCGTACAAATCTTATTCATCGATATGACGATATCCCCATCACTACTGTTTACTGTATATTTAGTTATACATTTATAGTTCGGCGCTCGGCGAGGCACTGCGTTTTGTGTACGTGGGCGGCGAAAAGGTTAATGAATTAACACTGCCCGACCCGGGGATAGAGCCTGGGATCTCATGTTCGGCAGTAGTACTTGCCAGTTTGCCACCAATTAGACCAACAAGGAAGTTTTAAAGAAAAATAAAGGGGCGTAAAACTTATCTATGATTTTATTTGAGAAATGTTATATACCGTTGTTACTTACTTCCTTATACTGACGTTCTGGATTAAGCCTAGTTGGGTTAGTAGAACAAGAATTCCTGTAAAGATCTTATCTTGGAGACTACAGGCTCAATCTACACCGCCGCGGAATGAAATTGAACGGAGAAGCAACGTACCAACAATAGCTAGCGAGAATGCGCGAGAATTCCCCCGATGACGCGTGACCTTTTTTGTTTTTGGTCTTGTAATTAGTTTGTATGGCAATTGATATAAAGTTCATTAAGCTATGTTGCAAAAAGCCGCTTCCATTCCATTCCGCGGCAGTATAAATTGAACTTTATTTAATGTATTTATTCAAATAGATATTTTTTTTCTCCTTCTCAAGTCCATCCTATGGCTGTCTGCAAGAGATCGCTTGTAGCGATAAAGGCGCCCATTGTAACACCCTTTGTAGCTCTTAATGTTATTATTTGTAAGAGAATTATATTCTATGATTAAACAGGGATCGTCGTTTCAGGGATTCTAGTTCTAGGTTATATGTTCCTAGGTATACGTCAAATTCTACGTTTTGGAATAAACACAAATAAAAATACAAAGCAAAATGTCACCACTTTATATATTTTTTTATTTATATCCGGGACCGGTTCACATTAATAACATTATGTAAAGAAATAAGGTACGAATTCATTAAATACAAAATTTAAGACACGGGTATTATATTGGATTTACCTAAGGTTCTCTAGTTTGATCTGAGATTACATATCACTAACTTCACCTACTCACAAAATGTTCTACGATATAGAAATTCAATTTATATTTATTTTCATCAAGTCCAATCAGTTCGTTTATACAAAGTAAAAATTTTATAAAAGGCGTTTAAAAATTCCATTGATATTTTTTTTTTTGATAAATATTATCAATACAAATTTAGGTTTCAGTCTGTATGCAAGCGGATAAGTAAAAAGCTGCCGATACATGAACCGGGTTTACTAACTCATCAATTCAAGTATTGTTTTAGGCTTGAGCCCAGCTTCAAGAAAGAAAACTAATACCGAACCCGCGTTGACTGCTGTGATTTTCATAATGAATGTTCATCAGCCAAACTTACAATTTTGTCTTGTCGATAATAATTGTTTCTTTTAAGGCGCTTTGCACATGCAGCAACTATTCCAGCAACTGCTTTTTACATATTAAAAATGAGATTGCGCAGAAAAGGCAACTCGAGTTTGAGTGCAAAGTTGATAGTTGCCCCAACTAAAGTTGGTCCGTGTGCAAAGCGCCTACGAAACCAGGTGACGATTCATTAGCCGTTTGTTTTAGAGTAAACGGCTCACACACAGACTGCAACCTACGAATCACAATTTCCTTAATTGTATACATCAGTAATCGCAGATCAATAATAACGACGTTAATAATAAAAAAAAACTTAATAAATAATCTGGCACAGTCACACTTCACAGCTTTGCTTGCTGACTACCACCGGTTACGAATTAAACACTATTTAAATAAAGTAAATATTCTTAACATAAGAATAACTACAACAGAACGCGTTGAAACTCACATGGAATTTATGATACGTAGTATTTTTTTTTATTCTGTGATACTCCAAAGACAATATTGATAAACTTTATTTTTTTAGCACACGCTTGAGGCCTAGATATATTCCCGTCTCTAGTTGACATTTAGAATTTGACAGTTGTGTGACAGTAACAGGAATAATGGCCGGCCAAAGCACGTGCTTACTTGTGTTCATTTATCTTGGAAACTTTCAAAATTATTTGCTTCTCTTAATCCTAAAGCCATCACATTGATTTTTACAATTCGTTTTTTGTAACTATGTTACGACAAATATCATTTTGAAAGTTTACCCTACTCGTATTTTTGACACTAAAATAATTTGCGTATAAACAACCTTTAGCTTGTTCAGACACATCAGAAATTATAACGTAATAGCTACTAAGCCAATAAACAAAAAAATAGTATAAAATAAAAACTGCGAATCCAAGTTTTTTTCTGACGTCACATCGTAGACAATCAGGGTTGTCCCATCATGATTTTTGCATTATGATGTAAACTTATATTAATGTATAAAGAAAAAACATCACAGTTATAACATTTTTATCAAGATTTCCTTTCAACACTAAACAGGTGCAGAATAGTCTCGGTGACGTCAGTAACAAAATCACAAGTCCAGGTTAAGAATGCGAATACTTATCGACACACTTTTGAGCAAAATCACAACAAAAATGCACCATACACAACAACCTTTACGTTAACAGTAAAAAGAAAAATCTGGTTACTAACCATTTTTACATAGTCAACCGAACTATGGGTGCAATTTTGAATAGATTTCCTTCTTTCAAGATTCTTATACAACTTAATTATTATTATAGTCGTTTTCGCATTGGATTTTTCTCACATTTCGTAATGGCAACGGTAAGATTAATGCCAGAGCTTAGGTAGACGAAAAAAGAAAAACACATTGAAATTGCCTTAATTAAATAAACTAAAAAATACCGCGAACGCGTCCGTATTTTGTAAGTTTAACTGAACGCGCCACCTCTTACATTATTTTATTGACGCAATTTCAAAAAGTCAAAGCTCGTTCTGGGTTCAAGCAACAGAGGCGCTAGCACCAATCTCACCGCTGTTCAGTGCGTATATACATTTATTACAGTTTTCTATTCACTCGTTCATGGTAACAGGTATTGAGGTATTCGATATTATCTGTTCCACTACACATTTAATATTAATTATATTTACAAATTAATATTTTTAGGTACTTAATACAATTCTGTGATGTTACACTTAGGTATACGTGTATACTATAGCGCTTATGGAGGTTGCTTCTGCATTTTAAATCTTATTCCCTTATTCATAAATATAAAATTCCTATAGCTAAAAAGTTTTATGTTTATTTACAAAGGTATTTATGGGTACATAATTCAATAATACCTTGTTAAAAAGATGATTCTAAATGAGGGAGAAAGAAATCAAAAAAAGGACAGTAAGATTCGTATTCACACTTTATATTCGCCTTTTGTTATTTTTAAACGCAAGGAAAACGATAAAGCGAAATAGAATTAAATATAGACACATATTCCGAATAAATTTGTTCATTCTCGATCATACATGTTAAACTCACGCAAGATTTAAAGCGTATTTCTCCAAAATGCATCGATAAAAAGTTATTGGTGATAAAACATAGTTTTTTATGGGAATGAGGAACAGCGTGTGAAGTTATCCCCCATAGAAAAGGGAAGATCCTCCGACCAGACGGGTGTTGACTGTTGTGTCACTTGTGTCTGATGGGCAACTACTACCCGAAGGTTACTGTCGGGAACTTGTCTAATATGTTGTTAAATCGCGCGGATAATTTCAACATCGCGATGTAGGACATGTCAGTTCGAATGTGGCGAGAAAGATGGCGCTACATTGTTACCGAAAAGATAGTTTTGTAAAATTATCATTTCCTCACACCAAGAATTATGTTCATTGCTGTTACCTACATAACCCGAGATAGGAAACGTCTAGGGAAAAGGACGTATTTTATGAATAAGGGTTTTTTTAAGTCCAGAACAGTTTTTTCCTTGTACTTTGTACATTACGCTAACTACCTACAGATATGTTACAATCACGACAACAGTTTGGACAGAAACACTCTCCAACATAGCAACTATATCAGGTTTCCATTATATTAGTTGAAAATATTTTTAACTGCGGTTTGGCCAATTATATCCATGTTAATTATAACTAGGATTGAAGATATATTTATATAGGATTCTACTTTTATACGCGTTTAAAAATACATCCATCCAATATAGGGTTTCTCTAAGAATTACTAGTCTATCTAAATTATCGACTATGCCTGGGTAATGTGAGAAAGTATTTTGTTCACAATACCCGGGTATTGTTGACAAGGATATCAGACACTGGTATTATAAACTACACAACTAATAGACCAGTTAATATATGTTTTTTTGTTAGTGGAACAGCTCTAGAAATACGTTTATAACCTTTATATAGTAAATATTGCTACATAATCTGTATTTTTTAAATAAATTCTATGTTGTTTATGTTTATTATTTTTATAAAAAGTTGTACATTAGAGCGGGGGGCGCGTTGTTGTACTGCGACACAGTTCTTCAGAAATAAGAATACATTTGTCTTTCCTTTTCGTTGAGACAAGTATACTTACTTCGTAGAACCATTTTAAATATTTTTAAATAATATTTAGCAACAAGGTACGTCTCCTTTCTTCAGAAAACAAGTAGTTATTAAGAAAACAGGTGTAAAACTTATCTTAGTATAATATTTGTACTTTAGAAATTCTAGTTAAATTACAAGAATTCATTTGATATCATAATGATGCGTTATTTTTAACTACGAATATTTTTAGGTCCACTAGCGCGATTTTTTACATACGACGCAGTACAAACAACGGCCCTTCTTAGCATTTAAAACAAACAGAATAATAACAATGTTATATTTTAATGATAAATGCGCCGAATACGGACCCCGCATTTACCGAGACATACAGAAGTAGTTCGTACGGTCGGGGAAAAAATACCTCCAACACTACACTGAGGGTTTATCGCATAGAGCCACGAAATTTGGACAAAACAAAAAAAAAACATCGCATTTAAAGCTAACAGTACTAAAACTCTGTTCAGAACAGAACTAATGACGTTTCAGGTCACTAAAATACTAAGTGGCTGCCGGTCCGCGATCAGTCCGAGGATAGTTTCCTCGACCATACAATAATCTCGAAACTTCCACAGTAAAAACTAGAGTTATTTTTTTTTATATTATACAAAAATAGTAACAAGTTTTGTACTAGATCCGTCCATCGTTTTGTACATTTGGCGCGGGACGCGTCGCCTCCGCCGAAGGTGAAGAAACGAAAACATAGCGTCGAGCTCTCGCGCTTACCGCAGACACGCCTCCAGCATCTCTACGAACAGCTTGTTCATGGGCGCGCGCCGCTCGCGGTGCACGCTGGCCCAGAAGCGCCGCACGGCCGCGTCCGCCACGCGCAGCGCCGGCAGCACCAGCAGCAGCTGCTGCAGCGCGGCGTTGCCGTTGTACGGCCTGCACACCACATCACTAGGGATTATTATTTATTATTATTACCCCTCCCAAACAAACACAATCCTGACAGAGATTTGACTATTTTCTACCGAAAGTCAGCCATTTCCAGATAGTTTTTTTTGCAGCCATCAATAATAATAACATTTTTTAATAAAAAATATTTTATATTATGTATTCCAACTGCCCCGGTAAACTTTTTTTCCGTCTTTATTTTTTTCATAAAAAAATAGTTTACGTACTACTCTCTGACTTACTGAATATACCTACCACAAAGTTAAATAAGGATCAGTCAAGCCGATTCGAAAAAATTTTACAACAATCACTGTGACATGATAATTTTATATTTAGATATAAAATTATCGCACCATATTGTTTGTTCGCGATAAACTCTAGAACTATTTAATAAAAAAAACATCATAAATTGCTGAACAAAATGGCGACTGTCCCTCTCGATTGTTTTGTAGCCTAAACTAATTCTAAAACTAAAATCTTTAGTATCATTTCCATCCAACCTATATCAAACTACTTGAATGCTACAAGCTCACCTTAGTGCGGAAACAGCGTCATTAAGCGCTGCAAGTATAGAGTCCCTGAAGCGACGCAGCGCTGCGTGCTCGTCGATGCGCGCCTCTGAGTTGGCGAGCGCGAGCGCTTTCATCAAATAGCACTCTTCGCGCAATGCCGCGGCACGTTCCAAGCGTTTGGCTACGCTCGCAATCTGGAGGTACATAAAAAGATTTAAGAACATCATTTCTTAATGCATAAAATAATTGCGTGTGCTATTGGAAAAGGCTCAAAATAGCCCATTTCTTGAGGATTTAATTAATAATATCGGCACCTACCCACTACAGGCAAAGGCCTTTTCTCATACAAAGAAGGCACGAGCATCAATCACCACGCTTGCTTAAGGTGGATTGGTGATTGATTTCAGACTTTTATTAATTATAAGTTGGAAAGTACATAGGAGTCAAAATTTGCTCAGATTTGAACTTACAACCTCATGTATGGAAGTCAAGGTCCTAACCATTGAGCCATTGCAGAGTAAAGACAAGAGGCGGGTATCCTCAGGGCCATCATGTTAGCCCTTCTACTAAATTAGCATTTTTCAATTAATTCTTTTAAATTAGTTTTTAGTATTAACGGAAGGTAAATATTACTCAGTGAAGTCACTTGAAAATTGTATAAGATAAAGATTTTAATATAAACATTAAATATTGACAAAAAAAAAACGTTTTTGATAGAATCATGTTTATGCTTGCCTGTAGTTTAAATAGGAATTTCCATTATTCATAATGATTGTATACTGATTAAATAAATTTTTAAATATTTATTTAAACATTAAAAATTATGATTATTGTTATAATTGCTTCAATAAGGGTCAAACAGACTGTTTAAAATTAAATATTAACTCAATGACAAGATTTTTTTCAGAATGGGCATTGTATACGAAACTGTCATTCTGTAAAGATCCTTATATAATTGACATAAAGTGTAATTTTCTTATATGTTAAAATAACCCTCTAAGGTGTTACGTAATTAATGGATGGCGTCTATTTCATATATTTTTTAAACTGACCTGTGTAAATAAATCATGTGCTCCAATTTCCCTCGCTTGCTGCTCGTCGAGCGCGAGGTCTGTTGCGAAGCGCAGGCGCAGCGGGTTGCCGCCCGACATTGATCGGTACGCCAGCATGAGAGATAGCATCTCCGCCCATGTGCTCTGTAGGAGACGCATCTGAGGAGACGAATATACAAGGTTATTACTGGGCACTGAACATTTTGTGGACAACAGTTAGTGACATACGCTGGATATTAATAATCTATCTCGGTTGCTATCTTAATCCCGATCTTTGTTTGTAACCAATCAACGACCGAATTCGCCTATCCGAATCTTAAAGATGTCCAATCAGAAGCAGCCGTCAAAAACAAAGGAACGGGATTTGGATTGAGATATAATATTAATACTCAATACTCAATATATTTATTGCATTCCACAATGTGAACTTAGGTGATAGGTCCATAAGGATATAATAATAATATGCATCATTGTGGGCCCTGTCGGGCATAACAATATAAAAATTAGGAGAATTATTAATATCGGGCGTTAGTTAATCTCATAATGGTCCCATGTCAAAATGTGTTGGTGGCGGTGGCTCTGTACAATTTTTATTCAAGTTTTTTTTCGCTGCCTCACCTCTCTATTATATGTAAATGCATTTGAACGATTTACAACTTTATTTATAATTGTCATCAATAAAACTGAAATGCCAAAATTGTTATACCGGTTTAGATAATACATCTACTGTTAGTACACAATGTTTGATAAAAACTGTTAACGAACAGAAAATTCATATTTAGCTAACAATTTATTGCAGTCTAGCGATTGTTTATAAATTTCGGATTAAAACGTTTGTGGAACAGTGGCGTCGTGTCTAACTAATTAATTACAATCAACCTATAAATATTAAGTGTAAAATTGTCTTAGGTGAAATATTGTGAGATTTTGTTCCAAACCCTGCAATCTTAGTCTCTCGTAAGATATTTTAAATGCGTATTGCTCATTCCTCTCCATACTACCTATTGGAAGGGGCAACTAGAATCATGACATTTTTTTTTTTGACAAATATTACGTAGTTGATGCTGTTGGATATTTTTTTACCCATATTTCGCCAGTCGCAAGCAACGTCAAGATAATTCAACAATTCCAAAATAAAGTACTCAGAAACGCCGTCAATGCACCCTGGTACATAAGAAATGACGACCTTCACCGTGACCTTAAAATGGAATTTGTCACCACTATTATAAGTACAAAAATTTGCTGAATCTCACGAGCACAGGCTTCATCGACACGTGAATGTTGAGGCAATACAGCTGCTAGATAACATAAACTTAGTGAGTAGGCTAAAAAGAACTAAACCTTTTGAATTAGTGTAGTGTACAAAGTGAATGGATAATAGTGACAATGTTGTGCTATACATATAACACATGAACATAGTGTTTTTTAAATAAATTATATCAGACTCTAAGAAAGTGCTACGAACTTGAGTAAAAGTGCAAATAGACACTATTCTTAGTTATTAACATAATCTATCACGTAACATATTAAGTTAGAGTTAAATTGCTTATTAGCCTCTTAGGCTAATAAATAATCTCTTAGGGTAATTAATTATTATTAAGAATGTTGTTCTTACTAATATAGGAGAAAAAATATATATATATTTCGCCAGTAATGTTTAAATCGTGGATGCTACTGGGAAATTCTCGACACTTTACTCAACTGGGGAATCAAACACAGAGAACCTCGTGCTTAGCGATAGCACTTGGACCAATAGACTAACGAGACAGTCAACAGTCAAACCTTCCCAAAAATACAGACGACAAAAATTAGTATAAACGTTTATGATTTATTACAAAATGCATTCACACTAACACCGCTATAAAAAAAAACTTCGTCTGTGTTACACACACAAAAGGCCAAATTTACTCACAGACACACACATAGATAGCCAGACAATAGACTGGAATACACTCACACACATCCAAAATTGACGAAAAAACTTACTTCCACGTGGTAAGAATTAATGCATGCAATAATTTTGCATTCAAGGCTAAACTATTTATTGTAGTGTTAGTTTTTACTGACCTAGTCATTAGTTTGTCTATGCTTGATATTATCTTATTAATTTGAGCGTACTTTTTTTTTAAGCGTTTTGCAGTTTCGTTTTTGTTTGGCGTGTCGAAGGCGGAAGGTAACGGTGTTTTCAGATTCCAAGGTCACGGTTTTTTAATTATATTTATTAATTATAATAATAATGAAGTTATGGGTTTGAGTTTTGTTTTTACAAGTAGTTTTATTGTAATTGGATTGAGTCTAGCGGGAAATTAGGATGAACAGGTTTTTTTTAATGTTTTTTTTTGTGGTTTGCTAGCGAAAATGTGAAGAAACTTTATTACAGCGATATTTAATAAACCTCGCCTTATCTCGTCTGCCTCATTGGTCTAGTGGTCGCAGGCGCTACTGCTGAGCATGAAGTCCCGGGTTTGATCTCCGGGTCCGGCAAAAATGTTATTGAGCCTTTCCATCTGGAAGTTCTCAGTAGCAGCCCGGAGTCTGGATTTGTGCCCGATTGATGGCTATAGGCTCGCCCCCAATAACATGGGACTAAAACATAACTAGCGAAACGTGGGTGTACAACCAGCTACATCTCTGACTAGCCCTTCGGGGATTACAGGCGTGATGTTATGTTTATGTTTTTTAATAAAATATATGGCGTGTATGAACTTAAACTTGGCGTATAAGTATGTAAGGATCGTAGTAGATGGCGTGATGGGAGGAGCTTGTGGCTAAATTATAACAGCCGCATGGGTTAATCGACGGTTAAGATACGATTGACGAGGTCGCCCCGTCGGCAGATGGCTGACCATTTATTACCAACCAACCTCCGTGCCTCGGAAAGCACGTTAAGCCAGTCATTTGTAGATCTTTGACAGTCGTTACTTAGTCAGAAGCTCGAAAGTCTGACAACCAGTTTAACCAAGGAGTATCAGGTTTCCCAGTTACTGGGTTGTGGAGGTCAGTCGCGCCATGTAAAACACTGGTATTCAGCTGCACGCGGTTAAACTGGAAGCCGACCCCAACATAGTTGGAAAAGGCAAAGCAGATGATGATCGTAGTAGATGGCGTTTTGTGGTTTCATTCAATATTCCATTGAAAAGGGCGTAAGATTTTGTGCGTATGTATTGAAATCTTCTTACCTGATCATTTAACTGTAGCTCAGTGAACCCTGGAATCTGTTTGGCCCAGCCGATAACCCCGACCAGTTCCCTGTCGTACAGATCTGCCAGCATTGCCAGGGTCTTGGCAGCCGGCTCCGTGACTCCAGCAGGTGGAGCTGAGCATGTGAGGAGTTCTGGTTCGTAGGAGTTCAGGGCTTCGAGGACCTAGAAGGAAGGAAAAGTTTATGGGATTTAACAAAATGTTTTTTTTTTACATACCAGTCATGGTTTTTCCCAAATTTTCATTGAGTGTGCAACCAATGACTAATGAACAACTGACAATATCACACGCGAAAATCACGAAAATAACTACTGCTATTTTATTTAATTCTGATGGATGGATGGAGTTCTGGTGGAGGATAAATTTAACTTTTGTATTGAATAGCTGAATTTATTTTCGTGATTTTCAAGTTGGTCCCATATTTTTGGGTTTTCATACCTTGTAAAAATAAGGTTAGGGATAAAAAAATTATAGGTACCGTCATTTTTATTTTAAAGTGTTACCACTTTTGAGCTTTTTTTTATCCCGAGAGGTTATGCTGGATTGTTAAGTCCAATATCCACCTTTTTTTTTTGTGGTGCATGTCGCAGTTATCCCAGAGGAGGATATGAACTGCTTAACCGGGCGATCCTATACTGACTTAACTCCAGCCAGGGTATATAGAACTTAAGAACTAAGCGACTACGGTAAGGGCACCTCCTGCGGGTTACGGTCCTCGGCTTAGGGCGTCGCTGGGAGATACCAGCAAGAGACGGCTAGATCTGAGTGAATGTTATTTAGGGGCAGTGAGTTTATATCTACGGGCTCAGGGTCGAGGGCACCAAATTCCACCTTGTGCACAAACCTTTATATCATCAAGCTGCGGCCTCGGTTGCGCCAGCGCGGGTGCGTCGGGCGCCCTGCGGTACTTCTGCCTGCCGCCGCGCACGCGGTCCAGCCGCACGCCCTCGCGGAGCATGCCGGTGCGCAGACACTTGCGGAACCGACACGCCTGGCACGCCTTCCGCCGCCTTTTGTTTATCTCGCACTCGTTTGAAGCGGGACATGTGTATTCTATGTTGCCCTGGTACACGGAATTGTTGATCGTGAATATAGTTTACCTAAAAACCAAAATCTGTGGTCCAAAATCGGCTCTAAATCAGTGCAAAACGCTTTAAAGTGTACTTACATTGATTACATATCCTGTAGTTTTAAATATAAAGAGGAAAGATTCGATTCTTTATATAATATAAACTCCTCTACTGATTTAAAAAAGTCTTAGAAACATAGGCTATTTTTTTTTTTCAGAACTAAAAAGAAGTAAGTACCTACTTAGTTTGAAAGCAAAAGTATGAATCCATACTGACAAAGTCGCGGGCGAAATGCTACTTCATATTATGTAATCAATGTATACTGTACAGTCCACGTAGTCGTGATTTTAAATCAATTGAAAATAAATTTATTCCACAGAGTTTGGTGTCAAACGATTTGCAACTATAGTAGGTAAGCGATTGTGACTAGTGATGGGTAATCACCCGGGTTAAAACCCAGTTTTGGGTTATAACCCAGTTATCACCCGTTTCATTCCACTCACTGGGTGGTTTGGCGGGGTGAAAACAAAATATTTCTGTTTCTTGAAAATATTTCCTTTTAATACTGGGTTAAAACCCTAATCACCCAGTTTTAACTCGAATGGGAAGATTGTGTTCTAACCCACTACCCATCTCTAATTGTGACTATAGGAGGGTAGTTTTTCCATTTTGTGAAAACCTGTTACGGTTATGAACGGTACATTATGTGACGTGTGTCTTGTAACGCCAGAACAGACAAATAATTATATCAAACATTCAACTTTTCACACTCAACCGATGATGCGTTAGTGCGTAGAGGTAAATTGTCGCATACGCTCGGCGCATCTTCCGTCAGATATGTACCGACCCTATATATAATGACGTTTGTTGTCTAAAAGCAGTCCTTGTTGCAAATATTTCTTCTTGAAATAAACGCTGAATATAAACGGGGTTATAGATATAGGAAGCGATTACATCAGCATACAAAAATGAGAGAACTAGCGTATAGTTATGAAGAACTAGAAGTCAGAACTGTGTGAAAAGTGTTCGATTTCAGTAGGTACCTGGCACTCGTTTCGTTTGGCAAGAATCTGTTCTTAGATATCTCATAAAAACAAGATTAGTGAAGTATGTGGAAGATAGCTTGAGATATAACACTGAAAATGTATTTGTACGCCGGAAACGGCAGAATATTATGAACTTTAGAATGTATTAACAATGCTGTAACAATATGCTAGCAAATAAATGGATTATTAATAGTATAATTACCACTGTACCAGTCAAACTTTGGGTGATACAAAGACAAACAGTGGTAACTGTAATTTCAAAAATCAAACCTCGAACATCTCTCGGTAAAATGGGGTGGATAGAAACTCAAGGGTGAATAGAATCAGAACTTTGAAGAGAATTTTCACGCTAGTTTAATATTATTTGATACTAACAAGGTGTCCAAACTATTCATCTCGATTATTGAAAAGCATTAGAGTGCTCGTATGTAACAAACAACTTTTAACTTACGTGAATATTCTCCTCAAAGTTTTGTTTCTATTCACCCTTGAGTTTCTATCCACCCCATTTTACGGTACATATTTATTTACTGTTTTTTTATTCACTTTTCTTATAGCAATTTGATAAAGGTAAAAAATACTGTCGATTATAGATGCTGTTGCTTGTTTTTAATTTTCTTTAAAAAAAGAAAAATTTTCCTTTTCAAGATTCAAAGATTAAGTTAGATCTGTGTATCCAGAGACTTTGTAAATTAGATTTGTATATTTACGTAATACTGAAACTTTAGCTAGCCGACTGAAATCAAAGCAAGCAATTTTTAGCAACTAAAAATCGCATTAGATAACCTAGGTCCCACAGACATCAAGACACCAACGACTAAGTCTAGAAAGAATACAAAAATTGGCGGTGATCCAAATTAGAAGCGGGATCACGACGTCTTGATACTATTTTAGTGATGGTATTTGGATACGCCTTCTTTTGAAACAGCAGGTGTTAAATACACATGCCATGTAAAATAATACCACCCTAAGGTGAGGTACCTTAATGATTTCCGCATGAGCGAATATAATTGAGTGGAGTAAGTAAAGGAAAAATAATTCTAGAAGTGTTAGGCAGGGGTGTACTTGTAGTATCTACACCCACAAATCGACAGTATGTTGTAAAAGGAGCCTATTACCATCAGTCGGGTGCAAATCCAGACTCCGGGCCCGACCCGGGGATTTATGCTTAGCAGTATAGCGTTACAAACCAACGAAGCGATAAAGATACCGGGCTAGATCCGCAACTCCACGTCAAAACGCGTATTTTGCGTATGGGCCATAATCTATCACGCGGGCCCAGTGCGAATTGGTAAATGAATTTTTGGTTCTAGGACATGTCGGTTTCAGTAACGAAGCAGTATCGGTATAAGTAAATATGTATAAACACTATTTTCACGCTTATGAATATCATGGTAATACATACCAAGGATAAATGCCACAACAACACGCCATGCCACGCAACGTCAATATGGTGTTATCATTAGTTACTTTAACTTTTTCAGATTTGACCAATAAAACCGCGTGGGATGGCGTCGGGTGTTACAAATGTGCTGGAGCCTTTATAGGTACCTTTTGGACTCAAATTAGTGATTTCAAAAAGTGTGGCATCTATCCTGGTCTTGAAGTTTAATGTTTTCTCACTTATAATGTGTAACGACTTTTTAATATTATGTGTAGGCCTGAATGTATGATGTGTTAGTGTGTTTAATAATAATAATAACAAAAAATGTTTATCACCTTCCTACTGACCTGTATAGTCCTCTTGAAAAACGCCTTACAGGCCTCACAGCTAGCAACACCGTAGTGGAATCCTGATGCAGTATCTCCGCATACCAGGCAGACCCTTCGGGGTGCTTCGTCATCTCTTGCGCCACTGGCCGCGGCTGCAGTTGTCGATGAGCAGTGCTGCTGCTCTGGGCTTGTGTTGCCAACGATAGTACCATCTCCAGGTGATACGCAGAACTTGACGTCCTCTTTACTCTCCAACTGGTAATAATGAGAGAACTACTATGAATCAGATTGTATTTAATTTGGAATGATCAAAGGAGTTGTTAGCTGTTTTTGAATTGGGAGTATAACCGGCAGGGCTATTATAATTGTTTATCTCCGTTGACAGTTCATAGTTGATGTTCACTAGGTAAAGCGTTCAACAATTAACTGTCAAAAAGCTTGTTTCGTAATGGCTATCGTCAGTACGTATCTAGGATCACATAGGTTATGTGCACTCGCAGAGATGTGACGAAGCGCAGCATACCGTCTTATAGTCACCGTAAGTTGAAGTCCACTCAAGTGCAATACGATTTTTTTGTAAATTCTCAGTTGTCATTCAAAATTCGGTGTGCCCTGCGGGACTTCCAAAATTCAAAGTGTAGCCACGTTACAGTTTTTTTTTCATTCCTTGTAATACGAATAATAATACCAGCCTGTTACTGTCCTACTGCATGCCTAAGGCTTTTCTTGTACATAGAAGACACGATCACTGATCACCACGATTGCTAAAGGCGCATTGATGGATACTCGTTAATTATATAATGATTATGCAAGTAATCAATGATTAATTTCGTAAGCCTTTAAAGTAAAATGCAGCAAAAAAAACCTTATGATAATTAACACGAGTGATGCAAGGAAAATGAAGGGACCATTTTTTCACCGACAGAGCGCGATCAATTTTTTTAAATGACCTGTAATGACCATAATTTTGTTTCGCAGCGTGTTACCTATATTTTTTTATTAAAAATGTTTGTTTTTTTTTTATTCGGAATAAAATCTCAATTACACGCGTTCGTACCGCACCGGTCGAATGACAAAGCCAATATGAAAATCAATCAGGCTTGGTATTACAAAAAGGTAAGAAAGGGTTAATATAAATGTAAGATTATTGAATTATGTAGGGTTGAATTATCCGAATGATATATTTTCTATCTTTTATAATGTACGAGTATAATATCTGTCATCTAGTACTTATAGCACTGCTTAGTTTGGAACTAGATGTTGTTGCGTGAAAGTTGTGGAATATTTATTTATTTATATGTGTTTGGAATCAATAATTTATGCTTAAACTTTCAGTAATTTAATACAATGAGAAGTTTGACAACCAGTCTAACTAAAGGGTGTCACTGGGTTGTGAAATGACCTCCACCAGTTCGAAGCCAACCTCAACGAAATTGGTAAAAGGCTAGTCACATAAATGGCGTTAGTGTTAAGTAAGTTCTTTTCTGTTCGTCGAAATTCTGAACTTGAAGAACGTACCAAACACATAATCGAAGACCTCATTATGATTTTCTTCACCATGAAGAAGTTACCACCAGTCACTGGATTGTGGAGGTCATATCAGCAGTCGCCCCAAGTAAAACACTGGTATTCAAGTGTACCCAGTTAGACCGTAATCCGACTCCGACACACATCGTTGGGAAAGCGATAGCGCTTTCCCAACGATGTATGTTGAATGTAATGTATGTTGGAATCTGCTTATAGAAGCAGATTATTCAGAAACTTCCAATAAATATTGATCAAAAGCTACTAAAGAATTTTTGTAGATAGTTGGAACATAGCAACGACTAAATATTTTCTAGGAACCTGTCTACAGTAAAAGTACTTCTAATAAAAATATCTAACTGTTAGCCAGACAGCTCCGAGAAATAAATCCAATTAGAGTTATTAGTACAGTTATAAGGCGATCAGAAATAGCATTGATCGATGTCTTAAAGTTATTCCAATGCTAAGAATTAAGGCGTTAAAGACTCGGTGAAGAGTAATAAAAGTTACATTGGTATGATAACTTATTTTTGACGATTCCGCTTAGGAAATAACATTGGTAGAGGGTGCATGAAATCGTCGCACATACCACGACCACGAGTTGTGTACAAGATTCTTGATCTGGATTTCCGTATTTTTCTGTGATGTTATTTTGGCTTACTGTAAAGACCTATCTAAAATCATCACTCCTGTACCTTTGAGATTTGACTTACTAACCCTATGAGATTTTTCCCTAAAAAGTAAATTAATAACTTCTTTCATTTAAAAAGTAAAATAGTAACTTCTTGCATTTAAAAAGTAAATTAGTCACTTCTTTCATTTAAAACGTCTGGGTTGTTGAAACCAGACGTTTTAGTAGACATTATAGGTAAGTAGAAGTAGTCAAATTTCAAGTATCAAGTAAATTTTCCTCTACTTCCAGGATGACGTAGAGAATTACTCATACTTTTGGGACCATAAGTCATACTCATTTTATGCATATCGATATTGTTTAGGTGTGCATTTCTGTAACTTACCATTAATTGTATCATTATAATTCAGTAGCAACAAATCCATCAAAGGAATCACTCGTCTACTTCATTATAACATAACAAATCTACATAACAAGCAGGAACATAACGTCGTTGATAGTGCAATACCGCGTAACTACAATTGTTAAATACTGCGAATACGCACCTTATCACAGTCAGCGAAGGTGTATATTCGCAGTATTTAACAATTGTAGTTACGCGGAATTGCACTATCAACGACGATAACACATTCACTGTTGAGAGTTAAGTACGCCCCAACACCTAGAAATAACATCAAATGGAAACAAGGATTTTAACATGTAATACCTCTGGTTGCATCATAGGCATGGTTCGCGGGTGTAGCGGCTGCGGGTGCGGTGATTGCGGTTCGGGAGGCGAGTACTGCGGCGGCGGCTCTGTCTCCTGCTTGACGCGGTGCAACATCGGCTCGCCGCTCACCGCAGACATCAGTTGCACCTGCAACTAATTTTGATATAAATTTTGTTTTGAGCAAAAGCTTAACTTTTTCACATATTTATTGTGGTAGGCTTATGTGTTGTGGATGGTTTTCATGCCATTATGCGGAAGCGTTATGCGTCCCTCATGATGCGCATGCAGACCAGCTCGAACAGCCTTCTGAGCGTATTCGTGGGCCGCTGGGACTCGCCGTTGTGGCGGCACTGGATGCGACTACACACTGCGGGTGGTCGCGTCCAGGGCTTGGCATACACTGGCACTCCAGTGCGGTGCCACTTTATGATTTTTTATTTATTTTGTATGTACCAACTAACAATAGTTTTATAAGGTTTTTTGTGTTACTAACAGTATATGGGCTAATAAGGCCTGAAATAAATGATCGCACGGGGAGTTAAACACCTCACTCCCCTCGCTTACTAGGCGAGGCCTGCAGGGCACCGGCACCAGTCGGGGTTGCGGAAGTACCTTCGGTTCCCGCGACCTCCAGCGCAGGAGTGGGACGGAATACCAGGGTGGTCTTCAGTCAATAAAAGCCTGACAGACCTATTCGCATGAAGAATTTCCACTCCGCATAAAAAAAAAACTTTTTTGCAAAAAATAAAACCGACTTCAAAAAATACACTAAACGGTGTAAAATAACTCTAAATTCGGAAGTCTGTGGCTTTGGTGGGTTTGTCTTACTCATGATGGGCCACCGACTTCCGAATTTAGAGTTATTTTACACCGTTTAGTGTATTTTTTGAAGTCGGTTTTATTTTTTGCAAAAAAGTTTTTTATTTTTCCATTTTTAGTTGTTGCCATAAAAACATTTGCCATGAATTTATTTTAATTGTTAATTAATAACAAAACATGCCATGATAATAGGTTTTTCCACTAATCCCTAATAAATTAAAATTAACATA
This sequence comes from Euplexia lucipara, assembly GCA_921972225.1. Taxonomy (NCBI): domain Eukaryota; kingdom Metazoa; phylum Arthropoda; class Insecta; order Lepidoptera; family Noctuidae; genus Euplexia; species Euplexia lucipara. The sequence goes on along the minus strand of OV179161.1, from coordinate 16,926,378 downwards.
CCTAACTGACGAAATCTGGGTATATTGTACCCACCTGCGTACCCCTCAGAGCATACAGGCGTGATGATACGTCATGATGTTGTATAAACAATAAACATCCAAGCGATTCCAGCAATCACGACAGATTTGCCGTCTATTTTTGAAGAGTTCCGTTGTATATCTCCGAAGATCAGCACCAGATCTTCACGAAATTAAAATGGGACCACCTCAGGAGTATATTCTTTCAAACAAAAAAAGAATTTTGAGAATCGGTCCACAAATGGGGGAGAAATCAGGTAACATACATAAAAAAAAAAAAATACATACACACGAACATAGAACCTCCTCCTTTTTTGAAAGTCGGTTAAAAATGCTACCATTCTAATCGGATGCAGATACCAGTGTTTAAGATGGGGAGTCTGCCTGTCTGACCTTCACAGCCAAAGTGAAATAAAAAGAAAAAGATAGAAGTCAACCAGTCTACTACCCCTTTGGCTAGACTGGTTGAAACTTCTTGATAAAAAAAAATACAATAAGAACTTGGATTATATATTTGAGACCCACGCTCTTCATGTTCCAAAAGTTCGGCAAACAAAAAAAAAACTAACCTAACACTAACACCATTGATCTGCCTAACTTTTACACTAGCTATCCTGAAGTCGTCTTCAAGTCTAGCTGGATACAGGTGAGATTTACTTGCCTATCTGGACCCCAAAACCCAGAGTATCTGCGCAACACAATTCCCCTTAGTAAAGGCTAGTTTCAGACATTTGGATTTCAAAACAACTGGAAGGTTTCGCTTTGTAATTGATAGTTCTCCATCTACGGACCGACATTGGCAAAGGTACCTTCCCTCCCCCCTGTCCCTCCCTCCTCGTCCTTTTTTATGTTTTTCTTTCTTTAACCTTCAGCTGTTATTATTTTGCTATAACTTGGAAAAAAGGAATTGAGTTTCACCTAGTCCTTGGGGACTTTAATTGCTTTTACTTTAAGAACTCAGCCAAAATGAGGTAACTTTCCATTCTAGTTCGACGTCACTGGCACAAACAGGGCTTACCAGGTTAGGTTATGTCTGAGCTTCACAAAAGCATTATTAACGGTTGACTTAGCTTCAAGCGAACTATTCTCAATTGGGATTTACATGCCCATGTAAGAGATTAAGTTATTAGAAGTTCTTAATTAACCGATATTCAGCCACATATTTTGGGACTGTAAGTTTATTATATTGTAGGTGGAATATTTTCTTAATGAACACAAATTTCGGTGCGACTGATTTTATGAAATGTATCATAACTGATTTGATATTATAATGTGAACTAATTTTAACAGTATCACTTGCTTCTAACATCGTGAGGAAACCTGCATGCATGAGAAAAAAATCTCGACAGCATGTGAAGTCAGGTCTAAGAATCATTTTTTTTGGGTTATGGTGTCTAACTTACTTAGTGTCAGTGTTTTTATGCGGCCTAAGGGCTTCTGACTTAGCTTCACATGCCGTTGAGAGAAATATCTCAACCCTAACCTAGTGATGTGAACGGCGGACTACCAAGTCCAAGTCTCGTGTTCGAACCCAAGAAAACGCACCTCAAACTTTTCAAATTCATGAGCGTATTTAATTTTATAGTAATCACTTGCTTGAAAACCGGTACTTAAAGGAAAAGATCGTGTACCTAAACCATTAATCTTTAGACATAGTCATAGTTGGCACACAAGACAAAAAAAAAACAAAGCTTCATAGATCAACCGAAAAAATCACGTCAACATAATGTCCAAAAACCCATACATTCTTCACCAACTTCTCCTTATCCCAAAAGAATTTGGCATGCGAAAACTTTTTTTATTGTGTTCAGTTTTTTTCTTGCAATACTTGTAGGTAACGCTATCCGACGCTGACATCATCTGTATCTATTATAGAAGGCCCCAAGGTCTTGTTGAGGCAGGTCAGGTTTGTATCACATTGAACAAAAATATATTTCAGTCATGAGTGTATCATGTAGGTACGTCGTTTGCACTTAAAAAAACATTTTCGTCGATAGTTTAATAGTTTACCCAACCAATTAGTGCGAAAAAATCGTGTCAGAGTCCAACGCAACTTTTTGTCAGAAAATCTAGAAATAGGTAAGTAGGTACCTACCAACTTAGTCAAGATTTAGTATTTGAGTTTTTCCTTGAATGTATTTTTGATCTGATCTGACCGTGGGAAGTCCAAAAATAATTTGACAGATGTTCAGGCTTTAGGCATCTTGTCATTCTTCAATCAAAATAATTTAAATGTAGCAAGATAGACGCATGAATGGAAAGGAAATGGCCTATAAAATCATTCAAGGTAATATTTGGGAACATGTAGTGTTGCCACATAGCTTAAAGAATATCAATACAGATAGATGTAGATAATGTTACTGGTAAAGAAAACAACAGAGATTAACTTCAGACGGTAATAAAATGATTAAAACGGGACATTTTTCTGTATGAAGGTCGTCAAGAAGAAATGTGTGGACTTATTTTAAGTGGTCTTCGTACTAGTGAGTAATATTAGGACCACCTCTTTTAATGAGGCAAACTCTAAAATAGCTTGAAAAATAACAATCATTTCCTACATTCAGAGGAGTTATGCGACGATGAATGTAAGGGAGGTTTGACCTACATAAAGTTCCATAATGATGATGATGACCTTTACCCCTAGAAACATGACCACCCATTTATGAGACACGGTGTACGACTATAATAAGTATGTACCTACATCTATTCGTAATGTATGTAGTCCTTAAAGTTATAATTTGTAAGTTTATATGGTGTACAATAAAGAGTATGTATTATTTTCTATTCTGTATGTAATGAGGAAAAACTAAATTTGACAAACAAACTAGTAAGAAACACAATATCAAAATTATATTTAGTCCATCAGTAAGATAATAAAGCAAAAAAAAATTTTTTGTTTTGCTTTTTCAAATTAATGGAAAATGAATTGGATTTCGCGAATTGAAATTCAAGAAAGGAGGCTAGTTACGTCATAATTCAGACATTCAGTATTAACTGTACGAAATAGTCACGTCATGCTACATTTTTGACTCGATGTAAGTATCGTCGTTATTTTTTGATTACCCACGTGAAAAAAGGAAGGAGGGACTAAAATTTAGTCACCTAGCCTATTCAATGGTATTTTACCAACTATGTTGGGGTCAGCTTCCAGTCAAACAGGATGCAGCTGAACAACAAAGAAAGAAGAAAGAAAGAAAGAAAATATTTTATTTGGACGCACAGAACATAAAACGAAAGATCAGCAATACAGATAAAAAAAAGAAAAGATTAAAAAACTAAAGACAAAAATAAAAAATAAAAAATAATAATAAAAAGACCTGTGCGAGACCAAAAAGGCGCCTATCTCAGCATTAGCTGCGACATTTAAAAATATAAATATCGCAGCGCTGTTATTCTGATAGGGCCCGACAGTGTTTTACATAAAGCGATTGCCTATCTGACCTTCACACACAGTGACTGGGCAAGCACGAACACCCTTGGAAGGCTGGTAACACTGGAAACACCATGCCACAGTCTGGGACAATAATACTAAACGCCAATATAACGCGAAGTGTTTACTAACGCCGCGCAGACAAAACATGTACAGACGCCAGCACATCAAGTTAATGTGTCAAATTTTCCCAATTGAATATGAACCTTATTATGTTAAACATGTTGAAAAACGATCAAAGAAATAACTTGATGTGCTGGCGTCTGTACCTAACCTTTGTGTAATAATTTTATTAGGTAGGTATCAATGTAAAAAAAACAGATTATTATGCAAATAAAGTTATAAATAAACACAGTTTAGGCCGAAAATGATAATAAACCGAACAAACGTTATCAGACCTCAGAAAAGATGGAAATTAAAAGAGTTATAGGTCAATCAAGTTGAGAGCAAAACATTGTGATTTTGTAAGCCTTTTTATCTGAGTTTCAAGGCAATTATGCGTCAAATCTTATACCTAGGTAGTTTAATTATTTAATGTCTTGAATAATGCATCAGCGTCCGCCTAGCCTTTTCCCAACTTTGTTGAGGTTGGTTCCCAGTCTTTCCGGATGCAGCTAAATACCTGTTCATTATTATGTCACTAGAAGGAAAAGAAGTACCTATGTAATCGTAGCATATGGCGCTGTAGTTTCTGCCTACCCCCATGGGAAAAAGGCGTGAGTTTATCTATGTATTTAAAGAAAGAAAGAAAGATAAAGATATTTATTTGACATCAGTCATTAAAACACACACACACAATAAATTATGAAACATACAAAATATAATGCCTGCGATGTGTGCCTCGCTGCGCCAAAAAGGCCCATTTCAGCATTCATTTATGTATTGTGTATTTACCTACCTATGTATTATGTCACTGCGCCCTAATATTTCCGATTTAATTGATTATTTTTTACCTCCTGTTAGTAAATCGGACTAACTTAAAGATCCTGATTTTATTTGTTAATCTTCCAAAGCAACATAATATATAAATACCATTTCCAGAACCCAGTCCTCTTCTTTTCGTGCGGTACCTACCCCAGTTAATAACAATGATAATAATTGCAAAAAAAAACATGAAAATGCCATGAAAAGCAAGAATTGATTTTTGTAAAGCCAAAGACAAGACAACGGACAAGAGAAAAAATCCGCAAATTGGTTCAAATTAACACTTTTACACATCAGTTTTGACTCTGAGAAGAAACACCGAAAAAAAAATTCAGCGGTCAATAAATAAACTTGTTTTAAAGCCAAGACATTATTTGTATTACTTTAGTAATTTGGCCCTAAGTACGTTGGTAGCTATCAAGATCTTGATATGTAGACTAGACTGGAAATTAGTAGGTCGTATGTCATACAACACACGTAAAGATGTCTGGAAGTGTTAAGTAATAAGAAACGCAAAGGCATTTTAAAATTCAAAATGGCGCTATAAAGGTGTCATAAGCTTAGCACATTAAGATGGCTTGAGTTTTAAGATATGATGACTAGCTAGCTACCTATGTCTATAGATAGGTACAATTTATGTTTTTTTTACAAGTGAATTATTTATTTAATAATTCAAAACCTCTTAAAAATATCTAGAATAAATTAGGATCCTACTAAGAGACTTTACGGTTACGACCTGTATTAGAAGTTCCTAAGATTATGTCCTAAATACCTATGTTTACTTGTTTAAAAAATTGTTAAAAAATATAAAAAAATTGTTTTCGGCTTAATCAAAGGCTTACCTAACCTCGTTATCTTCTTAAGTTCCCTTTCAATATTGTACATTAATCTATGATACTCTAAGAATGCCGCGTGCCACGATAACTGACCTGCACAACTTTCCTTTTCATCGACACGTGATAAAACAATTATGAGATATGATATGACGTCAATCGCTAAGCAATCGTCATCATTTTATCTCCTGACAACATTTTAAGAACTACAGTGTAAGCCCCAAAACGAAAATCTGATAATTTACAGAAATGTTCCATTTTAAAAAAAAAGAACATGGCGGTGTAAATGCGTTACTCATTCGTTCGCGGAACGAGCGTACCTACCTACACGTGAAAAACATCGTCTATCTTTGTTTATACAGAGTATTGAAAAAACAAAATTATCTATGAAAAGATAAGTACAAAAAAAAGTGTTCAAGGATGCATGTGGTGGGTTCAACGTACTCATGACATTGCTCTGTGCATATAATGATCGTGATGCAACGTAAGTAGGTGACCAGGTACCTATATCTAGTATCTACTCATGCATCACTAATTAACCGTCTGTTTTATAATGTAGGTATGTTTGGTATGTCTGGTATATAATAATATTCATTTTTTTTATGATACCAAGTAGGTTTGAAATAGGTCACATGTATTACAACAACTCCGTGGGTGTTCCATTAGGTAGACATACACTGATATGACAGCGACACAATTTTTGGGCTTACTAGAGATACCTATATATTTTTTTTATATATACATATACCTAATGGGTCTACTCTTGACCTCAATCTTGTCCTGCGGTCAGAGATAAGGTCGACGATGGAACGAGCTTACCCAAAAGAAGCCTATTAACTCGCGACTTAAACAGATTGGGGTCATATGAACTCGGGAAAACTGATGCAGTCAGGGAATTCCACTCCTTGGCTGTGCGCATAGTGAAGGAACAGGCAAAGCGCTTCGTGCGAATGTGTGGAACATATACAAGGAATGGGTGATAACCTGCAGTACCTACGTCTGGATTCCCGATCGAAGAAAGGAGATGGTGGAATGAGCTCGTGGAGCTCTAGAGCACACTCACCGAAATACAGTCTGTAAAAGACCGACAGATATGGAACTTTGCGGCGCGTGGGCCAGGGATATAAACCCCTTAGGACTTATTCCTGTAGATAAAAAAGTGAAAAATCTAGACTTAATCTGTAGGGAAAATGTAGGGAATGCATACGTATTTTTGAAAGATAGAGACTTAGATTAGAATTGAAACGTTCTTTGAATTAAGTACTGTAATGCCCCTTAGCTCCCATGTCATCGCTGGAATGCTGTCTGAGCAGTCGAACATGATCCGAAGACACAACTAAATGAAGATATTGTCCTAGAAGAGCTATCGATTCATGTTGTCAATTTATTTTCCACATGCAAACAAAAATGCAGATGTCATTTCATGATTGACGCCCGAGATTAGGGAAGCAAAATATCATCAGTAAGATCTCATGTCGATTGATTAATTAGATCAGCTGATATTATTTCAACCATTCACTAGACGACAGCTAGCATGAGATTCAGATTAATTCAATGAAGATAAGTAGGTACCTAATTCTAATCAGCCTGTAGCTTTCCAAAAGCAGGGAATAACCTAAAAATAACTTGAGAAAACCATTGTAAGTATATCCACCCTAGTAGTCGACTGAATGACCTGTTTAGTCTATGAGCCGGAATAACCCTAGACTACCGCTACTTTACATGTACCTAGGTATAATAATATACCTACTTGGGTACCTACTTGAAATCCAGTTTTAGTCAAGTAAAACACATGACTACATCATCCATAATGGTAAATGCGATATGAATACTACTCCACCAAGACAATAGGTTCAGAAAAACCACCTTCAAAATGCCATAATACCTACCGACAAAATTATAATTATTAACAATTGACATTTGACGAGCTCCGAACTTGACTTTAAAACCCATAGACAAGTGTCAAAAATGTAGAACGTTAGACAGCACATCTAGCTAGACGTAGCTAAAGTAGAACTGACTTTACACACACACACACACTCATTATTGTTAATGTCGCCATGTCGCGACAATAATTATAGAGACAATAAAAGAAGCTCAAAATTACACTCTAAATGACTGCACTTCATTTAGCATTATGTAAAAGCCAACTACTTCTAGCGGCCAGACCTTGTCTTAAAACCACGTGACGGAGCCTGGAAAACGAAAATGGCCGTCGATAATTTTATTGTTTTAATTAAAGCTCGATTCGGTAAATTTTGCATAAAAATGCAAAGGTGTCAGTGATGCATTCGTGTATAGGTTTTATTTATAATTATTAACAGCAGAAATCAATTAAATATTATTTTATTATAACATTTTCCTTTACGTGTAACTGCTAAAATCTTAATATAGCTCTCAGATGGCGTTGATTAAAAAAACGACTTAGCGAACCTGTCTAGAAAAACAAATCAAAATGGTGGTATTTTTAAAGCATCATAGGTACTAAAAATTCAAACAATTCATCGAATAAATTGAGTTCCAGACACTTAAGTAATTATTTGAATACCTTCTACCTATAATAATTAATACGAAAGCACATTTTATATACTTACCAACATTGCCTACCATTAAGCGGCTCAACAAATGGAGTGTTTCGACTCAACGCTACTGCCTACATAGGGTAGGTCAGTAAGGCGTGACTCAGTCTAGACTAGAAGCAAGTCATTGTTATTTGACAAGAAAAAAACTAGCCACAATTTATTCACATGACAATGAAGTGACTATTTTGCCTATTTTTATCGATCACATTTTGGGTTTTTTTAATCTTTGATAAACTTAAGGAAATAGGAAAATAGACAAACAAATTGTAATTTTGAAATAGGAGATTATAAGTAAGACAGTTTTTTTAATTAGGTAATTTAAATAAATTAACTTGGCTGAACGGAGTATTCCCGTTTGAGCACCTATTTATTGAGCACCTATGCATTAACCTATGGGAAATGGGAATACCTTTGGTGCTAAATGCATAGGTGCTCAAAAAATAGATGCTCAAACGGGAATACTTCGGCTGAACCTTGCCCAAGCCAAGCCCAACAATAATACACACATATAGGTATGTATAGACAGCAACTAAGTACAGGAAATGAAAATAAGACACAAAGATATGAATGATGTATGATCCTACAAGAAAGCAGTGGGATGTCTTCCAGACTTTAAATAGAAATGGACCTCTTAGAGAAAGTATTGGCAAAAAACATCAATGGTTAGTGGCAAGCAACAAGGATGCCGTTTCAACTTCAAGCAACCCAATAGCAGTGCTATTCTACAAAAATCTTTTCGAGAAAATCTTTGTGAAGTGGAAGCGAAGTCTATCCATAATAATTCACTACTATCTGCACATTATTACAGAATCGATCGGTTGTTTGCAAAACCGGTTCATCCAGTCCAAATAGTACCTACCTAATTCCCTCTAACATTTCACCAACACACTTAAAAAGGCCAACCAATCTAGTTTTTTTTACAAGAACACAATAAATTACACCATATAAGTACCATAACACACCTAATAATTCAAAGCGTGTTGTTTTATTCTAAAAAAACATGCAAAACCTGTACTGAATAAAAACAGATGACAATAATTCTAGAAATAAACCGAAAACTCCTCAATATCTTATAAGTAATCGAACAGACTTTAACAGGGATTGATTGCTGATAATTGAGCTCAAATGTCTCAAAATCTGTGAGCAAACAATTCAAATCGATTTTCCACGCCTCCAAAAACTTGGGCCTCAAATAGCAGGTAGGTAGGTACTCATAAAGGTCTCTGAAAGCGTAGGCGGTAAGTGTATTAGACGCGTATTACATATCACCAGTTCAAATGCTGCTTTAAATGCATTATGTGTGCTTGCTAAAATACCTCGCCCCACGCCTGTAGACGGGAAAACCTACTTCATTGTAGAAGGTTTGATTAAAAGTGACTTGAGTTATTCAAAGGTTAAAGATCCGGGTAAATTCATTAAAAAATCTAGCAGAAAGGTTCTAAACATCCACCTCGAAATTGCACAAGGAGATTTCATGACATAAATGACCATTATTATTGAAATTGTGTAACAATCGATTGAGAAGACAAAAATAAAAAAAGTTTCATAGAACTACACCTGATTCCTTACTGCGCCACAATACTATTAATGTGTTGGCACAAAATAGGTAGGTATTCATAATACGCGGTCGAGTTCACCGACCGTGCGTCCGTCGTCTCACCTTCGTAGATAAACGTCATGTCGAATAGAGCAGGCGGGCGCGCGACCGCCAAACCGTGTTCGTAACTACGCCGATGTTGAGGCAGGCACGGTGCCGTCTTGTGTTACAAATTGGGGCACCGGCAACCTCACACTCCTCCCAGGCTCAACAAAAACACACATTACTGATCCCGATAAAACTAAACACACAGCCATTGTTTTCCACAATAATGTATTGCACAAAAGAACTAGACCGTATAAATAGGTAGATGGAATTATCGAACAGTTTGAAAAAAAATAAGTGTCAACTGAAAACTGAGACACTGAAAGTCAGACGGTTACAGTCTAGCCAAAAACCAGAAATTTACTTTATACATTACACTTTTCTGAAGATTATTTGTATTAAAGATTTGAGAACAAAATTCAATAAGGATACAGAATACGCTAACATTGAACCCCAATCTAACAGTTTTATGCGTTTGGCCACCTCGAAGCCAAAACAAGATCATGTTTGCATGTGAAAAACTAACCTGCCCAACCCATTTTTTGTTGACCAATGAGCTAGAAAGATAACGTGGTATGGAAATAACGTGAAATCATAAAAACATTAGCGATAAACCGCTGCAAAGCCTGTATCTAATCTGGTCATGTTACGTCACGACTCACGAACGTTCAATAGTCAGTCACACAAAAACGTTTTGGACAGCTTGTCGGCAATTCTTACTCGACCCGGACCTACCTCAACACAGAACCGAATGTTACTCGCTGTGTGTGGTACTTTTCCATGCGTTATCATATCACTTGATAACTGCGCTAACGCATTCTTCAGTGTCATTGTGATAAAAATGCAGAGTGCACACGAAATCGTTGGTGGTAGGCACTTATACATGTCGTTGTGTAAATGATCACGAAGTTTGCACAGATGTATCCTTAGCTCACAATACAAGTCTGTGTCGTAGGTCTGGAAAAATATGTATGTTGTAAACCCATTATCCCGATATGTACACAACATTTAAAACAGTAAAAGTTTCCAGCATACTTGTAACACCCGACGACATCCCACAATTTTTAATTCGTCAAATCTGCAACGGTTCTTAATTTAACCAATGAGAGCACCACATTGACGTCGCATGGCATGGTAAGTTTTAAGTCTGTTGCTAGCCTAAGGCTTGTTCATGAATATCCTATGCGAGTCTCTACACTGAACTTCCTGAAATGACAGACAGGTAAGGCTTATCGAACACTTGTCACGTTTCTTGGAATACTTCAGAGCCTATATGTTCTTATTTTAAGGAACATTATTGATCTAAGGATAGAAGCCCGCACGAAAAATGCCCCCACATTATTTGCCCTACAGAAAATGTGGGCCATGTTTCTCTTTACCCTTCACCCGGAGAGTTCAGGCCGGGTTCAAATGTAAGTCGTTAGATCACTACTGTATAATACAAAATACATAAATAAATGAATATGCATAGGCACTTGTCTCTTCAGTAATAACAATATACGTATTTCTTTCGGCAGTGCGTCTAACTTTAGAATAAACATTGGCCAGTGTTGGAGTTGATTACATCACTCCACGTTTTTTCGGCGCATTATTAAAAAAATTCAAGACCAAGGCCAAACGGAACTTTATTTAGATCTAAAACTCTCGCGTTCTCCGAGTTTTCTTTGAAAACAAAACAATGCTTCCACCTCAATTTATCGTTGGTTTTAACTTTTGGCAGGCCTCACGTCAATAAATACATCCATTGTCTATGGTCCTCGCCGATTTTTATGACGGATAAAGTGCTAATCTACTCCTGTAGGTACTAGGAGGACTACTTAATTAAATAATTTATTTCAAAAAGTTTCTGGTGACGTCAACATTCTTTTATAAACGACCACTAACGAGCTAATAAAATATTCTAAACAGAAATAAAAAGCATGACCAATAATAGTTTGGGAACACGCCAAAAAAAAAGAACTCGCTGAAAACATAAACACGACATGTTTTTTTTAGTTATTCAAATTCGGAACACATCATTATGCTATGACTGTTTGTGATCTTAACCTATCTCAAGCGGAGATATGTAGTAACCAATGTAAAAGACCGTAAATATGCTGTGTTTTGGGTAGGTCAGGATTCAGTGAGCTGTTAAGCTTTGCCCAGGCAAATTCGGGAGTGGTGGTAAAAATAGGTAGTATGAAGGTGTAGTCGGGATCGGTGGGGTGGGGAGGAGGTTGCAAAGGCGGGGATGCGCGGGCGGGGGGTGCGTCTAGACATCGGCCTTGACCGCGGCGCGGTTTCCGCGCGCCCGAGGTCGCCGCGACCCACAGCCCAGAGACCGAGTGCGGCTCACGGTGTACTATGCATTGCTATGGGGTATCGCATGGTACATGCTAAGTCTAGCTAGGGATGACATGTCTGGCAGCATGCGCTTATGTCATCTCGGTATATGGCTAGATTGCAGATAATAAAACCTGACCCAGACTTTACTGGAGCAGTGAGAATAAGTTCAAATTATTTTTGCTTTTCTTCTTTCTTATCAGTGTCTACTTTCGGTAGATATCCAGCAAAACGAATACCTACCTAAGTTTAATATAGTCTGTTCAGGTACCGATAGGCCGGCTCTGTTATTAGATAGTATAACGCATGTTTGTGTAATTACGATTTTTACATACACGAGCCCATTATTATTTGGACATAAATACCTAGAATCGATACTACCTACAATGTATGTAGGTATACATATAAGTGTCTATAAAAATTCGGCCGAACAACACAGTTGGGTGAGGAACGCGTCTCGCGCCTCGGTCCGTGAACTCGAGCGAGTTTCGACATTGCGCCGACATTGAGCCGGGCTAAATAACGCAGATAGCGAGGGGTCGACGACCGACATCGCCCAATATCACGCGGACGATCGCAAGATTTGCTAGCACCTGCCTACGCCGCGTGGTCATTATATAACTACGACCTACCCCAACAGGGGCCTGCGTGACCATTTTCTACACATGTTCAAAACCCACACACATGGCCCAAACATTTTACCAACCACAAAACTACCAAATTTCAAATGTAAAGAAACTTAGATCAAAGCCGATTAAAAAGTCGAATCGAAAGTCTGTTTCATGCAGCTCCAGGAACTTGCAAAAAGCGAACCAAAACCAGAGAGGCCACAAAATTTGCGGATCGGAAATGATGCGAACAAGGCGAGACAGGGTGTGGGAGCGGGCGGGGTGGGGGCCGAATATCTCGGCGCGGGGTGACATTGCGCGGACGTCGACACTGTGCCCGACCTACGGCACCGGCGCCCGCCCGCGCCGCTCAGCCCGCGGAAAACCGACGCCTCATCCGCACCACTACTTCGACTACATACTCACTAGACCAGAATGTTCAGCGTGTGCGCAATGCGTATCAGCTTCAGCAAACAACTTTTCAACAGCACGTTCTGTCCACATTTTGTCCCCGCTTTGGGAATCGTGCGTTCGACAGGCCGGTCAAACACCGTTGTTATTTAATAATTCAAAGCTCGTCGCTCTGTTACATAAAATGACGCAATGCGTTTTCGAGATTATTTTCTGACCAAAATGGTCGGGGGTAAACAATGCAGCATGTGACGCAAATCAACATAACGAGACAAATTATTTTTTCGTTTTTCTCTCGACAAACGTCCTTATTTTGTGCGAAAGCTATCAACATGTTTATGAGATTTTTTACGTCATGTGATAACAACGAAAGTAGAATACTTATTACTTAGGTACATATTTTTTATGCCCAGACAAGATTCTGTGGGCTGTTCGTATTTAATTAATATGAATTGAGATTGGGGACTTATTGGTACGAAATGGGGGTGATCTGTTGGGTAACAAATATACCAATCAATAGAGCAATTTACCTACGTCAAACATTTGAACTTGAGATCTGTCTGGATTTTAGAGTAGAAATCTGGACAATAAAGTATCGAGAAGAATCCCTTTAAAGTTTTGAACTCAAATTAAGGCGATCACTTGGAAGTAACTTAATGCAAATATTGCATAAAACAGCCAAAAAAAGAAGATTGACGTTAATAGGTACAAGCAGATCTTTAATCAAATCTCCTTCAACATCATCAGTATAAAGATTACTTGTTTTATTAACAGTGACGATCACAAACTCAGAATTCGACAAATCAAGATTCTCGATACCTACTATGTATAAAAATAAAACACCCAAAAATAACAAAATAAAGTCCTCGTTTTTCGAAGCATTTTTTGGGCAAACATTATTCAATCCTAAAAAATCCTTATTGCTTTTCATTTAGAAGAATCTTGTTTGATATCGCTGTTGATATATTACCTACTTAAACTATTAGGTATAGTCATTAAGTATTCATTCTCTTGTTCAGAACATTATTATAATCCTTACCCACATTTGTAATAATATACTTGAGACTGTCATTTACTACATTAATTTATGTAAGAGACACTTGCACTGATGAAGCGTCACATAGGCAATGTGTAATGACGTCATAAGATATGTCATTGTCTGGGACGACACTGACACTATTGTGTTACGATCATTTGATAATGTTACGTCGCAAGCTGAGTGGGTCATAAAGCGTCGCTGCGGTGGAATGAATACCAAAAGAATTATTTTTTTTATATGTATACCTACGTAATTTCTATAATAAATACTTCTTTAGGCATGGCTCCGTAGCTTAGGTTCCTGGTTTACGTTTTATAAAATACGTGGTTTTATAGGTACGTTTTCAAAATATTTTTTTGTCTCAACGGCGACCATAGTTATGATTTTATAATGAAGAAAACAGAGAAGGATTGAGACATCCTAAAGTAAAGAGGAAAGAAACAAATTATTATAGCGTTCTTGGTCCCAGCCTGCGTAGCATGAACACATTGAACACCGAAGAAACGGCCTTTGTCTACAGACGAATCGGCAAAGTGACAGATTATATAGATAGGAACCTCAGTCTGTCAAATTTCTTTCAATACACCTGCCTGCGTAGCATTTCGGGGTAAAAATTTGCGTAAGTTTTGGAAATTTTCTACATTAGGTAGGTGCTTAGTACTTAGATACCTACATTAAATTAAAGTGAATCGGTTTGCAATTGTAATATACCGACTCATGACTGTATTCACTCACAGCAAAACATCAATTAATTTATTAATAATGAATTTTAAATAGATTGAGGCGAATAAATAAATAATAATGATGTAATTTAAATTGGACTTATAGGTACCTTTATTTTGGTCGTAGAATCGAACTCAGACAAAAAAAAACGTTAAAGGAAAACATCGTGAGTAACCGGCAAGACATAAAACTAAAAACTCGAAGACACATGTGGCGTCTACCGTCTGTTAGTAGACGGTAATGGACCGGTTTGGTAGATTACGGCGCCCTTCTCACAGAGAAGAAACTCAAATTCAAATTCTTTATCCCAACAGTAGTAAAATCATAGGCTGATTGTGTTTTTAAATTGGATTTCTCTCTACACTTCCCCTGACAGCCCGAACCAAAAGCCAAACAACCGGAAGACTAGTTCAGTAAGTAGGTAAGTAAATACATAGGTAAAGAAAAAGTATGATGGATAAATAAAGACATGATTGACTAGTTTATGCCCGTGAATTCATCCACATGGAAGTCAACTATGACAGAAGACAGCCTTTTGGCACTCGTAGATTTAGCTTTACTATTAATCAAAGAATTTTCGAAATCGGATGAGAAATTTAGGAATTACCTCTTACATACAAACCAACAAAGTTTTACATATTTATGGGTGGTATTAGTATAGATATAGTGTGTGATAATTGGATTCTTTAAAATTCCAATCTGATATTTTGGCTTCTGTTGCAATGAAAATAACATAAAAACCACTTGTTTTGTACGTGGGCAACTTTTTGTACAACTATTGTGAAATTCAAATCGATATCATAAGACTACTAATCTACTTCGTTTATCTGACAATGCTTCATATTTCAGGAACTTTTATGGAATACGAACGAAGCAGTGATAGATGAACAAACAAAGTTCCACAAAAAGAGTTAGTTTTTTTATTTTTTTGCTAGGAAACCCTAAACATCTCATGGCCGAATACCTACCTAGATTTGAACATAACTATCTGTGTCGGTCATCTCACAACCGGAATATTTAGATAAAAAGTTCAACAAGTATGTACCTACCTACCTACCTACTGAATGCAGTTCAACGCCCATTTGACATTGAAAAGGCAAACAAAATGCAGTTTCATTTATTATCGTCTATCTTGTATTGTAGGTATTTTTAAATAAACACTTTGTTGTATTTGTAGAAACACTTCCGAACCAACTTCATTGTAAGTACACGTATTTAGGGTCCTTAACTGGTCCTTAATTTTGGGTACCTATAGTTTCGTCTTTACCTACATCCGAAAATTGGGGACATCGACAACATAGGCGATGACATATTTAAAAGATTTTAGCCATTGAATGTAAAAATTTGGGACATTCTTATGAATTTCCCAATTTTTTACATCCAATCCCAATGTGGAGAGTTTAAATTTGTATTCATTTACCACACAATACGTCTCATTTCTGACTTCAACATTTTTGGTATTTACCTTAAGTTTTAAAAAGGTAACGAAGCAAATCGGGCCATTTTTAGTCTGTCGTACACTTTTCGTTTAACATTTAATATTAGGTACCTACTTATTAGTAACTGATAAATTATCTATTTCAGCATTTGCGAACATTGTAGCTAGTGGGTATCGAGTAAATATAAACAACTGTAGGTTATCACGCAAATGTCACGTGTGAAGACATTCGTTAATATGTTTACTTCTGTGTCGTCAGTGCTTTATAACAATTTGCTTATAGGTCGAAGTTCAACCATTGAAAACGCATATTTTTACAACTTTCTTATTATCTCAACAAACATGTCGGATTTATCTTTTCTTATTTCAGTACAAGACTACGCATGTCTTTTTAGCTTGTAATAAAAACTTCTAACTCCGAGTTCAATCATCCCAACTTTACATAGTGATTTATTTCACAAACAAACATCAAAGTTAACGCCCAAAAAGTGTTTTCTCGATACAACAGCAATGATTCATCAATGCAATACAATGCACCTCCCAAACTCGTACAAGGTTCAGTACTCACATTGTGAGAAGATTCGATCATTTCCAACGTAGTGGCTATATTTGAGAACAACCATGCATCCTCTACCGCACACATTTTATGCGTTTATTTAAAACAAATCACAGCACTTTTCAAACATTGAAGTTTAACGCACTCCGTACGTTTTTATTAAAATGGTATGTATTTTACGGAGCGCAATGAAGGAAAAGCTTGATGCGCGCTGAGCGACTCACACGCACTGTCCGTACGCATTGCGTATACGCAGGCCACGCCTCGACGCCCCACCAGTGTTCACGATGCACGCATGCGCCGCCCAACGAGCCGCCACGTGCTAACCGCCTTTCAGATTGGTCCCTTCACGTACAATCCGTCGAATAAAGGCCAGACGTTCATTTTCCTGAAGCGATGCCAAGGGACGGCGCACGTCATTGGTCGATCGCACAAGCGCTGTTTTGAACGTTATCGAACATTTAAAAACCCTTTTTATGGCCACAAACAATGATAATTTGGTTATTGTGGGCTGTAAACACGTGTGCAATTTTACAAAGAAAACAGTTTTGGTGTTACCATTTAAACAAAACGTAATCTTACGCAACGGAGTTACCTACTTCATTAATGACGATGTGTTAACTTTATTACCCTGATGATTGTACATGATATTTATTGCTTGTTTTGCAGCATAATAGATAATTACCAACATTAGAATGGGTTTTATCAAAGATTATTAGATACTTATTGCAAAAGAAAATAATATATTGACTGACACGAAAATTTATAGATTTTAGATAAGTAGCCACACAGGTACCTAGCTACTTATGTAGATGCCAGAAGGTAACAGGGTTCCATCTAGGAGGTTTAAAACTAACTGACGCCTGATTAGCCTAACTCTTACCTAAGTAGTAGAAGTTGAAAGCTCTTACGGCTGAGTTCTTAGATTCGAATCTCAGGTTGGGCAAGGTGTTTATGAGTTTTCTCTACCTGTAAATTCTGCAGCAACCCCCAAATTGAATTTGTACACTTTGTACCTTGTAGATGGCAATAATGCCGCCCCCAATTCTATAGTTCTTAAAAATTTCTAGCTAGCTAAATGTTCAAACATTGTTTGAAGATTTAGAAGTAAAAACAAGGTGTGTAGGTACCTAACAGCAATAAAACAGTTCTAAAGCCAGTAGGTATTTTCGCTATCAACCTAAGTATAAAAAAGGTAAAATAATCAAACTACTGTAGTGTTTGGATATCTCCCAAATGGAGCCTGATGATAAAGGTATTGGGTCTGGTTGATTCCAAACACTCAATCCAATGATAAATAATGTTTATTTCTGTAAATAGGTTCATCCAAATACTTTTACATGTCATTTTTTAAATAGAAGATGAGTTCGGTACCTATGTCACTATCTAACTACTCGGACAAGAAACACCGAAAGAATCTCTGAGGTCATGGCACAGTCTCTTTTAAAGGCCAGACATTATAGTGGTCAGATTTGTAAGAACCATGAACATTTGTATCGGATAATGGTCTTTTGAGGAAAGAACCACACAGATATGAGTGGACCAGAATAGAATAGAATAGAATAGAATAGAATAGAATAGAATACTCTTTCACCAGATCAGTCAGTGCATGCATTTGTCAGTTATCGTTATCTCATCTCGGAACTTGAGGAACTCTACGTCCTGACGAACAATACCAAAGAAAGAACATTTGGGTTTGTCAAATTTTGAACGTGTCATATGTTTCAGAGCCGCGTTAATATAAACTAATATAAAGACGTAAGCCTACGAACAAATTAATACTAAGTAGGTATTGAAGGCACTTACTTACAAGTCCAAAATGGACTGCAGACGACACAATGGCTAGCCAGTTTCCACTCGAAATCAATTTCATAAAGATAGAAACCCGTGTTATCGCTTTCAGTTTGCGGGCTACATCCCATCTCAGACTTTAAAACTTTAACCAGCGGAGCCCTATCATTTTTACTAGCAATATCTCGATCTGGTGCTGAAGGATAGTGTGTCCTTAGTAAACTTGTCTACGGAAACAGGACCTAGGTATACTGAAAACTTTTAATTATGCTAAAGCCTGGCATCAACCCAAAGAGAGCCAGAAAGTTTTTTATTATATAAATTTTATTATCTACAGGAAGACATACAACTACAATTAAGTACCTGTAATCTTGTTTTATGCTTTATCAGAAATGTATTTTTGAACAGTTAGGTATACCTCCTCACAGCTAAAACCTAAGTAGGTACGATTACGATTATGGAAAGAAAAATTGTGTGTACCTAAGTAAACGAATCGAAGGCTAGACTGAAAAAAATGACCTAGTAAAGCGCTTAGATAATAATCTTCAATCCATATTCCATACACGTGTCTAAAATATAGTTTTCAAGGTAAAAACAATTAGCTACGCCCAGTGAATAAGTGCCTGCCGATTAAATCTCCAAGCAGGTAAATTTGATGCAGCGATCTATCACGATAACAGTACCTAGTGGGAGTACAAAAAACTTACTAAAAAACCAAAATTAATCATCGACCTAATCAAACAATGATTGAGCCACTCATTCGGACCAAATAAAAGTGAAACCGCTGGACAAAATCCCACACGAGCTGCATTGTCTGAGGCATTGAGTCAAGGATACACCAACAATAATTTACATACACAACCAAATTCTAAAACTGAAGGCATAATAAATGTGTATAATCTACTAAATCAAAGAAACACGAAGCAACAATACGAACTTTAAAACAAAGCTCACAAGTCAGTCCTACACGCCACAGGAATCTAAATTAACAAAAAACTGAAGCTAGACCTGCATTTAAACGTATAACAAAAGGAACAGTTAAATGGAGCTATATAATGATGTCATAGACAAAAGGCGAACCAGACAGACAAAAACGTGGCCGTATACCTTCATACGTAATGTAGTTAATTTGTACCTGTAGGGTATATATTCATATTACCTAACGTCTAGCTCTATATGAGACAGTGGCCTTGGGGTCTGTTGCCAACTCTGACTTTCTACAAATTACATAAATCCAATTACCAAATTCTTTACTGAAGCTACTGCTTCATTAGATAAAGTATCTTCACCATTTTTTTATGAAACATAACTTGTCTGCAAGTTATATTCCGAAATTAGGATCGGATCATTCCAGAAATATCAAAGGTGCATTAAGCTATATTTGGGAATGTAAACGTTTCCAAAAGCCCAAATTGAATGCGCAAACAAAAGGCTTTATGGGTATGTACAGTAAAGCAACACAAGCCAGACTCAGGACTCGTTAGTGGGGAATCTTTTGGCATTATCGATAAACATCCCGTCGGGCCCTAGGCTGTCTATGTATAGGTTGTCTTAGGGCAGGCACGCGGCGACGGCGCGCCGGGCAGACTGAATTTGTTAGCTTTTTTGGAGGTAGGGTTGGCCCTAAGCCTTTGAGCACTTGACAAATTAAATTCTATATAGGTACTTAAAATGATTTTCTACACGTCACACTCTACTTGCATTATTGCTCTCTTTTCTATAATCATTTTGGTTTTTTGGCCGTTGGCAAGGCATAAAATAATTAAGATAAGTATAGGTAGCTAGGATTGTACAGAAGGCTATTTGAATTCGGCCTTAGGCATCGATTAATGGGTTAATTGTTAAATGATCAGAGGTAGAGAATATTGCAGAATTGAAAGAGTTTACCGCAACAGATTAAAAAATGTCACCTTCATTTTGATTTTAACGTCTAATTGAACCAAAAACGATCTCAGGTTTTATCTGTGCACTGAACATTCATTAATCATTTACCTAAGACAGCCCTAATATTTAATTGTGTGGGAGGAGGCAATTCGTGGAACAGCTCCAAGTTGTATGTGTGCGTGTATTTCAAATACAAATAAAATCGCACTTGTGTGCGCGCCGCCGGTTCATTGTCAAGGCCAACAGCCAAATCTCCTGCTCGAGCCCCCCTCACTCCCGCCTCACTCCACCCATAGTCAATTATTCGTCGAAAACATTGGTTTGATACACGCATATTGCGCGGCCCGAGAAGCCTTCTAATTCAGTGTTCCTAAGTGGAGCAGCAATAGTTACCGAACTGCATCAACTATGAAATTTTTGGTTGGTGTCATTACTTTTTGGTCTTTTGGTACGGGGATCGTGGTTGCCGCCGACGCCGCGACGCGATAATCGAGTATTTTTAACGTTGCATATCGCATTCCACCAGTTTTTTATCTACGGTGTGCCGTTAGTGTGAAATCTTAACGCTATACAAACATCATTAGCTTGCACCTATAGGTCTAGACTAAACGCTCAAACTTCTCCAAAAGGTGACGATAGACATCACGTTTATTCATCAAGGCCCGCCGCATTAGTCGTTACTCAAATTTGATCGCAGATGTGAATTGTGTGACTAATAAAATACACTGTCTGCTATCAAATTATGTAATTTTTCGGTTGTTATGGCATGATGAAGATGGAAATTTTAAAACAAATAGACCATTCCTGAAGGGTCTGTGGACAGTTTCGAATTATTCCAATTCCGATAAACGAATTACAATTGAAATTCATCGCGGAAGCATTAACACGAACTAGGAATTTTATAATCTTTGAAACCTGCCCTGCCCGTGACCAGTAGTCGTGTAACCTAAGGTCGGTTGATATCAAAGTATCATCTGCAATTAATTAATGATATGCGAACGACTGTTTTGTTAACACTAAGCCACTAACTGATTATATTATTAACTATTTATATCTAGCAACTCAATATTTTAGTTATATTTGGACAAGTAATAAAAGTTTTTGCTGCCTCGTTTGATTTGTTAAAAATAAATTTTGAATACCAATATTTGGCCTATAAAATATTCGTAATAATTGAGCTTGTTCGGCCAGAGCACGTGATAAAAAAAATACTGTCCGTTATCATAATTATTACACCGTTCTTATGTAGGTATTATATTATTATGTAAGGACCAGGGCCAAATTAATGCTAGTTAGACTGAATTGGTTGAAAACTACCGTGAAGTGTGAGGTGAAACTTCAGTCCCAGTTTTAAAAAAGGATATTAAATAATTCAGATCTTGTTTTATAATGTAAACAAATCATTTAGTACTTAATTATTTTGTATAAGAAGTAGTGCAGCTAAAAATATGTGTCAGTGCATGGAAAGATTGAGTCGATAAGTCCAGTCAAGGCCGCGTTATATCACCAACGTTTGCATCACGTTGCAACAAAAAATGATTAGATATAGTAATCGCTGCAAAAGTATACACACTTTCTTTTGTCTCCAAACTATGATCATAATATTTATAAAATCTTGAAGAAATACCTACCTATGACTTTCTCAAAAAACCCATTTTGGTCCTTTGAGACAAGACATGGTGAAGAAGATGAGTCAAAGGACCAATAAGAAATTAAAACGTATCCTGAACGTAATACTGCAAATACAAAAAAGGTAAACCTAAACTCGAGACGTCAAAAGTAACAAAGAAACTTATTGATATAGCTCAGAGACTATTAATAATGCAGAGCGCATCAAAGAGGCCATTATACGTTCCCGCGATAAAAACAAGCTACGATATCAACCCAAACAGGATTATTAAACAACGAAAAAATAGACAACTCTTAAAATTTGGCGGTGCAACACCAAAATGCAAAAAGCACAAGGATCAATCCCAAAATCCTGAAGCAGAATTTTATTGTTTGATTATTAGGATTTGCTAACGGCTCTAAATACTTTAAAAGGCCATTAACAAGATATGGTAATTGTGTGTGACTAGTTGTTTCTAACTGCTCGTAAAATACATTAGTAAACTCAACAATGCATGCATGCATGCTTTTCCTTGGAAAAGCATGCATTGTTGAGTATAATCTTTGGAATTGAATATAATCTTAATATGGAAAATAAAAGGAATATAAAAAAAAAAGAAAAACAAAAGGAATATACTCAACAATGCATGCTTTTCCAAGAAAAAGCATGCATTGTTGAGTTTTCTCTTCTTCTTGAAGAAGAGAAAAGGAATATAACCCTAATATGAGAAAGAAATACCAGCCCGGAATTGAATAGGTACCAAGAGAGAGAGATAAAACATCTACCTTTAAAACGCAGTAAAATGGAAAAAAAAGATTTAAAAGAATAACATTGGAAAAGCTTGGAATCGAGCAAGAACGAACGAAGAGAATTTTTCTGATAGCGTTGGGAAAATAGACACTACGCACAAGGCACAACAGCTAGAGGCGGGTAATGGTAGGCGGCGCGATCGATCACAGGTTGGGGCAGGTCGGGTACATCGCGCTCTACGTGTTGAGCTGCCGAATTATTAACACTATATGTACACAGAATATATACCCATCATAAGTAAATTACTTTGTCTTGGTTGTCTTTAGGCATAGTAAATACTCGAAACGAAAATAAAATTATGCCGGCGAAAATTTCGGACATGAAAAATTTTAATTTCACATTAGATACCTACTAATAATTTTAATTGTTCTTATGTGGTCAATGTTATTACTGTAAATATAAATTATTTATGATTGTTTAATACATATGTATTTAAGCTAATAAATGTTCAGTATTTTATTCAAATCACTTTAATATTTTCGACGCTCCGAAATATTTAGATTTTCACAAAATTTGTAAAAGTTTAGTACAGTATATTTCGTGCGTCGACTGAAATTTTAATTTTTACTTAAGTATAACATATTGTAAGTACCTATTCACAATAAACTCAATAACATGAGGAAACATAACACCAGTGCGATAAAATATTCGGCAGCCCAGTGTAGCCGTTGATAAAATGTTAGCCTAGGTCAAGGCAAAATTTAGTTCACCAAAAACCGGAGATTTTCTTTAAAATAACGCCGGTAAATAATTCATAGAATAGAAAATAAACAATAAAATGTACGCACCACATCCTCCATCTCCATCCAGTCCATGTCGGCTTGTTATTGTATGTCTAGGTTAGCTTAGAAGTCTGGATCTAGTGCTGCGCGAAAGTACTGCGCGAGGCGACGTTCGGTACACGAGTGCAGCGTCGTGTAGTGTGTCTTGCACCGAAAATTCGTTCCCCCGGCTCAGACCCGCGCCCCGCACCGCACCCCCGGGCTCGCAAAATTTTCGAACTTCGAACGATTCGCGCAACGCCATCTAGGGGCGATCGGCGCCCTTTTGCCTCCGTGTGTGGCCTTGAACTTGACTGTACACGTCGCGAGCGACCCAGTTTTGCTGTGCGTCCCGCGCCCCGCGCCGGCAGTCGCGCGCATTGTCACGGCCGCGCCACCTGAATGGATCTTAGTCGGCACAAGGCGTATATTCGCATGGCATCGCCGAACACTCTCGTTTTCACCGTTCTGAATTACGTCACGCTGCACATTACATCGCTGGATTATCTTGCACACGTTCAGCGCGCCCGATAGCAGGGCAGAAACTTCTCACGAATGTAATAACGATGTGAGTACTACTTTGCTGATTCCTCGTTTCATTGTTAGGTATGTGAACTATTGACATTATTTTGTTGCCCATCGTCGATGTAGGTATTCGGTGATGGAATGACAAGACAACATGGTACGTTTTAACAAACTAAGGAGATCTTTACTTTTATCATCGCCATTTTCTTACTTAGCAACGGTTGTTTTTAAACCCCTAAGTCATTAACTTCTTACAGCTTCTTACATGGTTTTCCCATCCTTAATTAACATAAGTACAGAGTAATGGATAGTGACAGGTTTATTTACGTTACGGGCTGACTGTTTCAGGTGGTGAACTTCGGATCAGTCGAGCAGTGCATCGTTATCAAGTTCAAAGTTTCTACAGTGCGTGGCATACGCGCGGGGAAAAGTACATCGCATTCTGAGCAGCACGTGAACTCACTGCACTCTTGGAATCTCGGCTGGTTCCATTAAGGAAATATATTATGTAGGATAATCATCTTTGATATCCTTATTGAAAGATATGTATTATAGTTCCAATTAAAAAAAAAACAAATTCAATTTAGTTTATGTGTATTCTTGACTTTCCAACATAATTTACTGCTTCTTTTTTCATCGAAGTTGTTAGGGAAATAGGAATTGGATTTTGATGATCATTTTTAATTTAAATCTCCAAAATACTTTCATGGAAGTCGTAAGTACTTAAAAAAAATATCAAACAGCACTCTTGCGAAATTTTCCTGAAACCATGTTGGGAATAGGTATTCATTGATTTGCTATTATCTTTATTACTAGCCCGAATTTTCCCACTACAGGGCAAAAGCTTTCCATGTTTCTTTCCACTTCTCTCTGTCTAGGGCGTTTCAGGACTAGTCCTTATCTCAGGAGTCTAACTTCTTATTACTTCAATTATTTGACAGGTCCATAAGCCACCTGCAAATCTAATTAGACTTTCAAGTTATAAACACCTCGTTTTAATTGATTTTACCTCTCTCACAGACAGTGACTAAATTGGATTGTATTTACCACTCCCATGTCTTCCGAACTTCATTACACATTTGGAACGAAATTCAGGGTGAATTTTCGAGCGTTTCAACCGCCGTCATTACCTTCCCCTTAACATTAAGGGAAGAGAATGTATTCAATGCAATATTTCAGCTTTTCTCAGAATCTGCTAAAGTACTAGAATCTGGAAATGGTTGAAATATTCCATTAAATACATTCTCTTCCCTTAATGTTAAGGGGAAGGTAATGACGGCGGTTGAAACGCTCGAAAATTCACCCTTCACCGCTATACCCATCAACATCATCATCACCGTCATTTCTAACCCACCCACTGCCAACTAAACCTTCCCTTTCTTATGCAATATTTCCTAGTTCCATGCTACCCACATCCATTCCAACACATTTAAAGTCAATATGAAATAATCATCTAAATACAAGTGTGAAGCCTAACAAACAACAAATCTCGCTAATATACATTAACTATAATGCATATCGAAGGTAACAGTACTTAGAATCCCTAATTACGTTGTTTGATTATGAAAAGAGACAAAGTTACAAAGATTTAGTAATTTTTTTCTTGAACTAGGACTTGACGCGTCCCGGAAGGTGGTCTAGTGCTCTGGTAGAGTTCTTGGACTACCTGACAGATGTTTCTCTAAACAAAATAGAACCACGATTTACCCATTCGGGTAGATACAAACATAAGATTGTATAACAGTTCTCAGCACAATGGGCATAACACAACATGAATATTGACTCAGATTAAGGTCAATCAATGAACGGGGATGCACGCTACTACACGACTAGGTATACAAGTTTGCACTGCACCGCATATTAATCCTGAGACTATTCAAGTGTTGCATTGCAATAGTGGAGATCAATCTCTTTTTGTCGTGTTACTTTTCTACTTCAGTTAATCTTTGTGACACTTTTCGTTTAGTGTTTGTGGAATGTTATTTATTACATAGTAAAGTTTTTTAAATTAAAAAATGCATTGGAAAAGATTTTCTAGTTCGTGGTAAAAGGCCTAGAGGAGGTTAGACGCCTTGAAACGTTTTTAACTTTTTGGTCAAATTGTCTATGCACAATAAATTGTCAATGTTGTTGCTTATACACACATCAAAAGTGTCTATGGATCAAGCATTTTTATGCGGATTTCTTGAGATTGAGATGTGGCTTTGTAATAAATTTATGATTTTATAAATTTATATGGATCCTTTTTGGTGCATTTCATAATTTGAATCAGGAACTGTGAATCGAATTCGAGTAAAAGATGAAAATCAGCTGTCAATATTTTCCCTATAAAAGCATACAACGCATTGAAGACATTATCAGTGCTACTGTTTCCCTACTACTGATTAAAACCAACGTTATTACGGAGCGGCGACGTCATTTAAGCAGGGAAGAAATGCTCAGAGCCGTGGGAATGATAGAAGCTGGTTCCCGGCAACGTACTGTGGCTTTAGCTCTGAATACAAGTCAGAGTGTTATCAGTCGACTTTGGACACGTTACCGAAGCACTGGTACCGTGGCTGAGCGCCATGGAGGACGGTATCGCTGCACCACACGGAGACAAGACCGATACATTCAAATCTTAACTCGAAGAGCTCCAACAATAACCGCCATGATGTTAGCCGTGAGGCTTCATCACTCTTCAGGGAACTTAATTAGCGACCAAACAGTCAGAAACCGCTTGCATGAAGTGAACCTTCATTCCCGAAGACCGCTACGGGTACCACCTATAGCAATGCACAATCGTAGGATTCGATATCAATGGGCTCTTGAACACAGAAATTGGGCAGAAGAACAATGGCGTTTCGTGTGCTTTTCTGATGAGTCTCGTTTTGGTATGAGACCGGATACAAGACGTATACGACACTGGAGAACCCCTGGACGCCAACAGCGATTAAAATCCTGCCAGGAAGTCCATCCTTATAGTGGTGGAACCATCATGGTATGGGCGGGTATTTGGATCGGCGGAAGAACTGAGTTGATTTGGATCAGAGGCAACCTCAACGCTCAAATTTATGCTGAGACGATTGTATCAGACGTCATCGTTCCTCTACAAGTGCAAATCGGTCCCTTATTTCAGTTAATGCATGATAATGCACGACCGCACACCGCAAGAGTTGTAAGACAGACTCTCGCCGCAGCTAACATCAATGTCCTACCCTGGCCTGCTCAGTCGCCAGACTTGAACCCGATTGAGCATGCATGGGTAGGGCTTCCATTACGTAATTACGTAATTACGCAATTACGTAATTACGAACTCTTTTTAAAGTATTTTCAATTCCGTAACTGAAGATGTCAATTCCGTACTTACGTAATTATAGGTATCATAAATCAATCAAAATAGTCAACCAATAAAAAGCGTTAAGATACGTACCATATTAAAGTTATAATGTGGATACACTATACGATATAAGTACAGACGTCAGCACGTCAAGTTACCCCAATGTGTCAAATTTCTTTGATCGTTTTCAACTTTATGTCAAACAGAATTCAGAAATTACTAAAAAAATATGAAATTCAGAGGTTCATATTCAATTGGGAAAATTTGACACATTGGGGTAACTTGATGTGCTGGCGTCTGTACACCGAAACATACAAACGGGGGATTCTCCGCAGTTTATTTTATCGTTCATCAAATCTTGCCAAAAATAGTTTTAAGAGGTACAGAATTGAGTTCACATTTATCAACTCGGCGAGTCGGTGGGGCCGGGGAGTCCCTGGCGAAAAATCCCTGCGACCACTGGGAACTACTATGCTCTTCACTTTCTTAACTAAAATGATAGTGTAGTTTCCGGTTGTTCAGTTCGCATCGCTAGACTCTGGACACAGTTTACATTTAATGGCAGAAAATATGAACTAAATCATTATTTTACTTTTTAATAGCGTCTTAATTATTTAAAATAATAAATACAAGTGCGAATTAAGCGCGGGAAATTTAAATTTGTGAAACGCATCACCATCGGTTATAACGAAACGTGACGTCAAATACTACGACAACAAGACAAGTTACGCCTACAAAACAGTATTGGAATGGACTTTTTATTGGAAAACATAATTATTGCCGTGTGTGTTGTGAATTAATTTAATGTTCAACTGTAATTTTAGCTTCATAGTGAAGTTATTAATCATTTAAGAAAATCACTGGAAGTGGTTTTGTAAAAGCACAATCTGTAGTGTTTTTGCATTTGGGTAGGCAAGCAGTACCTGTAAACTGGTTTTTGAGCTTTTTTCATGGTGAAATGGTTAGAAGAACGAAAACACCCAAAGTAATAGTAATAGAATAATAGTAAATGACGTAATCGAAACGGCGCGAATATGGCGGCGGGCGTTTAAACAGCTCAAATTTATTCTATATTTTAAATATTTTTTTAAGCTTCATTAATGCATTTTAAAACATTTTTATATTTTTTACTATGTTAAAACGTTGTAAACAGTGAATTAAAAATACAAAAAAAAATACATGCTTACCCTATTTGTAGCAGTTGTATCTTTTTCGTGGGTGACTTTATATGTGTGGAATCTCTTAAAAGATGTAAGTATCTAAACCAAAGGCTTGATCAGTCTTTTAGTATTAAAAGGGAATAAAAAACCCCTTGGAGCATGAACAATTCAAACAAAATAATAAGTAAATCAAGCATTATCAGCCGGATATTTTTGTAATAAACTATAAGAAGTTACCCGAGTGACAAAACTTTAAATGCTTTGTTATATAAGAGATCACATTTTCAAGAAGAAAGATTACACAGGTCTGCAAAAAAAATGCTGTCTGGATGTTTTCAACTGATTTATATGTATTAAGGTGTTCTGAAAGCTGAAAAAATACTCAAAAAATTCTAGAACGTCACGCTTTTTTGCTAAACGCAAAATTTTATTACAAAAAGGGGTTTTTGGGCTAACTTGAAGTCATATATATTGAAGGCTTGATGAATACATTTAAGATCTCAGACGACCCAGCACAGTGGCGTATTTTCATATATTCTTCAAAAAGAAGCCTTAAAGCAGTTCTGCTTCACAATGGCGGTTTCTATGCTTCCATTCCTGTCGGTAATTCCGTACACCTCAAGGAAAACGTCCTGCATGCAACATTGGTGCCTCGTCATAAAGTTCTTCTACCACCGCTTTACATAAAGCTGGGATTGATGAAGCAATTTGTAAAGTCACTTCCAAGAGATGGAAATTGCTTTAAATACTTAATATCAAAGTTTCCAGGCCTCTCGGAGGCAAAGTTGAAAGAAGGTGTTTTCACTGGACCAGATATTAGACGGCTTATGGCTGATCCACAATTCATCACATGATGGATCCTCAAAGAAAAGGGTGGATTGCCTTCAAAGAGGTCATAGAATTTTTTTTAGGCAAAAACAAAGACCCTGACTACAAATAAATCGTCAAAAGAATGTTAAAAGCATTTCAAGCTTTAGGTTGCCTAATGAGTTTAAAAGTTCATTTTCTTCATTCCCATCTCGACTACTTTCCAGAAAAGGAGATGTTTCTTTTTCGGCCACCAGATGTACGTATGTCGAAAAAAAAGGAAAAAATACCACGAATTGGGGAAAAATAGTATCTGTTGAATTAGAGTCTGATTTGTTGTGTACAAAAAATAATAGTTTTTCAATTATTGCCATGTTTTATTCAACATGGCGTCTCGTTTGCTTGCGTACTTCATTCGTTCTGAAATCATGTCTTATCAAATCCATTAAACATAGAAAATAATTAAAAAATGTGTGTATTCTTGTACGGTTAAAAAAAATTACTATTATTCTCTTGTACATATTTTGGGTAAATATAATTAAGTGTGATGATTTCATCGTTTCAAAAATCTTTAGTCTCCATTTTTGAACTGTGTTTCTGAACGAATTAAAAAAACAGCTTGACTTGAAACTCATTTATGTCACTTGTCAAGTTGTCAGTGACAATTTCGTTCGACTCGATTTGATTTTGGCTTTCGTGGTTTTCAGTGTTATTTTGCATTTTCTCAATTTTATACTACTACAACTTCGGTTTTGTGATATCTGCTAATTCTTGGATTGACTTTGGCTTTGTTTAGCGGTACTCGAACTCAGAAATCTGCGATTGGGATTCGTCTGCCCATTGGAAATCTTCTGTTTTTACTTACATTGAAGGTAAATAATTATTGAAAAATATTTGTAAATCAGTTGGATTAAGTTGGAAACACAAGGTTTACCTCATTGTTTTTTGCAGATCCTTTGGCTTGTTGGAAAATGGCTTGTGTGAAGTGCAATAAAGGGATACTCAGTGATGAAGTCATTATATTGCAGCAGATTTAGGTCCAGAGCTTTTGTTTAATTTTTTAACAAGACATGGCTCAAGGGGTAAGAATATAATTTTTAAACAAACAGTTTCAAACATGTGTGACTCAACATGTAATAGGTATCACTGGGTTTCATGTTGGAACTTATATTAAGTGTAAAAACAAATGTTAAATACAAACACATGAATGCAATAAAGATTTTGAGTTTGAGTTTTATCCTTTCAACTGTCAAATGACTATAAACAGTTCTTAATATGTTAACTAGGTATTATGAACTTGTTTTCAGAGTATATATAAGTATGTTTTCAGATTGCTCCTGATGCTGCATTATGCAAGGCATGTTGTAACTCAATTAATAATCTTCTTGAGAGTACTCATAGTAGTACTAAAGTAACGCTGGATAATGGAATAGGACCCTTCAGTGAAACATATGAATCAAATGTATGTGTCAGTGTCATAATTTATGTGGTGATATCTAATTTAATTCGTTTGTTCCCAACGAGTCACACTGTAACCTGTAACAGTGTGACTCGTTGGGATTTTTTTTCCCAACCAGTCACACTGTTACTCGTTGGGAAAACTTTTTAAAGTTCGTTCCCATCGAGTCACACTGTTAAGTACTCGATGGGGCAACTTTTGGGACTGGTTACCCGGAACGCAACTGTTTAGATTAGGTTAATTTCTCCTTTAAAAATGGGTACCTATTATTTGCAAACAGTTCACTTTGCTTTTTTTTGGCTTTTACAACAATTTATAGTATCACTAACATCATGATAATAATTTCAGATACCAGATGGTGCCATTGTTTGCCATTGATGTGAGGTGAGTGCCTGCAGGCTGGTAGATGTATCTACCAGATCTCTTTCTCTCTCAGAGAAGATCACACAGTATTCCACATGGTCCTGAGAGAGATGAAATGACAGCCCGGATAACTCCACAACAGGTCTGTTACCTACTGTATATATGCGTTATGTATGATTTTTATATATGTTAAGATTACACTTACAATTCTCCTGCAATAGACTGATTCATGCGATAAGAAAGTAATGATTGTCAATTGTATGGGAAAAATACATAATAAAACTATGAAAATGTTTTATTAAGCTTGGTAAAAATCCTAACAAATGTATTCTTTTTAGATACCCTCTGGAGGCAGAGTATGTTATTCATGCTGGGTATCTGCTAGAAGAAATGTACAGCGTGCAGCCAATCTTCACCTTAATAGTAGGAATGTTTGTGTTGTATGTTCAACATCAACATTGAGACGTCGCACACATTTGTTCCTGAATGCTCCAGAAAGAGATGTCATTTCTAGAAGAATATAACCTAGACAGGTGTGTAAAATAGTTAACTGTAAATCTATGTAGTATGTGGTTTTTATCTTGACTTGTAAGAATCCCTTATCAATAAAATACTATGACTACTATGTATTGATCTGTGAATGTGTGAGTTTATTCTGTATTGTTTTTACAGGTCAGTTATCGTTCATTGGTGTGCAATGTTTGTTGGACTTGGGCTAGAAGTGCTGTTTGTTTAGAATATGAACCACCTATCGTTGAAGCTGACTCTAATCCAAACTAACCTCCACAGGTTTTGCCCATTACATATAATTAAACTCATACAAAACAGTTGGTATATCTAGTTCGAGTTGTTTTGTACCAGGTTGTACAAACCTAGAACGACACATAGTGCCTGTGTACTTGATGATGTATCAGTAAGAGAAGAAGAATAAAGTTTAAAATCCTGATTTGTTCTTTTATTTCTTTTTTTTGGAGAGTCCCTACACTCCTTCTGTAGTTCACCAAAGGTTTAAATTCCTCAGAAAGCATGTTAAGCCTAATGGCTTATTTTTTGATCTCCATCGTCATTTGACGATATTTGACAGTTGTTATGGATAGATAAAAGTCAGTAGGTAAATCTGATACCAATATTTACAAATGGTAGGTACCATGTTACCCAGTTACCGCGCTCTTTATATTCTGCGGCATCCAGCTTAACTGGAAGCCGACCCAAAAAGCAATGACCCTTTCTCCAATGGTTTTGGGGTCGGCCGGTACCTTGTTCTCCAATTATGTACCTACTTACATTTTTAATTTCAATCTTACTAGTACCATACCAATCTATTCAATTATTACAGCATCATTATAGCATATTCTATATAACATTAGACAAATGAGACCGGTTAGCTGAAGGAAATGTATTGAAATAAACGCATCCAGCAGGGATTGAACACAGTAGGTTTTAACTTTTATATGATAAGCCAATACTCCCTAAAGATCTCTTGATCTTGCTTTAGTGAACCACTTTTTTCTAATATTTTTTATGAAAGATCACAGTAATTATGATCTTAGACTATTAATGATTTATTTGTTCGATGAACAAAAACTAAACAATTATTTAGGTTAAGTAAACGTCATCTCTACAACCTGTCATGGCTGTCATGTATGGCTGTCAATAACCCTTAGGACAAACGTCAAACTTTTTCAATTTTAATTTTGTACATAAAAACCATATGATATTATGTAAAAAAATTAACTTTATTCTATTCAGGGGTAAGTTTCGCAGCTTCGCTGACGACGTACATGTTATGGCCGGAGGCCCATACAAAAATGAAACATGTCCTTTAGGAGACGTGAGTGAAGAGCAAGGTGAACGATTTCACCAAGATATTAGGAGATGGAAAAAAGGTACCAGAAAAGATGAAGAGTCTCAATGATATCAGACTACTGTTGGATGCTTCAGAGAGTCCTTCCAGATGCTTCCAACAAGCGAAAATGTACCAAAAGGAGTCTCACTGGGAAAAACAAACGTGTTTAGTGCTTACTAATGAATGTATTTAAGATAAAAAAATAAGTTTCGTTACGCAATTATATTTTTTTTTTTTTTTTAGTATTTTATCTTTTATTTTAAGGTGATAACTTGTTTAACATAGATACCTATATTGTCAGAAAACGTGACGTTCTACGAGCAAATGAAAGTCATTTTCGGATTCAGCACACCCAAAAACATAAGAATTACGCCAAAAAATCAAAACAGCTCTCAACTTTTTTTTTTTTGCAGACTTGTGTTATTTTCGGGACGAAAAAATATGGTTTGACTTTCACATATCTGATAAGTTCCTGAATATATTTTTTTTGTTGTTTAAATATTGTGTTTATTTTGATAAATCCTTGAATATAAGATAGTAAATGACAATTGTAAAAATTGTAGATACTCTATCTACAATATTTACCAAAAACATAGTCGAAAAAAAAAATAGGAAAAATTCCGTAATTACGGAATTGGAGAAAAAAGTTGCGTAATTAGTTACGTAATTGACATTTCCGTAATTTTGGAAGCCCTATGCATGGGATATGCTACAGAGAAGAGCTCTGCCGAATATGGAGGGTATCCAGTCGCAAGAAGACCTTTTTTTGTTGTTGCAACGAACATGGGCGGCCATTCCACAGCGTGATTTGGATGAACTCATTTTGAGTATGCCAAACCGATGTTCTTGTGTTGTTAGTGTTTGCGGTAGAAACACGGATTATTAATTGTTTAAGTTACCCAATAAAATTTTAAAGAAAACTGTTATTTCAGTCTTTTTTTCGAACTTTAATGTTAGTGGTTCAAATGTTAAAAATCCCTTTATTAGGAAAATGGCAAATTTCTTTATTAATGCAAAGGTGACTTGGTTTATCGTTACTGTGACAAACGAAAACACTTTATTTGATGAATCCTTAAAGAAAATTTTAATTAATATCAATCAGGAGAAAAGTTATTGCAAAAATATATGTTGATCCCTAGACACTTTTGATGTGTGTATTATAATAAGCTACCGCCGTTCTATCTAAGTTCAAGTTATACAATATTTGTTTAAAGTTTACGTCAATATTGAGTCTTCCCTCAGTAGTTTGATTAATTTCCACGACGTCTTTATTAGCTTATGTATTTGCACACAAGTCATCTTAAAAACAATCGGATATTGCTTCCGTAACTAGGTCAAAGTAACTACTTACTTATTAAAATTATCTGTGTCATCATCTTCCATTTTAATATCAAACAGTTTTGTTAACAGTATACAGGACGACATCGATGCACATCTGAACTGGTTCTTTACATGATTCGGGACTTTTTGCAGCGCATAAATTTTTTGTCGGTTTTCCCTTATTGCTATGTTTTACCTGATAGTCTTTTTATTTTAAAGTGTAAGTAGTATCATTTATTATTTTAGGAAAACCTCATTGGGCATTCCTTTGCTCTCCTCTTTATGGATAGGAATGATGATCTTTTCATGGTTCTTAACAGTTTTAAGCAAAAGTAACATCAGGAAAACCGACAAAATAAAATCAGTGCTGGCTGGGGGACCCACAATCATGTACCTACAGAACTCATGGTGCCGAATTTGCCACGATGTCACTTCCATCCTGTATATGTACATAAATTCGGATCTAGCTAAGACTCCTGTAGGATTTTGGGGTTAAGTCTTTGTAATTAATATGATATGGACTGAAGCATCTAGCAATATTTCAATAATGTTAAGAACTGATTGGTCTGCACATCTTGCTTTTATATTCCACAACTATAACTTGTGACTAAGATAAGATCTTAATGAAGTAGAGTGCAAATACGTCTAAACTAATCTAAGAAGACTATCAGCGTAATATAATAAATGATAAAAAATAAAATTGTTTATTGGTACTTATACTTAGTACTAACAAAATTTGTGATTGGAGATTCCTTTTAGGCATTAATGCTTGTATTAGGAGGCTCCTCTGTACCATGTGACATGTACGCAGCCGTATACGATCTATTCTTGTTTTAAAGTGAATCACGCCACCTAGCTTTGGAAGACAATATTAATAGTCAGTTGAACATGTACAGGTTTTGAATTAAAATACAGCCAAGATTTGTGTAAATCGTGTTGTACAAGTAAAATACCTACCAGACTCTAATGAGTTTGAACAGCAAGTAAGGAGATAATATTGAGAGTGATGTTAAAAACTAAACATGGAACCGGTGTACTCATTACACATTGTCGCAGCAGGAAATTTGACGATATCTACACAACTTATAAAGCCACCCAAAAAACCACACACAAGCCACAACTAATTATTTGTTTGATAACCAATATCCTTATACATGCATGACTCACTACCTGGCGTCTGACGGACCGGAATCATAAACGACACGCATAAACGCTTTCGGAGTGATGGTAATAAAAAACTTGTCTTCTTAATTTGTCATTCTACTCCTGATGGTATCCCAGTAGTGTCACCCAGGATTCACCACATAGCACAGTATTTTGAGAGATTTTTTGTTTGCGAGGTAGACGTGACCTAAAACTCCGCTTGTTATTTAGTTTAGAACTAGAGACATTAAATACTTTACTATAGACGGACATCACGAACAAAATTTTCATCTGATAGTGGAACGGCAGAACTTGTGTCCTAGAGGAGCGGCCGCCCAGCGTACTAATCAAGTCTATGAGTCTAGTTTAGTTCGCTCGGCTGCCGTTCCAATTTTGCTATATTATGATAGATGGCGTTACTGAGACATGGGATCACAGTTTTTCTATGATATTTCTTTGCATGTCCTCTCAATAGTATCTTAAATCTGTTTGAGAGTAAGTATATGTTACCAACGTCTATCATTGATATTTTATAAATGATTCGATTTGGGCGCGAGGGACATTAGCTTTAACAAAAAAAAAACGCTTGAGGTCTGACGGACCTGAATGGCGGGTCTGACGAACCCGAATGGCGAACTACGTCATGAATGATGGTAAGTTCAAAACTTCTTCATTCCTCATCGTACTCCCGATGGCATCCCAATTTATTTATTGGCAACAAATCTTCTTTTTTAATAGTCTTCTACTTTAACATCATCCTACACAATCCATCCATCGTTTCTTTGGTCTTCTACTACTCTTCCATCCACACTCCTTCCATACTCATAACTATCCTTACTTTCTAAACCTCATTGACCTACATCGCTGAACATGTTATAATCTTACATTCATACATACACCAACTCACGCCTTTTTCTCATGGGGATAGACAGAAACTAAACAGAGCCATCTGCTACGATTCTTAGATATTTCTTTTGCTTCGTTTACATTCATAACTGTTGTCATACACACACGCCCGCCGGTTGCGACTACTACGCACATTACCTACCCTCTTGAAGAACCTCACCAATAAGGTCTATGTAGGTACGTCCTTTCCAGATTATATTCAGTATAGACATTCCTTATTGACAATGATGTGGCAATATTAGAATCCTAACTTGAATATTATCGACGAGAAAACATAAAATGAGCACTTACTGGGGAAAAAATCAAAGTAGCAAAAATATTCCGTAAAGAGGAACAAAACATACCTACTTCATACAACAAATTAATATAAATTGTGTCGTTTATCTTTAACACGTGGAATTCAAATTAAAAATGGGCTTTAGTGACCCTGGCCTTATTATAATTATGTATACCCCAAGTGATATCTACCACATCCGCAAAAACCGTTCGATAAACTTACGACCTCATAAAGTAATTGATGGAATGGTAGAATGGGGCATCGCAAATGTTCACGACAGACAAGAAGCTTATGTATACTGATGGACATTGGACATAGAGCCATCTGGGAGAAGGAAAGACGAGTTAACGAAAACCAATGACTAATGATGCCAGAGTGAATTTTATTCATGGCGGAAATGTGAGTGGAAGGAAATTCCTTTCCAAAAATAGAACATCTATACTAAGAGACGCTGATTTATAATAATATACAAAATTAAAAGATAGAGCTTCCAAACAATTTTTGTTTCCACGTCAAGCGGTTTCAATCGAGTAGTTCCCGTTCCCTTAGGAATACAGGGATAAAGGGTGGTTTTCTCGATGAGTTTCATATCATACAGACGTTCCCTTCATAAGCAGTGGGAAACTGGGAACAACGTTAGGCTGTGTACCTCAAATTGTTTTGTTATTGTAGTGTCCTAGTTTGAAGCCTTCTGGTCACAGTTGTTTACTTTCATTTTTTTGCCTTTTTGTCTCTATTATATTTCATCGTGATGTCACGTAAGTATGCATGTTATTTGTATGGTTACTGTAATGCCCTTTTGCTATGTAATTTTTATTTGAATATTGTTGGTGACTGTGCTGTTGGAGTGCTTATCGTAAATAAATAAATAAAAAGTAGCCTATGTCACCCGGGAATAGTGAAGTTTCCCAACGGAGATTTTTTTTTCAAATCGTTCCAGAAGTTTCGGAGCCCATTCAATGCAAAAAAACAAATCTCGTCTCTTTGTAAAATCAATTAATAATAATGATTAATTAGTATAGATCGATATAAAGATGGGATTGATAAGATTGTTTGGCCTGTGGGTCTATTTCCTAGTTAGTGGCCTTGAGTCGCTGACTGCTAAGCCGGAGGTCGTGGATTCGATTCCCACCCAGGACAAAAGTTTGTGTGATGAGCATGATCATTTGTTTTGTCTGGGTGTAATATATGTATAATGTACAGTATGAACTTATTTAGAAATATTCATATAAGTAAGTATGTTTATCAGTTATACAGGGTTATTTGTAAAACACCAACAACCTCGCAGGAGTAGATTACTAACATCATAAACAACAACATTAGTTCTACGACTTTATCGAAAACAGACAAAAAAAATCAACTCTCCATACAAAACTCTATACTATATATGTATGGAGAATTGATGTTTTTTATCTGTTTTCGAAAAAGTCGTAGAACAAATGTTGTTGTTTATGATGTTAGTAATCTACTTCTGCGAGGTTGTTGGTGTTTTACAAATAACCCTGTATAGTACTCATAGCACACGCTTTGTTTAATTTGAGACTAGATATTGTTGTGCGAAAGTTCAGGAATATTTATTTAGCCTTTTTTTCTTTTGCAGGGGATCCCAATAACATCGTTGATACTCGACCAACTTCGCTAAAACGACCAAATCATCTCAAAAAGTTGCAAATTCCTGTCTCTAGTATTCTTAAAGAGTTTTTTTTTCAAAAATGTCTTGTATTTACCACAATTAATAAAAACCATCGATGTCCGTAGTGGACGCCAGCGCTTACCAGGGCGCACTCTTAAATTAATTAATTATTGTGAGCTCTATTGGCGGAGATTAAACATTAATTAGAGAGAGAGAGAACGCTACTGTGCGTAAACAAACATCTGTTCCGTGCATTCTAAAGTTTAAAAAATAGTTTAAGTGACAAAACAGTCACCCCCAAGCCTCTGCACAACGCCCCCATTTTTTTCTGGGTCCTTTACTGCCCCCCTTTAGGCCTGCAGCGCCGACAAGGGGGGCAGTAAAAGGGCTTTATCGCCCTCTTTGGGAAAGACTGATCTAGAATGACGTTATGCGCACTCGCAGAGATGTGACGAAGCGAACAGTACCCCGTCTGATGGTCACCTTAACTTGAAGTAAATTCCCAAATACCAGTTGTCATAGATACCAGTTAGTTACTGGCAATTAATGGATAGTTAATAGTACTCAATAGCCCTGCAGAAAAAGTAACTGGTCAATTAAGATGCTAATCAAAGTCGACCTTATGTCTTTGGATATCAGACTTATAATCAAAAGACTACGTGAAACGGACTTACGGTGTTCCAACTTGGGCCATTGACCTGGGTGCTAACTTTAACTTCAAACTTGATTTGTGAAGTGATGAGGCATTTCGACTGATTTTGTTATGTGTATATGTAAATTATCATATTCATTTCAGTACCTATCCTTTATTTGTTAATCTGATGCTTTAGTTTCATGCTGCTGAAGGTAGGTATTGATGGCTAATCTGTCCAAGACTGTGACGAAATTGTTCCATCATTATGCGCACAGCCAAGGAGTGGAATTCCCTGCTTGTAACGTTGTTCCCGAGTTCATATGACTGATGTTCCATCGACTTCATTTTTGACCTCGGTCAAGAGTAAAAAAATATAATGTATAAGACTGCTTGAGAGAATAATCCAAGAACTGCTGCCACCGGCGCGGGCGTCGCACTATGTACAGACACCAGCACATCAAGTTACCCCAATGTGTCAAATTTTTCCAATCGAATATGAACCTTATACTATTTAACTATAAAGTTGAAAAACGATCAAAGAAATTTTACACATTAGCGTACGTAAACATTAAGAATTGACTGTCGTTTTGTTCTAGTGGTTAGTGGCCCTAATTGCTATACTCCGAGGTCGTGGGTTTGATTCTCACCCAAGACAAATATTTGTTGAGAACAAACAACATTTTCTATTAGGTTGAACCTAATCGCGAAAATAAAAACGGCAGTTCCATACATTATGTTACGTTATGCAAACAAAATGCATTAACTGATTTATTTTCCGCAATTTCATGGTTAGCCTCATAAAGATTGTTTTTTTAGACTTAAAAGTGGTTTATTCTGATGAGCGACAGCAAACATATTTTAAAGGAGTCTAATACTTATTTAAAATATGTTCGCCAGCCTGTATAGCAGGATAACAAAAGTTTACAACATAAATAACAGAAAACAAATCCTTGTAACTTTCAATAATTAACTGTTGATTGATTCAGTAAAACTTGACTGAAGTGAACTCTCAATGCCATAATACGCATTAATATATGGAATGACATCTCAAATAGACTTTACTTCAGCAATATTGCCATAGAGTAGAAGCAGTTTGCTCAAGTTTCGGACTTGATGGCATTGTGTGAATGTAGCGGAGTATTTATTTATTTATAATTTTACATACCTTAGTAATCACAGACATATATTTCTGGTTGTCGTTCACATATTTCTCCAGAGTTTATGATGCCATTGAGCTCAGGTTTATGTCGAGACATAGCCGGGTTCCACCTGAAATGGAAATGAATTGTTTTACTTTGCATCTTGCTTGATGTGCCCTATTAAAGACAATATAAGGGAACGGCGGACATTTCCGATACCAACTAGTAAAGGTAGAGCCGCAATTCAAATAGTTTTTTTAACAATCACAAAACGCTGCTGAACTGCAAGAACCTCACGCTTGGATTCCTACAGCTTAAGATGTACCTATAATATACCCACATTTCATCAGCTATAAACCTGTGTTTCCTGCTGAACATCAGGTAATCTGTTTCGCTATGACTCACACACATTCGTGGTTCACACCATCACGTGAGAGTTAAACTCCCATGTAATAGAAGATCAGTCTGTGGCTAAATCATAGTAGCTTAAACTTGTTAATGACCTATAATTCAATTTGATTTTATTTTATGCAATTATTATCCAAATTAAGTAATTAATCTTTTAATATTATGATCGAATTGTTTGTGTTAATTCTGATAATTTATGTGTTATTTCTGATAATATTTATGTGCTTGTATTTGTATTTCTATTTTTGTTTTATATGGGTCCCGGACCTGAAATAAACGATTTTTATTTTTATTTTTTATTTATTTTAAACTTCGATCCACCCGCTTGGGTGGATCGAAGTTTAAGCTATGCTTGATGAGGTCGGTCCGAGGATGGGTGACCATTTATTACATAACAAGACTCCTCCTTGCCTCGAAAAGCACGTTAAGATGTTGGTCCCTGCTGTCATTTGTAGATCTTTGACAGTCGTTACTTGTAGTCAGAAGTCGGAAAGTCTGACAACCAGTTTAACCAAGGAGTACCTATCATGTTATGTTGTGGAGATCTGACAGGCAGTCTCTCCAAATAAAACATAATACAAGTATGGTAATCAGCTGCATCCGGTTAAACTGGAAGCTGACCCCAACATAGTTGGGAATAGGCTAGGCAGATGATGTAATAGAAGATGAGTCTTTTACATTGGGATTTCCGGCAGCTACTGAGAAATTCTAGATAGAAAAACCCAACAATACTACCCCACTATGGAACCAATTTCAATATCCCAACAATATAGGTTTTATATTCTGATAAGTAAATGATCTTGATGATGATCTTATAAATAAATAATATAATATACCTACAAAAAAATAATACAGTTTTGCAAGCACAGTTTTATATGACAACAAAAAGACAAGCATATTTTGCCTCCATATAAAATCAAATCATAGATAACATAAATCTTAATCTAGCTCAAGAGGATGGGAAACTAAAAACATACTAATACGCAAATTGAATGAAAATTTGAACTGAATAAGTGTCTTGTGACAGAGCTTTGTAACAAAGACAGCAGTTTTATGAATAATTTTGATAGTATCTATTTTATAGTTAATTTGAATGCAAGTTTGTCATATTTAATATGTAAAGTTTCATGAAAGTTACTAATCATAAACCGTATAATATGAAAACTTGTACTAACCATATATAAAATAGCCACAAGTAACACAATCTACAGAATTGATACTTACATTAATATCAGATTAGGGATGTGATAATTTTATGGAAGTCTTCCAACTTATTGTTGTTTATGTATGACTCTACAGGTATTGAGGAAAGTCACTGAACTCTTCATATTGTGAAACGCAACGAGAAAAAAATAAAAGGAAGGAAGGAACTATATTACAAAAATGCAGTTGCATTCCTCTCGAAAACTATACTATTATGTAAACATGTATATATCTTACGAAACATCAGTACTTACCCAGAATTATTCTATTAACAATATTGGTAATATTGAAATAGAAGTATTTTATCGAATACTTTTGATTGTATCCTCAAGAATCCAATTAAAATTAATAATTTCTAGAACAGTAAAAGCCAGGCAACTGTCAAACAGCCAAGGCTGCAGTTTAGGATTTTACGTTAATACAGACACTTCACTGTACATAGCTATACAGAAACCTTTCTTAGAACTATATTTATCTTACACTTTAAAAGATATGCACAATTTTAGCTCTACTCTAATCTAAAATCAGTTAATTAGGTTATAATGCTGTTATTTACCCACTTGCACTTTCGAGAGCGAAAAGTGCATTCCACTAAACTACAAATATCCATGTGTTTAGCAATGCAGTTAGCTGTCTTGCTCACACTCTCTTACAACCATATGATTCGTTCTTTCTTATGCTTAATACAAAATAACGAAACTGGAACGCATAGTTGGTATTACCATAATAGGCAGATTACAGATTATTAAAATTATTTAAGGCAGATTATGTTATAGGATAGGACAGAAAGTAATTTACTGTTCGCGTGTAACCCTAAATAGTGATAGAATTTTAAATGAAAATGGAGTATTGAAAAAAAGATTATTTTATCTAAAAGGCAATATACGATTTCTGCCTGAATTATGGACTTCGTTTGTATCCATGGTCATGAAATAAATTATTTAAAAAAAAAGTAAATTTCAGCTAGATCCATTTAACGCAAAATAAATGTTTTTATCAATATATCCTGAATATTTAACTGTTGGAGATAAATTTACTATTTAGTTTAATAACCTACATAATGGATGTTTTTAAGCAAGTTCATGATAGTACTTTGACAATTTTCAATTTATTTACTAAACCTAGAACGGTTTACGGTTTGAAGATGGTTTTGTTTGCTCCAAAGTACGTTCCATTTCGTTACTGACGTGTAACATAACCTGGCAACTTTTCTCAAAAAGCCGACGACGTTTCTCGTTTCGGGCCAACTCATCGGTCTTTTTGACATAGAATATGTTTGTTTTCAGTTCTTTAAGTTATGAATTGTGACTGAATAATCGCGATATAGACATTAAT
The DNA here is from genome assembly GCA_921972225.1 of Euplexia lucipara. Taxonomy (NCBI): domain Eukaryota; kingdom Metazoa; phylum Arthropoda; class Insecta; order Lepidoptera; family Noctuidae; genus Euplexia; species Euplexia lucipara. The sequence continues at coordinate 16,883,520 of OV179161.1, read as the reverse complement.
TTTCAATTAAAAACATGGAGGTGCATTATCTCGTGTTTGTTTTAAGTGTATTCTGGTATGGCACGGACGCTATCATGTGGAGCCTCGCACCTAACACACAGAAGTGTTTGAAGGAAGAGCTGCATGCTAACGTGCTCGTGGCAGGAGAATACGAAGTCACAGAGGTTGCCGGACAGAGAGTCGACTACATCGTAAGTTATAAAGATATTTTTTCTTGGCAAAATTCCACCGTCCTTATGGGACTGATATAACTGTAAACGGGAACATTTATTATCTTGTGACATTAGTATTCAGTCAAAACTCGCTTAAAAATCTACTGAGAGTAGTTTGATCTCGTATCTTATCTAAAATATTGGTGACATAGATGTTCTATTTCAAGACAGCTCTCTGCAACTTTGTAGTTTAATATTGTACCTACCTTTTTTGCAAGATGATTTTTTACATGTCAACAGTTGCCAAGTACAGGCTTTGCTTGGCAATTGTTGTGAGACATCTAAGAGTAAGTATCAGCAATTAGGAATATTTCTGTATATCACAGCCAATAGAATTATCTTTTTGAATAAGCAAATGGACACTTAAACTAAGTGTAGGCTGTATGCACTGTTACATGTAGTAAACATGTTCAAGTGTTAAAAAAATGAATAAACATTAGATTAATATTATCGATGGACACTAATGGAGCATAGCTGTAAGACTGATAAGTTGTTTGTTCATTAATAAATTGTTGTGTTAATTCATTGTTTCCATTCTTTTTCTGGTGTTCTGTGACTTTCTGTGGCTCTCATCTTTGTTTAACCATTGACTTACAATCAGATTATAATTAAAAAGCAATACACATGTCATGTCCTTTTCTGCACTATGTTGTAGTCAGAGCTGGGACCAGGCTGAATCTGCGAGTGTTTCAACCGCCATCATTACCTCTCCCTAAATGTTAAAAAAAAAAAGTTTAAAGATACCGGGCTGGTATCCGCAACTCCATGTCAAAGCACGTATTTTGCGTATGGGCTATAATCTACCACGCGGGCCCAGTGCGAATTGGTAGATGTCACAATATCTTCGAACTTTTTGGTTCTAGGACATGCCGGTTTCCTCACGATGTTTTCCTTTACCGTTTTCCCCTAAATGTTAATGAAAGAGAATGTATTTAATGGAATATTTCAGCAATTTTCTTGAAGCTGCTAAAGTAATAGAATCTGGGAAATTCTCTCATCAACCCATAACAATATCCAATGATGCTGGTTTACATTATTTCTTATAGTAAACCCCAATCACCCCATTAAACATAGAAAACTTTTTGTTGCCAATTTAACAGAAACACCAAAATCTATTGTTGAAAAAGGGTTCTCTAATGTTCTTTTCCATTATTTTCCAGATTCGTGACTCCAAAGACCACATATTATCACAAAGAGATTCCATAAATAAGGGAAAATTCACATTTGTGACGGAAACTTACGATACTTTCGAAGTGTGCTTCATATCAAAAGTTCCACCGGGTAAGCACGCTATTTTGTTATACTCGTATACTAACTTTTTTTTAACATTAGTTTTAGCCTGAGATTATGTCTGCATGGATAGACATTAGATTTTCTATCGGACTGTTTATTGGATCAAGAATTCCTTCAGTTGTTTTTATTTTCTTAGATTTACAGCTACAACACAATCAGTAGACATCCAATTAATTGTCTTTACATACATATTAAAAATTTAACATATATTGAAGAAATCTGCGCGCAACACAATACTGGCAGGAACAACTGTAAACCCACCAGACCTAAAATTATACATAAACCATTTGTTTTTTTTTTATTTTATGATAAGTACCCATGGTAAAAAATCTAACCAAGATTTTTTTTTAATAAGTTTGCCCTAATCTGTGTAAACTTGTAGCCATGTATTCAATAGTTTTTGTTATTTAGTTAATTCTCATTCAGAGTTTGCTTCAACTTAACTCTATTACTGACTATCCACAGGTGGCCTTGGTATAGTTTAAATAGTTAAATAAATATCTGTTACCCTATTTGTTTAGCAGCACAACTGTATGTATTAAAAATATAATTATTGTTAATCTTTGAAATAGGTATTGTATAGAAATAAGGTTACTATGTTTGTCCTAGTTTTCTTTATATTTTTATGGGTTTGTTTTAAATCTCTCAACAAGTAAGGGAAATGTAAAAGAAAATGAATTATCTGGCCATGCACAGTAAATTTAACAAAAATAATAAAAAGTTAAAATAATAAAAATAAAAATCCTGTGCTAAGCAAAAAAGGCTTCTATCTTAGGCTAAATACTAGAATAAACGCGAAGCACAAGCAATTCAGCACAGTTTGCGCAAGTCTGACGAGGGAATAAAAAACACTTTTCTTTCTTCCATCTCCTGCGTTAAGTTTTCCCAGCATTTAATAAGATATGTTGACGGCCCGTTTACTTACAAATTATTCATTTTATTTCAGAACGCCGTGGCGTCACCCAAGATGTGATGTTGGATATCAAAATTGGAATTGAAGCCAAAAATTATGAAGGCGTAAGTATTTTTTTTCCATTGTTATAAAAAAAAAACAATATTTTTTTTGTCTAGTTTTTCACTTGATCACATACTAAAGTTATAATAAAAATAGAGTGTTTAATTTTAATTTAAACCTGCAATTTTATAGCTAGCAACAATATTTTTTGTAACTTTAATTTTCAATATGGCAACTTTTTCTTTCGCCAGATTTAAATGCTTTCCTGTAGCTCTTGTTATATATTTATGTATGCTAATATATTTTCTTGATTATCGGTGACTCTACTATGACAATGCACACTTCACCAGAACACTTGGGTAATAATGTGTGGTATTTACGTGTGACTAACAAAATAAAAAGAAAGTGTTTTTGAAGCATGAATAATAATAATAACTAGTGGTCGGTCGGCTATTGGTCGAAATGCGACCATTTAACTTTCTTTATATTATGTGTTTATTAAACAATTATATTTGTTTATGCATAGTTAAATTCGTGCTTGTTATTTTCTCAGAAATATTTCTTTCAAATACTTACTAATATTTGGATACTATGTCCTCGACCTAAGGAGACTCTCGTTATGCAGCTGGGTCAAAAACTTGATTAAAAAAAGCAGTACTTCTGGATACGTCTCGGATTGTTAGGCAATTTCTCTCTCTCTCTGGAGCCCTGATGGTACGCTTGAACTTAATCGTCAAAGTAGTCCTCTGCATCGCTGTCATCCAGAATCCTGACGAGAAAATTGCACTCTGAGGCTTAATACTAATTTGTGTTGTGTTGTATTTTTTCTATAACTAACCTATAACAAGGATAGACTAGGAATTGTGATTGTTTGCCCCTAACAGTTAGATTTTGTAACAGCAAAAATTGTACCCCACACAAATTTGGTGGTTTACTAGAATCCAAGGATCTCATCATCATTAGAATTGTTTGGACAGGGACATCAACTTGCCCCTGGGTTATCCGCTAGCGACGACCTTGGTTCCTGAGTAATTGCAACCACTCATACGACGACTCAGCAAAATACTAGCTGAACTTTGTGAAATGCAGAGTAAAAAGGCTCATATTATGCACACAGCCAAAATACAGTAGAAACATATAACATAACGTCCTCGACCATGAAAGCAAGAGTCCCACTCCCTGGCAAAGGCCTCCTTCCACTCCTTCCACCTTTCGTGATTTCACGCTTCGACTTCCCAGTTATGCAGAAATCTATCTAGTTCGTCCCGGCATCTCCGTCATGGTCTGCCGCGACCTCGTCTTCCTGTCTCAGGGCACCAGCTCTGTACTACTAAGTCCACAGTTTGTCCGGCATGCGGCAAATATGTCCTGCCCAGTTGGGACTTTAATTGCGCAGCCTTATCACCCACGTCATCAATCCCAGTTTTGGAGCGGAGTAAAGTGTTTAGGACTGTCAATTGAACGCCGAGTATACTGCGCTCCAATGCAATACATGCATCTCCCATATTGCTCTAAATTAGTCGCGATAGAGGTCAAGCTGGCACATTATTCAATTGTAGGAGAAAATAAAAACACAAATTCTCAGCGAAAACAAATCCTTCCACCTCTGTCCAGCTTCTAAACCATAAATGCAAACATATTCATACAAATGTCTTTCATATAGATTGGTGAAGCCGCCAAGCTGAAACCCATGGAGTTGGAACTGAAGAGACTAGAGGACCTGTCGGAAGCAATTGTCCAAGACTTCACAATGATGAGGAAGCGAGAGGAGGAAATGAGAGACACTAATGGTAATTATTATTTACATTTTTACTTCAAAATGTACACAAAATCAAATGGAAGGTCTTTATGGACCTTAGGATAAATACTTATGTCAACTTAGTTTATTTCTTTTTTTACAGATTTGGTTCATAATTCACTTTAGACATTGGCACAACTTAAAATAGAATAGAATAGAACTTAGTTTGTTTTCTATATTTTTGGTCCTTAATCGTAAAAAAATAGACAAGCAATCGACGATTTGTACAATATCATACACAATGTGAAATGTACTACTTATATATTAACAAACTTAACTATAATTTGATCTTAGTTTCCATTGTCATTCTGTTTCAGAGTCCACAAACAACCGAGTTCTATTCTTCAGCTTATTCTCGATGGCATGTCTCTTGGGTCTCGCCACGTGGCAGGTTCTCTACCTTCGTCGGTACTTCAAGGCCAAAAAACTCATTGAATAGCACAATATACATTTAGCCGCGGCTGAAGTTGCGTGCGGGCACATAGGCTTAAACTTCCATAAGAGGGTGCATACGTCATGTTTGTATGTTTTTTTTTTATTTTGAAATATTTCGTCTTTTCATAGCAATAAAAAATGTAAATTTATTATATGTTTAATTAAATTCTGACAGCCACGTAGTAGAATTCAAATCGTAAACTGGCAACACTGAATTCGATCAAATCCTTAGTGTTAATGAAATGTTGAAGCAGTTTCATCACAACACCCCGCAGGCCACTCTAACCGCGAGAATAGATCTTATATTACTTATTAATAAAAAATAAAAATTTTGGATTACTTAATAATGATTTATTATTTAATAATTTTGTTGTAAATGATTGCGTTCATGTCTGTTTACGAATGTGCTAAATAATATATTTAAAATAATATTTTGTTTTATTAAAGTGAACAGACTGACTATTCAAATTAACGATGTGGATGTATAACTTCCACATTTTATACTTTGACAAGATGTTCAAAAGATTGACTATTTGGTACTTAAGGACTCTACACACCTAAGTCACCGAATGCCGGCTCGAGCCGCGGCATTTTTATTTGAGGGTTATTTAGCACGTGCGGGAGCCTATTACCGACATGATTCTTCAATAAAGAGTATTCTATTTTATTCTGCTGATTCTGACGCCGTCATTTTGTCATCGACAGGCGATGGCTAAGATGCGCAGGTACACTCGTTTACCCACCACCCCGAATCTCAATAAAATTGGTACCTAGTTTTAACGTTGCGTGAATAGATCGTTTTATGCAACAGAAAATTCAATAAATATACAGCAAGGATTTTTTTCTTTGCTTACAGTATGTACTAAAACATCTATAATATTAACATTACTAGCAAATCCGCTTATGCGTTGCTGTTGTTTAGTAGTTCTAATAACTTTATTTACACTGCCATGAATATTAAGGTCATCAAGAAATATAGAAGTCAATAATCGAGATAGACACAGATTTTGAGATAGAAGCTTTATCATATTACATACAGTAGGCTGTTTTCTATTATATGACAGGAACTACAAACTGTAATAAGATGGTGTTCACTAATAAAGGTAAATAAAAGTCAAGAAATTTGGTAACTTATGTTTAATCTCGTAGTTGATTTATTCGGATGTTCGCAGGGTTAGTACAAATCTCACTCATTGATAGAGTAGAACTATTATATTTCAGACTATTTTACAAAACATTGTACCTTTACGTTACTGTAATAAAACTGAATACTTTAAGTTACGGGACCACCAACATCCCTTCAAGATGATATTCTACGATTGGTAAACCAGTTAAATAGCACCCATAAATCTTTAAATATTGCTATCTCTGTCTGACAGGCTATACAAGAGAAGAGAGGCAAGAAAAAGTAAGCTATGGCAAACTAGACATCATTTTGACATTTGAAAGTGTTGCTGTTTAATTAATTAAAAGATTTTATTTGACAGGTGTATGTTTTTCTTATTTTACCTAGGTATAGGTAAAATGAGAGCAACATTATTCAGTTTAAGCAATCAGTTGCCTGTGGAATTCGTTTTTTTGTCAAATCCACAGAGATAAACGTGCACTGATTACAAAAAGTCTTTATCTAGGAATCGTAGATGATCATCTTTTCTACTAAGGCTAGCGACATGGTGGGATTCACAACATAAATAATCAATTAATTAACTTACGCCAGACAGAAAGCTTGGAACGGCAGCAGAGCTGGTAAAAGTCCAATCGGTCGATTCTGTAAAAGTTACCCTGTGAAAACTTGAGTGAAGTGAACTGTCAATGCCTAACATAAGTATGGAATGACAGCTCAAATCGACTTCACTTCACCTTAACGGGGAGATTTTTACTGAATAACACTGCTGTCTTGTAACGTAAGCGATTTACCATCCGCCTATCCATTAAAATTGATAAACAGTTTGTAAATGTACACAGTGATTCTATCACATAGAGTATTATCTATTGAAGTACTAAACATAGTACAGCCAAATCCCTGGAAATATATCCTAAGGCGAAAAATATTTTGTGGCCTTTCTATATAAAACTTTTCAATATACAAATATGGGTCATGGATGTTCTAAGTTTCTATAATTTGAAGAATCGTCTAAATGCACTTGTTTTTTAATTTTATTTCACTATTTTATTAGCTTACCTTCCAATGCAGGGTTAGCACGACCCCAAGCAGTTTATAATGTAATATAAATTAAATTATAAAATCGCATAAATTAGTAACAACGTTAGAGCAAGCTGAAGTTGTTATGTACATTTTTAGAAATGCCTAAAATATTATAATGTAAAATAAACTATTATCAATTTGCTAATTTCATAATTTTCTCATAATATTACAGGGCGCTATCCAGGCTATTTAATATCTATGTACTTTAGTACAAGACGCGCTGTTCACAAAAAAAAATGCTTTACAGACTTGTCCTACATTACGATATAATGTTTCACACTATTTAACTGTATTATCGATATTTTGAATACTGCTTCATCAACAGCGCGTCTAGTTCGAGCCCCCAGCACACAGATACTGCTAATGCATATTTCATTTATCAAATTTCAATGTAACCAAATGACAAAGTTCCTCGATTGATTAATCAATTGGAATGTTAAAATATAAAAAAAATATACAAATAAAAAATAAATACAAAGGAAAAATATAATATAAAAATATACTACATGTAAGCTATACTTCATAATAACATACAATTTATGCTAATACACACTAAACCAATACTTTTGAAGCAGGTTATTTCAAAGGTAATACAATTGTATTCAATTAAAATTTTATGGAAATGTGAAAAGTAAAAAAAAAGAAGGAATTTCTTCATCACAACATAATTAAAATAAATCATACAAAAAAAATTTAAACTTACAATCATCCCATTGAAATCATAATTGCACAGTACATATAATTAACTTATTCTCCTTATATACAAGACACGGGGCCACTGAGTGGTCAGGTGTATGTTTGTGATCATCAGAGTGGGTAGTAGTCGAGTTGCACCGTGAGGTGTTTGACTCCTGCCTCGCGGAAGATCCGCGACGTTTGCTCCGTCACGTACCTAGGGTCCACTTCCTTCGCCACTTCGATTTTAAGCGCACCAACGTGGACGTCACTACACAGGGTCCAGAAGTGCGGCTCGTGGACCGCGTGCACGCCGGCCAGGCCGACCACGCGCGTGTATAAGTTAGGTAGTGCGCGCTCGAGTGCTGTGGGAGTCCGTTGCATGAGCACGCCCGCGGAGTCGCGCACTAAAGGTATGACACTACCAGCTATGAGGAGTGCTATAGCCATGGAACAGATGGGGTCGGCCCTCATCCAGCCGAACGTCCTCATGAGTATGGCTGAGATGATGACCCCAACTGATCCCAGGGTATCAGCTAGGACGTGCAGGAAGACGCCCCGCATGATGGCGGAGCCGGCGCCCGTGGGTGCTTCGGTGTCGTCATCGTGAGAGTGGCCATGACTGTTGTGTGAATGGCCATGGCCCCCACCGCCACCGTGGGAGTGGCCGTGTCCACCATGGCCGTGGCCATGCCCGTGGTGGAACGCGTATATGCCCACCATGTTAACTAAGAAGCCGAGTATTGATACCAACAGCAGGCGTTCATGTTTAACCTGAAAATAATAAGAATATTGTATTTTAGTTTAATATTACCAACATAAGATATGTAATATTACGCCTGCACGCCCCTAAGGATTAGGTATACCAATAGCAGATACACACACATTACACCAGTGACGTCACATGTTGACGTCCCATGTAGAGGGGGTACCTATTGTCAATAGCAATCGCGGTTAGAACACAAATTCAGACTCCTTTGTTTTTTTTTAAATAATCTCCTGTTTAGCGGTTACCACGAGGCAGGCAAACAAACAATAACGTTAATAATCCCTTAAACGAAGACCAATGTTGCCATCAATTTTAAAGTTAGCAGATGTATAAATTATTTACAAAATGTGATTAGCTTCTAGCAACTCTAGCTAAGTCAATTCGATTCGACATTGGTAACCAGCACTGCAAAAGTAATTGGTTGATTTCACTATAATTCGTGTTTTTAATAAGGCTATGAAATACTCGCTATGAACTGAAATTAAGTGTTTAAACATAAGTAAATGATTAGCACCTTCTAGGAGAAATATTACTTATGCCTGTTTTCACTAACATGGCGCAGTGGTTGATTGAACGTTGCGGGTTCGACTCCCGCACAGAACAAAAATTGTATGGCTTGCAGGTAGTTGTTCCTGGTCTGGCCGTTGGTGTCTGTATGTTTAAAAGTGTCGGGGCATCGTTTATTAAACAAAAAAACAATTTATTATAGGTAGGTACTAGAAAATCTCACAAGCTTGCTCAACTTAACTAGCAGTGCTATTCTACAAAAATCACCCCGCGTTAATGTAGGTGAAGTGAAAGCGAATTTAAGCTGTCATTTTATAATATTACTAGCAGACATCCCGCGGTTTCACCCGCGTAAGTCCCGTTCCCGTGGGGAAAAAAAGTAGCCTATGTCATCCGGGGATAATGTAGCTTCCCAACGGTGAAAGAATTTTTCAAATCTGTCCAGTAGTTTCGGAGCCTATTCAATGCAAACAAACAATCAAACATTTCCTCTTTATAATATTAGTATAGACTAGGAATTGACAGTTCATTTCGGTCCGCAGGTTAATTCTCTCATTTCATATGAAAATGCAGTCTAGTCTAGATAACATACTAACACGACATAGCCTTGAGTCCATACTGTCACCTAGTGTGATATAGAAAGTATTTCAAATGAACATTGTAGTACAAATAATGACGAGAACCAACATCCTGCGTGTGAGTTGAGGTTTTATTATATCACAATAAGCAATTGATAAGATTGTCATATTTTAAAAGAGTAAGTTCCTATGCAGTTTCTTGCCCATTCTTCTCCATACGAAAATACCTAAATACGAGAGGGGCTAGAGTCATTATAGTTTATTTAACTTTTAAGTTTATCGTGTTCGCACGAAGCGCTTTGCCTGTTCCTTCATTATGCGCACACCCAAGGGTGGAATTCCCGAGTGTTCCGAGTTCGGTGTTTCCGATTATATGAACTCGGAAACACCGATGCAGGCAGGGAATGCCACCCTTGGGTGTGACCCCAAACTGTTTAAGGCTTCTTTTGGGTAAGCTCGTTCCAACGTCGACCTCATCTCTGACCGCAGGACAAGATTGAGGTCAAGAATAGACCCATATATAAAAAAAACGTTCAAAAAGTGACTTTTTAATGGAACTAATTAAAATAAATGATTTGAGTTTGACTTTGAGTGGATAATAATTAATTTATTTGTTTAATATAAGTAGATTACAATAGATGCACGAAATGGTGGTAAATATGAGTACGTGCTACTTGCTATGCTATAATACAGTAGGTGTACAAATCTTACAGATCTTTCTATGAACAGGGATTTCGTGCCCATTAACCACGCAATGTTCAATTTTGCTAAAATGTGTATATTTCTGCATTACCTATTCACATTTGACTGTCTTGTAATTAAATGTTTTACCTAATTGTATTAGGGCGAACGCGGTTTGGTCAACTTTGAGAACCACTGTTAGTCATGTTATCGTAGTATTTATTTTTAAATTTTATGTCATAGTGTCGTAACAGATATGATATTTTAGGCTTGATTAGATACTCATTAAATAATGAGTTCCGTTTACTAAAATTATAAATGTTGATGTGTCTGTCTGTTTCTTTTTCACACGTAAAAAACAGCTGAATGGATTCGGACGAAATTGGGACATCGGATACTTTTTATCCGGTAGACTGTTTCCGTGGAATAATTACGATCAATGAAGGCGTAGGTATCTCCGGGCAAAAGCTTAGTAACTAAACTTCATATTTGTATAAATTATTAGTTGATCTGGCAGACGTTGTCCTGCTCTGACAGCCTTCTACCGGAATAAATAGTATTTTCAAACCATGCAGGGACCCAATCAAATTTACACATAGAATTTCAACCGTATCAGTTCAGCCGTTTAGAAGAAGTTAGGTGACAAACACACGTAATAAGAATTTTATTTAAATATTTATGAGAGTAAAAGTCTCACTAAACATACGAGCATTAAAACCTTAGATATATGCGTTCTATTTATAGTCAGCAATAATCATTACCTCCACCACCAAAGTAATCTCAGATAGTTAAACAAATGATGACGCAGATCTGACAAAACGTGGTTCCAGTACAATTTGCAATCGAGCGATAAATTACGATACTAATACTCAGATATTCAAACACGTGCCCTATAACGAAAGGACAGGATTTATCTGTGTCACGTCAGGCAACGAAAATGTTGGCACGTGCTTACGCGTTCCGGTAAAAAAACGTTTATACTTCCTTACGTATCGTTTTTTGTATCGCTTCATATTCTTTTTCGTGTAGTGAGAGTCACTAATCTATACATATAATAAGACTGTAAAAAAACTGTGTCTGTACATTGAATATATTTAAAAAATAATAATTGAGGGGGGTTTAGAAACAGTAATAGAGCACGAATCCAAAAAAAAAAAGTTTGTCTGTTTGTCTGTTTGTTTGCACACGCTAATCTTCGGAACTACTGGACGGATTTGAATGATTTTTTGTTTGTTGTTTTTTTTTTTGTTGTATGGATATTAAGTCTGGTCAACACATAGGCTATAATTTATCTTGGAAACTGGAACACCTGATGCAGAACCGCAACAGACCAGCTAAACTATAGGCGATACAAAAATGGTCCCATAGCAAAAATTGTTCCACGTGATGAGCATTTTCTGCTGAGAGAATAAATTTGAAGATCCGGAACACCTGATGCAGAACCGCAACAGACCAGCTAAACTATGGACGATACAAAAATGGCCCCATAGCAAAAATTGTTCCACGTGATGAGCATTTTCTGCTGAGAGAATAAATTTGAAGATCCGGAACACCTGATGCAGAACCGCAACAGACCAGCTAAACTATAGGAGATACAAAAATGGTCCCATAGCAAAAATTGTTCCACGTGATGAGCATTTTCTGCTGAGAGAATAAATTTGAAGATCCGGAACACCTGATGCAGAACCGCAACAGACCATCTAAACTATAGGAGATACAAAAATGGTACCATAGCAAAAATTGTTCCACGTTATGAGCATTTTCTGCTGAGAGAATAAATTTGAAGATCCGGAACACCTGATGTGGAACTTCAAGAGCCCAGCTACACTATAACATATATTGGAATGACGTCTTAGCAAGAGTTGTTCAGCCTTATGAGCACTCGCTGTTGACGTATAAAAATCGAAGATCTGGAACACCTGTTGTGGAACTCCAAGAGCCCAGCTACACCATAACTCACATAGGAATGACGTCTTAGCAAAAGTTGTTCAGTCTGATAGGCATTTCCTGTTGACTTTTAAAAATCGAAGATCAGAAACATTTGATATAGAAATTAAAACTATCACTAATTTCATTGCATAATTATAAAATAACATAAGTAGGAGGTACTACGCGGTGAAGGCGGGAACAGTTCAGGACTGATTTTCGATGACGATGGTATATCGTTGAAAATTAGACTCTACTGGCTAAAACTCCCATTTTTTTATCGTATGCTTTCGGGCTTATGTTATTTGAGTGTTTAATTTCCTTTTCCATTTATCTTCGTTACACGGTAGCTTACCCGGTAACGCAGGGGAGCAGCCACTCAGATTTTAATTGATCAGGTATCATCACAATAAAACTATAACCATGCCTAGAAAGAGGTCAAATTTTTCCCAATGTTCCAAAGGTGCTAAATGATTAAAGACCATAAGATCCCAACAATCTACCGAAGAGCGTTAGGAGAGACTTGATGCTGTTCGAGAACATGAGGCTGCAACTCGCTCCGTGGAAACTTGGGATCGCGAAGCACGCCTGCATTCTCAGCGTATTTACGCATCTACATCCAGGTCTCTAGAGACCAGTGAAGAATATGTGCGCGACTGACCGCTGATCGTGAACATCATGCACTGTCTCGCGAGTTGGAGACGTTCACGGAAAAAGCATGACGCTTGAATTTTCAGCGTATATACGCATCGACTCTAGAGATAAGTGGGGGAAGGAGATGCGCGACTGACCGCTGATCGTGAACGTCACGCAACATATTATGATGACCTAAAGTAAAAGAGATATAAAAATGGTGCCATTGCAAAAACTATTCCACGTAAAGAGTGTTTTCTGCTGTGAGACTAAATTTGAAGATCTGGAGCACCTGTAGGGGAACTCCAAAGCCCAGAGACAATATAACATATACATAATAGAAATGGCGTCTTAGCAAAAGTTGTTAAGTCTGATGGCATTTCCTGTTGACCAACAAAAATAAAAAATCTGGAACATCTTGAATCGTCTCGCGCATCCCATTGATTTCCCGTCCCCGGGCTTATAGAATTCGACATCAGATGTTTCAGATCTTCGATTTTGACGACCCCGTTGTCGCTGGCATAAGCAACAGGATCCGCGTACGAAGTCGCGGGCAGAAGCTAGTATAATAATATAATACCAGCCTGTCACTGTCCCACTGCAGGGCAAATGCCATCTACTCATACTGAGAAGACTCAATAAATTATGTTTATTTCTGTAAATTGGTTTTTACAAACATTTTTTTACGTCATTGTTTAGCTAGTGATGTGAGATTCGTGTAGACGATAGATGTAGATTAGTATATGACTATTCTGAGAAGAAACACCGAAAGAAACTCAGAGATCATAGATCTCTTTTTAAGTCCAAAAATTATCTTAGTCAGATCATGTGAGGATTATGAAGATTAGTATCTGAGATGGTATGACCAAATGTCAGTGTACGAGTTACCAAAATACTAGTCAAACTCATTATTAAAATACATTGGTCGTCTAACATAGGTATAAAACATATTTCGACGAATTGAGAACCTCCCACCTTTTATGAATCGGTTTTTATCATGCTAAGCGATCTTTATCTAATTACTGTGAAGCCATAAGGTTCTACCTATAATTAGCCCAAGTGTTTTTTTAATGCTGAATGGCGATAAGCAAGTTTAATGATAATATTGGACGGCACATTTCTCCATCTGTCTAAAATAAAAGTTTTTTGGAAAACTGCCTTTAACGCTTGCACATAAAGTTCAGTTTCCCTATAACTTTGATAAACATTTGTAAACATTTTCATTCTAAATGAAATCAACTTAATTCTAACCTATACATAAAGTTGTGATTTGATAAAGTGGGAATAAATTAAATTAAAAGTATGGATGATTTGAATAATGGTGTTATTACAACTAATTGCAGTTGGATAACTATTGTTGGGAGAGAAATGTGGCGAAAACTACCTTACTGTATGTACCTACAGACGCCAGCACATCAAGTTACCCCAATGTGTCAAATTTCTTTGATCGTTTTTCAACTCTATGTCAAACAGAATAAGGTAAGGTAAGTAGTAGGAAAATTTGACTCATTGGGGTAACTTGATGTGCTGGCGTCTGTAAATAGGTACATAGTATTGCTTAGGCAGATAATTAAGAATAATTGAAATAATTAGCAATTAAAACATAATAATACCTATGTCATGTTTTATCAGCTGCAATTTGACATATTTAATCCAAAGATATTTCCTGAACAGAACGCAAAGGTAAACAATACGTGAGATTGTATCACGCGTTGTTGTTTTCGACATATTCTGACTGTCAATCAGAAAGTACGGTAGTTTTAAACATAACATCACGTGTACTTGCAGTACATCCACATTTCGCCAGTTACGTTTAAATCCCATGTAATAAGGGCGAGCCTATTACCATCAATCGGGCACAAGACAAGCTACAAAATGCGAATAAACACTTCAATAGTTCAATAAGAGTTAGTGTGAAACTTATCAGGTAATCGGTAATATTCGGTAATCCCCGGAGCCAATTATATATACCTATCTATAGATATCTACTTAATAAACCAGGGGTTACCCACCGGTACGGGTTCAGTAACATTGTCTCTCTACTGTTTTTTTTTAAGATAAGCACTTACGCACTTGACCTTCGGCATTTCACGCTATATTCAGCGAATGAGCGGACAATACAATGGTTTCGAAAACACCTGCTACAGGCAAGGTTATGGCACTGAAACGTGGTCCCTCACTATGAGCCTTATGAGTTAGCTCAAAGTACCCCAACGAGCTATGGAGAGGGCTATGCTCGGAGTCTCTCTACGAGATCGAGTCAGAAATGAGGAGATCCGTAGAAGAACCAAGGTTACCGACATAGCCCAGCGGATTAGCAGGTTGAAGTGGCAGTGGGCAGGGCACATAGCACGGAGGACTGATGACCGATGGGGTCGAAAGGTTCTCGAGTGGAGGCCACGTATCGGCAAGTGCAGCGTAGGACGTCCACCCACAAGGTGGACAGACGACCTCATTAAGGCCGCGGGAACGCGCTGGATGCGAGCCGCTTCCAACCGGTCTTATTGGAGATCTATAGGGGAGGCCTATGTCCAGCAGTGGACTTCCTATGGCTGAAATGATGATGATGATGATGAAGGCGAATTAAAATGTCATTCCATACTAATGCTAAGCTTTGACAGTTCACTTCACTCATGTTTTCGCGGGGTGTTTTCTATAAGTACTACCATTGGTATTATTGACAAATTGATTTAAATGAGCGTCTATCATCCATTTACGCGGGTCGGTAACAATAGCACCCACTCTGCAAGCGTAGCATGATCACTGTTCATGACAGAGAGTTCATGCTCACACACTGGAGTCGAAATGGTCCCGTAGAGTGCGGTTTCAGAGAAATTTCCTAACCGCGTACACTTGGATTAAGGAATGAGCTCCCTAAGCTGCCGAGGTTTTCTCAGAGGGCTACGGGGTTCTTCAAAAGGGGAGTACATAGGTTTTTAAAGTGTCGGCAACACGCGTGTGGCGCCCCTGGTGTCGCAAGTGTCCATAGGCTACGGTAACCGCTTACCATCAGGCGGGCCGTAAGCTTGTTAGCCACCGTCGTGGTATAAAAAATAAATAAAAAATAGGCTACTTATTTCAACGGTAGAATCGACACATTTCTTCTAATTATAGTAGAAATCATGCTCGACATTGTAGACTTGTCGACCGAAGAACATTTCTCTTCTCTTCAGTCTTGACATTGTCGTGCTCAAGACGAAAGAAATGTTTATACTATTGTATTACGTATTCGTCACTTTGGTCGATCCTTCGGCCGACATACCCTGTTTCTAAGATGACCACCCTACGTGTGCTGAAATAAGTGACGGAGAGTCAGAAATCTCTAGTTTTGACGCATTTTGAGGAGAATAATCATGGCCAACTAGGAATTTAGCTGATCCCTTGCTTGTTCGTTTTTTGCACAACTGGTTTTGTTTAATTTGTTATGTGATTAAAAAAAAAACTCATGCCAAAGCCAAGAGGCACAGGAGCCTCTTGGCTTTGGCATGAGTTTTTTTTTTATATGCTAGATTGAGTCAAGACCATTTACTGGGTTTATTGTATGGTGTGTACCATACAATACTGCAACCTATTTAACAATGCTGCAACGACCCGCTTATTTGTGACAATAAACTGTTGGTAATACTTATAAACCTTATAAATTACGTGCCTTTTTATCAGAGCTGTCTCATTTATTTGCCAACAGAATTTCAACACTATTACAATGTAGCTGTGTTGAAAATTGTGTGGCTTAGGTAGAGTGAAAGTTGGTTTACACGGTAGCATATTTTTCGGTGTGATTGTTGATGGCTGATTGATTGCATTTCAGATCACCTGTAGGTATATGGTGTTTAGAATTTACGTAATAAAGTTCTTTCATACATTTTAGGGGGGAAATTAGTATAACTAGGACATCACTAGTTAGGAATAAAATGGTGTGGAAAAATCAGTGGTGTGACAAACGAGAAAAAAATCCTGTTTGTCATACTGGTGTGATAATCTGGTGTGACTGCGAGTCGGCAAGGGGAATTTCATAGATAGGTACTTACCTAAAGTAAATTATTTACCATACATACAGGGTGTAAAAAGACCGATCACATAGGTAGCCGATAACTACACATTCTGTTCATAATAATTAAGAAACTTTGACCAAAAAAATTGCTCGGAAAAAACTTTTTTTTTAACTATCTCAAAAAAACAATCCCAGTGAAGGGTAGAAAATGTAGTTTTCGTTTACGTTAAGGGACTTTTTACACCCTGTATATCAAAAGGTCAAAGGTCTCATTTTAACCGACTTTCCATATAAGTAAGTGTGAGTCAAATATTGCAACTGAATTTTAAACCAGTTATCCCAAGTCAAACGCGCTAAAATTTTGCAATACAAGTTCGGTTTAAATGACAACGCATGTTAAACTTTAAAACTTTCATTTTAACTTTATTATTTGTATTTTTAAATCGATGATCATAGTAGTTTATATTATGTATAACATATTAGTTAGGTAGGTACCTACCTATTTAGTTTTCAGTATACAGAAAATGTCAAAACCAAGAAACATGCTTAGGTAGGTACCTACGTAATTGTAGGTAATTGACTGAGAGTTTTTTTGAGCTGTCGCTCCATGTAAATTACCCGTATTCAGCTGTATACGCTGTAAACCTCTGTAAACCCGCTATTGCTTCATAGTTGGGAAAAGTAATAAAGGAGAGTTATAAATAATAATCTAATCGGATGCAGCTGAGTAATAGCACAGTCTAAAAACCTACAGTCGTCCGACGAAGCCGTCTAGACAGGGCAATCGTGCAGGGTTTGTGAGAGGCGGGACGCGGGAAAGCCGCTCCCGAACTGCGAACAAAACGATGTTCGTAGTTCGGGAGGTATTTTTTTTTTTGTGTATGCTAACGCGTGTAGACATTGTCGGCATTTTTCCAAAGATCAAAGGCGTCGTCTTACTGTTTTAATATTTATACTGTGGTAATAGTTTTACATGGAGCGACTGCCTGTCTGACCTCCACAACCTAGTTACTAGGTAACATGATACCCTTTGTTTAAACTGGACTTTCGGGCTTCTGACCTATTATAACAATATAACAACTGTCAAAGACAGACCAGTCAGTTCACACATTTGTCAGTACCTAGTTAATTATGTAGACTCTTAAGTTATGGAGACTTTGAGAGTCTACATAATTACTAATTAGTCTTCTGCCGACTCAGAAGTTATAGAGAAATTCATATTTTTCTTCACTAACACATAGTTGCAAAGATTTATTGTTTTGCTTAAGTCAATGGGACCATAAAGCCGATTAGTTCTGCTGATATTATTAAACACATTCAATTCTACAATTAAATAAAGCTCTAGACCTTATTCTAAACCTTTTAAGGTTGAATGTTGAGTGACTGGTTTATGATCTTATCAATTTTACAAGGAAGCAAAACAATTGAAATGTTATGCATTTATGCAAAGTAATTTCATCTTTTCTCTGTTACCTTGTAACAATTTGCTCAATGGCGCCTTTTAAATTATTTTCCTTAGCCTTGAACCTGCCATTCATACTTTATAGGGAAATTAAGGTTCGGCTGCGTTAAACGGTTAGTACGGGCGATGATCGCTTGAGCTGCTTATCTACAGAATGTTTTTTTTTTATCACGCCCCAAATTTTAACAAGCTGTTTTCTTATGAATATGAACAACTTACACTTTTGATTTAACACGGAATCGGAACTAATTTTAAGCATATTTTTTAATGAACACTTTCAGTAGAAGTTTACAGTTAAAAAATTGCAGAAACAAACGTAAAATTTAAGAAAAAGGCGACGAAAAATTTCAACGCAGTGGAGTCCAGAATCATGTACTGAATCCATGGTAAGCGGTTGTGCGTCGATGTCCCTGCCACCCTGTATTTACAGCACTAATGTACCTATTCTCATTATTTTATTCAAACTTTTTACTTACTTACATATATATATTTATTTTTGCATATATTTGTGTATTTATAGTTCATAATATTTATTTACATATAGTGTAGGTACTTAAATTAATATGTATTCATTTCTTACATTGTACCCATCAGTTTGTCTCTGTATCACCCAAAGATAGAAAATGCTTAAGTATACTTGCATGCGTCAACATAACAATTAAAAAATATATTTCCCTGACAACAGTAGAACTACTTTGTTTAGCAATTGTAGGTATTTTTTGGATGGCACCTCGACTTTATAACCATTAACCAAGATGTATTATAGACTTAAAAGTATCGACATATTTAAATGTACTTAATGTTATTACAGTGTTAATGAATATTTGTGTGACAAACTCTAAATAATGTTTATTACCTACTATAAGTTTGACATAAATTGCATAATTCACAATTATTAATTCTTGACATTTTAGCATAATAGTTTAACTTTGGCATTATTACTTTGACATTATTTACTTGGACTTTAATTGGCAATTTAATAGACATGTAATTTTAAACTTTAACATAGGTATTAAAAATTTTAATTTAGGTAGGGACTAACCATGTTCCGAACTAAATGTTGCATGCCTAGTGCAGAATATGGTGACACTAACAACTTTCCTGTTCTTAAAGAACCCATCTGTATAACTACCCATATTTGCAATAAATGAATTTGAATTTATGCTTTTAGTACTTATTTAATTACTTAATTGTTTATGAATTTGACTACCCGCTGAAATTGACAGTATTTTAAATAACAATTTTATTGTAATTTTGTATGACTTGTATTAAATAGCAATAACACAACATATTAATGTGTCTGTTAATTTTATTATTTACATTAATTACCTTGTTCCACATTTGAATTACTTAGCAAACAAACTACTTAAAATTTTGGTTTGTGGAAATCGGTTATTACCATATTGACAAATGAGCATGTGATGATGTGATACCGAGTAATGAGGTGACATGTGAAGAGGACAACTTTAAGTATTAACAGAACAAATAATAAATGGATTGCATGAAAGATGAAACAATACCCTAGACATTTTCTAAAATCACAATATAATGCATTTGACAATTGGAGAGTTTTGTAGTAGGCAGGTATGTTTAACACTATTAAAATAACCAAAAAGGCCTAAAATATCTAAAAAGAAAATGGAAGAAAAATGCCTTGAAAAATGACTCTGAGTCCCCCTCGCGGCCTCGGTATGTTTTGTGTGCTTGAATTTTAAAATAAATAAATAATAAATTCGCAAATTAAAGACATGACATCATCACACCTACAATCCCCAAAAGGAAGGGGAAGGGGTCCTAATACCTACTGCTATTGAGTACCTATGTACAGATAAAAACTGCCCGCAACACTTTGCCCAGCCCAGGAATTGAACCCAGGTTGGGTTCAATTCCAGATTGCAGATTCTGGAATCTGCATGTATTCAGCTGTAGTGTTTGTGACCAGTAGACTAATAAAGTAGTTAAAAAATATATATAAAATAGATAAGCAAGATAAGTAGAGCCAATGTAAGTTGCTCAATAATATACAGTGTACAGATGTTGTAAAGTTTTGAACTTATCATGCAAAGCAATATTGTAGATAAAAGATTAAGTTAAAATTTATATACATAAAACATTATCGTAGTTTAGATAACAATGGTTGCATAATTGATTTCATATCCTTTTATTTTTTCTACTGCAGTGAAAATAAATTTAATTTTAGTTTTTTTAATCAATTTATACCTGACTTGAGATTAATGTAAATGTAACAACTAAGCACATGAATGCAATAAAGAGTGAGTTTTAAATGTTTGGTAAGAAATAACTCACTGCCTTTTACCAACTATTCATATTGGGGTCAGCTTCCAGTCATACCAGATGCAGCTGAATACCAGTGTTCTACATGGAGCGACTGCCTATTTCACCTCCACAACCCAGTGGCAGAGTAAAAAAAGATTAAAGATACCGGGCTGGTATCCGCAACTCCACGTCAAAGCGCGTATTTTGCGTATGGGCTATAATCTACAACGCGGGCCCAGTGCGAATTGGTACATGTCACATGTCTTCGAATTTTTGGTTCTAGGACATGCCGGTTTCCTCACGACGTTTTCCTTCACCGTTTTTGAGAGCAGTGGTGATGAAATAAATTACACAAAGTAATGCGCCTGCCTGGGTTTGAACCCACAACTCACTGTTTGTAAATCGGGGCCGCCACCTGCTGCTCTCCAGTGGCAGAGTAGCACCATACCGTTTAGTTAGACTGACTGTTAGACTTTCGGAAGTCTTACTACATCTGTAATGACTTTCAAAGATCTACAAATGACAGCCGGGACCAATGGCCTAACCAAGTCATGGAGGTGTCATGTGTGTTGATATAGTAAATTCTCACACATCCACTAAACATTGCATAGAAATACCTAAAGGGAAATATCTTATCAATTATTGGATAAAGTTGCCTCTTACTCTATTGAACCCATTTTGTTTTAACCTTTCGGGTGTCGACCTCCGTACACGCACATTACAACAATGTCGACGCTTTTACGAGTAAGATAATAACTTTAGGTAGGCCTTCAGAAAAAGGAAGATCCTGACCAAGCCCTTAAGTGTAACTGTCCGACTTAAGACACTTGGAGCGTTTTTTCTTATGTCGAACTGTGTAACTTAAGACATTCGAGGAGTTAAGATAATGTAATTGGTTATGTGATTGCTGTACTTCCAGTGACTAAATGAGAGCACCACACAATTTTTTATGAATGTGTTTTTTACATCTATCAACACATAAAGAAATAAATGAAAATTAATATCAATAATATTCCACAATTTTCACACAATGCTTACTAATCCCAAGCTAAGCAGAGCTTGTGTTGTAAGTTCTAAACAGCAGATAAACATACTTAAATATTTCTAAATACATACATATTACAGATAAAATTACACACAGACACAGAACAAATGATCATGTTCATCACAGAAAAAATTGTCCTGAGTGGGAATCTAACCCACAATCTCCGGCATAGCAGTCAGGGCCACTAACTACCAGACTAACAGGCCAATTGGAGGTATCCCTCAGTTTTGTAATCTTGCAATACACCAATAAGAATCATATTATTCCATAAACAAAGATAATTCTAGCACTTTAATTTAAAAATGTATGGTTCTTATTCCTTATGAAAGGCTAGTTAGGTTAACCCTTTCGCAAGCAATACTATTTTTACCTCCGATTTTTTGGGCCCCCTTTTTTTTGGGCTGTAACAATATCCTAAGAAGTAGCGTTAGCTGTCTATAGTTGCACAATACTAATATACTTTATACATTTGGGCGCAACATTCAAAAAGTGGTATGGCAATTATTTTGCCAATGCTCGCGAAAGGGTTAAATCTGTCTGTCTTATAATGTTAGAAAGAAAGTAATCAGAAATGGGTATTTACCTCTGGTGGCTCGATAGCTCTTTCCACAGCCTCGCTCATGATGAAAAATGCAATAAATAACAGGAACAATCCATTTACAAAACCAGCCAGCACTTCCGCCCGCGCATAGCCATAAGAAAATCGTTCATTTGCGCGCCATTTCGACACTAAGGAGGCCGCCAGACCTGCCACCAGCCCCGTACAATCAAAGAACATGTGGAATGCATCAGAAATTAGACCTAAAACCAAAATAAACGCATATCAGTATCATATTAGACCACAATATGTTACAAATGTCTTAAAGGAAAAAAATAAGATAAAATTAGTGATCAAAAAATTTTCAGTAAATTTACCTAAACTATTTGTCCAAACTCCATAAAACAACTCAACAAACGCAAAGGACAGGTTTAGAATGAGGAACATAAATAAATTCCTCGAATTCTTATCAGAATAAATTAGTCTCATCCAATTTGCGACCTTTTCACGTATTCCACCAACAGTTCCGCGCGGAAGCCGCGTGTCCTTTTGCGTTAGGGGCAACATTGTTTTTCTTGTTTTTTCTGCGGGTGTTTTTCACGTCATTTCACTCAAAAATCACAAATACTGAACATTAGTAACATAGCTGCATACGTGTACTTGACAAGCGGTTCTAACCTCGCACGATAATAACTTTAGGTTTATGATGTTTGAGGAAAAACAACGATATTTAAAACACTTCAGTGTCTAGTATCGTTACTTATTTAATTTACACAAACTAAACAAACTTTAATTGTGATTTTATTAATTTATAAACTTTTCATCGTGCGACAACCAAACTTGTCGTTCATGAACTGTCAAAAAAAATCATATGTTACCAATAATATAAAATACTACATCACTTTATTTCACATATTTCATAATATTTTCACAAAAATATTTGTTTATCCACTTTTTAATTTGATGTTTATTTTTTATTTTCATTTTGAAGTAATTTATTAATATAGTGTTAATTTATTTAAATCATAGTTGACTAATTTTCTTTGAAAAATAAACCGAGAACATCTGGCTAAGGAACAACTTGGAGCGAAATTGAGTATGTGATAAATTAACTAAAGAGAACTATTAATATATTGGAATAAATACTAATAATATATGCTGTTTAGCTTTAAATATTATTTAAATATTTTTATAATGGTTTGTCTATGACGAAATACCTTTTTATTTTAAAAAAAACACTGTTCATTTTGCTATTGGTCAAATGTTTCATTCAACATTATAGGACCAATAGAAATTAAGAACCAAAAAACAATATTTGTAATCGAAAGAGCACTTTATGATGAGTCATAGACTTTCAACTGACACTCGTTTCCGGAAAAGTTTTGCATAAAATCTATGAAGAATGGTTTATATTGTTTATGACTTCAAATTGCACTTTTCCTTTTTGGATTGATTTTTTATTTAAAAGTTAAAATAAATCTTCCATTTACTGTTATTTATGCAACTTTTATGCCCGATTTTATTTTCATCCGATTTTGCGTTCCCTTTCCAAGAAATAAGTTTCTTCCCGCCAACTTTTCAAATCAATTCCACCGGAAATTCGTCTATAGATGCGTTTGTTTCCGAAAAGTGAACGTTTCACGAGTCAACAGCAACGTCTTTCGAGAAGTTCTAGGCGCTGTTTGCGACATTTTTCCTTCTTTTATCCGTCATCCAATGGTTTATGTGATGAAATAACACGTTGATTAACGCTTATTTTCATTATTAGTGTTCATAGTCGTAATTAAGTAATCGCTAGATTACGATTTAAGCTAATATGGGCGACGAAAGCCATCCTAAAACTCTCTACGTCGGTAATTTGGACGCGAGTGTTACAGAAGTATTCATATGTACGTTGTTCGGACAAATAGGCGAAGTAAAAGGTTGTAAGATAATCCGCGAGCCCGGTAACGATCCCTATGCCTTCCTCGAGTTTACAAGTCACACGGCGGCAGCTACAGCTCTGGCCGCCATGAACAAGCGAGTGGTCCTCGACAAGGAAATGAAGGTTAACTGGGCTACAAGTCCTGGCAATCAGCCGAAGACTGATACCAGCAACCATCATCACATATTCGTAGGAGATTTATCACCGGAGATTGAAACGCACATATTGCGAGAGGCATTTGCGCCATTCGGTGAAATTTCGAATTGTCGGATAGTCCGCGACCCACAAACGCTCAAATCTAAAGGGTACGCTTTCGTTTCTTTCGTTAAGAAGGCTGATGCAGAAGCCGCGATTCAGGCAATGAACGGGCAGTGGTTAGGTTCTCGCTCCATACGTACGAACTGGTCGACGCGTAAGCCGCCATCCAAGCCAAATGAAGGTGCACCAAGCAGCAAGCGAGCGAAACAGCCGACTTTTGACGAGGTGTACAATCAGAGCTCACCGACGAACACGACGGTATACTGCGGTGGATTCACTAGCAATGTTATAACTGAAGAGTTGATGCAGAACACATTCTCACAGTTCGGCCAGATACAGGACATACGAGTGTTCAGGGATAAAGGTTATGCCTTCATTAGGTTTACAACTAAAGAAGCTGCGGCACATGCCATTGAAGCGACACACAACACAGAAATTAGTGGGCATATAGTTAAATGTTTCTGGGGTAAAGAGAATGGAGGAGGTGACAACCAGGTTTGTATACTTATATGCAGGTAATGTTTCTTTCCAGCGTGCACATATTCTTGTGTTAAAACAAATGATAAACAGAATTTAACATGGACAAAGTGAGTTGCAGCATCATAACTCCTAAAATGGCAACAAAAAGTAAAATTATTCATGAAACTAGTCAAAACTCAGTCATGAAACTTCATAAATTGTACCAAAACATACTTAGTGCGAATTGAACATGTAACGGCTGTGGTAAGTACTTATAATTGCTATATTTTGGTAATTATCATAAAGCCTTGCTAAGCAATCAGTCTATATGATAAAATACTTATAAAAATAAACTTATAAGACTGTTATATTACTGTAGAACAGACGGGAACCATATAAACATGGAATATATGGTTGTAGAACAGTTCCTAATTATAAAAGTAAATGTTTAGAGTACATAAAGATTATGATACATTTTCTCCGGCTTTGGGTCTCAATACTAATAACCTTTTTTTGCCCAATTATTGGTGCCAAAGCGTTCTTACTACCTCCAATAAACTGGGTAAACAATTAGACATATTTTTTGGACCTGGTAACAATGTTTGGTAAATACTTTGTGTTAGTGACAAGTATTATTGATCAAATATTGGATATTGACCACCAACCCTTGGCAAATTTATTGGTGAACTACTTGGATTTTAGACTCCAAAACTTATAAAATTATTGGTTAATGTCTAACTTGCTGAAATAATAAAAGTAGGGGCTAATATTAAAATGGGATTCCCAGAAACATGTTTACCCTATCAACCTACAAATTTTTAAATACAATGAAACAAGGCTTCCCCATTTTAAAAGTTAGTTAATTTATTAATAGTAGACAGTTATTTTGATCATACATGTTCTTGCATATAATCCCAATCTACATAATATGTTAATCGGAACATTTGAGACCTGTTTTATAATTTAAATTAACCTGTTTATTATCTGTAAGATAAATAGAATAGTCATCAATATTTAAGTTTATCTCTGTTTCACAATTTAAATCTTAATTTCCTTATACTTATCAATTGCATTCTAGAAATACTGCTATAATTGTAATAAGCCCAAAACAAATATGTGCAACCTACACAAAAATTGCAAAGTCACTCTAAATTTCTGTTACTGTATAATTGATCTTATTATGTTGCAGTTTTGGTTGCTTTTCTTTTACTTTCATACACACTAAAACAATTAATTGGCATCATTCATGCAAACAAGACAACAGCTGTGCTTAAGACATGTTA
The DNA here is from genome assembly GCA_921972225.1 of Euplexia lucipara. Taxonomy (NCBI): domain Eukaryota; kingdom Metazoa; phylum Arthropoda; class Insecta; order Lepidoptera; family Noctuidae; genus Euplexia; species Euplexia lucipara. Next base: position 16,857,615 of record OV179161.1, on the reverse strand, counting down.
CTTGTTTCAATGACAAAGAAATAAGGTATTATTTCAAGTATTTGATTCAATTTTGTGTTTGAACCGTGTACATGTTTAGAACACTAACGTTTGGAGTTCTTTATAGTAAGAATAGTCTTCATTGTTAATGTATTAATGGTTATTATACTGCTAAAAACTTGCCAACTGAGCAAAATCCAAGTACAAAGTTAAAGAAATAAAAATCAAATCCATTTCTGAGGATAACCTTCATGTTGGCTTAAGTGTAATAAAATAATTAGTATGAGTTGCATAGCAGTAGAAACTCGGCTATAATAGGTTTTGCATTGCTTTTGCAAACTTTCAACTAGATATACCAAATCTCGAAACTCCTCCATGTGCACAATATTCTTAAAAATGGATCTGAAGTGAAGTTCATCACAATGGTCCAATCTAGGATTAAGTGCGGAAACCAATCCTGATATAAGGATATGAAGTTTTTACTAGGTATATTCCATAGATTCAATAACATGAGGATAATGCTCATAAATCTTCAAATATGCACTGGATATAAATTAGGAACTACTTACTCATTTTTCATTAATATTTTCTATAAAATTGAAACTTCAGCCATAAAGATATTTGTTCAACATCAGAAGCCAATTCATGTTAGTGAAACATTCCAGTCAAAATATCTAGTTGCAATGTCATATCAAAAACTTTTTTTAAACTCCGATCAGAATGCAAATGTTCTTTAGAATATGGGAATTGACTCTAATTTATTTATTATGCAAGTCACTAGCCAACAAGCCTGATTTAAACAATTTAATCACAACATGTAAAAAGTTCAATTTAAAATGCTCCTAGCTAGATAAGTTTAGGTTAAACTTAAGTTATAAAAGACACTTGAATCAAACAATCAATAACTAATCGAAGATGGTTAATTTTTGGAATGTCACAGATTCTTTATCATAATTTCTATAGTCTCAGTCAATGAACTCCACCGGTGTTCCTAATTGCATACTTTGGTTGTATGCTCATTGTACAGATAATGCTTTGTAATTATTCCAATAACATGACAATCATTTGTAATTCCAGAGTACGAACAATGCGACAGCGGCGCCGCCCGCGATGGGTGCACAAACACAGTACCCGTACCCCTATCAACAAGGAATGGGCTACTGGTACGCTCAGGTAAATAGCAACAACCTTACATAATCCCTTTAATATATTTCTTTATCCAATCAAACCACAGAGTTTGAAAGATGGGGTGATCGGGCGCATGTTCCTGATTCACGCTAGCCAAATAAGCGAACGTCTGCCATTGGCGGATAGCACTCGTGGCGCAATATGGCGTTGTTTTTATTGGCTGTTGTACTTATTCGCACCGTGTATTACACTATCACTGTATGCCTTACGACTCCGTGATAAGGACCCTAACAACTCTTAAAAGAAATTGCACAATACTCGTTTCGAGTATAAAATTGTTATCAACACGGAAATATTAGTATTTTTATTATATAGAAGGATTAGTGATCGCTGTAGTGTGATTACTCTATCGTATGTATATTGGGTCAAGGTTAGAAAGCTGCGCTTGCGTCGTAAGCCTAAGCAGAAGCGACGCTAACGCAAATCTCTTGAAATAAGTATTCACAATCATGACATAGTCAAAATTTTGTAACCTTGACCGATTTAAATTATAATAGTATGCAGAAATATAACATTGTATTAAACTAAATGTGTTTTTCTTTCTTTTGCAAACAGAATCAGGTAGTACTACTGAATTAATTTAAGTATTGATTTTAATGTGTGGTAGATAGATTTGTTTGGCACTTTTATGTAGTTTAGCAATATATTTTATTACAAAAATTATACAAGGTTATTTTTCACTAACCGGCAATTTTTTCAGAATGTGTTCTATCCATTAATATGGCAAACTTTACAGCTAAAATCACGACCAAAACATCGGCTGTTTCATACATTTTAATCAAGTAGGTATTCAACTTTTGTATGAAACAGCAAAGTTTTTATTTGTGATTTCTTAGTTGGTCAAATGGTGAAAGTTGTTCATATTCATAGATAGAACAGTCTCTGAAACTTAGGCTGGTAATTGGTACTTAACCCTGTATACTAGTCACTAATACATTTTAGATAGTTTTGTCTATGCCGTTTTTTTCTTAATATTTGTGTGTTGTATTCCTTTGCCTAGTAAATAATACTTAGAACTAACTTGCTAGTTACAGATAGCAACAGGTAAATGTGTTTCTTTTAAGTTTTTCTTTATAGTTAACTTGATAATATTTAATCTGTCGTAAAAACGCTCTAACTCAAATGTGTTTGAAAGAACGATAGCATATCGCAAAAGCATAAAAATCAGTAAACTTAAGTTAAAAGAAAAGTAAAAGATTTTCACCAAACGAGTTCCAAAGTAATTGGTAGGCTTTAATATCTTTAGTTCGTGGCTACGCAATCGTTACTGTAGTTTTTCGAAAATTTTGGATGGTAGTTTTGTAAAATATTCTTGCTAAGGGGTATCATGTTACCCAGTTACTGAATTGTTGAGGTGGCAGTCCCTTCATTTAAAACACTGATATTCAGCTGCATCCGTTCAGATTGAAAACCGACCTCAACATAGTTGGGAAAAAGGCTCGCCAGTTGATGAGTGTGGTGCACTCTCTCAAATATAGTTGTCGGAACTGATTGCCCGCCATAAAAATGGCTACCTATTTATTAGCTATGGCTAGCAAGTCTTATCTGCCTCAATCTAAATACTATGAAACTGCCTTCCTACGTGCATTTCAAGGCGACTGCCAGAATGTACTAAGACTACTAAGAAATTCTAACTATACGCGTGTTTTGAATTATTCTCGCTTACAGTTATACATGTATCTTGACTCTGATAACATTATGTTATCACTTTTCCAAACAAATGCCAGATGAGGTATCAAAGAATTGTACCAATTGCTGTAACGTTACTATCCAAATTTAATTTTTGAAACATGAACGTTTTATGATGATAAAAGAGTATGCTTAGATGGTTTGGTCACGTTGAAAGGATGGAAGAAAGGCGATTAACGAAAGGTATTTACAAGGCAGATGTAAGTGGGAACGCCGGGAGGGGACGCCCTAGAGGGACATACATAGACCTTATTGGTGAGGTTCTGGCGCTCTGTAGTTTCTGTCTGAGTTTATGTATGTATTAACGTTTTATGAGCATAGACTGAACAACGAAATTCAAAAGACCTCGTTATTATCTGCCTACCCTTTTCGCAACAATGTTTACTGGTAACGACCATCAAAGGTTTACAAATGACAGCCGCGACCATGGCTCAACGTGGTTTCCGAGGCACGAAGCGGATATGTTATGAGTGGTCACCCATCCCCGGACAGACTTTAGTAAGGGTAGCTTAACCTTCGTTCGACCCGTGCGGATAAATTCCTTGAAACTGTAAATCATTAATTTATTTGAATCTTCATAACACGAAGCTATGCTCTTATATACGTTAATACTTTCCCCGAATGATTGTATAAGATTAATCAGCTACTGAATTTTCAACATTCTGATCTATGACCGAAAGTTCACTTCACCTTAATAACGTTATTTTCCACAAGTCATTTGCGAAAGCTGTTAAAGTCTACTGATCATAATTTATGACTATAAATGGTGCCATTACACTAGCCAGATACACACAAGGTGCTATACCTGTTAACCAATCACATGGCTGATAATAAAATCCTAGGTGCCAACGGTAAACCTGATTAGCAACCGACTAAACGATTTCCCTTGTTGATACTATTCACCGTAAATTAAAATGAGCAGACACGAAAAAAAAAATACGGGATTTTTCGTTTGACAAAACCAGTGTTTTAATATAAAAATTCACAATCAACGTCATGGGGAGAGGCCTTAGACCAGCAATGGGATAATGCAGGCTAGCAGCAGGGCTAGCATGGCCGGAGATATTCTTTCCACGGGGAGAGGATAAAATACTATTCCCCTCTGTCATTTTTGTCCACCCTCCGAGCATGGCGACATGGGTGGATAAACTATTCACGGGGATAAACCAGGGGAAACGCTTGTCCTCGAAATTATTGCCATTATAAGAAAACTTTTATGAAATTACACAATAGTCGAGAATGTCATGTAAACCAAAGTACTTTCATCGTTTTATTACATCTGTACTGGATATTTATTTTGTTTTGTTGTCAATTGGGATTGCTCGAATCGCGAAATCTTTCACTAGTCGCCATGCTTTAAGCCGTGGATGAGTATCCACGTCTAATGTCAAAAAGTGATATAATTCTCTTTCCCCCTGTTGCCGTGCTTTGGCAGGTGGATAAGATAATTTTATCCCTTGTCAGTGGAAATAACCGGTGGATAAAAGTTATATCCCCAGCCCATGCTAGCCCTGCAGGGCTAATGGCAATAATTTCGAGGACAAGCGTTTCCCCTGGTTTATCCCCGTAAATAGTTTATCCACCTATGTCGCCATGCTCGGAGGGTGGATAAAAATGACAGAGGGGAATAGTATTTTATCCTCTCCCCGTGGAAAGAATATCTCCGGCCATGCTAGCCCTGCTGCAGTAGTCAGTAGTAGAAGTAAACTCAATCTACAGGTGGTTATAGTTGAGCTAAGTAGCATTTTAATTGAAACAACAGTGTGTATACTTGAGTGTGTTCTGAATTGAAGTGTAGACCACGGTATGTACGTCGCGCGCCGTGAAATATGCAAATGTGTCCATTGAAAGTTTCACGTTCATGAAGCCGACAATTGAATTTTAAACTTGCCTTGTTTTCGTGAGAGTTTTGCGTGGTCTTGTGGCTATTTGTTACATCGTAGTGTGCATGGACATTCGACTCAGCTCGTGAATAACTATGATGCATGAGTTTTTTTTTTTATGTATTTTCAATGTTTCATTTGTTTTGTTTGGAGTTTTTGTAAGTTTTCGCATGCAATTAATTCCTTTTTATCGAAAATGCAAATCGTAATAGTGAAAGTTTCCCCCTTTATTTCCTCATTTTCTCTTTCTAAATAAATTCTTTTTAATTGTAGTTTTGTCCTTTTCATAGAAATTAACGTACAAGGAAAATACGACAGGAAGTTACTGCAATTAATGATATCATTAAACTTATTTTCGTAACATTCAATCATTCAACTTCACACTTTTTTGCTATGAAATTGTGATTGTTAGCACGATAGTATTTATTAAAAATAATGCTAGAAAATGGACATAAGTATTAGTCGAATGCATCGTCACGTGCAATTTCTCACTTGAAAGTAATGTTGCGTGTCGGTTGGCCGATACTCGCTGTGTACTGGTGTTAACGAGTGTGCGTGTTTTTTCAGGGCTATCCGGCGTTACAAGGGTACATGGCGCCGGGGTACTACCAGCAGTACGCAACCGCCTACAGTAACCCTCAAGCTGCAGCAGCAGGTATGTCAGAAATAATAAATGAATTTGGGGCAAAAGAAAGTCGTACAAGCGTATTACAAAATGGCAAATTTGTGAGTTTGATCTCTATCCACTGCTCTCGAACAATTTGAACCTACTCCAGGCACGAGCTTAGTTTGGAGGGCTTACAAAGACTACCAAGTAATATTCAACCCACATTGCTAGTCAGCTTTTTAAAAAACAAAATAAATGTCCCTAACATGGGTTATATTGAGAAGTATTCTGGAACTCCATACTATGTAATTCTTCGAAAGAAAAAAATCTCAATGTTTGGTAAATATTCATGATATTCTCTTCTGTACCTACCCTATGAAAACGTGTACCTAGAAACATTACCATCATCAACTGCTAAGCCGTTTTCTAACTATGGGGTCGACTTCCAATTTAAGCAAACCGTTTTTCAGTTAGATCAACCGATTTTATCTTGTATTCCGTAGTAATAAGGATGGCACTATAAGCAAAAACACGAAAACATACCAATTGTTTACTGCAGCTGTCATTTGTCATACCACCAACGCAATAGAAGTCAAAATCAGTTAAACGAATTGTAAAAAAGGTTTATTAAAATGTCGACTCTTATTTCTAATGGGGTATAGAATATATTAAATCCTAAAGCTTACTAACGAATGGACCTATTTTGATGTTGTTTCGTTTGAACCCATTTTGAACCATTACAGAGTTCATGCTTAGCGTGTTTGGTCGCTGCTATTGATAAAGTTAGTCAAATTTGGCGCGCTTAATGATCCTTATCAACTTTATTGCATATTGTTTATAACAGCACGTACTGAGCCTATTCTTAGTGCGTAAGCGCATGTAAAGATTCGCTAATTTTGATCGTATCTAATACTACCACTTGCTCGCTTCTCGACCTACACTACTATAGCCTTTGGGCAGTCACAAATGAAGTGGCTTTTTCTATTGGTAAAAGAGTTATTAAAATCGGTTTAAGAGATCTAGAGATTACCCCCCTAGAACGTCACAAAGACACAAAATTTACCTCTTTATAATATTAGTATAGAGAGAGAGTAGATGTATGCGTACAGTACTTACAATATATTCTAAAATCAGTGCAAATTAGAATTATAAAAATTAGGCTGAAATCAGACATTAAACAAGACGGTCTCCCAAAATCCCGGCCTTCACAAATTCCTAGTATATTTTCTGGTAAGAAGAAATAGTGCAACAATCTCTCCAGCATCTAATTCCGTGGTAACTGAAATAAAAGTGAACCTATGTTGTCAAACATACGTGTCGCTATCAGTGATTCCTATCTGCCACCTCGATGCTATTGTTATCAACTGGCGTGTTAACTCACGACTTACTGCGAGCATTTTTATAGCTAAGGCGCTCCACAGACAGAGCAACTTTAGTTGAAGAAACTGACAACTTTTTGGAGTTATTGTTAAAATGATGATTTTCACACAATCCATTCATCGTTTCTTTGTTCTTCCGCCCCTCTTGTGAACCTTCCACATTCTTATTAAAAGCTTTCCCCGCAATCCTCATTCGCATCACGTCATCAAATCTAAAATTGAGGTTGGCTTCTAGTTTAGTTGCCAGTTAAAGCAACAAAAGGGCCCAGCTTACTGTTCCTGCGATTTTAAATAATCTTTTCAAACACATGGTCAAAACTGACTAGCTTTAGTTGCAGGACATAGCGAGGTAATAAAAATGCTCAATCCAACCCTATCTATATAAACTAATGTTATTAACGGGTAAAGTCGCTAAGTTTGTGACGCTGTAGGGGGTAATTTCCGGATCTACGGAACCGATTTTAAGTGTCATAGGCTATATTTTATTTTCAAAACTAAGAGGCGTCGGAGGGGGTGTAAAAGTACTCAAAGCACGCGGATGAAGTTGCGAGCGAAGTGCTTGTCCTAAATATAAGTAAACGGCTAGTTGCCTGTTTTCGCATTGTAGAAATCAAATTTGCTCTGTCCATTTAGCGCTATAGTGACTGGTTTGTCGTAATGTCAATGTCAAAGTCAAAGCAGTTAGATGTCGCTTTTCTATACTAATATTATAAAGAGGAAAGGTTTGATTGTTTGTTTGTTTGCATTGAATAGGCTCCGAAACTACTGGACAGATTTCAAAAATTCTTGCACCGTTGGGAAGCTCCACTATACCCGGGTGACATAGGCTACTTTTTATCCCTGTATTCCCACGGGAACGAGAACTACGCGGGTGAAACCGCGTGACGTCTGCTAGTGAGATATAAATTTGTTACCAGCAGGGCTATTGCGTATTTCCGTTGGCAGTTCATAGTGATGTCACTGCACAAAGTGTTCAACGATTAACTGTCAAACAGCTAGTTTCGTATTGGCTATCATCAGTGTGTATCTAGGATGACGTCACTCGCAGAGATGAGATGTAGCGCACAACACCCCGTCTGATATTCACCGTAACTGAAGGTCTACTTACGACCGACATTAATATTCTATCTCAATCCAAATCCCGTTCCTTTGTTTTTGACGGCTGCTTCTGATTGGACATCTTTAAGACTCGGATAGGCGAATTCGGTCGTTGATTGGTTACAGACAAAGATCGGGATCAAGATAGCAACCGAGATACGAAATGATAGCCAATATGTATATCTGCCTTGTTATAAGATTCACACATAAGTACTATTTTTTACCACAAAATAAACAAAAGTTGGTATGAAAATGAGTGCAAGAAGCTAAAACAGTCGAGTATCGAAGACTTGGCGACCAGCAGTGTGATTCTGAAAATTACCGCCTGAAAAAGTAGGTGAAGTGAAGGTGATTTGAGTTGTCATTTCATTCCATTGAATAAATTATTATTATTATTATTATTGACAGTTGTTGCGAAATTTGTTCAAAAGAGTCACCGCGGCCCTGGAACGTAAAGGGCATTAAGAGGAACACGGATGGGTTTTAGTCAGTAAGAGTCTGACACTCCCTTCTGCTTCACCCAGAGCGGGTTCCATTCTATTGTTATTTTTTTTACTTTACATACTACAGTTTATACAAATAACAATAGAAAACATAAAATATAAGTCTTACCAATATAATCTTCATCCACTTATTCGCAAACAGGTCGATCGTTGGATTATAGATACGCTTGTTAAACTCGTCATTATTTGCGGGCTGTTTATTTTTGAAGTATTAATTAGAAGTATTATGTAAATTCTTTATATGGCAAAAGAAAATTGGTGGGATGCCAAATTATTTAAGGGTTCTTTTTCGTTTGAAAGATGCTCAATTTTATTCGGTAAGAATGAAGCTTTGACACTTAAATCTGTACTGAGTACCGAAACTTAATGAGTACTATCTGGCGACAATAGTGAGAAACACTATTGTTTTAGATACAAAATTTAATTTAAGTGAACTCTAAGCATTAAATCTTCCATACAGTCCCTCTGAAGTACTCGTTAGTGTCTGCTAAACCTTCTAAACTGCAGCCAGTAATATTGCGATGTATCTAATCTATAACATAACTTTTGTAACCATGATCTGAACCTAACTTGAAAAGCTATCAACAAATGTTTTAAGTCAAATGCTTACATTTTCTCTGTAAATGGAAATCCCATAGTTTTGGTTCAGTGAGCCAGTATTTTTACAGCTTTTGACCTATAGAGAGAGATCTGTTTACGGATGAATGGACGGAGATTGTACTGTCATTTCAGAAGTACTACGAGATGGAGCTTTGCATGTATTGTAAACTTGATATTTCTAAGCCTCAATTGTATCTTTAACTGTATCTTTAATTATTGTTATTGATGTTAAACCGTTTTAATTATGGTCAATAAATACCCCAGTGACTGACTTTGAAGAACTTGTGAAGTCAGTATGTAACTGCTTTTCTTATTAGGTTGTAAGTGTATACGTAATGGCCGCGTGTAATGTGCTTCTCGTTGTGTTCCAGCGGGCTACCGCATGAGCATGCCGGGCGGCGGGTCGGCGGGCGCGGGCGGCGGCTGGGGCGGGGGCCCGGCTCCGCTGATGTACGCGTCGCCCATGCCGTCCGCGCAGTACCCGTCGCAGTAGGCGCCCGCGCATCCCCCGCGACGCCGTGCAATGTCGCCTCATTCTGTGCCTCACGCGGTCCCCAGCGGGCCCGACGTAATACAATACGAACTCTGCGTCAATTTTGTAAAACTGTCTCTGGACAGATAAGTTTTGGTTTAGATTTTATTTTTGTACATGTCCAAACGGTTTTCCGTGTAGAGACTCCGATAAGTCGCGTTGCGTGCTTGCAACTACATTTGTATAAAATTGTTCTTGTTACTGTATAATATGACGGCGATGGTGATCACGTCGCAAATGTATATTTCATAGCATTGCACACTGTCAGTCGAGGGACCTAACATCGTCAGTAATAGCGGGTGGTGTGCCGAAATATATAAGTAATCGAGTTATCGTACATATCTCGAGATGTTGACATTGGCAGAGCAGTCAAACAGTGTACAAAAATGTTGGAATATAGCAATACCGTTCAGCTCATATTACAGGTGGTTAGTGACGGGAGTCCGGGGCCGGCTCTGGCCGGAACTCCGTGCCCTCCGGCGCCCGCCGCGGACTCCCCTCGCTGCTATTGACCGACCGTACCCACTAAATTATCCGAGTGTTGTCCGGCGCCATCTAGTTTCTATAGACACAACTAAATGACGCTATGTTCGCAGCACCGTACAGTTTCGGATTCACGGCGCAACGGTGTTAGTCGACCTACATAGATAGGACATAACGAAATAAATTATAAATTTTTAATGAAAAGTTATAAATATATATGGGGGGAGTAGTGTCGCGAGTGGCCTCGTGTACATACGTTGATATTTATTGGCGCCCTGCGCTGGCAGACTGAACTATGTTCCCCGAGACTCCTCACACGACGCGCCAGACAGTTTTGACCTATTTATATTAAGTTGGGCACATGTTGTTTTGTTTGACCTGAATTGTTATGATTTATTGTATGGAAACACTGGTGAGTCAATAAAGCTGTGGGTCTGGGACAACGGGTGTTTGATTTGCCGTCTAGATTATAGTCTACAGCAACTGTATTATGTTTCTGGGTCCAAATTTTTTTATATGAGTCGACTGCTAGGTCCGTCTGTGATCGAATACAGCAAACGTTCGGATGACGTGAATGATTAAAAATTATTGTAAATTCATAATGAGAAAGGTAAAATTTTTGTAAAAGGATAAATAAATAGTTTAAGTTTACAATTACTTTTGATTATTGTTGTATTATTAGTGGCGTCGATCTCTGTTATTATGTACCCTTTATGTGAAATGCCAGAACTATCAGTTTCACTAGATCACACAGATAAAGGAGGCATGCAGCCTCGTTCTGAAGTCTTTTATAACTTGGAACACTATAATGATTTGTTATTACTGTTATCACAGTGTGATAGGCCTTACACCATAAAAGCACAGCTCTCGTATATTGGTCTTACATATAAGAAGTTGTTGCCTTACTTGCTGAATGCTTATGTAGTGTACGGCCTATCTTAGCATATTAGTGAAATATTGCAACAAAAGTGTGCAGAAAATATACAATTTCATTACAAAACGAGTTGATTTACATTACACCTATTTGAGACAATACATTTCGAAATCAACGAATATTACTAATACTGTTAAAAATATAAAGTGATATTTTATTTACCCAAATTGAAATAAAGAACATTGAAAATATTTCGCATCAATATTTTAAAAGCGATTAGATAAAACACCCATACATAAACTAATACCAACCTCCTTATAAATAGACGTGGAGTAAAGTTGCAATAGCCTTAACTTAGTCCTAACCTTACAATTTTCATTTACACTAAGCGGAGACGAAAAGGGGGTTTCATTGGTGGTTTCTTATGCCCCTCTCTCAGTCTCTCGTATGACCTCCTCTTTGGGGTGGAGTCTGGGCCTAAAGGCCTTTCTATAGTCATGCGTGTTAGCGCCAGCTTGGAATAGAGACAAACATGTTTTTATTATCATGCGGGACTCGGCGGGACACCGGCGAAATGCGGTCACAGAGTACATTCATCTGGCCCGCACACGGGCGCAAACACTCATGACTTCTTAAATGCCCTCAATGTTGACTTGACTCCGCGTTTAAAAACGTACCTATCTTACACCTCTAACGCGGCCAGTTGTTATACAGTCGTCACGGCTATGTAACGCTAGGGCAGCCTTCAAGTCGTCTAAATACACCAGTTTCAAAGGCACTTGGTATTCTTGTAAGAAAGAAAACCGAAGTGTGAGCGGCCAAAACGGCTCCTATCTCTCTGCATACTACTACAATATGCTGCGGGAAACTTGATGGAGAAATATAAATAGTTGATTATCTCACCATCATAATGTGTTTGTCTGGGGCGAGAACTTACAAAGAAAAACCGTTTATGGGCTTTTGAATGTTATAATTTATCTTTATAAGATAGACTCTTTATAGAAATCATTATTTTACACCATCACAAAAAGACGCTGGTCAAATACAAACCCAAGAATGGTACAAAAACGTAAAAAGTGCCACAGCACAGAATCGTATTCTAGCCGGAGCAGTGGCTGTTAAGTTCGGTAAAGCTTTGGCTCAAGTTGAAGCGCCTGATAGACTCAAACTATTAGTTGCTGTCAATATGTATTTTGCTATTTCCCCATGAAAATAGCTCCTCTTCTCTCCTAGGCCAATATGAAAGTATATACAGTGTGTAAGGTAAGCTTAGTAGTAGCACAGTATAAATATTAATACAGTTGGACGCCGCCTTTGATCTCTGGAAAAATGCCGACGACTTCTACACGCGTAAAACTTGAATACGCGCCTCCCGCACTACGAACATCGTTATGTTCGCAGTGCGGAAGCGGCTTTCCCGCGTCTCGGCCCTCACACCCCGCACGATTGCCCTGTCGAGACGGCTTCGTCGGACGACTGTGGTAATAGTAAAAATACCGATACAGATCTTGGCTGAGGTGGCCAACAAAAAGGCTAATAATAAGGCTGTAACATGCTGCTGCTGCTGTGGTATGTAGGTAGGTACCTAAGTATGATAACAGCATTTTGCCTCGATACTGGAGTTAGCCCCAGCTGGCCAAGTCTTAACTAGTCAATTACCGCAATCCAGACACAATTAAATTACTATTGTTTGCGGACACCGGTGTCCACGCGGAGCCTAATGAGTTAACTCGTCATTACACAACAGCCTGCTTAGCATGAACACTGAAGAAACGGTCTTTGTCGTGTCTCGGAAGAAAAGAAATTAAGTGTTCATGCTACGCAGGCAGGTGTATTGAAAGAAATTTGACAGATTGAGGTTCCTGTCTATATAATCTGTCACTTTGCCGATTCGTCTGTAGACAAAGGCCGTTTCTTCGGTGTTCAATGTGTTCATGCTACGCAGGCAGGTTTGATTTCAAATAAGAATAGGAACGTCAATTACCTCAATCTGTCAAATGTCGCTTAAAAAGTAGGTACGGCCTGCAACGAAACCTTAAATCCGTATCAATTACTAATAAAATAATAATAATAAGTTTATTGTACAAAAATAAACACATGAGTTCTTAAAAATTAATTATAGTCTGAACATGAGAAGATTGTACAAGTGGTTGACAAAAAACAGTTTGAACAGCAGACTCCTGAACTAAGAAGAGAAAAGATAGAGGCAAACCACACGGGCGGTGCGGCGCCGCACCGCAAGCCATTTCGCCGCGCTGGCGATCACACGGGCAGAGCGGCGTCGCAACGTTCTGCGGAGCCGCGTCGGCGCCGCAGCGGCGGCAAAATGAGGGGTTGCCCTAATCCAGCATGCGTCCTTCCCTATGCTGCGCAAACAAACAACTGCGAGCGGCGCCGCTCCGGCTCCGCTCTGCTTACACCCTTCCCCGCCTCGTCTCGATTACGATGCGCGCGCGGCGCGGCGCCGGAGCACACCGCACGGCGCCATGTGGCTACAATGCATTTTTGTATATAGAAAACCGCAGCGGCGCCGCCCAGGCGCCGCGCCGCCCGTGTGGTTACACCCATACTTACTTGTATGTATCTCAGGAGACAAAAAACTCATACACTCGTCTTATTTTTGTTTTACCGAATCGAAGTTATTCAAGTTATTCAAAGTGAAAACTTGTGGAGTGTAAGCACTCCACAAGTTTTCACTTTGAATAACTTTTTATTTATTAATTCTGTTTGTTACACGGTTGTTTGTTGTTGTTGTTGTTGATATTTGTATTTGTTTTCATCTCCCTGACTCCTCTAGAATGTGTGAACAAGGCGCTGTTTGCATGGAAGGGCTCGAGAGATTATCTCTAATGTTAACAAATCTCTTGAGAGTAAAATTTAAAAAAATATTCTTAAATTATATTTTTTTTACAAACCTCGTTTTGCTGATCTTACCCAATTTATTCAAATTGACAGCTATTACGTCACAACATGGCGCAAAGTGATTCCTATTCTCATTTGAAACGCATAGTAACTGGTTTGATTCCTGTAGGTACTTATGTATTATTAATAGGTAATCCGAAGTTTGGTATATTACCCGAATGATGACAATAGGCTCAATTCGTTAGAAAAAAAAAACAACTAAAAAAAATACTCGCAATGTAGAATATTTTGTAAAAAAAAATTAGTTCGTATGTGGCAAGATAGATGTCGCTACAAGTAGATCGTGGATTTCAAAACAAGGTTACAACTATTTACAGCAGTTATGGATAGTTGTAACCTTGTACAGACGCCAGCACATCAAGTTACCCCAATGTGTCAAAAGACATGGCCAATTTCTGTATGGGCGTTGGCATAGTTATCGAATTCAATGTACACCAACGATTTTTGGTTTTTATTATTCGTGAATATTGGTACATTGAATTGCAATAAATAAAACACATAAAGAACTTGTCATTACAACAGAATAGACGTAAACAGTTTCACTAAACCTTTAGGCAGATTGCTGGCAATAAGTGCATAGAATAGGATTTGCTATTAAAAACCTTAAGGCGCTTTAATGAATTATTTATTAAAATCAGACAGCAATAACAAAGTATATTAGATTACAATGTTTTTCTTTAAAGTATATTTTTATGGGTTGCCATAAAAATATACTTAAAAGAATCATTGACCAAAACAGGTTTATTGTCCAATTAACAAGAAAAACACAAAATAAAACAAAAGAGCATAAATAATAATTTATTTATTACAGAAAATAAATACAAATATTTTGTTACATTATAATATACCTATCGTAAATGCCTACCTATATAACTCAATATACATTACAGCGATGAGTTAGTGTTAAACGAGTCACAGGTCTACCAACCAGCTTTGATGAAACAGAATATATTTATTTCATTCATACACTAGACAGCATTAAGTTTAAGGTTTTGTAGTGCTTCAGTCATTATATAAATAACTGCTTTGAACATAGTAAAACAAATACAAGCATAGATGGATACATTATTTTATCATTGTGATTGCCGGACAAAGATTCGCTTTTGTATACATTAGTCTAATATTCTTGAATTGTTATCTAAAAATCCTGCTGGCATTTGAATATTATTTTGGTGTCTTGCCCAACCAAGGTACCAGATTATTGTCATACCGTGACAACAAGAGCCAACGGTCGTGTTCCCTACAAGGCAATTACAGTAGTACCCTAAAATAGCATACAAGACAGAATCACCATCATGTTCTGTTTCAAATAATACATAAGAAAAGTAAACTAAATCAGAGTCCAGTATTATTAACAAGGTAATCATGTGGTAGAAGGTATCAGAAAATAATCGCTAAACACCTTAGACTATATACCTCTAGACGTAGCCCAATTTACAGTGTCAAGTGTGGAAGTGAGACGCAATAATACAAAGTTCGTAGGAAAATTGAGACAAAGCATCGTATCTTCTGTCCCTTACGGCGTGCCGGATTTTTGCATGGCTAACTTTTGAATGTTAGCCAAACAAAGAGCTGTCACTGTCACGTATATTATTATGCTCGATTTAATTTAAGTTTTCGGATGGTTTTTGCAATTTTTGTAATAGTTTAAGTCATTTAATGAGAAATAGACTCCATTAGATAAGTGTTTAGTGTATGGTGAATGCGCTACGATGGGAGGATGCAGTATAATAGGCTGTAAAAGCCGCTCAGAAAAGGCCAATAACAAAATCTCTTTTCATTCGTAAGTATTCAATACTGTTAGTGTTATAGTATGATTATTGAATTTATACATTTGTGCGCTTTTATTGTCATGGCTTTCAGACCAAAATATGGAAGATTTCTTAAAATAAACTTGATTTCTTATATCACATAACCTAGGAATACATACTTACAGTGTTGCTACACGTTTCAAATCTTTTCCCTAAACTGTCAGGCCTAATGTTCAAAAGGTGGGCATAATAATCAAATAAATCCATGGTGGCTAAACACACAAATTTGTGAGCGAACCCTTATTTTTAAGTTTAAGTGAACATGTGTACGAACGAACAGAGCCCTTTCGACAATCATTAAGTTTTACTCTTGAAGGCAATCGCGTAGGTACTTAAAGATATTTGGAAGTAAGAATTCATGTTATAAATAAATGTTAAGTATAAACAAAAAATTAGATATTTTCAAAATAAGTTGGTTTTGTCTAAAGAACAATAGTTATTATACAGCAATGTCAATGTCACACTGGATGTCAGCCATACCTCAATATATTTTAATGATAAATAACACGCGAAAAAATAATGTAGTGTTCTTCTAAAGAGTTACTTCTATGTACACACATCAAGCTTCACCTGGTAGTAGTGTATTTTATTTGAGAGAATCAAGGTAAGATTGAAAGTAGGTATTTTACGTGAAATTATATTTTCTCACACATGGATACTTCTACACTCTTATTACCACGTTGTATACGTAAATTATAATTTACAATAGTGCTAAAATTGGAACCCGCAGTTAAGTAGAATTTTGGTCGTATTTTGGGACTTTTTTAAGGAATAGCAACACTGAACTTTTATATTGCTGTCGCATGTGCGGCCACGCGGTAGCTCGATCTAGAGGTATATTATATAAGCTAAACACAAACACAATAGGGACGTTGACAATGACATTATATTGTCATTTGACATAAACAAAAACACACTGTCAATGTCAAACCAGTAAACTTGTTCCGTTTTAAAGCTTATTTTGGGTGAATTAGATAAAAACGCATTAAAATATATTATTATATTGATAAGACTATTCTATAAAATGCAACAAATACCAATGAATACAATCGTATGAATAAAATGTTCCTAATATAATGCAATATGCATTTGTCGATCATATCACACATTTTCTACAAGTAGTACACGTGATTTGGAACGTCCTTTATTTTATTTATCTTTCTCTATGGTCCATTATGGCGGAACTTGACAACCGGTTCTTTGAATTCTTCTTGCATTACTTATTATTTTGAAATAAAAACTGACAAGTTCAGAGAAGCTAAAAACTACTTAAGAATTCATTATTCTATTTTTATTTTACAATGTATTTACTATGTATGTGTACACGGAATGTCATTTTTGTCCATCTCCTTTCTTTGATCGTTTTTCAACATTATGTCAAACAGAATAAGTTACCTATTCAATTGGGAAAATTTGACACATTGGGGTAACTTGACGTGCTGGCGTCTGTACTTCGTAGAATATTTATGTAGCTACTCTACAAAAATCGAACTTGTACGTGTTTAACATAGATAATAAAAGAGTGCCTCGTTGGTTGGTTGCAACTTTGCAAGTCCTGACTGCCAAGCGTGAAGTCCGATTCCCGAGTCGGGTCAAGTGATATTCTGTTTTCATATCTAGCAGCAGCCCGGAGCCTAGATTTGGGCCCAATAGGCTAGTTGACTAAAGTTTTTAGTCCCTCATCTACATTAGGTACTAGAAAATATTCGACGCATTTTTTTTTCTTTTTTCACGTAGGTAATCAAAAAATAGCGGCGATACATCGAGTCAAAATGTCGCATGACGTCACTATCCTCAGTTTATACTTAAAAATGACGTTACAAGCCCCCTTTCCTCAATTTTAATGCGCTTAATCGCATTTAGTTGAGGAAACTAGTTAGTTAGAAAGTACTTAGTTTTCCATCAAACTGAAAAAGGAAAAAAATACCTACTTAAATAAATATTCCACAACTTTCACACAACGCCATCTAGTCTTAAGCTAAGCAGAGCTTGTGTTATGGGTACTAAACAGCTGATAAACATACATATATATTTCTAAATATATAGCTACATATTATAGAAAAATAACACCCAGACACAGAACATAAATGATCACGCATATCACACAAACATTTTTCCTGGGTGGGAATCGACCTCCGGTATAGCAGTTAGGCCACTAACTAATAGACCAACAGGTTAGTCTAAATACTTGTAGGTACCTACCTACATTATTTTTGATAATCTAACAGAATTTAACTGATGGACTTATAATTATATTTTGATATTCATATTCTGTCAACATGCCTATTGATGACAGTAGCCTCTTTCCCTATAACATGGGAAACAACTTCCGTGTCCCATGAGTCAAATATCAAGTTCACACATGTGAACCTGCATACGGTCATACCTGACGAAATATATCTGGGTATACTACATAACAGGTACCTACACCTCTGCCCAACCCTTAGAGGATTACAGGCGTGATGTTCTGTTCTGTTAAATTTCTCAGCATTTAACAGCCCGGAGTCTGAGTGTTAACGCAAATGGCCCATAGACGCCCCTTAATACCTACATGGGACTTTAATTAAACAGGCGAAATGTGAATGTCATACGGCTTATCCTCTGCCTAACCCTTTAGTGAATATAGTCGTTATGTAAGTACACGACACTGTTCTCTGCAATCTTCAAAAAAAATATCAAAACACTTTTACATTCCTACTTATTTACTAACATTTTATACTTCAATAGAAAAAAAAAACAAAAATATCTGGTTACCTGCAGTCTCCGAATTTTATATCTGTAGGTAGGTACGCAACGAACAAGTTTTCATGGTTCAATAAATACCTACCTATACTTAATTTGAAATCGAAGTGCTAGGTTATCGACATTTGCTGCTGACCGTTCCTACCCCACAGAGTGAAGGTACCTATAGTACCCCCCTTCTTGCAAGTTATGTTTAAGTCCCGCGTGCTTCGAGTCTAAGGCCATAAACTAGGCTTAAAGAAACTGAATCGAAAAAAATCCAACAACTATCAGAATGTAGGTAACCTTTTACTTAGTTAAGCAACTATTACCTGCGTGAATAATCTCAATATTTCTTCCTTTTCCAACTATGAATTCTATCTTCTATTTTCCCCAATACCTACATTTTATTTTTATCGGCAGACTCATCAAAGTCTAACAACTTCAATAAAATAACTCTATGATTCAAAATAACCCACGTAAAGAAAATACAACACAAATTCCCTTTTGTGTCCTCGTCCTACAGACTCCTACACAAGTTCGTCCGACATTGAAATATGAAAATTTACAAAATATAATTATCTTGATGATTCAACTGGGTAGATCCAGTTCATAAATATGTTTTATTAACCTCTGCTTGTCTCCTGTGGCACCCAGCGTTCTTTGCCGAAACGATGATTATAATCCTTAACCCACTTGTGACATCACAAGCAAAACAACAAGCATTTTATAATTCCTGTGAGAAATCCGTGCGGGGTTCGGGAATGACGTGAAAATTGCAATGACAGTGATCTAAAAATAAGGCCGACAGCGTCGCGCCACTGCGTGCGCGCTCTCTTCAGTCGAGGACCAACCGTCGCGAGTTACAGTCGAACGAACATAAATCAGCAGCCATGGTGTACGAGAGTGACTTCTACACGACCCGCCGCCCCTACAGGCCCAGCTCCAGCTACAGCACCGTGACGGTGAGTGCCGTCCTCTAACACCTTCTACTGAGCGTGCCTCGCACCTCGCTCCACTCTCTCCCGGGAGCCGGACGCCCCTCGCACCAGCTCGACCTTCGCCACTCGCGTCCCTCAACAAACGGCTATCGACGCCACTCCCGCCTTATCGATTATGTACATAGTGTTCTTGTTCAGTGACAAACCCTCTAAATGTTAACGTGATACTATGATTTCTCGCTGTCTTCCCAAGTGTTGACTTGTTCCAGTTTTCGTTAGGTCGCTTGTAAACATCATTGCTAATGATAAAATAGATCTATGTCTCCAGTTCTTTCTGAAAGGACTTTGGGTTAGATAGGCGTCGTTCGTGGTAGCGTTCCGCAAGTGGGTCATTTCGAATCGAGAATCGGAGTCGGAAAGCGGAGCTACCGGGCGCGCCAAATATAGCCGCGGCTGGAGCCGCGCCCGCCCGACTAACGGCGACTTCTCCGCTTGCAGCAGCAGCCGCTCGGCGACTGGGAGAAGGTGCCGTTCGTGCCGCGGCCGAGTCTCGTACCGGATCCGGTGACGGCGTTCGGACGGCGCTCGCGTCCCGGCGCGCGCCACTCCGTGCTCGAGCCGGTCACGCGGCAAAACATTGCGCCCCTGCCGGAGTCGAAACTGGCGCCGCTAGCGCCGTACGTGTCACCGCGAGATCAGACGAGAGCTCGTGTGCTGGCGGCCGTGGGCCAGCGCGGGCGCTGCCTGGAGGCGGACCCGCTGGGCACGCCGCGCGACCACATGGACGTGCTGCTAGCACAGTCCCACGGCAGGCCGCAGCACGCGGCGCACCGCCATGTCTTTTACAGCAACTACGCTTCGTATTGACGGGCGTAGAGTCTTTGTCGTGTGTCGCTTTCGCTATTGTAATCTAGTCGGTCGGGTCGGGTCGGTGCGAGGGTGGGCGGCGAGGTGTGATCGGCGGTGGCTATAGGGCGGGGTTGTTGCAGACGCCGCGTCACTACGTGGTGGTGGACCGCGACCCCGTGCTCCCGCGCCGCGCCGAGGAGCAGTACTCGTACTCGTACCAGAGCACGAGCGCGCGCTCGGCGGGCTCCGGCCTGCCCCAGCGCAGCACATACAGCAACACGGTGGAGCGGCGCACCGGCAGCGGGCCCGGCGGCTACTCGTACAGCAGCGAGCGCAGCAGCAACCTGGGCGGCCCCGGTGGCTACTCATACTCGTCCACGACGAGCGGCCGCCTGCCCTACGGCACCACCTACCGCCACTACTCGTACCGCGTGTAGCGCCCCGGCTCCCGCCCCGGCCCCACCTTGATGTCCCTGTCTCCCTAACCCTCAGCTCCCAACCCCCAGCTTCCCCCACATGTAACTACCTAATCAGTATTCGCTGTAACGTAATGTGATCGCTCTACTTTATTTTGTTCTCAAGTGGAAGTTGATCGTACTAGAGCTTTTTTTTTAATGTTATTTTAAATTATTTAAAATGTGATTTAGACTGAATTTTTAATAAAGCTTGCGTTTTCTAATATATTTCTATTTTCTTTGTGTCGTGTTCACGCAACAACCTAAAGAAACGGGTCGATGATGAGCTCGATCCTTGTTTACTAACAGAATACTTCCAGTTCCATGTTATCCACTCTATGTTGGTTTGTTCTATATAATAACTTCTTAATTATTTTATACGTGTAGGTATCTAGGGAATTTCAAATAGAAAGAAAATTACAAATACAAGTAGCAACTATAGAGTTAAACAGAAATATTACACTAGTCTAGCGTCTTATCAAAATAAACAATGTATGAAAATAACCAGAGTTGTTACGCATTGAAACACGAACATGACATCATAGTATTTCTAAATCCAAGAACACATTTTTTTAACTTTTTTATGACATGGCAATAATGGTTTTACGTAGGTACACAACATTTCTGGAAAAATACGAAGCACACAATCCTAAAATAGAACATGAACTTAGACAATAAATAAAACAGAAAATACTCGTCCACGAGAAAAGTTACCTGCCCATATGGTCTTTAGATTTCAAGGTATTTGTTCTAATTTATGGTCATTTAAAAACTACTATCTACATAATTATTTGGATATTATTCGTAGGTACCTACGTAGTTCACTACGTAGTTCACTATGTTGCTTTTAATGAGAACTAGAACTAAGCATATTGTAATGCTGTTTTGTAAAAGAACATTATAAAAATTTTAGTTGATTGTTTTCAATTTGACAGATAACAAATCATAGGAATACGATACGCAGAGTTCCATACCGGCCATAAGATGGGTACCTTTTCATGTGGACTGAGACATACTATACCTACAGACACCTAAGTGCAATCTAATCAGTTTGACAATAAGTTTAGACAGCCTAAATTGGACTACCAACCCAGAGCAGACCTTCCTGTGTTATTAAGGACAAAAAACTATGATTTTCAAATGAATAAGTTTAACTGGTGCCCATTTCCCTGACAGCCGTGGTCGTCAGTGTACTACCTACCCTACTACTCGTCATATGTTCCCTACTATTCCGAGCCGTACATATCGTATGTACCCAAGCTCTCACAGGTAAGTTCAAGACTTCAGTAGATAGTCCATTGTAAGTAGATCATCATTGGCTGCCAGGTATACGCCGCTATACATAAACACCGTCATGGACATATGCACTGAGTTAAGCACAGCTAAGTAAGTAACATTGCTTCCAGCACACGTAAGCAATATATGCATTATTATATTAAGATTGCATCCAATGTGCTTGATTACAGAAATAGCACGTACACGTCAGCAGTTGTAAATATGTAAATATTTTATTTATCGTGTTTATCTTCACGTTGTAGATATTGCCCAAATTTTAAGAATTTTGGCTTGATTTTCATTCCTCATAATTGTTACAATCTATTTAAATTAATTTACTGTTCAGTATAACCAAATAAAACAAATTTAAAATAAGTACTATTACAAAACAAAATGCCATGATTTTGATGCAGTTAAAGATACCTTGTTAATGCTTTAAAGCTCTAAGGATAACAACAAAAAGACCTTTTTATTTATTGTTATTCTTAGAGCTTCAAAGCAATATCAAGGTATCTTTAACTACATCAAAGCATGGCATTTTGTTTTGATCATGATCCCTGATGCCTATTTTATTTACATTCATTTTTGTTACCTAGTTATTTTAAATTTGTTATGACAGTTCAATAGCTTCAACTTTAGAGAACATTTTAATTTAGATACTTGCTACCTAATTCTTGTTATGAATAAAAACGTAAATACGATCGACAATATTTTAAGTAGATCCATAAGGTCAAAATCGGGCTAATAATCATAACTTGTGGGACCCCAATCGCAATCTTAATTGTAGAATATTTTTTTTAGCATTTTTAGGTACCTCCACATAGTTATAATTAATTGACTGTAAACTCTCTAATTTGAAGAATTTACGAATACTGTGGGCTACTTTGGTAAACCTTTTTGTTATTATTTACAAGCTCTGATATTGATGAACACTGTCAAAAGCCTTCAACAAGTCACATAACACAATTTGAAAGCATTGGATTAATCTTAAATCTTTTTAACCATGGAATATTCAGCAGTTCCACAAGTAGATGATACCAAGAACACGTCCAAGGTTATTTTAAATAAAACTCAACTTTTGAAAGAGTAAACAAGTCTGAAAAGTAAAACTTTTCAATCAATCAAATCTGTTTTAGTTCCCCTCGACCTAATTATGTACCGTTCAACAAGTCGTAAAATTAAATGTTCTTGCATTGTTAATTTTATAATATCTTGTGCCAGCATATATTGGAACTGAAGGGATGTCTACCTACATTTAAATAAGAAAATTCAAGTTACCTAAATAACTTTTAGCGAAACAGAAATTCTTTTCGACATATCAAAAGAGGTTAATGGTACCAAAGTATTTCCATCATTTGAGCGTGGCACAAGGGACATGAGAGTTGTATAATAATGCATGTGTCCGTAAACAACTTACGGGGTTTTGAAGAAATCTGATATAATTTAATGAGCTCGCCCTTTTTTTTCTTTCACATTATATATTTATAATATATTAATAAATCGTTATGGTAGTTTTCATACTTAAGTACCTACTTGGTATTTAAGAAATCTACGCTACAACACCCTAGAATGGAGCAAGAGAATACTATGAAACACAAATCAGCAGTACATAACAATATGTTATTTCAATCAAACAAAAATAAACGAAACTAAGTACCTACATGGAAAAATCGAAAAAGTTACTTGAAGTAAATATGTGAACGTACCTAAACGATATGTATTCGAATTGTAGCAGGTGGAATCCTGTAGTTTCTGCCTGTGTTTAGATATTGAAGGCGTAGGATTTGTATGCTCTGATTGGTTTTCAGCCAGAGAGCGCTAAAGAGCAACTAAGAATTTACATGAACACTTTTAGGATGTGTCAATTTTGAAATCTATTAACCTTAATCTCATTCTAAGACAATCTCTACCGAAATGGTTTAAGATGTTTTCGAAGTAAGTAGGTACCTAGCTAGTTAATAGACTATTCATAACTGCTTTCAATCTTAGAAAACATCTGCTGCAAGCGAAACGAGCAGTTTAATAGCAGCCAAAATGTTAATTCAGACATCTTTAATGGCAAGTGTTATGCAAGTCTGGCATAGCCAGAATTGCGATCTTAATCATAATTTAAACAGTCAGATATTTAGGTAGATGATAGTTTTATATCTCAAGAGCAGCGTTAGGTAGTCAATTTGGCATTTCAAGTGGGATCAACGACTCTATATGTTGCCCTTGGGTGATTCACTGTGCCTTGGATATAACTATGAATAGTTCGATAATAATCATAGAAAAACGTTAGGGAAACTACGCAACATCTTCACGGCCGATAAACCTCTGTGTTTGATCATCAGTCTCCGTTGATAGCTCATAGCTTCGATCAATTGATCGAAGGCTCATAGTGATGATTACTGGGCAAAGCGTTCAACAATGATCTCTCAAACACCCATTTTCAAAGTCAAAGTCAGTTAATTTATTTCAATTAGACCGATAACTTTTGAACGTATAGTTAAAAGTTATGAAAATAAGAAAATCATTCTAGTTTCGTATTGGCTATTATCAGTGTGTATGAAGGACGACGCCATGCGCATGGAAGGACTAAGGTTTGAGTTTCTCTTCGGAGTCGAATGAAAAATGAAGAGATCCGCAAGAGAACTATACCTAAATTAAAAAATACTTCATTTACCGAACAAATGGATTCATTGTGTTTTTAATGAAATTGCTAGACGAAAATTCATTTTACAAAACAAATTATTATGTTTTTACAGTTGTTCAATGGTCCACGTAGACTGCCAGAATCATGACGGGTAAAATATATCAGACCAACCTCATGTTGAAATAAGTTTTCTATCAAGAATAAACAACTGTTGATTTGAAATATATCTACTACTACCTACATATTTCGGAATTTTCATTACAATATGTTTTTATAGTGTCTTTTATTTAACTTGCACGTGCATTGATTGTATACGCAGCGAAAACAGATAATGTGTTTATGAATGCTAGAGGAAATGGTCAATCTTGTGGTGTGATTAACTTTAAAAACAAACTCTTTGTAAAATGCCTCAGACAGCACGTTAAGCCGTCCCAGTTGTGATTTCTAGATCTTTGACAGTCGTCCGTTACAAGTCCCGAAAGTCTGACATCCAGTTCAATCAAGGGTTATTATTTTACCTGGTCGGCTTGTGATGATCAGGCAGTCGATCCATGTAAAATAATGGTAATCAGCTGCAAGTGCTGCAACCGGTTACACTGGAAACCGACCCGAACACAATTGAGAAGAAGGCACGCACCTCTGACTTTTCTGATTCATGCGCGGATTGTATAATTATCATTTGCTTCAAAAACGGTGAAGGAAAACATCGTGAGGAAACCGGCATGCCTGAGAGATATATGTCTCGACGGCATGTGATGCCAAGTCAGAGGCCCATGGGCGGCATTAAAACTCTGACACCAGGTTAGTTACTAACCACACGATGAGAAGAAGAAGAATTGAGAAAAGGCTACTAAGGCAGATGTTGACTAATGATTAATATATTATAGTGGTAATAAAATATGTCTATGACGAGAGAAGGTAAGAATCCCAAGCGTCAAAATAATTGTTCGCATTGCAGTCAACGGAAAAAGTGACGATAGAACTGGCAGCATTGCTACGTTGAATGGAAATACTGATTCTTTGGCGAACCGGCCAAACTTTTCTTCACGTGAAGAGTCGACCCAAGAAACTATACAGGCTCTGGGACCCCATGGTTCATAAATAATTGATGTGTTAGGTAAGCCTGTACCAAGCTGGTACTAGTTTAAGAACGCAAATGAACGTACAAAAATCTTCAATTTAAATTTCCAAGTGTTTTAGTTATTTATTGTAGTGTATGTACACAATTCCATACAGTAGGTAATTACAGCAATACCTACACGTAACACGGGAGACGTGGCAGCATGCCAATGTACAACTTACTGTAATCAAAACGAACGCTAAAAACATTCTTCGTCGCAATAAAATATATGTTCAAAAACAAAATCGTTTACAATTATACTAGATTTATAACAAGAGCTAACTTAATACCAACACTTCTCGTAGTCAGATGTATTAGACAAAAGAGAACCAATTCGTAAACTTACTGAAGAGTAGATTGTTGATTTGAAGATAATAATTCACAGTCCATCATAATCAAGGATGCAATAAATTTTAAGAAGGAAATAAAAATCACGATGAAAGATCAAGGCGAAATTTAAATTACTTGTGAGATCGCTTGGAAGCTTAAAAAGCAGTAACACTTAAAGCATAATTGACAGTAAAAGAAGATATATACTAGCAAATAAATAATAAACTGTGATTGATGAAACTTCAGATCAAACTAATATACGTTTTAGAGTTATTTATCCAGTTCTGCAGAAAAACAGTAAAACTTAAACATTCCAAATTTACCGTTAACGAAGAACCTTGAAAATTAATTTACGATGTTATCCAAAACACTGGCCGGATGTATCACTCCCTTGACAAAGTGTGAAAACAAAAGCTGGAGCCGGATCAAGGGATAACCATTTTGGCAACTGGGTAGAAGCCAAGAATACTATGAACGCCCATGTTATTCTAGGAAACCTATAGAACATTCTACTCTTCAAAACTTCCAACTATCTTTAGCATTTCCTCTAAGCTAGAACATGAGATAACACCGATAACACAAACGACGACGCGACAAATTATTTAAAGATCCGATGATTGGTAAGTAGCTGGCAACGATGGACATACCTAGTAACTTGATAGCGAGGCCCGTCACTTTTCCATACCTGATTGATGCTTTCCTGTTGATTGAAACTTGGCTATAAAACGACTGAGTACACAAATTGTATTAGGTACTTTGGAAAATGTCTGGTACGAAGAAGTAGATGAGAAATAAATGAACAGTTAAAAATCGAAAAATGTGCCAGTAGCAGCTGCTCATTAACGTTAAAAACAAGGTTATGGCTCCTAACAGTTAGATCATGTTTCTATTATATAAATAGAAGGTAGGAAAGTCGCTATGGTAATAAAAGTTGCAATCACTCTCGCCCTCTCCGTTGCGGCGTGTGCGCAGCGAAATAATCTAATTTTACAACACTCGGCCGATGATTCACGCCGCCATTGAGACGTACAGTAAGGTCCACCACCAAAATAGCCCTATGATTTAACGTATTATAAACAAACAGAACTTTACAGAACTGTGTAGGATTCCATGTTTTGAGCAGAATTCCATTCTCAGGCAAATGCGTCAATGTTGCAACCTGCATTCATATCTCGTTACATCCTCACCCACATGTTTCGCTAGCAAAGCTTCAATAAATACATTATTATTAGATTCTACATTATACGGCATGACTTCTTTAATAACATTTAAAAATAAGTTTATCTTGCATGTACGATTATCATGAAAATACATTTCATGACTTGCTTTTCGCACTGCAGAATACACAAATTCTGTAGGATAACAGCATCGCATTCACTAATGTTTGGTTTGCCAATTCGTTTATTTAGCATGGCATTAAAGTTTTATTAGTGAGTTCACGAATGCGTAATGCGTAGTATTATCTCGATATTCTACTAGCTTTCGCATAGCTGTAATTCATTCCAGAGTAAGCATATGAGCTACCTCGTCTTTAAATGTAGATTTATCATCAATTGTATCTACTGTTTCAGACGTAGGTGATACATGATACGCCAATACAATGGAAACTTTATTAATAACCACGCATGGTGGTAACAGGGGGCCATATGCTCGCTCATAAACATATAAATTCATTGTTTTAGCCATCATAAAGCTTCAGCTACATTTCGATTGACCTTGAGCATTACAAACATTCCAGGCTGAGCTGATATACAGGCCGACTGCTCCTCGCACTGTCACTCGACTCGTGACATACCCGGAGGCACCTCACCATGTAGTGCGTGTGCGCGTGCGTCCCTCAGTAGTCCTGCGTGAGTTGGACCGCATCGCGTACCGCCGTCGCCCCGAATTTTCCGTCTCAGCCGTCGACGACTTTTTCCGCTCTGAATCCACCAAGGTAGGTAAATCCCTCGTTATTATAACGACTGTCTGTTATACCTTTTCACTAAATTACTGGTATTCATTTATTCAACCGCATCTAGTTAATAGACTGGATGAACTAAAAGTGAAGACCTCCTTTTAATATCAATGGGATAAGGCTACCTTTTCTTTACGCATAAATACTAAATGAGCAGATCAAGAACGAAAATTGCGGTTCACAAGGCCTGGTTATGTATTCCTTTACGATCGCTCAGTTTTCCTCGAACAGATCACTTTGGGTGCTCTTTCTAAAAATGGTGCTTAATTATTTCAGAACTTCGAAGATGAGACCAGCCGCATCCGCGCTGACACCGCTGCGCTGCTCACGCGTGCACGTTCCGTTGTACCTCGCGCTAAGACCGTAGCACCCCTTGATGCGATTTATTCGTGAGTACCTACACTACACGTTCTTCCAGCACTCATTTCGCGATGGATCACTTTCATAAATGTTGTCAATATCTGAGTACCTACTCAGAGCAGGAACACCGCAAGAAACTCAGAATTTAGTGTCTTTTGAAGTCCAGACATTATCTTACATCAGATAATGTGAGAACCATACAAATTAGTGTCCGTGACGTTATATTGAGGAAAGATACACACAGACGGGTATGAGTTTTAGAAAAGAACTACCCACGTATCTTTTCTTCTTCTCTATCACGTAGGTACATTCAAAGATTTTTGTAAGTCATCGCTTTTTAGCGATAAGGCTATGCATTGTAAATTTGTAACACATAACGCAGCTGGTGTACAATAAAGTATTCTATTATATTCTACTAAAATTATTCTTTGTGCTATCACATCATCACTAGATGGTGGTTAACGTTCCAAACACATTTCCAGAGATACAAAAATATCTTTACTGGCATTCTTGGACTCAATAACGTCCAGCAGACCCTGCACATGCACCAGTTGCAAGGCTGGGTCAAGTTTTTCTTGGCCTGAAGTAACACTACTAAAATAGCCGGTCCATTGATGCGTCTATCTATCAAAAGACCGCCCTGGCAGTGACATTGAAGACACAACTACCTGTCGCATGTCATTTGGCAATCATGTAGGCACCTAACTACCTACACACGATGCAATAATGAAAAACCTGTCTTGCTGCCAAATCCAATGAACTTCAGGGGTTCGGAAATGAAAAAAATGTGACCTTCAAGAAGGAAGGATGTCCGTTCTATTGGTGTACATTTCATTCCTTTTTTCTTGCGTCAGCGCATATTTTGCGAGTGACGTTGTACGTGTCCAGCGGTTTTATTTATAGTCCGGTTAAATGTCAGCGTTTGTTGTCTTATGTCCACTAATAAAACAGCTAACGATTTATTTTCATTTATGTCTTGGCGTGTTTACCGTGACGCAAGGAACATTATAACATCCGTTACCCACTCATAAACTGCGGTTATTAATTTTTCTTACAACTTCATCAACAGATATTCGTACGGGGAACCAGTTCCGTATCGTTTCAGCAATGAGGCTTACCTCGCCAAGCTCGTGGTGCCCCTGCGCAGCGTTGCCGACCACATCCGCAACATTTCTTACTACAACAAACCCGCCGAGAAGTTTACTGGTGAGAATATTAACAAATTCCTACATCGCACAGTGAATACAAAACACGATGTTCTCCAACTAAACGAATTTACAAAACCTGTTAGTTAATTCTATATTTGTTCTTAACTGTGTCGTCCGTTCTCCTTCAGTGTGACCACCGACTAACAGTTAAATTCCAGTGTGACCCTGTGGTAACCGTGAGGTGTTCTCGCCAGGACGCGGTCACCTCGCATGTCTGCAATACACCGGTAACAAGGCCTTCTCGAAGCGTAGGCCTCTCTACAAGGAGCTTAGCATCAGGGACGACGTGAACCTCCTCTCTTTCTATGCCAAGAACAGGCTCGCGGCCGCCGGTCTGGCCGTCGAGAGTGCCACAGGTACCTCGCCACCGTCGCATCGCTAGCGCTCGCTTACAACCCCTCGCTTAATTCTTTAAAATGAGTCTTTAAACCGGTCTAAAAGTGAAAAACTACGCCTTGATGGGCTTGACGGAGCACTAAACGAATATTAAACTGAGATATAAAGTCCGTGTCTAACCCTGCGTGTGGTGTCTCTTGCAGCGGGCGGCGCGCCGGAACAGCCGACGGCGGCGCAGTGCGCGTAGCTCCCTGCGGCGCGGCGCGGGCGCAGGGGCTGGCTCAGGGCAGCCCCGCGCTCGCGTCGCGTTCGCCCTTCGCGCTCTCTGATCTCGGTATAACACGCTAGAACTAACCAAGATCATCTATTTTTTTTATTCATATTACAGATTACGGTACCTATTTTTGTTACTATGTTTACGAGTTGCGACGAACGATTTATTTATTTACTAGTCATCGTTGTGATAGCGCGGTGTTCTGCGCCGAAATTTTGTCGGTGACCGAGACGTCTCGTTTTCACTTAACTCGACTGATTTTACTTAACAATAAAGAATTTTTACTGAAAATGTAGTTGTTTTAATCATTTGCACGCTCATTGTTCCCAATGTCACGCTTATAAATCCAAGCTTCAGTAACGCTTAGCTTTCTGACTAAAATTGTTTTAACTATTCGTATAACACACGTAAATAAATATGTTAAAATCACAATTTAAATTATTATATCCCTATAAGATATTTAGCTTAACGCTAAGTAAAATAAACACTGGATCCACATTTAAACTACACAAATACCATTATTTCTGGGATATGCTCACGCATATAATTCTAATTTAATCAATTTGGAAAAAAAAAAATCTCGGCCCAATTTAGACGCAACACTGGACAACTGCACTATCATTCGCATTACAGCATGAAGCAGCACTGAAAAAGTATACGAAGTCATAGCGAATACCATGCCATCAGAGTTTGTCATCGAGCTTGGTGCTGGGGTCTAACAGCTTCGATTAGACGGCATCATGATCATGAGCGTTGTACTGCATCGCTTACTGTCCGTCATCGTTCTTGTAACAATGACCATTGACATTCATCATTCATACTGTGGAATGATTAGCAGTTGTCAACTTAATGAGAGCTAATTGCTTCACCAATGGTCATTGGTTTATGGGACCCGCGTAACATTGGCCTCGGTGCAGTCAAGCTGCTCCCTTGGAGGCCGAGCCGCAAGTTCCAGGTCCCGCAGATGATGGAGGACCCTGCCCTAGAACTGAAGGCAGCTAAGGCTGATCGTGCAGCCCGATTCCGTGCGACTACCGTTGAGCCAGTGATGACTCCAGCAGCTGATTTGGCAGAAATTAAAAGGAAGAGGCAGGAGGAAGCACGCGCTGCCGAAGAAAAGTACGTATTCGTTCCTGTAATGTATTTCGGTTTAGGTATCTGTGTTAAACCGATAAGGTGGGGAATTTAACTGTCTTTTCACTTGTTACAGAGCACTGAAGGAGGAAGCCAAACGCGAGGCTGAACGTAAAGCTCAAGTACGTATCATTTATATACCTAATTATAATCTAACACACATATCAAACTTAAAATTGATAAAAAATATTAAAAAATAGTAGCACACCGGTGTTGGAAACCTAGGGTTCTAGCTACCAGTGATCAGAGTTCCAGAGAAAGGAACCTCTTAAGAACGCGAGCAGTATCCAGAAGTACCGTTTTCTGAATGATTCAGCTGCCTGACGAGAGCTGTTGATTAAGGTTTCCGGCTATTAAGCCATTAGCTGTCACAACGGTGCAATTATTGCCGAGTCTAACCCACATTAGGTTATCTTTATTTGCTTTCACAAAGTTTCTGCCATGTAGGACGTTACGCCGACAATCATTGCCTGTATCGATTCTATCCACCACTACTTTAAGAGGCTATCAGCTACAATGATCCTGTGAATGATGAATCGCTCCCTATGTCATTATTATTATTATATATGTATTTATTATATGTTCCCATATAATAATAAATAATTATAATCTAATAAAACCTTCACCACTTTTAGGCCGAACGTGAAGCAGCAGAAAAGAAGAGGGCAGAAGACGAAGCCCGTAAAGCAGAAGAGGCCAAACGTAAGGCTGACGAAGATGCTAGGATAGCTGAAGAAGCTCGCTTAGCTGAGGAGGCCCGTTTAGCTGAAGAAGCCAAGCTCGCAGAAGAGACCCGCAAGGCGGAGGAAGCAAGGCTAGCTGAGGAAGCTAAGAAAGCAGAGGCGGCCCGTCTTGCCGAAGAAGCACGTTTAGCCGAAGAGGCAAAACTCGCAGAAGAAGCCCGTTTGGCTGAGGAAGCGAGGTTAGCTGAAGAAGAAGCAAAACTAGAGGAGGAAAGGCAGGCTGAACAGAGGAGACAAGAGGAACTCGCAAGGTTAGAAGAGTTAGAGAAACAAGCACAAGATGAGCGCGAAGCCGAACTAGCACGACAGGTATATTTTTAAATATTTTAGTCTTCTTACTCAGTCATGTTAGAACTCCAAAGAAACTAGTTTCTGCATTGCTATCATTTCAGGCTGCTGAATTAGCCGAGATTGCGAGACAAGAGTCCGAACTTGCGGCTGCGCGTCTTGAAGAGCTCTCACACAGTAGTTCTGCTGCTGATGTTCCTGAGCCTGAAGTCAGGTGAGGATTAAAGATTAATTATTTAGGCTATGTATGTATTTTCTTAATCACAAGATTTTGGTTTACACCTTACACATCTGGGATTGAGCCGGTTCCTTGTATTTTGCTGTAAAAGTTATGACACCATCGTTTTGACGGTTATTATTAGCGTCAAGAAGGACCGAATACAGTTTGCAGCGAACTTATACCTTGTCTAATTTAAGCGCTGCGATGTTTTTTCGGGTTTTCATAAAACCGCGATAACTTGAAAATTATAGATATTTTCTGAAATCTAAATGAGGCGCTAAGATACATGTGTCTAATATGGGTTAAGATACCTGAAATAAATATTTTTTTTTTACTAAGGGGCACACATTAAGAGCTATTCGTGTATGTTTATTCTACAGAGGCACATGCAATGGTTTTAGAGATATACGATTCATCAAAACGTTACTCCAGCAGGAAATGCAATATCTCGAAAATCTGAAGGGGCACAGATTTTATTTTTGAGGGCACATTTTGGCACACATATAAGCTCTCTGGCCATGCATAATTCTTCTCACTCCGATCATTCGTTTAGAATTTTCCTGCTAGAAAAACATTACCTTAGCAAGAATCGTTTTTTCCGTTTTTTTTTTCAAAACGACAGGGGGCACACATTTTTTATTTGAGGGCACATTTACAAGAGATAGGGCACCTAATATACCTACGTTCTACTCATATAACTCTAGAAGATACTTTCTTGCTGGGGTAATGTACACGTAAAAAGTACCGACGACTACCTAATTCAAAGATATAGAAACAAAAAACGACTAAAAACAAAACCCTGACAATTATTTTCAAATTTCCAATATTACTTTTCAGTGAACCTGCTGCAGATGAACCAGAACCCATTGTCGAAGAGCCGGAATCCCCTGAAATTTACTCTGATGCACCTGCCGAACCTGAGCCAGAAGCCGAACAGGCCGGAGACGTCAGCGAAGACGAGAAGGCAGAACCTGACCTAACTGATGAAGAATAAGCAACCATAGGCACTAATAAATATTTTATTGTTAAGAATTTTCTGTTATTTAATATTTGTATGTAAATGCTAAACATTATTCATGTGCATTTTCTTCTAGAGTAGACATGAATGGTGTGATAGCACCAAGGTGGTTAAGTCTATCACCTCCCTTTCTTCTGCGTAATCAAATTACGCATCAATGAAAGTCACCCTTCCTTGTGTATATGTATGTTTAGGAAATCTACCACCGTTAACCAAGAGAATTTTTTAACTAAAATTTAAATGTTTCTAGTGTAAGTGTTTTAATAATGTTATATTTTGTTAAATTTTAACAATAAAAGACATATTAACATGTTGGTTTTTATTCATGCATTTGGGTTGAGTGCATTCAAAGTTACAAAAACGCAATAGATACTGAACACAAAGCGGGCGGTTGGGTTAACGATCACGCACAAGTGGTCGTGGCCGGCCGAACGCTCAACTGATCGCAAGTTGCGTTGCGATGCGCGCTTTTCATTGCGCACAATAAAAAGCCTTTTTTGGAGGAAAAGAAAGAAAGTATTTATCCCAGCAATATTTTTTGTTAAAGTTACTTAATTATATGTATGGAATCTGTAGTTATCGGCTATGTGTCTATAGATCGGTCTTTTGATACCCTGTATACTATCTGCATTTAGGTAGGTATACCTATCTGCAAATATTTACTACAATTTTATTTAGGTAGAAATGTAAAATATCAATACTTAAATAATTTTTGTTTTAATAAATAAAAAAATATATTTAGAACACTTGAAACAATATCACTTATATCTTAGATATACCTAATTAAATTTTTACTACATTCTAAAAATTTTATAAGTCCATTTTCACCATTCCTTCGGCAGTTTGTGCCACTTCTTCTTTTGACACCGGTTTGTTTAACTTCTTTGCTTTTACTGGAGCTTTTATGACAGCTGGTGCGTTTTTGTGCTGAGTAGCTTTCGGTTTCTTGCTTATTTCAACAAATTCTTTATCAATGTCTTGTACTTTTTGTTTTATCTAGAATATAAAATACAAATAATTAGCAAAATTGATTTAATTCTTCATGGTGGAAGTATTATTTACAGAATACTATTGATAATAGATTATCTATAGCTTTTAACAAGGTAGGTACATTACCCTCAATAAAATCTGATTATGTTTACAAAATATTGTAAAATCTATTTTAAAAGAGTAAGTATGAAGTTCATGCACATTTTTCTCCATACGTTTTGGAATGGGCAACTAGAATCATTCTCATAACTTATAATTTGTAAGTCTAATGTTCAAAAGTGCCTATATGGGTCTAATAATTTAAATAAATGATTATGTAGACTTTAGTATAAGTACATAAAAAGACTTGTTATCTCTAAAAAAACGGTTGGCACAGTTTATGCATGTAGCATTTACTTGACTAACTACTAACAAGTATTTTAACACGAGATGAAAAAATAACCTTACATTTTTCAAACCCAAGTTGACTGCTTTGGCTTTCGTTTTCTTGAGGCTTTTAGCTCCAGCAACCTTGAAGACGTTAGCTTTGGGGCCCTTTTTATTACTTTTACCCATATTTACTGAAAAACTAATTGTTTTCTATCAAATTTATACCCACGTGTACGCGTAAAAGTCGCACAAAAACAATAACGAAAATATGTCAATTGTCAATGTCACTCAGCCTGTCAGTCAGTCTTTTATGTAAAAATCACGACTTTTATCGGTATCTTTTATAATCTGTGCAATTGCACTGGCAAAACTTGGATCTAAAGACAAAATACTGTAATGTCTGTTTTGATTTCAATACCTTGCGTTTCTCATAGCCTACTTCAAAGCAAGAAACTCACATCATCAAACAAGATCATAACATCACTACAAAATAATATCACATGAATGGCAGAAGTGATGACTTTAGCACACAAAATTGCCATGTAGAAAAACAGAACCTAGTAGCGTATCAAGTTGTACAAGAATTACACTGATACTGATGTCTCATGTCTGTCAGTGTATGCAACATTTTGCTATTTCAGTGATAAAGGGGCCGATTATTTGTTTTCTCAAAATATATCATTGATTACTTATCTTAACCCTTTTATTTGCGAAGAAGTACATAAACGCCGTCAAAATTACTTACTACTCCAAATACAACGGGAATATTTCCGCCATGGCTAAGGTAACAATTTAACACACCTGTTTACCCTCGCGTTTTTTTATTATTTTTTATCATTTAGCGATTCATATTTGCATACTGGACAATCTTGCTATATAAACTAGTTACAAATATCTGGTTTAACTCGTTGTTAACTGAGTTACTACAATTTAAAATCTGGTGGCATTTTAGACTGCGGATTTGGAATTTAAAGTCGTACCTATATAGTTATTCGTGCAATGGGCGATATCGTTGAAATTAAGGTAAATAAAATGAACTTCTGAATAAACACAAACCTGTTGATTGATGTACTGTGCTAGTAATAAGAACATAAGCAACAAGTTAGCTAATTGTGTTATATCCACACCTCCATTCATACAAGAAATCCTGTAAAGCCATGCTTGTTAGAAACTTATTTAAATAAGTAGAGGAGTGAAAATTGTTTGTTTCAATAGTGTACAAGTTCAAAAATTCTGTTACTTTTATGAATGCTACACAGGCTACACTACTGCCAAGTGCGTGAAATGTTTTATGTTCACACTCAGATTAAGTTGTATCCAAATGTATTTTTTTTTTTAAATCTTCTGTGAGTTATTCTTGTATCCTCTCACCTGAAAACAAAACGCTGAAGTTTACTGAAAAATTAAACAAATGAAGTTCCTATTTTTTTTTCTTTACAGCCAGTATTATATTCATACTGGCGAAGCTCATGCTCTTGGCGGGTGCGGATTGCACTCAACTTGAAGGAGATCCCATATGACATCAAAGCTGTCAGCTTGATCAAGGGCGGGGGAGAACAACACTGCAATGAGTACAGGGAAGTCAACCCTATGGAACAAGTCCCATCATTGTGTATAGGTAAATAAACAAATTACACAACTTTCATGCAATGCCATCTAGTCCCTAGCTAAGCAGAGCTTGTGTTATGGGTACTTAGCAACCCAGTGCTTGTAGGATGGGTAAATTTACATGGATTAAGAGCAGCGGTTTTCAAAGCATCACAACCCACAGCAGCAGCAGTCAAAGCGAGTATTGGGTGGGCTCTGAAAATACTTTTGTTAGGTGGAGGGAGGTCTAGTCAACTTTTGGGAACCACTGATCTAAAGAATAAATATTAATCTGAATAGAATAGAATACTCTTTATTGTACACCAAACAAACTTACAAATTATAACTTTAAGCGCTACATAGGGTGATACAATGGGCGGACTTATTGCTAAAAGCGATCTCTTACAGACAACCTTTGGATGGACTTGATAGTGGAGGAGAAAACATGACTAGGCACTTTGTGGTGTACAATTTACATAAATACACATTTACAGAGTAATGAACTGAAAAACAATTTATTTTTATTTTTAAAGTTTTATGTAACAGATATTTCTTTTTTTGCAGATGGGCACACTCTAGTAGAGTCTCTTAACATCATGCATTACTTGGAGGAGACGAGACCAAATCAGAGACCTCTGATGCCACAGGATTGCTTCAAACGGGCAAAAGTTCGTGAAGTATGTGAGGTGCGTTGATTGGTTTATATTCATAATTTAAATAGGAAAGCTTAGATTTTTTGTTTGTTTGCTTGTCTTTGAGCATTTAGGTAAATGCTCTAAGTTGCTTGTAGGTAATTTAACTCAGATCCTACTTAACCAATTTCAAAATTTCTTTCGCCATTAGAAAGCTATGTTACCACTGAGTACGCAAAATACGCGCTTGGTCGTGGGGTTGCGGACACCTGCCGATGAACCTAAACCTAACCTACCACTGAGTATCGAAGGCTATAATTTTATTTTCAAAACTAAAAGGGGTAGGGGGGAAGTTAAAGATCGGAGGAAAGGAAAATGTTAGTATTTAATAAAACAAAAATTAAAGTATTCTGCTTTCTAAATGTTGCTTTTGGTTAATCTTCCAGGTGATATCTTCAGGCATTCAGCCTCTCCAGAACCTGATAGTCCTCATCCACGTAGGAGAGGAGAAGAAGAAGGAATGGGCGCAGCACTGGATCACCCGAGGGTTCAGGGCTGTGGAGAAGCTGCTCTCTGCTTGTGCTGGAAAGTATTGCGTGGGTGATGAGATCACGCTGGCTGACTGCTGTCTGGTGCCTCAAGTGTTCAATGCCAGGAGGTGAGGAGCATCATATTTTTTTGAAAACTCTGTAATATCTATTTTTTTTTCTACATGGTAGTTCTTGAATCATCATTCAACACCTACAGAAATTATTAGTGCTTAACCCATTGCTGAAGCACTAATAGTTTCTGTGGGTGTTTTACAATCTACTTATTGTTATTTTATATTTACATACAACACAGCATGTAGTGAGGAGTAAGTAAGAAAAAAGTGTATGTTTACTTGTGAAGTTATATGTACACGCGTTAGAAATTTTTATATTCTTTGGCGTAACAAGATAATAATCTTTCTAAAAATGTTATATTTCGCGTTATTTTACGTTTGTAGAAAAAAGACACTAGTCATTGAAAAACACTAAAATGTTGACTATAGCTAATTTCAGGGGGTCGGTTTTGGTTTTTCGTGACGGTGGCGTGTGCGCGCATCGTAAAAAATTACCCTCAAACATTTTCCCTAACGCGCCAAAAGAAATATAAATTCAAAACCATAAGTATTTGAGGTAAAATGGTATTGAGCCCGGGGTTTGAATTTGTGCCTAGTGTCAGCAATAAGCTTACCATTGGACTGTATTGTAACTGGCAAAATGAGGTTGTAACATAAGTTCACCTCTGAAAAATCCTTTGCAAAATATAGGCGTGATGTTATGTTTGTTGGAACTTATTCCATTTTTATTCTTAAAGTTGTATTTCACGGTCTTTCCAGATTCCACGTGGACCTACGCCCGTTCCCCATCATCTTGCGCATCGACCGCGAGCTTGAGAACCACCCAGCATTCCGCGCTGCACACCCATCGTCGCAGCCCGACTGTCCGCCGGAAGTCGCTAAATGAACCCGAAACGATGCCACGTCTACATATTGGCCGCACACATCTTCGACATCGCTTTTACAGCGCTATGTCTGAATTTTGAATTTGAACGTAACGAATTTTAGCCTTCAAAAAGTAAATGTTGCCAAGGCAAAAAAGCAGGATCGAATTTTAGTAAAATGTCAGTGCCATTATAGATTGATCGTAAATATTGTTAAATTTTAATTACTTAAATATGGAATTTAAAATTAGGCATCAATAAATTAACGCTTCTATAAGTCAAATATACGAATTTGTGTAAAACCAATTTGTGGACAGTGGTATGAGTATATTCTGTAGTTATTTGATTTAAGCAAGATTTTTGAAATTTTATACAAGAGTCGCTCTTTTACTTCACTGAACGTAGCATAAGCTTTTAATACTAATCTAGTCTGATAACTAATTTTAAGCCATTTTATAAGGTTTTTGGGTATTAGGTAAATTTTACATTAAATTATTAATGTTTTTATTTTTTTATATTTTGTCCATTATTATATAAATTGAAAATATTTCTAGTTTTAAGATCAAATATACAAAATTGATCCAGATAAGTAATTATGGTGTTATAATAACATTGGATACTTATTGTTTAGTGATTTTTATCGTTTATGTTTTATGTAATATTATAAAATAAAATATTTTTTGTTCAAGTTCCGTATTTGATTATTTACAGCATTATAGAAACTAATACCTAAATAGATCTCGATTCTGAAACCCGCATGAACTTTGAAAAAATTTGCGTTTGTTATTAACCCTTTATCCACTTGCGTCGCATAAATATGACACATATTTTGTACCCCTACCGCGCGTGTCGTATTTCTGCGACAGAGAACATGTATGACTTTTTCGTTTTATTTTCAAAATACTGACAGTGTGGTATAACTAAAACCATTATCGAATTGAGATATTATTTATGTAACAAAAACTAAAAATCGATACAACGATTGTTTCTCCTTATTTACTGTAGGTATTATTTTATTGATTTGTAGCAATTTTGGCCCGGCGCTAGGGGCACGGCAACTAATATTTAGCGTTCTCAGAAAGCACACACGAGCTAGCACAGCATAGCTTACTGACCTAGTTTAAAAAAAAGAACACTATCTATGGATAAATAACTGTGCTTCTAGGTAAAGAGATTCAAAATACTATAGATAAGTACCTACTATAGATAGATTTAAGATATGATATTTCTTCGTATGTCCTCTACATACGAAAAAATATCATAAGAAAACTGTGATCCCATGTCAGGCCATGTCTCAGTAACGCCATCTAGAATAATATAGCATTATTGGAGCGGCAGCGGAGCGTACTAATTTAAACTCAATGACTTGTGTCCACCTAATGGACACAAGTCCGCGTCCGCGAGTTTCATCCGATACTTTGTGTCCTAGTCTAGGACACAAAGTATCGGATGAAAACCTTGTTCATGATGTCCCTTCTATACTTAGTAAGTATTGAATGTCTTTGCTTCTAGGCAACGTATTACCGTGGACGAAGGTATGTTTTGATTTTAAGGTATTTTGGCTTTCTCTATTGGAAGACCTCCTTCCTTAACTTTTCGCTTTACAAATGGAATAGAGAAAACTGAGAGAAGACTTGCTGTTAAAAATACTCACTCATATTGTTAAATTTTCTCAAATGTCTCCTACTAACATGTCAAATCAAACTTCCTTGATATATAATATACAATTACAAAAATGAATGTCACCACGGCTGTATTTCCCGAGGGTTTAGGCAGAGGTTTACCTAACACCCACCCAAATCTCCCACATTTCGCCAGTTATGATTAATTCCCATGCAGTAGGTGGTGAGGCAGACTCCGGGCTGCTACTGAGATATTAAAGATGGGAAACCCTATAATCACTTTACCAGACTCGGGAATCAAACCAAAGGTCACATAGCCATTGCTCGGCAATAGCATTTCTGACCACTAGGCCAACGAAACAGTGACAGATTTTATACAATCATACATTTATCATTGTTATTAGTTCAAAAACTGCACATGAAAGGATTCTACAGAATTCAATTTGTAGGTACTGAAAACTCACGTTTTACAAAAAGGTATTTTTTTTTTCTCAATCTTCAGTCTGATTCTTATTGTTGTCTCTCTAAACACCCATAAGTTGCAAATAGGTCATAAACATTTTTTTTCATCATTTGCTTAGTCACAATAAATGTTAGCCAGTCAGTCATTAATTTTTTACAATATTATTGAGAACGTGAAATAATTACGCATTGTACGAATTTGTTTATTCTGAAACGCATCCATCCATCGCAGTGACATCTGCCGTTGTTTTCTGACAACTTACGGTGTGGCAAGACTAATAAAAACTGCCCTATTTCGGGAAAAAATGTTTACTTAACCACTTTGTTTACTAATTTCCCAATATTAGTAAATGATAATTTGAAAACTAAAAAGAATGATACTTAAACAACTAAGAGGAAAAAAAAGTTTTAATGCGAAACCAAATGGCGTAAAGCAAGCGCAGAAAATGATAATTGTGTGTCATTGTTGGAGTGGTAATCATTTTGGTGTTCAGAGTTACATAATTAACCGATAATTCATACTTTTGAATAGCTTTTTTATTTGCAAAATGTCGGTCCGGTAAAAAATATTTCGATCATATAGCATTTATTACCCTGGAAATTATTTTCATTAAAATATGCGGAGTGTGTATTATACGTAAGGCAACACTGGGCAGCTGGCTGTCAAACGTATCGAACGCCTTCGGTTGGTTGGCCCGCTGCGATTCTCCAGTCGACCGTGCTCTAAAATTACTGATTATTGTTGTGATTGCGTCGGCATCGGCTTCGTGTATGAACTGTGTTATAAAAATGAATACAGTGTCGTGTTTAGTGATTAAATAACAATGCCAATTGTAATGTACATTAGTGTTGTGCTGTGAAACCGTTGTTTGGTGCTGTTTAAGATGACCGAGAAAAATAAATCGGAAAAGATGACTAATGCATCGAAACCTGTTCCCATGAAACTTTTTGCGGCCTGGGAAGTGGACAGGACGCCTTCCAACTGCATTCCCAGGTAATTTTGTTGTTGTTAAAGTTAAAAAAGTACGATGTTTATGTTAAGTTTTGAGTTTCACATTCCGTCGATTATTACGATTTGCATGCCTTTGTATTGGTTGGAGATTGTAACGTTTGTTGCGTGTCTCTCTGTAGTATTATGTTGTTTATAACGATGTTTTCGTGGGGCGTCGCTCGTAATCTGCTCGCCGGCTTATCGGCGCTATGCCACATCGTTTGGTTCGTCCAAAACTAGGAGTTACTGTATGAATAGATACTTTCGCGCTTAATAAATAGTTGTTAATAGTTTGTCTATGCCATTGAAACGGTCTAAGTTAAATTAGCATGCTTATTAGAATATTCATATTCAACTTCATTGATGTTTTTTTTTATTGGTTTCGTTTTGTTGCATTAAACACCTACTAAATTATCTGTGTTCAGTATGTAGGAGATAAGAAATCAAACCAACTTTCAAGGTTACTTTAGTTTTGGTTATCTAACTGGATTGCAATACAAATCCAATACAAAAATTTACTGCTCAACCATCTGTTCAGTGGATAACAGTAAAACACTGAAACAAGTATATTTTCCCCTTCAACTTAAAAATCAAATATCACACATTTACAACAACAAACTCATTATAAACCTTTATACTTTTAAAATTACCACTCTATTGTTATAGTAAGTTGTACTTAATTAAGTTCAAATAACATCCTACTTAGTTTGAGTGTCAAGTAAATTAATTAGTTTGATCTGTTTTCTGCAATTATTTAATGAGCTTCGAAACAATGGATTGTTTGTTTAAATAAATACTTAAATAAATATTCCACAACTTTATCACACAACACCATTTAGTCCCAAGTTAAGCTTGAGAGCTTGTGTTATGGGTTGTATACAGCTGATAAACATAATTATATATTTCTAAATACATACATATTACAGATAAATTACACCCAGACACAGAACAAATGATCATGCTCATCACACAAATATCCTGGGTGGGAATCAAACCCACAACCTCCGGCATAGCAGTCAGGGTCACTAACTACTAGACCAACAGGCCAGTCATTAGTACTAGGATTACATTATTAACTAGTTATGCCTGCAACTTTATCCGCATAGAATTTCATGGGCTTTTTTGCTTGGTAGGGATCCCTAATCTGTATAGATCTATTAAATTAAAAGATGTCTCAAGATAGTCCTTATAAGATCAGCTATCTGCCAGTGAAGATCCTGTCAAAATCTGTCCAGCCATTTTGGAGATAAGCCACAACATAATAATTATGTACTGTCACATAAATAAAATAAAATACTTAATGTTATTGTGGTATTACTTACATCATAATTAATAACGTAGTAAAAAGCCGTTATTCTGAAATAACAAAGAGACACTTCAATTTAATATTCATTCTGCTTCTTCTACAGAAGCTTTACATTAAGACATCTTAATTCCCTACGGTCTTCCTTCCCAGTTAACTTATGTACTGTCAGCAGCAATTCAAGATAGATAAGATAATCGCTGTAACTAATTAGATTTGTTCAGTAATTAGTTAAAACTAAACATTATCAACACAGTAACAAATGTGTCATTATCTCTTACATTCTGATAACAATAATGTGATTTTTACTGATTTTTGATTAAACAAAATAATGAAAATACACTGAAAACTTCCATATAAAACCCTTTATTAGAAATAAATGTACAGACACCAGCACGTCAAGTTACCCCTATGTGTCAAATTTTCCCAATTGAATATGAACCTCATGCTGTTTGACATAAAGTTGAAAAACGATCAAAGTAATTTGACACATTGGGGTAACTTGACGTGCTGGCGTCTGTACAATTCGAACTAAGTATTACCAAAAAACATCAGCTTTAGTTCCATATTGAAAACATTAACCAAAATAAATGAAATCATTCTGATCAATCACATTAATTTAGTCTACCTGTAGTCATTTGAAACAAACTT
Organism: Euplexia lucipara; assembly: GCA_921972225.1. NCBI lineage: Eukaryota > Metazoa > Arthropoda > Insecta > Lepidoptera > Noctuidae > Euplexia > Euplexia lucipara. The sequence goes on along the minus strand of OV179161.1, from coordinate 16,814,129 downwards.
AATCCGAAGATTAGTTTTTCTAAAGTAATTTCACCATCAATCTCTGCTACATATTTCTTATTAAGGCAAGTAAATTCTGCATTAATTATTCTGACAATGGTCCAAAGTAAATAGTCATAAAAACGACACCAATCAAAAATAAAAGTCATTAATTGAAACAGTTGCAGTTAATTTTGACTTTGGTGTATTTGTATGGGACTGAATTAATCAAATAATAAACCTACATTGTATTACAATTATCAATTTGATAATCATTGCAGTAATACAAAATTAACTTTCAATTTAATCAATCTGAGTAGGTATTGGATACTTTGAGTAAGATGATGATATTATTGATACTAATACCACCAGCCTGTTACTGTCCCACTGCAGGGCAAAGGCCTCTTCTCACACAGAGAAGGCACGAGCATTGATGACTACGCTTGCTCAAGATGGAAATGGCAATTTCAAACTCATATTAACTACAAGACCAGGTTTCCTCACGATGTTTTCATCACCGACGTCAATGATGTCTAAGAGAAATTTGGAAAGTACATAAGAATTGAAAAAATCATATTGGTATTTGAACCACAACCTTAATCGCGTGCATGAGAGATCGAGCGCCTTTACCTCAGGGCCATCATGACTTTTTATTGGGCCTTATTGACGAATTACTGATACTAAAGCTGTAATTTTATTCTGAAGCCCACTCCTGAATAGAAGTAAGCTGTCTTATAATCATCAATCATCACCGAGCATATTTGATTCACAGTAGGGACGTATTCACTTCCATTCAGCAAATCTTAGCCCAGCTAAAGTTGCGTATGCACGCGTAAGCTTCCGCGTAAATAAATTATCGGGTCACTCCATTCACTATACCTACTATGTCACAGCTTAGGGCCCTGTAGGAAACAGTTATTCGAACGATTAGCTAGTGACTTTTGACCATAAAATACGGTAAAAGCCTTAGGCGCTTTGCTCATGAACTGGCAACAAGCTTTTTAAACATTATCAAATGGGATTGCGCACACATAGCAACTCGAGTTTGAGTGCAAAGTTGATAGTTGCCTCAACTACAGTTGCTCCGTGTGTAAAGCACCTTAGAGGTACTAGTGCGAGATGGGTCGCAGATAGGGTTATCAGGTCGCCAAACCTAACCGGACATACCAGCCAGCTTGGCCAGACACTCTACATTATTGAGGATTTTGTGTCTCAGTATACGACAAAAAAAAATTGTATGTTAAAAAGCTTGTTTTCATTACCTATTGACATAAATACGTTAACGTTTCCTTAAAAAGCCGGACACCGATTATTTAAGCCTAACTATGTTCGGCTCTATCCGGACGTCTGGCAAGCCTAGTCGCAGACCGCCACCCACAATAGCAAACTGCACGGGTTTCGATAAATCTCTATGAAATTGAGGCCTGCAGCCGCGACGCGCAGTTTTCGGCCGCGGTGTTGCCACGCTCGTAATCAATTTTTAAGTTTGTGGTCTGTGGCCCATCTCAGACTTGTACCAGAAATCGCAAATAACAAAGGTTATCAGAAATGTCTTCCAATCTAACTAAATAAAAATTTGTTAGTCAATCTCTAAAGTCTCTATCAATTTACGATTTATGGGTTGCATGAAGGTACGGGCACTGACTGGCACTTGTTAGCGCTGGAACTGCTTATTTTACAATAATAAAATGTGTTTTAACCACACCCTAAAAAAATAAAAAACTTTTTTACAAAAAATAAAACCGACTTCAAAAATAACACTAAACGGTGTAAAATAACTCTAAATTAGGAAGTCTGTGGCTTTGGTACTTTTGTCTTATTCTTGATGGGCCACCGACTTCCGAATTTAGAGTTATTTTACACCGTTTAGTGTTATTTTTGAAGTCGGTTTTATTTTTTGTAAAATAGTTTTTTATTTTTCCATTTTTAGTTGTTTCCATACAAACATTTGCCATGAATTCATTTTATATTGTTAATTGTTAACAATACATGTCATTATAATAGGATTATCCGCCTAACCCTAATAAATGAAACTTAACATACCTAACTGTCGAAATCTAGGTATATTGAACACATCTGCCTACCCCTCTGAGCATACAGGCTTGATGATACGTCATGATGTTGTATAAACAATAAACATCCAAGCGATTCCAGCAATCACGATAGATTTGCCGTCTATTTTTGAAGAGTTCCGTTGTATATCTCCGAAGATCAGCACCAGATCTTCACCAAATTAAAATGGGACCACCTCAGGAGTCTACTCTTTTAAACAAAAAAAGAATTTCGAGAATCGGTCCACAAATGGAGGAGAAATCAGGTAACATACATAAAAAAAAAAAAAAAAAATACATACACACGAACATAGAACCTCCTCCTTTTTTTGAAGTCGGTTAAAAATAGTAAACGCTGACCTACATTTATTTATACTTAAGCATTATTGCATCTCTGAGTAATACAGACAATACAGTACGTTTCATCACGTATTTTTAACCGACCTTAAAAAAAAGGAGGAGGTTCTATGTTCGTGTGTATGTATTTTTTTTTTTTTTTTTTTTTTTTTTTTTTTTTATGTTACCTGATTTCTCCGCCATTTGTGGACCGATTCTCGAAATTCTTTTTTTGTTTGAAAGAGTAGACTCCTGAGGTGGTCCCATTTTAATTTAGTGAAGATCTGGTGCTGATCTTCGGAGATATACAACGGAACTCTTCAAAAATAGACGGCAAATCTATCGTGATTGCTGGAATCGCTTGGATGTTTATTGTTTATACAACATCATGACGTATCATCAAGCCTGTATGCTCAGAGGGGTAGGCAGATGTGTTCAATATACCTAGATTTCGACAGTTAGGTATGTTAAGTTTCATTTATTAGGGTTAGGTGGATAACCCTATTATAATGACATGTATTGTTAACAATTAACAATATAAAATGAATTCATGGCAAATGTTTGTATGGGAACAACTAAAAATGGAAAAATAAAAAACTTTTTTACAAAAAATAAAACCGACTTCAAAAATAACACTAAACGGTGTAAAATAACTCTAAATTCGGAAGTCGGTGGCCCATCATGAGTAAGACAAACCCACCAAAGCCACAGACTTCCGAATTTAGAGTTATTTTACACCGTTTAGTGTTATTTTTGAAGTCGGTTTTATTTTTTACAATAGCGATTCAGTCTCATCAAATCAAGTTTATTTGTGACACGTAAGTAGGTACATGATGTTAAACATATAAAGGTCTCGCTATGCTCTGCCTTGCAAGGTGTGCATCATCATCTTTAAGTTTTTTATTCCATAGAGATAATTTTTATAAATCACGTCTAGTCACGTCCTAATACGTTGCCTAGACGTACGTTCAATTACGATAAAAATAAATTGCACAACGTACTAAGTTTCACAGAGGTTTAAAAAAATTAAAAATGACTGCAACTTTGCCTTAACTACAGTTACGTACGCAGCTAAATCTATAATCTCACCGAATTCCTGAATAAGTTCGAAATTTAACCTTGATCGCCGGTCATGATGTAGGGTCCTGTATAAATGATAAACCAAACTATGCTCAAAACGCCACGCGTTACGACTATTGCTGAATTTAAAAGATGTTTCGTATCTTGGGGAAACGTTTTGCTTTTTTTGACGTGACAGTGCCTCCGGGTACTGTAGGGTCCTGACATTCACACGACACTGTGCCTGTAGGAAACAGTACCAATACAAATGATTGGCATGTGGGTGTCGACCTCAGGATGCCGTTGATTCACAATAAATTGTCACTGTTTGATTACGTTTTTAACACAAGGCCGACGGTATTATTCAATTGAAATTTTTATTCCTAGTCTTGGCTGTGTCCGCATGTTTACTATGTGTGGTCTGGTGGACCCACACGATCTATCTTGATGTTGCGAGCTTGCCAAGGCAGGGACAGTAGCTTCGTATTTATTACTAAGTGGTTATAGACAGATACAGGTAATCAATATAAAAAAAATAAAAGGAAAAAAAAACCAGATTAAAAAAGATAAATTGACCCATAGACACATTAGTATGACAAATAGATAAGGCTTAGCTTTAGATGCAAACATTTTTCCCTTAGCCCTTGGCCTTAACAATACTTTAATAATCATTCAACATCAACTTTATAATCGACGAACCTACCAACAGCAACTGCTTTAAAAGTCATTCCATATTAGTTTTTTGGCAGTCGAGTTTTCAAACAATACGTATCCTAGCAAAATCTTAAGGAAACTGTTACTAACACTTATTTATAGATTCTCACCGAAATAAATAAACATACATTATATACGTACATACTCGTACAAAAACTCACGCCTTTTTCCCATGGGGGTAGGCAGAAACTACAGAGCGCCATATGCTACGATTCTTACATACTTCTTCGTTTACATTCATACATGTTGTCATACATACACGCCGGTTGCGGAAACTACGCACCTGACCTTTCTGAAGAACCACACCAATAAAGTCTATGTATGTCCTTCTAGGGCGTCCCCTCCCGGCGTTCCCACGTCCCATCTGAGCAAAATAAGTAATAACGAAATAAATAAAAAATATAAATGGTTAAAATACTAGTAAAAATACATAACAAACTATATCATATCATTCATTTAACAGTTCAATTGAAGCAGTTGCAGTAGGTAGTTGTTATTTACATTTGAATAGTTAATTCTAAGTTCGTGTGTTGATCTAGGAAGTGTTGCATGAACCCGTTTCTCATAAGGTCGTGAGCACGGCTCGCGGACCGACTCAAATCGAAGAAAAAACTAGGAAACAAGGTCTAAATACCAGGGTAATGTGAAAATAAATGCTTTTCTCTGTACAATTTCCATCACGTTTTTGCATCGTAATTATATCGAGTGTCGGCACTTTACCGCTCTAGTATTATATCGGAGCCGTAAACATGAGTTAGATAACAATAAATATATTCAAGTAATATTATACTTATTATGTAATTAAGTGGTATCAAGTACAACGGCTTACATAATAACAGGTAAGCAAACTTTCCATGCTAGACAACTGGTTTTTAGGAGAAATCTAATTCGTACTTTGGGTTTATTTTACCCAATTTATTTTGCTCAACTTCTTTTATCTAAAATGTTTTCGGGTCCTGAATACAATGTTCGCCTAAGAACCGCGTACTCCCGCCTTTCGGTAGAATATTATCGTCTATAAGAAACTGTCTTTGTCAGGCAAAGGCATTAAGAAATGTTCTGGCAAGATTCTTTTTTCGCAAAATAAAAGTTTGGGGTAAAAAAAACTCGTTAAAGTAAGCCATCATTCTCGTTTGGCGTGTTATAGTTGGTAAACAAGATCTTGTATTAATTATTGTTACGTAACAATTGAGTGCACAGCTGCCGGCGGGAGCCGGGGACATGCTTACATACCATAGAGTAATTAACCAGTTGCCTCTCGTTCGTCAGTACGTGTTGCTTTAAGAGATTTTTTCCCCTAGGATTCCAATAAATAAATGAGATATATATATCTCATTATTACTATGGTACATCTCAAATATTTATTGGTATTTCGTTTTAATTCATTACTTTTTGTGTTTTATTACTCTTTGTAGGCTTCGTAGGTGGTCCTTTTTCCTTCTTTCCTTATTTAAGGACCAAAAAGTACGATGATAAGATGTTCGTGGAATGCCATATAGTCCGTTACCTTACAATAGATTTTGTTTGTCTCTTCAATTTTGAAAGAAAATTAAACTTGAATACCTACACGAAAAATAGAGTAGGTAATCTGCAGATGAGATTCATGATTAGTTTTTTTCAAGTTCCTTAGAAAACGATTAATCGTAAGCCCTAAAGCATTCATGATCATTCATTCATCAGTCTTGGGTTCTTCGGTTTAAGAACATAATTCCTTGGCACCTTTATGTAAAATTATACAACTATACTTATGCTATCAGAAACTTTAATGGTGCTAAAAATGGGAAACCCAGCAAGAAATTCTACATCGTAGATTAAAAAGATATTTTCTGTTGACCAAAAAGTTTTTTACGAACACTGAGAGTTCTATGAGGCATTCTATGCTCAAATACAAGTTATGCTAATGACATTATTGGCATTGGCACATAGGTAGAGTGCGATATGAACTGCTCTTCGCCACATGTTACATCGGGTACAAGTAAACATAGTATACCTACTAAATAGACTTCTTGCGGAAAACTGTTTGTTTCTTCAAAGCCATCATGGGAGATATAACTAAGGGCCATGTCCCGAATCAAACTGCAGTTTGGGGCCTCTCATAAATCATCATCTGCCCAGCCTTTCCCCAACTAGGGGTGGCTCCCAGTTTAACGGGATGCAGCTAAATACCAGTGTTTTACATGAAGCGACTGCATGTCTGACCTCCACAACCTCCAGTCACTGAGTAACATGATGCTTCTTGGTTCACCTAAACCTTCAATCGACCCTTGCAACCGTAAATATTTAGCCGCAACCTTCTCACAAATAATGTAATAATTCTAGTTATATATTATTTTGCAAGTCCTGTTAAATTTAATAAAAATTATAGTGTATTGCAAAGTGGCTGTCGGACTCACTCACGAGTAGGGAATGCAATCTCGTACAAGATTTCCGCCTAGCGAGATCTCGCGAGACTCAAAACCCAGTCTCGCGAGATCTCGCAAATTACGGGATCTCGCGAGATTGGAAGAATCGCAATTAAAACATATGCAAATGCTTGTTTTAAGAACTAGTAATTGACATGATATGTAATTAAATAGAAACTGCGTTGCTTAGTTATAAAAATAATGTAAGTTTTATTTTAAAAATCAACAGAGTACTTATTATTTTGTCTCTAACTCTAATAACATTTGTTTAAGTATGTCTATAATTATTATACCTACTGTAGCTAATCAGTTCAAATTCTTACAATATTGGTAACAAAACAATAATTATCTTTATTTAGGCAACGGCCAGAATTCAGTTCGCGCGCAGCCGCGCTATGAAATACACGTCGTCACGCTGCATTTGTCGATCTCGTTATCTCGCGAGATCTCGTACGAAATTTGACGAGATACAATCTCGTAAAATATGGCCGAGATCTCGCGAGATCGGGATCTCGGCGAGACGAGATTGCATTCCCTACTCACGAGTGGTGGTTCCGTGGGGTCCGCATTTCATCTTAATTTTATCTATATTATTTTTTTGTGATAGAGTCAGGTATCTTCTCCTCCCCCCCGTCTTCCGCAAACGGGTGATAGTACATTATCCTACAAAGGGATAAAAATAAGTGACAATCTATGTGTGGGCGGTTACTTAGAGATCGTGTCTGTCATTCGATGATTACAATTTTAATTAAAGCAGCTGATACAAAATTACAATTTGATATGGGGTAAATTGTGGGTAACCCAGGATGTTATATTATTTTCCTTATATTTATTCAGCTTTACATTGTGTAGGTACAAATATAGCATAACAAATGTTGTTTACTCTTGATTATTTATGAAATTCCACGTAAGTATACGGTAAAATAATTAATTCAATCTAGAAGCACCCTTTAGTTTAACTTGATGACTCAAACGTTACGTCAATGTTATTTTTTTTTGCAAAATAACTTTGATATCGTTTCTGTATTTTGCACCGAAGTAAATAGGTGGGTTATTAATTATCCTTAGCCATAACTATGTGACCATTCATTGTTATTTTAAATTAAAACTAAGAATATGACACAACGCTCGTCGCCGCTGCCATGTCCACGCGCACGTAATTGGTGCGCTTGCGCCGCCGAGGGTGACCGCAAGGTCGGCGTTACCGGGGGGTGACACACCGAGTGGGTGATCGATTGAGTCATTGTGGTCGGTGCCCACTTACGACTCATCTTACAAAGATATTCGAGATCTTATACGGGTTTCCGTAAACTTGTTATGCATTACGTGGCCATAAATATCAGAAAATGATAGCTTTGATTTTTTGCGTTTGTAGAGCATTGTCTCTGTCTTGTATGACAATCCATCTAATCACGAAACGATATCAAATAGGTCCTCCGTAGACAGTTCATAGTGAGGATTACGGGGCAAAGTATTCAACGATAAGCTGTCAAACAGCTAGCTTCGTATTGGCTATCATCAGTGTATATATCTAAGATGCCGCCATACGCACTCGCAGAGTTGAGTTGTGAAGTAGGGCACCGTACCAAGTCTGATAGTTACCGTAGCTTGAAGTCCACCTACGAGAACCTAAGTGTAAAATATTTTTGGAACGATGTTCCTTATCGCGCGTCGCGAAAGGGGGCTAGACGGAAAAAATTAAGACCAAAAGTTGTAACGACACTTTTTAAGACCAAAAGTTGTAACGAAGACACAATTCCTTCACTAATCAATCGCAAGGAATTTCGTTCCGGGTGGCGTATTTCCATATCCGTGTACATTAGGAGGCGGTACTACCTTAAAACGCGCACTGGTTGGTCGCGCTAACTGCCTTTGCAAAATCGTGTTCATTTCAAGGCACGGCTTCAAAATACGATTCAAATTGTTTAATCGTGTCACCTCTCAAGTTTTTTTTGTTGTAAATTCTTAGTTGTCATTAAAGTTCGGTGTGTAACTGGACGCCAGTTAGCCACTGACAATGAAATGATAGTCCAAAGCCTTGCGGACCAAGTCTTCGAGACAGTTCGATAATTTTTTCAGTAAAGCTTCAGTGAACAGTTTGCTTCTAGGCAAGCGTGCTTATCGTCGACCACATCATCGCTTACCATCAGGGGCTCGAGTCTGCTATTGCAATCGTGTCTCAATGACCGGTCAATGATCGAATATTTGACAAATTTATTTGAACAATGACATGGTCATAAAGACACGATTGCAATAGCAGACTTGAGCCCCAGGTGAGATAGTGGTCAAACGCGTGCCTATCAATAATATAAAAAAACAGCTGTGCTATTTTGTAAAAATTACTCCGGGAAAATGTATGCGAAGTGAAAGCGAAGTGAGTTATCTATAGCTATCTATAACACACTTCACTTCGCTTTCACACATACAGAGTTCACTTCACTTAAGTTTTACGGGGTGACTTCTACTGAATCGATCGTCTTCGTCAACAGACTCGGGTTTAAAATAAGTTATTGTATTTAGTACTCTAACGGTATTGAAAATTGTATTTGAAATTGTAAAATGTCTCAACCCCGTTTTAAGCAGGGTTTAAACAAAAAGGTCGTAAGTGTCTTGTCTATGCCCAGGTACTACATTACAGGCTACGGTACTCTTTTGTTTAGTGTTTTTTATTAACAATTAGCGGTCTCTGGTTTCGCACGGATGCCGTTTTTCGTGATGGATGTCGATTTGGAGTGTCGTGTCTTCATAGACTGTTCCGTTGTGTGAAACGGTTAATTGAACATGATCTGAGATTTCAGTGTTTCCTTTCTTTTGTTGTCCTACATAGCTTCATATCTCGTAGCTTCTCTAAGAAACTTCTAACACGGTACCTAAATATAGAAAATTGTACAATATCAATGGCCGAAAGTTTGCTTCGATAGGCAAGCTTTTGGTCCCGGCTGTCATTTGTATATCTTTGGCATTCGTTACGGGGGGTCAGAAGACCGAAAGACTTGCAACTAGTCTTCATATCCCAATCGTGTTAACCATTAGATGGGTAGTGGAAGTCAGATAGGCAATTATCGCTCCATGTAAAATACTAGTATTTAGCTGCATGCAGTAAGACTGAAAGTAGATCTCAATATAGTTGAAAGAAAGAAAGAAAGAAAGAAATAAAGAAAGAAATAAAGAAAGAAAGAAAGAAAGAAAGAAAGAAAGAACGAAAGAACGAAAGAACGAAAGAAAGAAAGAAAGAAAGAAAGATAGAAAATAGATTTATTGGCAACAGCTGGATACACGCACAGCAAAAACACAATAACACAAAAAAGAGACAATAATGGCATGTCGCACGGCTGCGCCAAAAGGTTCATTTCAGCGGTAATGCCAGACAGACGCTGGGATCCTGCCTGACGCTGATTTTCAAATGAACCAAAAAAAATCTAACAAGCTAGCTGCTAGAAAACGCTATGCAGATAATGATGATAAATTGGATGAGCAACATAAATAGAAATGCACGTCACAAAACTATTTAAAGAATTTTCTTCAAATGCAAGCTAACAAATTCAAAACCTTGAAATGCATCGGCAATGGATTACGAACACATCATTGCGAAAAATAAAGAATAACGGTAATTAACGAAAGCATCGAGGTCATGGCTGTCTCAGTCTAATCTACATTATTGCTAATTAGCACGTTATTGCTTGCTCGCAAGGTCGCCATTTTTTTTAGCAAGTGCAACGCCTCATGACGGCATAGTGCATGTTGCATTCTAGACGTATTGTTTATGATTACTGGTGTTAAGTGTGTTATTATTGTCTATTAATCATGCTTTACATAGAATAAATATGTTGTCTGTGTATAGTTTTTTGCTGAAATGTTTGTTGAAATCGGAAAAGTTAAACCTTTATTTTAGGAAGTATTTTAACGTAACATCATCGGCTCTGTATGCCCCAAAGGGTTAGGCAAAGTTGAAAATAATTGGCGAAATGCAGGTTAAGTGACCCACATCTTGCCAGCTATGTTTAGGTCCCATTTAATAAAGGCGAGCCTATAATCACGAAATAGGCACAAAATGAAGAAACAATACCGACTAGGCAGCCAGGAATAATTTTATTGCTCCATATACTAAGAGATTACGCGACAGCAGTTTGTCCTTCATTAGGATTTTACGAACTATAGTTATTTGATAGAAAATATTGATAGATGTTGTCTAAACACAATATTTTCCATGAACATGAAAAACTTGTATTTTTGTGCACACTTGAAAAATATCCTAGGCGAATCCTCAAAGAAAAAAAAAACAAATGAACATCGTGACAATGCAAACACTCGAAAAATGCTAGAAACTAGTAGGTAAGTACAATAACAATACCCAAAGATTACACATAGACGTAACATATAAAATCAAAAGAAAGAAATACACGATGACCTTTGAACATATTCATGAGCTTAACCAGAATCGGTCTGTTTTAAAAAGGATGATGAGAATAGACAACATTCTTAAGATCATCGTATACAAATAAGACTAATAGAAAGAAAATATAATGCTTGAGAATATCAAGATACGACCTTCTTAGTTATGCAACTTAGTAACAAACAAGTTTACGCAACATCATTTAACGGATTATACAATGTTAATTTGCATAGATTATGTAATAAGGTCAATTATGTTATGTTTATAAATTGTAAGGCTGTAAACAGTGCAAGAAAACCGCAGCAAACCATAGATGATGAAGAAAACGATTATAATAACAACATAATTGATGAAGAATCTTACAATCTTTAATGAACCTCCATGATACCTACGAACTTCATTTAAAATGAAAATAAAGTCGAAAGAAGCAGAGGTGCACTTGTAGTACCATCATCCCACATTTCGCATACAAGAGCTTGCGTCCCATATAAGAGTTCGAGCCCATTGCCATCAATCGGGCAAATCTGAAAAAATCCAGATGATAAAACTCAATAACGCTTTGCCAGACCTGGAGATCGAACTCAGGTCCTAGTGCTACGAGGCAGTCAATTAAAGTTTTGTAATACATTTTGCCCATTTAAAAAAAAAAAATAATCATCTTACAATACTAAACACGTAAAATTTATGACCATGTCATTGTCCAAATATACAATGTAGCTATAAGCTTATTTAGACTGACCAAGCTATGCGTTACATAAGTAGTTGTCAATGACAACTTAGAGGTGGAAACAAGACTTGCAAATATAATAACAAAACAGTTTTGTTAAATGCAATATTGCTAGTACCTATTCCAAGCAAAAGGACCAAGAGAACGTCTTGATCACAGAACTGATAGCATTGTTAGATGTCATTGTAATGACTGAACTTTAACAGACTGAACTGAGTGGAGAATAGAAAATATCGACGTCATCTAGTTCATCAAGAAACTATTAAAGTCTAAAAGTGTTATTATGAACCGATTTAAAAAATGAATATCATATATGGTTGACTATTTTCCGTATATAATATAATAGCTCCAAAGAGTCGACTCCGTGCCTCGGAAACCACGTTAAGCCGGTACTCCGCTATTGGTGTATCTTTGACTGCCATTACGGGTAGTCAGGAGTTCAGGACCCCAAAAGTTTGACAACTAGTTTAACCAAAGGATTTTTTATTTGTATAACCGTGTTATCCGGTCACTGGGTTGAGGAGGTCAGATAGGTAGTCGCTCCATGTTAAACACTGGTTCAGTTAGACTGGGAGCCGACCCTAACACAGTTGAGTATAGGCCGGGCTGATAATGATATTTTAAAACTATCTCCAAACATAAAACAAGATGATATAAAAAGCAACTGCGTTAAAATTAGCAGTACAATCATCGCTCTAGGTTTAGTTGTATCTAAAACTGTTTCAGATAAAGATAACGCTAAGAAAGTAAAAGCGGTTGTATTTGCTATTCCAAGATTTAACACGTCACTAAGCAATTGGGCTTTGGTTCAGAATGTATCTATTTTTAAATCGCATTACACAATCGCAGAACACTTAACTGTATCTTCCATTCATGATATCATTTTCTTGTTCAACTAGTTCCTCGTCTTGTTCGTATTGACTCCCGTCCTCATTAATGTTTTCTGTATTATACTTTATGACCTTTTCAGCATCGTTATTGACTAAAATTCAAAGATTCTACAAGTCGATGACGTTGTTCGGTCTCATGCATGCCCCAAATTCATCGCCATAGTTACTGCAGCTGTGACCCAGTCAAAGAGTCCAATCATTCAACTCGACACCTATTGTCTCTTTCGACTATAATAAATGCTGCCAAAGTTTCTATGTAAGCCAAATCTTACAAACCTCAAATAGATACGACCAAATATATTTACATTTTATAAGGGAAAAGCAATATTAGATTTTTTTTTAAATATTATAAAGATATTGAAGAAAAGTGGAATTTTATTAATAAAGCATATACTTTGTAATTTAATATTATGTTGTATAATATTCCTCATCTAAATTCAGAGGTATTTTTCTCAATACCTACTTTATTAAAAATGTAAACGTAGCAGGATATTTTATTATAACGTACCACATTTTGAGGGTCTACAATCGGTGCCAAGGGAGCAGGAACATTCGAAAAATCTAAAAAGAATTCGGTTATCGTCGATCCATCATCTAATATTGATACATCAAACATTTACCAATAAATTGTTGGTAAAAATCTTTGTAGTAAAACGTTATATTCCCCAGATGTCGACCACATGTTTTGTATCGGTTTACGAACAATATTTATTGGAAGGCTCCATTGTTTTACGAAGTTGTTATTTAGTTGTGGACACAATAGTGAGGCTTCGTCCCGGAGCTTTAACACAGCCGGTCCTTTGAGCATTGTCCTGAAGATCAATAGACAAGTTTTCCAATAGGACCCGTTCTGTAATTATTTCTGGTGGTATATCAACTATGTATGTTCTATGTCGAACACTCAACCAGTATAATATTGCTTCGGTTGATTGAAAATATTGTATTACATGGTAATATTAATTTAATCTTTACTTAGAACTTGATCAAACGTGTGGATAGTAGTAAAAATATAAATCTAACCTATATCGTCTGGTGTTGATTCATATAAATTTGTTTAAAACTACTTAGTTTTTAGTTCAAGTATTGTTGCTCTGGTATTTAGGATGTCGCACGCAACAGAGTTTTCAACACAATCGTCACAGAAAAACACGTGCAAATCAGGACGCCCTGTCATGATAGCAATTTGTCCAGCGATAGAATTACAAACCTACGCGGGGCGAGTATATTGCGTACCTGTGATACATCGCTGTTTCGCTGTCCCACTTCCTAACTGCCAGAGCTCACATTACCAACATTAATTGGATACAATGCTTGTAAAACACAATTACTCTACACTTACAATTGGCTCGGTAAATCTAAACAGTAATTTCGCGTCGGCCCCATATCTCGATACCGTTAACTGCAATGAGTGTGAACAGCCCAGTCAGATCTCAACAGTTTTTGTGGAATGGTCGATGACCCGGCTACCTCACGCTCCATCTAATCGTGAGGTACTTAATATTTGGCTTATTACTCTTTACGGCCGCTTTGATCCAAACTTAGGGAGCGGAATGAGCGCTAAACTCTCCTCTTTTCCTTTTTGGAATAAACTAGGTCAGTATAACCAAATTTATTTTTCGTTAATTAAAAACCATGTTCTACTTTTTGTTCACCGTCATGCTTAAGAGCCAGATATCTGACAATTCCCAGACGAATGTAAACTGTAATATCTATTCTTATTTTCTGTTATTTCAGAGAACTGTAAATCATCCTACAATTAAAAAAGCTTTTCAGGCAGTTCCGTTTTTATCTTAAAAGTCCATTGTTTGCAAAAGTACTTTTCTGTTTTTATTTTGTTTACTGAAAAAGTCTTCTCTTTTTTATTTAACGGCGTGTTTGTAACCACTGCCTTACCGGCTGGTTAGCGAAGATGTTGTCAACGATGAAGCACACTTGCCTTGAAATAACCTAATCAATATACACGTATACAACTATCATCTCCTTCTATTTAAAAAAATACCTTTGTGTAAAGGTAGCTGAATTCCAGTAAAAATAATATTTAACGCATCAAATCTGCAATTTTCTTATCCAGCCAGACCGGCTGATTAGATTTCATCAATCACTGTACCAAATCTACGTGATTTATTTCCTCATTTCGGTCTAGACCATTCCTTAAATAAAGATTTTTGAACAAAGGCGATACTTTTTCGTTACTTATTGCGATATTTTTTGCCCGATTAGAACTTCAAAAGGCTTCGAAATTAAAATTGTTTGGAGCGTAACAGTTTTCTTAATCTTGAGAAATTTTAAGTCTGGTTGTTGCTAAATCACTGTAAATGTTTGCCGTACATTCGGTACCAACCAACTATTCAGACTTACGATTGATTCATTTATCAAGAATTCTGTAGTTTACGTGTGTTTATCGCCATTACAATTTTATTACAACGGATTTCAGTTTATTAGCGACTACGCTATTGAACAGTTAGTTTGACGTCTGTTTGGTTCTGACAGCTAATTATTTAAACGCACGGAGGTAATCAATTTTCGGGAAATTAGAACAAAAAGTGCCATCATGGCCGGGATAGATCTCTTGTTATTACGCGGAGTTAATCGAATGTCGGAGTCAATCAATGCTGATAGCTTGACGGTTGATGTTGCACGTTGGAACTGACAGAATATGGTAGATGGATTTTGAAATTCCAATCAAATCACAGTGCAAGCTGCGACCCGATGGACACAACCTTTATTCATATAATGTGAAAAAATGTGTGTGTGTGTCAAATGTTTGTGTGTTGAGCACGGTCATTTCTTCTGTCTCTGGGTGTAATTTATCTACAATAAGTATATATTTAAAAATATACTAGTATGTTTATCAGTTGTTTAGTACCCACAACACAAGCTTTGCTTAGCTTTGATGGCGTTGTGTAAAAAGATGTGGAATTTACATACTTACAAACTTAGAATCGAACAAAGGTGTTACTTACGTTGTTTTATATTTTATTGGTGCGTGGGTGATTGTTTCCTTAACTTTAATGATTCATCAGTGACCGAGTAATGGCACTGAATCATCTTATGTGTCAATACATGTCGTGTGCAATATTGATGCGCAAATCATTATTGATCGGTAGGTCCTTTACTCCGTAGTCTGGAAATAAAAGACCAAAATTAACTCTTGTCATCCAAATCCACTCTTGTGTCCAAAATCAAAATGTAACTTAAATTGCAGTTGCGTCTTCCTAAGCCGTGAATTGTTGAAGCAACGGTCAATCTATGCATTTTTACATTGCTTTATCTTCCAGTTTGGAGATTTCAATCATCTTTACAATTCGCTTGCTCGGTTTTATAGCAATATACTTCAGTCATTCTATTGTGATGATGACTATGGCTTCCTTATCTGTTTGTGTTTATTTAGTTTTTCTTTCAGTAAGTGCATTACATTTTTAAACACTACATTTTGGCCAGCATGCACACCGTGTCCCAGTTCGTACCAGCTTTAAGACAGACTATAAATTAATTTTTCATAACAGTCGTGTCCTTGTCACAATGAAAATCATCGCGCAATTTGTTGATGTCACAACGATGTACCTACTCTATTATTTACTTCAGGTAATTTTCTCTACGTGACACATCCGAAAACATTGTGAAACCGCTTTTTGTATACCCGGCTGCGATTCTGCAATGCTGCAATTAGTGTTCCATGGCTTTGTCATGAACCGTTCCCTTTTTGTAGCATACTGTTATTTTGATTAATGCTTGGTTTGAAATGAGTCTGATGTTCAATTTATATCTTTATTTCAACGTCGAAACGCAACCGTTATTTCACATTATTGCAATTTCTGTTCGCCAAATATAGGTTTATCTAGCTAGCCTCAAATCGAATCATGTTTTGAATGTGGAAATCGAATTCATATGAATTCTGAAAGTATGTTATCAACATCTTGTCAACGCAAATCATAAATCGCGCTCAAGAGAAAGTATAGACTAAGAACCACCCCGTAAATGGTTGACATTCTTTTAGCCACGCCAACAATATCATTTGCAACTGCAGTTTTAATAACTTCATCAGAGGTAATGTTTTAAATTAAATAAATGAAGTATGTTTTATAAATCATACAAAGGTCAATACATCGTGTTAATTGTCAGTGCCTGCTAATGACCATGACTCGAAAGTGATAGTTTGTTCAACTCTGACATTGTGGCACCGATGTTATATGCGATCGTCGTGCATGTAATGCGATAAATGTGCGATTACTCGCATTTATTGCTTTGGGCCTTTAGTTTAATCAAATAATTACGAGCTATATTGATATTTATAGTTTCTCTTATTATTACAAATATAACATTTCCATTATAGATATTACGAAAACCTCTGCATTACTCTCGTCTACGAAGTCTAATTAAATTAAAACTGCAAACGAGAATCCATTTGCACTTGATCCAATTAGGACCAATAGCGTTCTTATTGCCCCTAATGATAGTGCTGTAGCAAATATCTCAAGCGAACAGAGGTTAGAGGTAATAAATATTGAAGAGACATTTCAAAGTGCCGATTGGAGCTACCGGTGTGACAAATGGTGTGACATTAAAGTCGTATTGTCGCGTCTATTGGACACCCACCTTAATGCGCGAACAATGGATGACTCTTGTTATTTGTGGACGACGACGCCATGTTTCCTGGTAACACATTGTTTTCGTGTCATTAACATAATATTAAGTGTTTTATATTTCGAAGGCTCATGTTTTGATAAATTTATAATGTTGGGTAAGCTTTGGCTTTATGGAATTATCACGTACAAAATACACAAATACTTGCATGTGTGTGTATATATTGCTTCCAGCATTATGTAGTGTCTGTTAATGTACATTTTCTTTATGGTTAATTTACTTTAAAAAGGTTCTCACGAAAGTCACGTCATGTTTACTCAACAAATTCTAATGGAATAAAATCTCCTTTGTATCCAATGTTTTCGTTATTAGTTTTCTAAGTAGAATAGAGGCGAGCGACATTGAGTGTCTTTGAAATTTTATTAGTTTCTATTTATTCAATTAAAAGATTTCTTTGTTTGTAGTGCTGGTGTTTTCTTAAACAAAAGTAATTAGTCGGGCTTTCCAGTCTTAGAAATTCAAACATTATCATTGAAAATAAGACCTTGAGGAAAGGTTCTCATTGCTTCTTTTAATTGGGTTACATACTCGTACGAAGTTTCTTATGTTTACAACCGTTTATGAGCCTGGAGAACATATTTTATCTACTTAAATAATATATAAAATAATTACTAGTGGGAATAAACTGCCAAGTTTAAAGACGGAACTCCCATTGACAGCCATCACTTCCTCATTATCGTCAAACATTAAACGTCCAAATTACTATCATTTACTATTCGAGTCATTGTTCTACTGGAGTCATAACAACATAACAATTACGATATATAACATTGAACAGACGTGGAAGTTTAAACAATGGCTATGTTAGCATCTTCGTGACGAGCGACGTCATTGGTGAATTTTCTAGCTGTTAAGTGATCAGTTTTATCACCTCTGACGTATGTGTTAATACCATCATCTCCAATATTAAGTGCACTATGGTCGTAATTTGACTGTTTAGCTATATGCACGGGTTCTCATCTCTTTATTATATTAACTAGCTTTTGCCCGTGACTTCGTTCGCGTTTAAAGAGGAATCATTTTGTAATGCTTGATTTTTGCGTTACGCAGCGCACGCAACGGAAGCTTTTTTCCCGCTTGCTACATTTCTTATTGCTGCTCCAGTCTTATTGGTCATAGCGTGATGTTATATAGCCTATAGGCTTCCTCGATAAATGGATTATCCAACGCAAAAAATAATTTTAATTCGAGCCGGTAGTTCCTGAGATAAGCGCGTTCAACCAAACAAACAAACTCTTCTGCTTTATAATATTAAATATAAATATAAAAAAATAAATATTGCACAACTTTTTCACACAACGCCATTTAGTCCCAAGTTAAGCTTGCAATGAGAGCTTGTGTTATGGGTACTAAACAGCTGATAAACATACTTATACACACGTATAGTTTTAAATACATACATTATAGATAAATTACACCCAGACACAGAACAAATGATCATGCTCATCACACAAACATTTGATCTAGGTGGGAATCGAACCCACGACCTCCGGCATAGCAGTCAGAACTCTCCCGTTCGCGCATTATTCTTTAAAAGCGGGTCAGTAAATTTCACTTTTAATTTATTGATGTTGGAAAGCATAGGTTGTAGTATAATCACGTGAAAAGCCGAGATTTTTCAAGTGTTGAAAACAATTAAGGACAGTTTTGAATCTTAACTACGGTGAAGCAACATGGGTAATCTAGTCTAGATATCTTATATCAGTTGTAAAAATGTGCTTATCATCCATATTCCAGCAATACTTCCCAACTTGTTTCTTGTTTATCTATAATAAGTTATATTTTAACTACGAACTTCAATAGCAGAAGTTTTACCAACTTTAAGAAAACTCGTTCCAAGTACGGGTTCAGTTGCAAGCTCTTTGAACTTCTAACTATATTTCCTTGCAAAACATATAACTTAATCTGTAACCGTGTTTGGAGTCTCTTTTGACAGGAGGTAATGTATAATATAACATGAAGCGTAGTGAAAACTGAGCTGTGTTTAATTATCACAATAACATTAGTTTGTTCCATAGTATTTATCAGATATTACATACTACGTAAAATATGGAACCAGCACAGCAGGCCTCAGCAGTAGTTATGATAATAATAAATTAGAGTCAAAATTAAGCAACAAGCACATACAATCATGAGATTGACTGAAATCTTTGCCGCGCAATATCAGTACCAGTCAAAAACCAGCGTCAGGCAAAACTTAGTTGTATGGCATTTTTCATGAACTGGACATAAAGTAATTGACGTAATTATAATTATGTAGTAATTCTAGTGCTAAATAAACGCTTTTTCTTTGAGTTGGTAAATGGCTAACCTTTCTACAAACTCCATGGCATAAAAGTAAAAGCTTTAGGAGACTTTACTAAGAATAGTAAAACTGTCAACTGCCTCATATAACCGCCATACTCTCGTACCGTATGACACGGAAATAAACTTGTAATAAAGTTTAAAGTTGTAGCGAAGTGAAGACTAGAAAACTTCGGTTGCGAACGGTGGGTGAAATCCACAGAGATGACTATCTTCGCAGTTCGTACTACATCGTACTGACCTGATCTTGAGATGTAAGTTTCTAAACTTGATTGCTTTGCGATTTTATGTTAGTTCTTTCTAAAAACAACTCTCAATCTGGAACAGGTACTTTTACTTAAGTACTTGAATCTTTTAAGTACTTTTCACCGAAGAGAAGTAAAGAAACTTGTATCTAGGTCAATTCAAGGCACGTAAAGAAGGAAACGAAAAGCTAAAGTTTCATTAACCGTGGCTTCGACGACAAGGCTCGTTTATTTCCATTTAAACTCTAGAATTTGTGTGGCTTCGCTTTAAAACAAACAGAATTCTTGCTCTATCTACCAAGAATACCAATATCACAACAGTGAAGGAAAACATTGTGACGAAACCGTCATGCCTAAGAGATATTTTACGACGCCACGTGAAGTGAAGTCCACTTATGGACGGCATAAAATACACCAGATTATTAATTAAGCACACAAAAATATGAAGAAGACAGGGATCAGAGCATTTTGTTAACAACGGCTTGAAGGGACTTGCTACATCATCTAAATCAGGAAGTGTCTTACTAATACGACTTGTTTTTTCAAGGGAGACAAGAACACTGCGGGTGAAAGTGCTAAAGCCTTCGACATTCGTCATCACACGATCGAACCTAATAACCGAGTTGCATAATAACGTATCGAAAGCTCCCATCCAAATATAAATGACAACACAATAGAGAATTCGTTCATTGTACGTCCACTATATAGTTCTTGATGACTTCGCTTTCCCTCTCAATCAGTGTTCAGTTCTTATAGGGCATAATAATATAAAAAAAATGTTGTTTTGTATGGAATTAGCAGATGAAATTGCCTTTTATGATAGGTTTTGTTCAAACGATTGAATAACCTTTTGTCTCTTAGTGAACGTGTTGAAACTTCGGAGATTGACGTGGGAGGATTTTAAGGTTATTGAAATCTTTCAATTTATCAAGTTCTTCTTGTTCGAGATGTTTCGAGATCTTTTCACTTTAATCTGGAACTGTACTGATTAATCCTGTCACCTGAAGCGTAATTCCCAGGGTAACTTCAAAAGTCAAAAGGCTTCATTAGTAATTCTGTCGAAGTCTGGCTTTTGCCAACTCCCTTGATTATTTGTCGCTCACGATTTCATGTAAATAAAGTTTCGTTTACAGCAAATTGCCATTTAATATTCCTTTGGAACTAACTTGTTCTTTTAGTGAGAGAGCGAAAGTTTATAGCTTATACTTTTCGGACTACGGTCAAGGGGAAAGATTTGGGATGACTTTGAAGAGTTGGGACACTTTCTGAAGGTTTTGGGGACGGTTTTAGCTGCCGAGCAATTCTTACTGGGTATTAAGAATACGTAATGTGCATATTTATTAATCAGTACTAGCAACTTTCACTGTGATCGATAATTAACGTAGGTCGTTCGTAACATATTGATTTATGATACTCAAGCTTACTTGTACAGCAAGCAAGGTGTTAAGAGATTCGAGGGATCCGGATTAGATTTCCGCCAGTTTGGTTGTGTCAATAGAACCTTATAATTGTATTTGCTTATCATCAGCCTTATTCCTTGGATAGAGATGGAACGAAATAGCCTTGGTATTGAATTCGAGTATATCAATAAAATTTGATTTGGTGTTTTTCGGTCACAGTTTAGGACTATCCTCTTATTTGTTGTAACAAAAATACACTTCTAAAACCAAACTTCGATTAAACATATGGTGTTGATTTCTAACTTCAGGATGGAACCTTTTCATTTAAAGTTCAAAGTCAGAGAGGAATGATGGAAGGCAACCTGTGTAAACACAGTCATGTTATTATTGTAAACATTAGTTGTATTATTGATACAGCCGGAAAGCAGCTTTCCTGTTGTGGTGCACACGCTCTTAGGTATAGATAAACATTGAACCTACGTGTGTCTGGTCTCGACAGTCTAATGTAACGGTATTATCCTTAGTTTCATGTTGTTATTATGATCATAAAATTTCCTAACGAGCTCTGTTGTTCTGACTACAATGTTTATATGTGTTTGGGTAGAAGCATGATTTAGATGCAGTTGATTAAATTATTGTTAAGAAAATGTACAATGACATAGTGAGAGTTCTGTGTCTTTATTTGACTGGTTTATTGCTTTATAATTTAGAATTTTCTTAAAGCTATCGCTATCTATACAGGGTGTCTCATTCAAATGGGTCAGTATGGGAAAGTCTGAAACTATAAGACATACGAAGATCTGTTCTGAGGAACCATGTCATCGATTGGCCCTGGATCATTCTCGAAGCTACAAAGACCCGGGATTTCTTTTACTGAAAATTAATTATATTTGCAAGGTGCTCAAGAGATATAGTACGGTATTCGTTTTAGCATTTATTCCTCCACACCATGACTTACGTTATGCTTGAAGCATAACTAAAGCCCACTCACTGTAAGCAGTGATGACTGAAGTTTATGTATGTGCAGTAAATGGCTTTTATTTCGTTAAATATCTCAAACCATTATCTAAGCATCTATTATCTATTGGTAATCATTTATCTAATCTTTTCGTGGGTACTCAGCGTTGAATATGGGCTGTTGACTTGAAGCGTTTTTGTTCAAAGTCCTTCAAGTTCTTTTGGGTAGGACACATTTTTCAAACTACGTCGTAAGATTCCCCATGAAAAGTCTTCTACCGAATTAATATTGGTAATCTGTTTTATCGACGATCGAGAGAAATGAACCTTGAGAAAGTTAATCGGATGGAACTGAAGTTTCAAGAAGTTTCGAACTTGCAAAGGTTTGACAAATTTGGGGATAAAGGAACTTCCTACTATGATTCAAGAAATACATAGTATATTTAGAGCACTCCTCACCTTTCTCAACCTTGACACCAATATCATCTTCGCAACCAAACCGCGAGTTCAACCTTAGCTGTCAATCTAAAAAACGCAAACCTTCAAGTCTGTAAAATTCCTCTTCAAACTATATGGGTCTCGACGAGCAGTTAACACTTTGAGTAAACGCACTCAACGATAGTAAGTTAACGTTTACGTAACCGCGTGCGTTTGGTTTACGTAACGTGCTAGTTCGGACAATGACCGTGTGGTTAGTGGAAGGTTGAAGTGCCTTGTTATGTGTCGATGATTGACGAATCTAATTCAGTTGTCGAGTCCGTAGATGATGCATTGAAAATACACGATACTTCTTCTTGAATGTTTTATCGATGTTCGGGGCTAAAGGTATGTCTTCACGAATTTATCTTCTTGCTAATACTTCTTACGTGTTACTTTTCAGTTTCCATTAGTACATTATCCAGATCAGTGTTTAATGGTTGTCGGTTTCACACTCAATATAGTCATTTGATCTGATAAAGTCCTCGAAAATTGGGCGTCTTTGGGATCGTTGAGTAGATCCTTATCATTAAGTTAGGCGAATTTACCTACCCTTTCATCTACCTTTAGAATATAATAGTTGCCACTTGTACCACCAAGTCTAGCTTATACCATACATATATGGAGTGTATGGGTACTTTAGAAAGTTACATATAAACCAACATTACAGCTTTCGTGAGAGTTTGTCGTAAATAAATGTACCTACGAAAACCGGACGAATAGTAGATGCTTCTTAAGTCCAGGTGCTTCATGAGCATCTTCTAAAACTTGTTTGTTAATAAAAGTGATATGTTAGGGAAAATTATTAGGACGTAGTTATCATATGTAGACAAATCGACATCTGTTATTTATGAGACTATGAAACCAATTTCTTATCTACATCACATGTTTCACCTAAATTTTGAATGAGTGTCAAACACTTTATGTATTTTTCTCTAAATCTACAAGGAAAATTCAAATAACTGTACCGTTTATTAGATTATAAATTTGATTTGAGATGTCAATATCTCTTGAGATAAAAATTCATCTCGTGTTTTGTAGAGGAAATAGAATTTTCCTCTTTCCTTTCCCAAGAAACGGCGCTATCGACTGTGTTGCCAATCGTCGTGAATGCCTAAGCCTTATCGACTTCAATACAATGCGCATTCTATGCTTGCTCCTTATCTCTACCTGTCTGATAATATTGTTCTTGTATACCATTGCTAATATTTATATTTCCTAAACGATATCATTGTTGTAAACTTTGTTCTTTATCTTCTGTTGTTATAAAAGTGATTCATACTTTAGTCGATCTAAGATTGTGTCCTATAGCGTCGACACACTTTTACATAGCTATCTTAAACTCCGATTGTGTGTGTACTGATAGGTTTAGATTCAATAAGTACACTAGCACCTGGACATACAAGTATTCCGATAATATTGTTATCAGTTTTGCCTTGAGATTTGGTTCCTGCGCTTTTGATTAAAAGGCTGAGCCCTTTATTCCTCTGATATTCTAAAGGTATAAATAAGTCTTGTAGATATGTTTATTTTTACATTCTAAACACATCAAAATTTACAGAATTGCAAACAACTTTACACAAGCTTCCTCGAAACTATCATATACAATGTCACCGTGAGCGGCGGCAATGTTAAGCTCTTAGAGTATTTACCTCTATACTCACTGTTTGCATAAACGAAAGCGCAAAAGCTGTTTGCTAGACATGCGAAATTTGAACAGTACTCAAGATTAACTTCTGCAATGGAAATGTCAATTGCTTGTATTCAAGTCACCTTTCGGTCACCGTTCACATCCTGAGTTTCTCTAAACGTAGGATGGCAGTAATAAAATCGGGCACCGAGCACGACACTTTCTCCGATACGCTCGACGAAGTACGTTGCTCAATCGAGCGGGTGACTGGCTGCAATCGCAAACTTGCCCCTTCATGTGAACCAGTGACAAAACAATATGGACTATCGTATGTCATTGAAACTAACTGGAACAACGATACAGCTTTCGGTGTACGGAAATCGTGCTACTGAAGATATATGGACTGCATTGTTTATAATCGAGTAATCGACTACGAAAAATATTTGGGACATGAATATGTTTATGATGAAATAACTTACAGTCGCATATTTTGTTTGAAATAAAGGAAGGAAATGCTATTACTAGAAACCGCTAGATTTAAGGCCACTGAGCTGGCCAAGAAAATATCCAAGATATTTATTTATACTTTCGCTACGCCTCTATTATAGAAAATTAGATTTGCTTACGGAAAATCGTCATGATGAAATCCGAGGGGAACCAAGAATAATATGGTTGCGCGCGTTGAGAATAACAATTTCTCCGTAATAAGAGGCTGCAACGTTGAAAGTGTTTATGAGGTGTATATAATCGAAAATTATGGGTTGTTCAGTCAATCTATGGTCTAGGCTATAATACAACAATAATACAACTATGGACCATTAGATTTCAAAGAAAACTAAGGAGACAGAATTACCATGGCGTAATCAATTTACGATCTGTTTTAGTAATTTAGTTACAATTTGCAGATACACCTGCTATCATCAATATAACATTATCTATGGACATTAATTCGTCGTCTGTGAATCTTGACATATCGTTAAAACACGGATCGATTTCAAGTAAAAGTTATTTCGAACACGATTTTGTGTCACGGATGAATTTTTCGGCTGAACGCTTTGGATTATTCTATTAACAAAGTGACATTTTGTAATTAATTACTATTTAATAGATTAGCAAGTAAAGAGAGAACAAAAAAGAAAAGAGTGATTATTAACGTAGAAAAATAAAAATAAACAGGTTTCCATGTTTATTTTGGATGCTAAGGCAATCTTTTCATCGTGCATAACTTTAGGGTGATGTGTATCCTTCTGCTGCAGGGAACCGCAGAGCCGTTAAGTGAATCTCTCTAATATAATAAAGCTTGGCTAAAACAACTCATTATTACCATAAATTAGATTGGGGTAAAGTGTTTGTTTAGAATTTCCTTTGCCAAAAACGAAATTAGGTAGCTTTCAAGAATTTCAACACGAAAAAGACACCTTGTTACCTAAAGCCCTTTATCCTGTTGTTTGTCAATACATTACTTGAACACGATAAAAGGCGGATTTCGATAACTAATCAAGGCTAACATAATGATATACAATTGTAATCAGACGAACAGTTACTTTTGCAGATATTTCATTCAATACCGCTTACATGTTCAATTCAATAGATATTATCTTAGAAACCGATCAATCGATTCCGATCATCGAACTCGTGTGTAAAGCAGTTTATAAACACACGGTAGCGCACATTGGTATTAAAGCATTCACTTTCTCTATTATGTTTCTGTCATCGTTCATTACTCCAGTTATATCGGGTCATTCGGACGACCGCTATTCGCCAACCATTGTTCGCTGTTCTACAAAGATTTATTTCTTGGATGATGGACAGTTTGCGTAATTGCCTCTCGCATCCAGAATTTTCGAAATGACGGATGGAGCTCCGTTAATTGGATATTATGCAGCAGGCAAGCCATAATTAATAATATATTTTGCTAACGTATTCCAGAAAACCGCAGTGTTGATATTGGAAAATGATTTAGATGCAGATTTTCATGGAATATTTAGTATGCATTTTGTACAATGACGAAAAATACAATAATGGCTGCCAAATAATGTAGATCACGTCGTAACTTCTCGATCAAGTCTAAGCTTATTTTAAAATAGTTTCAGAGAGATTAGTATCTTTGAAACCATTAACCAATTATTCCAACAGCACGGTTGAATTATGGGTGAGATAATCCAATCTCCATATTTCTGTATTCAACCTCTTTTGAACAATAAAGCAGTCGGCTTATGGCCATTAATTTAATTCACCTTATCGGATATCGTGGGAGAATCGAAACAATATGCAGCTTCTTGTGTTTAGTGAGATAGTTCTTCATTCTTTATAGGTACTTATTTTAGAACTCTTTGTTTGATTTATGTCGGAAAATTGTTTAAAATCTATTGTCTTTTTTAATCCTAACAGACCAGTATGTGTTGCACATATCTACCCGGTCTATACATTAGTTACTAAATGTAATTTTACTTAAGCAATTTGTTTGATCGTGTCTAGTAGTTGAATTTATTTTAACATTCCATTAGCAATAATAATTTCTATCTCCGTCTGTCAATATTTTCTAGTCTTCACTAATCTGCATATCACGGCTCCCAAATGTTATGCTATTGTGATATTTAACATTTCGCTGTTAGATAGTTTGTCTGAAATATTGATTTAAGATTTAGCACTCGTATCGTTAGCGTCATTAAGAGATCGGGCTTTTTCTACTGGAAAGATGAAATCTTAGAATATTGTGAATTATGTTAATTGCTTCTTGAATACCTAGATAGGGTATTGACGTCCCGTATTTTTTCTCCTTTACCATTGTATTTTTTTTAAGAGCATTTTGCATGTTTGCCTGTCTTGGTTCCTTGTCCTCCTACGCGGAAAACGTTCCATCAATTTACTTTTCCGACGTGATGGTCGTAGCAAACCTCTAATTTAAAATGATTTTAATAAACTAGTACGCAAAAACGTTTGTAGCAAATGCGTGCAATTTTCATTGTTAGCGGCGTTGTGACGCGTGGCCATTTATACCTGGATTAGTTCAGTCTATTCAATTAGCGATTCAGCAGCACGTGAGCAGATATTGTGCGTGTTATGTTGCGTGACTACACGCCCACTAGTAACGAGATTTGTTTGGATATCGAATACTGTTGCACAATGCGTGCCTCTGATTGCACTTATTAAACATATCATGAAAACTAGGTTTACTTCAGTGCAGTGATTTGTAGGTATTTTTAATTTATTGCGCCAATTATCATATTATTATTAACTGCGATCCTCTCGCCTCTAAATTGGATCTAACAATTTTTATATTGCTGTTCACAGGAAACTTTACACCACTTATGTTATGTAGAATAATCCCAAAGAACGGCAAACCTATTTTCAACGGTGTAGATGTCGGTAAAGTGTTCTAGTTCGATCAAATTGCTTTGAGCGCTGAGCCGGTTGTATATGGAGATGCGATCTAGACTGAAATGAAAACGGTCTGAGACGAATTTAGACTTCGTGATATTGGAAATTTCTTGTACGCGTTTAAACCTAATCCCATTGCTTATGATTATAGGTACTTATTGATTAGGATGAGAAGTTGCAACTTTTTAACGTACCTAATCGAGATATTATATTCTATTATTATAAAAACAAGTAAGCCGTTAGTAAAACAATATACTTATTAGCATGACTAATAACGTGAAAAGGTGCTTCTGTTTTTATCAATCTTAAGAAACTAATTCATCTGACTGACATAATGATTCCTGTCTAAACCGTGTTGCTTGTTTGATACTAATGGTGTAGCATTGGTGTCTGTCTGTTTGACGGGTGTTAAAACTTTTGATCAATGAAATCGGTTAAAAAGTAGCTTTAATCATGTGTCTGTCTAACATAATCAATGACTAGATGGCGGAATACCGATATTTTGCAGTCTTTTATTCCATGATTACCAATCGAAAATAATTCTGTCCCATAGTTACAGACTGATCTGTACGTTTCTTGTTACAAGTACCTACATACGTGTGCATGTCTATTATAGAATTCTATCGTTATCTATCACTTGAAACTAGTGATGATCTTGAAAAACACGAAAGGAAAAACATCACTAGTATTTTTTTCGCTGTTTAGCTTGCCAAATTGTTTTGAATTTTATTATGCAATTTGTTATGTTACGCCATCGGGATGATTCATAGTTTTGCATTCCTCTGCATGTACTCTTATTATCTTCAGTTAGAGGAAGGTGTAATATTTAATGAAATTTACGCGTAATGGAATTTGAAGTGATTTCTGAATGAACATTCGGAATCCATCTTATTTGTTTTCGTATCTGGAATTGTAAAATGAGCCACGGTCTTTGGAATCGCAACGATTGCGTTAAGGCCTACTATTGAAGTAATATCCATTTCCCAGTCGTTTCAAAGTCCAATATTAAAGGATTTTGTGTTTGATTATTCTTGCAGAAACGTTATAGTATATCCATTTATTTCACTGACGCATGTTGGATTCACGATACGTCGTATCAGACACTTCGCTATCTGGCAATCTTCACCCCCCGCAGTTAGGGTTTTATCAGTCAGCGACGTCCTGACCTCTGATATCTAGCCCAGTACGTCTGTAAATATGGTAAGCTTTATTGTAGAATAAGGATCTTTTATGTTAGGGATAATAGGACTCTATTTGCGATATAATACATTCCTTTTGTTCTGGAATTTTATATCTCATTCCTTTTTGGGTAGCTTAAAATCGTGTGTTGTTTCTTTTGACCCAACATATCTCGTTCAACTATGTGCCGCGGGTTATTTCACCTACAATATTGTTAGCAATAGCCAGAGAGTTAAAAAAGCTGTTTAAAATTCTTTTCTACAAATTGTTCGGGGTTCCAAACAATACCTATCAACAGTCGTAAATATTTCGCTTGAATTGAACTGGTACACGTGTCGGAGATTGTATGGTTTGCATTCAGGGTGCAAAATATTTGTTTTCATATTAAACAAGAGCTATTAATTCAAACACGCCATGTGGTGCCGCGACGCTTCAAAGAAGAACGTTATAAATTATGTAGACGTGACAACTGCTTTGAAACATTATACTCTCCCAAAACTGTCTCAGAATGTTGATGGACGACATGGCGCATATTATACCGCTTGAACCCGTCTGCGAAAATGTGAGATATTTCGTATCTTTGTAAACAATTTTGCAATTAAATTAAATTATGTCACTTGTATGTATGTTATCTGAGATTAAGAACAAAACCAACATTATTGTCGATAGAGGAATAAGATTGTAGAAAGTATTACTTTTGTAAAAATGGAAGTAGGTATGTCTCTTGTATGTGTGTGTGTAGTATGTCACTTAGTTAAAGGTTTTTTTCTTTGTTTATAATTGACGAAACCGTTAGTATAGTTGCGCCCCATTTGCGATATCTTGAACCTTACATCGTTGGACTGACCCCGTCCATTTCGATTGCCATTTGTTGTTGAGCAGATGGTTTAAAAGCAAACTCAAGGGATTTTCTTAAATAAACTAGATAAGAAATGCGAATATTTCGCTATAAGTAAATCATTTTCGGATTGTCGAAATGATTGCAATATTGATAAATAAAGCCCGTGGTCCGTATTGATAAGACCAATAAATATTTACGTTATCTTTAGAATTTTATCCGTTCAAAGATCTAATAAGACATCTGGATGAACCTATTACAGTCAAGAGATTTCCAGTCTTAATCTATGTTTATCCATCACCATACGTTTCTGCAACTGTAAACTTATCTATATCTATCACATCTGGCTGATTGCTTGTCCCATAAGTGGCGTTATCCAGCTGTGCTTAATTACGTTTTGATATCAAATCATTAGAGCTGTGCGAATTAGAATAACGCGTTGGTTTCATATTCTCTATATGAACGTTGTCCTCATTGTTTGAAGCCAGCTATTGTTCACAATTCTTGGAATTTCGAGTATTTTGTATCATTCCTATTCTTATTTGTGGCGCTCTAGTCCTTTGAGCGTCAGCGTGGGTTTAAAGTTCATGATTTGCATATTTGTGGTTAGCTTCGTGATAGCCGATGTAAGTGTTGGTCATTACGGGCTTTAAGTCATAATTATTGTAATGTAATATTGTTATTGTAAACCTTTGTTATTATTTATGTCTTCAACAAGTTTCCCAGGGTATAACCGTATAAAAGTCTTTTAACATGGCACAGTTGTGTGACATTAATGTTGGTTCCTTCACTTAAAGTGTTCTTAATCTCTACAGACTGGTTGAAATCAGTTCATTGTCCTTCTTTGTTGATCTTACACTCATCATGTAATATTAAGTCAACACGCTCTAAATAACGCATAAGTCTTATCGCATTCAGATATCACTGGATTTGTAAATATTATGACATTATACTTATTTTGTATTCTTTTTGTTTCAGGTAGGTGATCATTGTTTGTATGCGGAAGAAGTGTTCTGTTTAAGAAACAGTAATGGACCTAGTGAGGTCACTTGGGGGACACCGGAAGGTAAATTTTATTTAAATAACAATCGAATCCCAGTCTGCTTCCGGATTTCGCAGTACCTACATGATTTTCGCGCTGCTCATATAAATAGCGATGAAGCCTACGACAGGGGACCGTAAACCTAATCCGATGGCAATCTATAAATTTATATTAGCATAGCTAATCAAATTCTAAAGTAGGTTCAATAAGCAACACTGGCATACAAATCCCGACCTTATTTTGAGCAAAACCACTTATTCTCACCCATAACACGTTTCCGTCCAATTCGTATCGTGGCAACAAGTGACGGATTTCACTTTCGCGTTTCCCGGGGTCGGTGAACTGGCTATGTTTGCCCTACCGGCTTGGAAAACCAAAGTTAATTGCTTGCTAAAATGTCAAGCAAACAATGTGGTGGCCTCTATTACAAAGGTATACGGTCTAGAATTAAAGTGCTGTTGTTTATGTAAGAGCATTACTAATGCTGGTAGAAGGCCACCGTCCAGCGATTTACCTAATCACGTAAGCGAACTGATAGTATGGTCGTAGATGATAGTATTGTTAGGGGTTGGTCATTCAGACAATCTACTATTTTATGCTAATAATAGTAATAGTTTAGTTTCATTAGCCAATGAAGTTGTTACTCAGAAAATAGCAGTATCAGTTTCATTAATATGCATTAAGGTTTCTACTAAAAGACCTTCAAATGACAAGGTAATCATACTTTGTCGTTTAACAGAATTGGTGCTATTTATGTCATTGTCGAAACAAATACATTCATAGATAGATATTTATTTAAAGAACAAAGGAAAGTTACCATTATCTTATAAATGTCCGTAATTTATCAAGGAATCATGGGCTGAGTGGTCAGTAAATTCGTTACTCAGAAAACAGTTTTGGTGAAAGCCTACCCACGTTATTGTTATGTATTTCTATTAGTCCCCTTTTTGTCCACTCGACTGCTCTTAGTTTCGCCAAATCAATAAAGCTTTTAACGTTAATGGTCGACTCCACCGATGTTTACGAATTAACCAATCTCAAATTGTTGACGAGTTTCTGAGATATTTTTGTTTTTCACGCTATTGAACAAATACCAATTACATGACCCATTTGTTCTTTGTTATTTAATTTCATGTCTTTGAAATATTCAGTGTTACATTTAGTGTTTTTTTAAATAAATTGTAAGAATTTATTTCCTTTATTTTATTAATGGTGGATTGTTCTTCTCGTGCTGATTAAAAAGCAGTTGGTAATCTTTTGATCATTTCACTTGTATTCAAGCTTAATTGCTCTTTTGATAGTAAATCATTGGTGAACAGGATTCCCTTTAGGTACGATAGGCAAGAACACCCAATGAAACAAACTGATTAGTTTCAAAATGGGTAAATATAGTTTTACTAGTACGAGTAATCTTTGGTTTGGAATCTAAAACTATATTTCGCTCGGTGACCAAACCATAGCGCGATTCAATTCGATCCCAACGCCACCTGAAGTAGTTCATCCTAATAAAGTATTAACTTTCGATTTGTGCAGTTTCATGATGTATTCATTTAGTTCTGAGAATCAATAAAGATTTATAGATATCTCTTGCTTAACATAATAACCAATTATGCAAGATTTGAATGTAATTTTTTGTATACCGGTACATATTGTTCAAGTATGTGTACCTATTTCAAAATAACAAAATGTCGCCTTGAAGCATTAACTTCACAGACATGAATGCTAGTAGGTATATCTTCACACTTGAGTGCGAAACTTCAATATCGCAACTCCCGAAACCAATCGAGTTCTACAAGAGGTTTCAAACTTAATACTGCTTGCTTCTGTTCATCTCATTGAATCTGTCATTTCTCAAATTGCACGGTCTCTTGGTTTTTATTATTGTTCTTATCGTCCAACATTAGATTTGCTTTTGGATTGATCATAATCCATACTAATATTATAAAAACTTGAGAGGTGTCAAGGGGACACCCGGATGGAACGAAGTTCCCTTCGATTGATTAGTGAACTATTCAATCATCTCTCTCTCCCCCTCTCCCTCCCTCCCTCCCCCAACCCTCTCCCTCTCCCTCTCCCTGCGAACATGCGACGCCGAGCAGCTTACAATAGCTTACTATAGCAAAAAGTGTCGTGACAACTTTTCGTAAGAACTTTTTCCGTCTAGCCCCCTTTCACAAGGCGCGATAAGGAACTTCGTTCCAAAAAGTAAAAAAAAATTTTTTGTATGTAACAAATAAACTTAAAAACTACTGGACCCATTTGAAAAATTCCTTCAGGTTTGGGAAGTAGTACACTATCCCCGGAAGACATAGGTTACTTTTCATCCCTGTATTTTACACGGGAACGGGTAGTACGCGGGTTAAACCGCGTGACGTCCGCTATTAATAAAATAAATCAAAGTTCTAAAATGCAACTGCTATCTCCGTTTGATGCTAAAATTTTCTTCTTGTATTGAATATTAAATTAACTGTACTAATG
The DNA here is from genome assembly GCA_921972225.1 of Euplexia lucipara. NCBI lineage: Eukaryota > Metazoa > Arthropoda > Insecta > Lepidoptera > Noctuidae > Euplexia > Euplexia lucipara. The sequence continues at coordinate 16,781,003 of OV179161.1, read as the reverse complement.
AGTTCAGAGTAAGTTTACTAAACTAATAGAATCATTATAACGTATTTGCTTGTTGTTTCCTTCATTGTGTTCATTGTTTTAACATACGTCATGTGTAGGGAATGCAGAACCGGTGATGTTTTAAAGAACCGGGATTTTCGGGACCTTTTGGCTGAAGAACCGGGATTCCCGGTACTATCGATACTTTAATAAGTCTTTGTAAGAGAGTTGAAAGTGTTGAAACGGAGAAAGTAAAAATAAGACGAAATGACAGGGAAAAGTAAAAACATCAAATCAAATAAAACGTTTTATTTCTTGTGTGAGTGCAGATTCAGGCTTAAAAGATGAAAATGTATGTCTTGATAATAGTTTCTGGATTTCGCCGATCAGCTGTTGTTTTCTTTTGTCTGCTTGTTTTATTACAATATTTTGAATTGAATTTGCAGCCTTCGGTAATTTATGTCCGAATTTTCGAAACAGCATTCGCAGATGTTCAGACTCTACACATGTTCGGAAAGGATATCCATTCATAGCTGACATTCGGGAAACCATAAGTTCCTTGTAAGGATTTGCGTCAGATTCGTAGTAATCAGTTAAGCTTTTTTCTTTGGTATAATTTCAGTATTTGTCGATGTTGAAGGAGATTCGACATGTTGAGGAACTTGACTATCTGCTGTGTTTATGCTAATCTGATGCACATTTTTTAAATGTTTTTGGAGACCACTCGTACTACCTCCAGTACACTTCAAAATTTATTTACACGCGGCAATAATGCCATACTGACGTTTTATCGTTGGCTTTATTAAGGACTGCCTCAAAATCCATCGTCTGTAACAAAATATAGAGTAATTATTGAAATACAAAGTTAAACGAAAAACGTTGGTACCGACTAAATTACTTGATGTTTAATCAATACAGTGCACTGTAGTTTTAAGGTAAAGTATGTAACATTAAAAAAAGCTAATTAAAAATATCATTAGAACAGCTAATATTATTCTACGAATAAAATGAGCTTCCCAATCCCATGTAAGTACGTTGGTAAATAAACAGCTAGTCGTACCTAAACTACTTCTTGCTTAATTAATACAGTGCATTGTAGTTTTATTGTGCCGTAGTAACATTAAAAATAAACTGAATTTGTAAAACTTTAGAACAGCAAATTGTATTAGTGTACGTATTACAATCAACTTCCGAATCCCATGTCGGTTGGTGATCAATCAGCTGCTCGTATTTTGTATTCAAAATGAGGATGGAGAATGAGAATGGTGGCTACAATAACTAAATAATTATATAAAGCCGCTCATGTAGCATTAATTTTGTTTATTAAATATTAAAAATAAATACTCACTTTCCAAAAGAAGTAGTCTTGCTTCACTTTACACCGAAATCCCACTAGCACGACATTTCGAAGACGCGATCACAATCTAACTGAGCGGGACGCGCGTATACAAGATGGCCGCCACCTGCCCCTCCCGCACCTTCGCACCCTCGCGCATCATGCTCTTGTATTACAAGGTAGCAACGGTGGTAGCTAGGTAGTATAATAGTAACAGTGCAGCTGTAGGATTTTTCAGACAATAAAATTAGAAAAATTCTAAACGCGAAGTATCTTTTCCCGAAAGTACCGAAAGAACCGGGATTTGGCTTTGGAAATTCCGGTTCCTAAAACGACGCAAATTTCCGGGACTTCCCGGTACTTTCGGTTCCGGGATTTCCCGGGACTATTCACTAGTCATGTGTGAACAACTGTTTTTTCCATATAACTGAATAAAATATTGACCATTGTTTCTTCAATTAACCTATCGTATTTTTTATTAAAATTTTCACATACATAGTTACAATTTTCATTTAGAATTCAAATTAATTTGAACAAAGGTCTTTTTAGATTTAGGTCAGCGTCGTTTAAGTAGTTTGTTGTTTTTCTAGATTATTAAAAAAACATTGTTTAGTTTAACCTTTCAATCGTGTTAATAAGAGACACAATAGAAACAATGACAGCGCGGACGCCGGTGTCCGCTTGAGGTTTAATGAATTAATCAGATTGAGGGCCAAGCACGTTCATGAAAGTTTTGGTAAGAGATTGGTGTAGTCTTATGGTAAGCATTATTAATTAGCAGGAATATTATGTGACATGGGCTGCACGACGATGAGCCTTTTAAGCGGGAGTGACGCATATTTTCGCATTTGTATTTCTATTATTTAGTTCTTTGTTTATTAGTGACCGAAAAAAAGATACTTAAACTTATTTTCTTCCTTCATCTATTTATCACTGTCTCATAGTTACGATTCTATAGTCGTTTACAACTTCTTCAAAGTACTTAATTAGTTTGATTTAAAATTCTTCTTTCTTATAAGTTTAATTTTTTTCTTAACTAGTCAATTACCGCAATCCAGACACAATTAAATTACTATTGTTTGCGGACACCGGTGTCCACGCGGAGCCTAATGAGTTATTATTTGATAATTAAGTTCCAACTCAAAAAGAAAAACGACTATAGGAAGCGTGGAAAAATAAATAAACACTTTTGTGTTACTTTAATGATACTTATTGAGATAAAAAGTGGGCTAGAGTCGGCCATTTTGTTTCTGATGTAACTTGTCAACATTTTGGTAAAGGCAGAGAATACTCGTAGTCCTGTAATGTGTTACTTAGTCGAAAATTTGCAACAGACCTTGTGAAGTAGAAAAAGCCATCATGGGTGTGTAGTCAATCAGAAATCAATCAGACTGGCGAACGTCAATGTAACATGCATAGACAGACAAAAACAGAAGTAAGAAATAAAAACTTAACTAAAACATGTTCCAATGAACTTGAAACTAGAAATCTGTGCACTGATTTCAATATTCAAATCATAGTAGCCGGCATAACAAGGAAAGTGGAAAGAGAAACTGATTTGAATACGTTAGACAATGAAGAATTTCAATCAAGTCTTTTATTAATTTATTTCAAAACATATCATTGACCTTCACCCAGTAGGAAGTTGCAAATTTTATTATTCGGTGTGAGTTTTACAGTCGTCTTTGTTTTTTATTACGATAGATAAGATATTTTATTCATTTACTAGCTGCTCGCCTTCTAATATCGGCTATCTATCATTGAAGCTGAAGAGACTTCTTCAGCATTGATCCAGTCATTAGGGAGATAAGCCGGAAGAATAAGACATACAATTTATATTTTGTTTGTTTTTTGGTATATTATGCAGTAGTCATAAATTTTGTAATAAAATAGTATTGTGACATTAGAAATAGGCTCTTCAATTTTATTTGTGTGTTTGTATTATATTTATTTCAAGTGAAAAACCGTTGCAAACTGGATTTAAGTTATTGCTAATCTTGACCTTAAGAGAAAACCTTTAATGCCCGCGAACAATCTTACGATTTCTCGATTGGTAAATTTAAATATGTAGATAGGGCTCTTAAAATTAAATTAGATTAGACATGATTAAAATAGCTCCCATTATGAAAACAGGTTTTCTTAATATAGACAAAGGCTTAGTAATAGATGACGATGTATACTTCGTCGTATCCTACGAATAGTGCCCTAACGAACTTAAGGGCTTTCTTTTTTTATTGCATTATTCAATTCTACTCATCATACCACATGTAATCAGTTCAACAAAACAATTAAAAACGGTACAAGTTATCAAATAATTAGGTTTTCTAAAAAGCCACAATTATAAGCACTACGTTTTCAACGAAGAATAAAGCCACAATAGCCGTCGCGCCCTCTTTCTTCGCGAGTAGTGAGGGTGCGCGGGCGCCGGGCAACGTGCAAGCGCCGCTCGGCCACTATTGGGTACATTGAAAAAAGCCCTTTTGGTGATTGTGGCCGTGTTCTATGGAATGGCTAAATTGGATATGTATAGAAGAGACTAAGACCTAATTACGTTTGTGTCTTTTTTCTACGTTCAAATTATATTTTTGTCTTATAATATGGCGACTGTGACCTAAACATTTCCGCAGATAAAAGGCGTAATGTAACTTATTGCTCAAGTCCAACCCTACTTTGCCTTAACACAACTGAGAATAAGGATTTAAGGGACAAAATGCGTATAAAATATAAAGGTAATTTATTGAAAAAAATGCTAGTCGAACCATATGATACCCATACACATTATATACCACAAACACATAACTGTTCATAAGTAATTTAAATAATCACAAAAAAGTGTCTCCTGAAAAGTAGCTATTATGCAGTTACGCCTCTATTCGTAGGATACGACGACTTAAAGTAGAACATTATAAAGTTGTTTCTAAAATTAACAACAATTCGATAGTATAAGAAATCGAGGTCGTGTAAACACTGGAAGTGTAGCTATCTACGAACGGTTATAGTAAATTAAAGGTCGTCAACTTGGTTTTTATGTTAACCCTTAATCAAACGGAAAGCTTCTTAAGAGATTTTTAAGAGATAAATAAAAACTGAGACTTGTTTTTAGGTAAGTTTTGTCTGTAGATTTCATAAATTTTGATAAAATTTTGGAAAAGGGTGGCGAAAGGGGGGTTATATTTTTAAATGGTTGACACTGTTTGAAATAGCCATTAAAAAAATAAAATTTATTTTGTTATTTCATACTAAGTGGGAAATAATTTCCCAGTATTTGATTAAGGGTTAAAGAAATATCGACTGTGTGTGTGATGGATTCGCATCGTTTGCACAATTTATTATTAGTCGAGTTCTTGTTTCTCTGATCCGTAAAATGGGTAGGATAATCCGGAATACTTTGAAATACTTCGAAAATAAATTCCATTAAGCTTTTCCTTCCGGGTGCCAATGACCCAAACCATGAACCTAGATGTACAGTCAACATAAGAAATAGGTTGCCAGGGTCGTCAAATATGGTTAAAGTGTTTATACACATCAATGAATCTTTGATTTAAATTGAATTTTATCAATAAAATGTTTATTTTCTATTTAAGTACTGACTGTTCCACGTATTATATTTTTTACCGTGGTTCACCTAGTTGTACAAAGGGTAGATTTCTTTACCCGGTAAACTTAAAAATCCACTGGAAGAAAAAAAAAGTAAAGTAAAGGAGAGCTAGGCGACTAGTTGAGTCATAAAATAATGAAAGTTTTTTCTTCAAGGTAACCTTCTTCTACTACCTAATCGTGTTACAGATCATTTTCCCTTCAAATTGAAATCTCTTATAAAGCAAACTAACGAACCATATCAATGAACATTACCCTTAAATTGAATAAAATTAACCCATATTATCAAGTTACAAGGGTTTCCTTTATAAGTAGTTATGTTTGCTCCTTCGGAATAATCGAATTATCTATATATATATAAAAGAAAGTCGTGTTAGTTACTTCGCTTATAACTCAAGAACGGCTGAACCGATTTAGCTGAAAATTGGCAGGGAGGTAGTTTAGAGCCAGGAGAAGGACATAGGATACTTTTTATCCCGTTCGACATCATAAAAATAAATATCAAGAATATCGGTTGTCTCAAACATTTTTCAAACGCAGCGCCATCTTGGATGACATGACAGGAGTCAAACTTCCCAGTTCATTATCAGGTGACAATTTGAAATTGACAAGTCATAGGCTAAACCCAAGAAGGTGAGGTTGTCAATTTATAATACGCACCTACGTTCTGAAATTTATTTTGTTACTAAACTTAGAGGTTTTATGTAGCATAAAAAAGTCTTATATTTCAGAAATCAATTTACGTAACTAGCAATGATGACAGAGACGAAATTTAATAATTCTTTGCAAATAGAACTTATTTTACTGTTAGGACTTTAATTAAAGTAGACCGGGAAAACTATAGGCATAAATTATTGTATGTAACATAGAGGCAATAGTTCAGATTAAAATTATGAATTTAGTATTTTTTAGTAAGGTAGTTAGGTTAGATAGTTGGGTTAGCTATAGGATAGGTATGGTCACTTAGGTTAGGGTATATATACATGTTGTAATTTAAAAGTAGTAGTAGTTATTATTGGTTTGGATTTATTTATTGTCGTCTTATTCAACGTATGTATATCTAATATAAAAAAAAAATAAGAGCAATGAATTGACTCTAAGGCACAACGAAGTTTGCCGGGGCAGCTAGTAGTTGATATAGAAGACAATACATTAGAAACTGTTATAAGGTATTATTTCGGAAATGAAATAGAGAACCTTTTATCACAATAAACTTTGACAATAAGCCTAAAATATATAAGGCTGGAGAAGTTACAGCCCAAGAAAGAAGAACCTTGGATATGCAATATTAGATATAAAATTGGATAAGTATTTTTTTTTAAATAAAGTAATTAAAAAAATAATAATATTAAAATATATCAATTGGATATTAAATATAACACAATTAAAAGTTTATACAAACGCGGTGGTTTACTAAGTAAGGTACATTGCACAGTTATAACAAAAACGATGGTACGATTTGCCTTTCGGATCCACCTAGCTAGAATTGCGAAGGGGACTCTAAATTCTTCACCTTTTTTTCTTCTATACTGCCAGACCCTGGGGCGAAATCACTACATCTTTCTAAAATATAATTAAAAACAACCTCACCGTTAGTACTGTAGGTCGTTTACCGGCAGTGCCGAATACCGGTCGATGTTTTTGGACACATTCGTCATCATGATCCTTGAACTTGTGGCACACTTTGAGGTGAACGTGTCTAAAGTTGGCTTGCCGCTCGGTACATAGTTCAGTTACGCACCTTGCGGTTAGCCGTTGCGCGTTGGTACGTTTGAGCGCCATTCATGGTTGTGTTTGAGACTTGTAGGTGCTATTCTTTCTTTTAGTGCCTGATGGTGTTTGATTTTCATGAATGTATGCTTTGGTATCTAGTACGTTTCTGCTTTCAATATTTTTTATTAGTTAAACAATCCCAACAATTCCACCAATATCGTGGAACAAAGCTGCAGTTGCTACGATTCGTTTAATGCCTTTAACAAACTAGAATAGGAACAAATATGGAGAGATATTAACTTATAATTAGAACGACTGTTTAATCAATTACTGCATGTCAACATCCTTTTACATATAATACATCAAAACAAATACGGTTAAATGTTACGCAGACGTACTTACACAGCACGATAACGCACATATTGATAACTTCAATACGTGTGCTCATTAAATGTGTACAAAAATCAAGAACATTTTCTAAACACAACAGTACATTTTGAGTGGAAGTGAATCATCGAGGTAAACGATATCTCTCCACAAAATCATTGGGCTGAGCAAAATTCAATTGCAGAAAGCGCTTTCGAATGTTTCAGCCGTAACAGGTAGAATTAGTGAATCGTCTATCTGCCAACTCGTGTGGTTATAGACTATTGGGATCTGATTGAATCCGTGAGCGTGTTCCTCAATGCACGATATTTTGAACTTTTTGATCTAGATCCAAAGTTGAATTATATTCTCAAACTCCGGTCTCATAACAAATTATATTTCGTTTCTTATAAAACGAAAACGTTTAAGACAAGACCAAGCTAGAAAGTTAAGATTGTCATGGAATTGAAGTTACTTGCTTTTATATTTACGTAGAAAAGCCCTATAATGGCGGCACTGTATCTTGTCATGTGGCACATGAATTTCCGCTCATATCGACTGTCAAATGTAAGGAAACAGGTGATACTGCATTGTAGTTGTAAACGGGCCGCAATAATGCAAATGAAAAAAGCGGGAACTACAAAATAATTATCCCAACTATGTTTGGGCCTGCTTTCAGTGTATACGGACGCTGTTAAAGTGCAAATACTACTTTTTATAGACCGTCTGTCTGTCTGACCTCCATAATCATTTTACTAGGATGAAACCCTTTTAAGTCCGACTTTCAGGGTTTTGTTTGTGAGTATTGACTGCCAAATATCCACGAAAGACAGCCGGTTCTGTGTTTCGGTAGCTAAGTTAGCATTTCAAAGTGTTTTCGCAGGCACAGAGGCTTCCGGGTTTGTAATGATTGGTCAACCATCCAAGGACCGACCGTGGCAAGCACAGCTGAGGGCTATTATTATGTAGCCCCAAACTGTCGAATGCATAAGTAAATTATTTTGAATTTATAAACTGTTACATGCGCTTCAAACAGTGCCACAAGTTTAATTGATGTCTCGCGTAGCGGAAAAACGCTGAATTTCATTTCAGAGATCGTTTGCTTTTATCATAACTTTATTAATATTATTGTAACCGTTTGTCGTCGTTTTATTCCGTGATATTTTATTTTAGATAAAGCGCTACGAATGATTTTATTCCTACGTTTATTTTATTTTATTAATCCCTCCCGGTTCTGGAAAATGTTTGGGAGGCCCGGATCTTTTTTGCCCTTAAGGGCTTTATCGATTCCTTTGTGAAACGTTGTTCCAAATGTACTTTTTTATCCGGAGCAACAATGTTATAAGGTTTGAAATCTTTTCCTTGGCAGTTCTGGGTGTAGATACTTTATTATGTTTCTACTGTGACGATAATAGAATGGTGCGAATTAGTTGTGAATTAACAAGAATTTTCAAGAACGTGCGATAACTATAAAAGTAGAAGAAGAGGTACTATCTAGTCATGCCGTAGGTGAGTGAAAATATCATTTGGCAATACCTGTCGAAAGTAATTTAGCGAATCTGTAATTCTCCAAGGGTCCAGACGCAAAGACGTGTCATGCATCCAAATAACATCATACTGACATTTTGCACGTTTCAATAATGCATAGGTGCTTTATATGTTAACGAATGATAATGCCATGAATTATTTCTTCTACCTGACTTGCTATGTCCTCACAAACAAATTGTTAAAGCTTTTAGCACAAATTTCTTGAGTTGTAACATTATACATTTTGGTACCACACACCACCTGCGCCATCTTGTCTACATTTTAATATAGTATAATAATAGCTTTTATAACAACACCTGTGATTTCCTTCTCATTTCCTAAAACAATAACTATCAAATATCCTTTACTTATTACATTGCTTTTGTCTTATTCGTGAACATGAATATTTATGAGTGAGGAATTAAACAATTATTTTAATTTGACGTTTGATTGGTCTATTACTGAACGTCCGGTGATTTTTCACTTTATTTTATAGGCTTGTAATAATGTGGTTAAATTTCTTCATATTGAATTATTATTAAATGAATTTAATGAATGCAAGTTAAGTTAACTTAGGATAATTACAATTATTTTTGGTGGCAGGAGTGAGTATTAACAGCCCCCTTTAGTTACAGCAGAATCTTGCCAAAATCAAACTGGTTCTAATTTAGACGACAACTCAAAAGTCTCATAAGTTCTAAGTTTCATTTAAGCGCTTCAAGCTTCAAACGATTCGGCTTAAGGCAAGACAAGACAAGGATTACAAAATCGAGTCAAACACAGCAGCATCTAACATTGTAATTACTATAGTGCGACGTCTCCCCATCAGTATATTATTAATTCGCTTATTTCTCTCTGCCAAGGGATGCAACGTTCGCCGCGCGATAAGTAATTGATCTAATATGTTTTACTTTTCTCGCTTGGTTAGTTTCTACTATGATTTGTGCAGACCATTTAATATCTTTACCAGAAATTATAGTGCTCATTTATCCTGAGGCTTGGACACCTAATTAAATCGTCTTACATTACAATTTTTCTATAGTCAAATTAGATTTTCTTGCTTCTTGCTTCTTTTCCATATGAATATGCCTTCTGAAGAGGGCAACAAGAATATTTTTTCTATTTCATTTTGACATTCAAAAGTGATTTTTGAATGGTCTAATCTAAATAAAGTATTTGATTTTGATTTTGTCTTCTTTTTTACGTCCCTTCTTGTTTCCCCATGAGTAACAGCTAATAATACTTACAAAATGAAACGTCGAAAAGTTTTAACTAACGCTATCATCAGGCAGCTTTTAACGTAAGCGACTACAAGCTCGTCTTCGCCTCTAAAGATGCACGGGTCCTCATTAGGCACACCGCAATGCTCACAGCTCATTGTCGACGCAATTTCTGATGTAACATTTAGTATTCAAAGTAACCCACGGTTCCTTTGTATTCTGCCCTTGGAACGTCGATCGGTTACTCGGATTAACAGAGCGGGACCAGGCCTGGTTCCCCCTTACGTTACTCTGTAAACAATGTCTCTTCATTTCAATTTCGGTTCTTTCCCCCCTCTTCGGAGTCAAGTGTTTTGTTCCGAATTTTTACCTAATGTCATTTGAGTTTTTTTGTATGTGATGAACATTAGTGTCGCTTTCTATATTGTCATCTTTTGATCTATGCTCATGTTGTAGCTGTAAAATATTTTGTTCTTGTGTTTCGCAAGAACAAAACAAAACGACGAAATTTCTTACCGTCTCCTCAAAGTGTGCAATAGTAAGCCATTCTTAGCATCTCCGCCGAATGGACAGAATCTCTAGAGTAATTGGTGTGCTTAAATTGGTTTCTACAACGACAACCGACATTTCGGTTCTCAACCTTCGTTCTACGAAGCTTTTAACATTACATTCCTCACAATCTCTTCCCTCAATAGGTAATTCCTCTTATGTTGAATTTTCGTTCAGGCACAAGTGCACTTCGCATTTGTCACATAAAGAACCTCGTAACGTAACTCTTTCGAAAATTGAACTGATTCCGAGAAGCTTAGAGAAATATTTTCCCCACCAAGGCACTTTATTTGCGTCTATTTTTGATGCAGTATTTTCCTGTTAGTTTTCAATAAACTTAAACATCGCGCTATAGTGGGTTCGCCATACTTCGCCAGTTATGCATAAGTCCCATGAAATAGAGGATTATAGATTGTCTTCAACAGGCACAAATCCAGTATCCTACTACTGCGGTTACTGAGACATTCCGAATGTACCTACCCATTAATGTTTTAGACCACAAAACGAACGAGGCAGTAAATAATTCTGATTTCTGTTATGGTTGTCATCTGCCTCTCAAGTAATTATCAATTTGTAAGCCCGCCTTATCTGCCCACTAGTTGACCACATTTGAATTTGAATGGACACGAACCAAATCAGTATTGTACGCATATATTTAAGTGAAACTGCGCAGTTGTAACCACTTGTTACATTATTATGGTGGATTGTCAGCAGGATTGATTGACGAGCGGTCCAGGTGTAGAAACATACCGAATAAAGACTCGAATCAGTTACGGTATGCTTGGTATATGCAAATGTTGTTTACTACTGTTTTTAATGAATATGCATGATTTTGTTGGTAAGTGGAATACAAATTGTTTCAGCTGTTAACAGTAACAAGCTGGTATTATTGATATTTGAGGTTGTTTGCGTTATCGAATCAAAAATGAAGAGATCAGTAGGAGAACCAAAGTAAGCCCGAAGGATTTACTAACTTCAGTGGTAGTGGGCTGATGGGGTGAGAACAGTGCTCGCAGAACCGATATCTGTTGGGGTGAAAAGGTTCTCCTTCTTGTGGTCCTTATGATAAACATTACCCCTAAATTCCCCGATGAGGTAGGTAAAGTTAACCTATAGTGTACCCACATTGAATGTTCCTAATGATGTTCCAAACTCCCCGTAATAAACTTGTTTAAATGTTTGGAGTTTTATTTGCCTCATTGGACAAAATATTACTTACGAAGAAAAGTTTCGTAAATAACTTGCGAAGTATTTATTGAATCTCGGAACATCCTCCAAAATAACTTCGGTAATGTAATAACATCAACATCTGCTAGGCAATTTGGAAAAACGTTGTACGAAATTGAATTGATTTCGGAATTCGATTTTTGGAATTTCACGGAAGTAAACAAGATATTTATTACCAGCCTAAGAATCATTCCGTAAAAAGAAGTGTAAAGGTCAGTCAATCCCTAGCATTAGTAACGAATGACAACTCACTTTGCCTTTTTCTTTGGGTGATGTTTAAGGAATACTACTGCAGCTTCGCCAAACGATGCTTCGTCGGATTTTTGCTATTGTGGGTTCGAGTTAATTGGAAGCGGGTAATCATTCGAAACCATGCCTTTGTTTGCCTTTAACTGTGAATCCAATTAAACTAATTAATTTGGTTATACCGATATGACATGCTATAGGATGAACTATTGAATGAACTCTCAAATAAAAAAAACTGTAAAGAACTGCTGTTTTTTTTCACGATTGCAGCATTAGTCCCATAGTGATTTGTTTTTCATTATGGTAGTATTTTCACCCCCTTCTTCATACCCCCTGAAAGATAGCCAACTAATGGAAAGTTATTCTGTGTAACATAGACGCCATGCCCATTGGATTTTCATGTCACCATTACTACTGCAAATCGGGGTGAAAAGAACGTATGTCGCCAGTAATGCAAGCATTTGTTATAGACGAGTGACCATAATCGAACCATATACTCGTGTTGAGCGATTCAATAATTAACTCCTTTCTTGCCATATCTTCGTATACTTCTTTTCTTACAAGCCGCTCTTGGTTTCTTTGGTCTTCTTCTACTTTTGTAATAAAATTTATAACCCTCCATTCATACTCTAAGCTTTTCTCTCAAAATACTAACAGTCTCATTAGAGTTACGTATCCTATTAAATATTGTTTTTACTTGTGATATGGACATCGTCAGTGGCCAGTGCTATTTTCTCTTCTTTTCTTCTTCTCTTCTTTACGTGAATGGTTACAAGAGTAGAGGAATTGGTAACCCTCCACGTAAAGGACGTATTACACGATAAAAATGTCAGCGAACAGGCAGGTCGGATGCCAAGCCGGTTACTCACGACCCCTCGCAATTACGCCGCTATTTTAGGGCTAGGAGTTGTGCGCATGAGTCACTCACTACACCGGACGGACAAAACCAACTAGCGCATCGTTATGCAATTTGTGAATGCGGCCACGATTTGTTTTTCACACGACGTGATGTACGTGTGATAGTGAAGTCGATTATCGGTGCAAGTTGATCAGATGTGAGGACTGACGTGATAGTGAAGCCGTTTATCGGTGCAAGGTGATAAATAACAATGATTAATGGCAAGAATTTAGGTGTGGTGTCTAGATAGACGATTAATTATTGTATAAAATGTGAAGGTATGTAATAATATATGATGGCGCGGTTCGTGCAGAAGCTGAGCGATCGGCTGCTGTGCTGCGTGTTGCTGCGAACTGAACGATATTAGTATGGCCTACCAGGTAGTTTTTCCGGGTTTGGATGTTGGTGTATCAGTCTAAAAGTTTGTTAATGCATCGCAATACTGGAGGCGTTCTGTTTGTTTGATGAAACATTCAAAAAAGTCGGTAAATTTCTAGCCTGTGCACGCATCCAAGAAAATCTAAAGGTTTGGGGTTTTGCAGATGGCACCGACCTTCAGTGCTTCCGCAGACCATGGCCCACCTTTTATCTTAGGCCGCGTGCCCTGTCACCTGCATACGTGAGAAGCTAAAGACAGCTCTGCGGATGGTGTTGCCGTTTCTGAATACTGGGCCAAACACAAAATTTAACATAATATTAAGAAATTTGTGTGCCATTGTCCCGCTAAGAAGAAAATATAATTACAATGCAATCCCATTCCGATATGACCTTAACTTTGAAATCAGTAAGAAATAGTGCAATCAAACGAAGACCTTCAAAAATGAACCTCTTCATCACATCTTCCAATAAAAACAGAACCCAAATTAACCCAACCATAAATTGAATCAAAATAAACCGAATGAATTGCTTTCTACCATGTTTAATTACAATAAAATCCCATAAAACATGGTGAATAATAAAACCACGGTGGTCGCCACGTGCCTATGATAACCACACCGAATGCGAAGTGAACCCGACACCGTTGCACAATCAAATTAACCTAATTGATTTTATTGATTATGTTCTGATAGCTCGTACTTTTATGTGGCGATAAATGAGAAAGTGATTAAAACTTTTTGATTGGATAATTACGAGATATTGAAGTTCTTTGCTATGTACGCGGTTAGGGTTGACAGCTCCAATCATTTTAAAGCCGACTCAACTAGATATTTATTCAAAGGTTATAGGCTGATCTCTCATTGTACAGGATTTCCTTACAATGCGAGGTCAGCGTAAACTGAAAATGTATAGCTTTATGTGTAGCCGTGTGTACTACGCACCTCTTTACACCTTTCTGGAAAACACCACCGATAAGGTATGTCTTTCTAGGATGTCCCAGTTCCGTCGTTACTTGACACAGGTTTTGAATAGAACAAATAATAGGCATAATAAACTTTTGTTTGTGTATTTAATACTATTATGTTATTCAATTGAGACTTATTCAACTCTTATTTTTGCGTGACCGCTTAAGGTGCTCACGAGCTTACGTTTAGTATCTATTCGCGGGACCCTACACTGGTAAAAGACACTGAACAACCAATGGCCTATCCAAAACCAGACAGACCGGACTTGTACATAATTATTTGACCGGACACGATTGGTATACTAAACCGGACGTCTGGCAACCCTATGGGCGTCACACGTGAAGCTAGCTTAATTGGGTTTTGGATTTCGTCCTTTTTTATACACATGGTGTTTCCTGGCTAGTTGAATACTTAAGTATTGTGATTCAAAAGAGACTTATTGCATCGTCTGTTCGTCGTCATTCGTTCCTAGAAGCAATCGGAATTTTAAATCGTATAGTCAATATACGGGTTTTATAGACAGCGATATTGCCCCGGTATTGCCAATAAGATATACGATGGAAGAGTTTAATATTCTTTGGCGATGCATCCGTTCAGTCAACTCTGTGTGCCAGCTGTAGTAAAAATCATGTTTCAATGTGCGTTGACACATTACATATTTTCCGATTTTGGCTGACAGTAATCCAACCTGGACTCATGCCAGATAACCTACAAAATCAGTCTGAAAACTTTGCTTCAATAAAATAGCTAACCAAGTGCACGTTGCACTCGTACCGAGAATCAACGTGTCATGAAAAACGCCGTATAATCCAGCGTCCCTTATATTTTTTACCAATTATTGCGGCATAGTTTCTTACTCCATAAGGACAAGGCTTGAGTTTCAAGAAAATTTCTACTCTCTACCTATTCCGGTACATGAGATACAGTCTACTAAAAGACAGATAGACGGACGGATAGCGCTAGAGACTAAGTAATTCGTTTAGATGCAGAACCCTTAAAAGCTCCCCCACAAAATGTCTAGAACTTTAGAAGTCATCATAAATTCTCTAAAATATTTTCTTGCTATCTTTTGTTATTTTCACGCTTAGAAAATGGCAAAAGTTTTATAAATTTGCCAAGTTTGTTCAATGTGACATTTACCTGAAACGATGTTAGAGCTAGTTTAGCGTGTTTGTTCAGAAGATTAAATTAAATCAGCGCAAATGAAGTGAAAGATGGTACTGTTGAAGCAGGGATAAAATCCAAAGTTTTATGTTGCCAAACTTTGCTCAAATCAAATTGCTCCAAATTTTCTATTGTGCTAAAAGCAAAACAAAATTAAATGCATTAACTTTATCGAATTAATCCTTGACGTTAAACCACTGATCCATTAGTTTCTTATCGGGAAGCTCCCATCCTGTATGCAGCACTCCCGGCCGTCACAGCCACTTGTGATATCAAAGACATTACAGATACCGGAATAGTTCGCTTGCCCCAGATTATTTGATTTCCTATGTGACGACTGGCGTGGGAATTGAAATGGTGCAGTACGGTTAGGTGCTATTATTTATGTGAATGTATGTATAGACCTGCGATGCCTGATGTCAAATGAATAAATCAAATAAATCTCTCTTGACCTCAATCTTGTCCCGAAGACAGAGATGAGGTCGACGATGGAACGAGCTTACCCGAAAAAAGCCTATTAACTCGCGACTTAAACAGATTGTCATATGGACTTGGGAACACCGATGCAGGCAGAGAATTCCACTCCTTGGCTGTGCGCATAATGAAGGAACATGAAAAGCAATGAAAAACTAACAACCTAAAGATTGAGTGGTACGAACAACTGCCGACAAATTTTCTGTGTTATTAGTGTTTTGTCTTCAGTGACATAATTTCCAGCAAAATGTTGACTAACCCTATTATAAGAATTTCCGTTTTCTTTTTTTAAGTTTTTTGGCCTGTTTGCTTATCATAGTGTCGGCCTCTATGACACAAAAACGTTTTATTTCTACAGGTATTTTTTTATATTATGTTAGTTAAATAAATTTTACGTCTTGTTTCAGGTAACTGCTAAATCTAGGAAACCATCTTACCGTTTGCTGGTCAAGGTATCTTATTTGCTTAAACAAAGTTTTAAAAGGTCTACACAAAGTTTAGTGTCCATAAATTGGTCATATGTTAACTTTAAAGCATTAGCATACATACTAGCTCTGACTGTAATGTGATTACTTTTGCAATCCCCACAAGTCATGTCCGTTTTATAACGTCTGCAGTCTGCCTACGCATTTCAAACGTCCACATTGCTGTAAGTGGGCGATACGCTTATTTTTCTCCATTTTAATAGAGAGCCCAGACGTGGTCCTCTTGCGAACCTACGTAGTTTATTGACCTGACATCTGCGCCGCGTGCACTCTATGCAAATCCATATTGGTCTTGAATAAGTTATTGAATTTATTGGATGGTTCCTTTCTACAATGTTTGTTTCAAGTTTCATTTACCATTTGGATACTTTTTTCTTTATTTAGATGTTTTTTTTGTTAATTTAATCGACCTGAGTCTTAACATTACCTTTGCCTTAGCTGCTATTGCGTAAAAATTAAAATGCAATAGACTGCCTTAGGCTTACATTGTGCATTATCTGTCGATTCGTGAGTCAGTAACTCAGTCTGGCATGCCTTTGATGTCGCTACTGGTTCCGTATCGCATATCTGACAATTGTTCACATCGCATTCAATAGCCACAAAGTGCTCGATTGAATGTGAATGAGGTAAGGTACGGTGTCGGTGAACTTAGGGCTATGTCAATTGGCGTCAATTGATCCATATCTTCCATTGATAGCGACTTATGATTGATTGACCCTAACTCGCATTCCTTTGCAACCGCATCGATTTTATTGTTAATCATATGACGAGTTCTTCAGAATCGAGTCCCTTTCTAGTAAACCGAGTTTAGCTGGAAGTTTTCGCAGTTCTATAAATATTAATGTGCTTCTGCTAAACACGGACTCTCTATATGAAGAAATATGAGTAGGTATTGCCAAAGCACTTAGTGAAAGTTGGTTTTTGTTTGTTTTGCGAATCCTTGTATTACATAACATCTCTGATATCATTTGTCACGTTTCTTTCACTTTCGGAAACACTATCTCTTGTTAACTCATGGGTTTTTTTATAAGCTTAATATATTATGCCGATAACATCTACTTTACTAAATTTGGCAGCAACGCAATAATCCTTTTTAATACCTTTTTATGGTAAGAGTCAAGTATAAATCCAGCTAATTTATGTTAATCAAATGCAAGTTAACGATGTAGTGCCATAAAACCATTAACTGACTTTACAAATTACTATGAACATTACTGACTCATAGTAATTTGTCTAATCGTTTTTATCTTGACATACTCTGATACTCCACCAACTATGAAGTCTATATCTGAACTATTGACACTGAGGTTTTCTATTAAGAATGTTCGCTTATCTCTCGTTAAGACAAGTGCCTCGTTAGTCTAGTGGTCGCAAGCACTACTGCTGGGCATGAGTTAGGTCTCCGGGTCGGGCAAAGTGATATTGAAATTTTCCATCTGCAAAATTCTCAGTTGCAGCCCGCAGTCTATTCGTGCCCAGTGGTTGGCAATGGGGTCGCCCCCTATTGGATGGAGCTCAAACATAACTGTAGAAATGTGGGTGTTCTACAGGTGCACCTCTGTCTAATCCTTGGGATATGTTATGTTATCGTTAATTTGTCGATAAGATTAAATGCAACAACATACCTACATAATTTGTTAATCTAGTAGTATTTTACCGTGTCAATTAGAGAGACAGTAGGAAAGTCAATGACAGCGCGTACACCAGTGTCCTACATACATAAACTCACGCCTTTTTCCCATGGGGGTAGGCAGAAACTACAGAGCGCCATATGCTACGATTCTTACATACTTATTTTGCTTCGTTTACATTCATACATGTTGTCATACACACACGCCGGTTGCGAGTACTACGCACCTGACCTTTCTGAAGAACCTCACCAATAAGGTCTATGTATGTTCTTCTAGGGCGTCCCCTCCCGGCGTTCCCACTTACATCTGCCTTGTAAATACCTTTCGTTAGTCGCCTTTCATCCATCCTTTCAACGTGACCAAACCATCTAAGCATACTCTTTTCAATTTTTGTTACTGCACCTTTTTTTAAACCACCGGTGTCCTCTCGGGGTCTGGTTTAATGAATTAATCCGCCGTAGTAAGCATGGTGAATAATAATCATGCCTTCTCTGCATCAGAAGAGGCTTCTGCCTTGAAGTGGAACAGTAACAGGCTGGTATTTGTTTTATTAGCGAAGGCGGAGTGAAGTCATCTTGAAACTAACACTCTATTTTACATTCTTTTTATTCATTTGTTTGGTTAGTCACTTACGTGCTGTCTCGAAATAGGCTTCACATGCCATCGAATGATACATTCCGCATTTATTAATACTTTTTACTATTACTATCCAACATCTAGTCAAGTTAGAGATAAAGAATGCTAGGGAAAAAAACACAGTTTGTACCAACTAAGCTCTCAGGGGTCTCTAGGACGATCATAGTTAGATTTCCCTCGAGGTTACATCTTGGATAATATAAGACGACCGTCCCAGAGTCGTAAAAGTGTATGCTAAATTGACATCGTTATTGCCTAGGCTTCCTTAGACCTTGACACGAAAAATAGGCCTCACATAGTTTGTTCCAATGTCAAAAATATTAAGTATCCCCCATTCCAAGATATTAGAAAGAAAGAAAGAAAAAGCAATCATTTGGCACGACACAGACACACGTTAATAATGAAAATAGGTATAAAAAAAGAAGAATTAAACTAAAAAAAGTAAACAATAGAAATAAACAAAATAAAGAATTATGTGCCTTGCGGCTGCGCCAAATAGGTCCAGCTGGTCAATTCAGTAAAAGTCACGCCGTGAAAACTTGAGTGAAGTGAAATGTCAATGCCTTACATTAGTATGGAATGACAATTCTCAATTCGCACTACGCCTACATTTTCAGGCGGTGATTTGACCAGAATCTCACTGCAGTTCAGCAAGAAAGCCAGACAACTAGTGCCTGACGATGGTTTTCAACTGGACATGAGGTTGTGAGGTGTCACCGACGTAAAAGCAGAGTGATAAGTATACATGTGTGTGTGAGTGTCTGTGCGTGTGTTGTGTATGTGTAAAAATCCTACTAATATAATAAACGCTAAAGTTTGTGAGTATGGATAGTTGGATGGATGGATAGATGTTTGTAGCTCTTTCGCGTGAAAACTACTGAATAGAATTTAATAAAATTTGGTATGGAGCTGACACCCTGGATTAACACATAGGCTACTTTTATTCTTGTATTCGCACGGGAACGGGATCTACGTGGGTGAAACTGCGGGACGTCTGCTAGTAAATAAGTAATGTAGTTGTAGTGAACAGCGTGAGGTCGATAAATATTTAAAACAAAGAGAAAAAAAGAGAGAGTTAGAGTCTTCATCTTATCGTATGGTTAGTGAGGAACCCAATGCCATAGTTTTTATGCCACCCGTGGGCCTTTGACTTGGCATTATATGCCATTGAGAAATACATATCTCTCAGGCATGCCGGTTCCCTCACGATGTTTTACTTCGCCGTTTTTTAAACAAATGATAATTAAACAATACGCCCTCCTACCACTTCATCTCATGTTCTATTCTACACGGTGCATGTAGCTGGAGCAAGTAAAGATGCGGGTTACACGCGTGAGTAATATGTACTTGGACATAATGCAAATAACTTGAGCAAGTAAAGACCTGGGCTACTTGCGCAACAAGTACGCACAAATTATTTCCTCATGGTCAAGAGCTACATGCGCAAGTGACCCGCGCGCGCGCTAGGGTACGCGGGTCACTTGCGCGGGTGGCTCGCTTTGGACATGCTCGAGTCGCTAGACTCGCACATGTTTTATACGGTAAAGTTTACGATGCATACAAACTGCGCAAGTGCATTAATATGCGCAAGCTACGTGCACCGTGAAAAAGCACTCCAACTCACAATTTTATATTTAAAGTACTTTCTAAATTGACCTTAGACATCATTGAGGTCTCCGAGGGAAAATTATCGTGAGGAAACTCGGACTTTTAGGTAAGTAATAGAAGTTTGAAATCGCCAAACGCTTTGAGCAAGCGTGGTGATAAGTTGTGTCTTCTTTGTACGAGAATAGGCCTTTGCCCTGCAGTGGGACAGTAACGGGCTGGTACTAATAAATGTAAATCCGTCATAATCTATATAATAAATATTAAACTTAGGTACGGCAAATAGTATGAAAATGTGAAGTCTATTACACAGGCCGGGAGCAAGATTGAATTATGGCCGCGGTAATGTACTAACAGTAGGTAATGGAGAGGCTCACAGTAATTTATTATCGCGTCGTAAAGGTTTGTGCAAGTACTTTATTAATCCATGCCACACGAGGCAGATTGCCAGATCAAAGTTATTTTTTAATGTTGGTTTAATTTCAGATAGCATTAGAAGCTTCTAAAAAAAATGAAGTACTAGCTACTTCGAATAGTTCTTAATTCAAATATTGGCATCGTTTTTGAATTCTGTCAGTCATCTTGCTTTTAGTGTTTTAAGATTTTAAGTCACCGCTTAATAGTTGAAAGATTTATTTTAAAACATGTTTAACAAAATTTCATTTATTTATCGACAGCCGACAGAATATTCAATCAATAGTATGAGTCAAAACAAAATAGGTAGATATAGAATTGAAGCTTTGAACAAAAGTTTATTTAGTATTGTAAGTGTGTAACTTATGTTTTTAAAAGCACCAGATTCAGAAATAGGCCTAATACTATGCACAAAGAGATTAAGGGAAGGTTCATATCTGACGGGATATGCGCCGAGCGTTTGCGACAATGTAGGACCTCGACGCACTAACGCATCATCTGTTGAGTGTGAACCGTCAAGTGTTTTTCTATACATTTGTCTGTTCTGGCGTTACGCGACCGATAATACGCGACGCATGTTCCGTCAGATATGAACCTTCCCTTAAGAAACTATAGAGTGTCATGTCATAGAAAAACTGTCATCTCATGTCTAAGTAACGGCATCTAGAATAATATAGCAATAGTGGAGCGGCAGCGGAGCGTACTAAATTAAACTCATAGACTTGTGTCCAATAGGAATGGAACACAAGTATCTGATGTAAATTTTGATCGTGATCTTGTCTATTGAATGTCTTTGACTATGAAATAGTAGGTAGGTAATACTTATTTGTAAAAAATGTTTAAGAAACTGTTACTAGACTGATAGATATTTCAATAAGCATTTATAAAACTCATCCCGATTCCTTTTCTTCATTCGAAACATTTTCGCTAAATAAATGTATAGTACGACACATTTATTAAAGCGAAAATGTTTTTTCCTCATAAAGAGAACGTTCTCATCAAAATTACTAGGTCAATTTAGTTAACTTACCAGAAAGTTCCTATTTGATTCTAAATGCGTTTTCCTTGACTACTTTTTAGAGTAGGTACAATCTAGAATAGTGACATTAAGGTTTGTTTTATTAAGACTTTAATGTCTCATCACCGCCTTCATCCATGAAAAGCTTGTGGCTAAAAAAAGACAGCCGCATGAGTCGATCGTAGGTAAGTAAGGCTTCGTTTGATGAGGTCAGTGAGTAGATGAGTGGCCAATAATTACATATCAAGACTCTTCCGTGCCTAGAAAAAGCACGTTAAGCCGTTGGTCCCGGCTGTCATTTGTAGATCATTTGACAATCCTTACGGATAGTCAGAAACCCGAAAGTTCTACGACGGACTGCCAAGTCAAGGGTCTCCAATTCGAACCCAAGGAATTTCGGAATCTTGTAGAATTATCACTTGTTTCAAAAACGGTGAAGGAAAACATCGTTAGAAAACCGGCATGCCTGTGAAATATTTCTTGACGGTATGTGATCCCAAGTCAGAGGCCCATGGGCGGCATTAAAACTCTGACACCAGGTTAGTTGCTGAACGCACAAACAAAAAAAGGAAGTCCATCTACGGACCGACCTCGACAAGGGTAGCTTAACCTCCGATCGCCAAGTGCGCCTATGATAATTTAACTCAGGCTGCCTTTATTATTTAACTTAGCCTCTCCATTTAACTTAGGTAGGTATGCCTTGTGAAAATAAATTAAGTTGATTAGCGCGATAAGTGCTGGCCGCGGCCATTTAAGTTTAAATTATACAATCTGAACACGATAACACGGTATTTATGAAGCTCTACAGCTTTTTTCTAGATCGTAAACTTCTTTAAAATGTGCGTGTTTATGCACGCTTTTTTTCTTTTCATTTCTAGATATGATTTGAGTACTTGAATTTGCTAGTGCGAGAATACTAATACTATACGACTACACATCATTACACTAACTATTCCCTTCTTTATTGTACCTACTACTATAATTCAATGCTAATATTATAAAGAGAAAAGATTTGATTGTTTGTTTGCATCGAATAGGCGCCGAAATTACTGGACCGATTTGAAAAATTCTTTCACCGTTGGAAAGCTAGACTATCCCCGGGTGATTTAGGCTCCATTTTATCCCTGTATTCCCACGAGAACGGAAACTACGCGGGTGAAACCACGTGACGGCTGTTCGTCATCCTACATGTTTTTTTTCTAACTACCGATGCAAGTAGAACCTGATGATATTGTGGTATCATGTGTCTCTGTTCGCTGTTCTACGATCGTACTGAACCTAAATAAAACACGCGCCGGCAAGTTCACTTTCAGTTATTTTAAAATTGAAGCTTTTCCAATGTATTTTCACAATGTATTTCCAAACCAATATTGTATCTATGTCAATCGGCTAGACGTCCGTTAAAAACAATCACAAAAACTAAACACTGTGCGGTTGTTCACACAAAAGTAAATTAAAACTATTATAAAAGCTTTTTGGCAATTCTAAACAAGGGGCTTGTCGATGAAAAATATTTCTGACGTAATCATTTTGACTGTAGACCTAATAAATTGCGTCAGACTTTAATGGAAAATAGAATGTTCGCTTGCGGGTAAATACATTAGCCTACTCGACTTTGAATGACAGAGAAAAATCTTTTCAATGTTGAAAACAGTGACGACGCCTTCCCAAACGGTTTGATTACGTTCCAAATTCGAATAAATTTGAATTGATTAGAATGGCGGCGTTCCTTTTTTTATTCGAAACATGAGTCATCATGAGAATTCGGTTGTCTATTGTTTTACTATAAAAGTCGTTACCACATATTTTATTTTTAAATTAGTTATGTAATTTTTTTATGGCTACATGACGTGTGACTTGTTTAACTGGTTTTTAATTGGCGATTTGCATACTTACTGATTTTCTTTTGCAGACATTGTGACACTACTCAGTTAAAAAATATATGTTGCAGTAGCGGAATAAAATCGAAAGTGGCCAATTAAAACGTAGATTGCGTTCTTCTTTCGTTATGTAAGGTTTTCTATTTACGGTCTTGGTTTCCAGTCTCAAAGTGATATTGGGTCTTCATCTCACATTACTCTGGCAACCCAGAGTCGTCATTTGTACCTAGTTTAAAATAAGGGCTTAGATAACTAACTTACGTCTTCTACAAAGAGTAGACCTGCACATTAATAGCCGCCTTAAATTCTTGAGTCAATAGTCTAGAGATTAAAATTGTTAGTAGTGAAATAAACCCATACACAGAACGAAAAGATGTATGAATAAATAATTCCTCACTCCGCTAGCTTCACATCACAACCATTTTGTCAAAGAATCCCAATTTGCATACTCACAAAACACTCCCAACATGAACAAAGCACGAGCATTCCACGAGAACTTCGCAGTCTCCCGCCCTTTTGCAACATAGATGCGTTTATTTAGCTCTCCATTCAACGGATCCGAGCGTCTATGTGACCTGGATTCCCTCAGTTTTCAGCCCATTAAAATTCCTCACATTGTACTAATAACGTAGCTGAGTACACTTGACCGCGCAATTGTGCACCCCACCCATCGTCTATTCTCTCGCAGATAATCGGATACGTTTAGGCAGTTATGAATGGAGCACGTGGTTCGATGTTGCCAGTACTAAAAATTATACGGTGTGTAAAACGGCGCTGTCAGTTGTGTTTCGTCCTACGCAGCTCATGAATGACTGATGAGGACTGGTAATCTGTCTGTAGACATTAAAAAGACAGTCGTAATGTCATAACTCGTTGTGTGAATACATGCCTTGTGTTAATTCATTTCCGCATAAGTGTTGTCTTTTAACCCAGCATTTAGCTTCAAGATTAATGTTATGTTTACACTTAAACTCAGTCTTTATTTAACTTTTGTGAGATGTTTCCACTTAGCGGACATTTATTTTCATTTCCTAGATCTACAAGCGCATGTTAAGATTAATTTGTTTAATGTAACATTAGTTGCTTCCGATAGCTGTCACCGTGAGGTTCTAATTTCAAACGAGTAACGTGTCTCCAATAAATTAAATGGCTTGTTAGTGTCAAATGTAATTTGTAGCGGCTCCAATATCAAGCTAATTAATTAGCAGTGACGTAAATATTGCAGTCTATGCAGTAAATAGTGACGAAATTAAAGTGCACTGCATTTTACGACTATGCTGCACCATTAGTATAAATAGAGCCGGCACGACAAGGACACTGCTGCCGGAATCAAGGCTGCTGTTAATATAACCTTTAAAGCCAAGAAGAATGCCAAGGCCAAAGCCACTTAATAAATAAACACAGTTACTTTTCCAAAACAAATATGCAAATGGTGCAGTTATTTCTTCATGTTATTTCAGCCGAGCCGATATGTCCGATTGAATGATAGTTTTTAACAAATTACACGTTATCGTTTTCTATTCAGTAAATGTATTTTCAATGGTTTTGTAATGGTACCCTTTTCATAATTAAAATAACAATACGTCCTGCAGTATAAATAGAGTAGAAATAATTACGGAGAAGTTAATCAAACTCTTTTAGAAAGTTTCGTGACTCAAAGACAATATTCTCATTACTATGGTCAAGGACATATACGATGGCATTTGGCACAAAACCCAGAATAACGCATTGCAGAAAAACATAATATTCTACAGATTCAATGCCAACTCATTTGGCATTACATTATTTACATCTAAACCTCGCATTTGACAAACGATGCAGATTTATTTCTTTATTATGCAAATCAATCCAGTTTTGAATGTATAACAGAGCAATGCTTTCATCAGCTGCACAAGCTTCCGCGCCGCAAGATTGAATGAAAACTAAATATACATCTTCTATACTTACTAATAATTTAGATAGAATTATCTCTTTGACGTCAATATACTTAACGCTTTTTATTTGGATGCAAATAATAATAATAATACGTTTATTAGTACATAAAAAGAATTGACAACACGAAAAAAAATGCAATTATAATAATAATAAATGAAAGTGCACACAACAAAACAAGCGTTTTTTTATGTTGTCTGTATGTTTGGTTGGGCTAATCTCCGAAAGGGCTTGACAGTTTGGCCAGAACTTCCTCTGGCAAGTAAGTAAAATGTAAAGGGAATATATCAGGCTACTTATTTTATTTGTTAAATAAATTCGTAACCGCGCAAGAAAAATTAACGTGCGGAGAAAATCGCGGGTACATCTAGTTTAAAATAAGATTGTACTGTCATTAAAATTAACGACTGTTCGTTGAAGGGAATTCCAAAAGATAAAGACGTCTTTGTAAAAGAAAATTAAATGGGGCCTGTAATGATATTGTGAAACGTAGCGTAATCTGTGACGGTGAGGAAATTTTGAGGTTTCTTTAGCTTCACGAGATTTTGTTAAAACAATGGTTTATACCAAAATCTTTATAGCCGTGTCGTTTTACTGAATCAGCCCGTTCTATCGTATCGCAGAGCACAGCTCGTAATTTATAAGTACCTAAATCAAAACAGCCAACGTTGCTTTTGTAAGTAATGACGTCATAAAAAATGGATGAGATGAAGTTTGTCAAAAAATAAATGAGTTCGTTTACTGATAAATATCTTGTTAAAATTTGAAAACTGCCTGCGAGTGCCTGAATATTTTACAGTCTCATCAGGTTTATCAGGAGTTGTAGCGATGAGTATAGTCACGTCTAAAAGTAATATAGGATTAGATTAGCTGCTGAAAACGAAAAAAAAACCTTTTAAACTTAAGGAACTCATGACTAGACATTGTTTTTTTGTCTATTCAACACTAGCGGAAACTACAAAAGTTTTCATTACCTATGCAATATGGTGTCTAAATAAGGGATTCGAGGAAATGATTGATTTAAATATAGAAAAAAATGGTAAGTATCAAAAACACATCATCTGCCTAGCCTTTTTCTAACTTTGTTGGGGTTCGCTTCTATTATAACCGGATACAGCTGTGTTGGAGCGACTCCCTTGGTTGTCAGATTTTCGGACGTCTTATAACTATCATTCCGAGGCACGATGGACAGGACAAGACTCCTTGTCTTGTTATATTATGATAGGTCACAAATCAACGGCCAACCGCGTCAAGCGTAGCTTACGGTTCTATCGAAGGTTACTTCGATAGAACCGTAAGCCTTTTATTATTTAAGCACAAGCTCCACACAAAAAACCACTATATTTCAGTATTGAATTTAGCTTCTAATGTTTCCTGTAAAATCGTATCTTAGATATCCTTAGACATTATTATGCAAATTATTGTTTTATTTCTGCCATAAAATAAATAAAAGATCACGTAACTAAATGAGAGAACATTAAAGTAGCAAAGGTAATTTTTGTAAAATGAATTTCACCTAAGACAACTTTAAAAAGTTAGCAAAGATCGAAATTATTTTTCTTTAACCAAAACTATTCGCATTTCAAAGAAAACCTTAAATGAAAAAGCAACTAAACAATTAAACTTCTCCTGTATCGTAGGTGAGGTTACAGATATTAAAACTTACATACACAAATCGCTAGATCTGTAACTACTAGCTTGGCATATATACCATACATCATTTGGTTCTCTAAAACCGACGCAACTCTCAACGCAGAAGCTAATCGGTCAGTCACCATGCCAAAAGTGTGCCAGTTTCTATACAATTTTCAATACTCTATGAATTCTTAACAGTCAAATGCTAAGTGCTAATATAGAAATCAGTGACAATAGGTGATGCCATTGTCTAAGAACGTATGCAACTTAAACTGGGGCAAGAGAGTGGAGTGGGCACTATATTGTGTCAATTTCTCGAGTAGTCCCTCTATCCGCCGCGCGCCCTATCGTGTCAGCTGCGCGTTAACTCAATGCTACGTCCATTTCTCCAAGTTCAAGTAAAATACTAGCTTTTGTAAAGTAATTGTTTACTTCTTTAAAGGTCGGAGGCTAATGTGTTAAGTTTGAATGATGCTAGTTACTCTTAGGTACTACGCATTAGTTTTGCGTCCGCAGTTTTTCTTTATTCTTGAGAAATAGTGCTGTGTTTGGCGTTTACTCGAGATTTTCTTTTGTACCCAAGCTTTTATGATTTCGGTCTCATTTTCTTTATATTATTATGTGGCTTACAAAGTAAGTTTTCTTTGGGAATTATAGAAAAAAATTTACTAGTTATAAATTTATTGTATTAGGAGTTTTCTTACACTTTGAATATCACTGGATGACTTGATGACGCATCTTCTAACACTTTTTTTTTGTTTTATTATGTTTTTACTGTGCGTGTATCTGTTGCCAATAAATGTATATTCTTTCTTCTTTCTTTCTTTCTAACTCTTTCTTCTCTTATTCTTAAGTGTCGACTGTGCAAATAGGGTGTCTAGAAATCCGGGCAATACATAGTATATTATTATGTGAAACGCAATGCCGAAGAGAATGTTACTATAGTCAAACATATAGATATTTTTTAATAATTGTTTGGCCAACACCCACTGTGAAATTTCTGTAAAATGTATTCAAGTAAATCTCACATTCTATTAAGTACGAAATTGTTCTTCGACACTCTTTAAATATACCTGAAAGCTTCACAAATTCCGTAATTGATGTCGTGTGTAAAATAAACACAAAAACACTTTCTGTATTTAAAGAATTCGTTCACGTAATAAAATTAACGTTCACCAGCATATGGCGCGAAGTCGTTTCAGTTACACACGTAAAAATCTTTTATGGGTGGCTTGAGCAAATTAGTCCAACCTTCAAAACACCCTGACTAATTAGTGAAAATTCTAAAGATCCATACGTTACGCATTTAAAACCGTCTACGCTTTTACCGTCAAAGTCAGTAGAACTAATATAAATTCTTGTTAGTTTTTCACGCAGTACTTTCTTCTTGAACTAAAATAGCTTGGCTACAGTTTATTAGAACAAGTTGACTTTGACATATTTCACCGTCATTACCGTGGTGAATCGCTACATCCTCGGTAATATTGCTTGGGTTTTTAACTGTTTGAAAACTAGAAACGAAAAAGGCTGTTTCATCCGAAATCATAAAATATTCAACCTACATTAGGGATCTTTAAAGAGCGAGTGTTGTAGGTAAATCAGTACACGGGTTGATTGAAAGTTAAACAACCTTGCCGAGATTGGTCCCTGGATCAGTAACCATCATTATCTGTCAAAACCACTTGGTGTCTCGGAAATCACTCTAGATATAGATTCTGGCGGTCATTTGTATATCTTTGACTGTGGTAACCAGTAGTCGGGACCCCATAACTCTGATAAGCAGTTATCCAAGGTTAATCGGGATACCCAGTCACTGCGCAGATGTCAGACGGGCATTAGCTCCATGTAAATTAGCTGCATCCAGATAGACTGAAAACGACCCCAAAATAGTTCGGAAAAGTCTAGACACAAATACCGTGTTTAAAAGCTTGAAGAATCTCTACGCATATTTCCGGCATAGAAACGATAAAGCCTGATTCATCTCAACCCATAAAATATTTATAACCTTCATTAGGGCTCCTCGAACTTTTTGCAGTATTTACCTCCATTTCGTGCATCTGATGATACACTCAGAATGTAAAATGGTTTACGTTCGGAAAATTGTTTTGGTTCGGGAACATTAGCGTTGATTTATATGTTTTAGCTCCAGCTGGGTGAATTCGGGGCCATGTTCATTGTCATGGTTGGAAGCTGAACACGTGTGAGAATAAATGGCTGGTTTAAAACATTACCGTTGTCGTTTAAGTTGACACTAGTGTTCATAAGCTATGTGCAGCTAATCATGATGATTAAGGGGTTGTAATTGTAAGCATCAAGAGCTTGAAAAACAGAATTCCAGAATCAAATAATGTTAAGATTGGAGTACCTATTAGACATTTATAGACATACTGGCAAACGATATTAGGGCTTGTGGCTTTACAATAAAAACAAATATACGGGTCGATGACAGGTAAAACTATGTTTGCTGAAATCGAAATGTGTTTGCGTGGCCATCAATAACATGTCAAGATCCGTGTTAAGCTGTAAATCCTGGCTTTCATTTGTACATCTTTGATAGTCCAAGGGCTATCCTGTAAACCCAGTAACTGGGTTGTGATGATCAGATAGGCAGTCGATATACGCAAAATACTGGTATCAAGCTGTATTTGGTTAGATTGAAGCTCAAAGATAGGTTCAAGTCTAGTCAAAGACTTTCAAGTCTATCTTGAGACTAAATCAAAAACTTTTAATAATAAAGTGTTTACATATAAATGTATAAAATTTTGCATGCAGATGTGGGTTTCAACGCGTTCATCGATTTCGTCCTACAATGAAACCATCCCGCAACGGAACAATACATGTTAACATATTGTATGAGAAGAACAAAGGCTTATTATAAAATCAATTATCACGACATTGTGTTCGTAGGCGCTCGGTTCGCTCGCTCGTGATACGTCGTGAGTCTAGCTATCTGTGGGATACTTAATTGAGAGCTTCGAGAGCTATTGGATGTTGACAAAAGCTTGTATTATTTCGTGCGAGACGGAGAACTGTAGCAAATTATTTTTCTCTTCACTCACTGTTTGAATCGTGGAACAATATTATCAGTATCCAATATTGTAACTTGGTCTGTTCTTCATATAATATATCATTTTCATCATCAACATCTTTTCATACAGCTAGGCAGCTGAGTCTTTTCTCTAACTTTATTTAATTTTGGTTCCTTTGGTTGTGTTATTATAGACCTTGCAGTAGAAGTACAAAGGTACACGAGTTCTGAATTGGAGTTGGAATAATTGGAAGCGACATTTGCTGTTACACCAAATGGGAACCCCTGTGTGGGATGAACTGAATGAACAATTTAATGTCTTCTGAATATAAGTGTTCACAAACTACTATCACACCTCCAAAGATGTTAGCGCAAACTAAGTCGAAAAATAACTCATGAAGATATACTTCAAAACTGAATGATAATTCTACATTTAGCTAGACTAAAACTATTACTCGGATCTTCTCATTGTTATTCCGCACAGGTAATATACTAGAGAGCTTCTACTAACTATGTATATTATTTTATGTATGTAAGGAGTAAGCGTAATCCAGCCAGAAATGATCTCACGAGTCGCTACCCTCTGCGGAATTTTGGCCTTATATAAATTGGTCATCCTCTCCAAAATACATTGTTTCTACGGCAGCGCTAAGCATTTTAAATATGTATAACTATTTCGTCTATTTTAAACTTTATTATATCAGCATCTTTATTTATTCACCATTATATAACTCAAAGTATTCTTTTTTTATGATCTCTTTTATTGTTCTGTTTGGAGAATTTTATGTGCTCTCTGGAACTATCGTAGTAAACAAATTTTACCTATGGTGCTATGAACGCTCAAGCTTTTATGAGTGTGGTTTCATATTGAATTTTATGTAGTTTACAGTACCGCATTGTTTTTACTGCGATGAGTATTGAAAATTATTCAAAGCTATTGCTATGATAATATGAATACTAAAAATAGTTTATTTCAATCGGCGAATCATCCTCAGGAATTCATACAATGTAAAAAGTTAAACAAACTTAAAGCCCAAACACGTTTCTATAAATGTAATTATCATAACAAACCGAACTGACTTTGAATACTACGAATACAATCACGCTGAGCGCTGATATAATCGATACCTCGCGAGTAAACATCGATATCACTCGATAAGTGTGATTATAGAATCGATTACAAGCTGAGCCAATGATGCCAGTAATATGCCAACGTAAGGGTGTGAGAAGGAAGCCTGTTTTCTTAAACTGAGTTAACACAGATTGTGAGCCAGTCTGCAGTCTGTAACAATCAAGGGTTATAGTTGTTTTAATTGCTTAAAGCAATTAAACGCAAGCTGCTCCAGGGATTAATCGACATTGTTAGGTTAACCTTTTTAATGCGTTCTTGTTATTTCTTGTCAGAGTTACTAAAAATACCAACTGAATTATATTTCTTCAAGCTCATGTTGAGGAAGAGGTTTGGAATATTGTAGCTGCAGTAAAACCTTTTACTGCCGTCCTTTTATACATTACACTTTATGTTTTTTTATGTAGGTATATGCCTCCTCAAAAACAAAAGGAAAGTCCTTATAAAACATGCCATAATCCCAAGCATTACTCTAATCTTGTATTTTTGTTAACAAACGAATTCTTTTGTTTCAGGTACGAATTTTCTTCAGCAAATTCAAAGAAAATTTAGCCAGAACGTCTGTCATCTGTTTCATCGCACTCAATATCATCTATTTCTTTCTCACCTGGGAACTGAATGTTTTTCACGTTTGATACGATTTTTAAACAAACGATCGTATTAAACCCTTTTATTAGCAATTATGTTTAAATGAGTAATTTGGCGGTTGGCTTAGGTGTCCGACGTGTAAATGGTATGGTAACGGCTTCATTATTTGTGGCTTTATTGGCTTTAATATCATTATTAAACTGGTTTAATAGAGGTGTGTTAATGATGCATATTATTATATCATTCTCATTATCATCTCCTTGGTGTGAACAAATAAAGATTACATATTCTCTGCCATTGTTAGTGCTAGAACTCCGAACACATATTACTTAACAGTTGCTACGTAACTTCAAGTTAGTTTACTTAGTCTAAGCTCTCTATTCTAGCGTACTAGACAGTAATTAAAGCGATCTTTTTCCATCGCTGCATAATTTTGTTTGGCTTGAGTTTTTACAAGGCTTCTCCTAAGTTCTTACAAGTTAGGCGCGATGTTAAGTAAGTAGACGTATCAGGTGTTCCCCTTCTGATTGGTTTTTTCACAGTTCTTTTGTTTAAAAAGACCAGCTAAAATTCTGGGAAAAACACAATTGGAAATGCAAAAAGATTTATAAAAGACCATTCAGTTTATATAGAATACGACTGCAGTAAAAAAAACATCGACATTCGCACAGGCGTTCAAAGTCGCACCAGACAGAGCTAGATCTAAAAGCTGTATAAAATAAATGGCTGGGAATGCGTCCGGAGATTAGGGTTGACAGACATGACAAAAACCCACTACGTACAAAATTCCGGTTATTTGCAAAACTGAAAATTTGTGACTTCTAAGTGAGACATAAACCTTATAATCCGGTCGTTGTGCTGACATGAATGTTATTTCTGCTTACTTAGCTATAGCTGCGATAGAAATGATAACAGTCAAGTAATAAACAACGTTATATTTCAAAGAAGTTGCGTCTGTCTCAAGATTTGATGCAATGTCGGAAAAGTTCTAATCCAAGACAACCCTATGAAACGAGTTCGCGTCTCCACAGAATATCACTACAGGAGAAACCGTTTCTACTTAACACAGCTAAACGTTTGTGGTTCTCTGAGCAGCTATTATAAAAATGCTTTTATTTTCGGGACCGCTAATTTTCTGGGTTAAATTAACACTGAACGTAACGTTTTCAGTTAACCCATTTCAAGTGTTTCACCATCCTTCGACCTTTATCCCAATTTATTTGCCGTCGTCTCACCAGTCTCCGGTCTGGTTTGTTATAATTTCCTGGCCATAATTTTCATCTTTCACACAATCTTTCCATCGTTTCTTTGGTTATTCTCAACTCTTGTAATCCTCCACATTCATACTCAAAATTTAACTAAGTTAACGTAAAGCCTAGCCTTAACTTAGTTAAAGCCTTCATTTGCTATGTTGAAATAAATACAACATATTTTAAAGGCTGCAAATAGTACTCAAAAATATTCCAATAAACTTTGTAAGTACATCAAATAAACAACGTAGCTAATGTAAGTAATATTCTACAAGAACCCCGCATAAAATACAAGAAGCCTAAAACATACCTAATTAGCAAAACATAAACCGAAACACGGCATTAAAGAAACCATTACCCTACATAAGGAATTTTATCAGGGTAACGTAAGCTACTTTCGATGAAATATTATATTTACAGTTGCTAGTTAGGCACAACTTTGTACCACAATATCTTATAAGTCTGGTTTAGAATCGTATTCATTAAGTTGTATTAGCGTCATAAAACTATGTTCAACAAGACTTTGCAAAAATGTCTATGAATTGCTTTGGTTTAGTTTCTGTTTTTTAACATTTCATCGTACCGGTTACATCATTATTAAAGGAGAAATGTACTTTATTCTCTGTTAGTAGACTTTGTAAGATCTTGCTGATCATAAATCTGAAGCTAGCATTGTTTTAAGAGCTGGTTTTGCATCCGCTATAAAGCGAACCATTATTTCTCAGCCTGTGCTTACGAGTAATTGCCGTCGGTCTGCCTAGTTTCTAAGGGAAACCAGATTTTTGCTCTGTAATTGAATGCCTGGGTCAGCAAATTCTTTCTTTTTGCACAGCCTCGTGTTGCTTAATTACACCTTACAACAACTAAGGAAGATATAGTACATATTAAGATATGATTGAAGAAACAAGTCATTGGTTAACTCTTCTACTATCTAAACTAGCACTTTTATACAAATTACCTAGGAAACCACAGCGTCCATTCTCTGTTTCTACACCATTGCACTTTTTCAACCCATTGGTTTATCACTATTAAGTCCGAGCTCTACCTCGGATTAGTCCACTGTGAAGCCTGAGTATGCAAGCAAAAAAACACATAATGGATACTTAGTTACTCTACGGGACGTAAACGGCTCGCAATAATCGTTTAAGTGAAGTCCAAATGACTTTTGCATTCTTAGTAGCTCCGGTCTTGCATTTAATGTTTGTTTCAAGTGCATCCAAAGAGCTTTGGCAGTGTGTGGGTGCCATTACTTCGATGTGAAGTTCCAGAGCAGTTTATAGTGTTGCATATTGAATATGCCGCATATTGAAACTAACTGCTGTGGCCTCTCAAGTTTGTTTGATAACTTTGGTTTACCTACCATGGCCTTGTTAGGAACCGTCTTGAGGTGTTGTTGTCGATTGTAAAATTTTTATTGGTTGGCTCTTAGACATATATTGGATTTTTAAATTCCTTCGTAAAATTGTCGTCTCTATTTACTGAATTACTAAATGTGTTAATCTAGTGCAATCTTGATGGCAAAGACCAAATTTGTATTCGATGGTTCTTTTCGGTACGTTTGTCATCGATATCGATTGTTGTTTCAGAAAGATAAACCTTGAAACTAAAAAGATGTTTTGTGCCATTCCAATTTATCTTACTTTTGTCCCAGTAACCCTGAACCAGTTTTGTATTCTGAACGACATTCAATAAGTTGTCACCAACTACAGGGTTGGTTGGAGGCAGTCCAACATTCTAATAGATTCTGGAACGCGTGACTTACACTCTAATTTATTTAACAAATTTCTCCACACTTTCGACTCTTTATTTGGAATTGTAAGAAAATGTTAGAAATGTTTATGTTGCTCAAGCTTTGAAAAGAAATGCTCCGTTGATTTAAACACACGGCTTCTGGCTCTTTACAAATAAGTACCTACTTTTCTTAAAGCACGCATATACTTCTTAATTTTAATATTCGTATATATTATTTTCCTATACTTACCAAGCTTTTTGATTGCTTGGTAGGACTAGATCATCCTCCCTAATCAACTATTGACTTATCCCTGTTGTGTCAGCCTTGATAGAAAAGACTATGTCTGTACCTAGACAACAGTATACCTCCCCTTTCCTTGAAGAATCGTGGGCGTAACAGAATGTTATGATTAACACCCCATGCAACACATGGTTTAAAACGGATGTCAGCATAAATAACATCTACATTTAACCCCTTAGAATTACGTCTACTATCCAAGCCAAACACCATGACAATAAATACAAACAAACAATGATTTAAACCCACATGTAGGTTAAACCAATAAACTTAAACTGGGCTATCAGTTCAACGTTATTAAGCTGACTGACTTTGTTTGAAAAACTAATATAGACCATGACTATGAAATGTTTCAGTTCCTTGATAATCGAGTTGCTTCCGATTTACGATTTCATTTGATTGATGTTCATTTGGACTATCAATCCATTTCGTTTATGTTGTAAATCAAATACTGTGTGGTGTTCGGAAGGAAATTGGACACCTGTTCGCTTTCCGTGGGTGTCGGTGAAGATATGGACAGGATTAATTA
Source organism: Euplexia lucipara (assembly GCA_921972225.1). Taxonomy (NCBI): domain Eukaryota; kingdom Metazoa; phylum Arthropoda; class Insecta; order Lepidoptera; family Noctuidae; genus Euplexia; species Euplexia lucipara. The sequence goes on along the minus strand of OV179161.1, from coordinate 16,745,575 downwards.
TGTCAAGAGTATGATCGGTGAAGCACGGAAAGCCGTTGGACCCGACTGTAATTTTTTGTTGTGTTGTGGAGCCCAGTAGTTGCTCCATGTGAAATACAGGTATTCAGCTGCATCAGCAGGTTAGGCTGGAAGCTGACCCTAACTTGGTTGGAAAAAGGCTAGGCAGATGATGATGCACAGCATTCTCCTCTGATAAATTCGTCCGTCGCGTCTGTGTCAAATGTGTTTATTTTCACGGTATTTCCATAACTATTTCGGATATCGCCATGTTCATCAAAGCACGTTAAGATACTAGCTGGTTTGGATGGATGATTTTAAATGTTAGTATTATTTTTGAGCCGGATATTTATTTGATTTGGTATCGCAATAAATATTAAGCCGACACCCGTTAATCAGATTTGGTCGTTGTGATTCCGACTACGTCTGGCTGAAAAATAAAATACTTTGTTGTTTTAATCATTCGAAAAATATTCACAGTTTCTCTCCCATATTTTAATGAAATTGAAATTCTGGTCGCGGCAACATGAGAGGTGACATTTCTATAATCAAATACAGAGGTTCACAGCAAAATTAAGTTGCCTTTTATTAATGGCCTAGGGCACACAGAGGGCTTCCTTAGCTGAAAGGAACATAAGCTTCTTATAGTCTTGACCAACCAGCTTTTGGAATGTAAAAAAAGAATATGTTACTGGTTCGTTTCTACAAATGTTCAGGAGCAACTCTGTTCTAAAACAAAATTAAACAAAAAAATCTTTTTTTGTTTAATTTTGTTTTAGAACAGAGTTACATGATTATATCGACTTACTGAGACCATCTAATATGAAGCTTATTCTATTTTTGACACGTTGGGGTAGTGTGATGCGCGGGCCTCTCTGTACCTTATCATTATTATAAGGACGTAGAGGTTCTCAGGTTCCGAGTTGAGCTCACGATAACTGACAAATGCCTGCACTGACTGATCTGGTCTACTCATATCTGTGTGGTTCATCCATTTCAGTCACAAATCTGCATGGTTCTTACATGATCTGACCAAGATAATGTCTCGACTGTGAGGCTAACGAGACCTCTTAGTTTCTTTCGGTGTTTCTTCTCAGAGTAGTCAGATAGTGAAATACCGACCTCACCTTCTAATTTGCCCTTTATAGGGCAAATAATAAATTTAAAAATTACACGTAAAAGTTTTTGTTTGGTACGATATTCAAATATCCAAGAAATGGGTGTCAAGTTTAAAACGGATGACCCTTAAAGCGACAACAAGCATAAATCACTTTACTTATAATGTTTTCAGATAAACTTACTTTAAGTGGAGTCTCCCGAACTCATAAGTCACTATAATTATACAAGAGATAAGTGAAACATGCAGGGGTTATCGATCTTGACGGCGTAAACGCACCCTTTGTTGCGCTACTAAATCAATCAAGTGTGCCTTATCTTCTAATTGATGGGAACCAATACGTGATGAAGTTCCTAGAATGTTCGTATTGTTTGTTGTTCTACACCGCAGATGATTCTACACCAGATGAATGTGAGCTTTGTGTTAAGTTCAGGAGTGTGAGTAAGTGGTCCTCGAAGATGATTATGGATCGGTCTCATGTTATTATCATCGGTTGTGTGTTCCTTAATAGAAATTATGAATTACGTATTTCCGAGTAGCTATCAATGTGACTTTTTTAATTCTTATAAGTTTTCTAAGTTTACATAAATCGTAGTTGGTAGTTAGCCAAAAGACCCTATACATCTGTGAGCGAAAATACATCGTAAACAAACAGACTTAATATATGGGTGAATCTGGAATCTCCAACCTGCCTTGCAAGCATGGTTATATGCTTGTGCTTTCCAAGATGAGAAGACTGAGCCTTTGCCTTACAGTGAAATATAGGAACCGGCTGATATTATTGTATCTTGGGGAGCTTTAATTGGGATAGCACTAAGAGATATTCTTGTGTTAACCGGATCAAATTAAATCGAAACTCATTAATTCAAATCAGGCTGAGAATCAGCGGTTTTTGAACGTCTTAGAATACACAAGACAGTCCCCCAAAACGCCCGTGCTTCGCTACTTCCTACTATTTTTGCTGGGAAGTAAAAGTAGCGGAACAAATTCCCCAGCAAAATCTATAAATTACAGAAACCAGAAATTCTTATTCAAATTATTACAATATCATTAATAACCACCACCCAAGGTCCTCACCAAACATAATAACAGTACCACGGACAAACAATACATAGCAAAGTGAAGGAAATAGAAATTCCTGTTTGAATTGGGTGCTCCACGCGCTTCGGTCTCAGCGTAAACAACGCTCGTGTAATTAAATCTAAATGCGTATCTCCATTCCTTGCTAGTTCCGTACATAGAATGTTTACGTGTTCGGCTAGAATGTTTATCATTAAACTTTTAAGGTGTGGTGGACCAAAAGAATGATGATCAGCAAAGGAAAGTAGTAGTAGACTCTTTTTTACAGCTATCATCCCTTGGAAAATAAGAAATAACTAATTATAGAGTAGAACCAGTCTTGATGGGGATGGATTGTGTGAAAGCTGATATGACTAGGTAGAAGGTTAAGTCAGATGAGGGCAAAGAGGTTTACAGAAGATTGATTGAGATTAGGGCAAGAGGATGATGGTAACATGTAGCAAATAATTGAATTTGATTGATTTATAATGATAACTGATTGCACTGTAAACATTGAAGTTCTTCTAACTTATCAGACAGACGTGTTGCAGGGAGTTTTTTCCGCCACTTCTTCCCAGCAAAAACACTAGAAAGTAGCGAAGGTTGGGCTTTTTGAGGGACTATCTTATGTAAATTTTACGTTCTAAAATGCAGCCTAATTTGAATAAATTACTTTTGATTTTGGTATGGTAGTCCATGAAAGAAATTCTGGCGAATATTCTCTTTATTATATCAGATTGTTATGTTACAGTCTGTACCTTTTATATCGTAATGTATATACTTAATAATTTACTTAAACAAATATCCTTCTCAAGTCATTTAGTTCACTATCGCAACAGTTCAGCGCATAATTCAACATCTTTAAGGAAACCGGTTGGTATAACCGTGGAGTGCAGTGTCGAGAAACTAATAAATATTCAGAGCAGACGTTCTCGTACGCAAGTCTATTTCTGTTCCTAGGAAGTGTCTTTATATGTATAGTGTATTCACGACCTCTAAATGGAAAGGTCCTGGAGGTACACGAGGAAGAGGCAGACCCTAAAGATTAACAAAAAGTACCTAACCGGTAAAAAGAATAGCAGGAGAACGCCCGTAAGCTCTATTACTTTCGGTAATGTTTTTTTTTATCCCTTATGAAGGTTTTTTTGGCTGTCTACGGACCAAAACCAATTATATGAAGCTTGGGCTGGATTTTATGATTGTAGTGTATTTTGGCTCAGTTGCATTATTTCTCTTATGATTATGCGTGTATTTTTAGATCGCCACTTTCTGTAGATTGATGTAAAGGGTTTATTAATTGATTAATTTCTAGCTATGGAGAACACAGTTCGAAATAATACTTTTAATGTGTGATTTCATCAGCTTTCTAAACGTGGAGATTGTGGTACTTGTCTGTATGAAAAGATGCTTTGATTCTGCAGTGCAGTGGGACAATACATAAAAAACATAAACTTACCCCTGCCCTGCCCTCTTCCCATGGAGGTAGGCATGGAGCGCCATATGCTACGATTCTTACATACTTCTTTTTCTTTTTTTTACGTTTATACCTACATGTTCGATGTCATACACATAACAGGCGGATATATTGTAGTAGCTTGTTTTGTGACGGAATTAGAACGTATCAATGAGCTACAAATTGTTACTTCTGTTTGTTTTTATGACAAAGTTTTTCTTTTACTTCCTTCTATTTTTGTTGCTATGAATGTTTTAGATGGTTCTGAACTTACTTCACTTTCGATATGTTTAATGGTTGTTAGTAATGTTGACTCGACTAAGGACGATTTAGTGTTTGGTAGTTACAGTGTTTCTTTTGATTTGGAAACATAAACCTTATTGTTCTAGCTCTAAGTAAAAGTTTTTCGCACTATAATCCTGCGTCTTTTGTTATTACTTATAGCTAAGCTTGATGATGAAAATATACAAAAAGAAAACGTGAGAACAAAGCTTCTACTGCTCTCGGAGCTAATCTGACGCGTACCATTTCCCCATAAGCCTCAAGGCTTATAACAGGCCTGTATACAGGGTGGAACGGACATCGTTGCACATCCGAACAATATTTATTTATTTATTAAAACTTTATGCAAGTAAAAAAAAATGTCCCGACCGAAACTGCGTGACCGTCCGTCCGTCCACTATGATTTCTCTACGAACATCATTCTGTACTAATCATTATTTTCAAGTTTTACTTTAAGCTCTATGAAATCGTGATTTAGAACCAAAATAATGACAATGTTAATAATTTAAATGACTTTATTTTTTACGGAAAAAATTATACAGTTAAATAAAAATGATGATTTTACCATGGTTTTAGGTACAGTTTTTAACGAAACCATCATCGAAAACAGAAAGGTAAAATTAGGAAAAAAAAAACAAAAAATTTCAACGGTACATACTATACATACTCAAATTCAAATTAGTTTATTTGTGACACATAGGTGTATTGATGTACATGGTGTTTAATATAAAAAGTTTCACTATGCGCTGCCTTGCAAGGCGTACAAAATGTTCCCTTTACAGAAATAAATGTTAAATCTACTTAAATGTCTAGACTACAACTAAATTTAAAAATAGTAACATTAAAAGCTTTGTTGTAAAATATACGAACAATCAAATACTACTGCAGTGCTATTCTGTAAATCACTTCGCAAAAATGTAATTGAAGTGAAAGCGGATTGTTATGTCATTCCACACTAATGCTAGGCATTGACAGTTCACGTCACTCAAGTTTGCACTACTTCTCCTCTCTTTACTTAATTAGTATAGAGGAACTAAGTATATCGACTTGAGAAAGGAGATAATTATATTACTTTCATACATAATACTCACTTCTTTTTCCCATGCGAGTGGAGGCATAAATTATTCACTCTAGCTTTGAAGACACCTAAATTATAATCGGACGGCAAGATTTCTTCAGCAAGGAAGTTGTTCCTGTCCTTCGATGTATTCGGTATTTAAACGACAAAACGTTTTGTCCGGATCGTGATGTCCACTACAGAGCGCCATATGCTTCGCCATGTTAACTAATCTACACTTCTATACTATAATATAATAATAATAATAATAATAATAATAATAATATAATAATAATAATAATATTATAAAGAGGTAAAATTTGTAAGTTTGTATGTTTGTAAGTTGGTATGTAGGGGGTAATCTTCGGAACTAATTATCCAATTTTAAAAATTATTGTACTGGTGGAAAGCTACACTATTCCCGGTGGACATAGGCTACTTTTTATTCCCGTATTCCCACGGGAACGGAAACTACGCGGGTGAAACTGCGTGACGTCTGCTAGTTAATTATAAAAAAAAGAGTGGCGAAGCGTCTATTCAACTCGATTCCTATCGGCTACCCTTTGGAGATTTAGAAGAGCAACTCGACGGCTTCTGCATAATGGCTGCCAGACTCTAGTATTGCCAAATATCCTATATAATCCAACGGGGTGGGTCCTAGGGTGGCAGGTGGACCGATTACCTCAAGATGGGCAACAAATAGCGATACGAAAACAGGGATACTAATAATATCAGTATGTGCGATTACGACCTTTCCACCCTGTATAAATAATCAGCTAAGTGCATATAAGTCGTGAACTTCCATCCGCACTTTTACGACGGTCTCGTCTTCACATTTCGTTTTTGCTGCTAACGTTTTGGGAGCATCGTTTCGGTTGTACTTAATGATCGACGAAATTAATATAGACACCGTAAAGTGTGATGTTAGCCTTTGTACGGGTGATAGTTGTGTATGTGGCGGATTGTTTTTCGTAGTTGTGCTATTAATTAGAATATTTTTATGAAAAGACTTTTAAAAAGACGAATAGAAGGTGTAAATAGGTAATCAAATGTACTGGCTGTATCTGTCTAGCGGTTTAAAGTTGTGTGTTTAAGAATAGAATAGAATACTCTTTATTGTACACCATAAAAACTCGGAAACTCAGTGTATGGCTCGGGTTGCCACGTCCTAGAATCGGTGACCGATTGTTTGTAGGAGAAAAAAAATCATGGCACTCATTTTCATAGGCAGTTCTACCCATGAATGTGAGCAACATTCACTGTGGGAACAACTAGGAACTGGCGAAAAATAAATCTGCGGTTTCATTTATTTTTTCAATGTTACCCCAAATGTTAGCAACAACGAAATGTGAACCGAAGTCACCAATTTTACTGGGTTCGAACACTTCGAACCTACAACCTACAACTCGTAAGTCACGGCAGTTACCACTGGACCACCACTGCCCTCCCGCATCAACAAAGATAAAAAATCTCCAGATAAATCAACTCCACGAGCAAAGTCTAATTCTAGTTTTACTGAGTCCAATTACGCCTAACGGACTTCCTTTGATCTTAATTAAGATTTATACCAAAATTGACCATGAAGATCTCGGATAAAGAGTTACTAGGGACCCTAGTTCGCCTATTGATGAAGTGGCTCCATTAGACTGGCAACGTATTGGGCAATAATGCGCGTCAGCTAATACTGTGGTCGTAGCCCAGATAGCCAGTCTGACGTGCCTACGGTACATTGAGTTCGATGCTTTCGGGCTTTATTTGCCGTAAAATAGTCTATATAGTTAGGGTTAAAGACAGCATTTGTTTATAGGCTTCCTGTTTTTTTATACTATTTGGACTGGAACTGAGAAAAATTTTAGTTTCTTGTTTATGCTTTTAAAAGATCATGTACACACATCAAGCTATATTTTCACAGATAACGCTGACCTCGCATTGTACAATAATTCTATATAATGCGAGATCAGCTTATACTGGAAATGAATAGCTTGATGTGTAGCCGTGAGTATGAGACTTGTTGTTCATTTTAAAAATTGCATCACTGCTTAGGTGATGCACACCATCAGGTGGGATTGCAGTGAAGCACTAGTTCATAATATTTAAAAAAGAAATGTTTAATGAAGCCTTTTATCTAACAAATCAGAATAATATGAAATATGAATTTGTAACACAAATTCAATACAGAGACAAATGAGAATTCCAATTGAATATTCCCAATTTATTGTGAATATCAATGGTTGATGCTCAAATTAACGAATTCTGAATAAATACAAAGAAATCAGGGATCAGATTGGTTCGTGCATAAACACAAAAGCGGTGTTAAGGGCACCGGTACTCCGGTATTCCTACGAAGGTCAATTTGGCACGTGTCAGAATAATTACGAATGTGAGGGACAAAAGTTTAAACGTCTTTTTCTGATTGCGTATGCGAATCAATCATCGAGTCCCTAACCCTTGTAGATGTCTAGGTTACTTGTAAGTTGTATGCTTTATTCAGTAATGGGGCAATATCAACATGAGTATGCGATTTTTTGCCTTAAGATCGTCAAGAGTTTTAGAACTTCAAGGTGATTTCCGCTTCCAAAAGTTTAAGTGAAATAAATGCTAGAAGCCGGCAAATATTTTCAATCCTCAAGATGCGCATTAAGTATATTCCGACCGCAAATGTTAATTGGACACAAATCCTTCGGAATCACAAATCAAATTAAGCATTCCAATTTGGCCTCAATGTCGATGCCCAAAGCTCCAATTACTGTTTGTATAAACACAAAGGTAGCAGAGATCATTGAATTAAATCCGATCGTGCGTAAAGACAAAGGCTATCCTTTAAGGGCACATGCCCTGCGAAGGTCAGATGCCGACACGTGCTGGAAATATGATGAGGTTACTATATTGCGTGTTGCATTTTATGCCAAACAAAAAAATACCAATAGCTTTTAAGTTCCCGTACCAATAAAAATGATTAAAATAGGAATGTCTGCTGGACCTCTACGCTCGAGCAATCATAAAAAAGACAAAGGTAGGATCATTGGATGGAATCCAACCGTGCGTAAAAACAAAGGTGATTCTTTATGGGCAACGGTAGGCCTACGAAGGTCAAAAACCAACACGTGCGTAAAAGACAAAAACACTCAGCCGAATGAAAAAATAACAACTGCACCTCCAGGTGCCCAACAAATACCGGTTAAGAAAACACAAATCTTCCAAACAACAATCAATTTATTCACAAAGTTTGAGAAATCTGTACAAATATACCAAGTTAGCAGGGATCATTAGAACCAATTCGATCGTGCGTGAAGACAAAGGGGACCCTAAAAGGGCACCAGTAGCCCTGCGAAGGTCGCATACTCACGTGCTGCTTAAATATGTATTTACGTTTTAATCAACCTGAGGACGAGCATGTTCAGGGTTCTAATGATGTCGCCTGTTTGATTATTAAGTGTTGGCTTAACTCCTACGTGTCTGCTAGTATTTGTACTTAACATTCTTGTAAGTAGGTAAATATGTACCTACTACATAATTATAATTTGGAATTTGAGGTAGCTTTGGATTTTCTCTTGTATAAGAAGGTACAACTTTTATTAGGTCAAACTTTTGATTGTTTCGAGAATAAGAGGGATAGCTTTGATGATCAACTTGATGACTCTATGACTATTCGATCATTTTGTTTTACTGCCGGTCTGCCATCACATATAACCTCGGAATTGTCTTATTTGATGAGGTTTCACTGCGTTAATATATTGCTGAGACCCGCCTGTTAGAAGTCCGGACAGGATAGATAGAAAGAAGCAGAAGATTTTTTTCCTCCTTCGGTGTAATTACTCTACGGCGTTCTAATGCGAGGATAAATAAATAATTGCCTAGTCAAAAAATCTAATGTTAAAGTTATTTCTAAGCCGTATCAAGCAATGCCAGGACTCACTAAATAACAAATAGATTTTTCATAATTTACCTTTTGTCGGGAGGAAACAGATGTTCTGAATTTCCGAGAACTAGATATTAACCCAGATAAATCCGTTAACTACTAACATGAATTAAATATTAAACTTCTACTGCGAAATTCAGCTACGGTTTTCGGGCTTCGGTTTTGTTATCTCAATGATGAATAGGTTATTTGAATTGAGATAACACGAACTTTAATTACTATAACAGCAGCGAAGCTTGGAAGTTCCAGATACACACGTGCCTCCGAAAATAAATTAATTCAACTTGGCAGAGTTGCCAAGTCGAAGCTTTCCCATTAAGGCCTTTGGTTTGCCTGCCCCGAGTTTGGGAGCTGTGTCTGCCCCTCCCACTGGTTTATCATTGTTGCTCGAAAGTGTTTGGCTTCATTCCATTTGCAACAATGTCCTGTTTTCGCCTTTGATTGCTCAACTTCTTGTAAGGAGATTTTGGTAGCGTCTTTGTTTTGTCTTTTGCGAAACGCTTTGATGCAACAGTGTCTGTCATACGCAGTTGTTTGTTGTAAATGACTTGCTGTTAAACTGCTTTTGTAAGCAAATAACCGAAGCTTATGATAAAATTATTCGGCTTTCGTAATCATTTAAGATGTGTGACAAAAACCAAACTTTATTTGTTTGTTTTATTATGATTAGGTTCGACTTTTGTCAGCGTTTTTACCAATACGCCGTAAAAGAATATGTGTCACATAAAGATGTCGCAAATCTTATACTAAAACTAGCTTCGCTTCTACGGTAAGTAGTTAAAAATACCAACATACACTAAAAATCGTATTCAACTAATAAAACACAGAACGTAACTTGAACCCATAGCTGCGTTGAAAGAATAACTTTTTACAACTTCACAACTTATAACGACGATATAAATAAGAAAGAGGCGCGCACAAAAGGAAATAAAACTCCTTCGACACGACCACTTTGTCACATGTACTAAATCCTTAACGAACGGTTTCGTCGCTGAATGCCCTTTCGTCTGACCGCTTTGACGACCACACTCTGGTGCTTCGAATCGTCGATCTTATCTCGATGGAGTCAACTTACTTATTTGGGTAATATATTGACCGCTCATGTTGGTCGATAATTGTGCCGATTCATTCTGTATACCTATCATCACTTTCTTCACGATTAGGTTTCAAAATGACACTATTGATCCGGTGATTCAAATATGAGGTATTTGAATCACAGGATCAATAGTATCATTAAAGTGCCATACTGGACTTAATTTTCATTCCTCCTCATGCTTTACGACATGATTAAAAAAATATATTAATATTCCACTACTTTCACACAACGTCATCTAGTCCCAAGCTAAGCAGAGCTTGTGTTATGGTTACTAAACAACTGATAACACATCACATAGTTATATGTATATTTCTAAATACATACGTATTATAGATAAATTACATCCAGACACAAAACAAATGACCGTGCTGATCACACAAACATTTTTCCTGGGTGGGAATCGAACCCACGACCTCCAGCATAGCAGTCAGGGTCACTAACTACTAGACCAACAGGCCAATGATGTGATATTAGCAGCAATAGTATTTTCTTCTCTATTGTTATTTTCTTAAAGGACTATCATAAAGAAAATAGCTAAAATCTACCTAATAATTTAGCGCAGTAATAAACATCTAGTACACATGCTAATGAGCGCTGCCAAAGCAATTAGCGTTGCCGTCGCAAGTTTTAATGCCCAAATGGCTTTATTTAGGTAAACAAGGTGCCAAGTTCCAGCTTTGTCTTTGACATTGTTAGAGAAACCAGTAACATGACTATGAATAGTATCATTTTATGATTGGATAATATTAACGGAAGAGGGTGGCCTCTAACCTATAAGTGTAAGAAATTCTAACACGAGTTTCCTCCTTTCGAAGGCAGCGAAGTGTGAGGGTGCGAAGCCAGAAGGCACTTTCGGAGATTAATACCTCTTCTAGTTATTTGATACGGGGCTGAAACACGGCCTTTGTCACGTCGTTTCTTCTTGTTTTTCCTTAATATGTTTGCGATAGGATTGGGTGGCCTATTTTTGTACGGAATCTGATCCTGTCGTGTCGTGTGTTATTGACGCAATAATTTCTAGGATGAGATGGGTTTTGACTCGCCAACTGTTAGGTACCTACAAAATATTATGAAATAAAGGCTTTGGTTTTTTAGGTAACAATTTAACGTCTTTTTTAATTAACCTAAACAAGGGCAAGATTGATAGAAGGAGGTTGTACAAACGATACAATGTAAAAAAAGCGTAGAGAGTGGAATGGTAACGTTTTTTATTCATTATACAAAACAATGCAGACAGAAATTAATTTGTTCCTGTCAAATATTGGGGTCTGCCCTAACGCAAAATGTTACGTAGATTAATGTGGTGTGGATTATTAAGGGCTGGATACCGGCGCGGCCTATCGGAAGCTTCCCATAATCGTCGAGTGCGTTTATTTCAATGGAACACCTTCCATCATTTTGATTGACCGATTGAGGTCATCGTATTTCGGATATTGAATAAAGGCTGTTCTGAAAATAAACCTTATTGAACCCGAAAAAAAAAACGTCAGTAGAGTCAAGTAGGCTGTAGGTACGTAATAGATCCGGTCTTCGAAATGTTATTTTGAATTATGGATTGGTAATAAAAGTATTATAGAATTTATACACTTCAAGTAGAAATATGTTATAACAACTCGGCAGTCATAAAACACTCGCCCATAAAGATAAGTGTGATGACGTCATATTTCCTCTTCCGATATTCCATATCCCGTGATTGTGTATTAGGATGACTCACATTATTGTTATGTTGCTATGAAGTCCCTTTCCCTGTCCGTTATTGCGTTTATCCAATTGTCTGGTCGTCAAAGTCCCTTACATGAGTGGGTAAGCCATCTTTTTGGATATGTGTTTAGGGAAACCAGAAATTGATTTCAGATGCTCCTGAAATTTACGTGAAATTTACTAAATAGGGACTTAAATTTACTTTAAGCGCAAATAGAACTATTAAAATTGATTATGCCTTCATTGGATTGAGAAAGATAAATCTGCCGCATGCCTAACGAGCTGTGGGCATGTAAAACACTAAATTGGTCCCTAAAACTGCGATGCGACGCCGCTGCAGACCACGAAAAAGAAGGTTATACAGCCTGAATGTCTTCCTTACGAATTGGATTGAGGTAGCACACAATCACGACATACGGAAGAAACGGACAGAGCCCTTAACCCAGCCCGGACAGTTCGGGCTAGTAATAAAATAAATTATAATGCCTACAGTCTCTCTAAAATATTTAATGCAAATCTATGCCACTACCTATAACATCTGTGATGTAATCAGCCAGCGGTCTTTACAACCTTTTACTGATGCTATCACAAAGAAATGCAATGAAAACAGTACCCATTGCAAGCGGAAATTACGGGGGATTGTTGAGCAAACCATCAATACAACTAGTGCCAGTAGCTCGCATGATTGGGCTCAAATTATACCTTGCATTACTCCTTATCTATAGCCATACAAATAATGTTTTCAGTTTAATTACGTGTTCTAGCTATGCACTAGCGTCATGCTGCATGCTGAAGTTTACATTGTTGTACGAAGTAGAATTTGTAACTTGTTAACGTTATCGAGTTTTAGAGGGAGATAACTAAGTGTTGGCAGGGAACGTCCCACTAATCTTACTTGAGCGTTAGGGAGATTACTCACCAGGTACCTAAGCGTTCTTCCCACGTGCTTAAAAGACAAGTGTAGCCTTGTTACATGTTTGCGTGTCTTTACTAATGTTCAATATGTAAACTCCTTAAGCTTGCTCGCATTACGGTTTCGCGAAGCATGTAGTTTGAGTAAAACTTTAATGTTCTGCTGAGTTCCAAATTAGTTGAGAGCTATTTAATGTTTAACATGGATATTACTTCAGCGCTTCGAGTGAATAACGTGATTTGTTCGTATCTCAAATAAAATTTTACCTTTTCTGTTACAGGTACTTAAACATCTTTTCCTTTGACGACAGAGGCCGTAAAAATAGAAAGGTATTTGGTTGTTTTTTGTTTGCAACTTCTTATTTGATTTGAATTGTAAAATACCAATAAAAATTACACTTTATCGATGCGTGTATTCGTACAGTCAACCGCTAATTATAATCAATATATGGCACACACTATACTTCGTGCGACATACCTACGTCGTTCAGACAAGTGCATCATTATGTAAATACTCGTAATTTATGTGTTTCGTACTGTCTGTGTCACACTGTACATACACCACCTCACCAATACCATTCGTGTGGTTAAAGTGTGTATGGATAGTCGCGTACAAATCCATTTAGAATTTATTATCGTTTCGACTCTCTTGATCGTGATGTGGTGAGCGGAATTTCCATTGTTTTTAAACTAATGATCACTGCACTGTATACAGATCTTTGCACAAGTGCACAATTTGAATAATATTTAAAAGTTTTCAAATTGGAAAGCTGCGAGTATTGAGTACTTTAACAGTACTCAATACTCGGAGCTTTCCAATTTATAATTAATTGCTAATTGGATCAAATGATTGTGAATCCTTAACGATCCAATCCGGTCTATTAATATCTCAATCTGGGGTAGCATTAAATCAAATAAGGTCGTCAGTAAAGACCTCAATAAACGCTATGGTTTCGAGAGCCTTTTTAAGGATAGATTATCCAAGTTTGCGTCATGCTGGCTCAATAGAAAAACCAATCTACTAAGACTAAAATAATCCTTTTCCATAGGTCCCATACATAACACGTTGTTTAAATCACACTCGTTATTATCAAATAATTAAGCCACACCTGCAAGCTTCATCATCAAGTTCACTCTCAGCTGTAGCAGGTGTTCCTCTTGCGGTGATAATATCATTAGCACCACCGCCCTCAGGTGCTTTTGTACAGCTTTATTAAATTGAGATCCGACAGCTGAAACTTTTTTATAATTTGGACCTCGTATTTTATAGCGAAATGTGCGTACAGGCGAAATATACTGATGCGCTGATCAAATTTATTTTATAAACTGTAAATAACTTTAATTTAAATGGCCTGTTATAGAAATACTATTATAAATAATCCATATAAGTGCTGATGAATACACCACATACTACACTACATTACATTTCACTACACTACATTTCTGATGAATAATCAATGTAATTGAAAAGTAGTTCTCATAGCACTTTTCCACCGATTTGTACCTACATTACGCGTACGTCAACACAATGCGTGCATAGCTTTCCTTATTATAGCACAAAAATCACGGCACGTATCTGTCCATGCCGGAGTGTTTGACGTAACCTTTAACGTAATACCAGCTAATCATCAATCTCCCAGTCTTAAGTTCCGACACGCTTGCCCTTTTGCTAATCAAAATAATCGAAAATCCGTCTAGATCACAAGTTCCGAAGTAGAAAACTTCTGCTCAAATACTTACACGCAAACATGTGAAAACAACTTACGCATTCAATAACAACTTAGTGGTCTGACTTAGTTCGTAACATCAAAATATTGTGTCATCAAAAACGATCAAGGTAACAAAGTATTTTTCCGATGGAAAAAAGTTGCTGATCTATCCAAAATATGCAACCGTGCTAAAATAATATACCTACATTATATTACGTTATTGCCAAAATACGAGAAACTATGTTTATGTAATAGTGTTGATACATATTATATCGAAAGTCAACAGCTGCTAAGTCCATTCAGCAAATTTGGCACGCTCTTGAACTTAAAATGCCAGCATATCTTCCGCGTTGTCTCGAATTTGAACCTTAACAGCCAGTGTTAAAGGTCATGGTACGATTTGGCAATCGAAATTGTGTTGCGTTATTCAAATATGTTGGCTAGCGGGGCATATAAACATGAGAGCTCTGCCAAACTCTGTCTATCCACGCGTAGTAATAAAACGACTGGATATGATCCAAATTATAGGAGACATCTCCCACTTTTGTGTGCATTAAGTACTATTAGTCTTGTGGAACAGAACGTGACTACCGGGTCTAGTGTTTGGCTACGGTCGATTGACTCATTAAACATTTAATAGCTCTATTTGTTATAACAACGATTTTCGTGACTGATCTACAGTTCTCATTTCTCAGTTTCGTCCTTAAATCTAGAGCTAGGTCATCAAATATTAAGGTGCTTCCAAGTTCTCGTCCAGAAACTTTTAATTTGATATATTATCTCTGCGACAGACTCGAGGGCACAGGATCCGTATGTGTAACTCCAAGTTAGTAAACTAGTTGAACTGAAAGCGAAAGATATCTGGAGTAAACAGGATTTGGATTCAACAGAAGGTTTTCACCAAATGACGATGCTCATTAAGAATGGATTTGGTTCTAATGATGTAACTTGATCTAGACTCCATGTTTAGGTCTAAATATTTTTTGAAAATAACACTGAACTATATAAAGAACTTCTATTTAAAATATTAATGCCCAATAATAAAATGAAAGTGAATGATAAATGAATCTATATTTCTTGAATAGTAAATGAATCAGCGGCTTTTCAAGATAACTCCAAATGGTCTGAGGAGCATGAAACTTTTAATATTCCGATAGATAGTGCACCTATTTATTGTTCATATCTTTTGATTAATGGTAAGCTACGAATCACATTCTCTCGGGGGTAGAAAGGGATGATTAATATCTTAGAATCTTTAACGTAATTTTGCTTCATTAATAGTTCTTAGTTCTTGCGTTGCTTTTGTACTCAACTTGATATTCAATTCACTACTTCGGTTTATGATTGATGATACCGTCTGTCTGTAGTGGTATATTAGCTGTGACACTGATACTATGGTGACGGCCTCAAAACCGTAAATCATGATGTTCAGGAATAGATTAAGGCCGTGTTTCTTAAATTGAGTGCGGGTAGTGTACATTGATGACTTACTCATTCTGTATATCGAAGTCATTAAGAGGTGTACCGTTACTGCCAGGAAACCTAGCAGTATAATATCAAGCTTCGATTTAAGAATAGCATTGATGATATGTGTAACTTCAGAAATAAATATCCCAGTCTCTCACATGAAAATAAGTTTGGAAACGTTTTATATATCTCCAAACCAAATAAGGTAAAGTTCGGGAGCGGTGTGCTCGTGTATCCTCGTTCTGTCACGCGGCTCCTTGCCCCTGACAATCCGGTCACGGACAAGACGAATATTATTCATGGATGCAGCGAATGGGTTATAAAAATTTGGAGCAAGAGCAAATAGAATAACTAACCGAATCCAAGCACGTTGCTATCGGAATTGCTTCTCACGATTCACACAGAAACAAAATCATTATAATAATAAGTGTATTAATTCAAAAGTCATGGAAAGTTATGGAGATTATATCTCCATCATTGAGATTATGCCTGCGTCCTCTCACTGTGGTCTAAGAAGGTTGATTTTTCTTTTGTTTTTATTTTGGTGGACATAAATATTGTAATCGAATATAATCCAGTCTGTGCTTTCACTATGTTCTGGATCGCTAGCTCTGGTAGGTAACATTTACTAATACGTCACCTAGTCAAAAAGGAAATGTTTCACATTAAAAATAATACATATTTATGTCAAAACTGAATATATACCTAAGCGATGTGTGAAGACAGTGATTTACAATAATTGACTCTATAGAAAAAAAAATACAAAGATGACAAAAAAATGACGATGACTAAAAATTACAATGACTAAGAAAATTACTTTATAAAACGTGTTAAAACGTGGATTGCTCAAAAGCCATCATGAAACCATGTAAAAGTTACGCAGAAAAATATTAGGTACTTACTAAGTTTTAGGATTAGGTAAAATGACATTAAGTCCATTATTTTTCTCTGTGATAATAAAAATACACAAAATAAACAGTTCAAGCGGTATCACCGACGATACAGTGCCCATGCATTTTAGAGCGATCGGCCCATCGAGCGCGTTTATTCCAAGGCAGTAAGAGCTGTTTTCCCACAATTGAAGAGTCCCCACTAGCGTGTGTGCAAAATATTCTGGAGTATCGTTGATCGTATAATATCACGGTAGATAATGTACGGTTACGCCGCTCATAATATCCATTTGATCCAAAGCCAAAAAAATACTCTATCTGTATTATCTTTCAGAAACCCATTAGCTGTGTTATCTTCTAACGAAATTGGGTCAAGTTTATCCCCTGCGGCAGTTCTTGCGGATCCCGAATCACCATTCGTGAGACCGGTTCTCGTCCCTGACATTTTAGTCCCCTTAACAGCTTTGCCTTGAGAATGCATGATTCATTTATTAGACTCTAGTAAAAATAGCACGAAAAACGTTCCTGTTGTAACTATTACCTAGGTATTTTTTTTAAAAAAGACTACGAGATGTTTTGTTCGGTTTTAATTGATAACATAATCGTATCAACACTCACATTTTGCCAGTTATGTTTAAGTTAAGTTTCTTGTCATAGGGGACGAGTCTTTTGCTACCAATCAGAGACAACTCCAAAATCCTGGTTTTCTATCTCATTTTAACCTCAGGCTCAGCGATAGCGACTTGCGACCATTAGGCTGACAAGAAATTATATTGATAAATGTTTCTGTTATCTGGTTGTCAATTCATATTAAGTATCTTCTTTCAATTTAGAGCTTAAACATCATCGGAGAAATGTGTACTTACATAATATAGAACATCTGTACTATATCTCTGCGGGAACCCTTAGAAGAATACGGCCGAGAAAATTCGTGTAGGTATATGAAGTAATAATGCTGCAAGATCAAGTTTGCACAAGGCAATCAATGCGTGGATTTCTTGTGAAGCGCAAGTTTATGCTCCTGTCTTTTTAACCGACTTCAAAAGGAGGTTCTCAATTCGGTCGGTTTTTTTTGTATGTACACCAATTACACCGAGATTAATGGTTAGATTTACGTGATTTTTAGTTCGATGCGGAATAGTTGCCATTTGGTCCCATAAAAATTTAACATAGTTTGGCCTGGTAGTTTTCATTTTATGAACATTTTTGTTCACGATTTTTTCTTTTTGATTTCATGAAATCTGTTTTTTTGTTATATTAAAAGAAATGATAAATAGTGAACCGACTACATAAAAATAAAAAAACTAAAAATTGTAGAATAAAAACATTTATAACAAAAAATACAACCGACTTCAAATAAAACACTAACCGGTGTAAAATAACTCTAAGTCGGTTGTATTTTTTGTAAAAAAGTTTTTATATCATTATCATTTTAATGTTTATCCCCGTCATTCTTCACTTTAGTAACGGCTTTGATATAAATGGACATTGACGCGTAGGCTTAACGCGGGCCCAAATCTGGTAACATTTGTTTCAGAAGGGCATACAATGTCAAGTTACCGAAGAGAAACTCTCTCGGTTGATTTATTTTTATTGGACCCTCGTTAACATTAAATGACGTTTTACAAAAACGTACAATAAAATAGAAAGTGGTGATTTATGATCGAAAATATCTGTTGGACATCTGAGTACGTTGACTGTGAGGACGAAAGGTCAGAGAGAGGTCGGGAGTTAAAATAACAAAAGACGACAAATCAATCACTTTCTAATACCAGAATTTTGCAGCAGTTGACACTATTAGATTAATTCTTGAAATGTTTCGAAATTTTTACATTATAAAAAAAAGGTTCAGGTTTAAATTGATACGTTTCTTTTGATTTATATTGATATTGAGCTTTATACCTGCTTGTAAAATGAAAGTGGCACTGGTATATATGTATATAACTTAACCTATGTTACCATACCTAGTCTATAGCTAAAATAACTACCTTACTGTAATGAGTTGATTTTGTAAGATACAAAATACATAATTTTAAACTCAGTAGTTAAGTTTAAAATGATGTATTTTGCTGCGTGTTTCCTTGTGATACCTATACAATTTTCCCGGTCTACTTTAAGATCCAAACAGTATATACTTTTTTTCAATTTGCAAAGAAAATTATTGTAGTTCGTCTCTGTCGTCATTGTCAATCACTTAAAATTGATTTCTGAAATACAAGACTTTTTTATCTAGCTTAACATCTCTTTTTAAGTTTAGTAACAAAATTAATTTCAAAACGTACTCATAAATTGACAACCAAAAATATGTACTTAAGTATTTATCTTTTCATATTTTTTTTAATCTAAATTCGAGATCATCTCAATATTGTACATATGTTTTCGATTCGAAATCCTTATTAAAATACGTTCATTAATTTGATAGGAGTATTCTGTACTTACCGACGATGCGGCGAAGTGGACATCAAATATTTGACAGATCGCAACAGATTGTATAGGCACTAAAATTGAGATTTTTCCTACTTTCCTCACGATTTTTCTATATTTTTTTCACCGTCAAACCTTCCTTAAACTTCTACGAATATTTCAAGATCGAAATTAGCCAAATCGGTCCGGCCATTTTCGTTTTTTTGTGAGACTAACAAACGTCATTTCATTTTTATATATACACAAAGGAGGACCAGAGAGAATCATGTCGTGAAATTAGTCATCACTTACTGATTTACAGATTGGTCACCAGTTAATTCTTAGAGAAAATAAAAATAGTAGTAGTCAGAGATGTGAATCAGTATAATCCAGATAATTCAATGAGGAAAGTAATATACTTACCAAGAATTTTCTACTTTCATCCATAAAATTTCAGAGCCGTGAAATTTTCTATTACTCACGCCCGTAGACATGACCAGAATTTTATTTTGAAGCTTGAGTTCGTGTGTACCGAACGGAATTAGTGGATTATTTTTATTTAGTTCTTTCAGCCTTCGGTGTCAATCTAGACGCGGATCATGATAATAAACGTCTGTAGTAAAACGAGTGTATTGATCATAAAATATGTCATTTCTTTTTCCGGTTATATCATCCGAAAACACATAACCTTCTGGAACGAATTACGGTACCTCGTAAAGGTTTGTTTTATCGCGTCCCCCATAGGCAACCTTGCACCTATAAACAGTATCATTTGACCTAGACCGTGTACTCGAATTTATCTTGTGATAAGTATGGCGCCGCTAATAATAGACTAGGTGTCGCCGACGGGCGTTGCCCGGACCGAGTCGTTGAGCTCAACTCAGACGGCGAGACTTGAGACGATGTTGGTAAGGTTCGTGTATTTTCAGGTCTGCCTAACGTCCCAACTAATGTTTCTAGACATAAAATGCGGCACAGAGTAATAAACAATAAAGTTTGAGGAAAAAGCAAGTAACTTTCCCAGCGAAGCTTTCCTTATTTACGCCTTACGTATTTGAAACTTTCAGCCCTAAACTTTTCTTGTGTTACAAGTTTTCTTCTTAAATGCTTTTTAGTACGAACTCTAGGCAAACTTGAAAGATTAACTTTCTACAAACAGCTGTTACTGTGTCTGTGAATTTCAATCATTTTGAATTGATTATATTCATTTTGCTCCGTAGTACCTACAAAGTTATTTTCCTTGTCGTATCTGTAGTGATTCAAGTCAAATTATAAATCATATTATTAATTAAACTTCATAATAGTTTCTGTATCAGATTTACATCAAGTCATTTCAACTTCAACCCTTGGGTTAGTTTACTCATTAATTAACTGATTTTTGCTTGGCAGCTAGCACTAGATAAATTAGAGCGTTACGTGGCTTAAATAAGTGGAGGTTACTGGGGTCGGTCGACGCATCCGTGCATGTAATGCCAACCTAATTTGTATTGACCCTGCGGGGTAATATTTTCCATACTGCGAAGTAACAAAGTTTGGTTAGAAATTAGTTTTCCAGGTTTGTTGTTTAGTTTAAATTTTTCACGCAGTATCTTTTAAGCTTGAAAGCCGTTCCGTGTTACATTAACAATATACGTATTATAGATCTACTAATAGTAGGTACTAAACTATTCGTTGCTAAGGTTAATATAAAATATAGATGTTTAAATATTTTTGTGTTACTTATCTTATGTTATATTAGTAATGTACCAATACTAACTACTAATTATCATTTCTTTTATTTTTTAAATAAAGTATCACCTAGAACAGCATTTATTGATTTTGTGGGATCACTTCTCACTCAGTAGAACGGACATGCAAACGAAAATCGCCTAAAGATGGTCAACCGTAGCTTTTGCTGATAGTACACGGTCGGTTAGCACGTATAGGTATGAAAATTCCTTCATTCAGCGTTTTCATGCTGTTCTGTTACTGGCAATTCTTTTCCATGCCTACTTTCTTTACTGTTTCATAACTCCGAGATCTTTTACGTGGTCTACCTTAACCTCTAACACGAATTAACGCAGATTCGAAACTTACAATTTTAAACTTAAAATACTCCTTTCTCATACATATATACATAGGGTGACTGGTAATTAGTGACCGTTACTTAAACACGTTATTGTATTCATGATTTCAATAAACTTTCCCAATGAAACTTTTTTTATACTTACACTAATTTATAACACAATAAACAACAAAAACGCTGTTTGAAATTCCCTCGCGCGCGCCTGTAACCCCCATCACAGTAGGCACGAATCGTTACGATCAGCTGATAGTCTGACCTCGGGAAGGCCAAAATGTACTACACTCTACCACTCCTGACGTTCTGCAATCCTGACGTAATTGAATTAATTGAAAGTTAATGAGTATTAAAAAAGTTTATTTGGGAAAGTTATTCATATTCATGACTACAATCACGTGTTTAAGTATCGGTCACTAATTACCAGCCACGTAGTTGTAATTTGAATTATAAAGTTTATTACATTGGAGTTAAGCTTACGTCAAGAATTCGCAATAGGGCTACTGGTCTATGTTTTACACTGCGGTATATATTAGCATACCTACATAAATCTCTTTTCTCATTGTAACGCCAACAGTATAACTACTCATAAAATTAATTAGAAGCCGCGTACCCGTAACAATTTCTCATGTAGATAACTAGCCGAGTAATAGGTGCTTAATGAATTCGTTGGCGAAATTTCATTGCAGTATATTATAATTTATAACAGAGGTGAAGGTCACGAACTTGGCTGTCGCTGGCGGCAGTTCACAAACTTCGTTAATTTGCAGCGAGTGCTGCTGGCAGCTTTAATGGCTGTTTGCTACATTTGAAAACTTGGCTCTCTCTTTCATCGTCTTGACATCCGATTTGCAGCTTAATTGTGAAGCGCTTTTCTGTTTCAAAGGAAAAGTGAAAAGCGCTGCAGTCATTAGGGCTGTTTTGGCACGCTTGTGATTATCACATTTGTTGTTGCTATTTTCGGGACGTGTTTTCTTTTGTTTTAATTGCTTTGAGCTGTATTTAGTATTTATATAATCGGCGTGTACTGAGTTCATAATATTGTTTTATTTTTAAACTTTAAACTTTTTGAAAACTGATTGTGTGTTTTCTCATTATCTGTCTCCAACGTGTTGTAAAATTACACACAAAGGCCGTTAGATGACTAATTTTACTCACACATTCCGCCACTTGACTTAAATCTAAACGACTTCCCCATTATACATCACAGCAAACAAACAAGTACATTGCGTACAGCTGCCCGCGAAGTTTGTGTAGTGATAACAGAAATAGTTGGTCAACTAACACACAAACATACACACACACGCACACACACATAATTGGATCAACGCCGAGACTACTTACGCATCCGAATTCTTTACGCATATCTTATCGGGAAGTCGTGTTAGCTGTAACAGCTGTTCATACAGACTGCGAAAATGACGATAGTATATCGGGCATCAATTTTAAAATTTATTGAAATAAGTTTTAGTTTTTGTTTAGGGATCCGCCGCGAAAAGCCTGGAAAATTCAAAATTTATTAATTTTTTTCCAGTAATTGATCGTCATTTATTTTCACAATATGCATAGTCCAAACATAAGCGTGGAAAGCGATATTCTTGAACAATAAGTTGTGATGTTGATTAACGTAGAACGGAGTCTATGGTGACCAGCGTGAAGTTAGGTACTTGTAATTTGAAATGGCGCGAATGTGTCTTTGGTAATGTCACGTGTACAGAGTCTTGCTTGTGTGTGGGAACAGTGTTATGAACTTTGGTTACACAATGGTAACATTACAGATAACAAATTGGTGTTTCTTACTTATATGAGAAAACACAAACAATAAAATGCATCAGGGATTTTTATCATGAAAGCATCAGGCTTTAAGGTAATGGACTGTTAAAAATAACAAATGCACTAACAGTCATAAATTACGACGGCCTCAACAAAAATATTAAAGTATAAATGATAAATATTAAAGTATAAATGAAAATAATAAACAAGATTTTACTAGCTTGCAAGGGCAGGCAATTTGCTGTCTGCAAATAAAAAAGGTTCAACTGTAATTAATTATGCTTCCAGTAATATCCCATAATGAATCACAAAAAAAAAAAAAAAAGAAAAGAAAGTGGTTGGAAAAAACTATTGAAGTATCTCTGTCAATACAAAGCCTTAAGGTTTATCTTAGAGGCAATAATGATATATCAAAGAATACACACTATATTAAGAAGTTAAACCGCAAAAGACACAAAATCATAACCTATGTTATGTTTACCAAGAAATAAAATGTTGGTGCTAAGTATAAGTGTATCATGTTTAGCTCCACGCTTATACTTACCAAACTCATTCCAAAAAAAAAAGGGATATTACTCTGTCATTGAATATTTACGAAGTACAAGTACCTAATCTTTAATGTTGCTCCATACAATATTATAAAAAAATGTCCTTTTACTTTTACAGATAAATACTAGTTTCGTAGAAACTTATGTATTTGTAATTTAAATGCCTTATGGCTAATGGACACCAATGTTTACAATAAGACCTATTATTTTGTACCCAATCCAAAATGAATATTAATTGATGAATTGAGTAAGATAATTTAACAAAGTAGGTAGGTACTTTATGAAGCATAAGAGTACCTACACCCCACCCAGCTGTATATGAGAGGCTGTATACGTTACCTTGTGTTTGATTGATTTGTAAAATTGTTTGGAAAAACTAATTTAATAATATAAATAAATATCATTCATCATTCCAAAATGCCTAAAACGATTTAGAAGTGGGTACAGAGACAGGCAATATGAATAAATATAAATCAAAAAATCTTAACACAACAAGGAAAATAAATAATCACAGAATTCAATCGTCATTCAGTGAGGAGTTTGTGTTCAAGCAATGACGGCTACATGGGTCGACCCTTAAGGTTAAGCAACGCTTGACAAGGTCGGTCCGTGGATGGTGACTCTCGATTGCGTAACCAAACTCTTAATTAGATCACGTTAAATTATTGACCGCTAGAAAATGTTTAAGAATATTAACGGTGGTTACGGATGGGTGAAATCTCGAAAGGCTGACAGTCAGTCTTATCAAGAGGTGACGTGTTATCCAGTAACTGGTAACTCGATTGTGAGTCGCTTTATTAGTTACATTGGTATTTAGATGCATTCGGTTAGGCTGGAGACCGCAACATGGTCTGATAAATGCCTAAGAAAGCAGTACACACGTAAGAAATTACGAAACTGGTCTCGTTACAGGAGAAAAGTGTACTAAAGTACATAGAAGTGTGCAAAAGTACACAGAAATGCTGAATACTTTATTGTGTTTTAATTCCAAATACAAAAGTACACACAAATGCTGAAGACTTTTTGTGTCTTAACGCCAAATACAGTACCTAAAGACTAAAACTAAATAAAAGTCAAAATGCTAAAATATTGTATTTCTACTTGAAAAATTAATAAGACTTTATTGTGTCTTAATTCCAAATACAAAAGTACAACACAAATGCTGAAGACTTTTTGTGTCTTAACACCAAATACAGTACATTAAGACTAAAACTAAATAAAAGTCAAAATGCTAAAATATTGCATTTCTACTTGAAAAATTAATGTCTAAATGTTTAATAATACAGTTATTATACTTTAAAATGTATGCTACCGTCGAAAACCTAAAATGTATGACTTAAAACTAAAGGATAAAATGCAAAATAAGATTATTGAACTATTAAATGCATTAACGTCGAAAACCTAAATGAATATTGCGATTGACATGTGAAAATCCTAAATATCGTAATAAATTGTAAGTATTTTAAGTTGTACGGACTTAAAATTGTATGTTTAAATGGCTAAATAAAGTTATTGAACTTTAAATGTATTAATGACGAAAACCTACTAAAGAGATATTATGATTGTGAGATGTAAATCTTAAATAAGTATCATAATAATACTTAATTGTAGGTACACTTTAAGTTGTATTTAAAACTTAATGTCTAAAATTTTTAATATTACTTCAAATGTAGGTATTAACGTTGAAAACCAACCTATACAAATAAATATTGCAATTGTCATGTGCAAACCTGAAATTGAATCTTTGAGTTGTACTTAAAATTTAATGTCTAAATTGCTAAATAAAGTTATTGAACTTTAAAATGTACTAAAGTCGAAAACCTAACATACATTGTGGTTGTGAGATGCAAATCTTAAACATCATAATTGTAGGAACTAAAATTGTACCTAAAACTTAATGTTTAAATATAGTCATTGAACTTTAAATGTATTAACGTTGCAAACCTACCTAAATAGATATTGTGATTGTGATGTACAAATTATAAATATCAAATCTGTAGGTACCTACTGTAAGTTGTCCTTAAAATTTTATGTCTAAATGTTTAAAGATAGTTATTGAACTATAGATGTATTAACTTTAAAAACCTAAATACATATTATGATTGTGATGTGCAAATATCATAAATTATGTAACTATGTGTACCTATGTACTTTGTAATCAAAACTTAACTTCTTAAAGAAAGGAAGAGATGTGTTTACGTCGAGCTCCGACATAAGGTGACTGTAGTGTCTAAACCTTAGTTATCGTAATTGTAATCAAAACTTAACTTCTTAAAGAAAGGAAGAGATGTGATGTACTAATAAACGTATCACACGACTGAATGGTAGCGCTGCGGAGAGTCCCGATCTAGCCCTGGAGGCGGCGAGACGTTCCCGTTGAGTCGTAGTGTGCTTACTGATAATTTGGTTGTTTAACTATAAACCCGAATCCCTAACAAGTGATTCCTAGTGAACACAACATTGAGCAGAGCTCAGGTTGACTTGAGGTGAGGCACCAACGAAGACACACATCCAGTACGATACTATCGGTTACCTATTCGAGTTATGTTTTTTGATTACGATGGTTAAGTGAGGTTATCTACAATGAAGATTGTTATTCCCCCATCTATGTCAGCTCACCGCTAAGCCATCGCTGACGCTGACATTATTTTAGAGGTGATTTTTGATTGTCAGATAACTTTTATCTGAAGAATAAATATGGTGGTTTGGCACATGCCAATAGTAAGCTAAATATATGTTTTGATTTATAATTAACGTCTCAAATTAATTTTAATAACATACAACATAAAACAACGCTGCAATTACGAAAGTACGTACAAAAGTTTTTGATTTGAACTTCTACTTAGATTGATGGGGGTTAAAAATGGCTTCTGAATCTGCTGTCCTTCTTCCTAACAAGGCCTAATGATAATTATGGAACGTTGATCAGATATTTAGCCTTAGAAGTACCTACTAATCTTAAACATGCCACCTATTGTCTATCGCATGACGTGAATAATCCCGGCTTACAGGCTAACGCTAATTAACTTAAAAAAAACCCCACACACATTACTTCCTATTTTCCGATAATTTACAGTATTTTCTAAACGAACAATTTTATTACCAAATTCTTTTTATAGAAGCAAGGTGCTCCAACACTTTCTTTAATAGGTCATAAACATACAATCTTGGTTAATTAAACACGGACGTACTTTCCCTTATACCTGAAATTCACACGCACGTACACTAAGGTACTAGCTACACTGCGAGCTAAGCTGGCTTAAGTAGCCAATTTCAATGACGCTTTTATTGACACCACTTTTCAATTGGCCCTGAATTTTGATTCCTGTCACTGTACCCCTTAAAGCGGAAAATCTGCCGCCATCGACTCCGTTACAAAGTTTCCAATACTAGAACTACACTTCAATGAAGCACACGAAATAAAGTTTAGAAATTCATTAAAATGTCATGTCACCCAGTGAGAAAGATCATTAGAGCGCATCCCTAGCGAGCTGTGCAAAGCTATACGATATGGTTGGGTCGACATGGAATACTAAGGATTTCGTTATGAAACTTCTTGACAGTTACTTAAGATATCTTGCCCAGTTAGTATGAAGAGATGTCGAAACTTTATAAGCTAAGCTAAGCTGAGCTAGCCTAGCTCGCGGTGTGACCGGGGCCTAAAACATGTGCCCAAACGTGGTAACGCGGCATGCTAATATCCTAATATTATTTTTAAATACCTCGTATGTTTTGTTTCACTATACGTTTACGTTAACCGCTTCAGTTATTTGTAAACGTAGTTATTTTTAAATTTCCTACGCACCTATGTATTGTTATGTAGATGTTATTGGATGAAGCTTCCGTGCGTGTTTACTATTTTTCGTAATTTATGCTCGGTGGAAGAATTTTGTGCGTATGTTTTTTGAAATGGTTTTTGGATTGTAGTGGTGAAGCCGAGTTGTGTTTGAATGTGTTTTATTCAGGTTGTTTCAGTAAATTATGGTGCTTCTTTAGTTAGATGATGATTACGATAGCTCTAAAAACTATATCAAAGTTTGTATATTGTGTTTCGGTTGCATACACATGTACTTAAATAGTAAACTGGATTTTATACTAAGTCACTTTTCTATAAATAGTCTAAAAGTTTAGTAAATAACACTCACACATAGTGTTGGGAATTTATCCGGATAAATACTCAAAGTGGATAAATACTCATAAATATCCGTTTTTACTCGAGTATTTATCCAAAACGGCGGATAAATATTATACACGATTTTAGTAAGGGAAATTTTATATTTCTACGAAGAAAAGGATGAAATTAAGTAAAATTCTAAAATTTATCAAGAACTTTTAAAAAAACAAGCCTGTCTAACCTATGATTACACACAATAATAAAAAAATTGGGTAATACTTTCCTTTATGGGTCATTGATTTATGGATCGGAGAGGGGCTGGGGAGAGGGAGGTGGAGATGAGCTACCCCCCTGTCGGATTTCCACACCGCGGAGCCCCATGGTTATGGAGAAATTCGTTGTTAAAGTTTGAGGTTTGGTTAAAACACTAATTTCCATTATTTTCACTCTAATTTCCATATATTTATGGGCCGGGGAGCGCGAGGGTGGCAGGGGCCTAAATCCTGTACCATTTCCAACCCGCGAAACCCCAAGGTTACGGAGATATACGTATTTTAAAATTTAAAAGTTAACATTTTGAAATTAGTTTCGGGTATTTTTCGGATAAGTTGAATAAAGCACCAGGAATATTATTATTCTTATACCCTTACCTGCCAAGATGTCGCCGGAACCGCTTGGCGGGGCTCCTACTTCTGGGTGGTTTAAAAAAATAACCACGAAGGAGGTGGAGAGGGGTCTGTGTTTGCTCACTCACTACGACCCCGCTACTTTTATTTTTTTTTAGTGGTGGAATATCCTCATGGATGGCCGGGGCGGGCCCCGGGGAGGGTGGAGGGGTCTGTCAGACTTACTGACTAAAAACCACCCCGTGTTCCTTCTCACACCTGCGCCTGGGGTCACGGGAACAGAAGATACTTCCGCGACTCCCGACTGACTGCGACCCGAGGGCCTCGCCAAGTCAGCGAGGGGAGTGAGGTGTTAGAAAACCCTCGCAACGTCTAAGAGGGGCGCTCGTAAACACCACGCGCCAAAACCTCGGATCCATGTACATGGGGGCGGCGGACGTCCCGTGTCCGTCGCCCCTGAACCCATTCAGGGGGGCTGGAAGAGGGCGTTGTCCGCCATCTGCCTGCGCCCGGTACGTCTGCTGCGGGCCGGGTGAGTGGAGTTGCTCTCCCTCTCACTTTCCGCAGCCTCCATCTGCGAGACGACCGTTCCGCAGAAGGACACCACCGTGTCCCAGGACTCGACGCTGCCGGCCATCCTCTCGACCACGGCCGGCAGCGACAAGTCACTGCCTACTCCAGAGACGAGGGCACGGCACGGCTCCTCTCAAGTGGCACACTTTGCCAGCGTATGCCACGCCGTGTCCTCCCGACATTCGACAAAATGGTGATACCGAGCGTGTTATTTTCAATTTATATGGAAACTTTAAAAAAATGTGTTTCTCTTTATTATTTTATTATAACTGGGAGTCTCCGCAACTTAAAAAATTGTAAAAAACCTTCTGTTTATGAGTACTATCTACAAAAAAAAATGGACTTCCAACTATATGGCCCATAAAATAAAGTATAGCCCAAGCACGTGTAATTTTGCACAGATTTTATTACGTCTATGCAGAGGAGTCGTCGGAGGAACTTGTGGTTAAATTATAACATCCGCATGGGTTGATCGAAGGTTAAACTACGCTTGACGTGGTCGGTCCGTGGATGGATGACCATTTATTATATACCAAGACTCGTCCGTGCCTCGGAAAGCACGTTAAGCCGTTGGTCCCAGCTGTCATTTGTAGATCTTTGACAGCCGTTAATTGTGGTCAGAAGTCCAAAGTCTGACAACCAGTTTAACCAAGGGGTATCGCCTTGCCACTGGGTTGTTGTCTGTCAGAACAGACAGCTCCATGTAAAACACTGGTATTCAGCTGCATCCGGTGAAACTGGAAGCCGACCCCAACATAGTTGGGAAAAGGCTAGGCAGATGATGACGTCTATGCAGAGTTTAATAAAATTGGTGAAAACTTCACATTTCAGTGCGTAATGAGCTAGCAAGAGTGTGCTGTGCAGTTTAGAGGCACAACTGTTGGCAAAAATGTTGTTAAACTTCTTTTACTAAGTTAGTTTAGTACTGCGCACAACACTATTAATTTGCTGGCTCATGACGCACTGAGATTTCAAAACACTCAAAACAAGGGACTCTTCAGTCTTTTGTAGGTTTCTAGCGTTATCAACAATAATAAAACTACACTTTTCTATTTATTTTTAGTAGTTCACTTATCCGCCAATTTTATTAAGTGTTTAAACCTTTAACAAAGAAAGGTTCAGCTTTTAAAACATACCTTGAAACGCTATAATCCAACTTCAAAATCACTTAAATGTCTCATAAAACTAGAACACTATCACCTCATAATAATTATTTTGTTGTTAAAAACGCACACGCGCGTGCGGTCTCTAAGACACATACCTGGGCACAGCGCAGGCGCGGTGGTGTGAGGGAAAAGGTAATAAAACAAAAGGAATGGGACAAAAGGAGGCCGGGATATAGTGCGGTGCGGTTAGAAACACGTTGCTTCGTCTTTACAATCAGAACTTGAAAAAGTAATAATGTACTAAGTATTTTCGAAAGCCTTAATAGTAAAACTAGCCTATCAATATAAAAAAAACATGCAAAATAATAAATATCCATCATTTTGGGTAAATATCGGATAAAAATGAGTAAAAACGAGTATTTATCCACTTTGGATAAATACTCGAGTATTTATCCTTCGAGTATTTATTCTTTGCCCATCACTACTCACACATTCACGTTCTTTAAAAACACAACTTGAAACTCATTAACCTCAACCAAGCCTACAATTTACCGCCATTAACCTTTCCAATTTACAAATCGACTAATAAAATAACCCTACTTTATTCCGTAGTCATTCTATTACGTAAATTCTTTACAAACCCTTCGTTACTAAAAATAGCACATCCAAAAATAGTATAACTTACTACAGGTAGCGCCAGCAGTCGTGACGTGGTCACGTGAGTCACCGACGCGTCATGAAGTCTAGCTGTTCGACTGTGGAGCTTACCATTTATATCACTCTCACTTAGGGTTGCCAGGCGTCCGGTTAAAGTCGGACTTAGTTAGGCTTTTTGATTGCGTGTCTGGCCAAAATAAACGGTGTAGAATAAACTTTTTATATATTTTTTTTGTCGTATACTGTGACAAAAAATCCTTAATAATGTAGTGTCCGGCCTTTCTAGTCCGGCCAAACTGGCTGGTCTGTCCGGTTATTAGGTTTGGTGCCCTGGCAACCCTACTCTCGCTTATCACACGTTGAAAGCGATAATAAAGGTTGATTTATGACAGGTAGATGAAAGAAATCTACAATATAAATGCATCTCTCGAATGGTCTATGCGAATTCATAGACTCCTCTTAAAGAACAAAATTTTTAAAAAGACTTCCGAAGTTTTCTTTTTATATATTATCAATTGTTTATATCTATACCGTGATTACCTTCAGTAGGTAAGTCCTACAGAAAAACTAGGACTTGTAATTATGACTAAGATACAATTGTTTGGGAAGTTCCCACAGCAGGTAGAGCGTGGCGGCGCCCGCGCCTTCTTCGATATGAGTCACTTTGTTACCTCGTCTGCCCATATGTCTGAGCGACATGCCGTTAGGGCTGCCTCGAGTCTAATTTATGTTTGGATTGCCCGACGATGCATCGACTGGTTTTGTTGCTCACCAGAATCTTTTTTAAAAATAAAGATAATATAACTAATATTTGGTTTGATTTTGTTTGTGTGCGTGACTTTAAATGTGTGTAAACGCACCCACGATACAGGAAAAAAGCCTAGTGTGGAAAAAAGATTTTCATTAAAAAATAGTTGAACAAAATTACACCTGTAATCGATGAGGGGTGAGGCAGAGGTGTAGTGCATGTAGTACACTCACATTATACCGGTTCTTTATAAGTCTTATGTACCTAATAGTGGGCGAGCCTATTGCCATCAATGAAATACAAATCCGGGCCGCTACTCAATAGTTCCAGATGCAAAACCCAGTATCACTTCATTTGGGATCGGTCTATTTTTACCGCTTGTTCATCAAATTATCACTAGGGCATAAAATGTAAGTGAATGAAAGTATATAAAGGTTCCTAATTTTCTCTGATAAAAAAATTAATCGGTCCTATTCTGATGAAAAGTTTGTATTTATAGAATGGTAGAGGGAATGACTACGCTAGGGAACGTAACCCGTAGTACCTAAATAATTAATTAAAATAAGTTTTAAAGCTCTTCCATCCAAGAATACTTTTGCTTTTCTGAATTAATAGAGCAGAAAGAGAGGACAAATAAGGTAGAAAATTTAATCAAACTCGAATACCCCACTCTAACAAATTACTGTTATTTTCAAACAAGAATTTACAAGTAAAAGAAAAGTCACATAGACAAGCGCCGGAGATTTCCCCGAGTAAATTAAACTGTCCTGGGGCTAGCCAAGTATTAATTCAAGCGGGTAGGGCTTAATATGCACAGTTCATGGTGGAGTATTTTACAAATAGGACTTAAGTACAGTTTTCAAGTAATTGAAATTTTCGTAACTGTAAAAAAGTATTCTTCGTTCGTATCATAAACAAAATCTGTTTTCATGTTCCTAATATTAATACCTAAGTCAACTATGCAAATAATTAAATTGATTTGTTCGTTTATACCTGGCCTGTTGGTCTAGTAGTTAGTGACCCTGACTGCTATGCCGTAGGTCGTGGGTTCGATTCCCACCCAAGACAAATGTTTGTGTGATGAGCACGATCATTTGTTCTGTAATTTATCTATAATATGTATGTATTTAGAAATATATAAGTATGTTTATCAGCTGTTTAGTACCCATAACACAAGCTCTTAGCTTAGCTTGGGACTAGATGGCGTTGTGTGAAAAAGTTGTGGAATATTTATTTATTTATTTATACCTTACGTCAAAATAACAGATTTTCTTCTTCTGGATTCTTATAGTGTATTACGTAGGTCTGAGTTATATAAAAATCATTTTTCTGTCTGTCTGATCTTTGTTTGTATGATCAAATCTCCGTAATGGGTAGACCGATTGTGATGGGATTTTTTGCCGTCAGATTACTGATGCTATAAAGAGGACTTAGAAAAATAAAATCCATCATCAAGTCGAGTTCATCGTTATCGAGTGTCGGTCTAGACTTTTACACCAATATTACACATGAACGAAGTCGCGGGACAATTACTAGTCCTTACTAAAATAACCGTCAAGCGTGACCCTCCTTGAGTCGATAGTATTACTGGCCACACAGGAATTCCCACAAGACAACTGATGACGTCATATCTATTCTTTCAAATCATGTGAACCTAGTACTCCTTTTCAATAGAAAAAGATATTTTTATTTTTTAAAGATGTTCGAGGGTTGATAAAAATGAAATGCTTTATAACTGATTGTGTTGATTTTGTGTGAACATGATATGTTTTAGTAATTACGTTAATGGTTGAACCGTGGAAGTGTGGATGGACGGTGATACGAGTGAGTTAGATGATATAACAACGGATATGGCAACAGATATATTCAAACTTACATCCCACCAAAAAATTTCATGTAAAATGTTGCCTAAACGACCACATAAGGTTTGCCATGTGAAAAAGATAAAAGATCTCATGTAGAGCCAAACTTCTGAATCTACACGGCCTAACCTACCGACCCTAACTTCACAAATTCTACATATCAGTAAAAATGTATGGCTTCGCCGTTTCGCTACCGTCGTGGAGGTAATGCGAATATTTAGTTTCGAAATTAACGAAACAGCCAAGCTATACCCTTGCGCTTCGCTTGGCTCGTCTTGGCGGGGGCATTCCCGTGCCCCCAGATTTATTACAGAAACATCAGTTGGTCAAGTGAAGGCGAAGTGAGTTGTCAATCTGTCATCCCACACTAATACCCCCATACTAATATCTACTAGAGATTGACACTTCACGCTGACTTCAGCTAACTTTTTGCTAGAACGAGTTTTACGAAAGACACCGACGAGGTTTTCGTAGGATTTTTCGTTTATCGATGATGTCCAAGATATACTTAGATAGAACTAAAAAATAAATCACATTGTATTGGTGTCTATTGTCATCAGCTGTACACAAATCCAGACTTCGAAACGCAGAATGTTTTCCATAATTAATTTTATTGGTAACCTATCCAATTAATGTTAACTAACAGCTCTTTTTTATCAACCCTGTTTACTTCAATTCCAATTATTGCACAATTAGTCGATGGAGGTAAAGCTTCTAGAGTCCTTAGTTATTTTCCAGTCGGGTGCCTTCCAGCAATACTACTGCCAGCATTAGCAGAGCTCATTAGAGTTGAGCGCTCGTCTTTATTACAGCTCAACTATCATAGTATAGCGGGATTACACTCTTGGGTGTTATTGTCTGAACTGGAATATTAGTATCGAGGGAGATGGTGATATTTATACAGCATAGTATAATATACTCTTTGTCTGGCCTGTTGGTCTTGTAGTTAAAATCAAAATCAAAAGTCTTTATTCAAACTAGGCTGAGAATCAGCACTTTTTGAACGTCAAAAAAATACATAGAGACAGTCCCCCAAAAACGGCCCACCCTTCGCCACTTTCTAGTGTTTTTGCTGGGAAGAAGAAGTGGCGGAACAAACTCCCCAGCAACACATCTGTCTGATTCGTTTGAAGAACGAGGTATACAAAGAATCTATACAATGAAATGCTCAATAAATAGCACTAATGTTTATACACATTGTAAAACATTACATTTCAGAATTAATGTCACGTGTTAGCTAGCACACTCCAATATACCGAGATTAAGAAAAAAAGTAAATTCATTTAACATTGAAATCAAAACTCAAGCGAAACAACTACAAAACTGAAAAATAACAGCCTCCAGGTATAAAAGTGAGGTATGTTAGTGACCCTGACTGCTATGCCGGAGATCGTGGGTTCGATTCCCATCCAGGACAAATGTTTGTGTTATGACCACGATCATTTATTCTGTGGCTGGGTGTAATTTATCTATAATATGAATGTATTTAGAAACATATAAGTATGTTTATCAGCTGTTTAGTACCCATAACAAGTTCTGCTTAGCTTGGGACTAGATGGCGTTGTGTGAAAGTTGTGGAATGTTTTATTTATTTATTTATTTATTTATACATAAAATTATACAACGTTTAAATAAAACAGAATACAGGTACCTATAGAAGTAGTTTTTTGGTGGCATCCCAAACGGTATATTCTGCGTTGTTATTACGCATTATGTAAGAAGTAGATAGACTTACTAAAGGTAAAAACACGCATCTTGGACAAGTTTTTTGTCTACGTATAGTCGAATAAAAGTGCATAAAAAACTCCGTACCTTCACCGCAGTGTTATTAATGAGTCCCATGCATTAGTCGGCGAGCTAATTCCTATTAATGGAGCACATTGCTTCTAGACTCCTCGCTACCACTAAGATATTTATAAAAGTAAAAACCAAGTAGCACTTTGCGCGACCGGGCATGAAACGCTGGCTTACTCAGCAACCTCGCCTCAGACCAATACATCAACGAAGCATCTGCCGTCAAATTAATACATTTTCTCGTATATTTATTCCTTCGAAAGTGATACTTCAATCAGTCCACTCGGCACTAGCAGTAATGTAGATTGTATTTCTCCGAAACATTCCGAGCAACCGGCACGATACCGCAATGTCTTCCATTACAAACGTCTTCGGGTTCGTGACAGCCGCAAGTTATTCAATCGAATCGATTAGAAAAAACAAAACAATGACACCGTGCGAATCGAGTACATCGTGTTACGTGAATTACGTGAGCGAAGCCGGCCCGCATGGCAACCGCCATTGTTCAACTTAATCGATAGTGTAGCGTCCCGATCAATCGAGATATTAACACGGAATAGGACAGAAGATTCAGTCATTACAACTAATGCAAAAATCCATGACTCAAAGCTTGACTAGAGTCGTATGATAGTTAGCATGATCTGGAGGAAATTGCTTATCAAATTGCGTATTAACTTAAATATGCAAATCACAACAATTATGTCAATTTGTTCAAAAAATCCTTTAAGAACTGCCTGATATCTTGTACATAAATTATGGTTAACGAGGTCAGACAGGCAGTCCCTCCATGTAAAACACTGGTATTCTGGTTCTGTTGAACTGGAAGCCGACCCCAACTTATTTGGGAAAGGGCTAGGCAGATGATTATGCAACTGTAAGACACGCTGGACTTAATAATTCAAACATGACTTTATGCAGAACTATTGTTTCTTCGGAGATCCTGATGTATCTCCCGGACATTGCCTTATATTTCATGATTAATGAAATTTTTGTTTTTTGCTGTTAGGTCCTTTCTGCTCACACTCATGGAGTGGATCTTCTGCCTTTATCACCTTGACACGTTCCACAACAAACCGAGTGCGTTAACCGAGCATTTAGCCGAGCGTTTAGTCGAGCCGGCCAATATCGATTGCGTGCGCCAATTAAACTTCGTTGTAATCAAACAACAATGATCAATGTATAACCTGGACGGGGTCTATTGTGTATTTACACCTTGAAGTAATGGTTTATAGTTGTAGTAAAGTATTTATGAATGGTAAATGAAGTAATTGGCGCGTGTAAAAGTGTTGTTTATGTGTTCTCACATAAAAATTGCATGTGCAGGGAAGTCACAATCAACACGTTTGCCATTCTGATTCTGATTAAGGTGGATAAGATACTTATTAAGAAGTGTCTTATGTAATTTAGACTTTGAAACAGTGCTGATTCTCAGCCTAAGAAATAAATTTGGATTTTTTATTTAACGGTCTATCTCTTAAATGCAGGATGATTTTTAATATTCATCGCAAATTTCGAGGGTTGAAATTATAGATGCAACTTTTTTTGACTGGCTTGTTGGTCTAGTAGTTAGTGACCCTGACTGCTATGCCGGAGGTCGTGGGTTCGATTCCCACCCAGGACAAATGTTTGTGTGATGAGCACGATCATTTGTTCTGTGTCTGGGTGTAATTTATCTATAATATGTATGTATTTAGAAATATATAAGTATGTTTATCCGCTCTTTAGTACCCATAACACAAGCTCTTAGCTTAGCTTGGGACTAGATGGCGTTGTGTGAAAAAGTCGTGAAATATTTATTTATTTATATTTATTTATTTTAATACGTGATCAATTCTGAAATACGGAAAAAATATTCTCGTGTTAAGTGCATTAACGGTCTCATTATGCGACGAAATATAGCGATATGTGAATGTCCTATCTTCATCAGTATCATCATTGGCTGCGAGTTTAAGCCTGTCTGTTATAGTGTTATGTTTCCCTGGTACCTATGTGCGATTTTTATCCATGTAATATAAGCCACCATTCATTATGTTTATAACCGCTTCTTTAGCCTTTACATACTGTCAAAGTTTATATTTCCACACACTTCAATAATATTTAAATTGCTACTAAAGCTCTGATATTACGAACTATTTTACCGTTCACGGCGTTCTTATAGGATGCTGCCAACTATTGATTTCAGATCGAATATATAAACAGTTATTTTGTTCATTTGTCTAGTGTTACACAAAGATCTCAAACGGGGAAATAATGTAAATGTATCAGCTGTATTTTAGTTATCTTTAGTTATCTTTAGTTATCTTGGGTTGTATAAAACGGAGCATTCAAATTTCGCCATGCAATGTACAGACACCAGCACGTCAAGTTACCCCAATGTGTCAAATTTCTTTGATCGTTTTTCAACTTTATGTAAGACAAAATAAGGTTCATATTCAATTGGGAAAATTTGACACATTGGGGTAACTTAATGTGCTGGCGTCTGTACAGTAGCCAAATCAAGGTACCCCAATGTGTCAAATTTCTTTGATAGTATTTCAACTTTATTACAAATAGAATAAGGTTCATGTTGCTAACGTCTGTTCTAAACTCGAAAATAATCTG
Source organism: Euplexia lucipara (assembly GCA_921972225.1). NCBI lineage: Eukaryota > Metazoa > Arthropoda > Insecta > Lepidoptera > Noctuidae > Euplexia > Euplexia lucipara. The sequence goes on along the minus strand of OV179161.1, from coordinate 16,708,052 downwards.
TTTTAGGTGCTACTAAACTAAAAAATGATGGCCCAGAGGTTAAGGCTCATGCACGAGTTTGTGGTTGAAATCCGGGCAAGTACCAATGTGACTTTTTCAATTTTTACGTACTTTCTAAGTTCATCTTAGACATCATTGACATCGGTGAAGGGAAAACATCGTGTGGTAACCTGGACTTATAGCAAATATAAATCTGAAATCACCAATCCGTCTTGAGCAAGCATGGTGATCAATGCTTGTGCCTTGTATGTGAAGAGGCCTTGGCCCTGCAGTTGGACAGTAACAACAGGCAGGTATTATTATAAGAAACCTCCTGAAATCGTGAAAAAAGGCATGGGCTGTTGTAAATAAATGTTACGTTGTACCTACCTACAGCAGATAACAACACCTATTTGGCTCTTGCGTGTAAAATAATGTTGTTTATTAGAGGTAATAAAATTTTTCGCGGAACATTTATCAACTTAATCTTTTGAACATGGGTGCTTATAATGTACTTAGTCATTATTCATAATCATTCTCTTGGCATGCATACGACAAGGATGCCATATGTTCGGGAGCGATATCAGGAATATAAATGATCCTCATTTTAAAGATGTAGGTAGGTATTACTTACAGCTGAATGTACCTAATCACCCCACCTCATATTTTCGTTTATCATAATATTATTCAAAAGGTTTTTGGTAATACGGTTTCATACCTAGCGTGTAGGCGGTAGGAAGGTTTTTTTTTTAATTTGTGAACTAGTTTTTGCCCGCTGCTTTTCCCTCACTACACTCTATATCCTGATGTAGAGTCCCTTGTGTTCTAACCCAGTTCTATCCAAATCCGTTTAGACGGTAACGTCTGAGAGCGTGACAAACAAACTCACATTTGTATTAATAATATTGTTGTTAATTGAGATAGTCTTATTATCTTTGACGTTTTATTCTCAACATTATCAGAAGAATCATGGCAGTATCATTGGAATGTAATTTTTGAAAATCCACAGAAACTGAATTATGATTCTAATCAAATCAAAAGTATTTTATTCTTATTAGGCCGATGATCAGCACTTGACGGTCAAACTTCAAAATTACATGAGTCAGTCTCCTGATAACCAGCTCTGTGCCGCTTCCTAGTATTTTTGCTGGGAAGAAGAAGTGGAGAAACAAACTTTTTGACTGGCCTGTTGGTCTACTAGTTAGTGACCCTGACTGCTATGCCGGAGGTCGTGGGTTCGATTCCCACCCAGGACAAATGTTTTTGTGATGAGCACAATCATTTGTTCTGTGTCTGGGTGTAATTTATCTATAATATGTATGTATTTAGAAATATATAAGTATGTTTATCAGCTGTTTAGTAACCATAACACAAGCTCTCAAGCTTAACTTGGGAGTAAATGGCGTTGTGTGAATAGATGTGGAATATATTTAAACTTCCCAGCAAAGATTATAGCAGAGATTTATAGATAACTAAGAATAGATAGCTCCGATTGTAATTCAGCATATAATTGTTTGGTCAAACAAAACCAAGTTTTATACTTCTGATATTATCTGAAATTGTGACGTACGATAGAAATAATAATTTGTTATTATTGATGTAGCAATCGAACGGTTTATTTCAATGGACAGTGGAGTGTAATAGTTTCTTATGTAAGAACGAAACCTGTCATAGACAGGATAACGAGGACCATAAGTGATGTTGTAAGAGTCCAGAGGTCCAGAGCTTTTTCTTTTGAAGTAAATCCTGAAGGCCTGATGGCACTCAACTGAAATCGAAGCTTAAGTATAATAACGCTTTGTAGAAAACCTTTTTACTCAAAAAAGATGAGGAGATTTTAGCGAACCTCCATTCAACTTAACGGTTGTATGCTACTTATAAATATATTAGTGTAAACCGACCAGCAATCGAAAGTCGGACCCAATACGAGTACAATAAAAAGTTAGTACCGTCCCATTGTTTTCCATAAAGAATTTAACCACAAAAAGGTTGGATTTATGTGGGAGAGTAAGTGTACGGCCTGAGTGCACGCTCTATTCGAGCGTCGGGCGGGGCGGGGCGTGCAGCGTTCATGTTAAACACGTGATACCCGTAGTGGCCGACCTGAGTGCCGGCCGAGCGGAGCGTGCGCAGCAGCGGGCTTGTTTGCGTCGAGCGGGGCGTCGCGTGCAAGTTCAAACCAGTTTGTGTTTTGCAGCGGTGATACGAGCGTTCTTGAAGGATGTCGTTTGAAGAAATAATTTCAGAAATACAAAATAAACCTGAAATATGGTTATCTTCGCATTCTTTATATGTACTCGCATGTATTTTATCTTCATTCACCCTTAATGTTTCAAATAACGTAGAAAACTCTCCAAATTGTTTTCTTTGCTTCACAATGTTACTAGAACCTTGTCTTGACTCATAATTAAATTTTAGCCACAAGTTTTCTTCTAAATACATATCAATAATATCGTACGACGCAGACGCCATGATCGACACAAACGACCGCCACCACAAACGCTGAGCGTGCACTGAGGCCACTTAAAGAACGCCCTTTCGACCGCTCATCCCCGCCCCGCCCGACGCTCGAATACAGCGTGCACTCAGGCCGTACACTTATGTTTCGTGTGTTTTGAACTTTCGATGCGGTAAGAATAAAATCTTGTTGAAAATACGTATTTTATATTGGTTAGGATATGTTCTGTTATATTTCAGATACATATCGCACTTGGTTCCATATACTGCCTAAGTGTTTGTACAATTCAAATTAATCTCACTACTAGATACTAATTACTTGCTAACAAATAAGTATAGTCAGATGTGTTCGTACTTATTACCGAACCAGCCTGGGGTTTAATTTCTGTTGTATGGATCGTTGTTTCCATCTAGAATTTCTCAGTAGCCTGGATTCGGATTTAAACCCGAATGATTCCGTTCCGTTTGTTTCCGCATCGTGCGGAGCCAGGATCCTTTTTGGCCTCCCCTTTTGTCTGCAATTACATGGTACATGAATGTAACTGGCGAACGATGCCAGCACGTCAACCAATCCCAAGCTAAAATTTCCGCAATTGAACTTGAAGTTTATGCTTCTCATGTAAGTAGGTAGGTAATAAAGTTGAAATCTATCAAAGAGATATGACAGAATGTGGTAGCTTGGTGTATTGCCCTCTGTAAAAGTCAAAGTCAAAGTCAAACTCTGCATTACCCTTCAAAGGAATACAGAACTGCTGTTCTACATTATAAACTACTTTTATATTGTCTCTCAAGCGTATCATTTGTCACAGCTCGGGTTTTCAGCTTTTATCTTACTTTTTTTTTTATCTCGCATGTGGTATCTCGGGTATCCATTATCCTTGACACTCCTAAAAACATAACAGCACTCATGCGTAGTTTTCGCGCACATTTCTTGCGACGGAACCTTTACATTCACACTTACACGCTCTTTCTCTTCCAGAACGTTAAGCTTTAAATTCCATTAGATGCGTGTGTGTCTGTGTGAGCCTATCTCCATAAATTCGCTTCACACGGCCCGATATTCATGAGGGTGTCGTGAAATACTTAAGCCTCACGACTTATGTCCGTTTTCGTTCACGCTAGATGACACTTTGAATGCGTACTGTTGGAATTTCAACGCTCGGCTCAGTGTCAAGAATTGAAAATCGAATGGTGTTATGAGTGTTGCCTATTGTTAGTGAAAACGGGTACGAGTATTAGCGACTGTCTACTGCAGCTGCTGCCGGGTGTGGTACCTAAATATTTAAGCTGTAGAGCTCATGGAGTATGCTTTGGCTGTCTGCTGGAGTCATGTTTGGATAAGTTTTTTTTTTATCATTTCCGATATTCCTTTGTAGTTGGTGTGCTAAGCGCATAGTAGGTAGTTGAATTCTAATAATCAACACAAGATCGACCCCGCATTTAAAAAGTCAACATGATACGATTCGAAAATTGACTCTTTCAGGATAAAAATACTAGCACACAATACAGATTGTAACTAAAACTCGGTTTAGTAGATCCAGAGAATACGCCCTACAAACTCACAAACCTCTTTACCTCTAAGTATTTAATTATAGATATAGACGAAAATATTTTAACACAATACTTCACATTTCCTTTAACATAGCCTCACTATCCGACCTCCCTTACCTGACATAAAACACAGAGACCAAAAAAAGCCAGTAACAAGACCATTACTTATCTCCTAAAAACGAAAAAGCTCGTAAAAGCGTGGCGTGCTCTGACATAAATATATACTATCAGCTTCCTCTACGGAGGCGTCGGTATACACGGCACGTGTCTGTACGTGACCCGGAGTAAAGAACGCCAGACACCTCCACGAGTTCCACGACACATGTAAAAAAAAAACCGCTTTCCTATATCATTGCATGCTGCATACAGTTCAGGAAGTTTTTGAACGGATTAGGTTTTGAATTTTTTTTAACCAGCTTACAGCAAAGAAGGGGGTTCTCAATTTGGTTGTGTGTTTTCTACTTAGCCCCGAGCGGGAGCCGGTTCCAATGAACAATAGGTAATTTAATTGTGTCTGGAATTCCGGTAGTTGTGGGGTAAACCGACTTACAAAAAAGGAGGTTGTGTTATTTCCTCTCTTCATGTGTGTTACTTCAGAACTCCGCCTTTAATGGCTGATTTTGTTTGAGTTTGTATGTTTCAGTGGGAATACTTTCTGTGTGGACCCATAGGAATTTCGTCGAAATCCGCGTAAGAGTGTGTTTAAAATACCAGTCTGTTACTTTTCCACAGTGTTACTGCAGGGCTTCTCGTAAAAAGAAGGCACAAGTTATTCACCATGCTGGCTCAAGGCGGGTTGGCAATTTTAGGCTTAGGTATACCTATTAATTACAATAGACCTGCCCCTATTTAGCACGGTTGCTAATGTTACTTTTTATTAACAAGTCTCTAATGTGCCATTATCTAAGACTTTTGTGTTAGATAGAAATAGAATTACGACTTATGTATATACATATAACCTAACCTAGCTCATCATACCTATCCTATAGCGAACCTAACTAGCTAACCTAACTACCTTACTGAAATGCGTTGATTTTGAATGATACTAATAACACAATTTTAAAGTGACCGACTGTGATGCGTGTCTTTACAGTGCCTACAATACTAAAATAGGTAGCAGTGTTTGAAATAGTAGTAGTAGGAGGTTATTATTTAACCCTAATGATAATATTATTATAATCATCCACACGTAAATTATTTCTTACTCTTTTCGATTGGCATACTTTTAATAGCTGTATTGACTTAAATCTGAGTTAAATTTCGCGTTTTAGTATTTTAGACTTTAACATGTAACAAAAATTTCAAATCTTTATTCGACTGGGGTACAAGGCTTGCTTACAATATCTTAACTCTATTATATCGTTGAACAGACAGAACGTTAATACAATACCGTCCTACGGTTGTACAAATTATGTTGGTAACATTCCGGGTCAAGACCGCACTTTAATTAATTACTAGGATTATTTCGGATCCCCTTCTTGTCTTGTTTGAGTAGGATACAACTTACAACTGACATGCCTCGTTTTCTCTGTTAATCTTCCATAGTAACTTTGCACTCTCAGTATCAAAAGTTGTTAGCACAGCATGTACGCTTAGCATGAACGCCATATTAACGGGTATGTCTAATTAAAAAGCGACACAATTCTTATCTCTTCATTCTTGACACTGTCGTACTTAAAACAAAAGAAAAATTTCTACAAACTGTCACTGTGTCGATTTTTTTGTAGACAAAATCTGTTTCAATAGTCTAATCTGATCATGCCACGCGTGTAGATGGATATAGGAATGCTTCGTTGAGGACGATTGGCAATATACACCACAAATGTTTAATTAGTACAAATACTTAAAGGGCTTATTCTAGACGGTCTTCTCATTATATTTGTAAAGTATCAATAAATAATATTCATAAACAGCATAGTTATTAGCGTTTGTTTAAATCCCAAAAAGTCACCCAATTTATGGAAATATTGTACAGGCTATTCATGACATATTAGTATTCATTAATCGTCATCTCTCGCTCACGTTCGCGTGATCTCGCTCAAGCATGCCCCGCTTCCAACAGCTGTTTTCGTTATTTAAGTTGTAACTAAATAGTGGCATAATTATAAAAATTGAATTTGGTTTTTTTTACTTTTGATTACGCAAGTATTGAGGTGGACTGTATGTGTGTTCTTGATGTAGGGTGTTTCTAAATAAAATAAAGTTTCTGGGCTGGTTTGCTGCTTGGGTGAAGGTTCGTTCCCGACCGGTTATTCCCGTTCGCCACCGCCAGTATTGCCCCCTCCGGTGGCGACTGGGAATTATTCTAAAAAAATATCCCAGTCGCCACCTCCGGGGGCAAGCGGGATTGTTGGTAGTAAAAATCCCAGTGGCCACCCCTAAATATAGTTAACATAAAAACTAGGTATGCTACCTATTATCTTAATTTTTTTTTTTGGAATGACAAAGAATGTTAATTTTATTAAATTTCTGATTAAAAAATAGAAGTACGTAGGGTTAATCAAACGAGAGAGTTACAATATTTATAAATTGGTAGAAAATTAAACAAACATTATTTTTTACTATTTTTATTTTCAAAATCAACTATTTTAAACACAAATCCAAAATCACAGATAATTAGGTACTTTCAATAGAATATTTCTTAAAATATACTTTTTTCAAGTATATTTTAAGAAATATTCTCCGCCTTCTTAAATCTACATTTTCATTTCCAAAATCAACAAGTTTTATACAAATTCTAAACAATCACATCAACAAGTCAACAATCATTTCTATAGGAAAAAAAAATATTATTAGAAAATATACAAAACAAATAAAGTATTACTCTGCCCTAATAAAAAATTTTTTTTAACAAAATTAAAAGTATGCACTAAGCATAATGAGTATTTTCAAATAATCACAGACATAACGAGACTCTACCCTACCCTAATCAGTATTAGAAAAAATCACAGATGCGTCCTCTCAATTAAATTCGTCATTAATGTACTCGTATCACAGAGTATTTACAGTAATTGGGTTTTATATGTAAAAAAAAAACTTAGAACTAGATATTTTGCTACTTTAAAAAAAAATACTTAGGTAATTTGTTATGACTGGCACAAATCAACATCATTATTTAGGTACCCATAATTGACTACGTTATTAATTGATCGTCATCAAGTAATGAATAATTTGTTTAATTTACCATACCTCTTATGCTTTTTTTTTACCTTTTTTTATTTATTTTCATTGCCAAGAAGCCTTAATGCCTTACAGTTTCTAAAAAATGACCTACTGATATATTGCCATGTAACAGCTCTAACTGAATTTCCAAAATAAATTGATCAGTAAGGACATTATTTTTCTTTCTTTTTTTAAAAGGTGTCATTTTGGTTTTATTAATGTTATCACAAACACTGAAATATGCAGAATCTTTAACCAATACATTTAATAAATGAATAATATTAGGGTTCTTTTTTCCAATTTCTTGGTTTAATTTGTGATTCCAAGCTTCCAAGAAGTTAGTGGTCCTATGCTGCTCTCCGTAAGCACACCAAATTGGAATAAATTCTTCCTTCAGCCATTGTTCTTCAAAGTATTTTCTGAATTTTTTTAAATCCTCCTCTTGTGTACTGTAGCGAGTAATATACTTCCAGCCGTTTGAAATTTCCTGTGCAGGCAATAACGGTAGAACTGCACTTAGTGCAACCTCTCTTATTTTCTTCACATCTTTTGATTTTGTAATTTGAAGTTTACGGGCCTTCTCCCAAACCGCTTTATTATAGTGATAATAGCATCCTTTTGTGTTAACTTGCGGAAATAAATTCTTTATAGCAGTCATTGCCGCTTTTTCGAAGTCAGTTTTGTATTTAACCGGATTCCAGCCGGGGATTTGAGCTTTTATCATGGAAAACAGAATGAAGTACGATTTCACGTTTCTTTCACTCATAAGAGCGTAAACAATAGGCATTAAATTCGTACTATTTGATGTACTTCCCATATCTGCATGTATAACATATAGCTGCGAAAAAGGTTTCGGACAACTTTTAAAAGTTCCGTCACTGTAAAAATCAGTCGCTTTGCAAATTGAAAGTTTAGCTTTTTCTGTGCAGAAAATTAGAATTCGGCTGTCACCATCAGCATAATCAGCTAGTAAAAAATTTGTGAATTGGTTCGGGACTTCAACGTTTCTTACTAGCTGCGGCTGTAGACACTGTACTCCAGCTTGTACATTCCTAAATCTGTACAAGGATGATTTCACGCTATTGAATGTTGGTATCTTGCACACCAAATCTAATCCGCTGTTTTCTAATGTTGCAATCATATTATTATAAGACTGAGGAACTGCCGGGTAATTCCCTTTGATAATTTCTTGTTTGCAGGAATAAAGCCGCTCATCAATTTCATTTTTTAGGAAATCTGGAGTACATAAATGCGGCGTTTCATTTACGATATTATTATTCTGCGAAGAAAAAAAGATTTTATTAAACATTTAATTTGATTATTAAATAAGAGTATAGGAATCAGGGTACGAAATTATAATCGATCCAGTAGTTTCGGATCCTATTCGTTACAAAAAATCTCTTTATAATACAAAGCAAAAGATATTGCTTACGATTAATAGGCATACAAGTAGACAAACTTACACGAATCTTTATAACTCCTTTGCATTTCTTTTTTCGCTGGCTGCATTCCCACACACTTAGTCCACTTGGGTATTTTTTTTTCACATAATATTGGTGGCCACCGTGAAGCAAAACAACACCATGTTTTCTTTTAATATAAATTAATGACACTTCACCCGAGGTAGTACACGATGTACTTGACCCTGACATGGTTAGGAATGCACTAATAATGTTATGATTAGAAATGCCACAACGCATTGCCAGCCGATACTTGTTTTACATTTTAGATATAAATGCATTGTACTTAAAGTTTAGTTTTGCAAGAATCACTCATAAAACCATCCCCATCAAGCCCAATAAAAAGCTGTTTTGTGTTTTTAAAGATTTATGACCTTCTGTCTATTGTGTCTGTTTTGGCTTTTCGGCATGTTTGTTATAGGTAAAACAAAGCACACGGCCTATTTTATGGTTTATTCCGAGACGTGAAATGTAAACAAAGGACATCGGCATCTTCAATTGAGTTTAAGTAGCAAAACAAAAGGATTAGTAATCCTTTCTCACGATAGTTTTGGCTTTTCGGCGCTCGTGTCATCGGCGGGTCGCCGCTGCGCAAGGCGCTCGCGCCGTTTCCTATTTTATGGTTTTAAAGACGTGAAATATTAACAAAGGACATCGGCATGAAGATAAAGCACAATAGATTATTAGTACATATTTTGTTACGTTATCCCAAAAAATAAAATGACGACCAGCCTGAGTAATTAGTATGCCAATTGATTTCATACAAAATTATATTTTACGGCCATTTCAGGAAAAATATTATAGTGAACCGTACCTATTGCCTAAATTTCAATGCATATATATCTAGATACATAAAGGTACCTAACTAAACAATTCATTTACTTTAAACATTCTGTGACGTCGGTAATTATTTTAAAATCATTCCAAAAAAATATAAAGATATAGCATTTATTTTAACTATTATTAGGGGTGGCCACTGGGATTTTTACTGACCAACATTCCCGTTTGCCACCCGGAGGTGGCGACTGGGATATTTTTTTAGAATAATTCCCAGTCGCCACCGGAGGGGGCAATACTGGCGGTGGCGAACGGGAATAACCGGTTCCCGACTGGACACTGCTACAACTTTTGCAGCCAAACCGCCCTTCTTATATTCACATTTGTCTGTGTACAATTCGTTTGAGGCGTAACGTCGCACAGAGCGTGATCAGCCAATCAGAGCGTATTGCATCATCCTTGACGTGATTGCATCATCCGACAGGTTTCAACCTGTCCGCTCGTGACGTAATCATGCTCTCTGCCGTCTTACAGAGTTTACTTAAGACTAAGGGGTAATAAAACAAACATAATCTAATTATTATTTCACGGTTCCCTAATACAAACAGTATTTTATTAAAAGTCAACTTAACTCTAAACCTTAAATAACATTACTATCTTAATTTATGTATCGACGTCCGTAACATCCTCCCCCCGGCGCAGGGCTACCGTAGCCTTATCTTCCACGCAAAGGACGGCGAGCTTCGTAACGGGACGGCGCAGGATGCCCGCTGTAGTTCTGACGTCAGCTGATCGCACCTTGCCGTCTGGACCGCTGTAGACCTTTTCCACGACGCCTCGTGGCCACGTCCCTCTCGGCAGCGTGGAGTCAATGACGATGACCAAGTTGCCGGCTTCAAGGGGCCTCCGTTGATCGTCTGACGCCCCTCGAGGCACCAGCGTAGGCAGGTACTCATCTACCCAGCGCCGCCAGAAGTGATCGGCGAGCGCTTGGGCAGTTCTCCATTGCTTGCGGCTGACCTCCTCACAAGGCCCTGTGCGTGGCAGGCCTGAGGAGGTACCAATGAGGAAGTGATTTGGTGTGAGGGCCTCCGGATCCTTGGGATCAACAGAGACATGGGTTAGAGGCCGGGCGTTTATAGAGTGCTCGGCCTCTGTCAACAGTGTCAGTAGCACCTCTTCTTTGAGTGCCCTTTGATGTAGGGTTACCCCCAGTGCTGTCTTAACGGAGCGTACTAGTCGCTCCCACGCTCCCCCCATATGCGGCGCCCCCGGTGGTATGAATTTCCACTTCATTCGGTGTTCAAACCCGAAGTGGACGAAGTCTTTTTCCCACTCCTTATAAGCTGTACGTAGTTCGGCGTCGGCTCCTCTAAAGTTAGTACCGTTGTCTGAGTACATAACTCTGGGCCAACCTCGTCGCGCCGCCATTCTTCGTATTGCCATTAGCGCCGAGTCGGTAGACAGACTGGAAACCAATTCGAGATGCACTGCCCTCGTGACTAGGCAGGTGAATAGAGCTCCCCATCGTTTCTCATGTCTTCTTCCTATGACGACCGTCATTGGACCAAAATAATCAGTCCCACAGTGGGTGAAAGGTCGCTGCGTCTCTACTAATCGTTCCATAGGTAGATTACCCGTAGTCGGTTTTACTGGCGTAGCTTTTCTAATACGGCAGAGTTGGCATCGTTTGGCAATAGCTCGTACTGTAGGTCTTAAGTGAACCACCCAGTATCGTTGTCTTAAATCATTGATAACGCGTTCGTTATTGGCATGCCCCGCTCTGCGATGAGCGTCTTCCACCAGTAGTCGTGTAAATGGATGCTTGCCGTGTAAAATCACTGGCGTTTTCGTGGCCGCCATGACTGCCGCGTGTCCGATCCTTCCTCTGACTTTAAGGACTTCATCTTCCAGATAAGGATCCAGTTTATATAAGCTACTGGACTTGGGCACCGGCTTCCCTTTCTTGAGTAATTGTATTTCTTCTGCGTAGTCTTCGAACTGTGCTTGTTTCAGCCATGACTTTTCAGCTTTTTCTATCAGGTTGACGGTCATCTGGCTGGTCTTATCTTTGCATTTTTCTTTGAAAAGGAAGGGTATGGCTGACACTCGTAACAACTTTCCATATGAAGAGAACCTACTAATGTCGGGTAAGTAAGAAACGCGTTCTTTTTTCTCTTCCACTATTACATGTACGGTTTCATCCTCGGTGTCGCTATCTTTGACATTCTCTTTCGGCCAAGACTCTTCGTCATTGTACAGGAACGTAGGGCCGGTAAACCATCTGTCGTCTGGTTTCATGTGCATGTTGTAGTTAGGGCGTGTAGCGTCGTCTGCCACGTTATGCCCGGTGGGTACCCATCTCCACTGGCTAGCGTTTGTTAGCTCAGCAATCTCACCTAGACGATGTGCTACGAATGGTGTGTACTTCACGGCGTCCTTTTGGATCCATCGCAGGACGGTTTGTGAGTCCGTCCAGTAGATCACGCTTCTGGGTTTGTCTCTGTGTTCCTTCAATATTGTCTCAGCCAGTCGTGTGCCGATCACCGCTGCCTGTAGTTCTAGTCGTGGAATGGTGACCGGCTTCAGAGGAGCAACTCGTGCCTTGGCGGCGACAAGCTTTACATCTACTCGTCCGTTTGGCTTTCGGATTCTCCAGTAGCCGGCCGCTGCGTACGCCTGCTCACTTGCGTCACAAAATATATGTAGTTCCACAAGGTCGTCTGGGCCCCTGCCGTAGCACCTTGGTATGCGCAGCCTAGTCACGTCGTGCAGACTTTGCATCCACTGGTCGAAGTGCTGTGCGTCTTCTTCGGGGATTGCCTCGTCCCACCCTACGCCATGTCGCCATAGGTTCTGGAGCAAGATTTTACCGGTAACTGTAAAGTGGCTGATGAGGCCTAAAGGATCGTATACTGCCATCACGGCCCCGAGAGCCTCTCGCTTTGTTGGTGCTCTGTCTCTTGTCTTCACCTCGGGTGACAGCCGACTCAGTCCGGTGTTGAAACCTAGTTTGTCTGAGCCTCTTTGCCACAGCAAACCCAATGTTTTATCTGTGTCCTCTGCTCTCTGTCCAAGTCTTACTTCAGTGTCGTGTGCCTGCGTCTCCAGTGTAATGTTCTTGACCACGTTGTGTCTATTCGAGCACCAACCTCTTAAATTGAAGTGCGCATTCTGATGAATTGTCATGACGTCACGCGCTGTCTTAATCGCCTCTTCCTCGGTTGCAAAGCTGTCTACATAATCGTCCATATAGTGGCTAGACGTTATGGCCTGCGCAGCGTTAGGGTACTGTTCAGCGTATAATCTTGCGTTGGCGTCACGTACCGAGTGTGCGATGAAAGGAGAACACGAGGCTCCGAAGATCATCGAGGTCATTTTATATTTCTCTGGTGGCACAGTACGTTCCTTGCCTCGCCAGAGAAACATCTGCGCAGCTTGGTCTTGCTCCCTTATTTTCACTTGAAGAAACATTTCCTGTATATCTGCTGTAACGGCTACCGGGCGTTCTCTAAACTTAAAAAGGATACCTGGTAGTGACTTCAAGAGATCAGGTCCTTCCAGTAGGTAGTCATTCAGGCACACTCCACAATATCGGTGTGCGGCGTCAAACACTAGACGCATCTTTCCCGGCTTATTCGGGTTTACAACTGGGAAATGTGGTAGGTACCACACTTTCTTGCTTTGGTCTTCTGTTCCATTGCACTGTTGAGCGTATCCCTTGTCGAGCAGGTTTTTGACCAGAGCGCTGTACTGTGCTGCGAAGTGTGGCGATGCATCCATCTTCTTTTCAATCGTTTTTAATCTTCTTAAGGCACAGTTGTAATTATTGGGCATTGAAACATCTTCATCACGCCATGGTAACCCGACTTCAAAGTGATCACCGACTTTTCTCATGGTGCCTTGAACGGTACTAATCGCTTTATCATCTTCCGGTTTGACTTTCTTTGCTAAAGAAACTCCTAGGGCATCGATCTTGAAGTGCGACTTCACTAAGTCTTCTACACGACGTACATCATCTGTCTGCTTCGCTGCGGACACATCGTATAGATGTAGCACAACTTGTCCCTCTTCCTTCTTCAGCGTGGCGCGCGGTGCAGTGCCGTGTATCACCCATCCCAACTGAGTGTATGAAGCTGCGGGTTCATTTTTCTTACCCATACGTAGTTCACGTGTGACTATTAGGTGCCAATTGTCAGCACCTATCAACACTTTCGGTGCGGCTTTCTCGAAGAACGCGTCTTTTCGTATGTCTTGAAGGTGTGAATAATTCATTAATGTCACACTGTCCACCGTCTGACCACGAAGCCGTAGGTTCTTCATTGTACGTGCTCGTAGTTCCTGGAATTCTCCGCTCTGGCCGCGTATCTGTAGCTTGACCTCTTGGCTACATTCTTCGTGCTGTTGCGAGGTCACTCCTTGTATGCGTAAGGTAGAGATCGGCCCACTTACTTGTAAACGTCGTGTCAAATCTTCGTCGACGAGCGATGTCGTTGAGCCTTCGTCCATTAATGCGAACGTCGACACTTGTCCGCCAGGCCCTTTCAATATCACTGGACACATCTTTAACAACACACGCTGTGACGCACTGCTTGACGCTGAGACGGCCATCACTGATTCCTTTGAGTGTTGTTTCTCGACGTCAGTCACCGTACTCACCGTCTCTTTCGTCTCTGTTTCTTTGTGCAACAACACGTGGTGTGGGCGGCTGCACGTCTCTTTACCACATCGCTTGGCACGGCAATGCTCGCGTCGATGGCGTCTCGTCACGCACTTGAAACATATCTTTCCAGTACGCGCCCATTCCCATCTTTCATCGACACTCATTTTCAGGAACTTTGCACATTTAGGTACTTCGTGGTCACCGCCACAACACAAGCACTGTTGTTTTCTTTCTTCCTCTTTTTCAGAAGTCGTGTAGACCACTTCCCGGCCCGCCTTCTTTCTTGTATTACTTTGCGATACATTTTTCGTTTCCTTCTTCGGGGCGGGTGCGGGCGTCGTAATTGTGAAGGCATATCTCATAGCTCGATCAGCCTCCCGCATCAGGAACCTGGACAACAATATCACTTCCGGTTCACGCGACGATTCCACAGCCTCAGAAGCGTAATCACACCATTTCGATTTTATATGCGGGCTTAATTTGTCTACAACTCCGCGAACTAACATCGGGTTCCATATATATCCGCGGTTATCCATGTTAGACAACACGCACACGATGTTTTGCAATTTCACTGCGAACGAATTCAAGTCACTGGCCGCACTCGTCAGTCGAGGTAGTTTCTTTAAGTCTTCCATCATTCGATCCATGAGTATTTCCGGCCTTCCATAGTACTGCTCAAGCGTCTTCATAATTACTTGTGGGTCTGACGCGGTGTACAAGAGCGCTGACACTGCTTCTCTTGCTTCACCCTTGATGCAGTTTCGTAGTCTCGCTAAATTCTCGATCGCACTGAACTTGTATACATTTGATGAATCACTGTACGCCGCCTTAAATGGTAGCCATTCAGTGGCTGCTCCGGAAAACGTAGGCAGCTCAGTCACTTGTCTTGGCAAAGGGCGTACGTGCATCATTTTGTTCAACGTATCGGCCAACTGTTCGATTCCTCTTCCAACACGGCGTTCCCCTCTGGTGGGTGACCGCGAGGCCGATCGTTGTCTTCTTCTAATATTTCTGGTAGGTGTGTCGGCACCAACACATGTGACGGGTTCGGCAGTCTCTTTAGCTGTGTACGTGGTAGCGTGATGCGGAGGCTGCTCTTCTCGAGGTTGGTCCACGACTAGGGGGTGACTTCGGTCTATACTTTGAAGCCACTCATCCACCCTGTCGTCACTTCCGCGCACGGAGCCCTCTTCACGAGCCTCAGCCTCTGCTTCGATCGCTGACACTTCATATTCAAATCGCTTGCTGACGAGCGCCTTTTCAAGCTGTAACTGCTCGTTCCGTATTGCAGCGATCCTCTTCTGTGCTTCGTATTCTGCCTTCTTTACTCTGGCCACATCACTACTGTAGGATCTTCGAGAACGTATCGTACTTGCTGTATCCTTCACTGAAGCGTTATGCGCAGCTGTAATAGTTCTTGCGGAGTCTTGCATTGTCGGGTAAAACGTTGCCGATAGCGTGGCGAGCGATCCTCGATACGCGGTCGCGGTCACGGTCGCGGTCGCGGTCGCGTTCGCGTTTGCTCTACTCGCCGGTACGAGGCGTGGAGCCGGCGCGGCGGACGCGCTGTCGGACGTAGTCGACGCAGCCATCCCCACCCCGGCGGTGGCGGGGGGTGCGGTCGCGAGCGCGAGGGCGGCGGGACCGGACCCAGCCACGGGCGCACCATGCGGAGGGCGCGCAGACGCGGACGCGGTGGTCGACGGCGACCTAGGCGGGTCTTCAAACATGCGGGGACGCCGACTATCGTAGCCCGACTCGGATGTAGCTCCGGTTTCCTTTGCCGCAATGCTTCTAGTCTTCATTTTAATCTTCAGTTCGTCAGGTTCGAAGATATCCGGCTAACGAAGGACCAACTATTGAGGTGGACTGTATGTGTGTTCTTGATGTAGGGTGTTTCTAAATAAAACTAGACTTTTCAGGTTTCTGGGCTGGTTTGCTGCTTGGGTGAAGGTTCGTTCCCGACTGGACACTGCTACAACTTTTGCAGCCAAACCGCCCTTTTTATATTCACATTTGTCTGTGTACAATTCGTTTGAGGCGTAACGTCGCACAGAGCGTGATCAGCCAATCAGAGCGTATTGCATCATCCTTGACGTGATTGCATCATCCGACAGGTTTCAACCTGTCCGCTCGTGACGTAATCATGCTCTCTGCCGTCTTACAGAGTTTACTTAAGACTAAGGGGTAATAAAACAAACATAATCTAATTATTATTTCACGGTTCCCTAATACAAACAGTATTTTATTAAAAGTCAACTTAACTCTAAACCTTAAATAACATTACTATCTTAATTTATGTATCGACGTCCGTAACAGCAAGTATGATCAGTAACAGGACGGATACAGCCCACTGTTTTTTTGTACTAATTAAAAAAATAGTGGTGTATAACCACATTACCAATTACATAAAAGAGGGATCAATAAAAGTTTTCAAATAGAAACTAACTGCACTTCTATTTAGCAAACGCTACGGTTCCGTCTCGGATTTTTTAGCTGATAAATTTTAAAAATTATTACATGCATACCTATTTCTCTATTAACCCTTGGGTTCCAGACCTTAGGAAGGCGTACGAGAGGCCGATGCCATCTAGCAGAGGCCCATCGTCGAATGGCAATGAAATGAGGCAACAACCGCAGATTTTCCCTGTATGCACTAGACAAGTCCAACCAAGGAAAAACTACGATTGGTGTAAGACTATTGCTGGCTATGCTAACAAAAGTACTGGGGGTCGAGTCTGCTATTGCAATCGTGTCTCAATGACCGGTCAATGATCGATTTTTGACGTATAACGTCAAACTTATGACACATTTCCCATACAAAAACTGTCGAAGTTGTCAAATATTCGATCAATGACCGGTCATTGAGACACGATTGCAATAGCATACTCGAGCCCCTGATCTATAGGGTGTGGAAGCTTAAATGGACTGATACCTAGAACTATGAAGAACTTTGACCCTCATAATTATAATGATTATAATAGTGTTGGGATCGACTAGTCGAGGTAAACTGTAATGAAAATACAAAGACAAAAATAACCAAAACCAAATAACTTTACTCTAATTAATAATAAGACACATAACTAAATGAAACGTTGGTTAACCCCGGTACCACTTCTGGCAGACCCTCATGCGCTTGACCTTCTTCTGCAGAACCAGCATGGCATACAGAAGGGCTTCAGCTGTCGGTGGACAGCCAGGCACGTATATGTCCACCTGGAAAAATAGGAATAGTTTTGAAAAAAAACACGCTTGATTACCCATTTTTGTCTACATGTAACGTACATAAACTCACGCATGGGGCAGGCAGAAACTACGGAGCTCGATGTGCATACGATTCTTACATACTTCTTTTGATTAGTTAACGATCATATCATGTAGTTATACACACACGCCGGTTGCGAATACTATCCATCTGACTTTTCTGAAGAATACCGCGCCAGTGAGGACTGTGTATGTGATTTTAATCCATCGTCTTTATTCCGACAAAATTCATACAAATAGTACAAAGCTTAAGAGCTTGTTTGTTTGAACGCGCTAATCTGCGGAAACCGCCAGTTGAGTTTGAAGAATTCGTTCTACATTTGATGCTGACCTTTAGTGCTGAATGAAACCTGCACGCGTAGCATGATCACCGAAGAAACGGTCTTTGTCGTGTCTCGGTAGAAAATAAATTAAGTGTTCATGCTACGCAGGCAGGTTTATTGAAAGAAATTTGACAGATTGAGGTTCCTGTCTATATAATCTGTCACTTTGCCGATTCGTCTGTAGACAAAGGCCGTTTCTTCGGTGTTCAATGTGTTCATGCTACGCATGCTGTAGGGCTTTGCTAGTATTTGAATAACGTAAATTGAAAATATGGAGTTGTCTAGCTCAAAGTGCTAAATAGACATTAATGTTTAAGTATTATAATCTCTGGTAGTACACCCACATTTCGCCAGTTATGTTTGAGTCCCATGTAATAGGGGGCGAGCCTATTGCCATCAATCGGGCACAAATCCAGACTCCGGGCTGCTACTGAGAAATTCCAGATAAAAAAACTCAATAACACTTTGCCCGACCTGGGGATCGGACCCGGGTATACCTCTGCCTAGCCCTTCGGGGATTACAGGCGTGACGTTATGTTTGATGTTTGATGTTTATTATAATCTCTGAAAACACATTTCTCATATTTTAGTGCAGACGTGTAAAAATATCGTTACCGGTATAATTCTATCGGCACCCCGACACGTAGAATAAGTGTAATGGTAATAGCCTCCACCGTTCGCACAGCTGCCCATGGACACCACCCACTTTGGCTCTGGCATCAGGTCGTAAGTCTTCCGAAGAATCGGCGCCATCTTGTTGGTAACTGTGCCAGCCACGATGATGACGTCGGTCTGTCGAGGTGTACCCCGGAACACCATTCCGAAACGGTCCATGTCATATCTAGAAGAAAAAATGTTGCTATTAAGGGTGCATCGTATACTTTAGCATTTAAAAACTTGCGCGGGTCTAGCGACTTGAACATGTACCAAAGCGAGCCACCCGCGCAACTTACCCGCGTGCTTTAAGCGCGCGCGTGGGCCACTTACAAACGCATGTCTATCTTGACCACGAGCAAATAACTTGTGCGTACTGCTTGCGCAAGTAGCCTAGGTCTTTACTTGCTCCAGTTATTTGCATTATGTAAAAGTACAAGCGAGTAACTTGAACAAGTAGCTTGCGCATGTTACTCACGTGTGTAACCCGCATCTTTACTTGCTCCAGCTACATGCACCGCGTAGAAGCACCCTTAGACTACAAAATAGAAGTAAGTCATACACCTTAATGTATATACCAGCACTAAACTCGCGACTTAATCTTCGTCTTTGCGTGAATTTCGTACTTTTTTTCCCTTTGAACTTTTACATCCCCTCCACCATGAGGGATTTGAAAATAATATTTAGCCTTTGTTACTCGGTGATATTATAGCTTTCCAATGGTGGAAGAATTTTTAAAATTAGTTGAGTATTTTTGAATCCCCTCTCTTATCTTTCCTTTATAAAATTAGTATGTTTTTTTTTTTCATTTTGAAATATACATCAAATATACGTAATTCTGGAAACAATAGACTCTTTCTGAGACAGTTGGTAAGTGTGACTGATGGCAGATGATAACGACTAGAGATATACGCGATTCAGCGTCACCGACCCGAGTGTGACGTTCGTTTCGTTCACTGTTAAGAAAAGCGCAGTCCTAATTATTCCTTTATTAACATACATACATACATACATAAACTCACGCCTTTTTCCCGTGGGGGTAGGCAGAAACTACAGAGCGCCATATGCTACGATTCTTACATACCTCTTTTGCTTCGTTTACATTCATACATGTTGTCACACACACACGCCGGTTGCGAGTACTACGCACCTGACCTTTCTGAAGAACCTCACCAATAAGGTCTATGTATGTCCTTCTAGGGCGTCCCCTCCCGGCGTTCCCACTTACATCTGCCTTGTAAATACCTTTCGTTAGTCGCCTTTCATCCATCCTTTCAACGTGACCAAACCATCTAAGCATACTCTTTTCAATTTTTGTTACTACATCTTCTTTTAAACCACAACGTTGCTTTATATCATCATTCCTCAATCTGTCATTAATTGTTACACCACACATACTTCGCAAGGAACGCTTCCTTTATTAACTAGTCAAATAAAGAAACAAAATTCTTAAAAAATTAGAAGGCTAAAAGTTGAAGGTCAACGTGCATTGTCACGATTGGTTTATACCAATTTGAATGGAATTTTCAGCGACCATAATTCACTGACTTTGCTTTCGACGACATTATGATCGAAAATGTCATGTCTCAACCTTTAGGGGTCGAATCGTGGATATCGAGAATCTCAGCTTCGTACCAGAACAATGGTATTGTTGGCGCGAATTCGTGATGATGCAAAGGTTTCCCCTTTGCAACTCTTCAGAGGTTAATGGCACGGAAAAGTTTACAAAACTTTTGAGTTATTAAGGTTCTTCTTTAGTTTATGAAGAAAGGAACGGTGAATGAATTGTAGCGTTTCCTCTGTCCTGTTCCCATTCGAGGTGCCCTTTGTGTAAATACTTTTTGTGTTAACAAATGTTGGGCATGTTGTGTTTGTGCTTATTTTTGTATATATTTCTGTAGCTACATTGGTTTTTACGAAACTCCTGTCAAACAAGGAAACAATTAATTATAAAATATGTTAGTATCAACTGACCAATGGGACTAGTGGGACATTATGAGACTTGTGGAGCCGACCCTTTTTAAACCTAGGTAATGTCTATTTATTTATTTATTTATTATGTCGCTGTTTTCTATCTGACTGCTCGTAGAAGAAACACCTAAACATGTGTGTGCGGCTCTTTCTTCAAAAGCTCTTCTCAAACGAGTAGAGCTTTTGAAAAAAAGAGCCGAAACGACATAGATGGTAAGCTCGATTTGATAAATTAATTCTAATTTGTTAATGATCACGTCGTATAAATTTTCCAGTGCCCTACTTGTCAGAGGTTGTACATTAATTATGCAACAAGTACATATAACGAGGTGCAGTGAAGCGTGTCGATAACCGCGCCTCGCCTCGCCTCGGCTCCCTTACTGAAACGATCTCCTATCGGTTACGCGGTTACGATCCGATATTGTTTTATACTCGGCTGCAGTGGGACCAATAAGCCATCGGATCTAGGTTGGTCTAGACCGGTTTTACAATTGTTAACTATTGAACCGGGTGTTTTTTGGTCGGATGGGCTATTTTGCAGATGCGTTGTTGGGATCACATCATTTTGGCCGAAACACGTCCACTGCTGGACGAACGTAAGCATCTCCTAAAGATTAGGTACCACGCAACGATTGATACTGCGCTGTCCCCATCCACCGGCTTCCTAAAATCTTCACCAGATTGACGGTCCAACTTATTACCCACGCTACTTCATCGGATACTGGGTACTTTTACGCAGCCACTGCCAATGCAATTCTTCGTGCGATGTGTATTGCTTTAATTTTCTTACGAATCTCTTCATTTTTTCGTTCCTTCCCACAAAGAAACCTCAAGCATAGCCTTCTGGATTACCTTTCGGTGACCTTCTCATGAGGCCTATTTTAAAAGGACATCTCTCTAATCCTTATGTCATGTGTACTTATACAGAGCAATGTTTGCTTTCACGATTTTTTATCATAAGCTATGCCAATAAAGATAAATTAAAGGCAAATCAGTTACCTGGGCCCTGCATAATGCATCATCTCGAGAGCGCAGCAAGCCAGCCCGAAGGTCACAGGCCACAAGGAGTTCCTGCGGCCCCAGTTGAGGATGTCATCAGCACGGGCAACTACCCATTCTGCCGTTGACTGCAAACAGAATATTTGTATAGTCGCGGACTGATTCCTATTAGTACCTACAACATTGTTTTTAGTACATAAACAAAACAGGAAAAGGAATGCTACTCTCATAAACATTTTTTACTATTTCGCAATTTCAGAGTTCGTCTCTGGAATTGCGAAAAATGAATCAGGTGGTCGTGATCTTAAATTATCTTGTTCTCTTTTTTTGAGATTTAATTTTTATCATTCATAATAATTATTGAGGGTTGAGTAAACATTACAAATTGATCACATTTATCGGTGATTATTGGTAATGTAACCTTAGTAGCGATAAATGTAATACATTCTCAAAAATAGCATACGCTAAGCGTCTTTCTGTTCGATGTACAAAATGCGGTGAGGGCGTAGACTCCGTAAAACGTAAAACGAACATTAAAAATTAAAATCGCGAGAAGTTACTGCGAAAGTTTTCCATATTGTCCTAGGCTCAAACCATTTTAAAGATGCATGCGCGTGCAGTCAAGGACACCTAAAGAACTTCGCAAAGGTAAACTTTCGCAAATTGTAGTTGCTCATGCAGTCTAATTTAAAACTGGAAATTAAATAAATACCTTCCTGACAAGTATCTTCGAGCCTTAAAGATATTGTATACCTAGTATGAACAAAGAACCTTATTATTACTCTTGGTAACGTCAAATGTATATTTTATTAAATTAAATACATAAAATCTACTTAAAATAAATAGTAAGTTATCAGAAATATTGGACATTTACTTTTGACGTGCCAATTTCATAATTGGAAAAACTGATTAACGTGAAATTTCACAATTATGTCAACTGAACTTGAACTGATCGAACACCGAGAATCGACTTCGAATAACATTATTTTTAAATTATATTTAATACGAACTCTAAAAGGATTCCTGCATGATTTTAATGTCGAGTTATTCATTTATTGAAGCACTATAATAATTGTTGAAGCTTATTAACGCGTTTCGGGTATGCCTCGAGCATTACATATTTATTACGTTATTAATATTGCAACATTAACGTCATACATTTTGTAGATATCATTTGACATTGACATTAGGTACGCCTCTTGATGACGCAGAATTTGACCGAAATTGAACTTACGACTCATTCAATAAATATTTCGAGCATCCCGGCTAGAGTATTTAAAAGTATGTATCATCAAGAATGGTATGAAACCAGCAGGTATGTGCATTTTTTTTAACGTTGTCTTATTCTAGATATTTTTCGTGTATCTAAAATCTAAAACTACTTGTGGGCCTTACAAATATTTGATTCGTGCGGAAAAAAAACCCCCGACACGTAGCACAGCAGTCAATAGCTTAACCATTGTGCCAACCGTGCCCTCAATGTGTTATTGTATTGTTACTCTTTCCCAATTTTCATTTTTTAAAAGCTTTTTAGCAATGTGGCCTGCACACGAACATTGCTAGTAATCTTATTATCCCCTCCAAATAAGCTAAAAATGATTGTGTCTGGAGAAGGTTCACGTTAGCAATGGGTGGGGATTGTTCACGACCACGCCTTTACCATTGTGCTACTGCCAGTTTAAATGTAGTTCATTTACAATGTAGTTTGGAAAAAGCCATGTTGATAATGACGCTATGCGGATGCCAGCTCAAAAACTAAGTGCTATCACCAAACTACACTTGACTACCATCCAGGACTAATAGTGGTTACTATTAATCCTGATTGGTACACAAGCGTTAGACGGTCGGTTTTATAGACGTTGGGCCAATGTTTTTAACACTTGGCCAGAAGACAAGGCCAATGTTCGGCCAACATCTTAATAAATGTGTAGTGCGTAATCTGCTATTAGTAACAAATGTCCAGTGACGCAAGAGATTCCTTGATAATTTGTAATAGGAATTTCGAAGGAATTTGAATTGTTTACAATAAGTTTCCTTTCATACCATCGATGCGGAACAACGGACAAACTTTAATATTATTAATAGACGGAACTTTCACAGTCTAGCAAACAACTTTTCTGTTGAAAATGATATCAACAACAAAATTGCTTTTCTTAATAACTTTCGCCATCTTGGAACACGTGGAATCTCATTCCTTGGCTTATTTATTACCCTTGTTGCCTACTAATATAAAGCCGCAATTAATTGTTAATTGTACCAATCCTCCAATGAATTACCCTATTTAAAGCTTAGCAAAGGAAATCACAAAGCATGATCCAATTATAGGTTTAATATCAGCCGAGATCTGTTAAATAATTTACTAGACAGCTGTGCTCCGCGGTTACACCCGATCCTTAGGGTGGTAGCATAATGGTGTAATACTCTATTACCTTCCTCAAGAATTGGGGTATCAAATGCAAGAAGATTTTTTTACTTCCGACCAGTTGTAGTTTCTTAAAATGACGTCATATTTTTGACAATTGATGTTTACAAACACAGTCTGTTTGCCGCTAAATGTTTTGTTACCAACTAATGAGATCAGGTTAAGATTTCACTACGAAGAAACAGTAGAAGAAAATTTTACAGTTTGTCAGACAGTGATTAGCACGTTCAAATAATATACCAACAGTGTTTTATACAAAGTAAATTCAACTCTTAGAGCTCTGTCTATTGTTGAAAATTCAGTATCTACGTTTTGTTTAAAAAGCCCATGATAATATGTAAACGAGGACTGTAACTGTCAGATAACATTCATGATTCAAAAATGGAGTTCCATTTCCATTTGTCAACACTTAGAAATGTGTGCGAATAAACAAAAATAATTTCTTTTGTCTCTGTAATATGGTCCTTATTTCTTTATTTATCATTATATGCTCAGAGGATTCCTGTGATTTCGGGCACGTGTCGTATTGTGTAGTTATTTCGGTTCACATAGTGTACTTCTGCTCTATTGCAATCCGAGTAACTGATAAGAGTCGGTCGCGTGCCGGATATCCGGATAACGCTCACTCACCTTTACTAGAATGTAGGGTTGGCTTGTCCGGAAAACCACGCGTAGATCTCTTTACTTTTTTGTTTTACTATTGAGTAAACATTTAAAGAAACAACTACGATGTTATTTGACTAAACAGTTTCCAATTCGAGAAATTTGAAATATTCTAAACAAGAAAATCTTTATAACATGTACTTAAAAATTAATAACCTTTTTGTCTTGCCATTTGAATTTAGCTCGTGTTGACCGATAATTGGAGTATTCCAGTTTGAGCACCTATTTTTTGAGCACCTATGCATTTAGCACCAAAGGTATTCCCATTTCTCATAGGTTAATGCATAGGTGCTCAAACGGGAATACTCCGTGACCAAAATAGGTGCTCAAACGGGAATACTCCAGATAATTATGTGTTTTAATTATAAAAAAACTGTTACATCTAAGTACTTACAAAGTTCAGTTGGCCTTAAAGTTCAATTTTCAATAAGTAGGTACTTAACCTTTGGTATACCGGAACGTGGAGACACAATTGATTTTGAATTGTTTCTATAATTAATAATACGAGTGGTTAATACAAGTCATTCTGAAATCCACTTACTTTCTTTCAAATAAGGTTGATATTTCATTAAGTAGAAATTACGTTAATTTGGAAACAAGGATTCGAATATACAACAGTAGGTAGCCCACCAACTTAAAAAACATGCAAAAAGTAATAAGTACCGCAGCCCTAATATGTTCCATACCCAGAACAGACTATAACAACGCTATCGAATCTGTCTGTGTGATCCAAAAACGTATTACGTCCCGGATCCTAGCCCCTCGTTTAATTTCTCTCTTAGTCCGGCGCCGTTAATCCGGGATTACCGGCGTTTTGTACCGGATATTATCCTCAGGCATACACTAGTGTGTTTGGGTTTTGTTGTGATGTCAGGAAGATCATGGTCGTGCATAAGTAATGATCATGGACCTATGTATTGAGCTATTTTATATAGGGATATTTTGAAGCTACAATACCACTAGACTTTAATATTGTAATACTTACTTTCTAACGCGGAGTTAACTCCAATAAGAAAATAATGTGTGTGTGAGTAGTATTTTTCTAGCTTTTACATTTATATAATACAGTATTGAGTTCTGTTAAAATTACCGCTTGAAAACTTGAGTGAAGTGTACTGTCAATCCTTAGCATTAGTATGTAATGACAGCTCGATTAGTTTTCACTTCACTTTAAGTTTCGAGGTGATTTCTATAGAGTAGCAATGCAGGTCAATTACACATACAAACTGTGTGGTCGTAAAAAACACGTAGAACAGAAAAGAATAGAATAGAATACTCTTTACGTACACGTACCTCTATGCAAACTCTTGCCAACTCTTTAACCACGTTAAGAGAATCTTTTGTAAAATTGTAAGCTTATGGAACTTGCGATTCTTGGCTTAACAAAAATCGGTTTTTGAATTAAGTAGATTGACGTAATAAATTGCATACAAAACGTGTCTAAATATAGAAATGTATCAAACAAAATTATGACGCGAGTCTGGCTAAACACTAGCCGCGGGCAACGCGAACAAAGCATTGTTTAATATTAACGTAATAAATAATATCTGATGTGTAAAGTTAGTTCATTCGTTTATAATTATATGGCTATTTACGACATCTGGATGGATGAAACATCCCGGGTTCCAAGAAATCCCTTTGTTTCAAACTGGATTCAAGTCGGAGGGTACATAATCTCACAATCTATATCCGTGATAATGTGTGAAGTTTATGTGAAACCGCCGATGTGATATAAACAGGGGTTTAGCCAGACTTAGGATAACTTGATGTTCTGATAGGCATTTATTGGTCATCGGGTGAGTGGCTTGCGAGGCCAATCTCGTTTTGCTGAGACTCAATTTATCTATAGGTACAAAGCGCTAAGAACAAGAAAAAACCAAACAATATTTCAATCACTACCCTATTTTCTATTTCAATTTCAGGTGTTCTCTCGTCTTCCTACGGAGTCCAAGTACTGATACTTTAAAAAAAAATCGGGAAAACTTTGGAGTATACCCTTTCAAACAGAGATCTGACGTTGGCCTAAGTATAAAGTTTTTGCGGAACCATTGGCCCTTGGGCGTCCTCTGCAAGGTGGACTCGTGATCTGGTGATGATCGCGGAAAGTCGATAGATGATGCAGGACCAATGGTCGTCAAAATCTTAGGAAAGCCTTTGTCTAGCTGAGCCATCAAACATTTCTCGAATAAAAATTGCAATAACTCCTGGCACGAGCGAGCGAGGAGTTATTGCAATTTTTATTCGAGAAATGTAGCAGTAATGCAGCAGTAGCACTAGCTAGACCACGAGGTCTAGCGAGTGCTACTGCTATGCTAAGGTCCTGAATTTTAGATGCCTAGGTCGGACAAAGTTTATTGGGTAATTGTTCTATTAGAAATTTCTCAGTAGCCCAGTAAGTATCTAGATCTATGTTCTGACATGTGGGTGTGTGCTTATATGTAGAACACTTCTACCTAACCCTTCGAGGATTGCTGGATTAATTTTCTAGGTCTCACTTGAAAGGTATATGTACCAATCGTTAATCTATTTTTATCTTTACTTCGCTATAGCGTTATACAATTCGTCGCATATTCAACAGGCTCATATATCACCGCTGTCAGGTCATAACTAACGTTCATGAATTATTAGGTACACAGACTACACAGCAACTTATAATATACACTACATAGTTGTACTGGTCATGTAGTACACTGTGTAGTTCTCCACGAGACCGATTGATCATTATGTCAAACTAGACTATCTTGACCGTGTTTAGCTTAGCTTCCTGTAAGACGTACAGACTGACCTAGTTGGTACACCCGTATTTCTTCACTTATGTTTAAGTCCCGTGGACAAGAGGGCAAGGCTATTTTGTCATCAAATGGACGCACTTCTAGACTCCGGGGCTGGTACCAAAAAAATCCTGATGGTGAAACCTAATAACACTGCTCGACCCGAGAATCGAACTCAGGACTTAACGCTCACTAGTAGCACTTGCGACCACTAAACCAACAAAGCAGCCAGTTGACTAATAAAGGTGCAGGTCCGAGATGGGCAGCAGACTGCAAACTGCACGGGTCTCAATTAATCTCTATGAAATTGATTCTGAGCGTGGCAACACCGTGGCCACAAATTATTTCATAGAGATTCATTGAGACTTGTGTAGTTTGCGGTCCGTAGGCTGCCAGCAGTATTCTATCTCGGACAAGTACCTTAAAAGCCAAAACATAATAATTTCTGGAAGTAAACTTGAGATATTGAGCTATACATAGCTACCTAAGGTTGCCAGGTCGCCAAACCTAATAGCCGGACAGACCAGCCAGTTTGGCCGGATGTTCAGTATTAAAAGGTACAACAACAAAAAATGTTACGTAAAATCTAGCTTTATTTCAAACCACAGAACGCCATTTACTATGATTTTTAGATACTTCTTTTGCTTAATTATTTTTCGTTTTCTTAAAAAGCTTAACGGACAAGCCGAACACCGTTTATTTTGGCCGGACACGTCATCTAAAAACTTAGCTATCACCGGCTTTATTCGGACGCCTGACAATACTATACCTTACTTCCTAAATCCGTCAGTTAAATGAAACTTTCAAAACGCATAAAACATTTCAAAAGTTTCCCATTTCCTTCCTTCATATTTTCAATTCTGAATGTGAAGTTTATCTTGGTGAGCAGCTACCGCCCCAGTTCGGTGGGAATATAAAATTGAGCGAGTTTCGCGCTAGACGGTCGCACAGATTTAATTCAGCACAGAATTTTGGATAAAAGCATAAAGTAAGTAATATAAAAACATTTGGAAACTCCAACAATTGCTCGCTAAAATTATGAAAGTAGCGAATTCGCTGGCAACTAGCATTCGTATTCAAAAGTAAAATTCTAGATTGTTAACATTTTTATTTTCATAGCTCAACTTATCAAGTCTTGATTAATTATAATACCTGTTCCTGTCTCACTGCAGGGCAAAGGCCTCTTCTCATATACACATAGATAAGGCACGACCATTGACCACCACGCTTGCTCAAGGAGGATTGGTGATTTCAAACTTTGTTTAACTATAAGTCCAGGGGCTCGAGTCTTCTATTGCAATCGTGTCTCAATGACCGGTCCTTGATCGAATATTTGACA
The DNA here is from genome assembly GCA_921972225.1 of Euplexia lucipara. Taxonomy (NCBI): domain Eukaryota; kingdom Metazoa; phylum Arthropoda; class Insecta; order Lepidoptera; family Noctuidae; genus Euplexia; species Euplexia lucipara. The sequence continues at coordinate 16,679,597 of OV179161.1, read as the reverse complement.
ACTTCGACAGTTTTTGTATGGGAAATGTGTCATAAGTTTGACGTTATATACGTCATACGTCAAAAATCGTTCATTGACCGGTCATAGAGACACGATTGCAATAGCAGACTTGACCCCCAGGTATCTTCACGTTGTTTTCCTTCAATGATGTCTAAGATAAATTTTAAAAGTACATATGAATTGAAAAAGTCAAATGGCTAATTGCCTGGATTAAAACCACAGCTTCGTGCATGAGACGCGGGTGCCTTCACTTTTGGGCCATCATAACGTCACTCGTCATAATATTTCAAGTCTCGATTGATTAAACTCAATCAATCATTACACCAAGGGAAAATCCACATAATCTGTTCAATTAACGCGACACCGAAAATGTTATATCTGTTACCTGTCCTGGGTAGTGGAATGGTGAATATCTTCGGACTTCGCCCGGCTTATACGATTTGCTTGCGTGGGGAAAAATAGGGGGAATCTTTCTAGCTTTACTAGGTGATTTAGGTGAAACTGGCTCTCCACAATCACACTTATCCTTCTGGTTAACAGCATTGCAATGTAACTTGCGAGTAATTACGACTGTCCATGTATCGTCTTTAGCAGGAACCACAAGAGTCTTGAAACTTCTATGTTCTATTCTGTAATACAAAATTAGGCACACTCATTAATTATGTAAACTTCTTAGAAGTGGTTGTTTTAAGAGGCAGGGGTTTAGTCAACAAAGTTTAGCGAAGGGTAAAACGTTCCTGATTTATTCAGGGTAATTTTGCGGTCAGAAGTTTAGTTGACAACCTCTGTTATTACGCAAACGCAACCGCAAAATAATAAACGTACGAAAACGTGAATAGCCTGACATGTAAATCAAGCCACGGCTTTAAATGTAAACAACATGTAAAGATCACGTCTGTATTCAGCAAGGGGTTGGGTCGGTAGGTCCCATTTGTTCTATCGAACATGACGTAAAAAAACAAATTGAGAAAATATTGTCCCTATTTGTACTATAGAATTTGAATTGAATTTGAATTTGCATGTTTAAGTCTATGCTAATTTTGTAATGAGGAAATTCTTTCACCGTTGGAAAGCTACACTATCCCCGGGTGACATAGGCTACTTTTTATCCCTGTATTCCCACGGGAACGGGAACTACGCGGGTGAAACCGCGCGACGTCTGCTAGTCCATAATAAAATAATTACCAACAGGTTCTAAATATGGAATTTGTAGAGATAGGTATATAATATACTATATTATATACACTTTCGATGTGGGTTTAAGTAAAATATGCAATCATGACACATTTGACCCTGACTCCTTTGACCCTGGTACACTTGGTACCGTAGCATGAACCAGACTCAAAATACTTGTTCTTCGAATGCATTAATATAACATTTTGTTGACATAAAATATTGTTTTTATCTACGAAAACCTAATAATTATCATACTTTTATACTAATATTTTAAAAAGAAAAAAAAAATGATTTTGTTCGGTTGTCGGAATTTAACTCGAAAAGTACAGATTTTAAGAATTCTTTTACTATTAGAAAGGTATATTTATTATCGTGTAACATCACGCCTGCAAATCCAGACTCCGAGTATTTATTGAGTAATCACTGAGTGATAAAAGCTATACTTTAGTCTTGAAGGGGGAGTTAAAGTTTGAAAGGGAAAGTACGAGATATTATAAAAAGCTATTTTTTTGGACTTTAGAGGTACTGAATCAAATAATTAATTAAACCTCAATAATTTATGTGTTTTTATTTTTATGAGGGCGCATACCTATCTCGAAAAATACTAATCGGATATGAAACTATATTTTAAAATAAGATAACAAAATTGATAGCTGCGGGTAAAACCGCGGGGCACGGCTGGTGTTGGTATCAATATAAAACAAGTAAATAAATACACGAGTTCACATACAATATTTAAAAACAAACCGCGCTTGTAAGTTAAATGACTTTCCAACTAACCCGACGTCCTTCAGACATGCAAGAACACCCAAATTCAATTAAGTATAACATTACTAACAAAATGAAACAACAATCAGTCATGATCACGTCTATTAGACGTATCTGTAGCTAATCCCATCTTGTTAGTGAACATGAAAGCTCACACATCAACACCTTACTTGTAACTCAAGTATAATTAGTTTCGATTGGCTCTCGAGATATCAACAACTTGTTTAATTCGGTGACGTCTGTGAGACGTAATTGTACGGTGAGTGAGGAGTCGTGTTATTAGGTGGAAAATTAGCGTTAATTGGAGTCTGATGAAGCCGATTATTTTGGTGATAATTTTGTCTATACCAGTGACGTACGGTAGGTTCAACTAATTTGAATCAGATAAATTGAAAGGCTCAGAAATGATTTGGAAAAGGGTTATTAGTACTGTGCGATAGAGTTTTTCGATTACGGTAGTAATAATACCAGCAGGTGACTGTCTTATTACATAGAAGGCACTTACAATAATTACCTCGCTCGCTCAAGTCCCGATTTCCTAACGATGGTTTTCTTCGCCGATGACGAACACAAACTTGAAAGTGTTTATGAATTTCAAAAGTCACATTGATTCTTTCTCCTATACTCTCGGGGTTACTAACCAGTAGTCTATTACATAATAATAATAGTCAATTAATAGCAGAACTGTTTTAACAATTTTTGACTGGCCTGTTGGTCTAGTAGTTAGTGACCCTGACTGCTATGCCGGAGGTCGTGGGTTCGATTCCCACCCAGGACAAATGTTTGTGTGATGAGTACGATCATTTGTTCTGTGTCTGGGTGAAATTTATCTATAATATGTATGTATTTAGAAATATACAAGTATGTTTATTAGCTGTTTAGTACCCATATAACACAAGCTCTTAGCTTAGCTTGGGACTAGATAGCGTTGTGTGAAAAAGTTGTGGAATATTTAATTATTTGTTTTAACAAGCGTATTGGGAGTTTAGTTCGCCAGCAACTTGGCTCTTCAAGCTAAATACATATAGGAAGTAAGTTTAGGGAATACTACCTATTTATTATTACGATGCTCCACTTCACCTTTACAGTTTAGTCTAAGCAAAACATTTCTATTATTAAGGGTAAATGCGTAAGCTAACTCGCAAATTTTGTTGCTATTTACAGCAGAGCTCAGTACTTATTGGCTTGTATGGTCTAACAAAAAAAAATATTCGCGACCGTATCGCGTAAAGTTAAAGTACTCTCTATGTTAAAAGTGGTAAGCTTCAAGATAAAAGATCATTTATTTGTGAAACATAAGTTAAGAAATATTTTTTTTTTACTTATTAATACTGTTTTAATTTGGAGGGTTAAATTGATGGTTTAAAAGATCATAAATTTCGCTGTGTACTATATTTGTTATTGTCGCGAATAGGTAACTATTTGACATAACACACGTCATAATATTGAGCTGGAATTTAAAAATAAACGCAGGATTTAATACTCGAGGGCTAGCTTACGCAATCACCTTAAGCCCATCCTTCGGGTACTGTTTATTTGCACTACTAAACTATAAACTCCTATGGGGAGAATAGTTTTGTTAGTAAAACATTATATTCCACATATACGCACAAAATATTATGAAACATCACGCCAGTATTTTGCGAAGGGTTAGGCAGAGGCGTACCTATTGTACACCATCGTTTCCCCAGTTGTGTATAATTCCCATTCTAGTAGGGGGTGAGCCTATTGCCATCAACCAGACACAAGTCCAGACTCAGGGCTGCTACCGAGGTATTTTAGTTGGTGAAAGTTATTAAGGTCTTTTTAACCGTGTTCAAAAAAGATTTATTTTTAAACTAGCAAACGCCCCCGGTTTCACCCGCGTAGGTCCCGTTCCCGTGGGAATACAGGGATAAAAAGCCTATGTGTTAATCCAGGGTGTCAGATACCTCCATACCAAATTTTATTAAAATCCATTCAGTAGTTTTTACGTGAAAGAGTAACAAACATCCATCCATCCTCACAAACTTTCGCGTTTATAATATTAGTAGGATTTATTGTTCTCGTTTTAAAGGAATGAGGTACTGAGGATGTAAAGTTTCTCAACTCCTATAGAAAAGAAAGGATCCTCTGGGCAGACGGGTGTCGTTTCTGGTGGGCTACTTAATGCCCGACGATTCTTGTCTGGATCTTGCATACGTTCAATCGCGCGGATAACTTTAACATCGCAATGTAGGATGTCAGTCTTTAGTTCGTATGTGGCAAGATAGATGTCGCTGCATAGTTTATTAATGTAGCGCTACCAGTGATCGTGAATACTTGAAACCCGATATTGTGTCCTCGTTATGGGTAAAACGTAACTAGAAGCGCGACGTCCTATGGCGTTCGTATGACTAACGCTATTTAATATAAATATTCCACAACTTTTCACACAACGCCATTTTAGTCCCATGCTAAGCTTGAGAGCTTGTGTTATGGGTACTAAACAGCTGATAAACATACAAGTATATATTTCTAAATACATACATATTATAGATAAATTACACCCAGACACAGAACAAATGATCGTGCTTATCACATAAACATTTGTCCCGGGTGGGAATCGAACCCACGACCTCCGGCATAGCAGTCAGGGTCACTAACTACTAGACCAACAGGGGAGTCAAATATTTTATTAATATTTGTAAATGTCTGTAATTCTACTTCTCCTTTGTCCTAGCAATTTCACATTATTTGGGGTCGGCTCTCCTCGTTCTGCGCTGCCAGAACAGTCTGTCCCCCGTTGTCAAAATATTTTGTTCGGGCAAGCTTCAAGTCCTTGGCTACCACCTGGACCACCTGGTGGCTAGTGGGTGTACTCTACTATTTGGCAGTGCTAGGGCCTGTTTCACGACATGGTCTTCAGGGCGCCTCATGACATGATCGAACCATCATAGGTTCAAGGCGGTTCGGTTTTCAAGGCGTATTGTCAGTCATTGTACACATGCAGCCTGTGGGTAAGACATACGCAGAGGGCCTACAACGCTCTTCGTGTACAGTACAACAACGCTTTCCGGGTGCTGTTGGGGCTACCGCGATTCTGTAGCGCGTCAGGCATGTTTGCTGAATCGGCTACCGATAGTTTCTCAGCAATTATGCGGAAAAGAACGGCATCTTTGTTACGCAGGATTCGGGGTAGTGCCAATGGCATCCTGAAGGTGATTGGGGATAGGCCAGACGGCATTTTCCTGGAGTATTGGACCCGCCTGCATAACTGCGGGTCTGATACTGCAGGGAAATACATGAATTAGATTAAATATATTATTATTAATTATTATTATTGTAATTAGGTATAGTTACTAACATAGTTACGTAAGCTGTAGTACTAACAAAGTGATATGGAACGAGTTTCCGAAATAAATGTTTATTATTATTATTACCTATAGGTGGCTTCCGATGGGTTTTTCATTATGCATGCGCGATCTTGAAACTTCCTCTGATGTGCTCGTTTCGCACTTTATCGAGTCTAGTGACGTCACTAGACTCGATTAAGGGCCTATCCTACTCGTACTAATGTTACAAAATGTGAAAGTTTGTAAAGATGTTTCTCAAGTACTCAATCATGCGTAAACCGTTGAACAGATTTGGATGAAAACAGTGCCATGTGCGAGTTGTTATTAATTTCGCTAACGCAATCGAAACGTTCACCGCGTTTGGCTCTCTGATTGGTTAAAAGCTTGGAGCGGGCCAATCGGGGCGCCGAACGTCATGAACGTGTCGATCGCGTTAACGTAAAACAAACTCGCACTAGGCACTCAGATATATTATTTCTTGGATGAACACATTGTATACTTTTCATCCCGGCATTGTATTTCCTTGGGATAATCTTGGGACTGTTACATTTTAGGCAGGTGATGCTTCAGGCCGAAGCTAGTTTTGGAAACACATGTAATGATAGTTGCAAGGGAAACTTTTAACCCACCATCTGCCGATAAATCTCCAGGAGATTTTTGATAAATAAAGATTAATAAATAAATTCTATGTCATTAAATTACATTGGCATAAGCCAGTGAACCCGTGGTTCATTATATGTATAAATGTGGTCATATGTACCTACAACCGCAGAATATGTGTAGGTACTTAATTAATAACTGGATTGAAATAAAATCAATTTTACGGTAAAAATTATGTTGGGTTATTTCATTGGATTCGTATGTACAGAGTGTGTTTTGGGTAGGTAGGAAGGTTAGGTAATAGAAAAAAACACTATGGACAAAATTAAATATGAAAAAGTGATGGATGAACAAGTGATGGTTGGAAAAGGGACTAAGCTGTTCTCATAAATACCTATGGTGATCATTCCTTTTATCTATACTAATATATACTAAATATTATAAAGAGGTAAAATTTGTTTGTAAGTTTGAATAGGGGGTAATCTTCGGATCTAATGATCCAAATTAAAAAAAAAAATGCACTGGTGGAAAGCTACACTATTCCCGGATGACATAGGCTACTTTTTATCCCTGTAATGCCACGGAAACAGGGACTAAGCAAGTGGAACCGCGTGACGTCTGCTAGTAACCTATCAAATTGAATTTATGGTTTCTGTTGTTATGAAATAATTCTAGCTAAACGAAAAAAAAACCCTGTATATCTTGGATAGCAAGTTCACATCCTCCACAGCTCCTAAGAAGTAGCATAACAAATAACTGTTTGATCATAATAATCACCACACTGGACGCAAATGTTAGTAATATGTACACAGCATACAAGGAAGCACAGTTGGTGCTGCTACTGACGCTCCTGGAACTAGGAACTGACAAGAAACAGAGAAACTTACTAGGTACTCGTAGCTGATGCCGTGAACAAAACTTTACCAAAAACTCTTGAACATAAATTATACTTGCTAGTTTGAATGCTTACCTGAACAGATTTTGTCTGAAAGCGTTTCCATTTATGCGAAACATACTTCGATAGTTTTAAATTAATATACAGTCAAAATTATTTCCAAAATCGTTTGACCGGCTCGAAGCTATGCATTTGACAAGTTGGCGGGCGACACTTTGACGGCAAAGCGTTTGTTCGGAATTCGAAACTTGTTACAGTATGCTTTGAAAAGGTTTTATATAAATGGTGGAATGTGGGTGGGTATTTTACCGAACGGTTATAGTCGTATTTTCCCCTTCGTCCATGTTGGTAACCAGAGTCTGATAACCAGTTACCAAAGAAGAATTATTTTTCTTCTTTGGGCAATCGGTTATCAGACTGGATTTTTTTTTTTCCTTTTTGGGTATTGATTGATAACTACGACGGAGCCCCGCTACGCGGGGCTCCTATTTCTGTCTGCAGGGTTTAAAGGAACCTAACTAACCTAACGTCGGGATGCCCTGATCGTGTAAAACAAATGAACGTCTAAAACACAGGACTTGGGGCATCCCGACGTTAGGTTAGTTAGGTTCCTTTAAACCCTGCAGACAGAAATAGGAGCCCCGCGTAGCGGGGCTCCGTCGTCTAAGAATAATAATTTGAAGAAATATCTAATTTCAAACTAACGAGTTATCAATCAATACCCAAAAAGGAAAAAAAAAAATCCAGTCTGATAACCGATTGCCCAAAGAAGAAAAATAATTCTTCTTTGGTAACTGGTTATCAGACTCTGGTTATCAACATGGACGAAGGGGTATTTTCAGGTGTTAGTAGGTCAGGGTTTGCAATGTCTACTTCAGCTTTTAACTCCCTATTCTATAATAAGTAATAATAAATACCGTAACTAACACAACTATTAAAAAATATTTTTGTTTTAGTAAACACAAAGATCGCAATGTTATATTTACAACTGTACTTCAGCGGTGACAATTTAAAATCGAACAGAACAGAAAAGAAAAGAGAAAGAAAGAAAAATACGTTTATTGGCATTATAGCGTAATAAATACACCTAAAAACTATAAAATATACAGAAGACTAAGATTGTAATGCCAAAAGGGCCTCAGCTCAGCATAATGTCAAATGAGAAGAACACAGGGTGTGCCTACTATCTGACACCGAACAGTGCAATAGTTTTTAGGTAATCATGTTGATATCGCGTAGTGTTAAAGAACACAGGAATAAGATTGCTACTACTACCAACACTTATGCTACAATCTTACATAATTAATTCCTGAAATAGCTAACTAAATTTAAATTGAAACACGCTAGAAGCTTACCACTGTATTTGGCGCCACGATAGACCTGGAATGTCGTCGACCTAATGCCCGGTCTACGTAGATTGCAGTCTGTGCAATTATCGCAGCGAACTAGGTACTATAGTGAGGGGTTTTCCAATGACGTGGCGATGCATGGCGGGAACTGGGCCAGGCATGTGATGGCAGCTAATGGCTTCCTTAGCCGGAATGATCGACGGTAGGTTATTTGAATGGAGAACTCATACATAGATTTTAATCAAACTGTTACGAGTATAGTAAAAGACAGTTGTGTTTTAATAGCATGTGTCTGTTGATGTCCTGGGTTAGGCAAATGTGTTATTGGGTTTTTCCTCATGTTAATTCTCAGTAGCAGACCAAAGTCTGAATTTATTCCGGGTTAATGGTATCGAGCTCAACCTCTTTTACATGGGACTTACCTAAACATAACTGGAGAATATGAGTGGAAATATTACGCATCACTTCTGCCTAGCTCTTTAGAGAATAAAGGTGTGGTGTTATGTTATTTTATGTTATGTAAATCTCTCAACTCCTACACATTGGTTATAGCGAAATAAGGTTAAGGGTAAGGCGGGAAAGTAAATTCATGTTGTGTAGAAGCAAAACTTGATAAATATCTCTGGGATAACGAGATAAAAGAATCGTCAACATAATATTAGCAGTAAATTGCTAAGAGACAAAAACTTCTTCAAAAGACAAAGGTGATGACTGACGGGTAACGAATTTTCCTGAAATCTATTTATACTTTTGTCTTCAAGACGAACACGATTCGGCCGTGAAAATCTCATTTGGAAACGCCATATTCCGAACTCATTTCCTTCCATCCTTTTGTAAATGAAAAAACTTTTCATAACACATTTTTTCATCTCAAATTATTTGTTCACAAACGTCGCGTTGATGCCTAAAGATATCGTATTCCAGATATATTTTACTTGCAAAAAACATATTTTTATCCCAATCGAGTATGTCTGGTATGCTTTCAGAGTTCCGTGGCAAAATGTGACAGTGTTATGAATGTGCAGAGCTATTCTTTGAAAATTACCCCGTCAACTTGCGAGTGAAGTGAAGGAAAATTGTGTTGACATTCCATACACAAAGTCAAAGTCAAATCATTTATTTTAATTAGACCCATAAGAAGCACTTTTAATTAACGTCAGAACAACAAATTAAAAGAATGATTCTAGTTACACATTCCAAAAGGTAGTTTCATAATTATGGAGAAGAATGGGCAAGAAAGTCCATACTTACTCTTTTAAGCGAGTCTTTACTTGTCCTGGGCATTGAGAGTTCACTTCACTATTTTTTTAACGGGGTATATTTTACTGAAATGACCTGCTAATGATATAGATTTTTACAGTTTTACTTCACGCTCACTTCACATATCAGTTCGCAAGGAGATTCTTTCGACAATCTGCAGTACCTAAGCAAATATGAAATTGAACTCATTAAACATTCCACTGAAGATACTTAGAAATATTAACTATGTTACGTACATAGGTTTTCTACCTTCAACAGAGACACAGGTGGGAGGGATTTTGCAAAAGGAGTAGGTACCTACAAGATCCAATATTGTTCTCATCTCATCACTATCACATTGTCTTCGAATGAAAACGTATTTCAAATCACATTTGCAAAATGTATTCCAGTACGGAACAAATATACCTAATGGAAATAGCTCCGGGTTTGTTATAATAGTTTCTGAATGCTGAAACTAGAATTATTATGCTTGGAAATGATTTTAGTCTTAATATAAAGGTTTCTCTATATCATTTGACTATGTTTTCTAGACTTTGCTTTCTTCTTTATAGAGGAACAATCGATTTTGTGTAGATAGCGTTACAGAAACAGTAACAACATGGTGTGTGTCTCGCAAAACACGTCAAGCTATTGGTCCCAGCTGTTATTTGTAGATCTTTGACAATCATCACAAGATAGAATAGAAGCCCAGAAATCCGATAACCAGTCCGATCAAGGGGTGTCGTACAGTATCGGGGTTGTAAAGGTTAGATAGATGATATAACTGCATCCAGTTTGACTGGAAGTGGTCCACTTCCTTCACTCAGATGCTTCTTACCCAAAAGTGCAACAAGTGCGTCCTGCTACTCATAGTTGAGTAAAGGCTAGACGATAGCGTAGCGTAGCGAAATTAAATTCCATCTAAAAAAGATTCTTTCTTTTCAACCTAAGTACTACATAATCGCTTCTTCTTCGGAGCCGTCGAGTTGAAAGTCCGCACCACGCACAGCGGCTTTCTCTCCGTTTTTTTTCTCCATAAAAAGTTATATTATTAAAAAGTTTATCATTGTGTTGAGCCCTTCCATTCCACAAATCCTTTTGAAAACCACTTTTCTTTCAAATATATTGCGGGACCATTTTATGAGTTCTTCGCTACAGTTTTTTTCCGATTTTAGCGATTTTAGACGGTAATAAAAACTTCTTTAAGCTCTAGTTTGATTTATTTTCTGCGGTGTAAATTTACCTTTAGTGGTTTTGAACTTGGATTTTGTTAATATCTTACATTTCGCGAAGGAAAATTATCGTAGGTTATTGGAACGAAGTTCCTTATCGCGCGTTGTGAAAGGGGGCTAGACGGAAAAAAATTCTTACAAAAAGTTGTCACGACACTTTTTGCTATAGTAAGCTATTGTAAGCTGTGCGGCGTCGCATGTTCGCAGGGAGAGATAGAGGTAGAGGGAGAGGGAGATGGAGAGGGAGAGGTAGAGGGAGAGGGAGAGGGAGAGGAAGAAGATTGAATAGTTCACTAATCAATCGAAGGGAACTTCGTTCCATCCGGGTGTCCCTTGACACCTCTCAAGTTTTTTTTTTATTACAAATACCTTCTAGTTTTTGTCTTATTTTTCTGATTGATACTTGTTGTTGCTAGCTCCTGACCTGAATATTAACAGCTGCACGAAACTATTGAAGGTTGACCGTAGATGAGTAATCAACCATTTTAGAGACCCCCGTGTGCCGGAAAAAGCACGTTACGAAAGTCGTTAGTGGTGGTCAAAGTCCAAAAGACTGACAATAAGTCTTACCAAAGCGTATTAGGTTCTTCAGTATCACCTGGTTAATAGGGTTGAAGAAGAGGTAATAGGGCTCAAAGTAAAATACTCGTATCATCTGGAAATACAAGGTGTTTTTTTTTATATCCCATAACTCTAAGGTTATATTCTGTAGGTAAAAATAATACTAAAACTCCTAGAATAGATGGTCCAAAAATGCATAGTTTCGGAGATATCATCAATCATAATTAAATTATCAGTTGTTTAGTACCCGTAACACAAGCTCTGCTTAGCTTGGGACTAGATGGCGTTGTGTGAATAGTCGTGGAATATTATTATTAAGTATTAATAACAGGTATTATTTTTATTATTTAGTTCAAAAATTGTCACCAGTACGACGAATCTTCTTTCTAACGTCACTTTTCTTTCACGTAAGGGTGTTTTACATTAATCATCGTGACTGTCGAATTATTTTTTTGTATGATAGTAAAAAAAAAAGGATGATTTTAACATAATTCATATGCCAGTTGATTCTTTGATAATTATGGTCTCAATCATACTCTAAAGTTATGGGATATCAAAAAAAACACGTTATAGAGGATTGGGTAAAGGGTAGATATACCCTTTACCCAATCCTTGTTGTTGATGAGTTGATGTTTGTGGTTTTTAACTGTTGCAAGTTGACGAAGTAGGCTGTTGTGTTAATCTCCTCAACACAATCCTGCAAAGGCTCTTGGCGACTTCCATGATAAAAATAGAAGGTACTTACATTCCTTTCTTTGTCGCTCGTATTATGAAAGTCGCAATAAATTCAACTGGAACGCTATTATCCAGAAACGAGCTTTATTTTCGGAATACTTTTTGCAAAAGCCGTTTATTCTGGAACCCGTAATGTGTTTTTTCTAACAATATATTATCGTTCCAACTAATTGAATATCCGTGGAATTTACGTTTCGTAACGATTATAGCTAACCGTAAAAAAATATCGAGCAAACAAAATTAAAGCCATTCATTTCAGAATCGACCTTTTACATATTATCTTTCAATGTTTTTATAAGCTTTTCAGAATACGTTAGAGTATCATTGAAATAGAAGCTAAAGCAATTTTATTATTTCTTTATTTATGAACGTAAGTAAACACAACAAAAGAACTATGTAAGGATTACTCACACTTCGTGACCACCTACGTATTTATACCATGTTTCAGAAAATAAATATTTTTATTTGTATTTGTATTTATTTGGATCTCCAACAAAGATTACACCTTACACGCTAAAATAAACAAAGTATACATAGGTACAATTCCTTGTGCATCTTCAATTAAAGGAGACCACAACTTGCGTTAAAATATTAAACAAAAAAATATTAATTAAATTAAGGCAGTAAAGTAAAATAAGCTATTCGTAGTAAGCTATATGTAAAAATAACAAAGAAAATTAAATTACTGCCTGCCTGACAGCCTCGTTGGTCTAGTGGTCGCAAGCGCTACTGCCGATCATGAGGTCCCGGGTTCGATCCCCGGGTCGGGTAAAGTGTTATTGAGTTTTTCCATCTGGGATTTCTCAGTAGCAGCCCGGAGTCTGGATTTGTGCCCGATGGATGGCAACAGGCTCGCCCCCTATTACATGGGACTTAACATAATGGCGAAATGTGGGTGTACTACCAGGTACACCTCTGACTAGCCCTTCGGGGATTACAGGCGTGACGATATGTATGTATGTATGTAAAATTAAATTAAAAAAATATTGAGCTGAATGGTAAGCCGTTATTTTTACAGAAGGTGGCTTTCTTATTTCTATCTCTACATGAGTAAAAGAACATACAACATTATTATAATTTAGTATTAGGCGGTGTCGTACGTACACCTCTGCCTTACCCTTCGGAGATTACAGACGTGATGTGATGTAATGTTCTATGGGACTTTCATTTTTTCACTTTGGGACCACCTCGGACATCTGAAAAAAAAAATCAGCTGTTGCACACATTTCGGTCGAATAAGTTGGTATTGTAGTTATGGATTTTTTTCCCCGAGTCCAAAAATGTGAAAATGTGTCCCATGATTGAAATAACACTCTGTATACGTTGTCTGCTAACCAATAATTTAGTTTCGCGGTTATCTCCGCACTCGCAATTCGATGAGGGCCTTCATAAATCATATTTGGTCTGTGATCTGCGACCAACGAATTGATTGGATAGCTGGAAAATTCGCGACATGCGATTTTTGTACTGTGGAGATCGCGATATTGGCGCTATGTTATGTTGAAATACCTTTTTCTGCAACTTTTTTTACTTGTTATATCTGTCAGGAGCAAAGGCTGAATTTTTGTTCAATGGAAGACATTCTATTTATTTATTATGTAGAATTGAATAGAATAGAATACTTTTTTTATTATGCACCATACAATTGAGCAGAGAATAACTTCAAGAGCTACATAGGGTGTTACAAAGGGCGGCCTTATCGCTAAAATAATTAGACAATCACATAATACTGCCTCGTCGGTTTAGAAGGGTTCAAAATGGGCTATATGACACATTTTTTCTTGTTTCACCAAATCAAAAAATAACGGCCAAACATCGAGTCAAAATGTCGCATGACGTCACTAGCCAGTACAGTTTACACTAGCTAATGACGTTACAAGTCCCCTCTCTTCAACTTTAATGCGCTTGATCTAAGCTGTCTTCCATCAGTTTGAAAAAGAAAAAAATATAATTAAAAACTAAACTTTAAAGTTTTTTAGTAGGTAGTAGTATTCTAGCATAGGTACTTCTTTTGCTTTGTTCACGTACAGACACTAACAAAATCTAGTAATTATATTTTTATCAAATCCAGATTTTATTTGATACGTCTGTCATGTCTTAGCTTTTAAGCTTTCTGAATCGAGTCCCGAGGTAGTTATAATCAGTGAAAGGCTAGAATGTTTGTCGTGATCTAGTTGCAGGTGTCTAGGGCCCGCTTTATTATGTTATAAACGACGGACGTGCGCGTTCTGTCCGCCTTTCTCTTCCTCCGGACACTGTCACTGGTAGGGCTGGCAGCAAAACGTTAACTTTGGTCTATAATGCTGATTTTTTTACTTTTTAAGGCACATTCGTGGGCTGAAATAGAAATTATTTTTATTCCCAGGTTTTTAGAATTTAAAGCAAAATTAACATCAGAGAAAACGCTTGAAGGTCCAAGAATTACGTAGAGAACTCATGGTGTGCGGAAGTGCACGTTGTATATACTTTGTTACAAGTTTGTGAATTTGTCCTCTATGAATATAACAGAAATATCTGTCATTGAAATTACTTATTGCAATGATAAATTACACAGGAGACACTTGACAACCGTGCCTAGTTGACGCAGCACAAAATTAAGACAAGTCGTCCATCAAAACTTCAAAGTCTTGAGCATCGACGCCGAGTGGCTAGCCTGTCGGTTTTCTATCGGTTATATTTCGTAGAGTGTGCATCGGAATTGCACGATTTAATTCCACCAAGCCCTTTCCATCATCGGACCACCAGACGTACAGCACTGCGCCACCGGTACATGGTAGATAACCCAACCATACGTACTAAACGCTATGGAAACACATTCATTGTGCGAACAGCCAAAGAGTGGAATTCCCTGCCGGTGTCGGTGTTTCCTGATAGCTACAACCTAGGGGTCTTCAAGTCAAGAGTGAACAGGTTGCTTCTAGGCAAGCGTGCTTCATCGTCGACCACATCATCGCTTACCATCAGGTAAGATAGTGGTCAAATGCGTGCCTATCAGTAATAAAAAAACATAAAAAAAGTCTCACAACAGTCGGTTGATTCAGTTGCCTAGCATGCCTAGCATTAGTATATTATCACAGCTTATTTCACCTTTATATTCACGTGGTGATTATAACAGAATCGCTCTGCTGATATTTGATCTCAATTTTATCTGCAGCTGCGAGACTAAGTACTGCTTGAAGTTTACACAAAGTTAAAAACTTACCTACCTGCTTAATTACCCCTGCATTGGCTTAAGTTTGCTATCAAAGGTTTCTTTGTAAACTAGAGGCCGTTCACACCGGGGCTCGGAGTTATTAACGTCAAACTATGAATTTATTCACTTGCTTTATATGGAAATTATTTAGCAGTTTTACGTATTAAAATAAATACGTTAGCAACTTATTTTCAGGACAAATACATGATGAAATTTTGTAGGTCTAGTGTTTGTTAGCGCTACTATTGATACGTGAGGTTTTGGGTCCAATTACCGGGTCAGACAAAATGTTATTTATTTATTGTTTGGCTTCTCAACAATAAGTAACAACACTTTAATGGGATTTTCTCTCTGATATTTCTCAGTAGCAACCCGGTATCTGTTTACATATTTTGTCCTGTTAGCAATGTAACCGCCTTTCGTTAAATTGTTTGTCAGACATTCGAAGTACTGATTACTGTCAAAGATTCACGGTGGATGTTATGACATACCAGGAATGGACACCCATCCAAGGGCTGACCTCAGCAAGTGTAGTTTAACCTTATCATGTCATTAGGTGAAGATCAACCTGTACGGATGGTATTAAATAACCTTACTTGACAACTAATCTATACTAAAATAATATAATAATCTATACTAATTTGTTTGTTTGCATTGAATAGGCTCCGAAACTACTGGACCGATTTGAAAAATTCTTTCACCGTTGTGAAGCTACACTATTCCCGGGTGACAGAGGCTACTTTTTATCCCTGTTATCCCACGGTGATGGTATCGGTGAAACCGCATGACGTCTGCTAGTTGATAATAAAACACAATCCATAAATGCGTTAATACGTGCACGGGTCCTTACGTGCTAAATACCGCTAACTTTTACAACAGGAAACATAAAGTTGAACCACGTTAAGTCATGAGAAAAGTTAGCCCTGTAATGGTCGCCATTAAGCATTGGTTAGATATAGTAAATAGTTCAGACTATACTGCTGCTCGCTACCGACCGACCGCGTTAAAGTTCCACGCTGATACAGAACTCGTCGGTGGTTGCGGAAGTATCGTCTGTTTCCGTGACCCCCGGCGCAGGTGTGAGACGGAAGGCCGGGGTGGTTTTAAGTCAGTAGTGGTTTTAAGTCAGTAAGAGTCTGACAGACCCCGGAGCGGAGGACATCCAAATAGTTTTTTACCCCGCATCAAAAACAATATATTAATTCAACTACGTTTTACATAATGTTCCCCGGTGACGTCAAATTAAAATGAATGTTACAAAATAATGAAATGAGATTCATTTCTGTATGTAAATCCTCTCCAGGCGTGACACGTCAATAATATTAGTTCGCGAGAATATTCGAAAGAAGTTGGCAGTAGTATCTTCACAGCGCTAATGTTTTCGCAACTCCTTGTGTATTATGTATTACTAGCTTCTGCCCGCGACTTATAGTGAAAATTTTATGTACATAGTGTGCTTGAAGTATTAAATCAATAAATAAATAAATATTCAAACTAAATGACTCCAGCGTTTCTTTACTGATCCCTGAGAAGATGTTTTTTTTTTATACCACGACGGTGGCAAACAAGCTTACGGCCCGCCTGATGGTAAGCGGTTACCGTAGCCTATGGACACTTGCAACACCAGAGGCGCCACACGCGCGTTGCCGACCCTTTAAAAACCTATTTACTCCCCTTTTGAAGAAATACCGAATAAAACTCCGAGGTCATGGTTTCTTTAAAAGTCCAGACATTAGGTCGGTAGAAGGCGAGTCTAACGGTGCCGCGGTGTACGCTAAACCCTGGAAAAGTCATCTGAAAAAAGAACTACTTCAGCTTCAACAGTACCTACTTCAGAATGTTTTTCTTTTTTTAATTTACCATATGTATCTGTTCTCATCCGATTGGTCAAGGGTTTAGTATATTTCAATTAGCACCACATAATAACAATAAATAAAACTGCAAACGCTAAAGTGGCCTTTATATAACCTTCACAGTATCAAGCTAATTTCGGAGAACCCATTTCATAAAAAGGCAAACATTGTCCTAATGTTTGAACAAATATATGCACGACAATTCGTAGAAAGACTAATTACTAAATTTAACGAATTAGGTACGCATATCAATAAGGGTAATTGAGTAGACAGTTATATGATCTAAGTTCGCACTGAATGGGACTTTTTCAAAATCAAATAGGTACTCTTTATTTGTGAACGGTATTTACATTAAAGGTCTTATAGTTATATTTTCGAGTCGAGCACTTTGTTCTACCAATGAAATTAGTGTACAAATATACAAGGTGTTTTTTTTGATATCCCATAACTCTAGGGTTATATTCTGTAGGTAAAAATAATACTAAAACTCCTAGAATAGATGGTCAAAAAATGCATAGTTTCGGAGATATCATCAATCATAATTAAACTATCAGTTGTTTAGTACCCGTAACACAAGCTCTGCTTAGCTTGGGACTAGATGGCGTTGTGTGAATAGTCGTGGAATATTATTATTAAGTATTATTAATAGGTATTATTTTTATTAATTAGTTCAAAAATTGTCACCAGTACGACGAATCTTCTTTCTAACGTCACTTTTCTTTCACGTAAGGGTGTGCGCCAGTTATGTTTAAGTCCTAGGTAATGGGGGGCGAGCCTATTGCCATAAATCGGGCACAAATGCAGACTCCGGGCTGCTACTGAGAAATTCCGGGTGGAAGACATCAATAACACTTTGCCCTACCCGGATGTCAAACCCAGGAACTCATGCTCAGCAGCACCGCTTGCGACCACTAAATCAACGAGACAGTCAGTGTAGTCAGTGTACAAATGTATCGTAAACGATTTATTTGATGTATGTATTTAGAAATTCAGCTGTTTAGTACCCATAACACAAGCTCTCAAGCTTAACTTGGGACTAAATGGCGTTGTGTGAAAAGTTGTGGAATATTTATTATTTATTTATTATTATTATTTATGAATATTTTATACTTGTATAGAAAATAAAATCTTAAAACTAACTCTAAAATATGGCGTCAAAAAACTCATCCGCTTCGCTGTCCACTGGAAGTGTACCCAAAAGACTGGCAGCATTGCCACGATGTATGGCAATGCTTATCCTTTGACCAAGCTAAAAACCAGCCCTTGGGTCACGCGAAGTGTTAATAAAGCGTCTTGATAGATCTTAGCCATTTGGGGTTGAAACTCTCGGGTCGTGCGGTCGTGCCCGAGAGTTTCAACCCCAAACGGCTCGAAAATATAATTTCCAACAAGGTTCTTATATTTCTGCCGCTTGAGGTTCTCCGCAGAAATATATTAGTTTTTTTAGTAATTCATAATACTGAATCTACACATTACAAAGTCAAGTTCGAGTGAATTTTGTCAATCAAAAATGTATATACTTTCAGGTGTACTTTCAGTTACACTGAATTTTTGCCCGTTAAGTTTTAGTCTCATGAAATAACATAATAAAATAGTTTGTGTGTCTGTCCGTTTTATAGATCTTAGAAATATATGTGTGATGTTTTGTTTGTGACGTTTGACGACAGTTCTTAGTGATAAGAACCAACATAATGCATAGAAATAAGAGTATTTTTAAAGTAGAAAAACTTGTTATGTTGTTGGTAACAATTATATTAATTAAATGTTTCAAGAAACGAAAGTTGAAAATCAAATTAAGAAACATTTGTGAACAAATTATTGTTCAGAAATATTTCTTAATTTACACACATACATACATAGGTACATAAACTCACGCCTTTTTCCCATGGGGGTAGGCAGAAACTACAGAGCGCCATCATAAGCTACGATTCTTACATACTTCTTTTGCTTCGTTTACATTCATACATGTTGTCATACACACACACGCCGAGTTGCGAGTACTACGCACCTGACCATTCTGAAGAACCTCACCAATAAGGTCTTAATTTACGTTAATTAATAAGTGGAATTAAGGTAGGTAACCACCATGATATTTAGTTATGAAACCCACAATTATAAAAAGAATAAGATAGCATTTATATAAAGGCACATAATAAACGACAAATTGATAATAAGATACCTAAATAATCCAGGAAAATTATTTATAATGTAACAGGAAAAAGTATATAATCCATGTATCGAAATATCTAAATAATCATTTCTATACGTAATTGTTAATTCACTGTCTATAGGCATTTATTGTTATATCATTAATAGGTATTATATCCTGTATCATGAAATCACAGTCGCCACAAACGAACCGCGGAAAATAATAACAAAAATAAATAAATAAAATCACAGGAAAAACAATTCCTTTATTACTGTGAGTAGATACAAAGTGGTATTTTTGTTAACACATTAACATTATTGCTCATTCGTGTTCTGGCACGAAGTATTCGCC
Organism: Euplexia lucipara; assembly: GCA_921972225.1. Lineage (NCBI taxonomy): Eukaryota > Metazoa > Arthropoda > Insecta > Lepidoptera > Noctuidae > Euplexia > Euplexia lucipara. The sequence goes on along the minus strand of OV179161.1, from coordinate 16,660,182 downwards.
CGAGGCGCCAACAAGGCCGATGTCTTTGATTAAGAGAAAATTTCTTAGAGCGTTAACAGACCTGCTACTTTTACACCATGTTCTATGTTCTATATCATACAGCGCCCTTCGCGGCCAATACAATAACGCATACAGGGTGCTGATGGGGTTGCTCCGTTACTGCAGCGCATCATATGGGGCTCGAGTCTGCTATTGCAATCGTGTCTCAATGACCGGTCATTGATCGAATATTTGACAACTGACAGTTTTTGCATGGGAAATGTGTCATAAGTTTGACGTTATACGTCAAAAATCGATCATTGACCGGTCATTGAGACACGATTGCAATAGCAGACTCGACCCCCAGGATGTTTGCAGAAGCGCACGAAGATTGTTATTACACGTGATGCGAAAGCGGTGCGTAGTTATCTAGTACTCCACAGCACAAGCTTTGCTTAGTTTGGGACTAAATGGCGTCGTGTAAAAGTTGTGGAATATTATTTTTTTTATTTCCAAGTTTTATCTGATGTCCAACCCAATGATGTACTTAGATATCCCTTCCTTCCAGTATTAAATGGTCGCATTTGATACGCTGATAAGTCATTGGAACCTATGGGCGATATAAGAGGCTTATCTTTGAATCCGAAACGGTGTACACTAGTCGATCCGATCGTATCAGATTATTCCTTTTTCCGAAGCGTGTCACTAAATCCGGCTTAGTTCCAGATGGGACTTTATAACACTAGGGCAATTCCCGTATTTTTCGAGAACGTTCGCATTCTCGGTCTCAATCTGTCAAAAATACGTTTCTCTCTACATTTCTGACAACTATTTGACGTTGATTGTTTTTGTTTATCACCTATGTTTACGAATAAATGATTCTGATTCTGATTCTGATTCTGAGATGAGTTTGCGACTATTGTACGTACAGAGGCCAGCACATTAAGCTACCCCAATTTGTCAATTTTTTTTATAGTTTTAAATTTAATAATAACAGAATAATGTTCGTGTTTAGTTTGGGAAATGACAGTTTCGGGTAACTTGATGTGCTGTCGTGTGTAAGTTTTTAATATTGATAATAGGTACTTGTTTTGAAAATAATTATACAATTAGTTTTAAGGTTTTTCATATCTTTGGGTGATACTTATTGTGTTTTTTTGAAACCTTAATAATAATAATAATAGTCGTTTATTTCAGGCATTGGCACCCATAAAATTACAAATGACATATATAAAATTTAAAAATATTATAAACATTAAACAAAGAAAGAAACAATAACCAAAATAAAATAAAATTACATTACCCTTCGCCAAGGAAGCCAGAACAAAATATGTTCTCTTTTAATGCTGTAGGATGATTGGTTGTTAAGTTTTACAGCAGTTCCAATTGGCGTTACGCTTGTTACTAAAACTCACGCTAGAGCTAAGAAACAATTCCCGTTTTTAAGAACATTTGCACTTTGACAAGTATTTGACGTTGATTGGCTGCGATGTCTCATTCTATAAACGTTTCAAATCTTGTCGCAATTTCATAAAATTGCGACAAGATTTGGATCATTTTTTCAAGTACGGACCTTATGGACCTTTTTGGCGCAACCCTGAGGCACACAGCACATGATGTGTACCTACTATTGTATATTTTCTATTGTTTTATAAATTATTGTGTGTATGTGTGTTTTGATAACTGATGTCAAATAAATATTTTTCTTTCTTTCTTTCTTTCTTTCTTTCTTTAAGTAATTACAGGAATTCAATTTCTGATGCTGCAATTTATGCTTTTCGAGAATAGTTTGACAATAGTATTTCGTCCTCTGTAAATAACTATATTGTGGAGACGTCGTCGTTTCGTCGAATTTACTTTATAAGGTCTCGAGGGCTTTATTAACATTTTTCGCACAGGATATTAGATTTCAAAAAACATCTCGAATTATTTTTATATATTTATTGCGGCTGAGGAACGTGGCTTCAATTTCGTTTTGGGGTTTCGTACGAAAATTCTAGAAACCCTTTCTGTTGTAGCTTTTTTGTATTTCTCTCACAGCTGCTTATCCAAATGCTAATGGTATCGACTTGAATTTTGGAATAATTAGAAAATGTTTTTCCATTTATACGTGACTAGTAAAATAATATTTTTTTGCTTTGCGATGGAACCCGAATTAGGAAGTGGTAAAGTTTTCTGCTTTACCCCATAGGTTTTGACCGAATATGATGAACATATCTGTCTTGCCGTTCAAAAGTGCCTTTTACATGGCCTAATTTAAAAGACTCCCCTCTGAAGTTTATCGAGGATTGTGTAAATACTTATACCGAATAATTAAAATGATATCTCTTACTAGATTTTTTGTAGTCTATAAAACCAAACAAACATTGATCCGCAGTTGGAAAAAGCTGAATGGGGCGAGACAGACTCGCTCTTTGCCACTTTTACATTAAAATATCAACTTACAGCCGATAATTTAATTCAAGCTCAGTTCTAATTTTATTAACCCCCGACGCAAAAAGAGGGGTGTTATAAGTTTCACCGCTATGTGTATGTGTCTGTCTGTCTGTCTGTCTGTCTGTCTGTCTGTCTGTCTGTCTGTCTGTCTGTCTGTCTGTCTGTCTGTCTGTCTGTCTGTCTGTCTGTCTGTCTGTCTGTCTGTCTGTCTGTCTGTGGCACCGTAGCGCCCAAACGGGTGAACCAATTTAGATGCGGTTTTTTTTATTTGAAAGCAGAGTTACTTGCGATGGTTCTTAGACATATTTAATCAAACTCGGTTCAGCCGATTCAAGGTTATCAGCTCTTTTGTGTTAGCTACCGTTGCTATTTTAGACGTCTATGGGTATTAACTTTACTTACAAACATATGTGTGTCTTAAAATTTCAAACACCCATGTGTGTAATACTAATAAGCAACATTGTGGTGTATTTGGTCTGATGCAGCCAGGATATCTAGCAGACTAATACACTCTTGGAAAAATAACAGCAGATATGTCGTGTTTGGATTCATTTTAACCTGCATTTAATTCTGCACACAATGCACTGATGGCAACTGGATGAGCTGATGCTGCAGCCAGGCTATCCAGCACACCAGTCAGTAGACTCTTGACAAAATCATAGCAGATATGTCGTGTTTGGATTTATTTCAACCAGCATTTGATTCTGCACACAATGCCTTGATGGCAACAGGATGAGTTTATGCTGCAGTCAGGCTATCCAACACACCAGTAGGTAGACTCTTGACAAAATAATAGCAGATATGTCGTGTTTGGATTCATTTCAACCAGCATTTGATTCTAAACACAATGCACTAATGGCAACAGGATGAGCTGATGCTGCAGCCAGGCTATGCAGCACACCAGTAGATAGACCCTTGACAAAATAATAGCAGATATGTCGTGTTTGGATTGGTTTTAACCAGAATTTGACTCTACATACAATACACTGAAAAAATCTCATGACTGTAAACTCTATAAAACAAAATTAATGCGTTTAAAAAATATAAAATAAAAATTAAATTAAAAATTTAAAAAACCCCCATCGCAAAAAAGTAAAACATTTAAAAAGTTAAAAATAACACTTTAGCCATGAAATTTTACGTAACGTCGGGGTACCGTTTAAATAAGTACCTACATACCTACAAGTACTAGGAACATTTCTTACTTAAGCGGTACCCCGACGTGAAGTAAAATTTCATGGCTAAAGTGTTATTTTTAACTTTTTAAATGTTTTACTTTTTTGCGATGGGGGTTTTTTAAATTTTTAATTTTTACTTATCTACTAAAATGCTTAATTTGAAATACTTTGAATCTATCTTAGTATGTAGGTACCTATATTCTTAGTATGTTATTTTTTTATTCTATAATAGGTAGGTACATGGTATTCACATATAATGCATTTTTTATTTTATACAAAATATTGTAATTTCAAAAGAGTAGGTATGGAGTTTCTTGCCCATTCTTCTCCATACGAAACTACCTTTTGGAAGGGGCAAACTAGAATCATTATATTTTATTTAACTTGTAAGTTTAACGTTCAAAAGTGCCTTTTAAATGGCCTTATAGAAATAAATGATTTGCGTTTGAGATTGAAAAAAATCGCAGTAAGAAACCTAACGTTCAATACGGTACATTTATAGCTTCGTAGTATGGTCGAAATATTTACCAATCACGACAAACACGATACGACATGTAGTTCTAGTTACAGCTTGTAATCTTTCGGTGTAGCGAGCCGAGAACGAGTCGTGTCAATACGGTTTTGCTATGTCGTACATTTTTCACCTGTTTACGTTCATTTATAGCGACGTGTGATATTTTTCCATTTGCTTGTCTGACATTTGCCGGTTTTAAAAAAGGAATTGGATTACTGCGAGCCAATTGAGCAATGATATCGTTTTTAAAATTAGTATAGGCAAATATCGTAAAATTCAAGGGTCGGATAATTGAACAGTATTTGGGTGCTACGTCGTAGCACTCGTAGCCATCGTAGCGATTTTAGCACTCGTAGCCATCGTAGCGATTTTTCTACGCTACGCAATAGCCTAGACTAATCAAAGACATTTATTAGCCAGCCAACAATAATTACATCCTATTTTTCAACGAATTGTATTATAATACGCGTTTCAGTGTTTTCAACTTCAACTTCATATCTTTATTGTGGATCATAGGTTTGTACATAATACAGGTCTTAAATAATTTAAATTATTTTCTTATGATTATTAGCAGTTGTTTGGTACTTAGCTATACCACTAAACCATATTTGGGAAAAGGATCTAGGCAGAAGATGGATGTTGGTTTGTCCGGGAGAAATTACGATAAGACCGCCGTTTGTACCAATATTATGTTCCTATTTAATTTACTAACTTTGTTCTAAACATACATTCCACCGATACTAACAACAACCTTCTCTTGTCCTCAGGCTATGCACACTCCGAATAACTCGTCTCCGTGTATGCGGCGCGCTGGGCGAGACTGGCGGTGGCGCTGCGAGCGGCGCCGGCGCAGGTGCCGTGATCCTCGCGGCGCGCATGCACAGCTCTAAGCGGACCCTGCGCTCTAATGACATCGCTGTGCCACCGCTTGATGTCGAGCTCGACCTGTGCTTCTCCTTGCAGTACCCGCATTTCGTTAAGCGAGATGGAAACAGGTTAGTGCTGGGGTAGACAAACTTTTTTCACCAAGAGCCCGAAAAAACAAAAAAATAAAAACAAAAAAAAAAATAGTCCTTTAAAATGTTTGTGTCTGCCTGAAAAAAAAGACGGCTACACATTCTAGCCATCAATATGACGCGGGACGTGTAAAACTAAACGATTTGCGGGCTGGAATAATCCCAAACCCTGCCATGTCTCAGTAACGCCATCTAGAATAATATATGAATATTGGAGTGGCAGCGGAGCGTACTAATAAAAAAACTCATAGACTAGGACACAAGTTTCGGATATAAATTTTGTTTGTGATGTCCCGTCTAGTAAGTATTGTGATGTCTTTGATGTACAGACGCCAGCACATCAAGTTACCCCAATGTGACAAATTTCTTTGATCGTTTTTCAACTTTATGTCAAACACAATAAGGTTCATATTCAATTGCGAAAACTTTACACATTGGGGTAACTTGATGTGCTGGCGTCTGTACCTAAGTAAATTTTAAAGAAACCTAAACTCGGCCATCGCGTCACACTCGTGTGTTTGAAGGCCTTTTCTATCGAAGATGAGGGTCTTTACCCCCAGTTCCGTAGTCGTAAAATGGTGACCCTGACGTGATTCAGTTCATTCAGTTTAGGGATGTGATTTCGAGAAGTAGGATACGTCAGTTTAGTTCGTATGTGGCGGTGTAGATGTCACTACTCTTCTGCAGTAGGTGGTAGGTAAGTTCATTTAAGTTTATTCCTTAAGGACGGGACTCAACCACAGCGGAGAAGCGAGGAGATATCTCGTAATTAATCATAAGGATATTGTATTGTGCCGAAGCTAAGCAAGAGCTGTCAAAATGACGCAAGCTGATTGGTTATAAGACACATCTCTTCTCGTCTTCGCTTTGTCGGATTCTCGCCCTAAAGGCCTATTCAAACCTGATCGATATTCGCTGCCGCTGTGGGTAGAGGTACATTCCGCGCGGGTTTCGCTCAGGTATTTAGTATTAAGTACCGCGGCTAGAGCGACCTGAGCGATGTTCGCTGCCGCTGTGGGTAGAGGTACATTCCGCGCGGGTTTCGCTCAGGTATTTAGTATTAAGTACCGCGGCTATAGCGACCTGAGCGATATTCGCTGCAGCTTTGGGTAGGGGTACATACCGCGCGGGTTTCGCTCAGGTATTTAGTATTAAGTACCGCGGCTAGAGCGACCTGAGCGATATTCGCTGCCGCTGTGGGTAGGGGTACATACCGCGCGGGTTTCGCTTAGGTATTTAGTATCAATTTCGCTACCGTCTGCCGCAGACGGTAGCGAATACCGCTTAGGTCACTCTGAACAGTAATATTACCGCATACCCACTGGGTTTTCTCTGCCGCAGACGGTAGCGAATACCGCTTAGGTCTGAATAGTCCTTAACGGTGATACATGGCCTCTTTGATGAAAGTTTGTATGAAAATATATCATCTTACCAAATATGATAATTTCTCACCGCGTATAGGACACACGGCTTGGTAAGAAAGAAGTCTTTTAAACAAACTAACAACTCCCGCCTTCTCTCATTATGAAGACATTAATCTAGTTTTTGTTTTGTTTGTTTATTGTTGATTTAGTAGTTTTTAATGCAGTCGTTAAATGGTAGGAATTTCGTAAGTATTCATGTTATACGGTCAAGGTTGATGCTATTAATCTTCTTCAGTCTAACAGTTTCTAGCTAATTGTCAGGGTTTTTCTGTGCTTGATAGATGATGTGTTCGTGTGTACATAGTCATTAGATTAAAAATTGAATTTAAAATTAATTTGTATGCGCACTTTTTGAGTTCTACTTCAGTATAAGAGGTAGATAAAGTAGCCTAGTCGAATCAAGATTTGACACGGAAAATTGCTATTAAATTTTTCATCTATGTTTTAATAAATCTATATACATGTATAAAAATGTTATGTTGGTTTGTGTACGCTTCAAAAACTCAAAAAGTTCTGCACCGATCGAGCTGAAATTTTAACATGGTATATAATTCGCATCAAGGGTTGTTTTTATCTATTTTTTTTTTAAACTCTCAATCACAATGTGCCACAGCGATGCGTGGCAGGGTACAACTAGTATTCCATAAATAACTTTCACACCACGTCATCTAGTTCCAAATAAGCAGAGCTAGTGCTATGAGTTCTATACAACTAATAAACATAAGTGTGTACCTATGTTTACACACTTAAATGTTTCTAAAAATCTTATAAGTCGAATCTCGTTTTAATTTAATTGCAATTGTTTAATGTTAACGTTATTATTATTAATTAAATTTTCAACACAATGTAGGTAATATTGTTATGAAATAAATTACTTACTTACTTACTTACTTTCTTATAGAAAAAAACACCCAGACACAGAACAAATGATCGTGCTCAGCTCACAAACATCATCATTAACTTATTCGACCGGGCTAATAGTATTTTTTTTTGTAGAATAATAATAATAATAATAAGCCGTTATTAATTTCCATAAGATAAAAGAAAATATATAAAATAACTATGTTTAGCAAGTTGGTTTGTTCAATACGATATAATTAATTAATATGTCATGGCCCCTTTCGGGTATTGGCCTCCTCCAGTTGCCCCCATTTTTTCCTGTCGTTGGCTGTTTTCATCCAATCTCTTCCTGCCATTTGAAGTATGTCGTCTATCCAGCGAGCTTTTGGTCTGTAGAATACTGTGACAAAACATGAAGAGGAGAAAAGTTTAAATGTATTTTGCCCGTTTTATGATACACCATTATCAGATTCATTAAATACTAAACTAACAGGAAGGAAAGACTCTCAAACAATTCCAAAAAAACAAAGTTTATATTCGTGTATATAAGGACCACAAAGGCTGCTTTAATTAGGAGAACATGTTCTGTTTGCAGTTCTTTGTAGTTAAACGATAAATAGGACATTTTTTTTCTTGTTTTAACAGATTTGTTCATTTAGCACTACAACAAAAGCTTACCTGAAGCTCCTTACAGTTTAGTTTACCCTAGTCAACCCTTTACCTTAAGTAGTGATCTTGGCGTGATGCAAATTCGAATGTTTTAACTTTTTGCTCTTTTTTGCCATAAAAATTTTACTTCGGTTCGCCAAATGCCCCAAAATAAATGATTGCAAAATTTATTTTAATTTAGGACATCGTTGAGGTCAACAGTAGACCCATTATGTAAATAAAAAACGACTTATATTAATTAATAAAAGAATAAAAACCAATAAAGCTCACAATCTTGCCGGTTGCTTCTGTAAAAGTCATGAAAACCAGAGTGAGGTGAACTGTAAATCCCTTGCATTAGTATTGAATGACAGGTCAATTTGCCTGTACTTTACCTAAATATTCACAGGGTATTTTTTACAGAACAGCACCTGCTGTATCTGAGCAACATTCTTTAAAAGAAAATATATATGATAAACAACCAATAACATTTAAATTTACTCATATATATTTCAACATACGTTTCCTTACATTCTTTTAAAACCAAAGCGCGGCTGTATTTCTAACACAAATTGTCTTCAGCTCCCAAAACGGCTATAAAACGGTGTCTATTTATAAAACTTGGTGATTTTAATATATACGAGCACTCGAGACAGAATAAACATTCTGGACAATAAAATGGGCTATAAAACTATACTAAGTTTTAAGATCCAACATCGCAATTCACGTTCAAACAAAACTTTATAAACAGTTTAACAATACACGAATAATCGATTCGTTTGTGTGTTTATCGATTGTTGAATCGATTTTTGGTATGTGGAAATTATTATGGTCTGTACTTTAAATTTATAAGGGGTTAGTTTTTGTTGGTTTAAATAAATAATGCTTTTAAAGCTTTTAAAACATTCAGTTGCCCGGAACGAATCTCAGTTATGACTTGAAAGAATTAAGAACTCTAAAGGTTGATGATATTGGCGAGTCTAAATCTGGTGAAGGAACAATGTTACTTTTTGAATGAATAATTGTAGGTAATTTATAAGCTTATCGGAAACCTGGGCTAGTATATTATGAGGTTGAAATCGCCAATCTGCCTAAAGCAAGTGAGGGGATTAACGCTCATGCTTTCTGTGTATGAGTAGAGACCTTTGCACTGCAGTCAAATAGTAATAGCTTATTGAAATTATTTTTAAAAAAAAATTCGGTTCGAACCCATGGAATCTCTGACTTTTCGGATTCCTGTGCATATTGTATAATTATCACTTGTTTTAAAAACGGTGAAGGAAAACATCGTGAGGAAACGGTCATTGGCTGGGAGATAGTTCTCGACGGGATGTCTAGCCAAGTCTAACGCCCATGGGCTGCATAAATACTCTGACATCAGGTTATACATAATATGTGTAGTCTTACCGTCTTAGTTTTGTGTTAAGTCTGTACATATAACCTGATGTACAAGAGGTGATGTGTGATGACCTGGGGCTCGAGTCTGCTATTGCAATCGTGTCTCAATGACCGGTCAATGATCGAATAATTGTCAACTTTGACAGTTTTTGTATGGGAAATGTGTCATAAGTTTGACGTTATACGTCAAAAATCGATCATTGACCGGTCATTGAGACACGATTGCAATAGCAGACTCGACTCCCAGATGTGATGTGCACAAAAAGTAGAACATTTCGTTTTGCAAACGTTAGACGCTCCAAAAGACTACATTCAACCAAATTCTCAAAATAACTTATTTTTCTTGTAAATTTCAGATTGCAGATAATGCTACAGCGTCGCAAGAAGTACAAGAACCGCACAATTCTGGGATACAAGACTTTGGCTGAGGGTGTTATCAGGATGGATCAGGTCAGTCCATACCACTTACCTATCTAATTTATATCCTTTGGAAGACTTACAACTAAAACAAGATAGAATAAGAAATTGCCAGGTGACTGACAGCTAATTAAAACTCTATCCCCTGTTCCCCTGTTAGTAAGCTAATCCATCATTACAATATTATAATACTTAGTCGAAAAAATGAACAACTTTTACAACGGTCGCAACAATTAAACCAGCTATTCCATACATTTGTTGAGTTGCGTTTAGGTACGTAAATGGATACAGCAACTTACAGCTGCTTGATTTTTGCGATCTCAGGATTTGTCCCATAATAAAAGTGGTTTATCATAGATAATTACAAACCTCTTTTTGGCTTTATATAGCACTTAAAACATCGTGACTTCGTGAGGAAACCGGCATGTCCTAGAACCAAAAATTCGAAGACATGTGACATCTACCGATTCGCACTGGGCCAGTGGGCCCGCGTGGTAGTCCATACGCAAAATACGTTGTTGTTACATTGTTAAATGCCTAAGGCATTAAGTCCGCCTTTGTACAGTTTTTTAACCGACTTCAAAAAAAGGAGGAGGTTCTCAATTCGGTTGTAAATTTTTTTTTTTTTTTTTTAGTGATTGTTATTAACCGACTTCAAAAAAAGGAGGAGGTTCTCAATTCGGTTGTATATTTTTTTACAGTACAGTACTCCGTCATTTATGGACCGATTTTCAAAATTCTTTTTTTGTTTGATAGGGTATACTAACAGATTGGTCCCATTTGTATCAAAACTCATATCTGGTGAGGGATCTTCGAGGAATTGAGGGAACTCCTCAAAAAATATAGGCACACATGCACCGATTTCAACATTTTTAGTAACAAATCAAGCATTTTCATTTAGAAAGTATCATTTGGTGAAGAAAAACTGATGAAGAAGACAGGCAACGGAACTCTTCAACGCATAACAGCAAATTATTCGCGATTGCTTTAGTCAGATGTCTATGCTGAGCTTTTGTATTTCCACAACATAACATTACGCCATTCTATTTTAAAAGGGGCCAGCAGAGATGTACAGATTAATATTTAGAGATAGAACTTCTTTAGCAATTGTTATCCAATTTCAATGATTCTTTCAAGTTTTGAAAGACTTTCTTTACATACAAAGAAACTAAAAATTACAAAATAAAAACTTTTTTACAAAAAAAACAACCGACTTCGTAAAAAAAAACTAACAGGTGAAAAATAATTCCAGTTTCGGAAGTCGGTGGCCAATAATGAACAAAACAAAACCACCAAAGCCACAGACTTCCGAAACTGGAATTATTTTTCACCTGTAAGTTTTTTTTTTACTTGTGCATAAAGTTTTAATAAATAAATAAATAAAATACGCGCTTCGACGTGGAGTTGCGGATACCAGCCCGGTATCTCTATCTTTATAGTACTAAAAATATGTTTTTATAGCTCTTACAAAGAATCCAGGACAATGGTCTAGGTATATGCTCGTAACATGTCTTCAAATTCCCACACAGTCTAACATTCACCAGCTTCCTATATTGCCCTATTCATTGGTCCGTTGCCTCGAACTACAGAACACAATTCCGATGTTCCGGATATTGTCGCATCGACACGCTTGGCTGGCACTATGATCGTATGCACACAGGTGGACACTGTTGCCCATTGTTTTACTATATGTATAATCTCTTCGACAACTGAACAATAGAGAAGAAATTCTCCTTATTGTACACTAGAAAACCTTGTAAATAATAACTTAAAGAGCTACATGGTGTTACTATGGTCGGACTTATTGCTAAAATCTCTTACAGACAACCTTTGGATGGATTTGATACTATAATTAGTACATTACTAAATGACTATCCTATAGATATCTCTGTGGTGGTGAACTTCGACAGTTTGGAATTCAACTAAGTTTCATGGGGTTTTATTCTTTTTTTGTGCATCCCTTATACCGTCAGTTATTTCTTTTACAATCAGCTATCTGCCAGTGAAAGCCCCGTCAAAATCGGTTCAGCTGTTTCGTAGAGTAGGAGATACAAACAAACAGACATTAATTTTCAAATTTCAGTGCTTCTTTTAAGTTAAAAATAGGCATTTCAATAATATTTCTTTGTATAGATGTTGAGCCTCGTCTAGTTATAAGCTGAGTCCGTTGCACTGTGCCTTGACACACTAGAGGTTAATAGGGGTCGTTGCTTCTCTCAGATCGACAGTACGTAACTATTGATTGTATTGGGGTAAATGCTTGTTATGAATGGGGCTTATAGTATAGTGCAAAACACAATGACTCTATCCATCTTTAATAACCGAATAAGCTCCAAAACTCCTGGATCGATTTGAACCATTTTTCACCTATTGACAGCTAAATTATTAGGTAGTAAGATATATTATTAAAACTATGAGGTGATGTAGGGGATTCATTCAAATAAATGCTAAAGTTTTAAGCAAAAAGTATGAAATTCACGCGGTCAATGTCGCACGAAATAGTGTCTTGATTTTTTGTCAAATTAAAATAAATATGATTTTTTTCACCTTACTCGCGTTACCGCCGTCAGAATGTCAGATAGATGATCTGTACAATAATTCGAAAAACAAGAGTCGACGCCTTGTGGCGAAACGTGATTCCACTTTGTATTTGATTTGATGATTTCATTTGTATTTTGCTTGTGGATGTTTAATAAGAAATTCTCTCTGAAAACAATAAACATAATTTGAGAAATGTTTTATTTATTAAACCCCAAGCGGACGCCGGCCTCCGTGCTGTTATTGTCTTTCTTTTCTGTCTCTAATTGACACGATTGAAAGGTTAATGTGTGTGTAATGAGACGTTTTTTTTTAAGAACGTAGGTATCCGTTGATCAAAAGCTTAGGTAGTCAAGAGATTGAAACTCAGGCGCATATCGAGTTCAATGCCAGATGACTGGCAAGGAGCAAGGTTACTCTCAATAGTCCCATCCAAAAATAGTATTCCTTTCAAATGTTAATAGCTATAAAGTTATGATCTCAGTGTTTTGGGAGTCGTAAAATGTTTCAATTTGTTCTTTGAAGGCCAGGGTAAATCTGCGGTTGTTTGTAATCGATTTCTTAATGCTTAGTTCATGGATTTGCACCCATTGTTGTGGCAATATTTTGCACAGCTAGGATTTATGGAAAGGTAACTAATAAGTACGGTCACTAACACAATATTATTAGACGTATTATTTATTAAAATAATTATTATAGCTTGAAGAAAAGGCTTATTTTTTCAATTTTCAATACCTACTAATTAAGATTTTAAAATTGGTAATGTCTTTACTTAAATTGCAATAGTTAGGAGAAAACACGAGTTAGCTGCTGTAAACACTTGAGGAGTTCCTGCGAATGTCTTTCATTTATCTTAAAATATCTAAGAGTATCTTTAAAACCCCACACTTATTACGTGTTTCATGTTGCAGACCCTGTTGCAACATGAAACACGTAATAAGTTAATTTAGATGCGAAAATTTCATAGTTAAAAAATAATTATCCCCTATTTAATAAACATAAGATTTCGTTTTTAAATTGCAACTTTGCGTCTGAACCTATTCAATAAATGTCATGGATGTTGAGACTACACTGTAAAAGTTATGCGTGTCAAATTTAGAACCTCCTCCAATTTTTGTCGCCGGACAAAAATAGCTTTTTTGCTTGAATAATGTGGAAGTCTAAGGTATTTATGGTCGTGACTGTACACAAAATTTTCCGACAGTGCTAGGTACTAAGTGTTACCGATGCTTTGACCTCGCTTTTTCGCTAAAAGAAGACCTAGTCTAGTAATCTAGTAACCGACTTACGATTGCCTGAGTTTTAGAGCTTTTTAACTAGCTTCAATCGTCGCGTCAGATAATGTATTTTAGTGATACTATTAAAAGACATTTTTAATGTGAAATTGACATGAATAAATAACAAAATGTCTTCGTTCTTAAAAGTAGTTTCACAATATAAGATTACATCTGTATTTCCCGAAGGAAATAAGTAGCTTTGGTACACTCATATTTTGCCAGGAGTTTTAGGTATATGGAGAAGAATCGGTAAGCTATACTTACACTAGTAGTTATTACGGAGAAGGAATAAGGTAACATTATTTCTTGTGTTCTTGATTTTTTTTATCATTTAAACAGACATAATAATATACTTAATTGAATGTATTATTTTTGTTTTGACATTTTTTGTATCTTTCGGTGCCTCCGTGAGACAAACACAGGCCTCATGTGCCAGAATGTTACAGAATAACATATCCGACCGATTTTAATAGAAATATGAATAGAAAAATCTACTAAACAAAAATACTGCTGCAGGGTATCGTATCAAAGTCAAAGTCAAATCATTTATTTCAATTAGGCCATTTAAAAGGCACTTTTGAACGTTAAACTTACAAGTTAAATAAAATTTAATGATTCTAGTTGCCCCTTCCAAAAGGTAGTTTTGTATGGTCAGGGTGTGTGTCGCAGAAACAGATAGTGTTTTGTTTTTCGATTCCGTACTGTAAGAAAAAAACTTCACAAAACAATTCAACCAAAACTATTTGTAAAATTTTAGTTCGTACTATCTATGTTTCCGCTATTTGCAGTTGCTGTTGACACACCGGATGCGTCCTCTAAACCCGCAGTATACATAGGTATATGTATGTTCCATACGTACAACGTACCGCGTACAGTCAACAAAAGGGACAAGTTACCACAGCAATCAGATACATAATTGATTTCTTCTTAGATATAAATGGTTCCAGATTAAAACATAATTTAAGTAATAGAAAATATATATTCTACATCAATACTTAATAGTGTAAAGAGAAATTTGATTTTTGGTTTGTTTGTTTGTAGGAATTTAATTTTAAAACTGCTGATCGATTTTAAAAATTCTTTCATTATAGGCTATTTTTAACCGACTTCAAAAAAAGGAGGAGGTTCTCAATTCGACGGTATGTTTTTTTTTTTTTCTTTTTTTTGTGTGTTTGTTACGCGATTTCTCCCCCATTTGTGAACCGATTCTCAAAATTATTTTTTTATTTGAAAGAGTATACTCCCGAGGTGGTCCCATTTTAATTTGGTGAAGATCTGGTGCTGATCTTCGGAGATATACAATGGAACTCTTCAAAAATAGACGGCAAATCTGTCGTGATTGCTGGAATCGCTTGGATATTTATTGTTTATACAACATCATGACGTATCATCACGCTTGTATGCTCTGAGGGGTATGCAGATGTGTACAATATACCTAGATTTCGACAGTTAGGTATGTTAAGTTTCATTTATTAGGGATAAGTGGATAACCCTATTACCATGACATGTATTGTTAACAAATAACAATATAAACATAAATTCATGGCAAATATTTGTATGGGAACAACTAAAAATGAAAAAATAAAAATCTTTTTTGCAAAAAATAAAACCGACTTAAAAAAAACACTAGCCGGTGTAAAATAACTCTAAATTCGGAAGTCGGTGGCCCATCATGAATAAGACAAAACCACCAAAGCCACAGACTTCCTAATTTAGAGTTATTTTACACCGGCTAGTGTTTTTTTTAAGTCGGTTTTATTTTTTGCAAAAAAGATTTTTTATAAAAGCTACAATAGTGTTGAAGGGGTGTTAAAGTTTGAAAGAAAAAGAACAAAATTCACGCAAACGAAGTTGCGACCGAAGAATTAATTTATAAAATTGAATTTCAATCGAAGAATTCTATTGGTTTTTAAGAAAACTTCAACTATATCTGAGGACCCCGCTAACCTATCTCTTTCGTTGACTGTACATACACATTGATAACACTAAAATTAGCCGCTTAATTGCAGCGCCCTCATCAAGGCTGGCAGGACATTTGCCTGTAATTAGTGAGTCATTGCTAATTGCGCCGTCCAACGGGATTAATATAGTTTTCTCTTATTAACGTTTTTAAGTGGCACTAGTGATGTTGACGTGGTCCGGCTCTGAGCGGACGACCTGTTTATTATGTCGAGTTAAATAGATTTATCTTTATTATTTACTAGCTTTTGCCCGCGGCTTCGCCCGCGTGAATGTCGAACTTCCGTCCCTTATGTTTTTCCTTTAAGGGCTGAATTTCCAAAAATCGTTTTTTAGTGGATACTTACTCTTCACTAAGAACACCCCTTCAAGTTTCATGTCTCTAATACCAGCGGTTTGGGCTGTGCGTTGATATATAAACGTAATAATTTTAGCATAATACTTCCGGATAGACTACTTTCAAAGTTGATCCTTCCGGTATGTACCCGGTATGTACCCGGGAAAGAGCGCCGTACAAATGACCATGTGTAAAACAACTGAGACTAAGATCAATCTGCCCAGACGTATTGATTACAACCGTACCAAGTTTGGTTAAAATCCCTAGAATAGTTTCTGAACTATGCGTGCACATACAGACAGACAGACAAAACTTTTACTGATTGCATTTTTGGCATCAGTATCGATCACCATCACCAATCATCCTCCAATATTAATTTTGAATATATATTCAATGTATAGTATGTGTGATAGCCCATTGAATTGTATAGCGAGCGATATTGTATCTTAAGATAAAATATTATAATATCTTAACCGTGTGCAGCGCCCCTTGGTGAACTCCACTGCGGGTGACGTAACCTACGACAAACTTATTATTTGCGGTTGGTACAGTAGTCGGGTCTAAGGATCGAACCGCAAAATTAAGTTTGTTTTTCCGGGATAAAAAGTACCCAGTGTGGTGCCCAGGATATTAAGGAATAAGTATACCAAGTTTCATCGTAATCGAACCGGTAGTTTTTGCGTGATACCTGAACATACAGACAGACAGACAGACAGACAGACAGACAGACAGACAAAAATTTTTTTAATCATTTTTTTGGGTTCGGTGTCGGTCTAGTAACACCCCCTGCTATTTATTTCTTTGATATTTTCAATGTACAGAAATTTTACTTCTACAGATTTATTATATGTATATTATATATAGATTTATTGAGTACTTCAAGCACGCTAATGTACAAAGACGGACCTAATGCCATAGACATTTTGTACCAGCCTAAACTTTTAGGAGATGCAGAAAAAAGCGGTAGTAGGTGCAATTGCTGTTGCTAGTTTTTTCTTGCTTTGGCAGTCTAGTGGTCGCAAGAGCTACTCTTGCAAGGCGCCTTGGATTAGATTCCCAAATTGGACTAAGTACAGACGCCAGCACATCAAGTTACCCCAATGTGTCAAATTTTTTAAATCGTTTTTCAACTTTATGTCAAACAGAATAAGGTTCATATTCAATTGGGAAAATTTGACACATTGGAGTAACTTGATGTGCTGGCGTCTGTACTTGGACTTTCCCCACTAGAAATTCTCAGTAAATAAATGAATTCCACAACTCTCACACAACACCATCTAGACCTAAGCTAAGCAGAACTTGTGTTATGGGTACCTACTAAATAACTGATAAACTACTAAATAATTTTAAATACATAAATATTACAGATATATTAGTCCCAGACCACAGAACGAATGATCGTGCTCATCACCCAATCATTTGTCCTGGGTGGAAATCGACCCGACTAAAATCTAATATTATTATTAGACTGGCCTGTTGCTCTAGACCAACAGGCCAGTCACTAGTCAGTAACTGCCTGGAGTCAACACCAGTTGACGTCAATAAGCTCGCCTCCTAGTACTTGTGGCTCGAACGTAAGTGATAAAATATGGGTCTAACCCAAGCAACCAAATAAAACAACTTAACTCATCCCTGGCAAGAAACTCTTGTTTGTTCTTCACTCAAAAACAAAATAGGTAGGTACACTGATGCTAGCACATCAAGTTACCCCAATGTGTCAAATTTCTTTGAATGTTTTTCAACTTTATGTCAAATAGGATAAGGTTCATATGTAATTGGGAAAATTTGACACATTGGGGTAACGTGATGTGCTGGTGTCTGTACATAGTGGGCTTAAAATGCTGATTTGCTGTTTGAGAACCTATGTTCTATAATCGGTTAGAATCTTAAATAGGTTCTTTTTTATATTATTTATAATAGGTTCTCAAACAGCAAATCAGCTTTTTATTAAGCGAGTCTCTAATGTGCTCTTATCTAAGCCATTTGTGTTAGATAGAATTAGAATGACGATATATATATAACCTAACCTAACTCATCATACCTATCCTATAGCGAACCTAACTACCTAACCTAACTACCTTACTGAATTGCATTGATTTTGAAAGATACTTATCACATAATTTTAAAGTGTCTTACTGTGCTGCTTGTCTCTATGGTGCTTACAATTCTAAAGTAAGTTGTAGTTTTTGAAATAGTAATAGTAAGAGGTAATAATTGAACCCGATTGTATGTCATCCATACATAAAGAGTAAGTACTACTTACTAGTTTAGATTGGTATCACTGTATTGAATTTATAGATTTTTTATGACACTCAATTGTTTAATGCTTTCTAATATTTTCGTTCAGTAATAAGACTGAGGATCAGGACACTTGGAACGTCGCAATTCTCTTTAAAATAAGTCCCATGTGAAAAGCAGCTTCTGTTTCTTTATCTGTGACTAGCTGTTGCCAGCGGTTTCGCCCGCTACAACTCAAAAAATATTCCACGGGAAGATATAATCGGGATAAAATGTGTTAATCTAGATTATAAACTATATGTCATCTAAATTTTATCCAAATCCGTTCAGTAGTTTTTGCGTGAAAGAGTTACAAACATCCATTCATCCAAACAAACTTTTAAGTTTATAATATTAGTTAGATGTCAATCCCAATGCATATGATTTGTGCCTTCCATGTGCATCACTTAGACAAAGTTACCTCAGAAAACAGACATTTTCTTTTTGAGTTTCGCAGTGTAACTTAACGGATATCCCACAATCATCGCCAATTATATTAGTAGAGGTAAAACACAAATAAATTGACCAATTCAAAACATTGACGTATCCTCATTGTTTTGACCTATAAATTCCGAGGTACATTGATTATCCTGTTAGCTAGTCTAGTTCGTTGACCGGTAATCGATGTACAATTTTGAGCCGGTCAACAGTTCACCACTAATGTGTGTAAATTACGAACCTCGGGTGGTTTCGAGAATCGATGTCTACACTATTATCATTATGCATCTAGTACGTGAGCAGTATTTGTGCAAAATTCATTGCGATTAATAAATAATGAAATGATAAAAATAATATATGATGATAATGATTTGAATATTATCACGGTTTATGTACCATCTCTTCTACCAATTTGTACACCACGATATTATTATGCGGCTGAACATGTCAGAACTATTTTGAATATTGTTATTATATTGCTTGCATTGACCACCATGTTAAAATAAATAATTTTTAATGTACTTTACTTTATTTTATTAGTATTCCTGACAATTTATTTGAAATCAGCACATCGTTCACAACTTTCGTCCGCGTGAATTTCCTACTTTTCCTATTAACTTTGTCATTGCCTCGACCCCTTCGTAGTTATGAAAATAAAATATAGCCTATGTTACTCGGTGATAACATAGCTTTCTAAAAGTGAAAAAAATAATAAAATCGGTTCAGTAGTTTTTGATTTAAATCCCTAAAAAAAAACGAAATAAATCTTTCTTGTTTATAATATTAAAATGGAAGTATGGAAATTGATTACGCAATCAGAGTGCCTAGTGCAAGTTTGTTTTACGTTAACGCGATCGACACGTTTATGACGTTCGGCGCTCCGATTGGCCCGCTCCAAGCTTTTAACCAATCAGAGAGCCAAACGCGGTGAACGTTTTGATCGTGTTAGCGTAAAAACAACTCGCACTTAGCGCACAGTAGTCAGTAGTCACTTATGTTTTTGTATGGGTAATGAGTTGGTCAACAATTTAACTTCATGCGACGTTGAAAATTACCACTCTTTACAAATGCACGGTAACTATGCAGTTAAGGGCAGTTAGCTGTTTGTCTGACATCCTGACATGGACTACATAAAAGGTGTAAATTGAAACATCTGAAAACCTCGTTAGACATCGTTGTATATAGTAAACATTTAAAACAACTATTTCAATGTTCCGCCGAGTTAAGCGAACATAGAATGGATGGTGCTGCAATTCTAATTATCTTGATTATTATACACCTTAAAGACTAACACTAACATGGGGTGTTACAATAGGTAACCTTATCGCTAAAACACCTACATAGTCTTTCTCCATCAAGTCCCTCCAAAGGTCGTCTGTAAGAGATCGCTTTTAACGATAAGGCCGCTCATTATAATACTACGAAACTCTTTAAGATTTTATGGTGTTCTTACAATAAAGAGTATTCTATTTTTTTATATTCTTATGTGACTGATGACGGTAGAAAATAAAATACCTTTTGTTATTGGCAAAGTTCTTCTGCACTATTAATTTTGACTTATTATTTAATTGTTTTGGGTTATGGCATTCGCAGGTCAACCTAGAAAGGTTTCGGTGGCTTCCCCGGATTTTTCGCCTTAAATTACTTTTAGGGTCGCTAAGGTCATCTGAAGCCCTGACCTTGAACTACTCTTAGGCTCTCTAAGTTCGATTTGGGGTACGGACCTTGGCATAAGGCTTCGCTGGAGTAGGGCAGCAAGGAGACAGACTGGATACAATATAAGCAAATATTTTTTTTTACATGTATTATACTGCCTTGGATCATTTCAATGCCCTGGTCGGGCACAGTGTGTTGTTAGGTCTTGATTAATGGCAGAGTTCGTGTTCGATTGAGCATATCTTAAGATGGCAATCTATATCTCTGTATGTTGTTAATAATTTCAGCTCTCCTTTCCTCAGGTGCTGCAACGCTCAATGGACATGGAGTTGGAGCTGACAGGAGTTGGTGGCAAGGTTGGCGCCGCTGCTGGCCAGCCGGTAGCCAAGCTGACCATCACCGGGCTTGCTTCCACGCCCGTAGATCATGACACCAAGAACAACAATACTTTGCTTATTACTGGTGAGTTTACAATCCCCTGCCGAATGGTTAACAATTGTGTAATTGCGATGCTAATTCCCTTCTTGTCAAACTAAACTTAATTAAGTCTATTTTCATCTTTTTCACTCTGATACAATAGGAAATGGATGAACATATACTTACAAGAGCTTTAAATTTAAGTTGAACTTAAGTTTTCACACTGACTTTGGTTGACATTTCGAATGACCAAAAGTGTAGCGAAGTTCCGGGAAAATACTAGTTTGGCACTTCGGACATACGTCACCGTCTGTCTCTTTTCTAAAACTGTAAGTCAGTAAGTCTGTGACGTTAAAGTTGTGAATAAAAAGCTGTTGAGTTTAATATCAATAAGTAAATAAATAAGAGATGTCAATTCTCTAAATTTGTATTAGGTTTAGAACAAGTTTTTTTTTTTATTGGCACCACTGCCAATATTAAAAACAATATTCCACACAGTGCATATTACTGGCTGAAACTTTGATAAGAATTATTATGAAGATTCAAAGAATTGAATGTTTAGTTGGGTAAACCAGTAATCATTGAAACAGTTACCTACGCAGCAATTATCGTAGCATTCCTAGCAGATGGCGTTCTGTAGTCAAAATCAAACCAAAAGTCATCTTTTCAAATTAGGCTGAAGATCAGCACTTTTTGAATGTCAAATTACATAAGACCCCGTAAAACCTGCCTGTCGCCACTTCCTAGTGTTTTTGCTGGGAAGAAAAAGTGGCGGAGGAAACTACCCAGCAAGTATTAGTATTATGTGTATTAGTAGTAGTTTCTGCCTACCCCTAACTTCTGAAACTCCTCGTTTTCCAGAACGCGGCTACTCGGACGAAGAAGAGGAAGGTGAATTCAGCTCAGTGGAGGAAGCCGATGAGATGACGTACGGGGCCCCCGCCAGGCGGCGCGCGCATCGACAGCTGGCCTTCAACAAAACTGATCTCTCTTATACCAAGGTAATAAGGACTATAATCGTGTATAAATGCTTTTGTATACAGCGTGAACTTTTGTCGTTTTTTCTTGTGTAAAGCTCTCAGACTAGGATTATTTATTTATTTGAGCCAGTATGTAAAGTTTTCAATTTATTAGAAGATTAATTTACTTAGGTAAAGATTTATTAGAATATTTTTTTGGTATTCGTTAATTACAGTAAAGAGATTTTGCCAAAAGGGCCTGCCTTTTTTAGTAAAAAATATAAAAAAAAAATCTGCATGTTTATATAATACGCTTTTGCTTCAGGGAGCTTTCCATATTTACCATGTTTTTTTATCATTTACAGGCCAACGTTTATACTGAAATAATTTATAATAATTTTATTTATAGCTTATAAATATTTAAGTAGAAGATAAAGCTCCTATAAGCTTGTGCGTAATAGGCGTTGCATTGCACGCAGTTGTCCCGTTCTCGTGACTTGAGCTTCATGGAGCGCGAGCGAAAGAGACAGAGCTATATACACTCTAAGGCGAACGACAGGGACAGCGACAGTGAGCTAGAGAACGCGGCCGCGAAACGCAAGGGCAGCCGCGGGAAGCTCGCGGTGAGCGCTTGCGCATGCACGCTTACTATAGGTACATTGTATGAGAATAGAAATTGTGCCAAACAGTCTTATTTCTGAATATCTTGGTATTTGCAAAAAAATCTAAAATGCATGTGTTGTACGGGTGCCTTGAACAGGCATTTTCGTCAGGTACAGTAACACTTCGGACTAATCCTAAAACTACTTTTATCGTTTACTTTCATAAACTATTTGATTGTGTGATGAAGTTTATTTATCCTACTTAGGTATATGGTGTTTGCATGTTTTCCATTTTGGCGTAAAATCTGATCACTTCTGATCTAAAAGGTTTTATTGAAAAGTGAAAACCTTTGGGGTTATTGTACCCATCATTGTAGACAACTTTTGCTATGGGACCAGCGCTAAAATAAATCAGCTATTAAGTACAGAGGCCAAATTTCTTTGATAGTTTTTGAACTTTGTTGCAAACCCAATAAGGTTCATATTCAATTGGGAAAATTAGCCAGTTTACGTCACAGCAGATTTTTTACGCGGTTTCGCTGTTGATACCATAGTGAAAATTTCCCATCTATTACCTACATTGTTTTGATATGACCAGCTACCTACATAATAAAATTGCACTCTTCACTATCTATAAACCTTCTAACAATCACAAAAAGAACTATTTAAAATCGGGTGTTCTAGCGAAATTGAACTTTATGAACATCGACACAAGGCTGAAAATTTCTATTCTCATACCGTAGCGATGTGGTCTTTTAGTTTGGAATAGCATGCATCATGTAGTTAGTTAGTAGTTTCTCTTTCGAACTATTGTATTATTTTAAGGGAACATCTCAAAAACTAGGTAATCTTTCATAGAATCTTCATTAATGATTTACCTACATAAAAAAATGGATACCTACTTACGTATTTCTTATTTTTTTACGTAGGTTTTTTTTTTTTTTTTTTTTTTTTTTTTTTTTTTTTAATTTATTTACCATTTTACAAAAGAATCTTATTATCTATCTTATTTTAAATAGCAACCAAAAACCACTAAGGTTTAAACTAGTGCTATTAATCTATCTCAATATCGCAACAAATTATTGAGGTTTTATTTTATATGCGTATGTTACTGTCGATTAACAATTCATAAAAAAAAAATTAAACAAACATTCTTAAATAATACTTAAGTAATATTGCTTAAGCTTACATTTAATATTTTTGGGTGTAATATTTTTTTTTATTTCTGACGGTAGACTATTAATGAGTCTCGGTATAATATACCCGGTAGTTCGCTCGCCATACGCATTGTTGGCGGGCTGTGTACGAAGCCTAGTGAGCGAAGTGTAGGTAGGCACCTACGTAATCAAAACAATAACGGTGTTTGTTACATTGCGTCAAAATGTCGCGTGACGTCATGATATTGCATAGGTACAGACGCCAGCACATCAAGTTACCCCAATGTGTCAAATTTTCCTAATTAAATATGAACCTTATTCTGTTTGCCATAAAGTTGAAAAACGATCAAAGATATTTGACATATTGGGGTAACTTGATGTGCTGGCGTCTGTACATAGGTTTATACTGGATTTTGACGTCACAATTGAAACTCAAGTATTTTTCCATCAAATAAGCTAATAATATACATGTCTATTATTATTTATGTGTTAATAAACAGTCGCGTCGGGACACACTGGAGCGCATTTCAAGATGTGAGAAATTCAGACTTTTAAACAATAGTTAAGTTTCATAATTTGCTTGGAATTTATACTGAATGGAAATCTGTTAGATCCGCGCATATTCCTCGTTCCAAGCAGTATAAATTCCATGCAAATATGCAGCTTAACTTTTGTGCAGAAGTCTGAATTTCTTTTAGCACAGTGTGAAATGCACTCCGGCGCAACCTGTTTGGTGGAAATCATACATGTATTTTCTCAATAAACAGAACCGGAAATCTAAACCGTGACCTCTGGCTTTCTCTCACGATAACAAAATGGCGTCATATCATTTAAGCAGTATAAACATTATGTCACGTTGTTTGTTAGCTTATCATAGC
The DNA here is from genome assembly GCA_921972225.1 of Euplexia lucipara. NCBI lineage: Eukaryota > Metazoa > Arthropoda > Insecta > Lepidoptera > Noctuidae > Euplexia > Euplexia lucipara. The sequence continues at coordinate 16,635,837 of OV179161.1, read as the reverse complement.
TAGATTAGATTAACTATACCCAAGACAGTCAGTAGCGTTCGGTCCATGGAGGTGAAAACAGTATGTATTGGGGTGCATCTATGTATATGTGTTTATGTAAAGTTGGTTGTGGATATAATAATTGTGTGAAGTGTTGTGTGTTTTTTGTGTTGTAATTGTGTCTTTAGCTGTGTGTATAATGTTAAAATACTTCCTGATTACTACCCATACCTACTGATACGGCTAGCCTGCCTTATCCCACTGATGAGCAAAGGCCTCTCCCCATGACTTCCAGTTTTTTTTCGATCCAGGTCTAAAGTGGGGCACTGGTTGTTGAAATTTGTCCAAGTCGTTCCGCCATCTTCTTAGGAGTGTGCCGCGACGCCTTCTTGCTGTGTCAGGGATTCACGTGGTGGTTATTTTGGTCCATAGCTCATTAGGCGTACGGCAGACGTGGCCTGCCCAGTTCCTCTTAACCTTTGGTATGCCGTAACGTGGATCCACTCGAGACACAATTGCTTTTTAATTGTTTCTATAATTACTGCATACGAGTGTTTAAGTTTGGCGGCCTAATGGGTTCCTTTACATGGCAAACGACATCGCGGTACGCCCAGCCGAAGATGGCTAGACTAGCTGCACTCCTTCAATAAGGATTAGTCCCAAAGAAATAAAAAAGTTTGACGGAGAGAGGTAGAAGGAAAGTAGGGAGGCTTTCATAATAAATAATAATAATAATCTAATGTTCGGATGTGTGTCGTTGTCCGTTCCACTCTGGATAGATACAATATGTCAAAAGTGAGTTTTTTTTTTTATAAAGTCCTTAGGTACAGACGCCAGCACATCAAGTTACCCCAATGTGTCAAATTTTCCCAATTAAATATAAACCTTATTCTGTTTGACATAAAGTTGAAAAACAATCAAATAAATTTGACACATTGGAGTAACTTGACGTGCTGGCGTCTGTACCTATTCGGTGATAGTCGCAGTGATTTACACAATCTTGTAAGACCTAAATAAACATCTTTTAGTGTATATCGTCACTTATCTTCGTTATAATTATCTCATTATGCACCAAACTATGCGCAAGGCCAACGCGGCTATGTTTTAATGGTTGCACGTGTCCTCCTTTGTTTTGTGTTATTGTTTTTTAGGAAACAATATAAAAACAACTTGTATTGCTAGTGTCAATACAACCGTATCGAACTTTATGCTTGATAAGATTAATTGTAAGAAAATACAATGAAAAAGGTCGCATTATCGGTCTTGATAAGATTTCATTAATACTAGCATCTACCGGCGACTCTTCGGCGTATATCTTAATAAATAAAATAAAGTAAAAAAATAATCATCAATATCTGTACAGGAGTTTCTGCGTAAAAGAGTCACAAATACACATACAAACATCCTAACAAATTGTACATATAGTACCTTATAGTAGGGAGTAGAAGAATTCCGAGTGAAGAAATAGGTTTAGTTATCAAAAACGGTCAATGAATTTTGAATTCAACTCAATTTTCATTAGTCATTCATTGAAAAGAAAACAATAATAAATGTAACAGCAAGTAAAATTCAATTATAGTATTGCGAATAAATATTTAAATGTGTTTTAAGGAACGCACTTATTTGCCTCTTTATCACAGTAACAAAAACCTTCATTAGTTACGTCACCTAGATACCGTAAAAACTGAACTATCATTAATTTCACGCACTACAGTAAATCAAGTATAAAATACCTCATTTCGACCTTCTCACCAAAAACAAAAGCAACGCGTGTCTAACGTTACACATCATGTTACAGCAACGCAACCTGAAGCAGAAGTTCGCGGCGTTGCTGCGGCGGTTCCGCGTGCCCGAGGAGCTGTCGGAGCGTGGTGCCACGCGGGACACACATCACGCGCAACATGACATCGATGAACTGTTCCAGGTAGGGTTACAGTACATGTTGCTTACAATAAATGTTATTAACTTGGTTGATTGTGTTCACTAGCGCTACTGGGACCATTCTCTTTGGTTTTTTTTTTAATTTTTTCTAACATTTTTTTGAAAGTGGAAGCTTCGTATCAATCAGGTCCACTAGTGTCTGGTGTTTTTGCTGAACTGGATCTATTTGGCGCAGCCGCAGGGCACTTTATTCTTTGTTTTGGTTTCTTTTTTAGTTATTTCTTTTCTTTTGTACTTTATTTATTATCGTGTACCTGTGTTGTGTCAAATAAATGTGTTTTCTTTCGTATTTGTACCCGTGACTTGAAGCCCGCCACCAGTTTCAACGTGTAACTTAATAAAATTTAAATTATCATATTCTTTAGGAACTAGAATCCTTATCATGCGGTGAGGGCGAGGACTCAGGTCCGGATCAGATGGATACCATCAGCATTGGCTCCACCCCCAAACCCTCGCTGAGACCGTTCTTCAGCAGCTCCAGAAGCCTGGCCAACCAGGAACACCACAGGCATTCCAACGGTACGTACCTACCAGTGACATAATACAATGTCAGAAATATTGTAAGAAAAAAAAAAACAAAAATGCCTAGCTCTCGGTCTATTTTTTGAAGATTGTTTACAGTTTCTGAAAAATTAAACTCACATTTTTGTGATATTGTATTATATTATATTTTTTTTGATTTTGTTAATTTGGATTACTTATAATTTTTTTGGCAATAAAGTAATGTTAATTTTAAACCGTTTTTCATTTCTTGAATCCTTCAAATAGTTTAATACTTGAAGCGAAACGTGACATTTTGAACAGTTAACTTAATGAGTCAAAACTACACTGGTCTCGATCTTCAAAACCTAGACGAAGAGCTACACAACACATACAAACAGCCATCCATATAAATAACAATTCTAGTGTAAGGTTAACTATATAATCAGTAACATTATAATTGCCTGAGCATCAGAGCATAATATATATATTCATATATTCGAAGAAGCATTGTGTGACGTATACGCTTCACTTTTGTTTTTGCTTACATACATTTTAATGGAAGACATTATATGTTGAGATATCTTTTATGTTTTGTTTTGTAACGCTGTGTGCATTAGATTAGTTTGTGTGCGAGGTGGAATACTACTAACATGAGTAACATGTAAATTGGACACAATTCTGACAGATTTCAAATTAAATTAAATTAAACAGTCTAGTGAGGGAGCTACAAATGAAAATCTATATCCAGCCCAATGCAACTTTGTCAAACAAAGTCGCAAAAAATTAAACTATTTCAAGTCCCTTTGATCCTAACTAAAAACTATACACGAAGTGGTGGTCACCGCATAACATTATACCATTTTCTGTTGTAAAATAAACCAAATTAAACAGACTTACTAAATATGAAGTTGTTCACTCCTCATGGCACTCTGCCTCCCATATCACACACTACCTCGGTATTCCACGTTGCACGCGTGTGACTGAAGGCGGCGCATGCGCAGTGGTGCGGCACGCCAGCGTGGCGTCGGGCGCCGAGCTCAGCGCGCTGCGGGAGAGGCACCGCGCCACCGTGCCGCTCACAGGTACTCATGGACTCTGCGCTCTATGGTTTATGGGCCTGTACACTAATAGGGGGACGATAAATATTGACCATAGACAAAAACATTCAATACTTACTATACGACGGGACACCACGAACAAAATTTTCATCCGATATTTGTGTCCCAAGTGGACACAAGTCAATGAGTTATATTATTCTATTCAATATTGCAATATTATTCTAGATGGCGTTACTTAGACATGGAATCACAGTTTCTATGACATTTATTAGCATGTCCTTTCTAAAGTATCTAAAATCTCTTGGACCATAGACACAGAAACACCTCGCTCGAGACGGCTTTGCCAATACTTTCCATTCAAACGAAGCCTGTCAATGAGTATCAAAGATTACCAGTGCCCTAAGTGCGAGTTATTTTTACGCTAACGCGATCAAAACGTTCACCGCGTTTGGCTCTCTGATTGGTCAAAGGCTTAGAGCGGGCCAATCGGGGTGCCGAACGTCATGAACGTGTAGATCGCGTTAACGTAAAACAAACTCGCACTAGGCACTCTGTATAAAAACGCACAGCCCGTGACAATTCTTACTGTCATTGTGACAGTTGAAACTTGAGCTCAGCGCAACTTTCGCGTATTATAGCTATTATTGCTGGTGGTGTCTCTAGTCGCTGCTGGCACAGTAATTCCATGCTCTGCTATATTGACGATGCAAAGTTAAAGATCAGGCTTAGAGTAGACTTACAGTCTCATAATTAGGAAAGAGTAAAAAAATAGCACATATTGTGTCCACCCCTTTCTTTGTGTAATAAGAGGGAGAAATATTGATATAGCTTGAATTTAGTTCAGCTTGTTAAAAAAGTGGTCTACACCAATTATATCGGACATACATCGGTCTATAGTTTGAATCCAGGGATAAGTTATCTACAATCTGCCTCAAGTTCGAACACGTTCTTGAAAATCAAACTATATTTACACCGTCAAATATTTATTCGTCCCCGTCTATTACGGTTCTCAAAGAGTAAGGTTGAATTTCACCAATAAACTGAACGCAAGTGGCATGTCAAAAGTTCATTGTCAATTTTTTTTTTGGAATATTGACATTGACAGCTTGTGAACGCAGTTTGAATTTGCGGCGTTCATAATTAATTGGTGCAATCCGCCCTGAGTTATATCATATTTGTTGGAGATTGTGACATACCTACCCCTTAATCATAAAAATAAATACATAAATCATAAAATTTTAACCTTCTGTAGATAATTACTTCCCACTTTTATATCCTTATTTATTTACTTTAGTTCTTTCACAATCTCTTACAAGTTACATAATGTTTAGTTATTATGACTATTAGCCTGCTTCTGTCTGTTAATTTATGTTATTATTATCACTATCACTGCTTTCTGTCTTCACCCGTCGCCGCTCGATACAATCGGTACGGTTGCATGGTTTGATCAACTGTATTTATTACTTATTAATTTTAAACTTTTCTTTCTAACTATTTTAATTATGCACTGTGCCTAAATACCTAATATTTAATCATTTCAGAAGTTAACTAATTGGAATAAATTTAATTTTCAAAATTCAGTGTTCGGTTATGTACAGGATGATACGTTTCACAAATTTTGTACACCTCATTTGATAAATTGATATTATATCAAACTTATCCTAAATTTATGCTTTACTATTTATTTCCTGTTGACAACACATACAGGATGAAAGGGAAAACCGGATGCACATCCGGATACCATGTCTTCAGTACATAATCTTAGACCCCCTCCACAGCTGAAATTTTTTGTCGACATTTCCAAATTTTGTTTTTATGTTTCCAAATTAGACTTTGAATGTAAGATTCGCCTTGGTTACTTTTTAAGAACATATCATTCAGTGTGGCCATACTTAGAAATATTGATTTGCTCAACTCTTTAAACAGTATAGTTAAAATAGTCCAGTCTGTTACTTTTCTTTAAAATCTAAAGTAACAGACTGGTTGCTCCTTAAGGATTACTCTTACACGGAGTCTTTACTAACGTATCTTGTGTAATGCACTCACATATCCACACAAACACCACTCACATACACAAACACACAATCACACACACAATTAAATTTTTGCATATCATACAGCAGAATGACACAGTCTACTTTTTAAGATAAGTTTTTGTTGATTTTTGTTAACCTAAACCGTAAACTACCTCTTAAAATACAGGTATAGCCTAGCTTAAGAGGTAGAATCTTATTTTGTACAGAATTCGCAACATAAACTTGAATATATTTTAAATGTTAAACCTTTTAAACTCTGTATGTTTTTTGGACAAATAAAGATTATTATTATTTATTAATAACGTCAGAAAAGAAACGCAAAATAATTGAAACAAGCTGACGAAAAATTTCAACGCTGGTGGGCCCAGGATCTTGTACGGAACTCATGGTTTCTGCGTGATATCCCTTTCATCAAAATCCCAATCTTTCTTAAAAATTAAAAACCTATTTGCTTCTCTAAACTTCTTGCTCATAAAGTTTATGACGTCAGAATCGGAAGCGATCAGGAGTTCAGCTGGCGACGAGCGCGCGAGTGATGGTAACAGCGATGGAGACGCGACCATCGACGCGCCCGTCTCAGGCGCATCTGTGTCCAGTTCCCCACCTAACGAGATCAAGTTGAGGGTAAGTGGGACATAACATTTACCACTAGCTGTTAGTTGAGCAGTAATTTTAAATAGCCTCGTGTTGTGACCGGCGGACTGCCAAGAATAGGTCTCGAGTTAGAACCCAAGGTAAGGAACCCTTAGATTTAGACTTCTCGGATACACGTGCGTATTCTATTATTACTTGCTTCAAAAACGGTGAAGGATAGTATCGTGAGGATATCGGCATGCCAGGGGGATATTTTTAGACTACATGTGAAGCCAAGTCAAAATACTGGCAAAGTAAGAAAGATTCGCTTTGTTCGGTGGCTTCAACAAGTCCCGAGGGCCCAGTTAGACGATGTGAAAATAATCGCTCGGCCGCCGCGAGGTGACACGTACATCTTTCTTTTTAAAGCAATTTAAACTTTATTGACCAGGCCACAATGTACAATTCTTAGCAGTGACCAAACCGACTCCAATAAGCCGCCATAATCTCATACGTCTTCTATTTGATTTTCAGGCCACGAATCCTAAACAGAAAACTAAGGTATTCCTTTGTTTCAGGAGGATAAGCGATCAAGGTTATTCCGTAGCGCGACCAGTGGCGGTAACCTTATACCGGGGGGCGGCGTGACGCGTAAGAAGAACTCACTTGTAGTGGGGGCTGAGAGACCGCTGTCTGCGCATGAGTTGCCGGCGCAGAGTCCTACTACGTTAGAGGTAAGTACGCAATGATGTGTGTAAAAACTTGACCTAAATGTCGCGTCGCGCCGTCAACGGACGCGTGCGTGCTTTAGTGTGCCGTTTTTGAAGATCGAATATTGTTTGGGTAACCTATCTATTTACTTATAATATAATTGGAGATACGTCAAACAATTAGATCTACCTCAAGGAAAGGTGAAGCTGAAGAAGAATTGAACTGATAAATCTTATTTTTGTTTATCACTGTTAAGTTGAAAGTAACAGAGAATTTATTCGTGTGATTCTAATACTAGTAACACTATTTATTTGCATACATGTAGAATTATTTCTGACTCCATAGTGTAGGTACTTTTTCAAAAAATAGAATAGAAAGGAACTTGTTTCTCCCGTAGCGACATCTATCTCGCCACATACGAACTAATGACTGATATCCTACATCGCGATATTAAAGTTATCCGCGCGATTTTAACATATCCTGTAAGTTCCCGATAAAATTCCCTCTCTAGACGGAGGATCCACCCTTTTCAATGGTGGATGAGGAACTTTACACCCTGTACTTCATACATCAAAACTCTTTTGTCTAACCTTTCTCCTTTTTTTACACAGCTTTATGCTACAAATATCTATTTTAATTTTAATTTTGAATTTTCGTAATTATTTTATTCATTAAGTTTGATGGTTCTTTAACCCTAGCCTCGTCGCACATGGGCCGAGCAGGTGTCCCGGCTGCTAGGCGAGGAGGCAGCGGGCCCCGAGTGCGTGGCGCTGTGCGGGGGCGGCGCGGGCGCGGGGGGGCAGGGCGCGGCCGCCGCGGCGCTGCACGCGCTGGCCGTGCCCGCGCTGCACGCGCCGCACCCTGCACCCGACCCTAGACCTCTGCTGCATGCGTTATATTCACGGGCTAAGCAGTAAGTACGACTATCTTACTCTTTCACACATGTTCGCCGTCTAAAGTACTTGCTCTTCACTTGTTTCACATTAACATCTGTAACGACACCTATATCGCATCGTGAGAACTACATCTGATGTCACTAGTCCTACATCGCGCAAACAAAGTTGACGGGTAGACTACAGCCGTCTACCCGTCTGGCTAGTGGATTCTCCCTGACGAACTTACACATTGTTCCTCGTATCTCTAAACACTAACAGCCGAGTCCTGATATGGCTGGACACATCACTCTCAAAATTGAGATGTCGGTTCCAGACACATGGTTTTTGGACCGCCTTTTTGTTACGCTGAAATTGTTGAACAAAAAAACTCATTAAGTAATTGAACTACTTACGTTTTTAATGGGTTAATTCGAAATATTGTTTAACAAATGTTTGATTACCCATATGATATAAATATAATATAATGGGACATTTTCCGCAGAAGCTCTCGTCGATCTTGCATCCGCGTGGCCATCTGTGGTGGAGACGCAGCCGCTAGCGCCGCCCTGCGCGCGCACGCCGAGCTGGCGGCGCGGCGCCCGCACGACGTGCCCAACGTGCGCTTCTACTTCGTGCCAATAGGTCAGGCTCCTCACGTACCACACTGTTATGCACTACTATTGTAGTTCAGCGCCGCCCTGCGCGCGCACGCCGAGCTGGCGGCGCGGCGCCCGCACGACGTGCCCAACGTGCGCTTCTACTTCGTGCCAATAGGTCAGGCTCCTCACGTACCACACTGTTATGCACTACTATTGTAGTTCAGCGCCGCCCTGCGCGCGCACGCCGAGCTGGCGGCGCGGCGCCCGCACGACGTGCCCAACGTGCGCTTCTACTTCGTGCCAATAGGTCAGGCTCCTCACGTACCACACTGTTATGTACTACTATATGTAGTTCAGCGCCGCCCTGCGCGCGCACGCCGAGCTGGCGGCGCGGCGCCCGCACGACGTGCCCAACGTGCGCTTCTACTTCGTGCCAATAGGTCAGGCTCCTCACGTACCACACTGTTATGCACTACTTTTGTAGTTCAGCGCCGCCCTGCGCGCGCACGCCGAGCTGGCGGCGCGGCGCCCGCACGACGTGCCCAACGTGCGCTTCTACTTCGTGCCAATAGGTCAGGCTCCTCACGTACCACACTGTTATGCACTACTATTGTAGTTCAGCGCCGCCCTGCGCGCGCACGCCGAGCTGGCGGCGCGGCGCCCGCACGACGTGCCCAACGTGCGCTTCTACTTCGTACCAATAGGTCAGGCTTTTCCCACCGTGCGCTACTACTACATGTCTATTTTGGCATGACAATTAATTGTTTTTAGTAATGGTCAGAGTAGTGGCAATGAGAACCAACGCCGTTGAATTGTCCGTTTTTTAGAGCATATTGCAGTTATCCTAGATGACGATGTGAAATGCTTAACTGGGAATTCTTGTGATGACTTAACTAAAAACTAAGACCTCCCCCTCCTCCTCCTCCTTAATAATACTCATACCTAAACTTACGAACTAAGCGACTACGCTAATTGCACTCTGCGTCTGGGAGAGGACAGTAAAGGTCGACTGGATCTGAGAAATCGTCCACGTAACTTATTTTCCCCCATATACTTCCGCCACCAGGTCCCAGCGTGATAGCGCGCCACCTGTCGGCGTCGGACGGCGGTTACGCGTCCCTGTTCACGAGCGACTCGTGGGCAAACATCTGCGAACGTGCCGCCGACGGCTCCGCGCCCGATGTCGCCGAGATGTCCTCAAGGATTGGCAGGTTAGTTACATAAACAACTAACAACTGGCTAGCCCTTTTCATCATCGGACCACCAGACGTACGGCACTGCGCCACCGGTACATGGTAGATATCCCAACCATACGTACTAAACGCTATGTAAACACATTCATTGTGCGAACAGCTAAAGAGTGGAATTCCCTGCCGGTGTCGGTGTTTCCTGATAGCTACAACCTAGGGGTCTTCAAGTCAAGAGTGAACAGGTTGCTTCTAGGCAAGCGTGCTTCATCGTCGACCACATCATCGCTTACCATCAGGTGAGATAGTGGTCAAACGCGTGCCTATCAGTAATTAAAAAAAAACCTAAAGGACTAACTGTTGCCTGCGACTTTATATGCGCGTAAAGTGTTTAAAACAACAGCTATCTGCCAGCCCGTGGAAAATAATTGGTTCAGCCGTTTTGGAGATTTTAGGTCCATTGTTATCGCAAAACAAAAGGACATGGAAACCTGCGACCGCTACAGGATGCAGGGAGGGCTTGATGCTTGGTCTTGCAACTTTCTTTATACAGGATTTAGTTTCATAATTCTACGCAACGAATTAAGTGCGGGTAATTTACTTCGCCAAGAGCTTATTTATTTAATTAACTCGACTGATTAGTTATTACCTATGTAACTGATTTTAAGCAACATATTTATTTCTGTTACACAGGGTTTGTGGTTTTAGTTTCTTTAGGTAGTTCCAATGTTATTTAATGCATTGATCCTGAATCACTGCACTTTTTAATATGAACCTTATCCTTATACCTATAAAGGCGAGTACTGGCTACTACAGTAATAATTTTGCTTTAGGTATCTGAACAGCATCGGTCCAGTGAACAACGTGCCAATCGGCGAGGCGATGGTGGCGTACAGAGAGAAGTCAGGCGACGATGACGCCAGCCAGACATTTGTGCCGTTTATTGCGGTAAGTTATATAAAATCCACCTAACTAGGTTGCCCTAGTAAAAAGGGGTATAAGTCCAATTTTGTCGAAAATGAGTTAAGTGTACCAAAGTGATCAGAAAAAATGCTCTATCGTTTGGTGAAGACAGATCTAAGCTATCTCTAAAAATAAGAAAGTTACTTTGTGTAAAAGGGTCCAACAGACACCAAAAAAAACTGTAAAAGTCGGTTTTCTGATCACTTTGGTACACTTAACTCATTTTCGACAAAATTGGACTTATACCCTTTTCACTAGGGCCATAGATATTTTATATGAACTGTACCCGTACCTTGTACGCCCTGTATAGTAGTTTTTATTCAATGTACATCGTCCTCACATATAATTTGATTAAGTATACAAATATTTTAACTCTATTTTTACTATTTAAATATGGAGTTTCTTGTCCATTCTTCTCCATTTGAAACTACCTTTTGGAATGTACAACTAGAATTATTTACTTAATTCATTTAATTTAAAGTCTGACGTTTAAAAGTGCCTTTTATGGGTCTAATTGAAATACTTAAATGATTTAACTTTGACTGTGTTGGGTTTTTTTAAAATTTAAATTGTTTTTCCCATACAGGAAGTACGTGTAGGCTGCAGTGAGGGTGGAGTGTCATCGTTGGAGCTGGATGAGGGCGGTTCCCCGCCCGCCCGCGCGTCCCCGCCCGCGACTCCCGCGCCGCACCCGCACGCGCCGCACGTGGCGCCGCACCTGTCGGAGCTGACGGCGCCGCCGCTGCCGCTGCCGCTGCTGACGAGGACGGAGCCGCTTGAGCTGCAGTTGGACTACTGGCTGGTGAGTAATCCCCGCCCGCGACTCCCGCGCCGCACCCGCACGCGCCGCACGTGGCGCCGCACCTGTCGGAGCTGACGGCGCCGCCGCTGCCGCTGCCGCTGCTGACGAGGACGGAGCCGCTTGAGCTGCAGTTGGACTACTGGCTGGTGAGTAATCCCCGCCCGCGACTCCCGCGCCGCACCCGCACGCGCCGCACGTGGCGCCGCACCTGTCGGAGCTGACGGCGCCGCCGCTGCCGCTGCCGCTGCTGACGAGGACGGAGCCGCTTGAGCTGCAGTTGGACTACTGGCTGGTGAGTAATCCCCGCCCGCGACTCCCGCGCCGCACCCGCACGCGCCGCACGTGGCGCCGCACCTGTCGGAGCTGACGGCGCCGCCGCTGCCGCTGCCGCTGCTGACGAGGACGGAGCCGCTTGAGCTGCAGTTGGACTACTGGCTGGTGAGTAATCCCCGCCCGCGACTCCCGCGCCGCACCCGCACGCGCCGCACGTGGCGCCGCACCTGTCGGAGCTGACGGCGCCGCCGCTGCCGCTGCCGCTGCTGACGAGGACGGAGCCGCTTGAGCTGCAGTTGGACTACTGGCTGGTGAGTAATCCCCGCCCGCGACTCCCGCGCCGCACCCGCACGCGCCGCACGTGGCGCCGCACCTGTCGGAGCTGACGGCGCCGCCGCTGCCGCTGCCGCTGCTGACGAGGACGGAGCCGCTTGAGCTGCAGTTGGACTACTGGCTGGTGAGTAATCCCCGCCCGCGACTCCCGCGCCGCACCCGCACGCGCCGCACGTGGCGCCGCACCTGTCGGAGCTGACGGCGCCGCCGCTGCCGCTGCCGCTGCTGACGAGGACGGAGCCGCTTGAGCTGCAGTTGGACTACTGGCTGGTGAGTAATCCCCGCCCGCGACTCCCGCGCCGCACCCGCACGCGCCGCACGTGGCGCCGCACCTGTCGGAGCTGACGGCGCCGCCGCTGCCGCTGCCGCTGCTGACGAGGACGGAGCCGCTTGAGCTGCAGTTGGACTACTGGCTGGTGAGTAATCCCCGCCCGCGACTCCCGCGCCGCACCCGCACGCGCCGCACGTGGCGCCGCACCTGTCGGAGCTGACGGCGCCGCCGCTGCCGCTGCCGCTGCTGACGAGGACGGAGCCGCTTGAGCTGCAGTTGGACTACTGGCTGGTGAGTAATCCCCGCCCGCGACTCCCGCGCCGCACCCGCACGCGCCGCACGTGGCGCCGCACCTGTCGGAGCTGACGGCGCCGCCGCTGCCGCTGCCGCTGCTGACGAGGACGGAGCCGCTTGAGCTGCAGTTGGACTACTGGCTGGTGAGTAATCCCCGCCCGCGACTCCCGCGCCGCACCCGCACGCGCCGCACGTGGCGCCGCACCTGTCGGAGCTGACGGCGCCGCCGCTGCCGCTGCCGCTGCTGACGAGGACGGAGCCGCTTGAGCTGCAGTTGGACTACTGGCTGGTGAGTAATCCCCGCCCGCGACTCCCGCGCCGCACCCGCACGCGCCGCACGTGGCGCCGCACCTGTCGGAGCTGACGGCGCCGCCGCTGCCGCTGCCGCTGCTGACGAGGACGGAGCCGCTTGAGCTGCAGTTGGACTACTGGCTGGTGAGTAATCCCCGCCCGCGACTCCCGCGCCGCACCCGCACGCGCCGCACGTGGCGCCGCACCTGTCGGAGCTGACGGCGCCGCCGCTGCCGCTGCCGCTGCTGACGAGGACGGAGCCGCTTGAGCTGCAGTTGGACTACTGGCTGGTGAGTAATCCCCGCCCGCGACTCCCGCGCCGCACCCGCACGCGGCGCCGTTCATCGATTTATTAGACGTTGTCACGTCTAAAATAAAATGCCCCACTAGGAATTTCTCCTGTGTCGTGGGTGCGATTACGAGCAAATAAACTCACATATACGAACAACCAAACCAGGAACCACTACCTGTAGGGCATTCACATTTTGTCCGTGCGGTAATAAAATTCACGCGGCACAGCAGCCAATCGCTCAGCCACTGCCATAGTCAAATCAAATTATTTATCTCATCCGTCTAATATTGCTTTTATTTCATTTATAAACACTTGTCTCCCTTTCCCAGGTGCCAGGTCGTCAATCAGAGGGGACAGACAGCAAAGTAACGGTGAAGGCATCGTTCCGAGCTCTTCACGTGACGCGACAGAACGCGCATCTCTGTATCACCTACCTCACCAAGGAGAAAAAACAGAAGAGTGAGTATATTGTCTTGTTAGAGGTTAAATACTGGGTCGATACAATGGTTAGCGTGTTCAGTATTAGCACAGTATAAATATTAATACAGTAGGACGACGCCTTTGATCTCTGTAAAATGCCGACAACGTCAACACGCTTTAGCCCTGAATAATACCTCCCCGAACTACGAACATCGTTTTGTTCGCAGTTCGGGAGCGGCTTTCCCGCGTCTAGCCCCTCACACCCTGCAAAATTGTCCTGTCTAGACGGCTTTGTCGGACGACTGTAGGTTTTTAGACTGTGTTATTAGTCTGGAACGACACAAAAATAAATAACATGCAGTATACGAAAATACTTTTTTTTCTGGCAGTTTGAGTACTTTATGGGACCAACCCAAATGTTCTGGCATTGGTGTTGTTCGTCAGCACGTGGAGCTCCTCAAGTTCCGAGTTAAGCTCACGATTACTGACAAATGCTTGCACTGACTGATCTGGTCCCCTCATATCTGAGTGGTTCTTTCCTCCAAAGACCATTTCGGACACTAATCTGCATGGTTCTTATATGTTCTGACCATGATATTGTCGGGATTTTAAAAGAGACTGACCTTTGAGTTTCTTTTGGTGCTTCTTCTTTTGGTGCTTCACCTATGTTTTACAAATAAATAATTCTGATTCTGATTCTGATTCTGATTCTGATTCTTCTCAGAGTAGTCAGATAGTGAAACGCCGACCTCACTTATACTCCATCCGAGTTGGTAGTTAACTAAAGGTAAACAATCTTGACAAGTCTTTTTACATAAACGCTTATTAATTAAATACAACTACTTTTTAAACAAATTGTTTAATTGATCATGTAATCGTTTTTATTGTATCTAAATTTGTTTTCAGCTGCATTTTATTTTGTTATTAACTAAAAATACATGTCAAAATTGTTTACCTTTTGTTAACTACCTAATCGGATGGAGTATAGCTTAAAAATTACGTGTAAAAGTGTTTGTATGATGAACCTATTTAAATAAATATAATTTTATATCATCAAACAAATTAAAATACATTTTTTTTCTAAAATAACGATTGACAAACCAAAACGTCTCATGTAACTATCTGTGGAGAACGTTGTTGGTTTCACATTTGTAAACTTTGTTTTGCTAATTTATTGTTTTGCATGATTTTAAATATCATGCAAAACAATAAATTAGCAAAACAAAGTTTACAACACATTAAATTTTAATGTGTTACTGTTAGTTTTCCCTAATAAATAAAATAAAATAAAAATAAAATACATACCAACGCCAGAGCGCACGTGCAGCGATCATGGATTCGTAGCGTGTGTCAGAGCGACAACGTCTTTGTACAGACGCCAGCATAGCACAACAAGATCAAGTTACCCCAATGTGGCAAATTTTCCCAATTGAATATGAACCTTATTGAATTTGACTTAAAGTTGAAAAACGATCGAAGAAATTTATAGAGCGTGTTCAACGAAAACTATAAAACAGTCGACTAAACGATATTGATCCTAATTAATTGATTTTGAGGACAACGTCTGAAAATATCAAAATCAGAAGTTGAGGTATACAAGAATCCCCCTCAGTCGTATTTACCCTTTTTAACCGACTTCAAAAAAAGGAGGAGGTTCTATGTTCGTGTGTATGTATTTTTTTTTTTTTGTTACCTGATTTGTCCGCCATTTGTGGACCGATTCTCGAAATTCTTTTTTTGTTTGAAAAAGTAGACTCCTGAGGTGGTCCCATTTTAATTTGGTGAAGATCTGGTGCTGATCTTCGGAGATATACAACGGAACTCTTCAAAAATAGACGGCAAATCTATCGTGATTGCTGGAATCGATTGGATGTTTATTGTTTATACAACATCATGACGTATCATCAAGCCTGTATGCTCAGAGGGGTAGGAAGATGTGTTCAATAGTCGGTTTTATTTTTTGTAAAAAAGTTTTTTTATAATTGTGTTTATTTAGGGACTTGTAGATTACCACGATACCACGTTCCGTCTCGGTATCAACCGAACAAAGGCTAGCAGGAAATACCAGAGGCATATCATTTGTACTTGTCAATAAAGTTTTAATAATAAAATACCATTTTTATTCCAGTAATGCGGCTAGGCAAGAAGAAGGAGAAGACAGGAGAGGCCGAGGTGGGGCGTGCGCAGACCGTGGACGGTGTTGCCAGGCTTATATGCTCTGCCAAGAGCTCGCACAACGTGCCGCTCAAAGGTACGTACTATATCTATGAAGAAGCCAACCATAATACTTGACGTATTTGTGATGTGTTGAGATTTTTTATGTTAATCTTTTAGTCACTGTATATTCGTTAATAATTGTTATATTGCTTTTGTATTCAGCGTGATTGACTTTATTTGTCTTGCTTTTCTTTTAATTAAATATCGGCACACTGTTCGTTCGTATTTTTTTTCTTATATAATTTTTTTTATTTGGTATTGTGTGTTTGTCTATATTTTGAGTGCACTGAATAAATGTCTTATCTATCTATCTAATATTTTGTAAAAAAAAATAAAAGTTTTATGTCGGACAACAAAGATCCATATTGCGTTTAAAACTTATAATTCTATATTAACGATCAAAACAAGAATATTTAATGTGTGCAAAGAGGTAGTAATTAGTAGGATACAAAATTTTGCCTAGGGGACAAATCTTCGCACAAAATGTCTATACTTATAGTATAGTGGCTGATGAATCTGTTGAGCTCCCATTTTACGGCTAATCAATCTTTTAAATATTTTTTGTTAACGTTTTTCACAGTATACATTGACGGCACGGAACTGAACGGCGTGAAGTTCTTCCAGCTGTCGACGCAGTGGCAGACGCACGTGAAGACCTTCCCTATCGCCACGTGCGGCGCTCCGCTGGCGCCGGCCGAGTCGTAGGCCGCGCCCCTTCCGCACCTACTCGCTGTCCGGGCCCGCAGGCTCCGCCCTCACCCTAGCGCTCGGCTATCTCCGGAAATACTCGGAAACACGAAGCGAAGCAATGAGGCTCTTATTAACTTTGTCTTACAAAACTGACAAATGTATTGTAAAATTTAACGTTTATTTATTTTAAGCTGTCGAGCTGCCATGATTGCGTAGGACACGCCTTTTGTTATGTATCTTGAGTTTATTTCGTGTTTATAATAATATAATTGTTATCATATTCCTTTAGCGTAGTTATCCGCCATATAATCGCATGCTATACGATTCAACCTCACGATTCAAGCTACATAATAAAGGCTCAAACGCGTTAACTGTATCGTCATAGTCATTCATTAATTAGTTATCGTATTTAATATATAATGTAGTTGTTATCTGTGTACTCAGTATATATCGAGAAATAATGGTTCGTGACATTTCCAATATGTGTATGTAAATTAGGTTAGGACGTCGGTGAGTGTAGTTCACTGATGTGATGTGTATGGCGACAGCCAAAGTTGAATGTGTGATGATGAAATTTCAACGAATCTTAGCTTACATTTTAGCCGAAGACAATCGGCTAAACTTTTCTAAAGAAAACCTCTTTTCGGCTAAAGTTAGATCGTTTGAAGCGAGTCAGTGAATAGTGTAGTGATGTTATTGGAACGCGTATCGTCGGCACATATCAGCGTAGGTTCGATTCGAATGATGTGCGCGATTTTAATTTTTGATCTGTGATCCGTGAATGCAGTTTTTTTTTAAAACATCGTAAGGCGATGGAAACGCGGTGTTGCAGTCACATGTCTGTGTAATTTTTATATAAGTGCAGCTAACATTGCGATGTTTACATTTATAATTTTGTACGTCATAGATGTTTTGAATGAATTGTAGATTTTTACATAAACATAAACTTTTTTAATTTTAAAAGATATTATAGAGATTACGACTATTTAATCTTCCCTGATCGATTTTCTTGCGTAGGTAAAAGTCTTCGATTTCCTTACTTTGTGATCATGCCAAAATTTTTGATAAAATTAGTCCTGAATGATGAAATTCGAAATTAATTCCGAGCCAATTTGGAAACTTATTTTCTATTTCGGCTAGTTTAATTTTGTAGCGATAAATAATTAGTAGAGGGCGTTTGTAGTACACCCTACAGGCCAACGACTGTCTCACAATATCATAGTGTTAGTGTTATATTCTCAATCTACATATACTATGTGTAATACTTAGATATAGCTATGTGTGTAATTCAGATAATATGTGGCTGTGTGTATGTACGTTTGTTAGGTGTACTGAGAATGTATCTGGCGAAATCTGACATGGAAATTTCGACTTTAGCGCCTTGTGCTTAATGTCTGTAGTCCATTGTGAGATTTCATCAAATGCATTGGAGACTGTATGAGTGGCTTCTCGTCTCGATATTCTGTACAGGGTGGAAGGGTAATCGACGCAGAACGAAATATCATCAGCTTAGTACAGACACCAGTACAAATTGAACATGAACCTTATTCTGCTGGGAATAAAGTTTAAAATCTATCAAAGAACCTTGATACATTGCTTGATGGCTAATTATGTGTCTATGCCACTTACACCCTGTATTGTAAACATGTAATCGATGTTAGTAACGTTCGTAGAGAAGCCTAGAATTAAATAAAAAATGTTAATCGTCGTATATGCCAATATTTAAAGACATTTGAGTATCGAAACGGGAGCCATGCATAGTAACACAGAACTTCCGAATATTTTGGTCTTAGATTTCATATTATTACTATATTAACATATCTCACTAGATTATCACATTAATTTGTAGTTTGATGTTGTATTTAAAAGTTACCATATTCATTGCTATGACAAATTTTAAACAAATCAAGTAAAATAACCCAGTTTTAAGGTTCTAATCTTTCTTAACTCTTTAACAGCTACAGTCATTTATAGGTAATAAACCAAAATGTGGTCCAGCACGCCACGCGGCTATATATGATCTCTAGTCTAAACCCCGCCACGGTTTTTCCAGCTTAGAATCTGCTAAATACACCAAGATGTCGCGTTGTTTTAGTGAAAATGAGCGTAAGCTTTTACACAAGTCTTTTCAAACGTTTCAAAATATTAAATTAACGTTGGAAAGAGAATTGTTATTTTACACAAAAGACCGAATACTGATCGACTTCAATAAATGAATTCTACACTTTTCATACAACGCCATCTAGTCCCAACTTCCAAAGCGAATCAGAGCTTGTGTTATGGGTACTAAATAGCTTATGAACATACTTATATATTTCTAAATACATACATATTCTAGATAAATTACACCGAGGCAATCAATTAGCTACCTAATCTTCAATCATGATTGCTAAATCAAGCTCTATTTTTAGTGCTGAAAGAAGATATCACCTATTACCAGATTAAGTATGCTTTAGAAATACATTATATATTTCATTCATAGAATTGAACTCTAACAAGTCATTGGATCAAACTATTGGGAAGACTATGTTACAATGTTTGTACGGGATATGCCCCACAAGTAATGAGACAATAGTTCGCGTATTATTGAATGTACGCTTTTATTCAGAGTAAAAAAAAACACTTTTTTAAATGTACGCTCTTAGTGTAAGTCGTGTTATTATAGTTATTAGGCCTGTTTACCATTTTAAATCTAACCGTATCTTATATTCGATTTTATTAATGTCTTGTCCCGACATGGTCAATGTTTCAACTCGTGTAAAATTGGTAAGTGAATGAAATATTGCTTGCTGTGTGTATGTGCGTTCGTTTTAAACAGTCACGCAAATCTTGGCTAGTATTTCAAGATGTTTAAGAGTGCGATACAGCTTTGAGCAAAAGATTATGATAATGAATTGTTGTTGAAATGAATGAATTTCAGCGCTTTGAATGAACTTTACGAGCTTGTTTACTTGTCAGCTCAATCTAGCTTTCTCGAACTATTTATTATTCATCGAAGCAGCATCTTATATTGACATTTTAATAGCCACGCCATAAACACAATAGAAAAACTATTGTTAACACGCGTTAATTTAATATTAACGCTTGTTAACAATAGTTATACACTCAAGGGAAAACTTATGAACTGATACTTCAAAAACACGTTAAGGGAAATATGCCTCTAAACTAAAAAAAATAAACACAAAAACGTAACTAGATTTGTTTGAGTTAGTAATACAAAATGGCGATTAAGGCCGCTGTCATGGCTGACAAAGGTCACCTCGGAGTCTAGTACCTAACGTGTTAAAACTCGGATGGACGAACCACACAACACTTTAATATCTTCTCAATAAAACGTGGACCATGTCAGAACAGTACAGCAGTTGTAAAATAGCGTCAATAACAGTTTAAATATAATAATACGCAACAATATTCATTGTTCCATTTGTCAAAAAGAAATTACGTCATAATACTTAAGACAATCTGCTCGATTTGTGACGATCTTTAGCCAGCTAACCATCGTATACCTAAAAATCCTATAGGTCTTTTTTCTTCAGTCTCTTCTGTAGGTAACCATAAATTTGTTCAGGTTTATAAGTTGGCTTTCGGGTTTGGAATATGACCTATTTTTCAATTAAGTATTGCAGACCTGATGAAACTGTACAGTGACATATTCTATCTGGTATTACTTCTCATAATTGGGGTTTTCAAACAGCAGCAAGCGTAGCTAATCACCATAGTAACGACGGTTATGTCGACTGAAGAAAAGACACATTTCTTCTCTTAATTCTTGACACTGTCATCATCAAGACGAAGAAAATGTTCCTACTACTTATCTGTCAGTTTGACGGTTCTTCCGTAGACACAATTACCCCGCGAAAGGTTGGTGAAGTGAGCGTAAAGTGAACTGTCTTAAATAGCATCGGATGCCAGACCATTTCGACTGCACTTCACCTACGTTTCAATAGGTGGGCCATAGTATAAAGAGCAATAACGATGTACCTATATCCTATCATTCTGGCATATTACATGGGATTTAACCTTTCAATCGTGTCAATTAGAGACACAATAGAGGAATACAGGTATGATGCCACCTAAATTACAATGAGACACCCAAAAGTATATAAGCCGTGTCTAATTCAGAATCCGTGAAACTTTTTAGTTCTCCTCCATGTTGTAATTTTTTTTGTTCATAACTAGCTCTTTGGCTTAACTTGTGGATCAAGAAATATCTTAACATTTTTTGACAAATAGAACAACATTATATATCCGTGTATCATATCAAATCGCTTGTATGTTGTAATATGTAAAATAAGCTACGGAATAACTTGTCGAAAATATTCTTAGGGTCTCATTATGAAATTTAAAACGACCCCTATTTTTAATATTCCATCAAATAAGCGGTACAATATTACGTCTTGTAGACGATTTCATATTTATCCATAATAAAATATATGATTATCAAAATAATATTAGGATCTGTGTAATGTTTTGCCCGTATCTTACTTTTATAAGGAGACGTTATTGCCAATTATAATTTGATTAGAATTGTACCAACTGATTAGTCATTTGTACTTTGTGAAATATTCAAGAATGTCATTCTAAGCTAACTTTTGTTTTTACGTCTAGAATTAACATTGATGAAATGTCTTATTCAATTTTGTCGGAAATTATATAAATACAAAGACAGTAGCGTCTATGTAAACTGAGAACTTAAACATGGTGTCTGAAAATACATAAAACTTTAAAATTACCTAAACTACTTATTTGCTTTTGGGGTATGTAGGTTAGTAAGTCATATTACCCTTGCGATGATAATAATGAGTCCATTTATATTGATTATTATGATTCTCAGTGTTAATTCTGCGTAACTTAATAGTTTCAACTTTGCAAGTTGGCAAACAACATAATGTGCGCAAGCGCATGGCAGTGCGCAGATGAAGAGACCATGATTTAGAATCTAAAACTGAAGAAAAAAAATTTTGCTCATCACTGGTGAGATCCAGCTATCAGCATTGAGCAGAAATGATTGCGTATTTTTTACTGCTCAGCTTGTTTTTTTTCTATTTATCACTAAAGCATGGTCGGCAGGAAAACACTTGAACATTGTCAAGAGTCGAAGGAAGGTGGTCTCTCACACTTATATCTTTCAAAAAGCCCTTTGAAGTTGCGTGTAAGAAATATCAAAGTATTCACACAATCTTGATGGTACCTCTTTTAGACTCGCAACAAGTGAGCTTTGGTCTTTGTAAGGAAACGTCGCAATAAGTCTCCCAAGCTTTCGTTATTGGCCTAGCCAGACGAATCCATTTAATGACATTAACTTTTAATATTAAGTATTAATTTCATTATTTTATTTTTATCGCACATGCAACTCTGGCCGCTTATAAGTATCAAATAAACATCAATGGTATACAAAAAAAAAATCTTTTTGAAAAATTCCTTTAGGTGCCATTAAACTTTTCAATATCTTAGCTTGGACTTTCAAGATTGTCGATGGTTGTAATCTATTATGATTTTTAGATTAATTCAGTTTTTTAAAAGGTAAATTTGCTTTAATTGACCTCCATTTTGGATCCGTATTATTAAAGGAACAGTTTGAACAGCCGTCTTTGAAAGGCAGAGTTTGCATGTAATTTTTTTTAATGATTTAAAATATCATAAGGGCGGGAATTGAGCTTAGAAGGCGATCTTCTATAGCTGTGAATTGCCTAATATTTGCTTCAACATCTGTATTCCTGAGCCCAGCCCTTGAAACTACGATTTTGATCTCATTACTGCTGACTGATTGATTCACTTGGCACATTTCTTTATAACACTGGAATTAAAATTTCATTTATTTTCCAAATGAGCTTAAAAGCCAGAATCGTCATCGACGTTTATAATGTATTATTTGTAAATTAATCATCACAAATTGTTTTGTCCATGTGGAATGGCCAAACAAAATTATAGTAGTGCTATGGAAAGTTCATTTATGTTGAGTAAATTAGTACAAAAATATAAAATATTTTATGTTTCATTATTAACAAAACTATTTAATTAAATTCATTGCATTCTTTGCTAAATAGACTGTGCAATAATGTGAATGTTTCTTGAGAATTTAATGTTCATTTAATTTAATTTGACTATGTATGTCAATAGAAATATGATTTCATTACAATATTTTTTAAGTAATGTGATGAGATTTATTATTTTGTCATAATTTGCAAGTATAATTTGTATTTATTGTACAAATAAACATTTTGCATTAAAACAATCTTGTCTTTTATTAAATTTATTTCTTTTAGAAAACAACAACAACAGAAAATATTATTGTCCTTACATTTCTTTGAAATATCAATTACATATTTCTTAATTCAGTGAAAAAACTTCTCAAGTCCTATCCAAAACATTGTATATTCGCTAGCACATGAAGCAACCCTGTTAAATTTATTTGATTTATTTTCAACTTTATTACTAAAGCGTAAGGGTCAACTCACACCAAAAGAGCGTCGAAGCGCAGCGCAGTTTCAGTGTTATATGAATTTTAACTTTATTTTCATTACTATAATACTTATTATCGCATGAGAAATTCGAACGAGTCACGCGGATGCCCGCGGCGCCACGGGAATTCCGGCAAATTCCATAAACGGTGCATGGCACGAGATAATAAGTATTAGTAGTAGTAATAGTAGTAGTAATAATAGTAGTAGTAATAGTATTAGTAGTAGTAATGAAAATAAAGTTAAAATTCATATGACACTGAAACTGCGCTGCGCTTCGACGCTCTTTTGGTGTGAGTTGACCCTAAGGTTCATAATCAATTGGGAACATTTGACAGTTTGGTATAGCTTGATGTGCTGACGTCTATACCAACAACAATAAATAAGTCGTATTTAGCTTAAAACTAATAAAATAAATAACTTTAATAATAACTTTATTTTACAAGGAAAAAGTACTTCAAAGCATTTACAAATTACATTTGTGTTATTTTACTATTGACAGCATCATAATAAATCTTGTGCAATTATATTAAACAATAATATGCACCGAAAAAGTAAAAGAAACATTATTTCCATCTACATATTTTGATATGTTTTAACATTAAATTGTGCTTCACTTAACATTAAAAACCTTCAAATATCAAAAATTGGTCCCGCAGTCCATTATCCCCTCCTAAGCCTCCTTCAGGGAGGATATAAACTAAACCATCAGCTCCTTTCTTTGGAGAGAACTCAAACAGGTTACTGTTACTCTGAGCGAGATCATACAAGTTCCATGCAGCTAAATAATTGGATTTCCCATGTTTGCACAGTACATAGATATTTTTGGGGTCACTAATATAGTCCTCTCCAGGGTCATTAACCATGAGTATCCCACAGACGAGAGCCCAGTGTGCCGTGCGACCATTTTTCAGGCACGGTGAATGATCATAATCTGCATCATAGCTGATAGAAGAGTTAAAAGTAATTTATGTAAATTTTATGGCTGAATATAATAATATGAATATTATGAATGGGGGTTGAGTGATAGTGATAGTTGCGGAATTCCACAACTATCACTATCACTCAACCCCCATTTAGTCCCAAGCTAAGCAGAGCTTGTGTAATGGGTAATAAACAGCTGATAAATACTTATACATATATGTCTTAATACATTCATATATCTTTTTTTTAATATTATAAACTAGTGCTCCACTGCAATCCCACCTGATGGTAAGCAGTGATGCAATCAATGATTGTGA
This sequence comes from Euplexia lucipara, assembly GCA_921972225.1. Taxonomy (NCBI): domain Eukaryota; kingdom Metazoa; phylum Arthropoda; class Insecta; order Lepidoptera; family Noctuidae; genus Euplexia; species Euplexia lucipara. The sequence continues at coordinate 16,611,847 of OV179161.1, read as the reverse complement.
AGCGCACCCCTTTATTAAGAGCTTATTCACTCGATCTTTGAAGACATCTAAATTATACTTGATCACCTGAATTATATTATACCCAGACACAGAACAAAATATTTGTGCTCACCACACAATTTGTTCTGGGTAGGAATCTAACCCACAACCTCTGGCATAGTTGTCAGGGCCACTAACTACTAAATAACTGGACTAACAGCCAGTAAAAGATATTAAACTTTAGTACCAAAATTTTGATGTTTATTTAGAAAAACAATGCAGTAATACTCCTGCATCTCAAAAAATAAAAATAGGTAGGTTTAAAAACATAAACATCAAAATTAAGAATCATTTCAAATTAGGCTAATAAACAGCACATTTAGAACATTACAAACGCCTTAAGACTGTCTCCCAAAATGCTCACCCTTTACCACTTTATAGTGACTTTATTAGTCATAATAATAAAGTGGTGCTACAAGCTCCCCAGCAATACATATGTCTGATGCATTGCTAGGAACAACTTAAACACTTTTAGCTTCTATGGTCCTAGTGTCTCATTTTTTTTTTATTGTATCGTTTTTTTATTTTTATTTTTGATGTAATGTCGTAGACCTACAATAGTCTATATATTATAGTCATGTATTCCAGTTTTGTACATGTAAGCGGGCACGCCCTTTTTACTTGAAGGCTTATATTTATTCAGTTAGTTATATTTTATTTTTTGCATGAGTTTAGTTGTCAACGTCGGTACTTACTATTCTTATTACTACTGTCTTGTATATTGGTGTGTGCTAGCTAGCATGTAGCAAATTATTTAATTTAAATGATTAAGTTTATTAATTTCCAATGCTGTTTAAACTGTTCTTCTAACATATCAGACAGACGTGTTGCTGGGGAGTTTGTTCCGCCACTTCTTCTTCCCAGCAAAAACACTAGGAAGTGGCGAAGGGCGGGCGTTTTGGGGGACTGTCTTATGTAATTTTTGACGTTCAAAAAGTGCTGATCCTCAGCCTAATTTGAATAAATGACTTTTGATTTTTTTTTTGACTAGCAGCATATTTGAAAAGGATACGGAACTAATAGCACAGCTCCATTCATAAGTCTTATAATTGTGTCCGAGCTAAATAGGCCTTCTTTTTTCAGTGTACAGCTGATATGCTCTATCTCTGCCAAGCTGTAGACTTTCTCTGTCAGCTTAACCATTTGTTTGCAGCTAAACATCTCTCCATTGCTTGTGAAACCTTCTAACTTTGCAATACTTAACAATTCTTCAGGAGATACTGCTCCATTAACGGACATGGATAAAGCAACCAATCCGCATGTTGGACCTATTTGTTTTATAGATTTAAAATATCTGTATGTGTATTTGAAAGGTGGTGTTTCATTACAGATTAGGTTTCTGATACACGCTTCCCGCAACTCTTCGTTTTCCGAAGCCCAAGTACATATTGTGGGATCAAATCTCTGCTTGCAAATATTGCTGTTTATGGCCTCTTTCATGGATTTACTGATATCAGGCTGTGTCGGTGGCGGCGGGGGCGGTGGTATAGTACACATTATAAAAGATTTTAATTATCTATTTGTACAAAATGATCTAAAATATTTCAACTTACATAACAATTAATAAAACTTTGTTCATTTAAATATACCCTAATATCACAAACAACAGTTTTAGAAATACTGTTTTTTAAATTTTTCTTTGTATTTATTAATTGTTTTTAAACGAATCATATTCAAAAAGAAATAAATTAAATTAAGCCTGCCGATTGTTTGGACAATATTACGTCTCCGTGACCTGTTTGTTGTTTCTTGTCTTGTAGTGACAGTGACAGTCGTGAGTTCGTGACAGAGACACACAAACACAACACGAAACAGATAAGAGATAACTTGCGTTTCAGAGTTTTCAAGAAGTTTACATTTTATTTAAATAATAATAAGATTATATGTTATTTGTGAATTTATAGTCTAACAATGCAGCCAAAAGACATTACGCGCAGCCTGCGGCTGTTTTAGTTTTGTATGTTTTTGAGGGCATTTCACAGAACGCTTGATGGGGCGATTCTTTGGAGATGTGACTTAATAAATTAAGACCTCCTCCCAGGGTGGAAAAAACTTTCAAACTTAGCGACTAAACGCTAAGCGCACCCCCTGCGGGCGTACGGGATTCGGCTTAGGGCGTCGCTGGGAGAGGACAGCAAGGGAAGGGCTGGATTAGATTCAAAACAGCGAATATCGAACACGAGCCGTTAGACCATTGATTGCAAATATTGTACTAATGATTATGATTACTAATACTTCTTTGATTAAAACAAAGACATTCAATTTAAATCTCTTTGGATTAAAATAATCTACTTAGTCTGTGGAACTGGATAACAGAACCGCTCTGTAAAATTGAATGATTGAATGAGCTAAAAGTTCTATGAGGGAGGGCGTGGCATTATCTGCCTTCAAAGAAGCACTCAATGAATATTGAATTGAACGCATTTCATTCATTTCAATTCATTTTCATTCGTTTGACAGCTGTTGAGTAGAATAGAAGCGTTTTGTGAAATTTAATTATTTCAAATAGAATTTATTGAGGGCTCAGTTTCTTGGTATTGCAAAACCTGTAGGGTGCGTCCCTAATTCATCATGTCGGAGCCGCGTAAAAATCATCTTTCCATAGATGGAGGGCAGGTGAAAGAAGATGAACATGTTGCGTCTTACAAAGCCATCCCTGAGGCGGATACAGGTATTTCTATTGTTTTACCAGATGGCATGCTTCTAGTTGTTAATTTTCTGACCGTTTTACCATACTTTGATGACTATCTAGAATGTCCAACGATTGCGTGCTAAAAAGATTGCATTGTGACGTCATTTTCATCAAGTTCGTATTCAAATGAGAAGCCTTGGTTGTTCTCTGCCTGTCTGCGTTATCATTTTTATCGTGTCATGAACTCATGACGTTATCAATGAAAGGCAAAGTTATCAAGGTCGACAGCAAACGTCAAAAGCAAGGATGCAGTCCGACTAAAATAAGAAGCACCATTTCGTGCTTTATTTTTATTCTGCCATCTAGCATTTCATTATTAAGCTATCGTTTTTAACACGTTTTGTGACTTTTTCGGTTATTTTGACTCGCTAAAACCCTAATTACTATTAAGTGCATTTGTTTTTAGTAATAATAAGGCATAATTTTGACATTCCGTGGAGACTCTTACTTTCGGTCGGGTTATAAAGCGCTTTACTCGCCGCGGCAGTCAGCGCCATTTTGTTCTCGTCCGCTGAATGATGCAAGACACAAGTTTGTTTGCGCCTAATATTAGAAAAACGTTACTGGTATCTAGGATAATATAAATTACAAAGATTTTGAAGAAGAGATCCAGCAAATGAGTGGTAACAATTTTTATTTACTTTATTCTTTGAAGTCAGACAAGTGGCATTTTAATCTAACTACTTGAATGGATAAGAAACTTCCTGTAAATTGAATTGACTTGCACAGGACATTGTGTGTGAATGGACCACTTGTTATACATTGGTCAAATAGGTCCAATTTATTTCTGAGAATTGACTTTGTTTATGAAGGCTATCACCAAAGAGTTTATTTTCAGCTGAACCTGTTGAGTATTTGGAGACTGAGGAGGTGTACATGCAATTGAACCAAACAGAAATAATGGAGACAGACCCAGGAGATGACATAGATGACCACTGGGAACACACAAGTATCAAGATGCTCTTAAACTTATATTTACAGAATATTGACAAGTTTCGAAGTCCAAAAGTCAAGAAAAAAAATGTATGGGTGGACATAGCCAATGCTGTTGGTAAGGGCCCGGACTGTTGTGACAAGAAATTTCGTAATTTAAAACAAACATACATAAGGTTACTTAAAAAGAGGAATAGGAATGAGGTTGTTGTAGTCAAATGGCCTTATTTTGAAGTTTTCGAGCAAATTTACAACGTAAATGGTGAATACCAGCCTGAGATTCAACAGAGGATACAAGATGGTACTACGGAGAGTGTGACCAAGGCTTTACTGTCACTAGCCGAGCCTTCAACCTATGAGCCCGAAGCACAAGAAAACGGCGAAACATCAAATGGACAGAGTGAAGAGTCTAAAAGAAAATTAAACAGAAGAAGATACACAGACTTTAGGAAAATCACATTAGAAATGAGAAATAGACAGCGAACGGTAGAAGAAAAGTTAGATAGACTAATAAATATAGTACAAGAATCAAATAGTATACAAAGAGAACGGAATAGATTATTCCAACAATTTCTTGATAATCTACATCAGAATAATACTTAAATGTGTTGTCTATGGAATTGATATTTCTTAAATTTTATGCAGATGAACCTCAATTGTGATTATTTCGTGCCAGCTATACTGGTGTAAGAAATGTTTTCAGATTGGTTATGCATGAGCAATGCAGGTTTAATTAATATTTTTCTAAAAATAAATAGTAAATAAATTTTGTATCAAAATGACTTAACTGTTGTATTATTTTGTGAATAGGAAAGTCCCAGTGTTTGTATTTTCCTGTTCAAAACTAATAATCTAAATTTCCCAGTAATCCAAACTTGTTTACTTATTGGCATGCTATGCATTACAATGACACATCTATATATTTTAGGTTCATTGGATTAATTTTCTAAATGAACAGGTAAAATACTATTTTTTGTTTTTCATTGAAAAGACGACATGTTGTCGAATTAATTTAAATTATAATTGTGTAGCATCAAAAAGTAACTAGATACTTGTAAATAAATAGTAGTAAATTGTTAACAATAATAGGTAACTAGAGTGACTGGTGAAATAAACTTTGCACTCTGCCTATCCCTTTAGTGAATACTGGCATGACAATTAGCTTTTAAAAGACTATTTTTGATAAAAAGTTTGAACTGTAAGTAAAATTCAAAATAATAGGGATTGACAAAGAGATTTGAATGTCTTTGGGGATTGACAATGACTTGTGTCTGAACCATCGTATACCACAGAGCACATTTTTGTCTTATTTGCTCTTATTCTAAATTCTACCCTATCACTAAAGTTTGAAGAGTTGATATTGGTTTTCAGTTCAGTCATTTTTTTAGTTTGTTTTAGTTCTACCTAAATCTTCCTTGCTCTAATAAATAAATCTATAAAGAATTTATAAATTAATCTCGTAATTATTACATTTAATTACCGTCCCCAATACGCAAGCACATAATAAACATTTTCGTACACAATTAGAAAAGAAACTTAGCCATTTGGATTTCTAAGGGTCAGTTCACACCGATACGCGACGCGACGGTACTGGAGGAGGCTAGTGATTTCCCGATGCACCGCGTTGTCGCGATACGTATCGTAACTTGGCGAGGCGCATCGTAAAATCGTCGTGTCTTGCAAGCCGCTTGGTGCCACGTATTCTGAATTCTCACAATGTGTACCTTTTAGGTAGTAAATAAAGTTATATTTTTAGTCGTCCTATTAAAATGTGCGCGCAGCATCGTAACGCATCTCTGTGTGAACTACTTAGCGTGTGGTTAGTGTCAGAGTTTATGTCTCCCATGGGACTCTGACTTTGCTTCACATCATCACAACACGTCGTCGAGAAATATCTCTCAGGCACGCCGGTTTCCTCACAATGTTTTCCCTCCCCGTGTTAAAGCGATCATCCTGCATAGCATGAACACTTAATTTCTTTTCTTCCGAGACACGACAATTTTCTTTCTGTCCAACTTGACATTTCTTCTACCCCGAGCATGAGGCGACTCGTCGACAAGCGTTTGTACGTAGAGAAAGAAATTTACATGCTGTCTATAGCAACTGTCAAATTGCTAGAGGTGTAGATTGCTTGTCTAGGTCTCATTTGATGTAGACTGTTTGACACTTGTTGACAGGAAATGTTTCGAAAAGAACTGTCAAAAGTGGAGAAAATAGGTACGCACTTCATGCTCGGCATTGTTGATTCTTGTCTACTGCCGAATCGACATATACCTTCTCATCTTTCTTGACATTGTCATGCTCGAGACGAAAGAAATGTCTATATAATCTGTCACTTTGCCGATTCGCCTGTAGACAAAGACCGTTTCTTCGGTGTTCATGCTACGCAGGTGTGAACTGACCCTTAGCGTATCGAAACAATGAAATGAAATCTACACAAAAGTGATACTAAATCGAACTACACAGCACTTAATCATTGAAATATGATGCGGTTGAAGTCTATTTTCGCAATTCGCTTAAAAAGCATTAATAACATACCTATTTTTCGTTTCACACAAGTTCCTAAATAAGTAGGTACTATAGGTACTTATAATGCTAATTTTCACACGATTGCTTGGTTACCACTTGTGGGCATGTGGTTCTGACCAGCACCAAAGCCACAGTTATCGTTTGAGTATCGAAGCTATTATTAGTACATATTACTGTAAAATTGACTATTGTTTTCATTTATGTGCAATCATTAGTGCGTTTGTAAGTTGTTGTGGAGAAAGGAGTAGGTGAGTTTCAGACGAATGTTATTTATTTTGTTAGAAATTTAGCATACTTACCTTTTTTTTGTAAACGGCTAAGTAAATCTAATAAGTACAGGTTTCCATACTTAAAAGGTGCCTTACCCTATTACTTCGCCTCCGATGCCCTTCCGTCTGACTGTATTTCTGTCTGAGGGTTTTGTCTTATGAACCGTAATTGGTAGAGATTTTAAAATGTATCCTGAGCGTGTATTTCCATTACCGCTATTACTACAAACAATCAAAATAAAATTATCTGCTCAGCCCTTTTTCCAACTACGAGTACGTTGGGTCGGCTTCCAGTTTATCCGGATTCAGCTGAGTACCAGTGTTTTATATGGAGCGACTGCCTGTCCGACGTCCACAACCCCAGTGAATAGGTAATTTCATACCTATTTAAACTGGCTGTCAGACTCTCGGGCTTCTGACTTCTCCTAACGATCACACGTCTAGATATTACTTTTGTCAGATCATGTAAGAACCATGCAGATTCATGTCTGGAATGGGCTTTTGAGGACACAGTTAATGAGTGGGACCAGTCCAGTCAGTGTAGGCATGTGGCATCTTAATCTCAACTCGGAACTTAAGGAGCTTACGCACAATGGTCCACTTCAAAGACTAAGTGCATAAAGTAAACCTAATAGATACACAGATGATACAATTTAATGATACTAACTGGTATTTTATCAAAGGCTCAAAGTACTTGCAAAGTCCACACTACATGCGAGGCAAGTCAATCACTTGAGGAAATGAGGACACTCGATAATCTAGCAAATAAGTGTGGGGTCGCGTTGCCCGTAGGGTTGCCAGGCCCATAAATAGAAAAGCCGGGACGCAGGAGGTCGTTTGGTTTTAAAAGCCTGACACACTGGTTGCAAAAAAACTTTTAATACTTTTAATTATAGGATTATGTACTGTTATTCATTTGAGACTAAAGTCTTACTAAAGCAAGACAGGCCGGATTTGTAGACATTATTGTAAAACCGTACATGTACAGCTATAACCTGTCCTTATACCTATGAAGAACAGGTATACGTTCAAATGGCGCGGAGAACTTTAATATCGCGATGTAGGATGTCAGTAGGTTAGTTCGTATGGGGAGGGATAGATGTCGCTACACAGCTATGGCCGGACTCTTAGCAACCTTAGCCAAGCCAAGTGTGTCTGACCCTACATCTTGATATTTTATCGGACCTGTAGATCCGCAACCGCACTTGCATTCCCCGCGTGTACAACATATCTACACCGTCAATTTTTTATAAATGGATTTCCTGTCTTAGAGAGTTTTTTCTTTAAATGATTCTATAAGATTTATCTTAGGATAATATCGAAGAGATTTATTAAGATACTTGTAGAGAGAACATGCGAAGAGATGTCCTAGAAAAACTGTGATCTGTGTGATTATGTCTCACTAACGCCATCTAGAATAATATAGCAATATTGGAGCGGCAGCGGAGTGTACTAAATAAAAGTCATAGACTTGTGTCCGATCGGACACAAGTGTCGAATGAAAATTTTGTACGTGATCTGCCGTCTATAGCAATTATTGAATGTCTTTGGTTAATATAGATAATAGAAGATATTCAGGATTTAAGATAAATCTGCACTGAAATGATAAAACTTCTGTTTCTTTCGAAACTTCTCTTTAAACGAAACTACCATTCAAAATCTTTTGTACAAACCTTGTAGGTACTGGTAAATACAAATCAAATAAAAATGATCAAAATAGGTGCAGTCAAACAACTTTGGCAATCGATTTTTTTCTTAACGATTATTTAAAATCGTTGCCTCTGGTGCTCGTGATAATACGTTTGGGGAAATTTAAACATCGTTAAATTAAAAAGTGATTACTTATTAGAAATCGAAAATAACCAATGTTCAAGCAAATAAAGATCTAAGTATTCTATTCCACAAATACAATAGTCTACTCACGTGGCAATTCAATCCAATTAAGAAATCCAGAACTAAAAGAGTAAACTTCCTAACCGCTCCTTCGTTCTATCCAGCCTAATCTAAGCTCGTTATCCACAAATGAGTTTGTTCATTTGGACCGAAGCTATTATTCCATTACGTTACGTGGAATTGGAGACAGTATACCTACTTTATTCATTTCAAAGCTAGTTGTCTCTAAGAGAAGTGGTCCAACTGTATTGACTTAAGTCGTGCGTGTGTCGTAGAGTTTGTATCTTCTGTGTAAGTTTTTTTTTTCTGTTATATTTTGTGCTGTAAGAAGTTTTATATTGGACACATATGTTAAACATTAGCTCTTTGCCTGCGACTTAGACCGCATAGTTTTCGTACTTTTCACTTTTTCTTTTACGTTTTGTGACTTTGGAACACATTACATTGCATTTCCTCCGATCTCTTGAAGTTTTCAACATAAAATATAGTCTATGTTACTCGGTGATAATGTAGCTTTCTAATGGTAAAATATTTTTTAAAATTGGTTCATATTTTTTGAGTTAAATCCTTACAAAGAACCAAAAATCTCCTCGATTTTAAAAAATCAAGTAAATGGTTGGTTTTTAATAAATCATGCACATAATATCATACACTGTAAAATTTATGCGCATTATGAAAAATCTCGCGTTAAATTGGGGTAGGAGTCGAAGGGCTATATTTCACGACACCTTACCAACCCCGGGGTTGAAAAATCGTCAAAATTACCTCTAGAACTGGATCTCAGAGAGAAACTCGGTAAGAGTCATCGCCCTGTAATTTGTACATCCCAAATAATCTGTGATGCTATACGCCCCATCAATTACATCAGCCGACTTTTCTTGTCCATACAAAACCTGCCTCATTGCATGGCATGGACTTTTTAAATCAGGTTCTTGAGACAAAAAAATTGCTTGCAGCGCCCGCTGAGTTTCTGGGAACATCGAATTCATCTTGCAAAGAGTTTCATTCCTTTATTTTGCAGAGATATTTTTAGGGTTCCCTGATCAAATGGCAGAAACGGAACCCAAACATTCTGCCTGTTCGATGGACCAGTCACTTTACTCGGACATTTTTCTATTGAAAATGTTTGACATTGAAAAGAAAAACATTTGTAGCCCATAAAAGGTTTTGTGCTCGGTCATAAGTTAGGTAGGTATTAATTTGACGATTAAAAATCAGCTCTAAGTAACTTTTTGTACGTCAATAGTTACACTGTTTGAACTACTTAGCTTTTCATAGTTTATTTGAGGAATACTCATGGCATGTTCAAATACGAATGTATTTTAGATAATACGCATACGTGTGATATTCATATTCAACTCGACCACGGGACCTTTTACCATGCGTAGTGGGACACGCACTTTGCCGAATTTTTGTTTTATTACAAGTACCTACGTACGCAAGCTTGATATAAACGTCTGGCACTTTCGTGAGCTTGCAGTTGTATTTTCGTGCCCGAGTAATAAACAGCCGAAGCTTTGAGAAAGTGAGTTGTATTAGTTTAGAAAGTTTAGGCCCTTTTTGTTTCGTAAGAGAAAATAACGTACTTAACGTGTAGTGCCGACGATAAAACTATCAAGATCGCATCATCAAGAACGCATTTATCTTAACTATTTGTCGAAATGTTTAGCTTTCTTCAATTATTTTCTACAATAAACCTTCATCTACTAATGCCAAAAATAACGATTCGCCGTGAGTGCAATATTCTTAAAAGGGATCCAAAGTTTTCGCTTATCTTATTATCAGTGTCGGTCATATTGAATAGTGGTTTCTTATGAGTCGCACTTTACACGTAAAACGCAGTGAAATTGTCAGGTGTGTCAAATTATAAAAATAATCGTTCATCATTCATTTCTTAAAAACTTAACAGACATTTTCCGACAATCCAATGTGATCTCCGTCTCCTAAAATACAGGTCTTCTTACCTAGTTTAAAAGCTCGAGAATTCTACAGTAATTTTGACTGAACTTTACAACCTCATTCTCGGTGTTGTTGATTTTATGTACAGATGCCAAGCTACCCCAATGTGTCAAATTTCTTTGATAGTTTTTCAACTTTATCGCATAGAAAATAAGGTTCATGTTCAATTGGGAAAATTTGACGGTGTTGCTTGATGTGCTGCACGCGTAGCATGATCACCGAAGAAACAGTCTTTGTCGTGTCTCGGAAGAAAAGAAATTAAGTGTTCAATGTTCATGCTACGTAGGCAGGTTTATTGAAAGAAATTTGACAGATTGAGGTTCGTGTCTATACATATAATCTGTCACTTTGCCGATTCGTCTGTAGACAAAGGCCGTTTCTTCGGTGTTCAATGTGATCATGCTACGCATGCTGGAGTCAGTAAAACGTGTCTCTGTGTAGCCGAAGGGTGAGAAAACGTGGCAGATGTATTTATAATAGCGTGAATAACAACAAAAAAAAATGTAGTACGATAATATTCGCCATTTTTCTACAAAAGGGCTCTCTGAGGGGTAATGACATCTTTAGAATACACCCCTTGACCCAATTGTCTGTCTGACTGGCCAACCACGTGGATTAATACATAGGAGTCACGATCGACGGTATCTCGGTGACATTTTAGGCACGACAAGGACAGGAGACGAGAATAGAACTCGGTATCTATTCCAGAATGTAGTACCGCTATGCGGGCCTTTGCGGGCTGAATCGTTAGTGTGAAAACGTGCTTCGGTGAGCACGGGAGTGCTTGTGATGAAGTGACTTGTGGGATATTCGTATTGCGATTTTTTTCTACGTATCTGGTACGTTTTACATGGGTGTTGTTAGTGTTTGTTGTAGGTACGTTGTTTACGAATGTTTAAGAGGAAGTCGTGATCGGTATCTCGAGTCACTAAACACGCTAATTTTAATGTTTATTTTTTTTTGTAAACGACATAAACTAAATGTACTTACCAATACCATGACTTGTTACTATTTTGTTTCAATTATTAGGGGTACCATCTACAATTTACGTTTATTTTTAAACCTATTTGTGTGATCACCCCTTTCCTAGCTAGTAGGTATGACGTCACAGGTTTTACAATTTTAAATTTTGATTATTACGGCTAAATTGAAGAGCCCTTTTAAAATTTTTGTATAAGTAGCTGTTTAGGTCAATCTTATTTAAAAATAAATATGAAGTTCTGAGGTAACACAAAATAAATACCTACAACATGGAGATGCGAACCTCCATTTTAAGTCGGTTAGAATCTAGAATGAATCAGTCAATAAGTATTTTAAAGTTATTCGTAACAGTTTGAGTTTAGAATTTTAGTTCTTTAGTTATATTAATTCTCGTGATATCCCAAAGTATTTTATGGATGACCCCTAAGCAGTTATAACGTATTGCCTGCCTTCTGTAATCAGTTCAGCACAGAAACTAATAGAAAGAATTCAACCCTGTTTTAATAGCATGAACTTACAGCTGTTCGCATCGTTCTAGGTACTTATAGGCTGCGGTTTCCTTTCTGACCTACTGAGGGTTCGTTGTATTGCGGGCGGGTAGTCCGGCTGCCTAGCGGAGTTGTTAGGTACCTCGTTCATCGTTCTATTGTATAATTATTCAGTTTGACGACACAGAACGGACTTAGTCTCTGCAAGAGAGTAGTCAATCAGTCTGGACCCTAAATATTACAGAAAAACGATTAAGCACTGATTTTTCAATGGTTCGATAACTTGTATCTGAATTATAAATAAGTTTGGCGCTTTGACAGCTTTTGTATCTAGACAATATGACCAACCGCCATATTTGTTCTTCAGATAAATTGCCCTGATAATTGGCCTGTTGGCCTAGTACCTAGTTAGTGGCCCTGGCTGCTATGCCGGAGGTCGTGGGTTCAATTCCCACCCAGGACAAATCTGTACCTTCAGTGAAAAGTGATACATGTCGACCTAGATCGGTTTTTATATTCTCTGATTAAACTTATTAAAAAAAAATTAAATTAATTTCTATCTTATCCCCGTTGTTATACGATTAAAAATGAAAGAGATTTTTTTGTGTACATTGATATAAGTAAGCAATTTTTATTGAAATTATTGTGTAAAATAATACTTTTTGATTCATACCAAAGTGCTCCGAACCGATCTTTATATTTCTGAAATGTATTTTAATACGACTCGAGTTACCACATCTTACACGAACCGAAAGCTTTTACTTCAATTAATCCAAAGTGATACAAATGAAATCCTATATCCTATATCTAGTGAAAAGTGTTACATTAATCCTTGTTCTTCTTAAAATTTTAAACTCAGACAACATATCCAACATCAAGAAGTTCGATATTGTCAAATTCACCGATATGATTTACAATTTTCACTATAATTTTACACAGCTAAGTAATTTCTTTAGCAAATGGCAAAAAACTTTTTTACAAAAAATAAAACCGACTTCAAAAATAACACTAAACGGTGTAAAATAACTCTAAATTAGGAAGTCTGTGGCTTTGGTACTTTTGTCTTATTCTTGATGGGCCACCGACTTCCGAATTTAGAGTTATTTTACACCGTTTAGTGTTATTTTTGAAGTCGGTTTTATTTTTTGTAAAAAAGTTTTTTATTTTTCCATTTTTAGTAGTTCCCATACAAACATTTGCCATGAATTCATTTTATATTGTTAATTGTTAACAATACATGTCATTATAATAGGGTTATCCACCTAACCCTAATAAATGAAACTTAACATACCTAACTGTCGAAATCTAGGTATATTGAACACATCTGCCTACCCCTCTGAGCATACAGGCTTGATGATACGTCATGATGTTGTATAAACAATAAACATCCAAGCGATTCCAGCAATCACGATAGATTTGCCGTCTATTTTTGAAGAGTTCCGTTGTATATCTCCGAAGATCAGCACCAGATCTTCACCAAATTAAAATGGGACCACCTCAGGAGTCTACTCTTTCAAACAAAAAAAGAATTTTGAGAATCGGTCCACAAATGGCGGAGAAATCAGGTAACATACATAAAAAAAAAAAAAAAAAAAAAAAATACATGCACACGAACATAGAACCTCCTCCTTTTTTGAAAGTCGGTTAATAAAATGCAGGTACAAGTTGCTGTTATCACAGCTTACCTAAGCTATAATTTTTAATTATCTCTGCACACCGGATTAGCCTCGCTTGTTTTGTTCCGACACTTATGGAGATGATGTGACAGTCCCGGTATAATTTAATTGAGCTTTTGAATTGTCTCTATCTGTTTGACGGTTGTTTTTGGATTGTTCATGAATTTTGTTGGAGATATTGAACAGTAGGCTAGTTTTAGACATATTTGCAACAATGTGATAGTAAGATATTATTTAGAAAAATTATCATCTAAAGATTTATACCAATAAATAAAATATTCCACAACTTTCACACAACGCCATCTAGTCCTAAACTAAGCAGCAGGTCTAGCCATATAACAAATTCTATTTCTATTCTATTTGTCAAAGGATGAGGCGACAATAGAAAGAAAATGGCGTATATGGAATAAGCTGTTTGTCAACTGTCAAGTGTATTTCATTTTCAGCCATATTACAAATTCTACTCGTTAACACTTGACAGTTGACAAACAGCTGATTCCATATACGCCATTTTCTTTCTATTGTCGCCTCATCCTTTACGATAATAGAAATTGAATTTGTAATATGGCTAGAACCTGCAGAGCTTGTGTTATGAGTACTAGACAACCGATAATAATACATATACATTTCTAAATTCATACACATTATGGATACATGAAACACAGAATTAATGGTCGTGCTCATCACATAAACATGTGTCTTGGGTGAGGATGAAACCTATATATATCCAGCATAGCAGTCAGGACCACTAACCCCTAGACCAACAGGCCAGTCGTAAATTTTATTGTGTTTACATACATACATACATAAACTCACGCCTTTTTCCCATGGGGGTAGGCAGAAACTACAGAGCGCCATATGCTACGATTCTTACATACTTCTCTTGCTTCGTTTACATTCATACATGTTGTCATACACACACGCCGGTTCCGAGTACTACGCACCTGACCTTTCTGAAGAACCTCACCATTATGGTCTATGTATGTCCTTCTTGGGCGTCCCCTCCCGGCGTTCCCACTTACATCTGCCTTGTAAATACCTTTCGTTAGTCGTCTTCATCCATCTTTCCAACGTGACCAAACCATCTAAGCATACTCTTTCAAATTTTTGTTACTACTTCTTCTTTTTATTTATTTTCTTCTCTAGCAACTGAGTTAGTTTCGATTATTTTGCCAGCGTCATGTGTGTTGACAGTCGTGTTATTAATGTGGTGAGCCGTCGAACATTGAACTTTGTGGTAGATAAATTTTAGTGGCTAAAAAAGGCAACTTTTTTGCAATTTTAAACGTGGTTGTTTGTTCTGCATAATATAAATAACTAGTATATACATACATACACTCACGCCTTTTTCCCATGGTTTCCCATGGCATGGTAGGCAGAAACTACGCGCCATCTGCTACGATTCTTATACATTTCTTTTGCTTCATTTCATTTTTTTAATTTAGTTATTATTTTATTATGATATTAACATAGTTTTACCCTTTCTGTGACAAAAACGTTTGAAAATACTTATTACTTGTATCAATAAACACTTCGATGTAAACAAAATGTATCACAATCAATTCTAGCTTGTAGCATTAATCACTTACTAGTTTGAAAAATACATTGGTGTTAAGGGGTACAATTGAATATTTACGTAGGAATTTTAAATAAAACAATGAAAAAAGGTTGCTGATAATCAAAATGATCATATTAGTTTTACGACTTTTTCTCACAACAACTATTTGCAGGCAAAACATGCCAAAACACAAGCCTTATAACATTTCACACAAAACGGTAACTAAATGTGTAAAATAATTCGTTTCATTATAGATTTAAATACACAAAAATAAGCAAAGAAAACTGTAGTGTACGGTGATATAACTGGCTATTTTTACTAATTACTTAAATTTCGTGCAAAATAATATATTCAAACCAAGCTCTTTATAATCTTTATAATATTATCTACACGTACCACATATCGTTTTTTATTTTAGAACGTTAGAAAAATAACGAGATTTTTTTAAATCTTTAACCTTAAATTACTCAAAACTATGATTTTTCACTTGTATCACTTTTCACTGAAGGTACAGAAATGTTTGTGTGATGAGCACGATCATTTGTTCTGTGTCTGGGTGTAACTTATCTATAATATGTATGTATTTAGAAATATTTTATGTTTATCAGCTGTTTAGTACCCATAACACAAGCTCTGCTTAGCTTGGGACTAGATGGGGTTGTGTGAAAGTTGTGGAATACTTACCTATTTATTTATTATTTATTTAAATTTTATCTGACTATTGAAGAATTTTCCCTAAGTGTAATTTCTTCTTTTAAATAACACATACGAAGCATGATGCTCTCTGATCGACTGCAACTCCCAGATCAAACTAAGTTTTTCTACCTGGAAGCAGCTCGGAAACTAAATTTATCCGCCTTACCTCTTATCACAAGGGACATACAACACAATTTGGGTGTAGATACCTATCCTAAGCATGATGTATTATTTATTGCTATAATTATTTAGACTAATATTAGAGAGGTAAAGTTTGTATGTAGGGGGTAATATCTAGAACTAACGATCCAATTAAAAAAAAAACATGGTAAAAGCTACATTATTCCTGAGTGCCATAGTTAGGCTACATTTTATTTCTGTACTAGCGACCCGCCCCGGCTTCGCACGGGTGCAATGCTGATACTAAATTAAATACACTACAAAAAAACTATGAACGTTGGATATAAAAAAATAGCGGCCCGCTCCGACTTTGCACGGGCATAAAATATATATGCCTATGTCACTCAATGAAAACATGATTAAAATCGATCCAGTATTTTTGATTCATTCATTACTGCCCTTGGCCTGCACGCATTAAATTTGGAGTAAAACAATTCCTCTTTCCCTATACTTACTATGAAGATTTCCTGCTATCTTTGCAATATCTAAATTCATACAATTTTTATTACATTACACATTTTTACTTATTTACTTTTTACATTTTTACCTAGGTATTTATTTTATTTTTACAACAATTGATATATTACAGGATGTCTTTATACACAACGTTCACAGCTTTCTTGTCATTAAACAATACAAACATGTTTTCTCTTGAGGTTACTCTTGAAAGAGCGACATACAGTTGGCCATGTGAAAAACGAAAATATTTGTTTAATTTACATGCTGTAAGGAACCATATTGATCTATATTAATTGCACACTGTATTTAAGGTACTTAATTCGATAAGGATTAATGCCGTATTGCTTAAAATAGCTTCGTAAATAAGCCATTTTTTCACGTAAAAAGTAAACAATAAAAATGGTTAATGTGGGTTATCCCTAAAATATAAACATATACCATCGCGGACTTTTTTGTAGACCTTTTTATGGTGTACAATACTGTAGTACATTAATTTGATCTAACTCGTAGGGTTTAGGCAGCGTTTTTGCTAAATTTCTAAATAAGCCCAAAAAAATTGGTTAATTTACGACATCACGTTAGAAATCTCTAAAATTAGCAACGTTGCCTTAGTATATGATGCATGTATTATACATATAAACCTTCCTCTTGAATCACTCTATCTATTGGAAAAAACCGCATCAAAATCCGCTGCGTAGTTTTAAAGATTTAAGCGCACATAGGGATATAGGGACAGAAAAGGCGACTTTGTTTTATACTATGTAGTGATTCCCACGGGAACAGAAACTAGCGGACGTCACGCGGGTGAAGCTGCTCGACATCCGATAGTATTTCTGTATTCCCACGGGAACAGAAACTAGCGGACGTCACGCGGGTGAAGCTGCTCGACATCCGATAGTAATCGATAAAAGAGGACCCGAAATGACTTGCGAGGTTGCTTTAACACCTTGACTGCGGGCTGATGATCGATGAACGGATGATCGGAAACAATACGCCAGTGCGGATTACGCGCTAGGTGTGTTTTAATGCTCCAGTGCGGCCAAAGAGATTTACGCCCGATATTAATATTCTATCTCAATCCAAATCCCGATCCTTTGTTTTTGACGGCTGCTTCTGATTGGACATTTTTAAGACTCGGACAGGCGAATTCAGTCGTTGATTGGTTACAGACAAAGATCGGGATCAAGATAGCAACCGAGATAGATTATTAATATTCAGCGTTAAAAGACTATAGAGCGGGCATGTCAAGGAAATGTCATAGAAAAACTTTGATCCCATGTCTCAGTAACGCCATCTAGAATAATATATGAATATTGGAGCAGCAGCGCAGCGTTACTAAAAAAAACTCATAGACTTGTGTCCGGCAGGACACACTTTTTCGGACGAAAATTTTGTTTGTGATGTCCGGTCTATAGGTATTGAATGTTTTTGAGTGCGGCAAAACAAAGGCTTTTGTTATAAGACCATTTAATTATACTTTCATCATGGACTGAGGTTCACAATCGGACTAGGTACTTAACTACTGGACTCCTATTTAAAATATTCGACAGATTATATCTTTTATTTTTTATTTCCAGAATTCCGTACCTCAAAATCGAATCTCTCCAAGTCCAAGGAGAAGATCTCTCCTGACGGCGCGGAGGAGAAGTTGCTGCCTAAGGAGGAGGAGGCCAAGATCGTGACCAGGGTCGACATGGCAGACGCCAAGTATGTGGTGGAGGACCACAGGAATGGCGACGCTAAGATAGAGCTTGATGCTAATAAGCGGGTAAGTGGAAAACGTATAATATACGATATGTAACACCTAACCCTGCTGTTCCTTGTACACACGGCTACACATCAAGCTATTTCCAGTTTGCGCTTACTTCGCAATGTGCGGAAATTCTATACAATGCGATATCAGCTTATACTGGAAATGTGAAATCTGTATATAGTGCCGCTTAATGTAATTTATAAAAAACTAGTAGACGTCATGCGGTTTCACCCGCGTTTTTTCCGTTCCCTTGGGAATACGGGGATAATGTTACAGCTTACCAACGGTGAAAGATTTTTTCAAATCGGTCCAGTAGGTTCGGAGCCTATTCAATGCAAACAAATAAACAATCACACTTTCCTCTTTATAACAATAGTATAGATGATAATAATTAAAAAATAACCTACCGCAGAAGGCAGCTATTCTTAACACATGCAGGCTAGTGAGAAAGTTTCTTCAGTTTGAGACGGACATCGTACTCCAATGATCATGCCCAAATTTAACCCTAACCTCTATACAGCTAGCACACAGTAGCGTAAATTCAAGTAATATAATACTACTTTTAACCCAACACTTGGTTGGCCGTGCATTCGGAAATTCCCGGATATTATAATTATAAATTTGTATTCTGAAGTCACAGATTGCGGCTATTAGTCTTACAGTTCCCTTCTGGGTTAATGAAGGTTAAAAAACCTCGCCTGTTTCACCAAGGCTCTGTTGCAGTTACGCTCGGTATAGTTCTGAGTGTCAGACTCTTCGTATGCGCTGTTTAATTAGTCAATAACTAACTGTCGGGAAACAATTTGTCAGGCAATTCCAGCGCATTGCCTAAGCCAATAAATACCAATTAAATTGTGTCTCTTAAATCGAGGTCTCCAGAATAATTGGTTTATCCGTTTTAAGGCATTTAGTAGTTTCCATTCCGTTATGCCATGAACTTCGATTCTTACTCGACTGCGCAATGCAGAATGTGATGTGTTTATCAGTCTTATAATACTAAAACTTCGCTCGCGCATTCTTTCGCCTAAATTTCGTACCTACTTTGAGTTTCACTTTATAGTTTTGAAAATCAAATAATTAATCGTTATAAAAATCGCTTTCCAATGGTTTTGAAATTCGGTTGAGGAGTTTTTGAGTTTAATCCTTACACAAAAACTGAATTCATATACTAAGAGTAACTAACTAATCTTAAGATCTCGATAAAGATTTCACTAGTTATAAGATTCACGTAATTAGCTAGTTAGCCTACTGAAATATATTTTTCTCTATCTAGGTATGGTAGGTCCATTTCGGTATTACCATATCAATAAATACTCAACAATCGTTGTTCACACGTAAAAATAATCAATACATTAGCGTCTTGCTAAGAAGCCGAGTAAATAAATTATACGTGAAAACAGGAAAAACACATGGGGGAAATATACCCAAAAAAATAACACGAAGTGAATGGACTGAAGTATCTTCGTGACATAAATTATGACTACATAACTAAATGTGTCATAGTATTACATTTACAAATAACTAGACATCAGGTTTACACTGACCTCGCATTCTACGGAAATCCTATACAATGCTAGATCAGCATATACTGGAAACGTATAGCTTGATGTGTACCTTACCTACTAATAAAATAATTGAATGGCAAGAATCAGGTAGGCAACGGGAAATTTTCTTCTCAAAATGTTCAGACGACTCAGTTCAGATTTATCTTCGTATTTATTTTTCCATAATCGCGTTTTTTATAAGAGCTCTCTCCTATCAAAGAGCGAAGAATCCAGTTCTGAAACACAGGTTCTTATTACCTATTAGTAATAAATCATTTATTTTACAGATTAGACAATCTAATAATTAGTTATCACATCTTAAATGCGAGGCAGTCCACAATTAAAATTTAATTACTAATAGTGTTAAAATAGTACCATACAAATCGAATAAGTTGTACCGTAGTGTAGTTTGTCATTTTACTCCATATTCTAAACTGTGACTTTTTTCTTATTGATTAGATTTAGTTAGCCTTTCTATCGAGCGCACTGTTGAGTTGTCTTGTGTTGAACTTGAGCGTTACGTTATAATTTGCGTCTATCGTCCCCCTTCTGGTGATTTTGTGCATTTCGAATCGGTAATGGAGGATTTATTAAATAAATAAAAATCATGTAATAAAAATATTATTGTATGTGGAGATTCATACAATCAAGGTCGAACTCAGTAATTATTCTTAATCACCAACTTAATCAGATATTTTCACAATGTACCTACCTTTACTTTTACTACTTGTTTAAGTTATACTTAAACAAGTGGCTAATAGTGGGCTTTTTGGGAAACTGTCTTAGGTAATATTGACGTTTTAAAGTGACTTGTTTTTTGCTGTTTGCTTTATTGCCAGCCTTTAGACTGAAAACGAAACAAAGTGATCATATTAGAGTTCTGTTTTTTTTTCTTTTGAGGTACGGAATCCTAAAAATAAATAACAATTCCAGCTTGATACTGTCTCACTGCTATCCTATTGTCGGGCTGATATTTTGCCCAAAGTATATTCTCTCCCTAACAGTATAATTCGTTTCCAGCAATTCTCTGGCTTGACAAAGGAAGAGCTGCTCAAGTATGCCGAGGATCCGTTCTGGGTGAACCTTCGCTGGGCGATGTTCATCCTGTTCTGGGCGCTGTGGCTGTGCATGCTGGCTGGGGCCATCACCATCATCGTCAAGGCGCCTAAGTGTGCCCCACCGGAGCCTAAGACTTGGTTTGTAGTGTTCCCTTTTTCCGATTGTTTTTGAAGGTAGCGGCATGTCGCCTATTCCAGATGAATGTTGTCTTTTCAACCGACTTACAGAAAAAGTAGGAGGTTCTCAATGCGGCTGTCTTTTTTATGCGTCTTACCACCTCATAACTCCGTAGTTTAAGATTGATTTGACAACATATGTTAAAACGGTCATCGAAAACGGTAAAATGTTTAAATGTTTTGGTTGTAATATACACAAACAAAAACAAAAAAAAAATAAAAAAGAAATCGGATCTATTTTTTTATTTTTTATCCGATTTCACAACAAAAAACACTGGTGTAAAATAACTTCAGTTTGGGAAGTTGGTGGCCAATAACGAATGAAACAAAACCACCAAGATTGTCCGACTTTCGGAGCTCTCAACTACTTGGGAGAACTGTTAAAGATTTACTTACTACAGCCGGGACCACGCACGTTTTAGGAATGAAGGGTTCTTAATAAATAATGAAAGATCACCTAGATCGTAGCTTAACCTTACAACCAACCCGTGAGTCTGTTATAATTAGCTGTTTAATTAAAAAAAAAAAGTTTATTTCTATTACTTTGAGTTATAACAGACACGAATTTAGAGGTCACCTTTTAAGCAAGGAGATGCTTGTGTTAGGTGAAAATATGATATCAACACAAAATATATCTTAAGGACTGGAACAATTTGCCTGCTGCGGTCATCCCGTCCGATTATAATTTAGGTGTCTTCTAGGCTAGAATGAATAGGCTCTTAATAAACTAGTGCGCTTCACCATCACTGATTGTATCACTGCTTACCATCAGGTTGGATTGCAGTCAAGCACTGGTTTATAATATTAAAAAAAAATATCTTAATAAAAATATCAAAACTATCTTCTACAATAACTCCCAAACTCTTCTAGGTTCGAGAAGGGACCACTGGTGGAACTAAAGGATCATGACTACGCCGTTGTGCAAGAAAATCTACCGCTCCTGAAGAGTTTCAAGGTCCAAGGCATCTTCGTGGACGTGCCTACTTACGACATAGACAGCGTGCCTACTGCTAAGCAGAGCTTTGAGGCATTCGTAAAGAAAGCTAAAGATTTTGGTATCAAGTAAGTATAGTTGGTTTATTTCTATTGCCATATACACCACGAAATTTTATTGGTTGCTTTCTCGCAGCAGCTCGGAGGTTCTGATCATTATAACCAATTTTTCATATAAGACTGACCCAGCAATATATTAAAAAAAAAAACAACCGTTTCATAAATTTCCATTTGGTGAACATTGAATTTTGTATGAAACAGTTGATAATATATTTTTACAGGGAACAACTCGGAAATCTCGAAAAAATTAACGCGAAACAAGAACAGCCGTTGCACACAAAAGTTTGATATCCACTCGACCAAAATGCGTGAAACAGCTGTTTTTTTTTTTTTTCGAGATTTCCGATGTGTTCCCATAGTGAAGGTTGTTCACATTCGTGATTTGTACCATGATTAAAATCACTTTGTATTGTCACACCTTCTAGTCGTGGAAGGCCAACTATAACTTGAACTCATTCATTCCTTCCTAGGGTGATCGTCGAGCTGATCCCCAACTACGTGTCCTTGGATCACCTGTGGTTCAAACTGAGTGAGAACAAGACAGAGGGGTACGAGGACTACTTCGTATGGAGGGAGGGCACGGAGTATGATGAAACTGGCAAGACCTGGAAGGTGCCTAATAACTGGGTGAGTTGAAAAAACAATACGTAACGGAATTATATCTAAATCTTCCGATCTCACCTACTTCTTACAGCCATGGCGTGATGTAATTGCCTATTATATTCCTCAAGAATTGACTTATCAAAAGGCCAATTCTTGTCATTATAAAATCCAAACTGTTTTCGGCGAAATTATTGTAATAATTAATATGGGATCACACGGGAAGTACCCTTAAAAACGAAAAAAAAAACCAAATCGCTCCATTAAATATAGAGTTCTAAGGTTGAGAGATTGAAAACGTCTTTTTTTTGTAAGTTGGTTAAAGACGTATGAAAGTAGACGTGATTACGACAGATTGAGACTTAGATTAGAATACGCACGGCACGTTCTTTAAAATAATTATGCAAATTGACCCTCTGTTTCAAAAATAATTTCAATAATATCAGCCTACAAGTTCTTTCTTAAACCTAGAGATAGTTTGCACTAAAATATCATAAAAATATAATGCTTGCCCTAGCTCCAGCTCTGGTTCCTTAAGTGTAAACCCACTGGGCCCATAACCTGATGGATTATGAGGAAATAACTACAGATTGTGGCAGTAATTATAGATTTATTGTTGAGACAGATTTACAGTACATACACCAAGAGTGATGACAGGAGAGAGAGAGACAGAGCGATAAGCGACACAAATACACAATGACACTAAGTGTGCGTTTACTTAAACAGTTACATTAAAACTGTTTACGAAGCTAGCCAGTTGTTTATAACATCATCTAACATTTAACAAAATTAATATGTATCACGGGTGTACCCAACCCACAAATCTTACCTGTCTATAAAACTAGTATAGAAAATAAACATTATCTGTACTTATATTCCTAGAAATCAACCCTAAACACATCTGCTTGGACCTGGAGCGAAACCCGCAAGGCACACTACCTGCATCAGTATGAAGAGAACCAGCCAGACCTGAACTTCAACAATGAGGAGGTTGTGAAGGAGTTCGACAAGATCCTGAAGCTCTGGATGAAGGCTGGAGCCGCTGGTGTTAGGTATGGCACCAATTGTAGAATTGATTTGAGAATTTAACATTTATCAGTTAAATTTAGCTCTTATTTAATTGAAAAAAGGTATATAGTTCAATGTTCCACAGAATACTGGACTTCGATGTTCGAGATCGATCATCGAGCATTGTAATACAAGCCTGATTTCGATGCGATAAGTAATAAATTCTGCTGACAAATAAGCGCGAGGAAAACAACCTATTCATAACATACTATCAAGCCGAAAGATAAGATGTCGGAAAATCTAATAATTAAAGTTTTCGTGTCACAATGTTTGTAAATAAACTCCTTCGAAACGGCTAAACCGATTCTTATAATTTCGGTTTTCGTTTTCAGTAGGTTTGAGAATAGGACGTAAACGAGTGTGTTTTAGATCGCACAACTGAAGTAAAACTCTTAATAACTTCTCTATATCAACTTCCGTTCGCCTCGCCCGATCACAATTTTCGTAACGCTCTCGTTAGCCATTCACCGGCTTACTCCCCAAGTCAAGCGTGCGTACAGAATTTTCACTCCAATAAATTGATTCTAAGGTGGCAGCTAGTAACTATTATATTCTCTTCAACAGGCTAAACAAACTCCGTCAACTACTAGTAAACTCAACCTTTAAAGACGAACAGCCGGCGTCTGGCCGCGGCAGCAACCTGGAAGCCGACCACACGTACTACTCGTACTGGCGACACTCGTACACCAGCGACCAGCCCAGGCTGGTGCAGCTCCTCAACCGCTGGGCCAAGATTGTGGATGACGCCAGTGAAGCGCCCGGAACTGGTGAGTGAACATAACATGACTGTGTTTGAAGCGAAGAGCGTGAGGGTTATAGTGCAACCCAGTAACTTATAGCGACATCTATCTCGCCACATACGAACGAATGACCGATATCCTACATCGCGGTATCAGAGTTATCCGCGCAATTTGAACGTACACAAGTTCCCGACTACAACCGTCGGGCAGTAGTTAGTCCACCAGACACAACACCCGTCTGGTCGGAGGATCCTCCTTTTTCAATGGTGGATGAGGAGCTTTACACCCTGTTCCTCATACCTCCAAAAACTGTTTGCCAAATAAATGTACTGGGGTTTTATGTTTGACCAAATTGCACACATAATCTTTCTAGTCTTTCTCACAGTCACAGCGTACGGGTGGTTTTTATTCAGTAAAAGTCTGACAGACCCCTCGAAGATATTCATGTGGAATTTAGACCTCACACGAAAAAAAAGAACTACGTCTGTTAGGTCCGCTAGTAGCTTTATCAGCCGTCTAACTCAACCAACTTTTTTCTAGGCACAACAGTATTCACCCTGAATGAAGAGGCTGGCCGGCTGGAATTGTTCCGCGTACTGAGTAACGTGACGTCACTGCGGCCGCAGGCGGTGCAGCCGGTGTTCGTAGGAGAGAACGTCACGGCCGCCGCCGTTGATATCAACCTGAGGCTTGGAAAGTGGCCCGTTATAGAGGTAGGCCATGGATTGTTTTCTTGCTGGGGAGTTTGTTCCGCCACTTCTTCTTCCCAGCAAAAACACTAGGAAGTGGCGAAGGGTGGGCTTTTTGGGGGACTGTCTTCTGTAATTTCGACGTTCAAAAAGTGCTGATCCTCAGCCTAATTTGAATAAATGACTTTTGTTTTTTTTTTTTTTTTTTGCTGAACTGAACTGTTTGAAATAGTTTTTGTCGTGGTAAAAACAGCTTTACGACAGATTTCCTTAGAAAGTCGCCTTACGCTGATTTTCAGCTCGAATTGAATGAATGATTTTTTATTTCGATTACCCAACAGATAAGAAGTAAATGTCAAAAAAGTCATCCAAAAAACACTTTAAAGTTGCTTCAAAGGCGGAGTCGGGGAACCTCACTTTGGTTTATTGAGCCCCATTGGTTTTTAGTAAAAATGTTTTAAATAAAAGTGAAATTAAAAAGGTTCATTCATTATTCTATGTAAATTCCATTCTTGTTTTGGGTCTCAGAAGCATCTACTTACTAACCGCAAATATTCTACAGTTAAATACGTCTCCTGACGCTGAGGCAGAGTTCGCGGCGTTTGAGCTGCTGCTGCCGGCCACGCCGGTGTTCAACATACGCCAGTTCGTGAAGGAAGCTAACAGAACTGTAAGTATAATATATCTTGCATGTACTGATCACTGTTCTCGCCGATGTAGAGATTGCAAGCGTTGCATGAGTGAGTGAGTGACTGTGAGTGTAGTCATGGTGTTACATTGCTTACGACTTTTGCTGTGTGCGTTTCAGAATTTAACCCAAAATAGCTTCAGAAAAAAAAGTGATCCATTGAGCCCCATGTTCCCTATATCCAACATTTTTGTGGCAATTAAGATGTTTAGATGGTATAAGAGGCCAGGGGTACCCAGATGTGCCTTCAGTGACGGTAAACGGTGTACCCCTGGTGAGGGTGGACCGTTTTAAGTATCTGAGGCACTTATTGACCTCTGGCCTCAAAGATGATCAGGATATAGGCAGGGAGCGAAGGGTTTTGTTTGTGAGAGCTAATATGATTGCCTGCAGATTCAGACGTGCCTACGTCATGCATGTCATTTTATACTTGCAGTCTGTGGGTACATTATGCTAAAACATCATGCCCAAATGAGCATGTTGGATCTCATTGCTAATTCTTTAGCCATAGAATAAGCCAAAATATAATTTGTCATTAATTGTTTATTGTTTTGTCTCTTACTCCTAGTGGTTAGTGGTCTTGACTGCTATGCTAGAGGTCGTGGGTTCGATTCCCACTTAGAAAATGTATGATGATTAGCATGATCATTTGTTTTGCGTCTGGGTGTAAGTATTCGTCGGTCCGACGACTTGGCGAAAGTCGCGGGAATCCGATTGATGAGAGACGCACAGGACCGGTCGTTGTGGCGACATTTTTGGGGGAGGCCTATGTTCTTCTCCAGCGGTGCATTTCTTTCGGCTGAAATGATGTATGCATTTAGAAATATCATCAGTTGGTCTAGAATTCATAGCACAAGCTCTGCTTTGTTTTGGACTACATGGCGTTGCGTAGAAGTAGTGGAATATTATTCATTATTTATTAATTTATGCAGGATGAAGATCTATCCCACCTCGTGCCTCTGCGCGACGACGCGAGCGTGCAACACGGACACTTCGCGATCCAAGGCGTACCTGCGCGGAACTCTACGGCGAATTCACTGCTTGCAGTGGCAAGGTATGTGCTTCTAAAGTAATTGGAGCTCTATTTAAATTGGATAAAGACTATGTTTGAATAACAATACATTTTGGCTTATTTTGAATCAGAATGAATCATGTTCACTGTGAAGCGAGGATTTCTTTGTAGGACATACGCTTGCGCAAGTATTGAGTTTGGTCCCCGGTTTGGGTATTTGTTACGAGTTAAGCTACTAAGAAGTTTTTGGTAACAAGCCGGAATTTCGATTGTTACCTGTAATTGGGAATAGACTTTCATACATAAACAGTTG
Source organism: Euplexia lucipara (assembly GCA_921972225.1). Classification (NCBI taxonomy): domain Eukaryota; kingdom Metazoa; phylum Arthropoda; class Insecta; order Lepidoptera; family Noctuidae; genus Euplexia; species Euplexia lucipara. Next base: position 16,584,800 of record OV179161.1, on the reverse strand, counting down.
TTTTGCCCAACTACTGAAAGGCCAATTCTAAATCATTACAAGAAACAGTAAGTAGCCAATCTACATAATAATAATCGTATATTCCTTTTGTATGGTCTACAATCAAGACATTTAGCACCAGAGTTTTTATTCATCTAAGATCATACTATAAGGGAAGGTTCATATCTGACGAACATGCGTCGCGTATTATCGGTCGCGTAACGCCAGAAGAGACGAAATGTATAGAAAAACACTTGACGGTTCACACTCAACAGATAATGCGTTAGTGCGTCGAGGTACATTGTCGCAAACGCTCGGCGCAAGTTCCGTCAGATATGAACCTTCCCCAAAGGGGGTTAAATATATAGGATGAAAGTTTGATTGAAACTTTTCCCGTCATTAAAAACGTTTAAAATCTAGTCGAAGTTTTAGCGACGAAAAATATCAAAACTTATCAAAAATCTAAGGAAAATTGTCATTTTTGCCGATGGTAAGTTTTATTTAAGTAATTGATATGCCACCACGCTCATATGCTCACTAATTCCTCTTTCAGGTGGAAGACCGGGCACACGGGTTACCTAGCGCTGTTCAACCCGACTGGCGAGGAGCTGCGCGGCAACCTGACGTCGGTCACGTCAGTGTCCAGCACGCTGACGCCGCACTACATGTCGCACGCCGTGCGGGCGTACACTAAGTGAGTATGACGACGTTAGGATAAAAAAAGCCGAAACAACCTGATGACTTGACAGATAACATCAACTTAAATTGTTCAACCAACCTACCTCCCCATTCCCAAACTGCTTTAGGGCGAGACTCCACCAAAGCGGAGACGAGAGGAGATGTCTTATAATTAACCAATAGGATTTTGTATTGTGCTGAAGATAAGCACTGAGCGGTCAAAATGATGCAATCTGATTGGTTGTAAAACACATCTCTTCTCGTCTCCGCTTTGGTGGAGTCTCGCCCTTAATTCCATCCTCATCTATCTCTATGCCACCTCCAACTGGTTTCATTACAACCCCATCAAATTCCATGCCTTCCTTACCTGGCTTCATTTCACCTCCAAGAGTCATGTAACACCCCCAATATTCTGTATTGCATCCTCTCTAGTTGCAACTCCGCCCTAAATGTCTCCACGATATCCACAATTGACAATGTTTTACCCGTCCCATGTTTTTACTCAGGTTAGATAAGAAATGATAATTATCTAATGTATTTTTATCATTGTTCCAGCTACTCAAACCACAACGCTGAACCCGCGGACGACCTACTGGTCCCGCCAAAGTCTTCAGTGGTGTTCTCCTACGTCCCCAGGACTTTGTCAGAGAACTAAACATTTAAATAACTGAACAAAAGTATTTAGCAATTTCACGCTTCCCCGATGTATTAAATGAGGGGCAATCATTTGCATTTAAGTTTTTTAAAGACAAATAGCAAAAATAAAGTTTGAATCATATTTTTGAGTTTTTTTTTAGAAGGAAGAAAACACTGTTTACAAAATAATAAAGTACATTTTAATATTCCAATAACATTTGCATTGTTAACATTTTAAAAAGCAAACTTTCTTTTGTACAAACGTCAATTGACTTAACAAATCTTTCCTTGTATTAATTCTTGTATAATATCTATTATAAAGTCCCGACAGTCGTTTATGGCGTTGCACTAAGTACAATAATTAGGTCTTCTAAGTACAAAATGTCAATTTTAACTAACTTAGAGTCGGTCTTCAAGTCTACTACTATAAAGGGGTGAATTATATGGTTAGGAATTGATTTTAATTTTCATACAATGTCAAAAATTATTACAAAAGCCGAATGGTTGAACTCGCTAGAATAAACTGACAGATGACTGACAGATGCAAGACTATCGTGTAAAATAATTTGATCAAATTTATTGTGATATATAGCGATAGTTGGTTGGATCGCCCTGAATGTGTAAAAACTGTAAATGTAAAATAAGAGTGTAATAAGTTAAGTCGTATTTGTAGAATATAAATATGACCATATTATTTTACTAAGTAGTAGTAGCACCTATTTAAATTTGTCAACCCGGCTTGTGAAAGAAGACGACTTTGCCCTGAATTGACAACATTTCAAAATTGACATGACCCTAAAACAAAAATACCGTTTCTTCATTTTTGTATGCTGAGTTCAAATATAAATTTTAAAAAATGTATAGCTTAATTTCTGAGAAAAAAAATAAAAACCAAAAACCATGCGTTGACGTCACTTATACGGTAGAATGAGGTGTTTACCTTTGCGAAAGCAAGCTAATTTTTAAGATGAAAACTATAATGTCAAACAAGACATTTCTGTCAAAAATTACGTATCTAGTGTCAAAAAAGACATATATAACGTCAAAAATGACATAGCTAATGTCAAACAAGACATATAAAATGTCAATGTGTGACATTGACAACTGCTAAATGACAATGACATCTAAGAAACTGATTTTTTTTGACGTATCACAGTAAAGCAAAGGAATTATCGCCATTTCACCGTATGAATGACGTCATTTGGCGCTTACGTCTTTTTAGAATGCACCGAATTCCAAAGTTAAAATTATGAATGAAAAGTACATAATTTCGAAAAAGCAAAAAATATGGGTCCGCTAGTTTTGGATTTACTTTTAGATAACATAATAAAACATGTAGGTTAAAATTTTGAAATGTTGTCAATTGCAGTCAATTCGACTGTAAGGCATCGTATGAAAATTAAATAGCAGTTAATGGGACAACGTGCAGTATGTTTGCACATCAAACTATTCCAATCTGTATTTTTTTCTAATTGAACCCTAACCTTATTCTTTCGCAATATAGTTGAAAAACGTATCAAAGAAATTTTACAGGTTGGGATAGCTTGTTGCCCTGGCCTATGTACCTAAAATAAGTTATGATGGACCTTGTAAAAACATTACAAAGTTGGTACACAAACGGAAAGCTACATCAATTGGTATATTTTTTGAATGTGAAGAAATAAATTTCCTAACTCATAATATAATAGCGTCTATGATAAAATGTCTGATAGTACTCTATGTCTAACATAGGAAGGACTTTGCGCCGAATCGCAAAAGAACTCGTGAACGTAACAAATAGACATCCATATCAGATAGTAGATGATGGACGCCAAACACATTCGAAGAATAAAGTCCTGAAAAGAGAACGTGCCCCGACTGGATCTGTGGCTACTGTAGTCAAACCTATAAGGATATCCGTCGCCCATCTCCATCTTGATTTACTATAATTCGTTAGGACTTATAATATCAAAGAACGACTTCACTAAATAAAATAATGTGCAAGTGAAAACCATTTGTAGGAAAGTGTCAAGCATCAAATTCGAAGGGATCTCCTTGCCACAGCCGATCTTATAATCGAACATAATGCGGACCAAGAAACAGGATGATGAAGGTAGTCAAGAGAGCGGGATATCGAGCTTAACGATTAATTTGTTATTCTTAAAATTAGTACAGCCAAAAATCACACCTGGACACAGCGACGACTAGTTGAAACTATACGCGAGTGATCACAAATCGGGATAAAGATTATATTCCAAAATAAACGATTAATTTTAAACGTAACGGTAAACCTCCGTTCGGCTTCTGTCGGGTGTCACTCGGGTAAGCTCGGCTCTCGTCGTGTCGCGGCCGTCCGGTTACCGGCGTTTGTTGGTTGGCTTCGGCTTGTTGAACTGGAAGCTGGCACACTTGGGGATGTGGCGCTCGGCGGCTTGCTGGTTGAAGCGGCGCTGGCAGTGGGGGCACTGCACGTAGTCTGGGTTCTCGGAAGGCGGAGGTGGCGGGAGGTCGCTTAGTTTACCTGGAAAACGAAAATTTTCTAATTAGATGACGTAACAGGCAGATAAAGCCTTTCGGTCAAGTGTTGACGATGATGATCAGAATTGCCCATGTCAGCATTAAGGGCTCCCACACCTAATTACGAATTCGCAACGCATCGCAAATTTCTGCATAGTATAAGCACCTGAATCAACGCTTTACCGGACGAAATCGTATCTCAGCAATTCGCATCGCGGTTTTGTGTGGGCGTCTTAAGAGGCGTTAGCTTAATGTTGGCCAGAATCTAATTCCATCAACAAACGTTTAGCAGAATACAGAAATCACTCTTTTCATTTCGAGTACAATGCTTTCGCTGACCTCAGGACCTGTTTGTCATGCAAGGAGTATAAATATTACAATTTTCAATAAATAATGGCTGTGAATATACGACTTAACTTTTTATAGCAAATTAAAAAAACAACACAAAATAAATAAAATAATAATAAATAATTTCAATGTTCTGAAATTCTGACAACAATTTCATCTCGTTAGGTCAATGATATTGGAAGTAAAAAGGTGTAGATTGGTTACCTAAACAACATTCGATCTTCAAAAACGGCAAACTAACGCACGCACGCGTCCTTTGACGGCGCGACACGACACTGAGGTCAAGTGTGGCTAGTTAGCCACATTTTAACGTGTCGCTTGCTGAACGCTTATAACCTATCTACACCTTTTTACTTTATAATATCATTGCGTTAGGCAGGCTGTAGGTAGTTGGAAAATTTATCTCCCTCATACAGTATGTTTTTTGCCGTACCTAAGCTCTAGTATGCGTGGTTGAGTATATTTTATTTTGTATGTGCTTCTAAAGTAATGATTGACCAAATTTATCCTCACCTCCCGCATTGAGATGCGCCTGCACTTGCTTGGCCGCTCGTATCGCCGAGATGAACTCCTCGTGCTTCTGTCGCCAGTTGCTGTTGATTGGCTTGCTGACCTTGGTGTTAGACGGGGCGTTCGCTGGCGGCTTGCGGAGTTTGCTCAAGAAGGGTTCCGCTTCCGTACCCTGGAATATGTAGAAATAAATGAAATTATGGCAGACAGTTTTAGTTGTGCGAATGATAAGGCCTTCTGCCTGATGATAAAAAGAACGGTATCTATGCAATTTCAATGCTGTGTTCCATTTTGAAGCGGTACATAATAAAGAAAAGCGATGACCGTTTAGAAATAATGGTTGGTAATTTTGAACAATAACAGTGCTGTGTTTAGTGTTGCATTGAATCTTGAAATGTAGTGAGTTTGATATTTGTTCACGATGCAAAGTATGAAATCACTGGCACCAGAAGGTATGTGGCAGAACATGGCTACAGGTTGCAGTGTATAAAGAATGCTAAAGATAAAATGACGTGTGGTGAGACGTTTAGGACTTGGAACAAAGAGAAATCTGTATCAAGTGTTGCTTGCCTTATAACCCTCGGCTTCGGTTCCCTATTTGCAAAAACAGCAATAAAGTAGACACAGTAGATTAATATGCGAATTTGGTGGAATCGTAAGATACTTTCAAGGTAATTAGAACAAAGAAAATTTGTCGTTTTGTGTCATGACTGGCCCAAGTCCCTAGGAAAAAGTAATTATTTGTCAAACCGTAAAGTCTGGAGCTCCCAATATTGCTTGCGCTATAAGTTAAAGTAAAGAGTCTAAGGTCATATAACACGTCATCAGGAGATCAGCAAAGAAACCCTAAGAGTGAGGCGACATTGATCGACAGCCTTCCTTAACAAAAGCTTTGAAAAGGAGCACATTAGTACGCAATAAGCCGATCCTCCGCTTTTTGTGCATCGCGTTTTGTATCAGTGCACCGCACTATGGAAAATAGTAGAGAACACGACTGATCAAAAATCGCTTTTACGACTGTCGCACTTTATTTTTTTATATATGTAGCAATTTTGCTTGAATTATTATTTTAAGTAAAATATTTTCGTATGCTGCAGTGGGAAAATATAGGCTAGTATTAATAATATATTTTTGAATAGTTATAGGTATACCTACGAAAAAGTGTCAATTCAAAAAAAAAATCTAATCTGATCTCTTCAATATTATAAAAAAATGCGAGAGTACCTAGATAGAAACTGTTCATTGCGAAAGGATGCGCAGGTCGTTCCACACTTTGCTCTCCTTCTGTATGGACGAACCGTCGAAAGCCCTCGTCGATCAATGTGCCCTGTCCTGGCCCTACGCTGTCAAAAACGGTTTTAGCATTGGGAACTCACAGCAAGCCGATGCTTTAGCGCGTCGAACGGCTTCCGTTTCTTAGCGTTCGCCTTGCGGCAGATCTCCTGGTGCTTCTCGATGCGGTCAGGCGCGAACTGGCGCCCGCACACCGTGCAGGCGGGCCCCGCGCCCCCCGCGCCCCCCGCCGCGCTGGCCGGCCCGCGCCGCGCCGTGCCGGGCCCAGCGCCCGGTTGGACGCTGCCTGAACTCTGTACAGGACAGACGGGCACAGTTATGAGGGCTGTTAAGGGAGACTAGAAAAAGTAAAGTTATGACGTCAGCTGCTGTATAAAGTCGGGTTCAGTCTGGAAGAAAATGTCGGTGCTTTTGAAAATCAATTATTTTGTGGAGGGGCAGCTTAGTGTACTTACTGAGAACTTATATACCTACACATTATGTAGGTAGGTATAGGTAATGAGCATTGGTTGTCATAATACAAAGACGATGTGTCGAATTAAGTAAGTAGGTAATAAAATAAAATTGAACTTACCACTTGTGGTCTTCTGGTTATAACCTGCGAAAACAAAAATAATGAAATTAAAATCAAGTAAAAGAATAAATATTACAAGATTTAGGTATAGGTAAAAGAAAATAGTCACTTCGTTTGTAGCCAAATGCCAACATGTCCATATCGCGATATTAATGGGCCTTGGCAGCCATCACACTACGATCTTCGGAAAAAATTACAAATTCAGGGTGCATCTACACGGTGCTTGTAGCTGGAGCAAGTAAAGACCTGAGGGGCTTCTTGCGCAAGCAGTACCTACGCACAAGTTATTTCCTCGTGGTCAAGAGCTACATGCGCAAGTGACCCGCGCGTGCGCCACTGTAGTACGCGGGTCAGATGCGCGGGTGGTACCTACATGCTCGAGTCGCTATGCACATGTTTTTCAACGGTAAAGTTTGCGATGCATACCTACCTACAACCTGTGCATGTGCCTCAATATGCGCAAGCTACTTGCACCGTGTAGAAACACCCTCAAAGTCGAGTACTTGGCTCTGTACTCTGTCGACCACCCATCGATCACATCGCAAGCTGGCCAAACTCAGTAGAGTTTAAATTGAATTAGGTAAGTAGAGGCCAGCTTATTCTTGTTGTTTTCACTGGCTTACCGTACATAGGTACAGATCGATCGATTTGTAAGCCTACAATACCAATGAGGTTTGTGGCGTACCTACCTACCTAATTTAACATTTGAATAACTTTATTTTAAATGCTAATTTTATCATGTAAATGTTGGTTTGTTTGCTTACCGAGTTAGCACCTCGCTGCATGGCCCCGCGGGCCTTGTTGTTCTCCGACACCTGAACACATCACATACAAACTATTGAGAACCTAGGTACCTCTTCATCGGCAACAACTTCACGAATTCAAACTGAAAACGTTGGTAATTTTTAAAAACAGAAATTTTTATCGGTCATTATAATTTTCGACAAAAATTTTGCTGATTTGAAGATGTTCAAATTTAGAATGACATTTCCAATATTATAGTAATGTCATTTTTTTTTTCATAAAAACGGCCAGTAGGTACTGTGATTTCCATTTTTGTAAAGTGTTAAGTTTCTTTTTCATGGCGCCTCTTTGGTCTAGTGCCAAACACGGCGGCCAAGCGTGAGTTCTTGGGTTGAAATTCCAAGGGTTTTCTGCAAGGAAATAAATGGCGTGGCGGTAAATGGTGATAGGATCGCCCTTATAGAGGGACCCATCGGCCTAACAAACTCGTTTGAACAATCTTTTAAGGTACATATTTGATTAGATACACATTTTGCAAAGCCTACTTACAGAATTATCGCTTGCGGCTCTCCGTGGTGGTGGCGCTACTGCTGGTGATAGCTGTGGTTTTGTTTTTGCCGGACTGATTCTTTGTGCGGGACTTCTGTAATAAACAAACAAAAGTCATGATTAATTTTTGCAGTTCACCTGGTTGGCTGGCATCAGTATGATAGGAAATGTACGCCTCTAAAAAGATGACTGAGAATTTGTAACTAAAAACTAGCCTAAATTGTCCCACTGCATGGCGCAAGATTCTTCTCTTCTCATACAAAGAAGGCATGATGTAATTGCTACGCAAGCTCGCGGCGAGTGGAGGCTATGGACTTCATTAACTTATGATTTGACTTTGGCTTAAGAGTGTTACACTGCTAAAGAAATTTAATAGTCCAGGTACCAACCTTCTTGGAGGAGGTTTCTTGCTGACTACAGGTGGGTCTGGTGACCTTGGGGTTGGTGTCGGCGCCAGTGCCTCGGGGAAGGTCTCGTTCTCTATCATGTAGTTGTTATCAGCCTTGTCCAGCTCGTCTGTGTTCGAGGGCATCACTTCCCCATTGCTTTGTGGCATCTAAAGAGAATATGGTTTGGTTTAAAGTTCTAGCAAAATTCTATGAGGAAGTACAGAAGTGGTTTTTCTGTATTTATACATGAAATAAATGTTCCACAACTTTTCACACGACGCCGTCTAGTCCCAAGCTAAGCAGAGTGTGTTATTATGGGTACTAAACTACTGATACACATACTTACAAATTGCTAAATACATACATAATATATTGATAAATTACAACCAGATACAGAATAAATGATCGTGCTCATTACAAAAACATTTGTCGTAGGTAAGACTAGTAGCATTGGGTAATCGTTCCTATTAAGTGTTAAATTCATTAGGAAAAAGAGAATAATTTTCAGCCTACCACATGTTTCACAGAGTTCAGGTCCGGTTCATGGTTGTGATTGAGATCGCCGGATCCATTTACAATGTTCTCCATTTTCTGCAACCAAAAACAAATTAAAATCAAACTCTAACAGCATAGGTTCACCTAAATTAGTGTGGTTCTTTCCTCCACCAGGACAAAACAAATGATAGTACTCATCACACATATGTCTTGGGTAGAAATTGAACCCACGACCTCCGGCATAGACCAACAGGCCAGTCAAAATAGTGGCAAAACACTATTTTGGCGTTTCGTGAAGTTACCACTCAGACCAATAAAAATTTGTCTGAGAGTTACCATTCAAAGAAGGATTAATCCAAGATCCAAAATTTCACTTACATGTTTTTTAATGCTGGATGTGTTGTTGATGACGTGTTTGCTGACCTTCCGCTCCAGACTGAGCTTGGAGGTGGTCACCTTGCTGTACCCGTTGGGGAGAGGTTTCCGGGTCGCCGCCCTGTCTGTGTTGTGGATCGGCTGTAGAGGATAACTCTTGTCGATGCCGGCTTTTGTTCGACGTTCTTCAAACATCTGTCGTACCTGGGGAAGATTTTTGTCAAAGAGATAGTTATGTCATAGAAAAAATGTGATCGGTGTGTGTGATGTGAGATGTGTGTGTGTGTGTGTGTGTGTGTGTGTGTGTGTGTGTGTGTGTGTGTGTCTCAGCTATTATGTTATTTTTTATTGATATACAGGTATTTACCTTTTGAATAATAAATTAATACTGAGTAGGTATATAACCATTCGTGGGAACAGCAATTACTGTTCCAAGTGTTGTTTCGAGAAAACTATATTTTACTACACTTTGTTACAAGGTAGGTATTATGTTAGGTACCAGATATAAGTCCCAACTTAATATTGTAATAGGTATAACTATGACAAAAGTTAAAATAACAATCTTCCAATACATTATATAAAATTCAAAATTCTTACAGTCAAACATGATAAGTACATAATGTCTACACCAAACTGTAACGTTGAACTATTGGTGTAGATATTTTGGTTTGCTTCTGTGTAGCCGCTTAAATTATTATTTGTAAGTTTTTATAGTGAACATTAAATAGTAGATATTCTATTTTTTGAAATTGCAAATAAAAACGATATTTTTACATTAGGACTTAATCACGACTGCAATAGCCCTATTTACATAAACCTACTCCAGACCCAAGCATGATTTAGCTTAGTAAGGAGGGGTTATCAAGGCTATACTATAGTGCGTTCGCGTTAAGAATGCAGTGAAGTCATCATTATCCGTCGGCCTAGCCCCGCCCCCTAACCAATCAAATCTTTTCAAATTAATTTTTATAAATTCATTAAACTTAATCTTTTAGAATATAATTTGTTTGAATTTAACACCACTGTGAATACACCTTTATCTTGCAGTTGCACTGATGACTTCACTGCATTCTTAACGCGAACGAACTATAGTAATGTGCAACCGACCTCGCTACACACTAGGAAGTGGTAAAGGGTGTGCTTTTTGAGGGACTGTTTTATGTCAATTTTGACGTTCAAAAAGTGCTGACCCTCAGCATAATACGAATAAATGACTTCAAATTTTGATTTGATTTGCTAAGTAACCTTCGTAAACTAAAAAGAGACATTTTTGCTTGCATTTTTACACAAGTCGTTCCACTACTTATTTTGCATTTTCTAACTACACTTTTCATCTATACATATACTCGTATTCTGCCTTTACTTGTCACAATAAACTTATTAATACTTATAATAAAAACTTGGTAAATAAACTAGGTATTAAAAAAAAGTAATTTATTTAAATTAGGCTGAAGATCAGCACTTTCTGAACGTCAAAATTACACAAGACAGTCACAAAAAAGCAAAAAAAAAACACAAATGATTTGAGATCTTATTTTATTAGGCTTAGCGTCTACATTTCGGGATCCCAAGGCATGCCAGACTGTCCCGAAGGATGCCGAAGCAGGCTGTAGCGTATCAATGAAATGTGAGTCTTAACAGTTTTAAATAGGATTCGAAATCGTTTGTATTATAAAAATCCTTTGCCGTGTAGTGGGCTTTGGGCTTTAGTAAGACTCTTACCTTTCCTGGTTGGTGCGCAGTGGGCGGCAGTGGTGGTGAGGCATGACCCACGTTGCTTGGCGAGTGTCGTACCCTGTCTAGGGCCCTCGCCTGCTGAGCCTCGTAGAGATTAGCGATCTTCATCTCTCGCTCCTGCATCTGTTTTTGTTGGAACCGGGCCTGGTGAACAAGAAAATAACCTTAGTTAGTTTTTGGTGAACATAAAAGTAGATTTAACATACATTATAATTATTATACCCTCTTGAGTCCTGATGTCCTATGACGAGAACATTTAAAATTAAGGATTTTGAACTTTATTGTTTTTTTACTTTCAGACACCCAGGGTACATTTGTCCCTATATAACCCCTCTTACATCCCTAATTTCAATTAGTAGCATGGCAGCATGCAAGACGTGTGGTGGTCCGGACCATACACGAACAAGTTCAAAAAAATGTAAAAACTATTTACCGCCCATAAGAAAGAGGCATTTGAGTGAATCGAAAGCAAATCAACTAGAAATTTATACCGTCAAGCGAGGACTCGCTTCCTGCCTTTGTCCGCTCTTGACTCCAGAGAAAAAACTCGATCTTTTGACAGAAATTCGGCGGGGTGTTCGTGATTTGTCCCGAGTTTATATCGAACTGGGTGTTTGGTACAATTATTACATGAAAATGAGCACTCAACTTCCACCCAAGCCGGACGTGTTGAACTTCATTTATGCCATGAAGGGAAAAGGGCCCTATGCTGACGCATATATTAAAATGTTTGGTGAGAGAAAATTTGACGACAAACTTCGAACGTTTGTGGTTCAAGAGATGGCAAAACAGTACGAGACTGTACTACATACAAACATTAGTACACATGCATACTCAAGGCTGGCCCGCTATTTCGACGTGAAGCGTAACGATCCAGTATTGTTTTCGGCGTTTTACAAGAAGATACTACCCGAAGATAATGAAGAAATGCGTCGTGTTTGTTCCATCATTAACGTGGACACTGTCGGAGGTACCAAGTGGTGGTCTACCATACCTGAATGGCTCAAAATTCAGGCAAAACTTGAAGACTTTCGACTGTTTCCACAACCCTCACATGGACTCAAACACATTACCTATACATCAAGAGGTTGGCACGAACTTTTGCGTCGTGTAGATCCAAAGTCTATTACGAGCATTTGGTCCAGGATCATTGATCATCGACGTGAACTATGGTCTCCTTGGTTAAACGTTGACATGAAAAAATTTGGATGTAGCCTTCAAACAGACGGCTTTAGTGTGAGTCTATCAATGAATCGAATCAAAAAGGAGCCTAGCATGGCACAATCACCAAAACGCTCAAAGAAGAGTTATGATCGTATCATTGCTGTTGATCCAGGCTCCAGAATTCCCGTTGCTGCGGTTGAATCGCGCAGGTTAAAGTTTCAACGGGTGACAAAAAAATATGTGAGATCACATACACTGGAGTGGAAGCGTGCACGAGTCAGAAACAAATTGTGTAGCGTCGGCGAGGAGGCAGAAAAAAAGGCCCGTGAAAAATTAAATTATCCCGTTTCTTCAAAGAACATTACTCATGTCGTGGAATACACTGTTTTTAGAATGCATTGGTTCAATGTGCGCCAAGAGCCGTACGAAAGACACGCCAAACTCACACGCTTGAGACTAGACAAGTATATCCGTACAGCGAAATGTGAAGAAAAAATTATCAAGGAAATATTTGATGATAGTTCCAACACACTGGTGTTATATGGTGCTGGAAGTTCATTCATGAACAAGGCTTCTTTCAGCGGTCGCAAGTTTAAACACGACTCGCTCATCAAACGTCTACGGAGTAAGCCCAACATCGAGGTAGAGGTCGTAGACGAGCAGTACACATCACAGGCTTGTTCTTCGTGCAACGCTACAACGGGAGAGTTTCACAAGATTGTCATAAATCATCGACTACGCTGGGGAGTTTGCCCAAACTGCAACAGCGAGTTTGACCGTGACAGCAACGCAGCAAAGAACATTTTGATCAACTGTACACGGTCTACCCTCTGTAGGCCAGGATGTTCCACGAACGGGGCATCGTAGCCTCCTATATATTTTTGTAACTCGGCGTCAATAAGGTTCAATTTCACTTTTGTCCTTTTTGATGTCGGGAGTTAGGAGGATACTAGTCGGAAATATAGGCATTTAAAATTATAGCAAAGAGCCTCTTTTAGAAAATTTCGTCATTTTTATATCATAAATATAATTTTAACCTTTTAAACACTTGGCTAAATATTAGTTGCCGTGCCCCTAGCGCCAGGCCAAAATTGCTACAAATCAATAAAATAATACCTATTATGGAGAAACAATATTGTTGAATCAATTTTTAGTTTTTGTTACTTAAATAATATCTTAAGTAGATAATGGTTTTAGTTGTACCACACAGTCAGTATTTTGCAAATAAAACGAAAAAATCATGGATGTTATCTGTCGCAGAAATACCTACGACACGAGCGGTAGGGAAACGGAAATATGTGTCGCATATATGCGACACAAGCGGTTAAAAGGATAATAAGATGACAACAAATAGATCCATAACAATAATACCTATAATAACTACTACCACTTTTTGTTTAGCGAGTCTCTAATGTAGTCTTATTTAAAAATATTTGTGTTATATATAATTAGAATGACATCATATACCTATCTAAGTATAACCTAACCTAAGGCCAAGGGGTCCATATCCAATAAAATAAAAAAAATAAAAAAAAACAACCATATTGAGAACCTCCTCCTATTTTTGAAGTCGGTTAAAAATACATAATGTTTGATTGAACTACTGCGCTGTGTGTTTCTATGTTACGTACAATTTACTTAGTTTACCCGGTCTACTTTTAAGTCCAGACAGTATAGGTAGGTATATTATATACCTACCTTTTTGCTAAGATTAACACACGAAAATTGCAATATTTTGGTACCTACTTTCCTCACAATTTTTCTACATTTTTTCACTGTTTAAACTTTCCTTAGACTTCCACGAATATTTCAAGACCTAAATTAGCCAAATCGGTCCAGCCATTTTCGAGTTTTAGTTACAAACGTCATTTTATTCTTATTGAAATCGATTTATAAAATAGTACCTTAGTGGACAGGTAGGTAACTAAACATTTTCCCATATCTGACAATAGAATATTCGATAATATTCCACCTGCATAATTTACAAAGTTAGATCCCAAATAAATAAAACATTGTATCAGATACGTCTTAGATAAGATTACTCATCGACTGTTTTCTCACAGTATCGCGATGTCTTCGGAGTGGGGGCGTGAGGTCGGCGCCCACGCATCGTTGCGCACAGACAACCTGTCAACCGACTTTACATTACAATGACATTATTGTTCAATACCACACTTCCGTAATACTGTATTGACTATTTTGTTTTAGGAAGCACGAGTAACATTAGACCGTAGGCTTTTTTGCAGGGATTTTTGTTGCCACAAGGTGTGGAAAAAACAGCGTAGGTAGGTACAGTAGGCTAAAAAGTCTAGGCTGCATGTCATGGGTAAGAAAACCAGTGTATGCTGGTCTCACAATCTATTGAAACACTGTACTATGATAGGTCAGTCCAAAGCATTTATTACGCACAACATAGGCACACGATAATAAATATAAGTACAAAACGAAAATTAATTACTTTATTCAAGTAAAGGCAATGCAACAATAGATACCTATATACAAAACAAGGAATAATGTGCCTTGCAGCTACGCCAAAAAGGTGGTCCAGGTTCAGCAAAAATGCCAGACCACTAGTGCCTGACGCTGAAGTGTGGCGTACTGCTGGTAGGCCCTCTTGAAAAATCCCTGCGAAGAGTCCTAATGACTTTATGGGTTGAGAAATTAACTGCATTTTATTTTGATTTTAAAATGAAAATATAAAAGTCCTAAATATTTGTAATTAACACTATCAAATATCGTGTTGATTATTTAAGTGTTTGCTTGTTAGCGAACCAACAAAAAAAATTGAGCCCAATTTCAACATTGCCTTTGTTTTGTATTAAATAGGAACCGTCAAACGCCTTTTGGGTAAGATCGAGGAATAATGGATTTCTAACTTCACTAGAACCACCTCAGTGGTGAAGAGAAAAGACTGCAAGTGCAAAGACTCGAGGCTACAGAGGTCAGCAGCAGGCGACCCCAATATGTCAAATTTCTTGGATAGTTTTTCAACTTTATCACAAATTGAATAAGGTTTATGTTTAATTGGGAAAATTTTACAGTTTGGGGTGGTTTGATGTGCTGGTGTGTCTGTACATACCAAAGGAGAGTGTGAAGGGCTAGTAACAGGAGATGGCTCAGGGAAGACTCGGAGCTATCACCCACTACTAGTCTTGTCCTAACTAAATCGGGGTCAGTCTCCAGTCTAACTGGACACAGCTGAATACTAGTCGGTGGTGAGTGGCACCTATCTAATACCATAACATGACTAAGGAGTGTGTCTTGAAATCTTTTGTTTATTTATTTATTTATTTATTTTCTTTGGGAAAACAAACAGTTACACAAAGGTTTCTTAACTAATAGTCCTTAGTATCTAAAGTATATAGTGTATGTGTAACTCACAACGTTATCCACATGTTACCTATTCCATTTTTTTATATAAGAACTAACTAGGCATGCGAGTGACTGATATTTTGTTTTATTTTTATTTATTTTTTTTACATTATGCTTAGGTTACAGTTATATAATTTTAGTTTGTTAATTTTTGGATTACAGTATTTCGAAATTTGTTGGATGATAATGTAAATAGATCAATATCCGAGAAATTTGTGTTTTTGTTGGCCAAAACCATCAAGCAAGTCAAAAGAATTTGTAATAAATCAATTTGATTGATTAATTCATTTCGCTTGTCAGTTTTCTGACAGTCTCGTCTACATTTTGTTGTATAATTACTATTTTAAGTCGACGTAGCTTTAGGACTAGCGCATACAGAGAACTATTACATCGACTAAACTGTTTAGTCGAGTTGTGTTCTTCTCGTCAATTCCACCACAACTAAACTATACAATAGACGCATAAAGGTGCCGCATTATGTCTACAATTGATTAGTCGATCGTCGTTTTTTTTATCAAACCTTTCAGTTTTCTTAGGGCAACGTTCATACGCTTATGTGAGACTGATAGACAGGGATCGACTATTTAGTCGATGTTAATTATGCGCACATTAATACACTGCAATACAAATTAACTTTTCAATCGTATCAATTAGAGACACAATAGAAAGACAATGACAGCGCGGACACCGGTGTCCTCTTTTTAATTAATTAAGCGTTGATTGATAGTTGTCCAACTTTTTTAACAAAAGTAAAACAATTGGGTTTTTGTTTTCTGTCGATCAACTATCGTGTTGACAATTTGCGCAGTAGGTACATTCCTATAAACTTATGAAAAAAAAAATGATTTTCAACCATAGATATATTAAAGAAGGAGATATGCCCGTTAGACGAAAATGTATCGGAACCATGTGTCTCCACTTTGCCCCTACCACACGGCCACTACTACACATGCAGTTCAGTAAAAGCAATAGATACGCAGTCACGCACACACCCGCATTTCTTAAAACAGAACGTGTGCACAATCAATTATAAACCTTATGCCGTCAGACACAGCGTGTATTTACCATGCACCATACAACTTACGCACACAAAAACAACGGTCGCTATCGTTGTGCTGTGCAAAAGCAATTTATTTTACATATACGCTAGTGATTGACTAAATCGGAATGTTATCGAATCTTCTATTTATGATTGTACAAAATTCTTTTTTGGGGTCCTGAAATTATAATAAATACAAAATAATGTCCAGAATATAATATTATAATAAAAATAAACAATTTATATCATTAAGTAAATTAAAACGGTTACGTTGTTTTAGGCTATCATATAAACTATTGAAACAACTCACTGACCTGTAAGTGGAGGTACTTGTGCAGCACTTGATGCTTTGATGTTATTGGGGTGGCAGTTTTTGTTAAATAGTGTACCTAATCTTAAGTTTAATTAATATCCGAATCGTTAAATAAATGAAAACAAATCTATGCATAACAAATAAAAAGCTTGAATATGTTGATTATAGGTCACTATTATTTGAATCATGCCGATTACTATAACTCATTCTAAGTTTTGATGGAAGTAAAATACAAAACCTTAAAAAAGTAAGTTCTTCACTATGCTGTAAAACAATCAAAATACGTAAAAAAACTTTATTGGACATCGATCTTCCAACCTGGTTAAAACGGTTGAGAAATTGTAAAACTATAATAGCAATATTTCATTCTTCAATCGACATTGTCGATAGTCTACGTTAGTGGATCTGCACAAGCACATCACTATTTCGTCGCACGAAGCTGCGGCCGTACTACGAGATGCATCCGCGCAATGAAGTATCGTTGTGTGATTTTTACATTGCTCGTCCAACCACTTAGCGACAAACTTAGGTAGTGGTTACGGAGCAATGTATTCATTGCAAAAATAGTACAGTCGCTGTGATATTTGAAAACAAAAATAACATAGTAAAAGCAAGAAATATTTTACGTTTTGTTGTTTTTCATGATTATATAGACAAATATAGTAAAATACGTGTACTTACATGTAATAAGTAATTCCGTGATTTACATAGTTTTGATTTGTGCTTCGGTTTTTACAAAAGAACACTGAACAACACGGCATTGCTATAAAATGTCACGATCGCGATTTGCCAAAGACGTGATCAAATTGAGCACGTCGCGGAGACGCCGACACGCCCCCTTGCCACTTCTCCTATTATTTAGATTTCTATGTTTTCAACTAAATATTGTAGGTATGTATGCGGTTGCCCTTAAGATCTTTTTGTTTGACGCAATGCTCGTTGATATTAATAAATGAACAAAGACTTGAATGCAACTCGGAGACATATAACTATGGAACGGAGATTCTGTTGTTTAAAGACAAAGAGAGTTATGTGTTGCAAGACTTATTGTGCAGTAAATAGATGCATAACATTGTGATATGTAAATGTTGGTTAAGAGCAAGCAAACATAGTATAATTCATCTTGAATGTTTTAAATATGAATTGACAGTAAATAATGCTTGGAGAATCGAGATGGAGGCGCTTGGGGCTAAATTATAATTGCCTTACGGGTCGATCGAAGGTTAAGCTACGCTTGAAGAGGTCTGTCTGTGGATGGGTGATCATTACACATATCATATCAAGAGCCCTCCGTGCCTTGGAAAGGACGTTAAGGTATTGTGGTCGCTTGTAGATCTAACGTAGAAGAACGTGAACTTAGAGAGAACACTAGAAGAAACGTTATAAAAAATAAAATTGCACCTAAACTTAATATTGCTAAGCATTGCTCTAAATATCAAGCAGTAGAATTATTTAATGGGTTGCCTACTGACCTAAGAACATTGATTTACAAAACTACACTTTTCAAAACTAAACTTAAAGCATTCCTATTAAATAAATGTTTATACTCTTTAACCGAATTGGTGACAGGTGATGGTAAATAGTTTTAGATAATATGTAGTAACTTACCTTTTTGTACTTACCTATTACTTATTACCATTAATAATAATTTAATGTATTCAAGACAAACATTATTAAATTTTTGCATTTTAGATAGATGACTTACTTGACTTAATATTAATTTATAATAATTTTACATGAGACTATTTACAATTATTTATTTGACTATTTACTTTCTACTGACATAATAATTATCATAATGTTACTGATTTTATTTTTGATTTTATTTTTATTGGAATTTACTTTCAAGATTTTTTTTTTTTTAATGTTAGATACCATAATTTATTATTTTTAGCTGTAATAAACTAATTTATGTACAGATGCCAGCACATCAAGTTACCCCAATGTGTCAAATTTCTTTGATCGTTTTTCAACTTATTGTCAAACCGAATAAGGTTCAAATTCAATTGGAAAAATTTGACACATTGGGGTAACTTGATGTGCTGGCGTCTGTACTAAAAAAACAAACACAATGCGAATTGTTACATGAATAAATGAATTGAATTGAATATGAAGAAGAATAATAGATATTGAATGAATTGTCTAAAATGTAACGAAGTACCTACCTAAGTAGGTAGAAATCCGCCAACTGGAAGTTTCTCTGGCGTGCTGATACTGTGCAGACGAAGTCGCGGGCACTAGCTAGTAAGATATTCTACTAATATTAGAAACGCGAAAGTTTGTGAGTATGGATAGATGGATGGATGGATGGATGTTTATTACTCTTTCACGTATAACCTACCGAATGGATTTTAATAAAATTTGGTATGGAGTAAGCTGACACCCTGGATTAAAACATATGCTACTTTTGATCCCTGTAGGTATTCCCACGGGAACGGGACCTACGCGGGTGAAACCACGGGACGTCGGCTAGTAAATTATAATGATTGAATAATGTAGTTAGGGACGAAAAAAAATAAAAATAAGGTAGTTATAGGTACGGTAGACCGTACGCCAATATACCTAGTATTACCATTTTGACCTAAAGTTTACCTAGCGTAGTACGGAGTTTAAACAGAATACAATGCTAGTTTTTCTGGTTCTTTCCCAAAGTCAAAGTCAAACCATCTACCCATTAAAAAGGTAAATTGAAAACTCAAATAAATTAGATACCTACTTACATCTGGAATTATTTCGATTGCGCCTAATAATTTCACATAAGTTCACGAAAATTAGGTACTTATACTAAATGAGGTCCACACACGAAGGCCTGTAATGATGATTTAAATTGCTTAATGAGTTGTAATTGTTTTATAATAAAAGATTCAATTGGATTAAACATTTCACATTTTATTACTCTTTTAGTACAATTACAATTGAACTGACAACCTGTCACAGATGCTATCTAAAATCTACCACAGATAACATTAATTCTAAAACACCTCCCCCTTAAACATTATTAGTCTTGTAAACATTTAAACAAATCAACATTGAACAATATTTTCAGGCCAAACAACATTAGTAGGCCATTTGTTATTACAAATCTAAAATCTGTCTAGGTTTAATAATTCTGCCAGATCTAGTCTGAGGCAAACTTGATTTGTTATTATTTGCTACCTCAGGTGAAACACATTGTTGTTCACTAGGTACATTTAAATGACAATCATTGTCGCTTATCTCTATAAACATATCTCTAGAACCATCACTTACATTATTAGTTTGAGACCTTTTCATGTGATATGTATTTCTTCTCAGTGGTCTAGAATTACCACTAACTATGTATGATCTAGGTTCTTCAGCTTTATTTAATACTGTTCCTTTTTTCCAAGTATTTTCTTTATCAGTTTTATACACTATTTGTTCCCCTATCTCAAAACTTTGTTCCTTTCTTCTAGCTTTTTTATCATGAAATTGTTTAATTACAGATTTTCTCATATTCAACAATATATCAACATTCTTCTCTATCTTTGGCTCTAGAGCCATACTACTAGTAGGCAAGTTAGTTCTTAGGCGTCTACTATGTAAAATTTGTGATGGTGAGATCTGTAAGCCAGCTAAAGGTGTATTATTATAATGTAAAATAGAATCTCTATAATCAATGTTTTCTTCATAAGATTTCTTTAACAAAGTCTTAGCAATATGTACAGCCTTCTCTGCTAACCCATTACTTCTATGATAATGTGGACTACTAGTGACAATTTGTATATCTTTAGACTTATAATACTGTTTACTCTCATAAGATAAAAACGGATTATTATCAGCAACTATAGTCTCTGGGTAACCAAATCTAGTAAAAACTTCTTGCATTGCATTAATTATGGATTTAGAACTCTTATCCAACAGTGGAATTATTTCAAGCCAATGTGACAGATAATCAACAATCACTAAATATGATTTACTAGCCAACTCTAATATATCTGTCCCAACTTTATTAAATCTCTGCTTAGGTATCTTATGGCATAACATAGGCTCATAATAATTCTTAGGTCTAAATTTTTCACATGTTCTACACTTAACAATAACATTTTTAATATTCTCAGCCATACCTGTCCAATAAAATAGCTGTCTAGCTCTATTAATACTTTTATTAATCCCAGGGTGTCCTTGGTGAATCAAATTTAGAACATAAGATCTCAAAGATTCTGGTACAATGATTTTAGAACCAACCAATACTAATCCTGCCTCAACATAAATATCATCCTTAAGTTTATAATATGGTTTACATTCAGTGGAAACTTTATTTTCATCAGGCCATCCATTAAAGTAATACTTAGTAATCTCTGTCAAAATTTTGTCTTTACTAGTTGCTAGCCTAAATTGATTTTTTCTTTCTGAACTCATAGGTAAATGTACTGAAACTGAATGTACCATTTCCATCATCTCAGAATCTTTCTCAATTAGTTTTCTACTATTCCTTGACAGCATATCAGCAAAATGTATCAGTTTCCCAGGAACATACACCAGATTTAAACTGTATTTTAATAATTTTAACCTTAAACGTCTTAATCTAGGTGACCCAATCTTACTGATCTGTTTTGACATAATTGGTAACAAAGGCTTATGGTCAGTTTGAACAGTTACAGAATTACAACCATATACATACTTATGAAATTTTTGTGTACCATAATAAATGGCTAACAGCTCTTTTTCAGTTTGACTATAATTAATTTCAGCATTATTCATAGTTCTAGAAACACAGGCAACTAATCTTAAATTGTTTTTATCATCTTTTTGAAACATACAACACCCAACACCATTTTTTGAAGCATCACACTGCAAAATTATTTCTTTATCAGTACAAAATGGGCTCAAAGCTGGCGCCTGAGAAATTTTACACTTTAATTCACTTAACATTTTTTCATGATGTGGCAACCACTGAAACTCAACATCTTTTTTTAAAAGTTTACATAAGGGTGACATTAATTCTGCCATCTCGGGTACATATCTCCTAACATAATTAAAGGAACCAATTAATCTTTGTAATTCTTCTTTACAACTAGGTGACTTTAACTGTAATAAAGACTCTACTCTATCTCCATCTACTCGCATACCTTCTTTGCTGAATATTTGACCAATATACTTAACTTCTTTTTGCTTGTACTGTAATTTATCTTTGTTAAAAACTGCTCCTATTTCTTTTGCTCTTTTTAACAATTCCTCAACAGATTTATCATGTTCAAACTCATTTTTCCCCATGACTACTATATCATCAAACCAACATAACACATTAGGTATAGAACCAAAGTAAAACTCCATCTGATCTTGGAAAACTTCAGGTGCATTAGTTATACCATAAGGAAGAACCAAATATCTATACACTCCAAATGGTGTAGCAAAACAACATTTCCATGAAGCTTCCTTTGTAAGTGGGCAATGATGGAATCCTTCTGACAAATCAAAAACCGAAAATACTTCCATATCTCTTAACCTAGAAGCCACTTCGTCAACCGTAGACATATGTTTTGGTTTTCTTATAACATACTTATTTAGATCTGTGGGGTCTAAACATAACCTCAACTTCTTATTTGGTTTTTCAATAATCACAATTCTATTAATACAGGCTTCAGAATCAATTTCCTCAACTTTCTTTATAGCACCTCGCTTTACTAACCTGTCTAACTCACTCTTTAACGGTTCAGTCAAAGCCAGGGGAACCTTAACAGGTGGATTACATATAGGTTCATGAGGAATTGTAGGAATGTTACATTTATTGGGAAAACTGCCATGACCATTAAACACTTCAAAATTTTTAGATACAAACTTAGACTTCTGTTCACTAACATCACTTACTACTGATACTTTTTGTACCCTTTTTAACAAATTTAATTTAATACAACCAGGTAACCCTAACAACATATTTTGGCTTTCAACAAGCATAAAATTTTCACAACATTCAGTATTTTTGTACTTACATCTTAAATTAACCATACCCAGTGGTTTTGTTTTAGTCCCTTGGAAACCTTCTAATTCAGTTTGTACTGGAGTGACCTGCAATTTAGTATTAAGATTTGTAAATACTTTCCATGGCATAACACTAACATCCGCACCAGTATCGAGACGACACTTCACATTACAATTTTCAATTAAGATATTCTCGGTCCACTGACCAGTTTTGACCATACCGTAGACTGACGTCTCAGGCGAAGAATCTCTGTCATGCTCCTGAATCGTATGCACCTTTCTGACTCTGCATGACACTGCAAAATGGTTCAAAGTTCCACATTTACTACATTTTTTTCCATATGCTGGACATTGTCTTGGACCATGAGTTGTTTGACACCGATTGCAATTAAACTTCTTTTCTTCTTTGTGACTTGCATTTTTATTCTGACTCTTAATTCTCACTCTGTCAATTTCATAACTATTACTGACTGGATTCATTAATTTCACTTGTTCTTTACTCAACTCTGCACTTCTGCATAAGTCTGCAGCCTTGTTCAACGTCAAACTTTCTTGTCGTAGCAAATGTTCTTGCAACGACTTGTCAGAAATGCCTTGTACTATTTTGTCTCTTAGAAGTTGGTCCTCAATGGTTTCCGTTGTTTTTATATAATTACAAGTACTGATTAATCTTTTACAATCAGTTAGAAAATTATCAAACTTTTCGTCCTGCTGCTGTTTCCTCCCATTGAACTTGAAACGTTCAAAAACTTCGTTTACCCTTGGTTGAACATATTTGCTGATCGCGTCAATTAGTTCTTCGTACTTTATTTCTTTCTTACTAGACACTGGAAGAGTTGCAAGAATTCTGGCTGACTCCAATCCCATCATGTTTCTCATTAGTGCAACTTTAATGTGGTCTGCGGCCTCTCCATGACCAATTCCAATTAGATAGTCATCGAAACATTGTTTCCATAAAGACCACTCAACACCGGCATTGCTCGCCCGCATGTCGAAATTTGGTAATACTTTCACACAGTTATTTTCCATAATTATTGCTAAATTTCAATAATCCTGATGAATACAATAATTTTAATACTTTTTTACGACTGCGCCATGTTTTATAATAAAAGATTCAATTGGATTAAACATTTCACATTTTATTACTCTTTTAGTACAATTACAATTGAACTGACAACCTGTCACAGATGCTATCTAAAATCTACCACAGATAACATTAATTCTAAAACAGTAATAACATGAAATCTATCGTGAATAATTTGATTGGAAATAAGAAAACACCGAATGGGCTATTTGACAAATTTTCAATTTTTAGTTCGTTATCTAGATTACAAGAAAATATTCGACACGCATTTTTTTCTTTGTCAATTTGATGGGAAACTGCTTAGATTAATAAGCGCATTAAAGTTGAGGAGATGGGTCTTGTAACGTCATTACCTAGTGAACTGTACTGGCTAGTGACGTCATGCGACATTTTGACTCGATGTATCGCCGTTAAATGGGACCAAATACGAGGTACCTATACCCTTTCTAGTGAAAAAAAAAACAATTATTGAAATTGAACTACGCGGTAAAAAGTTATGCGCGGAAATATATGCGTCGACATGAGAACTCCTTTTTTTCGGTAGTAAAAATTACTAATTTATTTCAACACTTCTCCAAAGTTCAACAGCTAGTAAGAACCCATAATTAAGACTAAATTATCGTGTAACATCTTCGTGGAACCCTTAACAACCGAATCACATAAGCAAGGTAAATGGCATACTTAGTACGTTGTATACAAATGGCGGTGTAGGCCAGGTCATTAGGCAGCGTCTAGATAAATTAATCTGCTTGAGAACGGGTTATAATTAGCTATTAGCAGTCAACACACTTGCATTGATTACGTTGGTTTAAACATGCATGGGCCGCATTAAACATCCCGGTGTACGTCTCTCGCCTGCATTACACCACTGAGGCTAAGGACATCGAGGAGAATGTGCGCCAAAGATTAAAGTACACGCCAAGAGTACAGCTACTGGAGTCGCGCCGCAACGTCAACTTCAAGGCGTTTGTGGTGCGCATCCCAACGTGTATGCTCCATTTGGTGCTGGAAGAAAGTTTTTGGCCGCAGGATGTGGTGTTTGTCTGACAGCCAGTTAAATCAAGGAGTATCGTGTTACCCAGTAACTGTATAGCGAAGGTCGCGAATAGAAAGAAAATGGCGTATATGGATTCAGCTGTTTGTCAACTGTAAAGTGTAAACGAGTGGAATTTGTAATATGGCTGAAAATTAAATACACTTGACAGTTGACAAACAGCTGATTCCATATACGCCATTTTCTTTCTATTGTCGCCTTATCGATTACGATAATAGAAATAGAATTTGTAATATGGCTACGCCTGCAGGTTAGACTGGCAATGGGCCGTAACCAGTCAGCCAGTTGGAAAAAGGCTCGGTAGATGATGATGATGAGGTAAAAACAATTACTATCACTGTGGTGATGACATATGGTGATAAGGAAAATACAAAAATACAAACATTTTGACTAAGTAAGTACAGATTTTTTCGTGACGGTGTGCGCGCGCATCGTAAAAAAATACTCTCATCATTTTTCTCTAACGCGAAAAAAGAAGTATAACATCAAAAAACAGTTCTACGGAAAGATTATTAGGTCTCAGCGTAGCCCTTTTTTGAAAGCAGGGGCTTAATTGACTGTAGCGACTATTAAACCAGTCTTAAATTGACTGTGCAGTATAAATAGATGCACTGCGTCAAGCGGGTTTTTCGTCACGATATTAAAATTCACAGTGTGCCTAAGATGTGTACGCAACATCACAATGTGCAATGCACGATGCACGTTTTATGCACGCGTGTGTGCATCGTGCTTGTTTCGTGCGATCGTGACCGATAAAGTGTGGCTGTACAGTCGAATGAGCTGTTTGGTATACAGGCAGTAACCTACCTCGGGTGGGACTGTTTTTAAACAATGTTGTTTATGTCTGGAGAAGGGAGAGTGTCACGTGTATTTTTTGCGTAAAAGGGACCTTTGAACAGTGTTAAAATCTATTTCATGTCAGAAAAGGTCAAACATCCGTTAAGGTATTAGTCCAAGATGTACCACAGACAGCATACTGCTCGGGGTTCTATGAATCTCTATGAAATTGAGGCCTGCAGCCGCTGATTCAATTTCATAGACATTCAAACCCGTGCAGTTTACAGTTGCAGTTTGCGGTTTGCGGCTTATCTCCGACTTGTTCTTTTACTGTATCGGCATGTCGAGACGTATTTTCCACAAAACTGCTTGATTTTCGTCTTTTTTACCCCAAATCTAATAGCACAATGCATTGTTTATTCATATGGACGATTTATACGTTACTTCCATCATATCCTTTGAACGACCTGTTGGTCTAGTAGTTAGTGGCCCTGACTGCTATGCCGAAGGTCTTGTGTCCGATTCCCACCCAAGACAAATGTTTGTGTGATGAGCACAATCATATGTTCTGTGTTTGGGTGTAATTTATCTAGAATATGTAAGTATTTAGAAATAAATAAGTATGTATATCAGCTGCTTAGTACCCATAACACAAGCTCGACTGTTTAGCTTGGGACTAGATTGTGTTGTGGACCAAATAGCTCGTTTGACTGTACCCACCAGCCTACCGAATGTTTATGATGCTTGCCGCTTTGGTTGCTAATGTCAGCTGAAGTTGCTGTGTTGCTGGGTTACATACAATTGTTTGTTTGTACTTCTAGTAAGTACAATCTATTTTTAGACAAGGAATGGTTGGTGGTTGGATAAGTATAGATTTGTTGCCAATCTGTAGGTATCGTTAGAGCGCGTCAAGTTATCGAGTTATGAGATATAGTTATGTAGCCAAATGCAGTTAAATGAAGTTATTTAAAAAATAAAAGCACAAGCTGAGGCATACTAAGTACTAAAAAAACAAAAAATATGTATTTTGTAACTAAGAATCTAATTGTACAGACGCCAGCACATCAACCTAACCCAATGTGTCACATTTCTTTGATAGGTTTTAAACTTTATTCAATACACAATAAGGTTCATGTTCAATTGGGGAAATTTGACAGTTTGGTGTAGGTTGATGTGCTGGCGACTGTACACTAAGTCCATTGGTCGAACATAAAGCTCGATATAAATGTATCCATAAGACGATTAATTTTAATATTATGTTCACAAATCAAGATTATTTGATTTTAAATAATTATTACCTGCGTAAATATAAAAAATGGCAGACGTGAAAACTTAATAGGTACGTCGCAACACATCGCATGTCTGTGACGCGGATCCTTTAGTTTTGCCTTTACCAAAAATCGCTCAACGTGGGTAAAGAAGATTTTTGTTCTAAAACAAAGACCTCCAAAACAAAACCAAAACCTCTTTGTTTGCCTCGTTGGTTTATTGTTCGGACGCGCTACTAAGTACCTAAGCATGATGTCCCGGGTTCAATCCCCGGATCGGGCAGAGTGTTATTGCGTTTTTCCGCTACTGCTAAGCATGATGTCCCGGGTTCAATCCCCGAATCGGGCAGACTGTTATTGCGTTTTTCCATCAGAAATTTCTCAGTAACAGCCCGGAGTCTGGATTCGTGCCCGATTGATGGCCATAGGCTCGCCCCCTATTACATGGGACTTAAACATAACTGGCGAAATGTGGGTTTACTGCTGGTAGGTACACCTCTGCCTAGCCCTTCGGGGATAACAGGCGTGATGTCATAACATCATAAATAGGTAGGTAAATACCAAGTTTTTCTTACGGTTAAGTTAAGTAATCACATTTTTTTAACAAAACAACAACAAATTGTTGTTTTGTTCAAAAAATGTGAGTCGCGTTACTTCGACTACGCTTTCTTTTCACATTTTCATAGACAAGTAAATCTTCTTTTTGATTACTTAACCGTAAGAAAAACTTGGTACCTATTTACCTACCTATTGTAAAACTAAAAGGAGTTCCTAAACTTCAACGGTAAGTACGATAATAATTTATTGTTCAATTCAAGTTGAAAGTTGGTTTAATTAAAGTAGTAAAACAATTGTAAAAAAACAAACTTCTAATACAAAACAAAGCTACGTAACGTAACGTCATATTGCGACCTTGTGGACGTATTAAAACGTTTATAAGTGAAAGGAAAAACTGTATTGAAAACATCGGGTAATATCGCCGTGGGTGTAAAATCAATAGCTTAGCTGTATGCAAACAGGCGAAGCAGGGTCTAAGACCATTTGTGGCGATAAGAGACACTACGCGGAAGATTGGCATACCTTATAGCGATTTGGAAGGCAATTCCGGGTGCTATGAACAGGTAGAAAATAGCTATGTTCCCTACAGTTCCTCTATCTACTTAGGCGTTGCGTTGTCGTACAAATCTACATATTTTGGTTTAGAATACAATCTATACATTTTTTTTTACAAATTGAAGTACTAATCTGTTTATAATGCAAAAATAACCACTTTTTACCAAAAAAACATTTACTGTCTGTCTGTTTACACGCAAACCACCCCAAACTGTCAAATATTCCCAATTGAACATGAACCTTATTAGGCTTATATTAAAGTTGAAAATCTATCAAAGAAATTTGACACATTGAGGTAGGTTGATGTGCTGGCGTCTGTACAATTTAAAATGTGTGAGCAACTACATGATAATTTGAGGGTTCTTATTTGACAAAAAGATAACGATTTCAATTTATTTACTGAACATCTGGAGTTCGATTCTGCTATATGGCCATGAAAATATAGGTAAAGGTATAAGGCGAATTAGGCTGTCATTTCATACTAATGCTAGACACTGACAGTTCACTTACCGACTGTCCTATTGGTTCATTTGTTAGTGGCCCTGACTGCTATGCCAATACTATTTGACTGGCCTGTTAGTCTAGTAGTTAGTGACCCTGACTGCTATGCCGGAGGTCGTGGGTTCGATTCCCATCCAGGACAAATGTTTGTGTGATGAGCACGATCATTTGTTCTGTGTCTAAGTGTAATTTATCTATAATATGTATGTCTTTAGAAATATATAAGTATGTTTATCAGCTGTTTAGTACCCATAACACAAGCTCTCAAGCTTAACTTGGGACTAAATGGTGTTGTGTGAAAAGTTGTGGAATATTTATTTATTTATTTATTCCCACCCTAGACAAATGCTGGTGTGATGAGCATGATCTTTTGTTCTGTGTCTGGGAGTAATTTATCTAAAATAGGTATGTATTTCGAAAGTATAATTATCAGTTATCTAGTACCTACTCTTGAATAGCAAAAGCTCTACTTAGTTCAGGACTAGATGGGGTTGTGTGAAAGTTGTGGAATATATATTTATTACCTCACTCAGATTTTAACAGCGTGAATTTTACTGAAGCGACCGGCTGAACATTAAATTGAGACAACAATATTTCACTCTTCGCAAAGTTATGGGCACAAAGTTGGCAATCAGCGAAACTATAAAAACCTATGTCAGGTAATTTATGACACATTTGAAGTATGATGAGGTGCGGATAGAGATAATTGTGGTAAGGCAACATCCGCCTAACATATGACTTCTAATGCACGTGCTAAACTGGTCTAATGATCGTGGTTGCAAAGTTGTTAGTAGTACTTATAACATGTTCTAAGACTGCGAAAGAGTCTGTGGCTAACTTAGTATTTAGCCGCACAAAAGAAAGAAAGACGCACAGGAGCACATTTAAAATGAAAATACAAAAATTAAAAAAAAGTTATCCGAAAAAACAATAAGGAGACCTGTGCGCTGAGTGCGAGTTTGTTTTACGTTAACGCGATCGACATGTTCATGACGTTAGGCGCTCCGATTGGCCCGCTCCAAGCTTTTAACCAATCAACTGATTGGTTAAAAGCTTTACGTAAAAACAACTCGCACTTAAGGCACTGATTGGTTAAAAGTTTGGAGCGAGCGAATCGGAGCGCAAAACGTCATAAACGTGACGATTGCGTTAACGTAAAACAAACTCGCACTAGGCACTCTGTGCGTGGCCAAAAACGCCGCTACTTCACCGTTAGCTGCGATATTTAAAACAGAAAGGTTAAGCTTGCGGTGTTGGTTGGATGGGTGACCATTTATTACACATCAATGCTTCTCTTCTCTTCTCCATGCCCCGGAAAGCACGTGCTCGGTTGCCATTTGTAGATCTTTGACAGTCGTCGGTATTTAGAGCACCGAAAGTCTGCATATATTGCAACATATTCTTTAAAAGCGGAAAGCTTAAATAACCCACGTACTTACCTATCTAAAAAAGGTCAGTCATTTTCAGCTGGTCCACCTTGTATCACTGTAACTGTAGCACCAGACAAAAACGATCTTATATGAAAATAGCTAAAGCTTTAAATTGCAAAGCGCAATACGAAACGATTCGTAGGGTGAAGTTTCAAGTTTTATTATTTATTTATTCAAACTCTTAAGTATACGCAAGTAAAAATACTACAAAGGTCGACTTAATGCTATAGGTATTTAATAGCAGTCACATACTTTATAGACTTTTCTTACATTTCCATAGATACAGCCAATTAAAATGGAATTTAGGTCAAACCTTCCCATCCCCGACATTTCTTTTTAATGAGCCTATTAACAATGTAAAAGGCAAAGATAATCAACAGTGTTCAGGCGAGCGAGTATGCAATGACCATAATAAGTATGCGGGCCTGCGCGGGCGCATAGTAAGGCGACTGCGATGACTCACCAGAGTCACCAGTCATCGACCTTAAAAATGTAGATTGAGGTAAAATGCCGTGATACGTTAATGTTAATGTTGTTTACGTTATTCTTAGGATAGATTATAATTTATTGTCGTGACGCGTGCCGTTTAGGAGCATAAGGTCAAAAGAGCGAAATGTCAAAAAGGTTGCAAATTTGAAACTACAACATCTTGCATAAGAGGCGAGACACTAACTTCTGCTGCACTGGTCCGTCGCCGTTTAGGTGCATGAGGTCAAAAGAGTTGACAAATCGTTTGCAAATTGTCAAAAGCGCATAAAGTCAAAAGCTCGGAATGTCAAAAGAGCACTTAAAAACAAACTTATGTTTAAAAAACGAAGTTATGCAAGACGTTGTAGATTCGAATTCGGGCAAGTACAAATGCGACGTTATGTCCCAGTAATGTGCTCTCATGCGATAATCTTGGGAAAGTGACTTTTAACGCAGGCAAAGCCGCAGGCAGTAGCTAGTCTGAATGAAGTCTTATAGAGTTACTAATCCATAGAAATAACGTAAATTACAAATAAGCTTGTGGCTAAATTATAATTGCCTCACGGGTTGATCGAAGGTTAAGCTACGCTTTAAGAGGTTGGTCCTCCGTAAAACACGTAAAGCTCTTGGTCCCGGCTGTCATTTTGTATATTATGACAGTCGTTACAGATCGTCAGAAGCCTGAAAATCTCACAACCAAAGTCAAAGTCAAAGTCAAATCGTTTATTTCAATTAGACCCATAACAGGCACTTTTGAACGTTAATGTAAGTTAACGTTCAAAAGTGCCTGTTATGGGTCTAAATAAAATAAATTAAGAGAATGATTCTAGTTGCACATTCCAAATGGTAGTTTCGTATGGAGAAGAATGTGCAAGAAACTCCATACTTACTCTTTTAAAATAGGATTACAATACTTCGTATACAACAATCAGATTTTATGTGACGACGATGCACCTAGAGTAATAAGAGCTATACTGAGATAGGTATATAAAAAATACGCAATGGATTCGATAAAAAGATATTATGTTGGTAGATACATTGTACACACATATTAACAAAAATACACAATACACTGTAGAATGTTATTAAAGGAGATACTCATTAAATAAACAAATGAATAAAGTTAAAAACAAACAGCAGATCAGGGGCTCGAGTCTGCTATTGCAATCGTATCTCAATGACCGGTCATTGATCGAATATTTGACAACTATGCCAGTTTTTGTATGGGAAATGTGTCATAAGTTTGACGTTAAACGCCAAAAATCGATCATTGACCGGTCATTGAGACACGATTGCAATAGCGGACTCGACCCCCAGTGTGTGAGTTCAGAGAAAAAAGCAAACAAACAAAAATTTAAGTAATTTAGCAGCCAATTTGATTTTGTCAAACCTCCTATGTCCTATGGAGCAATTTAATTAAGGGGTACCTATCGTGTTACCCAGTAACTGGGTCGTGGATGTCCGACAGGCAGTTGCTCCATGTAAAGCACTGATATTCAGCTGCATCCGATTATTATTATTACAAACTGGAAGCCGACCCAACATAGTTGGGAAAAGGCTAGACAGATGATGATGAAATAAATCTGTTTATTTGGAGTTCATAAAGCATTAAGTCGAGCGAAACTTACGAACGAAACGTTACATAATTTAAAATGAAAATTAAATAATCTTTCTTTCGTTTTCACTCAGTTATTGTTTTGTTTTGCTTTTTGAAATCTCGATCAGCTTCATTATTATGATTAGGTACGTTAAAATGAACAGTGAAATGAAACCTAAAGATCTTTACAATTTCTGTGTAATTCCGTTGCATAACATTGTCAATGTCATCCTTTTGTCCTTATCGGATTTTATCTGGAATCGCAGCAAGACCAGGTCGGTGGTCGGGTTTCCGGTGTAGGTATCTACATCTCTATTTGCCGTCAGTTCAATAGACCTAATTCGTTTCTCACAATCCATCCATCGTTTATTTGTCTTCCTCTACTGTTATAACCAACCACATTAATACTCCACATTTTACTTCACTAACGATACATTCCACATTCCTTCGCATCACAATCATGTACATAACGTGATAATCGTATTGCTTAATTATCCCACTTGAACGATTTCAAAGTGGATTCGCTTAAGCCAACAAGATACAAAGCCTATTAGTCAAGTTAGCGCTTACTACTCACTTTATACATATAAAATTCTTCAGTCGTTTAGTTCAATATCAACAAACGTCGAAACGACTTATAAGTAGGTCAGGGTTTCACCTAACCCTACATTATTTTAATTGCTAGGCTGGATTTTGCTATTGCAGGGAAAAATCAGAGAGCAGGGGTGGCCCTGCTAGCAGATAGGTAAGCATGATGGCCAGAGGTTAAGGCGCCTACCTCTACGCACGAGTTTGTGGTTCAAATTCGGGCCAGTACCCATGTAACTTTTCAATTCATATGTACTTATTAAGTTTATCTTACACATCATTGATATCTGTAAAGGAATACATCTGAAATCGTCAATCCGCCTTGAGTAAGTGGTGATCAATGCTTGTGCCTACTCTATATGAGAAGAGGCGTTTGTCCTGCAGTGGTACAGTAACAGTGACTATTGAGTCCAAAGCCAAGGTTGCTGCTAGAAAACTAGGCGTTCTCGCAAAGGTCCGGCGGTACTTCACACCTGGTCAGCTTCTAATGTTATACAAAGCACAGGTCCGTTCGTGTGTGGAGTACTGCAGCCACATATGGGCTGGTGCTGCCAGATGTCATCTGGCAGCTTTGGACTCAGTGGAGAGGCGTGCGAAGAGGCTTATTGGTGACCCAGATTTGGTTAGAACCAATCTGCAAAGCCTTGAGCATAGGCGTAGGATAGCTAGCCTTTCGGTTTTCTATAGGATACATTTTGGAGAGTGTGCACGGGAATTACATGACTTGATTCCGCCATCACCTTTCTACCATCGGACAACCCGGCGTACGGCGAGTGTCCACCCTTACATCGTTGCCACTCCCACGATTCGGATAAAGCGTTTCGCTTCGTCGTTTATACCGCGTACATCGAAGGACTGGAACAACTTGCCTGCTGCGGTCTTCCCGTCCGATTATAATTTAGGTGTCTTCAAGGCTAGAGTGAATAGGCTCTTAATAAACTAGTGCGCTTCACCATCACTGATTGCATCTCTGCTTACCATCAGGTGGGATTGCAGTCAAGCACTGGTTTATAGTATTAAAAAAAAAAAAACAGGCTAGTATTATTACAATGGTGGCCTAGAGGTGCACCCAGACAGCCGGCAAGTCCTGGCACCAAAAATTCGAAGACATGTGACATCTACCAACCTGCACTGGGCCACCGTGGTAGATTACGGCCCACTCGTTCTCACAGAGAAGAGGTCAGTGTACCAGCAGCGGGAACAATGTAGGCCGATTATGTGTGGGCAAAAGCCTCGTTTATCTCTATCTAGGGCTTTTCGGACTGACCGTATCGGTGGAGTCCAGCTTATCTTGCTATCTCCCCCTGGGCTTGTCATAATGTCCATGCAAGGGGGCCCATTGGGTGGTGCATTTGGCGCATTGATCGTCTGACATGCGGCAGATGTGTGCAGCCCGAATTTTTGTCATGTAACGAGTTGTTGTATTCCTAACGCTCATATGGGACTAATGTTCGTCAGACCTTGCCAAATATCAAGGGAGATACGATGAAATCTTATACTAGGAGACCATAAAACCAAAAATATTTTAATTAAGATAATTTGTGTATGAAGTCATCAACTGTTATAGACAAAATATACGAATTATAGATGCACGCTGTGTTTGCAAATCGGTTGTAGCATTGTTGAAGAGACACGATATGAATTAATTATTGTCTAATAAGTGTAATCATAGACAACAAACAAATTAGGAGTCGTATCAGGGTCTGGGTGAAGTGTTAAAGTACCCTAATTATTTTAGCGTTGTTCGAAATAGCAAATTTGAAATCAAGGTAAATTTAGGTCATGTTTTCAGTTAAGTACCAAATTAGTATAAAACAGATATTTATGTGGAACTTCTAGTTGGTCTGATTATTTAACGTAGGTAATACCACGACCCTAAGAAGCGGGCGAAACTGTGGAGCGCTACTAGTAATATAATACATATTTTTATATGTTACCAGAAATAAACCTCTGGATTTTACTGTTCCTTATTACGGAAAATGCAGGAAGGGAAGAGCTAAGAGGGCGAAGTCACAGGCAAAACAATTCAGAAATAATAACCAAACAACACCTTAATAGACGTGTCAAATAAAAAAACTCGGAAGTTACTTCTTAATAACTCAGGTTTGTAAAAAAAAGAAATAGAAAAGGCTTAAGCTTCTACGGTCAAGGGACAAAAAATAAAAAATAATAATATTCCACGACTATTCACACAACGCCATCTAGTCCCAAGTTAAACAGAGCTTGTGTTATGGGTACTAAACGACTTATAAACATACTTATATGTTTCTAAATACATAGTATACATATCCTATTAATATTATAAACGCGAAAGGTTGTGAGTGTGGATAGATGGATGGATGGATGTTTGTTACTCTTTCACGTAAAAACGTCTGAATGGATTTTCATAAAATTTAGTATGGAAATAGCTGACACCCTGGATTAACACATATCCTACTTTTTATACCTGTATTCCCACGGGAACGGGAACATCCCGGGTGAATCCCGGGTCCGCGGGACGTCGGCTTGTTACAGATTAATTACACCCAGACACAGAACAAATGATCGTGCTCATCACACAAACATTTGTCCTGTGTGGGAATCGATTCCACGACCTTCGGCATAGCAGTCAGAGCCAGTAACTACTAGACCAACAGGTCAGTCAAAGAATTTCGGGGACGTGTATGTAAGTACTTCCTATGATTATATTATCATTATCACCCCCCAATTTGGGTTCGTTGCCCTGTCTAATTTGATTGGTATAGAACACCACACCTACCACAAACACTTTTACCAGTTCAATAACCTTTCAACCATTAGGAACAGACGCCAGCACATCAAGTTACCCCAATATGTCAAATTTTCCTAATTGAATATGAACCTTATTCCGTTTGACATAAAGTTTTTTTTTCTCTCTCTTTTTGTTTTTTTTTTTCTCTCTCTTCTTTATCTCATTAGCTCTCATTATGTATGTACTTGTTATATCGTTTTGTTTTCTTTTTAACTTTAATTTGATTATTTGTAATTTTTCACTCACATGAATGTTGGTTGACCTGTTATTGGCGACTGAATAAGTCTGATACTTTTTACTATTATTCTAATGTAATGCTGTATACAGAAGCTGTTGGTTTACCTTAATAAATAAATAAGTTGAAAAACGATCAAAGAAATTTGACACATCGGGGTAACTTGTCGTGGTGGCGTCTGTACCAATATGGTGGACATTGCAATTAGATACCACCTTCGCTTTTAGTCGTGACGTCAATATTTATACAAACATACTTTACATATTCACGCCTTTTTACCATGGGGGTAGGTAGAAACAACAGAGCGCCATCTGCTACGATTCTTACATACTTCTGCTGCTTCCATACCTCTCATACATGTAGTCATGTAGTATACACACACTCCGATTGCGAGTACTACCACAGTATAAATATTAATACAGTAGGACGACGCCTTTGATCTCTGGAAAAATGCCGCCAGCGTCTACACGCGTTAGCGTGAGTATAAAAAAAAGTTTCTTTGGAAAAGTTATTCGTATTCATGAGTACAATCACGTGTTTAAGTATCGGTCACTAATTACGAGTCACTCTATATAAAGTATGGTTATAATGTGACCCACGGCGCTGTTCACAGGTTAATTTTTTTCATCTTTTTATGATGCAATCTGTCCCTTCACTGACATTCAGCATCTCGTGTGTTATGCTTTTGAAATTAGTCATGCGTGTTATGCGCCCGTGCATACACATCAATGTACTGTATTAAGTTGTGTCAGCTGTCATAGTATCAGGTCTTGTGGGGTTAGTCTTTTGAGCCTCATGAATGTCTTGGTTTTCATTAGGTTTGATGCCAGTTTATTAGGGTGAGTGCGCTTGTGTGATTAGTTCTGTCACCTTTGGTATTTTTAAGTCCCGATGATGTAAGCTATCATTTGTTATGTACCATGGTGCATTAGTTATAATCCTAAGCGTTTTTGATTGAAACCTTTGGAGTATGTCAATGTTCGATTTGGCTGCCGTGCCCCACAGCTGTATTCCGTATGTCCATATAGGCATTATGATGCACTTATAAATCCTGAGTTTATTCTCCAGGGAAAGTTTGGATTTTTTTGATATTAACCAATAGTGTTTTCTTAGTTGTAGGCTCAATGCTTTACGCTTCGTGAATATGTGTTTTCTCCAGTTTAGTCGTCGGTCTAAGTACATCCCAAGGTATTTGGCTTCTTCCGCTTGGGGAATCACAACATTATTGAGTCGTACCGGTGGGCATGTATCTCTTCTTGTAGTGTAACATGTACAGATTTGGTTTCATTTGCCTTTATTCTCCATTCTCTTAGCCAGTTCGAAATTTCATCTAAGCTTGTTTGTAGTATCTTAGATGCCTGGGCGGCATCTTCATGCACAGCTAATGTAGCAGTGTCATCGGCAAACGTGCCTAAGACTACTCCTTCAGAGACGGGAAGATCAGCTTTCCAAAGAGCATGTAAATATGTCGATATGTTCGAATGCTTCATTATAGGTTTCTGCCATTTGCCGAACTGGTGAACGCAAACCAGTGTTAGATCGACAGGTGCATACTGCAAATAATTTACTGGCACACACCTGCCGTCTGAAAACGGAACTGCATAGCTTAATATACTCGTATAACTTTTCGATTTTTGTACATCTTCTTTTCAACCTAAAAGTGTCTGTATGTTTTTAATAATTAATGGAACCTTGCCTACAGTTATCGACATTTCGGGAGTGTCTTTTCAAACTTTTTAAAGGCGGACAGTGAAAAGTTGAAGGTCGGATCCATTACTTTGTTTTAAGTACTGCCTTTTATTTGATTTGGGCTGGGAATCGATACAGGTGGCGTGGATACTGAGAAAACCTTCAGAATACATGAGCGAGTCAAGAAATTCATAGTAAGTGTTTAAATTAGAGTATTTTTAGTTCTCTAGTGTGAGAACCATTAATTTGTAGCAGCTGTGAGAAAAAATGATAATTATCTTTTTTATTTCCATACGTCATTATTTTAGCAAGTAAATTGTGCTGGTTTGATCCCTCATGACTGTCTGATTAAAGGCATGAGATCCCGGGTTCGATCCTCGGGTCGGGCAAAGTGCTATTGAGTTTTTCCATCTGGAATTTCTCAGTAGCTGCCCGGAGTCTGGACTTGCGCCCGATTGATGGCAATAGACTCGCCCCCAATTACATGGGACCTAAACATAACTGGCGAAATGTGGGTGTACTACCAGGTACACCTCTGCATAGCCCTTCGGGGATTAGAGTCGTGATGTTATGTTACGATCCCTCAGAAAAATTTCCGTAAGAAACTCAGGAGATCGTGCATGGCTCATGAATTCTATGTAGCCTGTATGACATAAGCATCGCACCAAACGAACAGTTATAAACAATTTTGGCATCAACATCTGCGTAGCCTTTTCTTAACAAAATCGGCTTCCAGTTTAACCGCATGAAGCTGAATACAAGTTTGTTTTACATGGAGCTACTGCCTCTCTGACCTCCACAACCCAGTTACTGGGTAGCACGATACCCCTTGGTTAAAACTGGTTGTCAGACTTTCAGGCTTCTGACTATCCGTGACCGTAACAGCTGTCAAAGATCTGTACATTTATGACAGCCGGGACAAACGTCTCAGGCTGCCTGTCCATAAAAATGGAGCTGCGGAGTGAAGAAACGGAGAAAAATTAACCAATGGGGATATTCCAAGAACGAACCAAAAACTTTACGCAGTCCTAGCGGTTCATATTTCACCGTGTTTCCACTCAGCAGAATTGCTCCACTTCAGGGGATAGGTAGCCTTAACAAGCTTTCCGACGCACGAAGGAGTCTTGATATGAACCCATCCACGGATAAACATATTCAAGCATAGCTTAACCTTTAATTGACCCTTGCGGTTGTTAATATTAAGCCAAATGCTTCAAACATTAGTCAATAATGTTTGAAGTACTCTCTGTTAAAGGTTACATCATCCATATACATGCAAATTCCACGTTTAAACATAGAATGCAGTTGCTGTTCACGCATCCTGTCTCGGCCACAGGGGTGCGACAGGAAACCAAATCGTTTGTACCGCAAAAGAAAAACAAAACCCTAGTTCAATGACTTCTCATATTGTGTTTTAAATACTGGTTTATTGTTGCCAAATCTTTTAATTTCACGTACCGCAAATAATTCGCGTGAAATGTATGAAATTGAGGGATTAAGAATGGACTTTCGACATTTTAGTCTATTTAGGTATCGATGTTTAATGTAATTTTTGTAGAATTCCGTATAAGAATAGCAAAAATGAAGCCTCCTTTTTATACCAAGAAAACGAATAGCAGATGGGCAGGACTCCATCTCGTTTCTTTAAATGTAAGGCAAGATAAAAAATGTTACACAATACAGAAAGTAAATAAAAAAATCCCAAAAACAATTCGTTGAAACACTTAGTTGAATGTCCTAATAATGCGCTAACAAAATATCATCAACTTATCTATGATCATTGTTCATTTGTTACCTTTGGACGTTGAATAGTCAGCCAGCCGTTCCTGATCTCTGCAGGGTCAGCGTCTTCCAAAGATATAGAGGATATTGTCCTAGGTCCACGAGCCTTCCAATGTTCAGGGTCCCACCAGTTCACGTGATCTAAGGAACGCGAGATGCCTCGTGCGTCCATGAGATACGAAAAGCAGATCCAAAACTTTCTTGGATATATCCAAAACTGTCTCTCTCTTTTAAAAAGCTGATTTTATATCATGATACCAATGAGAAAAGTTTTAAATTTATTTCTTGAGTAATTACAATTTTAGAAGGCACGTCCGCCCTTTCTCGTATTCAGAAAATGAATGAAACGGCCCTAGGGTTGCTTTGTTTGTTTGCCCCTTCGGTTGCTAAGCAACGGAGCACGTGGGAATCCAATGTCACGGCATTATGAATAAATCATGACCTTTGCGGTACTAGCTGTTAACTTGACCCAGTCAGGCAAACTTATTACTGCATCAGGTTTTAGCGAATTACGACTTAATTCTCGGAGTCAAGGTTGATATTCGAATAAGTGCTGTTGGTGTTTTCGGAAATTTGTCTTATGACGAATGCTGTATAATATAATAATACACTGGATTGCAAAACGAAGTAGGTACTACACATTAAAAGTTTAATATTGATCTAAACTATACAAGTTACAGATTTTAAATAAATAACGTTTTATAGCTTTCTTTGAAACCAGTCTTCTTATCGTGTGGTTATTAACTAACCTGGTGTCAGAGTTTTAATGCCGCCCATGGGCCTCTGACTTGGCATCACATGCCCTCGAGAAATATCTCTCAGGCATGCTGGTTTCCTCACGATGTTTTCCTTCACCGTTTTTGAAGCAAGTGATAATTATTGAAACCAGTAAACTTTACATTAGTAACATTACAACTTAAACAAAGATAAAACGGTAAAAAAGCCATTATAGCTTAGTGCTCAAAGTCAAAGTCAAAACCGGCCTAACTAGGCCGTTATAAGGCACTTTTAAACGTCAAACTCAACCTTAAATATAAAAATGATTCTAGTTGCCCCTTCCAAAAGGTAGATTCGTATGGAGAAGAATGGGCAAGAAACTCAATTAT
The DNA here is from genome assembly GCA_921972225.1 of Euplexia lucipara. NCBI lineage: Eukaryota > Metazoa > Arthropoda > Insecta > Lepidoptera > Noctuidae > Euplexia > Euplexia lucipara. The sequence goes on along the minus strand of OV179161.1, from coordinate 16,544,707 downwards.
TATTAATTTATAAGTATGTTTTACATGTAATTTCAATTTTGATTAGGTACTGTTATTGCCTTCTCGGGCTTTGATTACAGCTTCAAGCCGGTTTGGCATACTGAACACCAGCCTGCGTAGCATGAACACATTGAACACCGAAGAAACGGCCTTTGTCTACAGACGAATCGGCAAAGTGACAGATTATATAGACAGGAACCTCAATCTGTCAAATTTCTTTCAATACACCTGCCTGCGTAGCATGAACACTTAATTTCTTTTCTTCCGAGACACGACAAAGACCGTTTCTTCGGTGTTCATGTTACGCAGGCAGGTTTTGGAGCCAATGTTTGCCTATATGCGATTAAGAAATTATTCTAATTTTTAAAATGTGGTAAATAGTTTTGCAGGCCAGTGAATTATTATCTTTAACGTGAGGTTTGAATTATTGTAACAGTATCTTTTCTGGCTTAACCTCTTCGTTGATCGTGTAAACAATAGTGGGAGGTTCTCAAGTTACCTGCGGTTTTACAATGGATCGGTTTACCCGGTTCTTTGTCATTGTCACAATGGATGCGTAACTCTTGATTGGATGAGCATCACATCGTTATTTGATTAAATTAATTAATGTTTCTAGACCGTTACTTGGGTGCTTCATTTTAAGCACTTTCATTAGAAAACGGTGTGTTTCTACAAGGCTTTTTACGGGAGTTATTGAAGATACCTCCGAGGAAGAATGATATTAGAGAATATTGACTGTCTCTGTCCTGTGGTTTCAATCCTAAGGGTTGTAAGTAGCGTGATGTTAAATAGCCTATGTATAGCTTTTCTCAAAAATTTAACAATGAAATAGCAGTAAGATTTTTCCAAACTCGATTGGAAGTATTGTAGGTTGTCGCGTTATAACAAACAAAGTATGTAAAATATCAGTGATAACCGAGTGGTGTCATCGGAAGACTACTGCCAAGTTTTAGGTCTCGAGTCGAGAGACTCAAGGCATCTCTGAAGTTTTTTTTTTAATAATAATAATAATCGTTCGGAATATTCGTTTAGATACTCTTTCAGTCTCTCTCTCTCTAAATCTCACTTGAATAAAAGGTCCATAGGCTGCTTAAAATCTCCGACACCAGGTTGGGTTGGCATTGCCAGTGCCTTACTGGCGTACAGTTGCACATCAATCTTTGATGACAACTGAGAATGTACAAAAAATAATATTGCACTTTAAGTGGACTTTAAGTCACGGTGACTATCAGACGGGGTACCTACGGTGCGCTTCGATATGACGTCAACCTAGATACCTACACACTGATGATAGCCAAAACGAAACTATCTGATTGACAGTTCATAATAATAATAATTTATTTTCAGACATTGATGTCCCTAGAATTATTTACAATTTTCAAATTAACAAAAATAACATAATCAAAATAAATAACAAAATACAATTAATCATAAAAATAACACAAAACTCATAAAAATACAATAAAAAGGCATAATAATAATAACATAAAGAGAAAAAATAAAAAAATACACACATCAAAAGTGTCTAGGGATCAACATATATTTTTGCAATAACTTTTCTCCTGATTGATATTAATTAAAATTTTCTTTAAGAATTCATCAAATAAAGTGTTTTCGTTTGTCACAGTAACGATAAACCAAGTCACCTTTGCATTAATAAAGAAATTTGCCATTTTCCTAATAAAGGGATTTTTGACATTTGAACCACTAACATTAAAGTTCGAAAAAAAGACTGAAATAACAGTTTTCTTTAAAATTTTATTGGGTAACTTAAACAATTAATAATCCGTGTTTCTACCGCGAACACTAACAACACAAGAACATCGGTTTGGCATACTCAAAATGAGTTCATCCAAATCACGCTGTGGAATGGCTGCCCATGTTCGTTGCAACAACAAAAAAAGGTCTTCTTGCGACTGGATACCCTCCATATTCGGCAGAGCTCTTCTCTGTAGCATATCCCATGCATGCTCAATCGGGTTCAAGTCTGGCGACTGAGCAGGCCAGGGCAGGACATTGATGTTAGCTGCGGCGAGAGTCTGTCTTACAACTCTTGCGGTGTGCGGTCGTGCATTATCATGCATTAACTGAAATAAGGGACCGATTTGCACTTGTAGAGGAACGATGACGTCTGATACAATCGTCTCAGCATAAATTTGAGCGTTGAGGTTGCCTCTGATCCAAATCAACTCAGTTCTTCCGCCGATCCAAATACCCGCCCATACCATGATGGTTCCACCACTATAAGGATGGACTTCCTGGCAGGATTTTAATCGCTGTTGGCGTCCAGGGGTTCTCCAGTGTCGTATACGTCTTGTATCCGGTCTCATACCAAAACGAGACTCATCAGAAAAGCACACGAAACGCCATTGTTCTTCTGCCCAATTTCTGTGTTCAAGAGCCCATTGATATCGAATCCTACGATTGTGCATTGCTATAGGTGGTACCCGTAGCGGTCTTCGGGAATGAAGGTTCACTTCATGCAAGCGGTTTCTGACTGTTTGGTCGCTAATTAAGTTCCCTGAAGAGTGATGAAGCCTCACGAGTTTAAGACAGACTCTCGCCGCAGCTAACATCAATGTCCTGCCCTGGCCTGCTCAGTCGCCAGACTTGAACCCGATTGAGCATGCATGGGATATGCTACAGAGAAGAGCTCTGCCGAATATGGAGGGTATCCAGTCGCAAGAAGACCTTTTTTTGTTGTTGCAACGAACATGGGCGGCCATTCCACAGCGTGATTTGGATGAACTCATTTTGAGTATGCCAAACCGATGTTCTTGTGTTGTTAGTGTTCGCGGTAGAAACACGGATTATTAATTGTTTAAGTTACCCAATAAAATTTTAAAGAAAACTGTTATTTCAGTCTTTTTTTCGAACTTTAATGTTAGTGGTTCAAATGTCAAAAATCCCTTTATTAGGAAAATGGCAAATTTCTTTATTAATGCAAAGGTGACTTGGTTTATCGTTACTGTGACAAACGAAAACACTTTATTTGATGAATCCTTAAAGAAAATTTTAATTAATATCAATCAGGAGAAAAGTTATTGCAAAAATATATGTTGATCCCTAGACACTTTTGATGTGTGTAATATAAAACAGCTATCCAGAGCCGACCTGTGCGTGCAGTCTCACCCATCGACCAAGCATCGGGCAGTCCCACCGGTCACTCAATGCTCTCAGCATGCCGTGGGAGCTGATATCAGATCTGTGCCGGAGAGAAGCGCATCGTTTACGGATAATGGTATAAAAATCATCCACTCTCGCATCGGCAAACATACCCGAAGCGCTACAATACCGCGGCAGTCCCACAAGCATCCTGAAAGCATTGTTATACTGCACACGCAGGGCACGTTTAATCGTTGAACACTCTGCCTACACGCAATAGCACTGCTGAGCGGTCGTTCTTGTTTCAAAATAAGCATTGACAGAAAATAACACTCATAGCTCGTATCTTCTGTAACTATGCAAAGTTCCTGACAAACAAGCAAATTCATGTAAGCAATATCACTTTCTAACTCTCGACAATCATCTTCACATTCTTAATCTAAGGATCGGGTACTGACATAATCTCCAACACTGATATGACATTTTAAGTCTTATCACGTAGGTTTTATGCATCATATTGTGATGTACCACCTACGTCGGGCAAGCGGCTTGCCATGTATGTTCCGAAGATTTATGAAGGTGACTGAGTCATAGGTCCTTGTATGGCGTCGTGGACAGACGAACATGGTAGATGACGTCACAAGTTAATACACTTTCCTTCTCGCAATTTTGACATTTGAAAGTTGTCTAAAGGCTACGGGTTCACTTACGCCAGTTTATTCTGAAAACTGCGACAGTTTTCCAAAATGGCGTATGGTAATGCGGCAAGCATTACCATACGCCATTTTGGCAATTGACCATTTTACGCAAAACTATCAAAGAAACTTGACACATTGGGGTAGCTTGATATCAGCTGGCCTCTGCACCTAATATGGTCTGTGGATTTTGACCTCGCGTTAAATATGATAATGTTGTTTGTGGTCATTACCTTAATTTCGCATTGAATTTTTTAATGATTTTGTTCTAAATTGATGTGTTTTAGGTAGTATGATGTTTTTATATTGTATCCATTCGTCGAGTGGCTTGTGGCCAATAAGAGCCGCACGGGTCAATTGAAGGTTAAGCAACGTTTTTCGAGGTTTGTCTGTTGATGGGTGACGAGTACGACCATCCATTACATACCGAGCTTATTCCGTGCCTTAGAAAGCACGTCAAGCCGTTGCACGTTGGTTCTAGTTGATTTGGGTATTCAGAGGCCTGAAAGTCTAATCAACAAGTCATTTCATCAAGTCTGTAGACTAGTCTTATCAATGGATATTGTGTTACCCAGTAACTGGTAGTCGCTCGACAGGAGGGCGTTCCCAACATTGTTGCAAATAGGTTTAACTGATGATAAAGCTAATTCCTTGGTCATAATATGCATTTACACAAACTGAGTACATATGATAGAACTTAACAAAGTTACATTAAAAAAAATGTATTTATTTCTCTTCCACAAATAAAAAGAAAGAAACACTTAGTGGGTACTATAAGTTATATGACATACATTTATTTGTGGGAGACTGGTGCCTAAACTAAGCCGAAGCCTGTATTTTAGGACACCAAGACCGCATTTATTCGAACTTTATATGTCCGAAAAGGCCATTACAGAACCCTTCTGGCCGTATAAGGTTTCAATTGATACGTTCCAAATTACCAAAAATATTGACCATGAAAGTAGCTCGACTTATTTGCTTCCAAGTATATTAAGTTAAGATCAACAAATAAGAATTCTGTTTACCTGTATCGAGAACACCTGATACAAACAATAAAGCCGTTACTAAGAACCGGTTGCCAGTGATTTGTCTCCGTCCACCCTTGCATCCTCCCACATTTCGCTACAAAAGGCCGTGCTGCGCTTGCGCATATTTGCAAACCAGTGATCTTATCAGCCTACTGAACGGATAATAATGTATCTAGATTATTATTGCTCTTAATTACATAGGTACATGTGGATTGGCGTAGTTATTATTAGTTGTTAATTTAATCTGAGATTGTATTGTAGCATTATTAGGTTAGTTAGGAACAATCTAAGCTAGACGATGTAAAATGTCATGCATAGTTTCGAGGAACTAAACCTGCTGAAACCAGATTAAGATACTTATTATGGTCAAGTAGTATTGAAAAGTTAATAGGTTCGGTTGGGAATAAGTACTTACCCAAGGCCACAGACTTCCCGAAACTAGAGTCATCATCTGCCTAGCCTTTTCCCAACTATGTTGGGGTCGGCTTCCAGTTTAACCGGATGCAGCTGAATACCAGTGTTTTACATGGAGCGACTGCCTGTCTGACCTCCACAACCCAGTAACTGGGTAACATGATACCCCTTGGTTAAACTGGTTGTCAGACTTTCGGGCTTCTGACTACAAGTAACGACTGTCAAAGATCTACAAATGACAGCCGGGACCAACGGCTTAACGTGCTTTCCGAGGCACGGAGGAGTCTTGGTATGTAATAAATGGTCACCCATCCACGGACCGACCTCGTCAAGCGTAGCTTAACCTTCGATCGACCCATGCGGCTGTTATAATTTAGCCACAAGCTCCTCTTCCCGAAACTAGAGTAATTTTAATTTTAGGGTCTTTTTATGAAGTCTGTTGTATTTTTTTTTGTAAAAAAATATTTATTTAGTTTGTAAAATGAATGTTGATGAAATGTTTTTGGTAATTTAGCCCTTCTTATAAGGGATCAAAAAAAGCTTTCTATGCTGTAGTACACACACATTAGTCTCCTCACATTTTATTTTACTACCTAGTAACATTTGTATTGAAAGCACTTTGCATTGCTGTCACAATTCTAATTATGAAGCCTAGAAGAAACATGTACTTACTACTTGTCACTAAATTTGTAATATACACTTGGGAGCAAATAAATCGAGCCAATTCATTGTATCACGCATTTTGATTATTATTCTTAGTACTTACTAAATTAAATATTTACAATTATTCAATATTTTGTTAGGTGTTAAATGGCCAAATTAATTCGTTACGTTTTAAGGAAGTGGCACGATTTATTTGCTCTCAAGTGTATTTTGTACGCTACTGAATTCGGCAGGACACAGTGGTACCCAATAATGCCACAAGCCGTATCTTGTATGCCCAAAAACACATTTAAGTTAAAATGATTGGGTTGAGGGCTTAAGACGCCGCGCCGATCTCATTGCTAAGTTAACAGTAACTATCAAATAAGTCGCAATTAAGAATGTCCCAACAAGCAGAAATTGCATTGTTTACGGCCATTTTACCCAATCTCTTATGTGGGTGAACCTACCATCTCTCGATCGCATCTCAATTGATTAACGATATTGTTGATAAATCGATACATTTATCTTGTGTTGTTTCGTTCCAATTAAAGAGTTAAGTAACAAGATGTAAGTAATGCCTTGAAATTAAAGGATGACGTGGTGTTTATTTGGCGCCAACTATCTTTTAGAATGTTCCTATTGTATGTTGTAGACAGTATCGTTCTTAGCTAGTGATAGCCTAGCAACCGGTTGAGTGCTAAGTATCATAGTATTCATGTGCCTATTATTGGGCTTTTCGATAGAGAAGAGCCTAGATTTGTGCACGTCTCCTATTACATGGGACTTAAACAAAACTGGCAAAATGCACTGCGCTGGCTAACCTTTCAAGAATGACAAGCGTGATGTTATATCTAATCTGACAAGATTAAAAGATCCAACGTCAAATTCTACGTTAGCGCAAATTAAATCAACTAAATCAATCGCGCCATTACTTTAATATTCATTTACCTCTAATTAATGTGGTACGAAATTAGCTTTTTATGGATGTTTTAGTTAAATATAGCTTTAGCCTTTTATGTTAGTGGGCCAGCGGATGCCGGTGGCGTGCGAACTGGGTATGGAACCTGTGGCACGCGGCTCTAATGGGCCCTACACGACACAGGGGCAAAAAAAGTCAAGGTACTTTTGTGGCTAGAGCAAGTACTTGCGCAGAATTTTGTCACCATGATGATATTTTTAGGAAATACTCTTCGGGAAGTGGCCATTAGTTCTTTAATTACCAACTGAACCAATTATTTCGATTAATACCAACAAAACTATCTAAACAAGTGCTAAGTTAATCATATTAGGTAGGTACTGTACCTATTCCTTTTAATGAATGCTTGTTATTTTAAAGCTTCCCGTATAGTACACCCCCCGTACAGTGGTCCCGTACAGTGCGGTTTCTGAGGAATTTCCTCCCGTGTACACTTGTATTGTGGAATGAGCACCCTGCCGAGGTTTTCTCAGAGGGCTATAGTATGGAGTTCTTCAAAACGGGAGTAAATATGTAGGGTTGGCAACGCGCGTGTGGCGCCCCTGGTGTTGCAAGTGTCCATAGGCTACGGTAACCGCTTACCATCAGGCGGGCCGTAAGCTTGTTTGCCACCGTCGTGGTATAAAAAAAAAAGTAGTAAAAGAGAGGATCACATGCATGTTTTCTTTACTTTAATTTAATTAACTCGTACTGTCCCACTGCAGGGCAAAGGCTTCTTCTCATACAGAGAAGGCACGAGCATTATTAATTAAGTTGACTCAAGACGTGTTGGTGATTTCAGACTAACATTAATTATATAAATTCAGGTTCTTTCACGATGTGTTCCTTCACCTATATCAGTCCAAGTATTCTTAATATTATAGAGAGGTTTATGTTTGTAAAAGATCAACTTATAAAACTGCTGCTCCGATTGAAAAGATTCTTTCAGCATTAGGAAGATATTTTACTACCAAGTAACATTGCTATTTTTCTCGAAACTTCGACTGGAGGAGGTGAAAGGGATGTTGAATTTTGGAGGCAAAATTACAAAATTCACGCGGAACAAGTCGCGATCAAAGTGTTAGTTCCAGATAAAGTTAGAAAGCAAAAAAAGTCACATTGGTGCCAACTGTCCAGATTTGAATGCCTTAAATGAGCCATAACGACATTACTTAATTATAGAAGTAGGTTAACAATTCAGTTAATTATTTACATACTATAAACAATACCTTTTCATTTTAAATTAACTTGATTCTAGGCTCAATGTGATTATAAGCGCGAGTAGGTTACATACTGAGCTCGAAACACGCGATTAAAAAAAGGTTCACAATACATGTTTATGAATTTATTTTGCTTTGACTGAAAATGTCGCTGGCAACCTTGAAAAGTCAAGGTTGAGGCTATGACATTTTGAATCTGTTCTTTTTTTATGCAGGAGGTTTTGTTTATGGTCGTACACAGGGTTGTCTGTTTTTAATCCCAGACGTTTAAAGTGGGGTATTATTGGTATGTGTATTTATTTATCCGCTTTAGTGTGTTTGTCTGCGGCATCTGTTTTTTTATAAACCTATTTGTAGATATATATGTTAGATGTTAGACCTTCCTAAAAAGTTAAGCTTTTCATGCGGGTAGCTCCAGAGATTAGGGTTTTCAAGCAAATGTAAGCCATTATGTTTGCCATCTATTTATTTTTATTTTTGTGTTAATTTCTTATATTTTGATAATTCATGTTTTACTTTTTAACTATTTTACCAATAAATATTATTTTTTCTTTTTTTTTCTTGTGTAAAACAACACATTTAAGGCTTTTGTTTTGATCTAACTATCCCTGCTTTCTGTTCACGTGTTTTACCTATTAATTTTAAACAAATAATCAGCATTACTCCCTACAAATATCGCAATAATGTAGTAATAATTTAACACGACATACAGTTCAGTCCATGTATTTAAATTGCATGCTGAATAGGAAAATAAATAGGCGTGTGTTGTTGTAATTAGGTTAGCTATGATAATTGCAGGGTTGGGCTGAACCGTAAAGGCGTGGACATGGTTGCGTAGGGGATAATGGGGACAATGTTTTTGTTCTCTAACCCAGTCGATTTAAATAAAAAAAGGGGTTGACACGGAAACAATAGTATACTAACTTCCCTTCAGAAATCGTTGCCGGGAAGTTTGTGTTGCTGAAGAGTTTATTCGCTGCTTTTTTATCTCCAGGGTAAACACTAGGAAGTGGCTAAGGGCGGGTTTTTGGGGCACTGTAATGTAATATTCACGTTTAAAACGTGTGTAGTTTTTTATTTTATTTATTTATAACCAACTTATACTAAAAGTTAATAACTAAACATACAAGCCATTGGTTGTGGAAATATAAAATCGAAATAATAACATAAATAAGTAATAATAATCAAATAGAAATAAACAAACAAGAACACAGATAAACTAAAATAAAATAAAATAATGTAATATTTCTTATTTTAAATAATCTTGGGAGATAGTGCTTGGAGTGGCAATGGACTCCAGATACCAAGAAGCGGTGTTCAGGAGTCTCAGTTCGGTACATGCAAAGATATCTGCGCCTGCGTCATACGTGAACATGTTATTGATATGGGTAAGGGCTGGAAACAGTGGGCTGGTCTTACCTAAGGGTTATGGAGCAGGTTGGAGGAATGGAAAAAAGGGGACGTTGGCGTGGGCGAAGAACGCGTCTGCTAGGAAGAGGGACGTTAAAGGAGATGTGTTCCAATAACGAGGAATTGAAAAGGGAACTACGAATTAGACGTATGACGTAGTAGTAGTGAGGGAGTCATGAAGGGTGCGTGTACGCCTTAATGACACTCTATTTAGCGGTTTTCGACTCAATGTGTTTTAAACTGGCGTACCACTCGTAAACTTTTTCTAAATAGCGTGCATAAGATACTGTCAGTTCCACCGCACCTTTTTAAAATTATTTAGAGATATGTGTTAATTAAAATTGTTTTTACAATTATAAGTTTTTAAGCTATTTTGTTTAAAAAAACTTGATACGACTAAGTATTTATAAGTTTATAAATGTATTAATGTGTAAAAGGACCTACCTAAATTATTATTTTTATTGTGTTTTTATTTCTCGTAACCCTTGAGTTCCGGACCTTTGGAAGACGTACGAGGGGCCTAAGCCAACTCGCAGAGGCCCTTTGTCGTTTTTAATGAAGTGAGGCACCAATCGCAGATTTTCCCTGTATTTAAGCAAATGCACCCAAGGAAAACCTACGACTAGTGCAGGACTATTGCAGACTAAAGCAACAAATGTATTGGGCTTATTATTATCGGAATAACGTCATTCGAATTCATCATCTGCCTAGCCTTTCCCAACTATGTTGGGGTCCAGTTACAGTTTCATCGGATGCAGCTGAATACCAGTGTTTTACATGGAGCGACTGCTTGTCTTCCTCCACAACCCAGTAACTGGGTAACACGGTACCCCTTGGTTATACTTACTGGTTGTCAGTTTTTCGGGCTTCTGACTATCTGTAACGATTGTCATAGATCTACAAATGACAGCCGGGACCAGCGGCTTTACGTGCTCTCAGAGGCACAGAGGATTCTTGATCATGTAATAAATGGTCACCCATCCTCGGGCCAACCTCGTCAAGCGTAGATTAACCTTCGATCGACCCGTTAGTCTATTATTATTCAGCCACAAAGCTCTTCTGAACGTCATCCGAATACAACTCTCTTGTTCAAAGTCAATCGCGAATCTAATTGTAAATACGATAGAGTAAAATGGGTTATTGAAAGGATGCGTCAAGACTGTGGATGGATGTAATCCATCGAGAAGTAAGTCTGGTCTGGTTTATGGCATCGGGACTGATAATATATACGAATCTGGAAATATATATCCACTAGCATTCTTGTTTATATTGAGATTTTGATGTTACATAGAGCTTCGTACAGACAGGTTTTTTAAAATATAAAATTTAACTCTCCAGATTGTATCTGTGTCATATATTAGTGTCAGTCCGTCGCTTTCGAGAAAAAAAATCTTGAAGCAGATGTAGCAACTAAGAGCCGTAAATAAGTTTATAATTTTAAGTTAAAATATGATTAACGAGGGCTTCTCACCAACAAAGTTTGGCTAGCAAAAAACGTAACAAAGAATTACTTGATTATTTATGAAACATACACACAATAAAAAAGAAGAATAAAATCCATCAAAATAATAATTTTGTGCTGATTGATAATAGTCAACATTCTGTTTTGACTTTGTGCACTTTTCAGCTTATACAAACTATTTAAAGTACCAAATCCTATATACTCAAGCCGTGCACGCAAAATTCTTTAATAAAAGTTTCCAAACTTTTAGAATACCTATTTAAAAGTGAAGATATCGTTGGTGGTTGGTTGATATATATTTTTTTCTTAGATAATTGTATGTCAAGGACAAAAATGTTGGTGTGATGAACACGATCATTTGTTGTGTCTGAGTGTAATTTATCTATAATATGTATATGTATGTAATTTGTATGTGTGTGTATGTATTTAGAAATATATAAGTATGTTTATCAGCTGTTTAGTACCCATAACACAAGCTCTCAAGCTTAACTTGGGACTAAATGGCGTTGTGTGAAAATTTGTGGAATATTTATTTAGCGCACTATCAATATTTATAATATTGTCTGTAATTATCACATAAGTTTACGAATAAATGATTCTGATTCTGATTCCCAAACTAGGCGCAGCCTAAGACTTGGGCACAGAACATATAAAGTTTATATGTTCTGTGGTTTTGGGCATGATTACAAAGGAAGTTGGATACCTGTTAATACAATGATTATAGGGACGTAGGTAGAAACAGTGTCATTAACCGGCTATTCCTTTTTATGACGTATTTTATGACGACAAAACTAAATACAAATATTACAAAATGCTCCAATAGGTTATTATTGCAAATTAGTCACGGTAGACGACCAGACAAACAGCCCATGTGTGTCCAGCGTGTAATATTAGGGCACACTTATTATTATTGCAGACTTTGATATCCGGACGGACAATGCCACATGATCGACCTTGGAAAAATAAATTAATGCAATGCATGTAGTGAAGATTATAATGGTGTAATGTTATTATGGGATTACGGTTTGTTATGGTAAGCCTGGATGTGGTGGTGTTTACAAGCATTATTCCACTATTGTTGAATGAGACTTTAATTTATTTTTGAATTAAAAAGCATATTTTAAATACGAGTAGACTTATTAGCTAAAATAAAATAAGCTAAAAGTGAGTCATGTGTGTGAGTGAGTGACAATAAACTTTAATATAGAAAAAATAGGATCTTAAGAACGCTGTATACGATTTCGTAAAGATTAAAAAAAATGTTTTTGTTGCAAATCTTTAATCTATTATATTAACGAAAATGTCTTATTCTAATTTGGTTATAATTAAGTTGTATTAAAATAATAATAACTTTAATTTTTACAATTTATTTTTTAAGGATGGGCTTGTTAACTGTTATTTGCAAAAAAAGGATTAGGGGAAAGGTATTGCGGGATATTTCGAGGTTTCCTCTTTATATTTTTTGTACTATTTATCCGACAAAAAAACCACGCCAAATATGGCCATGTGCGCAAGCACATACTCCTGCAAGCAATAATCTAACATAACAGCCATCTCTTAAGCACATACTACACACAGTTTAGGTGCCCAGACAAATTAATAGCATAACAGAGAGCAAGTACTCCTATTAATAGCGTCACTAATCATGTTGTGCGCCACTCCATCGTGTATGATTATATCTATGTAGTCGGCGTACGCGCATAAGAGCAACGTTCTCAAGATAGGACAACGCAGCTGTGGAGTAGTCATTGTTTGTTAAGACTTTTATGGAATGATGAAGAACAAAGGTTGTTGAATCTAGAGGACGTGCTGTGTTTGATAATATGAAGGAAGACAGTTTTTAGGGGTCCGCAGCAAATATTATGGTGCGAATTCAGCTGCCTGACCTGCCTGCTCTGCTGCTGCCTGTTCTTTCTGTCTGTCTGCTTATTTCAAGAACTACTAATACAATATAAATGACATACGTGACAACATAATACAGTTAAATATTATGGAAAACTCAAATTTTAAAGAAGAGTAAAGATGGGTCAAAGGACGCAATAAAAATAACTTTAAATAGAAAAATATTATTTCTATCAATTCACGGAACCCTCTCTGGCAAGTTCGACTCGTTCTACAGGTTTTATTATGACATGTTTGAACTTGAAGAGTGTCTGTTTCAATTATTTGACTAACTTAAACATCATGTTCAATTTATTGTCCGCAAAGTAGGTAGACATAATAATAATTAAATAATGAATCAGAAAAGAGGAACGCGAACACGAGACAAGCAAAATGGTTCAACTAGTTTATCGATTGAAAAAAAAGGCAGAAATAAATATGGCGTGCCATACCAAGTCATACAAGCCCCATAGGACGAACAAAATTGAGTAACGCTTGCAGAAGTTGATTCTTGTATGTGAAATCATCTATTACACAAGGATACCGCTCCGTACCTGGAAAGCACGTTCAGCCGTTGGTCCAGGCTGTTATTTGTAAATTTTTGACAGTTGTAAAGTCAAACCCAAAAGTCTGACAACCAGTTGAACAAAGGGGCATCGTGCGAAGATTGGCTACTCAGTGGCTCTATGTAAAACATTAGCCCTATAGTTAGGAAAAGGCTATGCAGATGATAATCTACATTGCGTTGTTGCTATGCTATGCTACTTGAACAGCATCATGTCTCGTATCACCCATGGCATTTCTTTCCTATTTCCTTTGAGCCTCAGTTGCTCAAGCTTTGCATGTTGTTACATATTCATACATCTCTTATTAGTCAGAACGGCCTGTTGGCACTAAACGGCACTAGGAATTAATGGAAGTGTGTTTCGCAGAATAATCTGCATTAGAACTATTTGTTGCGTGGAATAATTAAGAATTAATTCAAGTATTCTACAATGGAAATCTTTTAAGAAAGAAACGAAACTTAGAAGAATGGTTTACCTTTTTATTTATAAGGGCCGTAGTGTATACGTTGGTACTTTAGGGTACGGTGAGAGTCGTTTATCTTTGTGAGTTTTCGAACTTTCCCTTCATCAAGTCAAGATACATTATTTATGGAGTAACGGCATTAAACAGAGTTCAGGATATCAAGTATTTTGAAAAGCTTGACAACATTTCAATGTTGTCTGGTTGACATCAAACTAAATCTTTCTTGGACTGCTCATTTCATAAAATAATTTTATTATTGCATTTTTTATTTAATTGTTAGTGTCACATTTTGCATTTGCTGATTGTCATTCTGCGAGATTAACACTATGAAAATACGGAGTCAGTAAAGCAGAGTTATCATGAATAACGCGAGTTTCTTAACAACTTGAAACATACCTAGATATTATAATACCACCTCCTTTTTAAAAGACCTTTAACGGGACGAACCTTTTTTACTGCGACTGAACTTACTTTTGCTTACTGACTAAAAGCGGTATTGATAGGAAAATATCGTTATTAACTTTTAAAAAAAAGAAAAATGATCTCAGAATCAGAATCAGAATCATTTATTCGTAAACATAGGTGATAATTACTGACAAGATCTTAAAAATTAGGTAGTGCGCTACGTTTTGCCAATTGACATACAAATCATTTACAGAAAAAAAAAAATAGTATTAAATTAAAATATAAATTCGTCATGATATGAACATGCAAGTGAATAAAATTTCAATAGTTATTTATAATCAATTTCATTTCATGTCGAGGTTTGTAGTCAGTTCGGATCTCTAATTAGAGTCATTTCAAAGGGCTCAAAATTATAGTTAACTGAAAGTATCTCCACAGACTCCCTGTTCTATTGAGTCAAGTGCCCATTATGATACATTCTTCAATTAGTCAGGGCAGCATATTGCCCACGGAAGAATAAGCAACAAAAGTACTAGGAACGCATATCTGTTACGAATGCTTCGGGGAATAACTAAATGAATGTCAAATAAATGCAAAACAATGGAGACAGAGAATTTATTTTAAGTGTGCCTTGGAAGTTATTAGACTAATTAAGGAATATATAAGCAAAACGTAACTTAACATTGATAGCAAAGAATCTTTTCATTAGAAAAGTGAATTTGCATGTTTGTTTTTTTTATACTACAGTCGGATTTGGGAATTATCTTTGTTTTTGATTTTTTTAATTCTTCAGCCTATGTTATAGAGTTTATAATCACGCTATGCTCATTAAGAACGAGTAAACCCTGGAAGACATCATTCTCAGCAATACCATTTGCAAGTAACTGGTAACTTTTGACTGGCCTGTTGGTCTAGTAGTTAGTGACCCTGAATGCTATGCCGGAGGTCGTGGATTCGATTCCCACCCAGGACAAATGTTTGTGTGATGAGCACGATCATTTGTTCTGTGTCTGGGTGTAATTTATCTATAATATGTATGTATTTAGAAATATATAAGTATGTTTATCAGCTATTTAGTACCCATAACACAAGTTCTCAAGCTTAACTTGGGACTAAATGGCGTTGTGTGAAAAGTTGTGGAATAAAAAAAAAAAGTTGTGGAATAAAAAAAAAAGTAAGAGAAATTCATCAGTTTCATTTTTTCTTCTTTTATTGCCTTAATTTTATCATCAACTGTGACTTTAACTATTATAATCTTTAATTGGTATTAAACCGTTAAAAAAATAAACTAACAAATCATTTAAGTTTTAAAGCCATCATTACTTATTACACAACACGATTCTGAAGAAATAAAATTCCAAAACAGTTTGAAGACATCAATGAAAAACATAAATTTTGTACACCAAAACTGACACTCAAGCTTAAAACTAGTGTGGGCCGTTTGCAGATCTGGTATCAGGTATCTTATCCAATCTTGGCATTATTATATTACACCCACTGCTGTACTTTAAAACGGCCATGGACATTTTTGGGACTGCGATCTTGGTATCGCCAATTTGAACGACCGTCGCCTTCACGTACGTGTATTTAATACGACAGTGATATATGTATAATTAGGAATAAAATATGATATATTAGGATAGTTAAAGGACTTTTGTCTTACTAATATAATAAAGGGGAAAGATTTGATCGTTTGTTTGTTTGCATTAATAGGCTCCGAAACTACTGGACCGATTTGAAAAATTCTTTTACCGTTGGGAAGCAACACTATCCCCGGGTAACATAGGCTTTTTATCCCTGTATTCCCATGTAAACGGGAACTACCTGGGTAACCGCGTGACGTCAGCTAGTGTTAGATAAATATTTATTTATTTATTTGATATTTTAAGCACACTAATATGTACAGAGGCGGACTTAATGCCATAGGCATTTAAATATCACCTGTCAATTCTCTTTGTAGAGTCTGTGGACTTTGAACAACTCGTAGCTACCTCAATACCCGATATATTTATTGCTTACAGTAAGTGATGGCTAATTATGGTAACTTTATAATTGAGAGCATTATGAACCCTGCAAAATAATCTTCTAAAACAGAATTTCCTAACCCCATGGTTAGGAAATTCTGTTTTAGAAGATCATTTTGTTTTCATAGAAATAAGTTACAATTTATGAATAATCATAATTATTATCATGAAGAATTTTGATCCGTCACCAACGCTCCTCAGGTTTTCAAATAACAATTACATTAAAAATGTTTAGATCTCTAGAAATCATATCCTTTGCGCCCCTGGTACCTATACAAAAAATGCAACTGAAAACTCAGAATTGTAAATGTCTGACGTCAGTCATTGCAGTAAGCTTGTATGGATGGAGGGTTGAAAGCTTTCACACGCTAAATGTGTTGCATGGAATGTGCGTTAACAAAATGTGTCACAGTTTTGTATTACAAAAGGCGAAGATACTGCGATCAAGTTTATTTTTTTAACACATGTAAATATAAGCTGTATGTGATGTAGGTATGTAAGTAACATAACATGACGGCTGTAGTCCCCAAAGGTTTAGGTTGAGGTGTACCTAGTAATATTATTTGCACTTAATACCTACTTTAAAGGTGTTATAAATATCGTAGGTATCAATTAAGTAATATAGGGTGCGAGCCAAGAAGAGACTGAGACCTCTGAGTTTGTTAGAATATTTCATTTACATACAACACTATCTCATTAGTTGGTGCACATCATGAGCTACAAAAGTAGATTAACACACTCAACATTCAAAGTGTTATTTTTGTTCAGCAAATTATATGCAATTACTGATGTTAAGAAATTATTATAAAAGCGGTGTGCAATTTTTGTAAATCTCTGATGTCAAAAGTCGTGACAGTTACTTATGGAGGATTGTAGGGTTCAGGTATTTTGTAAATTTGAATGACGTGTTCATGGACTTTTGTTGCTGACTGTATTTCTAACATAAATGTGTAAATATTTCTGCACTACCCCACATAAACTATCACTATCGCCAAATCTCAAATTCTTCCTTGCAATTTTCTTAAAAAGGGATCCAAAGATTTCTCTTAGAGTTTTAATATTAGGATATGTAAGCACTTGCTTAATTATACGTGTTCGTCGTGTTTATAAGTCAACTACGATTCTTGTAAATTGGATATTTACTAATAGGTAGTATAGAAGTAAAGTTTGTGAGTTTCTGAGATTGTAGAGGGTAATCTCTGGACCTATTAAACTGATTAAGAAAATTCTTTTACCTATAGAAAGCCACATAATTTGTAAGTCAAAGCTAAGAGGGGTGGACGGAAAGTACAAGTTTTGTATGAGGTCGTTCCCACAAGTATAATTTGCAGTTATATGACGTCACACATCTAGATAGCTTTGTAGGATATCTATGTATCGATCGCTAGGGAGGGACCACCTACGCACGAATTTAAGAGGGAAGTCTGCGAGCGTGGGAACTTATTTTTGAACGCATACATTGACATTTTCCACTTACACAGTAACAACGCGCTACACACCTTACACACACATTAACACTTGCCCAGAAACAAACGACAAACATTACGGCACGACGGGAAAATTATTTTTTCAATGCGTGTTCGAAATAAAAGAGCTAGTAATTATGTGTCAGTAAACAAGCAATGTAATAACAATTGACTTATTGCATCGCGATGCTCGCTTGCTTATGATATTGTTTGGTAGCCACGAACGGGTGGGGTCACAGTGTTCAACAGAGATTTACAATTTAATTGATAAAATTATTATTTCTTTTAGTTGTGTTGTTAAATGTAATTAATAACTTCGTAATTTAGAATTTTATTTTATTATAATAATACTATAATTGATTGTTTTAACTGTTATAAGTACATGCATACTAAATATAGTTCATTGATATTTTGTGGTAAATATATGAATGGCGTAAGGGAACAAAAAGTACTAACTCAAAAACAACAAATAATTGTATTTCTATACCTTATATTTAAATTTTATAAATGCAAAAGTAACTTTGCATGTCTTTCTGTCTGTCTCGCTTTTACGCCAAAACTACTGCACCGGTAAAACTGAAATTTGGGACACAGATAGTCTAAAACCTGAGAAAGGACACAAGCTACTTTTTGATTCGCGAAAAGGCTTGTAAGGGATAGAAAAGGGGGATGAAAGGATGTATGAAAGTATTATCATTTTCACAGCTAAAAGCATGCAATTTATATTTTGGGCAGTTGATTACATATAAACAAGTATGGCATTAAAAATTTGTTAAAATGTTACCCTTAAGGGTGTAAAATAAATGGAATAATAGTTATATACAGGGTGTCTCATTCAAATCGGTCAGTATGGGAAAGTCTGAAACTATAAGACATACTAAGATCTGTTCTGAGGAACCATGTCATCGATTTTAATAACAAGAAAAACTGCATTCATACATTAAAAAAAAAACATCTGTACTCCGTTCGAGAATCGAACCCGGTTATTTAAAAAAAAAACATACACTATTTCTATTTAGATATCGATTGTGGAGGTCTTAAGCAGTAAATGTCTGTATGAAACATGATGTCTAAAATGAATAAAATGCATTGTTTTCACATACTTTAATTTATTTTAGTAGGTGCTCGAAGTGACCACGTTTACAATATTACTATAATTACAGATGTTTTTTTTTTTAATGTATGAATGCAGTTTTTCTTGTTATTAAAATCGATGACATGGTTTCCTCCGAACAGATCTTCGTATGTCTTAATGTTTCAGACTTTCCCATACTGACCGTTTGAATGAGACACCCTGTATATGAAGGAATTCGATATTTTTGTAGCTGGAACGATAAACCTTTTGCGTTTGGCTATTGATTCAAATAGATACCTATAATTAAATTTTGTTACAATTTGATCGTTAAGGGAGTAAATAAACGAACAAAACGTGTCAAACGTTGAAGGAGATGTTGTCCAATTCTCAGTGGACAATATCATGGACTCTGAACAAGTTACAGCATACCCATAGGGTATTTTCAGACTCTCTACTCAAGAGGCTAAAAGTTGGTGTTCCAGTCCTGTACATCAGAAATCTTGACGCGCCAGTGCAACGGTACACGACTACAAATTACACAACATTATAAAGGCTACAATCATGGCTGGAATGGCAAAAGGAGAAAACGTCTTGATTACCCGTATTCCAATAATTCCGACAGATTTGCCATTTCAATTTAAAAGAGTCCCTGCACGGTAAAACAAACAAAAGTAATTTATAAAAATGTACTTCAAACATAGGCTCATATTTTATTATTCCTACTTCTTTAATATTTAAGGTGTTTGCACTCTTATTGTATTACGAAAAGAAAGTGTTGTCCGCCATCCTGAAGGGAACTGGTCGAATGAGCTTGATTCCAAAAGGTTATTAAATAATAACCCACATTTTATCATCGGCAATATGTCTTAAATAAAAGATACGTACTATTTTTTTTAATTTTCCTTTATTTTTTTTAATTTTCCTTTATTTTTTTTTTCGATTTGTCGGGAATTTTCCTTCTGTTTGCCCATTTTATGAAAGATGATGTAGTATTTAAATTATGGAAATTTTATTTATCCATCAATTATTATCACACCTTTGGTTTGGGCTTTAACCCAGTTATTCTATTTCATGTGTGAATGTTAAATTTATCAATAAAATAACAATGAATAAACATTAAAAAAAAAACTAATGCCTTCTCTAAAAAAAACGGAATCAAAGTTATTAGTTAAAACTCCTCTTAAATTATATTATTGATTTATATTAATATCATTTATATTTATATTAATGCAAAAATTAGTAGATACACCGTGTAACTTGCACCCTACCCTATTACTCGTGTGGATGTATGAGTTTACGTTTATCGAGCTCGGAGCGGACTACAAACTGACGTGCTCTCACCTTGGTTTCCAGGGCAGCACTGATTTGTTTTCAGACGCATGTTCGAATATAAAACAAAATATGAAACGGGGGACGCTCCATACTAGAATGTATGGCAAACGGAAAACATTTTGCCCAAAAATATTAAGAATGTTATGACGTAAATACTAGTGTATGATATTATTTTATTAGAAATTAAAAAGGGTTAACCTCATAATCATACACTTGTGTCATGAATTAACGAAAAATATCTATAAACATTGCTTTACATTTTAAGAAAACGTGCAAATAGTAAGTGCCGATTTCGATGTAAATATTAAATATTGACATTGTTTTAGCAGAAATTTTAGGATAATTTAAAAAATATCACACGGTGTCACTGGTGATACATCTAACATGTATCTTATTTAATTTTTTGATAATATTTGGTGTGTTAGATGTTTAGATACCTTGCAAACCGTAACCCCTGTTTTGGCGCTTTGCAAGGACTGTCCCCTTAAGTAATTGGGACAATTGTAGTGGAAGCCGATTTTGTTATGGCACGCAGTTTTTACGATGGACATGTGGCAATATTGAAGAGTTTAACGGTATATGAATCATACAGATTGTTGTGTGATAAAGGAGCTTTGCAGCGAGGTTTGTGTAATTAAAACTTTGGTAATTTAAGTAGGTACGTACACATTTATTTCTATTTCTACACATAAACACCACTCTATTTTTTCACATATTTACCTACATACATTAAGGGCTTATCACACTACTCAATTTGTGGGAAACCTAACTAGGAAATCGTGAGATGTAATTGCTGTTTGAACAGATTGGATCCGATTTAGGGTCAACCAACCGCTTGGTTGCTTCTTGACTGTTTCTTGTTAGGTTTTCTATAAATTGAAGTGTCTTAAGCCAAGTTACACCAATGTGACAAATTTTCCCAATTGAATATTAACCTTATATTGTTTGACATAAAGTTGAAAAACGATCAAAGAAATTTGACACATTGGGGTAATTTGATGTGCTGGCGTCTGTACATTTTCTTTCTTAGATATTAAAATTACAACAGTCAGTGTTCCATCTCAAAAATCAATGTCGTGTCGCCAAGCAAAATACTGCCACGCTAAAGAGGAACTGGGCTGGACACAAGTTGCTGCATGTCAGACTATCAATGGGTCAAACGCACAACCCAATGGGTCTTCTTACATGGCAAACGACATCACGGTAGGCCTAGGAGAAGATAGTGGAATGACCTGGACTCCTTCGATAAAGACTGCAGGGGTAGTGACTATTGTTTTATAGCCTGTGACAAACTGGCGATGGCGTCCAGTTGCGCACCAAACCTTGATCACAACTGAGAATTTTCATAAAAATGGTATTGGACTTTCAGTGAACTTTAACTTACGGTGACTATCAGACGGATACTGTGCGCTTCGTCACATCTCTGCGAGTGTGCCGTTATCCTGCAGGCCTAGCCATGTTACAAATTCTATTTCTATTCTATTTCTATTATAGAAAGAAAATGGCGTATATGGAATCAGCTGTTTTTCAACTGTCAAGTGTATTTCATATTCAGCCATAATACAAAATATATTCGTTAACACTTTACAGTTGTCAAACAGCTGATTCCATATACGCCATTTTCTTTCTTACGCCTTATCGATTACGATAATAGAAATAGAATTTGTAATATGGCCAGCAGGACTAGCCATATTACAAATTATATTTGTATACTATTTCTATCATAGAAAGAAAATGGCGTATATGGAATCAGCTGTTTGTCAACTGTCAAGTGTATTTAATTTTCAGTCATATTACAAATTCTACTCGTTAACACTTGACAGTTGACAAACAGCTGATTCTATATACGCCGTTTTCTTTCTATTGTCGCCTTATCGATTACGATAATAGAAATAGAATTTGTAATATGGCTAGGCCTGCTGGATACATATTGACGATAGCCAATACGAAACTAGCTGTTTGACAGTTATGGTAACCCTATACGCAATAGCCTTGCTGGTCCCAAAAAGCCCTAGATAGAGAGAAATGGAAAGAGAGTAGGAGGTACCCTTGCCTTGCAGTTGTTACGCAAATCCATAATAATATTAAGGGGAAAAAATTCCACAATGATATAGCTAACGTAACGATCCGGGATGTCTCTAAAAATTGGGACATCTCTATCATTCCCCTAGAAATCCATTCCTTTACGAGCTCATCGGTACACGCTATTATAAAACCCGGCTCTTTGTAACCAAATTAAGGTTTCAGGAATGGAAAGATATTGCCAAGTCACTTTATCTTATCAAAGGGAAAAGCGTTGATTAAGATTATCATCTTGTTTGAGTTACGCAAGAGATTATAAAGGGATTTTCTAAACGAGGGCATGTATTGGTGTCTCCGTTTGAAACAAGATGGTAAATGTTTTGTGAATTTTGATAAAGGACAGCAAAATCTCAAGTTCACTAAATTCAAAATAAAAAGTGAAGTGGAAATTTGGAATCCCTTTTAAAGAGTTGGATATATTATGAGCAAAATGTTTATACTAATATAGTGCTTATAATGCCCTCACGAAAAGAAGGGAAGGAGAAAAGGGAAGGGGAGGGTTTTCAGGTGGGATTGCAGTCAAGCACTGGTTTATAGTATTAAGAAGACTGTATAATGAGCCTTATAAACTCACGACTTTTCTCATCAGGGTAGGCAGAAAAACACAAAACGCCATACTTAGGTACACCACGTCAGTTGTTCTTACAGGGCGAAAACCTAGCTGCGGAGAGGTATTATCTTATTACACCATAACCAGAATCGTTTCGCCGCATTTCAAGTATTCCAACGCCAACATTTCGCACATACCTGGCGACCATCCAAAGCTAATGGGGGTCAACAGTTCAACTTAACCTAATGCACTTGCACGGAGAATTTGCAAGTAAATGATGCTAACGGTGCGGTTTACAGTTAACGTGGTAAGTATTGAAAGTGGGCTTGATAGGGGTTAGGGTTTATCATTAAACAGTTATAGTTATGCATTCGTGTTTAAAATGTTGAGAATATTATATTGCGTTACTACTGTTTATCGAGGGTTTGGGCTTACAAATTACAAATAATACAAAATGCTCAAAGGGCTCCCATGAGTAAAGCTTTTAAGGCCCGGCACCCATTATCGGCATCGGCACGGCTGAAGATTTTTATAATACAAACGATTTCGAATCCTATTTAAAACTGTCAAGACTTACATTTCATTGACACGCTACAGCCTGCTTCGGCATCCTTCAGGACGGTCTGACATGCCTTGGCATCCCGAAATGTAGACGCTAAGCCCGATAAAATAAAATCTCAAATCATTTGCGCTTACTAAAATCCTCAGCCGTGCCGATGCCGATAATGGGCGCCTAAGCTTAAACTTTGCCATTGTCTAACGACATAGTAGTATAGTTACTTATACTATAACTATAGTACTTTTAAGGATTCTGAAAGTGTAACTTGGACAGAACGGTTGGCGCAGCGGTTGATTGATTAGCTGCTGCGTCGCGAGTTTTGGGTTCCATTTCCGCACGGAACAAATACTTGTTTGGCCTACAGGTAATGGGGTATTTGACAAGATTTTAGTTTTTAGTCCGTCATCTAAATTACAAGAAAATATTCCACACTTTGTCTTCTGTGAAATTGATGGAAAACTGCTTAGATTAAGCGCATTAAATTTGCAAGATTTTTTTTTCCTTAAAAATACTTTTTATTTCCATTTTTAAGCTACAAACTCATAGGGGATGGGGTCCAGTAACACTGGTTTCTCAGTACCACTGTCAATATGACCAGGCTGAGATAAAGTTGAGTAGAGGGGGCTTGTAACGTCATTATCTACATATTATAGATTGTACTGGCTAGTGACGTCATGCGACATTTTGACTCGATGTATCGCAGTTATTTTTTGATTACGCGAAAAAAGAAAAAATATGTGTCGAATATTTTCTAATAATCTAGATGAGGTACCTACTAAAAATTAAAATTTTGTGAAATAGCACCAAAAAGCACACTGTTTCTCTAGGGACTCAAGAGTAGCCTGGAATCAAGATGAGTGCCTTGTTGATGCCTATTTCAAGGGTCAAACATAAAACTAACGAATTGTGAATTGTAGGGTAGGTACGATAGGTACACCTCTAACAACCCCTCCGGAAGTACAGGCATAATGTTATGGTCATAACATAAAGACCTAGTAAGGGTTTTATTAAACACTAGCAGACGTCACGCGGTTTCACCTGCGTAGTTCCCGTTCCCGTAGGAATACAGGGATAAAAAGTAGCCTATATGTTAATCCAAGGTGTCAGCAAACTCCATACCAAATTTTATTAAAATCCGTTCAGTAGTTTTTACGTGAAAGAGTAACAAACATCCATCCATCCATCCATACTTACAAACTTTCGCGTTTATAATATTTAGTAGGATGATCTATATGTAGGTATCTATGCAACACAAATAGGGCACTTATTTTGCCCCACTATTCTATGGGCCTTATCTAAATGTTTGTATGATAACATGCCTGATAAATTGTCTGTTTTGTTATGCCTAACTAATATAATATGCTCGGTGGTGTTGCACATAGACAAATTATGATATCTGCATTTAATAGGTTATCTTTAAGAATAGTTACACAAGGCACTGCACATAGTCAGAAAATAAACTTAACTGTTTAACATTTTAAGGGCGATGCGCCAAAGTAGTTTTATATTCTAATTTTGTTATATTTATTGCAGTTTACAGCTCAAGAACCTACATATATTTGTAAAAAAATAATCATTAACATGTTGACTGCCAGACTAGCATTAGAAACTCAATTCTTCGCGGGTCACCGGTGACCAGCGTGGCGTAGGTACAAAGAATTTAAATTATCAACATAACAAATTAAATACTAATTTGATGCAGTCCCGAATAATTAAATATTTTATTTTTTTAGAAACTCAATACAATTCAAGAACTTGACTTAAAAGAACTGCCTTTTATGAAATTATTTAAGTACTATTTTTCCTTAAAAGTTCTTAGTTTTTCATAACGAATATTTCTCCCCTTTTCTAATTTGGATCAATCGAATTGTAACATTAATCATGACGTAATTCAGTGACCAGTAAGAGATCACCCGAAAAAAAATGAATCACTACCATTTTCATTATCACCAAACGATCATTCGAATATTCCAGAGCGAACAATTGACAGTTTTAGGCAGACAATAAAAAAGTCGTAAATTCCAATAAGCAATTCACTAATGTATTCGCGTTACGGCATTATGCATAAGAAGCAATCCATTAGGTAGGCTGTGGATACATTTATCAATAATAACAACTAGGGCATCGGGTCACAGCTTTGTTTGTATGGCGTATGCCTAATTGTCTCGACACCGTCGGCTATCGAACCGGGTGAACTGGGACAATTATGTAATAGAGGGTAATAACAGGTTAATAAAAAAATATGTAATTTAGAAGAAAAGAATTGACGGATCTAATTCATTATTAGAGATATCCCCAAAGAAAATGTGGAAAGAAACGAAAGATGAAGGCTCAATTTTGATCAGAATAAAACGCTCCATTCAATTATAAATTGGCAATGAGATTACCTAAGCTTAATAAGAAATTGTAGTTTATTGCTAAGATAAAGCAGTAATAGCTATTGAGGAGAACTGTTCTACGTAGATATAATTGCGTCTACAGTGACTGGTAAATGCAGAGCAAAACAAAAAAAACTTGGCGCAACGAAATCTTAGTCTAAAAACTTAATGGCTGGGAAGTGGTTAGAAGTCTTCTATAATTTCTAGCAATCTTGCGGTTATCGTCGCGATATAGGTAATGGCATCCAAGATAAGACCACCGGCTATGATGTAAACGTGAGAATATATCAGGGGAATGTGGTACGACAAGTAACTTATAGCTGGCACACCTTCCACCATTTAATATTAGTTATCAAAACCTACAGTATAAAAGAGTGGTACTTTGAATTAGCAGTAGTTGGGGTATAATGAATTTTGTGAAACCCCGTACATTATGGGACTCTCTAACAAATTTCCTATTGTAAATAGAATGGTTTTACCAGTAATAATGCCGTTCTAGAAATAATAGGTATTTAAAGCTTATTATGCAATTCGTGTCGGTTTAAAATTTATTTGAAGTAATATAGAGCAACCGTGTTCGGTCAACAGTGTTCGCAAAAAAATATACGAATCTATTTACAATTATTTTGTAAGTAGGACGGGCAAAGTTGACCAAAGTCGTATAAATAGCAAATTCACCTAAATAGTTGGACATAAGGTTGATTCTAATGATGACCTTCTGATAACACAAACTGCAGTAGATAAACCTTTGAACCGTCGCGACGTCTGCGAAGACAGATGATTCAATTATGTACACGATATATATCTATTCGCTGTATATCATTTGCATAGTTACAGACATGATCTCAGTATAGATAGTGTCATAGCAATATTGGTACGAGCAATACTTAACGCAACATTTAAGGAAATTGAAGATTTCTCTTAAAAATGTTCTTGCACAATAAATATATGCCAAAATCAATGAAGAGAATTTGTTTTACCTGTTCAGATGTGTGTATAGACATCATCATCTCCCTACCTCCAAACTACTTCGGGTTTAGCTTCCAGTCTAACCGGATTCAGCTGAGTAACAGTATTTTACACGGAGTGACAGTCTATATGAATTCCACCACCCTTTGGTAAGACTTGTTGTCAGTCTCTCAATCTTCTGACTTCACGTAATGATTATCGAACATGAGTGACAGCTAGGACCAACTGCTTGTCGAAGCAAGGATGAGTTCAAGGATTAGGTATGTACTCGTAATGGATGGTGACCCGTATACGGACCCGTGCAACAGCCACAAGCTCCTCCAGATGGCTTTAGACATAATACTAAATACATATAACATTTAAGATATAGATGGTAGATCTAGGCAACAAAAAAATGATGCTACTTGCTCTGCAAGATGCATTACAATATTTGCGTAGGCTACTAAAGAAACATGTATCAAGCTTCATTAAGCCAATGATTCTAACTTAACGATAGAAGCCATACATGCGAATAACATTTGTCAGCGAAACAGACTCACGATTATCCCCATAATAGCCACGTTTGACGTCACTAAGTACGTTAGAAGAACAAGTACATAGAGTTCGGAATAAACCGAAACATTTATATTCTGTGGTTCCAGTCGTTGAGTGTAATAATAATCATCACCGTCGAGGTCAAGGTTTGCTTCCCGGCTAGCGTTCGCCGAACTCTTAGCTTTGCCACAGATGGTAACGATTGGAAAAAGGGTCAATGAATATACTTAAACTTCTATACTTATATTGAAGAGAGATAAAAATATTGTTGGCATGTAGACCATGTAGTGGACAATCACACGCAGTATTTCCAAAAATCATTCTCTGGTAAGTCATTTATATTGGTTGGACAATATTGCTTTATGTTTTAATTCGCGAACGAAGCGGTGAGCTGGTTGATTACTTTAATATATTTGTCCTTATTGTATTCTTTTCAGAATTTATTGATTAGAGTCCGAAAAATACTAATTACCTACTTACTTGAAATCTCTCACTCAGTTTGTGATGAACTCGTGATATGAGCAAACATCGACATATTTTTTACTAAGTTAAACAAAATCTGAACTGAGCAAGAGTGTGTGTTATGACATCATCAAGTTCAGAACCTCTGGTCAGTCAAGGACAGCAATGACTTGTTCAAACACGAAATTATAGATTTATCGACATCGTGATAATCTTCTTTAACCTAGCGTTTCTTATTTTACTTTCTTATCGATTAGTGCTCTCTTTCCTTTCACAGACGAACGTAACGAATCCTTATTACAATTTTGTTATACCTCGTTTTCTAGCTTCATTGACTTTCATATTACTATCATGTTAATAACAATCAATTATACTGTCAACATTATTTATAACAACAAAATGGTCAACAACAAGACTTTTTACTTCATTATCTTCTACTATCTCAAGTTTTATCGTACGTTTTGTGTTGACCCACTGCAGATATTATCTTAGTCTGTGGTTCCGGTTTTATAAAAAGTTCGTGGTTGATTCATGTAGCGCCGGCTGCCATTGGTCTGTTTGTTTTATTTATGAGTTCGTCAGAGCTAACGATTTTTTAAAAGAATAGGAGGCTCATTTATGTTAATGGTTTACTAATGTTATTAGTATTGCGGGAACTAAAAGTATATTAGATCATGATTTTGTATTTTCCTGGATAAATATAATATTTTTCCTGTTGAAGGTTTATTTATGTTCTAAAGAAGTAGGTGTTAAGGTAAAGTTTCAATAAAATTAAAAACCAGAATTGTCACTAAATACTTAAGTACTATGATTTAAAACAACAATACAGTGACGTTTTGAGGATATATGCATAGTTGCTGTTATTAAAATTCAGAAATCGGAAGCCGGCAAAATTACTTAATAAAACTATAAATTTATTCACAAACACCATGTTGTTTTTTTGGAAATGCACAGTAAAACGCAGTAAGTTTTCAATATGCCTATTATTCGTACGAAAATAGAAAATAAACAGAGAGTTACTTACTTGCATCTGCAGTAGCCTGGAACCACCGTTTTTCTCCATTTTCGGAACTTCAGTGGCACACAAAAATATCAAAAAACCGAGTAAACTCGAAGTTAACTAAAATTTTAAACAATTCGATGTGTCGAATTCTTGAATCGATGTAAAAATAATAAAATAAACTACACGCGATTTATGTATTGTTCATTATCAAACACCATTCACAATATTTGATTTGACATAAAAATGTCAAAAGAATAATAATTCTTTTTGTCCGTCAGCATTGACATTACGCGCGCAATTTAAAATTGGAATGCGTATATGATTTAACTTTTTTTTTTAATTTACCGGCGCGTTCTTAGTTTCAAGAATGATTTAATCGTAATACCGATCAAACGAGTCAGCGGTCGCCAGGCGACTCAGCTGTTGTGAGGCACCGAGGCAAATTAGCGAGAGATGGCGGGGACGAGGCGCGAGCAGCCTGCATGACTACTCGCTGAGTAATCGACTGGCTGCACCTACACGCCCTGTGAACGGACAACAATACATTTGCCGCTATCATAACTTAAAACACCTTTTTCATAGCAAAATAAAGAACATTTTCCTCTGACATTAACATTTGTCTGTATAAAAATTTTTGTTTCGCCGGCAATAGACAAATGAATGTTTACGTTTGAAGCAAAGGAATATGCTTTTTATTGCTTGCCGGTAAAAGTTTTGGCGTACGAAATGGTATTAGTTCACTTATATGGCATAAACATTGAAGAAATTCGCGAGCCCGCAGTCAAATTCAGTGAAAGCGTTATCATAAGTCACACGGAGCGTTAACCTGGTGGTGGTGTCAGGGTAATTATAGGGGATAGTATAAAATGCCAACTTCACATCGCTTTAAGACAAGCAGTTTATGCAAGAGAACTTGTTAATGAAACGGACCATCTGTTGCATAAAGTATTGATTTAAAGGCGCGATAAGCTCATGAATGCGTTTTTTTAAATTATATTTAGTCTGTTTACTTGGAATACTGTTGTCTGGTTGATCTTTTTAATGATGCCGAAGCTTTTTTTGGTGTCTCTGCTTTCATTTGAATTCAGGTTAAACTTCTGCCCAATCTTCTGTTTCCGTCAAAGTTTCATGAGATACCGATGACATTATTTTGTCGACTTGTAGTCTAGAGACTTCACAGTTTCTGTCCATTCAGATTCATTTTGACAGCACGGTTGGTGTTCCCGGTCAAATATTTGTATGTTCTACAGATAGTTGTTCCGGGTTTGGTTGTTTGTGCATGTGAGTTTAAATGATTTTACCCATAACACAAGAGAAATGCCTAGCATGTGGCAAAGTTAAAATAAACTTTCTAATAATCTATTAATAATTCTATTATCGGGCCTAATATTACCCTTACTGGTCTGTTGGTCTAGTGGTTAGTAACCCTGACTTATTAGTTGGAGGTTGTGGGTTCAATTCCCACCCAAAACAAATGTTTATTTGTTTTTTGTCTGGGTGTAATTTATCTATAATATAATATAATATAATATTTAGAAATATATGTCTATGTTAATAGTTATTTAGTTACTATAGCACAATCTCTGCTTAGTTTGGGGCTAGATGGCGATGTGTGAAAGCTGTGGAATATTTATTATTTAATTTGTTTAAAATAGATTATTCAATTATCTTAAGAGTCAATGGCATCATGAGAAAACTAGTCAAGTCCAAAAGATAATACTTACAGCTGTCTTGGATCCTGTAATAAAAATAGTTTAAAAAAAGTCATTTCGAGTACAACCATATTTTTTTCATTCATGCAGTCAACTTAGAGAAAAACTAAAAGATGAAGCCAAAGAATCGCGAATCATAGTAATTAATAACCAACATGTTCCTCTTACAAGAGATAGTTGATTTAGATAGACAGTGTTCAGACATTTTAAGTGCGTGTATCGTTATAACAAATTGCACTGCACACTTGTTTAAGCTAATCCTTTAAATAAAGACGACCGGATACTGAGATAATAATCTCCTGACGTTCGTCTCAGTACCGACCGTTCACTTCGAAGAAACGACGTGGTTTTTTTATTCATTTTTATGAACGCTTGCTTTTGCTAAAATCAAAGAGATGTAAGATACTATAGAGAGCTCGGATACGAAAATTTTGTTCTTGATGGCCCGTCTATAGTAAGTCTTGTACAGACGCCAGCACGTCAAGTTACCCCAATGTGTTAAATTTTTTTGATCATTTTTCAACTTTATGTCAAACAGAATAAGGTTCATATTCAATTGGGAAAATTTGACACATTGGGGTAGCTTGATTGATGTGCTGGCATCTATACCTATTGAATGTCTTTGGCTTAAACCTTTTTGGTATTCTGACATGTAGCATGCCACTGCGGATAACATTAAACAATTTGTACTCTGATTCTAAAAGTTTTCCTTTTATGGATATGACCAATGGCTTTAACCAATCCGGAATTTCTTGAAAATTTCTCAAAATTCTGTTCTTATGTACCTATCTCTCTTTGCAGACTATAGGTAACCACTCGAGGTCTAGATGTGTGTCCACTTGGCGTCAGTAGGCTTGTCTCCTTCTTAATGGGACTTAAACATAATTGATTAAAAGTGGGTGTACTATAGGTACAACTCTGCTTCATCCTTTGGGGAGTACAGGCGTGAGGTTATGTTTATGTTTTTTTTATCTTTATGTATGTTTGAACTTTACATAAGTGTGACATTTGAACTACTCGAAGAGATCTAAAATACTATTGTGGTACTATAGAGCGGGCATGTCAAGGAGATGTCATAGAAAAACTTTGATCCCATGTCTCAGTAACGCCATCTAAAATATAATATGAATATTGGAGCGGCAGCGGAGCGTACTAAAAAAAACTCATAGACTTGTGTCCAAGCAGGACACAAGTTTAGGACAAAAATTTTGGTCGTGATGTCCGGTCTATAGGTATTGAATGTCTTTGGAACTACTACATATTAATGGTCTTAAACTATGAGGTATATTATCTAAGCGAATGGTAGTGCCAGCTTTTAGTTTTTTCTTCTGTGATTTTTTTGCATAGAGTCCCAAGCAGATATTATACTCTTAAGTTTAAATATCTGTCAAGGGGTGTATTGACACGCTGAGGCCTTACATATTAATGGTAGTGCCAGCTTTTAGTTTTTTTCTTCTGTAATTCATTTGCATAGAGTTCCAAGCTGATATTATACTCTTAAGTATAATTGATATCTGTCTAGGGGTGTATTGACATTCTAAGGCCTTCGACTGTATAGACGGACACTCTTTCTGGCTCTACAAAGCAGAATGATTCAAATGGCTATTACAGTCTTATGTATGCCTGCCCTATTTAGATGCCTCAATATCTTATCTTTATTCAGGTTGTAACTCGAGGAGGCATTCTTAGACCCATACTATTTGACAAAAACAAGTACATAAATGTCATAAAGCTTGTTTTGAATGTTTATTGACACACATATTATAAAAAAAAATCACTAATGTGAGTAGGTACAACCGCCTTTTTACGTAAAACATTAAGTACCTAAATATGGGGAATTCATAGGTTAACAGTAGAAATGAAACACCAAAGATTAACCATACGGTTATTTTATTAAAAAAATTACATACAAACATTCATAATCTGTGATTGAACGCCACTATCATACAGGTCATACAACACACGACGTCGATCTAACTACGCACGCGCTATACTTATTTGTCCATTTCGTAGCGATACACCGCTATCCTCTACTGTGTTAAAAAAGTTCTGGTACATCACTGGTATTATTGTTAAAGCGTCATGTTGGTAACTGACACCAATATAGTTGGTGGAAAGGCTAGGAAGATGATAAAGACAAGTTGAATTTGACCCCAATATAGTTAGGAAAAGGTTAGCTAAATAGCTAAACCATGTTCATGTTGTTCCATGTTGTGTAGGTATTTTACCCCAATACAGTTTGAAAAAGGCTAGCTAAATAGCTAAACCATGTTCTTAGAGTCAAAACCAGGAGCAGATGGTATCCTAAAGTAACAAAGTTCTTAAAAACAGTTACTGCAGTCGAGATTTACTTTTCATCCTTCAAAGTTTCTTAAGAAACTTTTACGTCTGTTAGTCTATAGAGGAAATCTCGACAGTTCATGATTTTAACTTCATAACCGATTGAAAGGAACCAACACGCTAAAGTGGAATCGGGCTAAACACATCTGCCGCATGTCAGACGATCAATGGGCGAAACACACGATCCAATTGGTAGTTGGGAAGCGATATGGCGAGCTCTAGATAAAGAGAATTAGAAAGAAAGTAGGTAGCCATTTGCCCAGTATTGTCCAGGCTAGTAATACAGGGTGTAAGTGGCAGTCCTCCTCAAACTGATAGGGTGCATTTAGCTCCTGATTTTGATTGATAATCCTCCAAACTTTTTCTCAGGATTGTTTTTCTTTTTTTTATCGTTTTTTAGGTTTTTCAGTTTTATTTCAATCTGGTCATCTTAGTATAAAATTCACCTCATCAGTCTGAGGAGGGCTGTCCCTTACACCCTGTATAGTCTATACTAATATAGAAAGAGGAAATGTTTGATTGTTTGTTTGCATTGAATAGGCTCCGAAACTACTGGACCGATTTGGAAAATTCTTTCACTGTTGGGAAGCTACACTATCCCCGGGTGACATAGGCTACTTTTTATCGCTGTATTCCCACAGGAACGGGAACAACGCGGGTGAAACCACGGGACGTCTGCTAGTATTATATATTTTGAAATGATATTACTCACACAAATATATTGTTTCTTTTTGAGACTTTCTATCATTGATGAAGAGCCAAACAAGGCGTATAAAACTTGAATCTTTTAATAGGTACTAATTCACTCAGCTTGGTTTTTATTTTCTTTATCAGTTTCCTGTTATGTAGTGAGTGAGTAACGGTGTAAAGTATTTATGCCACTTTGCGGTCAACAGCACTGTTTGATCATTTATGTAAATCACATTATTTATTATCCATCATTTGTCTCACAGGAACTAGCATTTTTATCACCTTTTTAAAGTGGTTTAAATAGAACATTGATAATACCAGTGATGTTAAAATAAAAATTATATTATATTGTCTGCACAAATAACATGTTTTAAGGGAATTCACAAAAAAATCAAAAAACTTAAAGTACAGACGCCAGCACATAAACCTACCAATTTTTCCCAATTGAATATAATGAACCTTATTCTATAAGCAATCAAGTTGAAAAACTATCGATGAAATTTGACATAATGGGGTAACTTGATGTACTGGGCTCTGTACGTCTTTTCTTTCTTAATCCCAAACACTAGCTAACAACTCGTTATTCATTGTCGGGTAATATTACAACTATACTTCATTTACAATAGCATTAGACAAAAGTTAAAAGGTTATTTTTAATGCACACTTTGTGTCAAAGTACAGACGCCAGCACATCAAGTTACCCCAATATGTCAAATTTTCCCAATAGAATACGAACCTTATTTGGTTTAGTATAAGGTTGAAAAAACATCAAAGAAATTTGACACATTGGGGTAACTTGACGTGCTGGCGTCTGTACAATAGACATGTTACAATTACGATAGATGCCAAATTCATTATAATCTATTTTCACTGCAGCTTAGATGTGACCAATTCAAAAATTTATATGAAATTATGTGGATTTCATTTAGTTAAGTATATTATTTGAGTTTAGTTGAAAATTGCAGTGTCAATGATAAAAACCGAAAAGAAACAGGGATGAACAATACAAATGGAACTTTATTCGTTTCACTTTTATTCTTCCAAATTTGAAATACTACAATTCCAATTGAAATTGTTTTAACTTATCTTTAGAATTAAATGTTTTACGTTCCTGCTTCTACGAGCCTTTTTGTTTAATGCTATTATAACTAAATAGAGTATAGTTTAAATTTCAGATATAAATTTTTCGGGTTTAATTATGGGTTTACTCCGCGTTTATTATTATTAGCTGTGTATGGGCCAATTTTTCAATCGTAAAGTCACTTTTATTTGTGGGACAAAAATGGCGTTTTGACAGCTTTTGCATCGGCAATGTGTCAAACCGCCATTTTTGTCTCACAGATAAAATTTCTGTCTATTGAAAATTCTGCTCTAAGTTTTATAGGTACTGTATACGAGATTCGCATAATATGATACATAGAACATTCTCTTAAATTATTTCTCTCTTGACAAATTAATTGACAGAAGCGATTCTCACAATTGACTAATATTATGATTTTTACGAGAAGCAGCCTTCTGCTTCTATCCAATAAGCTCAATTAAAATGGATTAAAAATTTATAAGACACATTGGATTACACCTGAACTAAGACCATTCAACGAAAATTAACAGTATAGTTACTTGTGCAGACAATTACCTACAAATAATACAAATTAAAGAAGCGCCCTGAAAAAAAGTCTAACATTAAAACCAAATATTTAAATTATATAAATTCATTCATTCATTCATTTTTTTTTTTCATTTTATTTTATTTTTAATTATTTCACTTCGAAATCAAACATGCAAGCTTCTCATACAAAAATATCTCATAATTACATAACTAGACGTTAGGATCAACGTCTTATTGCTGTCTAATATCCATTAATTTTACAATGAATTTGTATATTTTACCAAATTAATAAAAATCTATAGTGTTCTTATTAACATAAGGGAAGTGTCAGTGAATTTGAATATGTTTAAAGTGTACAAAACATCGACTTAATTAATTGTATTTACCTACGTTAAACCGCAGAAAAAACGTATGGGATTTAACTGAACACCTCATCCTCGAAGACTGTCGAATATTTATTAGTTATTTAGTTAGTCAAGTCTTGAAAGACCTAGTATGCACAACGCGTTAACTTGCGGCTTCAGCAATTGTATTTAATTAAATTAATTCTTTAATCGGTCTCCGAGTCTAAACCTTAAAAAAACACAGCAATTAGCGAAAAACTCCTTTGCCAATAGAAAAAAAAAATAACAAAATATCCTTAAAATGGCCAAACATAAAGTTAAATCGCGGTTCCTATTATAATATCTTATAAACGTCTAATTAATTAATCTAATGTACATTCGTATAATACAATAAATTGGCTACGACATCTATAGCTACATTGCAAGACTATTTTCACACTTTCATTTTCATTTTTAGACTATTTTTTATGAATTGATAATCGACAGTAATGTACGCATATAAAGTAAAACCTCAATTTGTTGCGATATTGAGATAGATTTATGATAGCACTAGTTTAAACCTTAGTGGTTTTTGGTTGCTATTTGACAAAGATAGACTAAAACATTCTTTTGTAAAATGATATATACATATAAAAAAAGGTAAAAAATATTTTTTAGAAAATATTCCCGCCATAAACCTAGCTGTCAAAATTTTGTGTGTGAGTGACAACTCGCAGTTAGGATGAGTTGGTTTTTAACCTGAACATCATTTCATGTTTTTTAATTATTGTAATTTAATTCATAAACCATTCTAATTATAGTAAAATAAATATTTTTTTGCTTATACTTTGTGGCAGCCATTCAATGCTAAAGAAATCTTTTCAAGTTAATCCAACGGTCCAAACTACAAGGTACTAAATTTGTTTGGGTCACTGTAACATACCTACTTTTATGCAAAGACATTCAATACCTATAGACCGGACATCACGAACAAAATTCTCGTCCGAAAAAGTGTGTCCTGCTGGATACAAGTCTATGAGTTTTTTGTAGAAAGCTCCGCTGCCGCTCCAATATTCATATATTATTCTAGATGGCGTTACTGAGACATGGGATCAAAGTTTTTCTATGACATTTCCTTGACATGCCCGCTCTATAGTATTTTAAATCTCTTTGCTTTTATGTCATATCTTGTAAGTCAGTTACTTTTGGCAGTATCTTAATTGTTTTAATACATTTCTTAAAGATAAAGTAAACTGATTTTGTGGCAGTTGAATCTTGCAATGTAGCGTTCGCGGGGCGAGGGACATTAAATCGCGTATACCATGCCTAGGGTTACACACAATACAGGTATTAGGTAAATAACGTTAGGCAGTCTTTGGGTAGGTCGGAAGATTTTATAGCTTCTAGATATTTTTTTTTTTAATAATTTTCCTAACTTTACACACACCTAACTACCGACAATATCCAAAAACGTTGCGATTTTGAGTAAATAGTTCTTTTAAAAAGGATGTTGTTTTTTAAAGGACCTCTACGTTGTATTTCGTCTAGTTAGGGTATGTTCTACCGACCACATTAACTAATGCTAACATCAACTTAACACTAAAGTTCTTTATTTACGAATTCAATGAGTAAATATACTTTCTCAATTCGTAATTGGTGTCATCAGGGGACAAGCATTGAATGTACTTATCCTAGGTGTTAAGGCAGATGCTCGAAGGCAACCAGCGAAATTAAAATATTGAAAAGTTCAATTTTGCGGGTTGACTTAGAGCGCACCCCTTAAATATACTATTCTCAAGTAACTCTCATTTTGTGCGACTTTATGTATTCAGTGAACGTGAAAAACTTTACCAATAAAGCAGAATAATGTGTACCCTGATTTGTGTAATCACATAAAAACATTCGAAAACTTCTTCTGTCATTTACCAAAGTTTAAAAAAGGCATTATCTCCAAATTCCTTTTTATTTTGTAACATCTTCAATAATCGCTCGAAATGCATTATTCATAATAAGTAATAATGGGGAAACAATCAACGTTACAGTTTATCAAACATTAAAGTGAAGACAGTATCAAACTTTTCATAAATAAAATTGTACCTAAATAAATATCGCTCTGAGAGATCGAGATTTAGTGCTATGCCTAACCTACATGAACATCCTATGGCTTTATCAATAGGCCGAACTTCAAGAATTTGAAAATGTCTAGAATTTCATGGCTACACACATCTTTTCTATGACAACATGCAGTATCTCTATAGAGCACATCTATTTAATGCATTAATAAGATAATTGTGTATGCTCATTCATAACTGCTATAACATTGACTGATTGTTTTGTCTTGATGTCGAAATATTATTTTATCATATTAATATATCGAACAGATTAAAAAAATAAACAGAAAATTAACGCATAATATATGTCCAGTATATGTCCGGTATATGTCCTGTCCGGTATATGACCAGTATATATCCGGTATATGTCCGGTATATGTCCGGTATATATCCGGTATATGTCCAGAACAAAGACATTAAATTCCTACTATAGATAGGACACCACTTGACTAATCAAAATTCTCGTCCAATACGTCATGTGTCCTTGTGGAGACAAGTCGATTAGTCTAGATAACCTAGTACTCTCCGCTGCCGCTCCAATATTGCTTGTATTATGCTTGACGGCGTTACTGAGACATCGGAACACAGTTTTACCACAGTATAAAAAATATTAATACAGTAGGATAGCAGTGATAGCCTAGTGGTTTGACTAGTGGATCGCCAAATCATAGGTCTCGAGTTCGAACCCAAGGCACGCACCTGTGACTTTTCGGATTCATGTACGTATTGTATAATTATCACTTGCTTCAAAATCGGTGAAGGAAAACATCGTGAGGAAATCGGCATGCCTGAGAGATATTTCTCGAGGGCATGTGATGCCAAGTCAGAGGCCCATGGGCGGATTTCGGGAATAGATACAAATCGTTTGTAACTTGACTCTTGCCTCAAATCCCTTTGTTTTGACCACGTGACTTAGCGAGAGGTGATGTCATTCCCATACATTGCTAGTTTTCTAATCGCGTTTACGATTGTAGACTGTCAACTTGGCTAGGGGGGCAGGTTAGTTACTAACCATACGATAAGAAGAAGAAGTAGGAGGACGCCTTTAATCACTGGAAAAATGACGACAACGTCTACACGCGATAGCCCAGAATAATACTTACCTCCCGAACTACGAACATCGTTTTGTTCGCAGTGCGGGAGCGGCTTTTTTCGCCCCTCACACCCCGCACGATTGCCCTGTATAGACGGCTTCGTCGGACGACTGTAGGTTTTTAGACTGTGGTTTTACTATGTCATTTCTTCGCATGTCCACTCTATGGTATCATAAATCTCTTTGGTCCAGAACTATAAAGCAGTCGATTATAATATTATGTTCACTTCGGTCAAATTATTATTAAAATCTTCGAATAAGCATCCACAACTATTTCTCTTGTTCGACATCGTCAAAAAATTTCGACAAAGAATTTAGAAATAAGAAGTTACATAGAATAATAATACTTTTCTTGAATATTTGTTTCTTCAAAATTTCATAAGATCGTGACAATTAAATTTCATTTATGAACTTTATAATTGGCACATATTTTTTGTGACCAGCACATTATATAAATACATACTTACATTGAATTAAATTTAACACAAAATATATTTGGCATCGTGAATAACTACGTCACTTCGTAAAATGTTATACATATTAAATTTTAATGCTGTTTTATCATTTTCAATACAAAAATAGTTCAAGTCAGATTTTGTGTTTTTTTTAAACTTGACAATTAATTTCGCGTTACAAAAAGCAGGATCGTTATTTTTTAAATCAAAATATCATATATATTTCAAACGAAAGTATTATGTTAAACATGACCAGCATAATATAACACCAAAATAATCATTTTTGTCAAAACCTACGAAAAAAAAACACGCTGTTCCAATTGACAGATTTTCACTTTTGCCATTTCAATCATTTTCAGTAACACTTTGACCTGGGTAGGACGAAACCATGACGCATCGTGAATACCAATAGGTTGCCAATAACGCGTAGGGTTGATTAACACGAATCTATACGTCGCGTCGTCGCCCAGCTAACAAAGGGGCTCCAGTTCTTCATAAGATCAGAACAGCGCAATATTCCCTAGAACATGACGTCGGTGTTCTTCAATAAGGTTTTACATCATGAAGTCTCCGCAGTCAACGCCAAAATCCCAGTCGTCGGAGGTACCAGTGTCATCGTACTCTGCAAGAGCCTGTTCGTAGACCGAGGCCTCGTATGCAGTGACCCCATCGAGCATGGAGCAAGCCTGGGACACGTTGGTGTGGTGCATGATCGGCATCGCGTGGAGGGCAAAGTCTTCGCCTTCTTGGGACCAGGTGAGGCCTGAAAAGGGAAAAAAGTTTCCTTAATATGGAAAATTTCCAAAATCAAAAGTCATTTGTTCATACATGGCTGAGAAACAGCTCTTAGTGATTGTCAAAAATTACATGATAAATTATATTTATTTCTGTAAATAGGTTTTCACAAACACTTTTACACGTCATTTTTTAACTACCAGATGAGATCGGAGTTTCACTATCTGACTACTCTGAGAAGAAACACCGAAAGAAACTCAGAGGTCATAGTCTCTTTTAAAGTCCAGACATTATCTTGGTCAAATCATGTAAGATTCATGCAGATTAGTGTCTGAGATGGTCTTCTGAGGAAAGAACCACACAGAATGAGGGGACCAGATCAGTCAGTGCAAGCATTTGTCAGTAATCGTGAGCTCAACTCGGAACTTGAGGAGCTCCACGTGCTGACGAACAATACCAAAGAAAAATATTTGGGTTGGTCCCATAAAGATCTCAAACTGCCAGACAAAATGTAAAATAAATAAATAAAAGAACTTAAAAGATTTAGAAAAGTAAATTAAAAAAAGAATCCACATAGTCCTCACATTCACAACAAAACATAAAAAAATATATAATATACTTTCAAAGTAAAAATACATAAGACTATAACCTCAAACCGTTCGTCTTTCATTACTTTTTGCTGGGAAGAAGAGACGTAGCAATCTCACCAACAAAACATCTGTCCGATTCGTTTGAAGAAGTTCAATCTGTACAATAAAATGCTCAGCACATGCAAGCTTGACTATCATAGATTTTCTGTTTGAAGGCCTTAATTTAAAGCGTCCCCAGAATTGCCTAGTTCATCAGCAAGATGCTATTACAATTATTACAAAAACTATCATTGAGAGTTACTGAATGCACCAATATCATCATATCAGACTAATACCGGCCATTACGTGGTAAACTCTGTAGGATTTTTTGGCCTGCAAAGTAGACTACCAGCAAAACCATCCTGATGTTTTGTTGATAGGGGGTACTGTTTCTAGAAAATGGTATAAGACATGGTGTGAGAAAATTATCAATAAGTGATGCTTTGCTCCTTGGGAATCAACTTTGCTGGACTACTTTTTGA
The DNA here is from genome assembly GCA_921972225.1 of Euplexia lucipara. Classification (NCBI taxonomy): domain Eukaryota; kingdom Metazoa; phylum Arthropoda; class Insecta; order Lepidoptera; family Noctuidae; genus Euplexia; species Euplexia lucipara. The sequence goes on along the minus strand of OV179161.1, from coordinate 16,503,845 downwards.
AGATTGATTAAGTTATAATAAAATGCTAGAGAGTAATACTCACGTCCGCTCCACACTCCATTAGGCAGGGTAACCCAACCCCAACCTTGTCCCCAAGCGAGCTGGTGATCGAGCTGCCCTGCTAGTGGGACTTGACGCTTGATGACAGCGACCAGGCCGCGACCATCCAGGGCTCCTACAGCGCTGCGAGCATTCCTGTTGTACATCTCGGAGGAAGTTGCTGCTGAAACCGACAAGGGTAGGGTCTATAGATGATGTAGGTATTGTTGGTACACAGTGTCGGACAGTTCTGAAAACCAGAATGCCCCGTTTTTCTTTCTTTTTTGTTCAAAAACAAATCTAAATCAACCACGAACTAATGACACATTAGAATGGAACATACCTAGGTATGTTTTTTCAAAAGTATTACCTACTACAAAACCTAATGTCTTTGATTGCTTAAAGAGCAGCGCTTCTAAACTTTCCGGTTGGTGAACAAAATAAATGTAATCTATAATGAGCTTATTGTAATAATCCTTGAGCCTAAAAGCCGGGGCTCGTACCCCACCTTTAGTTAGGCGTGAAGTGACAGCAAAGAGAGACTTTCAACGCACAGTTCGCCTATGTGTCCTTCTAGGAACCAAATCACTTATTCTATTAGGTACATATGTACACAGTCATATTCATTAGTATATAAGTCGAGACTTAAGGCTTTGCATACAAATAATTTATTGTACTTGATACTGAAGTACAATACCATAAAAGAGGTGAACGCCACAAGCAAATCGCGAAAGTTTGAACCTTTACATAGTTAATAGCGAAATGAAACCACAATAGATAATTAAACCAAGGAACTTTTTACTAGGTAATGTAAGTAGGTAATAAAATTTCTTGTAAATCAGCAGCAATCATACACATAATCCATTCGTCTCGCCATGAAAACTGTAATCTACCGTCGGCAATAACAATTTAATTGGCATTTTAACTAGTCAGTCACTAAAGTTTTATGGGATGAAAATTTTATTGTCAAACGGGAGTTTAGGTACTTAATAAAGTACTTAATAAGCAGGGCTATAAAAAAGAATCGAATACCTAAGCACTTGGTTTTTCACGTGAAACATCTTAAGGCGCTCTTTGGGAGTAAAATCGACTTGTATGCGCAACGTCATACGACACGACATGCCAAAAAAAAAATATTCCACAACTTTTCACACAACGCCATCTAGTCCCAAGCTAAGCTAAGAGCTTGTGTTATGGGTATTCAATAACTGATAAACATACTTAAATACTTCTAAATACATACATATTATAGATAAATTACACCCAGACACAGAACAAATGATCGTGCTCATCAAACAAACATTTGTCCTGGGTGGGAATCGAACCCACGACCTCCGGCATAGCAGTCAGGGTCACTAACTACTAGACCAACAGGCCAGTCAGTCATGTCAGTCTCTTATGTCGTCATGAATAGATGAGTTTCGTGGGTCTCGAGTTCAACCCAAGGCGCGCCTCCAACCTCTGGCTTTACGGATTCATCCACGTATTGTATAGATATCACTTCGAAAACGGTAGAGGAAAACACCGTGAGGAAATACCTGAGAGATATTTAAGTAAAGGCACGCGAGCACATTCACCAAGTGTTGGCAAACATATCCTTAAGTTGAGTTAGCAGATTAGTTTCTCCATTAATATATCTTTTTTTGTTTTTTTTTTCTCTTGACTTAGATATCTCTGGATTTTATATAATATGTATGTATATATGTATTTATTCTAAATAATAATTTATTTAACTTTTAGTTTTTTGTTATCTTCTTGCGCCTACCATGTTCTGTCTCTGCATCACCTTAAGGTAGACTGGTAGAAAATGCCTAAGGCATTAAGTCCGCCTTTGTACAGTTTATTTTACTAGTGCATAAAGTTTTAATAAAATAAATAAATATTTCTCGACGGCATGTGAAGCCAAGTGCCCAAAGGCCCACGGGCGGCATCAAAACTCACAAAGACACCAAGTTAGTCTCTCCATGGTCAACCGCCAATTATTACTCCCTTGTGAGTGCGTGGGGCATATGCTTTATCGTAAGTACGTTTCTTCTCAAATGTTTAATTAGTTTTCTCATTAATTATAAAGTCTTTCAATGACTATAAATTTCGAAGTTTCACGTCTGCGGCGCATCACTTGGCGCCATCTTTTTTCTTTACCTGGCTTATTTATAAGTGGAGTTTCGACAAAGTACAAAATAATCAGCTAGAGGTGCACAGCATTTCCTATTTCATTAAATACGAACTTTTGACGACGTCAAACGATCCGGATTCGAATAAAACAATTCGACGTCTAACAGACTGGGTGTGGTTCGGCAAACAAATATAAATTGACAGTGAAAACTATTATGGCGAGACACGAAAAGCAAGAAACGCCTGATAGAACCCAATAGCAATCACTGTATTACGCTATATAGATATTGTACATAATTAAGGCGCTGTGGAGTCAACAGAGGTAGGCACCGACCGATATTAATCGCGTAACACTTGACTTACTTAATTAACGAAGTGGCTTGTTGCCTGTAGTTTTGGCGGGAACAATGACAGCTCGTGTGGCGGCTATGATGGATTATCTATAGTATAGTATTGCGTGTTTACTTTTGTTGTTGTACCTACCTACTTACCGCTTGCTTCTGTATTTAGACCATGTTATTGCACTCTCGAACTAATAGAAAATAGCACTTTTAATAGAAAATACTGTTTTAGAGTGTAGTAATAACATCCTGATTACAACTGTTTTTTTTTTATTTTTCCTTTTTGGCAACTGAGCCGGTATCGACTATGCTGCCAGTGTCACGTATTGGGATTACAACTGTTGTTCTTTCTGTTTATCTCTCCCTGAGGGTTTTGACAAGTAACGTACCTATGTCTGACAGGTAATTGGATCGTATAGTCTTTGGCTACCTAGACCAGCGTTGAAATGTCAGCAGTGGGCCGACGAGACCTTCACAGAATATGTACCAAATTTAACCCACAAACTAGACATTCGAAGTCATGTAAATTTTCAGATTCATTTTGTGTATAGGTACCTATACACAAAATATTTGATATCTATACTTATAATAATACTTATAATAAATCTGTAGAAGTAAAATTTCTGTACATTGAAAATATCAAAAAAATAAATAGCAGGGGGTGTTACTAGACCGACAGCGAACCCAAAAATATTATTTAAAAAATTTTTGTCTGTCTGTCTGTCTGTCTGTCTGTCTGTCTGTATGTTCAGGTATCACGCAAAAACTACCGGTTCGATTACGATGAAACTTGGTATACTTATTCTTTAATATCCTGGGCACAACACTGGGTACTTTTTATCCCGGAAAAGTATATACAATAAAAAACAAACTTAATTTTGCGGTTCGACCCCTAGACCCGACTACTGTACCAACCGCAAATAATAAGTTTGTCGTAGGTTACGTCACCCGCAGTGGAGTTCACCAAGGGGTGCTGCACACGGCTAAGATATTATAATATTTTATCTTAAGATACAATATCGCTCGCCATACAGTTCAATGGACTATCACACACTACGAAGATAATTATGTACATTGAATATAATATTCAAAATTAATATTGGAGGATGATTGGTGATCGATACTGATGCCAAAAATGCAATCAGTAAATGTTTTGTCTGTCTGTCCGTCTGTATGTGCACGCATAGTTCAGTAACTATTATAGGGATTGGGATTGACTTGGTACGGTTGTAATCAATACGCCTGGGTAGGTTGATCTTAGTCTCAGTTGTTTTACACATGGTCAGTTGTACGGCGCTCTTTCCCGGGTCAGTAGTTCCAGAAATCTTTATGCATACATACTGGAAGGATCAACTTTGAAAGTAGTCTATCTGGAAGTATTATGCTAAAATTATTACGTTTATATATCAACGCACAGCCCAAACCGCTGGTATTAGAGACATGAAACTTGAAGGGGACTTCTTAGTTAAGAATAAGTATCCGCTAAAACACGATTTTTGGAAATTCAACCCTTAATGGGAAAACATAGGGGGCGGAAGTTCGACATCCACGCGGGCGAAGCCGCGGGCAAAAGCTAGTTTGTAATATGTTTATTGTGCCCCTATCTCTTGAATAAACAGTTACAAAAAACCTCAGTACATTTATTGTGGCCCAGACGACAAGTACATTGGCATACACTGGCTTTCAACGTATTAAGTGGTAGTTATGCTATTTATGTATGCAAAGGGCTGAATTGCAGCGACGACGTCAGGTCATTCCCCAGCTGACATTGACACGCACAGACTAATGTATTGCAGTCAGTGGCATAATGTTTAAAGATTTAGTCCTAATGGGTCTTTCACGTTTCGCGATGTGCCCGCCATTTTCTATTAGGTTTGGAGCACGATTTTCAAGTTAAGTGTTATTAAAAACTATGTATTTATTTATCTTTTTAGTGAATGGAAATTTCAAAGAGTTAGGTGAATTGGCCTTGGAAGATTATACGATGTGTATGTCTGTTTTATCACTCCCCAAATTTGATAGATTGATGGTGTTGAGCATAGACAGAGTCCGAGTATGCCTGTTCGATGAGAAGACAGTACATATGTCTGTCTGACCAGCAAAGCTATCTGTGTGTGCGTGTGAAGCAAAGCTATCTGTGTGTGTATGAAGCGTGTGCTCTGATGTGGGGCTTATACAAGGTGTTGTTTTGCATCCTCGTCAAATTTCAGGAGGCTGTTATGAAGACATAAATAATCAAATAAAATTACGATAGCTGGTAAATAATTAATACTTACTACTTTTCGTAGTTTTTAAGTTTTACGTATTTCAGAATACACCACTTTCAAAGAACAGAATCGATCTGTTGCGTAGGCAGTGGTGTTTTTATGTGTGTGTACAAGGACAGTTACGGTCCGGTATCACACGGCCTGCGTTTTAAAATGCGTGTACTTATATTTATTATTGTAAGTATCCTATCGAGAATCGGTTGCATAGTTACCTGAATTTGACGAGGACGCAAAGCAACACCTTGTATAATCTATTTTAGGTGTAAAAGCGCGGGCGCAGTGTGGTCCTGGTCACGTTAAAATGCCACTGTGGTAATTGTACTGGATGTTTAAGGGTTGGCTTGCTCTTGAAGTGATCTCGCCTGGAGTCAAGATCTTTTCTCCACTGGTCTTCAAAAAGGCTAAGGCTCTCCTTGAACGGCATAGCAACCATACTTTCAACAAGCTTGGTTTTTGATACCCCGTAAAATTTTGCCCTATGCCTGAAGTTAAGTAACTTCGATTTTCGACCTTTTCTGGTACTACGTATATTATGTAAGACCGGTGTCATTGTTTGGCCGAGGGCTACAGGGATAACGCATTACAACTTTCCTAACACGACTTTGCGAAGCCTTTGGGGTGAGTTTGGGACCGGCTGGGGTAAAACCGGGATAGACGTCGCACTTTATGAAATCACTTTATTTCTCTTAGCACATAAAGTTGGATAATTTATTTGTAAATCTGCCAGGTGCTTTAGATTTTTTTATTCTACATGAAAATTCTAGAACGCAGTTTCGTCTGGGTTAAAATTATTTTTCCCATGACTATCCTAAGGGAAGACTTTACCGAGATAAAAAGTATTCTATGTGTTAATCGAGGAAATGGTTCTATGTTCAAATTTTCATCCAAATCCAACCGTTTACTCGTGAATGAGTAACAAAAAGGTATAAGTACAAACATTTTCATAAACTTTCGTATTTATAATAACGTAGGTATATCTAGGATTGTCTTTGTTCATTTCGTTCGCGTATAAGTTCGCGAAAACCGTTAAATTCTGAAAATATTTCCAAAGTTTAGTGGTTTTCCCTAACTTCTACATTTTTGGGCATCCATCTTATACATTTATGGGACAGTTGCCTTATCAATATTAATTAGGTACGGTCGGGATAGATGACCTTGCGTGAAAAATAACACCTATACTGCGAAAGTTTTGACGGCACCCTGCTTCCACATGCAATCGCACAAAGACTTGAGACCCTATAAACTTACTGGTAATTAACTGGTAGTTAGAGAATTTATTAAATCTATATATATTATATAAAAGAAAGTCGTGTTAGTTACTTCACTTATAACTCAAGAACGGCTGAACCGATTTAGCTGAAAATTGGCAGGGAGGTAGTTTAGAGCCAGGAGAAGGACATAGGATACTTTTTATCCCGTTCGACATCATAAAAATAAATATCAAGAATATCGGTTGTCTCAAACATTTTTCAAACGCAGCGCCATCTTGGATGACATGGCAGGAGTCAAACTTCCCAGTTCATTATCAGGAGACAATTTGAAATTGACAAGTCTTAAGCTAAACCCAAGAAGGTAAGGTTGTCAATTTATAATACGCACCTACGTTCTGAAATTTATTTTGTTACTAAACTTAGAGGTTTTATGTAGCATAAAAAAGTCTTATATTTCAGAAATCAATTTACGTAACTAGCAATGATGACAGAGACGAACTTTAATAATTCTTTGCAAATAGAACTTATTTTACTGTTAGGACTTTAATTAAAGTCGACCGGGAAAACTATAGGCATAAATTATTGTATGTAACATAGAGTTAATAGTTCAGATTAAAATTATGAATTTAGTATTTTTTAGTAAGGTAGTTAGGTTAGATAGTTGGGTTAGCTATAGGATAGGTATGGTCAGTTAGGTTAGGGTATATATACATGTTGTAATTTAAAAGTAGTAGTAGTTATTATTGGTTTGGATTTATTTGTTGTCGTCTTATTCAACGTATGTATATCTAATATGAAAAAAAAATAAGAGCAATGAATTGACTCTAAGGCACAACGAAGTTTGCCGGGGCAGCTAGTGCTAAATAAAATAGCATGCAAATCACCGCGAAACTAGAGTTATTACTATTGAGGCACCTTCACCCCTGGGGCATATATCCCGGTTTTACCCAAAAACTTTTTTTCTGTTCAAAAACTGCTCAAAGTATTTTTTTCTGGATGACCAAGTCAATGAAAGGTCATTGTTTGAATATTGGGAAAGGGCATAGATATTTTCTTTTTAGTAATCTCTTAAAAGGTTATTTGGGTTCTTATTATTAGGATTCGATATTGACGTAGTCCATTCATGAAATAAAAATTTAATGAAACCCTAATGATCTTATTAATAAATACTTCTACAGCTGGTAACAAATAGAACCACATGCAAAAATAATAAACAAAAACTTAGGACATCTTAGATATCGAACGTAAAAATTTATTCGCAGACTACTTGAATTTATTAATAGGATCCTTAGGGTACTAAGGTTTTAATTTTAACATTGGACTATCGCACATTTCAATGCACATATTTTTAATTAAAGTTGGGGGAAAGTATTGCATATTTTTTTTATATGTTTTTTGATTTGTAAAGTAGGTGCACTAACAGAAATCTAAACAGAATACGATAAAATATGTAGTATTGCGGATAACTCAAAAACCACTTGTCAGAAAATGACTAAATTTCAATGGGACTTGGTACCACTACCAACTTTATACAACACTAGCAGACGTCACGCGGATTCACCCGCGTAGTTCCGTTCCCGTAGGAATACGGGGATAAAAAGTAGCCTATGTCACTCGGGGACATGGTAGCTTTCCAACGGTGAAAGAATTTTTCAAATTGGTCCAGTAGGCAAACAAACAAACAATCAAACTTTTCCTCTTTATAATATTAGTATAGATTTATCCAATAAAAATATTTTTCAACATTTGTGCATATTAATTTGTCGAACATTGATAAAAAAAAACACCGACCAGCCGACTTTTAAGAAAAAGAAGGTTTCTATGTTTGACTACCTTAGAGCCTTTTCTTTTTTTAAAAGTCGGTTCGGTCGGTCGGTCGGTCGGTTTTTATGTATTTATACTCATAGTATGTATTAGTATTCTTTGATTCCTTTTATTTTATCATTTTTAATAAATAAATAAATAAATATAACATTTTTAGAATAAATTATTTAAATTGAAACCAAAGGATTGCGCGCCCCAAACGGTCTAGCGATGGTCGCAGTCAGTATTTCACAGCTGACGCACGCCCATTTAACTAATAAAACCCCTTTTTTTTCTCATAACTCATGTAGGTAATGCCTTCGTGGATTGGGCAAGGTTGAACCTTAGAAAATCTATCTATATTAATACGTGAAGCAAAAACTTTGGTCGTTTTTTAAAAAAATGTGTAGGTACACTGAGGAGTGTGAGATGACTTGAGCCAATAGGTAGTTTAAGTTTAAAAAGTGAAGACTTATTTTTAAAATAAAGTAATGTTCCCTTTACGTTAAATAATCTAATCTAATATAAAGTGGTTAACCTTCAGGACCCTTTGATTCTTTTCACCATGTACAATAAAGAATGCTCAACAACTCAATCAAGCAACCGCCATCAACGCGACTAACTGCATTTACTTATAACAAATTTCTCGAAAGGTTGTTTGACCCTTGCTATTAATATTAAAGTGGATGCGGTGACAAAGGGCACGCCTCAATCTCACCCCTTTAAATTACCTCTACAAGAGAAATAATAAATTTCGTGAACAAAACACTTTGAAGAGAAGATGAAAATTTGGAATCCGTTGTGTACAGGGTGAAAAAAAAGTTATCATAAAGCCATCTCAGAGTTGTGTGTAGTACATTAAACTATTCGAAGAAAAAAATAGAAAAAAAATGTATTTGGGCTCGGAAAAGCCTGTCTTCTTCTTTCAAACACCACTATTTTAACGTCATCTTAATCATACCTTTTTTAATCATAAAATATGTTAATTTGACAAACATAATCAATTTAATTCATAAAGAAACATTTCAAACCCCAGAATGGTGTATGAAAATGAAGCTGTTGGTACATGTCCTTTTCAGCCTGAATATGTGAAAGGCCTTTAGATCTTACAGTAACTCAAAACAACCCATTTGTACAGATTTGCGACATCTACCTCACCACATGTGCACGCTCATGCTAGCCTGGAGGGTAAGTGAACCTAATCCCATCAGTAGGCATTTAATGTGTATAACCCCATTCTCATATTTCATTTATTTTTAATTTTATGTTGACTTTGCGTCAATGTATGTAGAAATTAAGCATCCAATATGTACTTGGATAAGAATGTATCCACGAGAACACTGCCGACAAACTGTAAAGCAGTTTGGCAGAAGATTGTGAAAAATTTATCATGTTACTTTTCTTGAATAAATAAAAAAAAAACATAAGTACGAACTAAAACTGACAAATCCTACATCGCGTTGTTAAAGTTATCCGCGCGATTGGATGTATTTAAAATAATAAATATTCCACTACTTTCACACAACGCTATTTAGTCCCGAGCTAAGAAGAGCTTGTGTTATGGGTACGAAATAGCTGATAAACATACTTATATACTTCTAAATACATACGTATTATAGACACATTACTACACCCACACATAGAACAAAAGATCGTGCTCATCACACAAACATTTGTCCTGGATAGGAATCGAACCCACGACCTCCGGAAAAGTAGTCAGGGTCACTACTAGACCAACAGGCCAGTATACTTAATACAAGAGCCGGTGGGAAGTAGTCGCCCACCAGAAACAAGACCAGTCTGGCCGGAGGATCCTCTCTTGTCTATGCGGAATGCTGAACTTTACATCCTGCTCCTTAAAAGACCAGAAGGTACTTACAGTGAACCTGTAAGATTTTCAACAACAACTTATTTATTTATTTATTTATTTAAATATACGTATACAACATGACAGGTAAACTAACCTAAGTTGTTGTACATTTCAAAACAAAAAAAAAAAAACTAAAACTAAACACAAATCTAAAAAATTTCATCAAAAAAAAAAACCTTTATGGTTGACAAATATATGTATATACAGGTAAAAACAAAACTAAACACTACACAAAAAACAAAACACAAAAAAAACAACAATATTAAACAAAATAAAAGAAAAAACAACTCCTTATCAATTACCACAGTAACTAACATACCTACAAGACGCCTAGGCTGGTATATAATCATAACAATTGATCCCCTCGACTAAACAAAGAACAAAATGGCTGACAGATATTGCTAATATAACCAGCCTGTCAGATCAGTCATCAACCCTTATCTATTAGCAGACAAAGGCATTCAATACCTATAGACCGGACATCACGAACAAAATTTTCGTCCGAAAAAGTGTGTCCTGCTGGATAATAGTCTATGAGTTTTTTGTAGTACGCTCCGCTGCCGCTCCAATATTCATATATTATTCTAGATGGCGTTACTGAGACACGGGATCAAAGTTTTTCTATGACATTTCCTTGACATGCCCGCTCTATAGTATTTTATAAATCTCTTTGTTAGCAGAGAAACAAATGAATATGGATTAATATCTCGCCGATTGTCTCGACGACGGGTATAACTTGTGCTACTAATTCATGGAAGGATAAAGAGCGGGTCACAACGCGAGCTAAGCTAACTTAGATGAGCTAAGCGAGTTGTCGGCAAGTTATGCTAGTTATACTCCATTGTTCAATAGCATTCGACTGAAGTTAAAACAGGTTTTCAATCTATTGCATAGCTTCTATCGCGGGCCTTGAGCGCGGGGACCGAATCCAGAAATTCCGTAACGAAAAAACCTCACGCTCCCCACTCCGACGGGCAAGGAGGTGTGGCTTGAAGGCCGTGCATCGTCTAACGTCGTTTCAGTTCGGCAGTCTTCGACACGGCGTTGTGTGCGATTAGACGTATTGTATAGACGTATTGGATAGTGGGGAGAGGAAAGGGGAGGGGGAGGGGAGGGGAGAGGTAGGGGGGAGATTGTGAGAGAGGAAAGAGGGTATTGTGAGAGGGGACGGAGGGGCAGGGGAGGGATGTGGAGGGAAGAGGCAGGGGTCGGGAGGGGAAAGTGAGGGAGGGGTGAGAGGAGGGGCGGGGGAGGTGTTTGGGAGAGGGGGAGAGGGGAGGGGAGGAATGGGGAGGGGGAGAGGAGAGGAGTTGATAAAAATGCTATGCAATAGCTTTACCGCGGCAGTCTCCGATTGCCACACGAATTTTTATTTTATGCACACTTTGTAACGAAAGTACAGACGCCAGCACATCAACCTACCCCAAACTGAAAAAAAATCCCAATCCTGGAACATGAACCTTATTGTGTTAAGTATAAAGTTGAAAACCTATCAAAGAAATTTGACACATTGGGGTAGGTTGATGTGCAGTCTGTACAATAAGGCATGTTACAAACGATAGACGTCGTAATGATCTATTCCACTCTATGATCTATTTTCACAGCTGCTTACTTAGTTGTAATCATTGCAACTATTTATTTTAAGAAATGAAGTGGGTTTAATTTAGATAAATTATTTCCCTTTAGTGTCAATGGTAAAAACCGAAAAGGAGTGGGATGAACAATACACGGACACGAACTTCGTTTCTTTTTTATTCTTCTAAATTTGAATTAAAACAATTGAAATAAAAATTGTTTTCACGTATCTTTAAAATTAAATGTTCTGCATTCCTGCTTCTACGAGCCTTTTTTTTTATCTAATGCTATTTTATGTGGAGTATAGTTTATTTTATATGAATGGACTGACTATCTGACTTCTATGACGAACTGTCAGGGTAACATGGTTTCGCTTGTATATTGATTAGGTACTTGCGTAGTAAACGGGTTACATACAGACCTAAAAATAAACAAACAAACGAACAGTAAACCAAATTATAGGGCATCAAAAAACTCATCCGCATCGCTATCAACGGGAAAAGTGCCCAGAAGACTGGCCGCATTGCCACGTTGTATCTCAATGCTGATTCTCTGACCGAAATAAAGGCCCTCTGGTCACGTGAAGAGTCTACCAGACGCTTGGCGATGTCCCGGAAAACTAGATGGGCATTCGGATCCCATGGCCCGAGTGTTTCAACCCCAAAACGGTTCAAATATATAACTTCTAATAAGGTTGTTATATTTTCGCCGTTTGAGGTTTTCAGCACCTGCGGCAGCCGCACCAGCATAACCCGCCGTACTAGGAAGATGGGATGGCGCAAGGGTATCGACACATGTTGCATCCCACACCAAAAGCCTACCCAACTTCCAAGGCATTATGGTTACACCGAAGTACGAGAACATTTCGTTTTTTTTAAACTATTGTTATTGACTGGCCTGTTGGTCTAGTAGTTAGTGACCCTGACTGCTATGCCAGAGGTCGTGGGTTCGATTCCCACCCAGGACAAATGTTTGTGTGATGAGCACAATCACTTGTTCTGTGTCTGGGTGTTATTTATCTATAATATGTATGTATTTAGAAATATATAAGTATGTTTATCAGTTGTTTAGTACCCATAACACAAGCTCTGCTTAGCTTGGGACTAGATGGCGTTGTGTAAGAGTTGTGGAATATTTATTTATTTATTTTATTGGTTCTCAAAATGTTTAGTTATGTATCATCTTATTTTAATATTGTCTTTTGTCTGTCTCGTTAGCCTAGTTGTCACAATTACCACTGCTGGACATATGGTCCTGGGTTCAATCCGCGGTTTGGACAGAGAGTTGTTGGGATTCCTCCGACTGTAATTGCTTAGCATAAACCGCGGAATCTGGATTTGTACTCTGTTGATGGCAATAGGCTCGCCCCTATTCTATGAGACTTAGTCTTATTTTAAAACACACTACCTTCTTAAACTTTTCCAGCTTTACAAGGTGGACTACTAGTTTCTGTTGCGACACTAAAAGCAGAACTAACATAACTGGGAGTGGAATTCCCTGCCGGTGTCGGTGTTTCCTGATAGCTACACACCGGTGTCGGTGTCTTCAAGGCTAGAGTGAATAGGCTCTTAATAAACTAGTGTGCTTCACCATCACTGTTTGCATCTCTGCTTACCATCATATTAAAAAAAAAAAAAAGCTACAACTTAGGGGTCTTCAAGACAAGAGTGAACAGGTTGCTTCTAGGCAAGCGTGCTTCATCGTCGACCACATCATCGCTTACCATCAGGTGAGATAGTGGTCAAACGCGTGCCTATCAGTAATAAAAAAAAAAAACTGGCGAAATGTGAATACCTACACGTCTGCCTAAGCCTTCCAGAAATATAGCCGTGAATGTTACGTTTTCCATCGATGCGATGTCTAAAAATAAACCTAACGAATAATTTCCCAATAGATCAAACATCTTCCTACCATTTAAAATATTTCTCTTTCATCTAAAAGGCAATAAAAACGTCACTTGCATTAGATCAATCAATTTGTGAAATGAATGAATTTGATCTTCGTTTTTTTTTTTAATAATATTGTCAATCTGAGCACAGATGGCGGGCTTCTTTCTATTTCATTCTTCAACGAAAATAATTACGTAAAATCTTAAGTAATTATGTTAGTAAGTGGTAACTGTTACCCGCGACTTCGTCCACATATTATTTGTTGATTGCGCGGTTAGCATCATAATTATTTTTCTAAAATAAAAGCCTAAGTAAATTACTCCTTATATGTATGTCCATATTATTAGCTATCGGCTAGTGAAAATTGCTAGAACATTCTTACATTATTTAAATTTTTGACTTCACTGTATTAATTATGTTCTCTAGAGGGCACCATATTTATTTTATTTAATGTGACGTCACATAGTCAATAATTTCATCATTTTTATTTTATTTTAATAACCAGCTATCAGCCAATATGCGTCCAACGAAGACTTATTGTCAAATTATGATAAGTAGTTTTGACTGGCATGTTAGTCTAGTAGTCAGTGGCCTTGACAGCTGTGCCGAAGGTCGTGGGTACGATTCCCACCCAGGACATGTATTTGTGTGATGAGTACGATCATTTGTTCTGTGTTTGTGTGTATCTATTAATATATTTTTATTTGAAATATCTATATAAGTATGTTTATCAGTCGTTTAGAACTCATAACACAAGCTCTCAAGCTTAACTGGCATTGTGTGAAAAGTTGTGGAATATTTATTTATTTATTTATTTATTTATTTATAACACAAACTCTGCTTAGCTTGGGACTAGATGGCATATTGAATGGGAAAAGGCCTCGTGGACGCAGCCCAATACGTTGGTCCGACCAGATCCGCACCACTCTTGACTCTTCGGTATACGATGCCCTTCACACCGCCAGTGACAGAAGCAGATGGAGGAACATCGTGGAAAAAAAGGTGATGAAGCAGGGAGCTCACGACCCTCAGCATTGAGGAGTACAACGCAAGGAGGAGGAGGATATAGTTATGTGATGCCTTTTGGTGAAATAAATAATTTATTTTATTTAACTTATGTGAATAATTGAATATCCTCCTGAAAGTTGTGTTTCTAATCACCCTGTTATTAGAACAATGCTCAATAGTTTCTCACTGCAGACGTTCTAATACCTAATCACATATACATGATGAGTTACAAATATTCTGCATTTCGTATTCCATAACGATATCTAAAGACGCAAGTTACAAATCCCGTTAAAGAAATCCCCGTTCTTGAATTACTCTCCAACTGGTATAAGAAACCAATCCAATTTGATCAGACAAAATGGCTGAAACTTCTCCCTAGCGATTTCATTTAATTTCAAATGGATGCATCCATATTTGAAAAGTTTTCAAGTAAACCGCATTTTGGATATTGAGGAAAGTAAAAAGGGTTTTAAAATTCAATTAGCTTATAAAGCTTTACTTTCTCTAGGTTCAAGGAAATAACTGACATCGGTCGAGGAATCCTGGACTCATAGGGTCGGTACATATCTGACGGAAGATGCGTCGCGCATTATCGGTCGTGTAACGCCAGAACAGACAAAATACGGGTGACTTTGAATAAATGCGACAAAATGAAATGGGAGCTTCAGTTACAGCAACATAGTAATTATAAACTGTTTTTCTACAAACTAAATCGTTTTAAAAAATACGAGAGTATCGTTTTTAGATGGTCCATTGACGTTGTTATCTTCATTTAAGTACGAATTATCGCTATTCCAGAAAAATAAGTACTTACTATGCAAAATAAATAAGCAAAACTAAAGTTGAGCTCACGATTACTGACAAATGCTTGCACTGACTGATCTGGTCCCTTCATATCTGTGTGGTTCTCAAAAGACCATTTCAGACACCAATCTGCATGGTTCTTATATGACCTGACCAAGATCATGTCTGGATTTTAAATCTTCTTATTAGTGGGAAAGAAAGAAACAAAACATAAGTAGTGAATCATAGACGAAAGTATTCTAATGAGTAGAGTGAAGTTAGCTAGACGACACGATCTATCGAGCTTACCTTAGCACCTGCGTAAGACTACGTAAATCTCATGGTGCAAGCATTATCGAATTCTATTTGATTCACGTTAGCACGCTAGCGACTTCAACGCTAGCGAGTAATTTTTCGATGGCAACTCATGGTAGAGGTACTTATCTCTGAGTTTCGGTCGATGTGTCTTTTCTGAGTAGGTAGTTATATAGTGAAACGCAGACCTCACCGAGCTAATAAATGACGTGTAAAAGTGTTAGCATGAATCCAATGACAGAAATAAAATTATCATCATCATCATTATCATCATCATTATCATTTTATCATTGTAGCAACAGTCTAATAAGTCACACTGTAACGTATAACGGTGTGACTGGTTGGGAAAATAATTCCCTAAGAGTCACACTATATAGAGTGACTGTTAATAAGTGACCGATACTTAAACACGTGATTGTTCTCATGAATACGAATAACTTTCCCAAAGAAACTTTTTTTATACTCATTAAATTTCTTTTATCACAATTACACAAAAGCTGTTTGAAATTCGCGCGCGCGCTTAGTTCGATCAGCTGGGTGCGTGTGACGCTACTACTACTAGTAGATTTTGCCCTTCCTGAGGTCAATCTATCAGCTGATAGATCGTGCCGATTCGTGCCTACTGTGATCGATCACAGGCGCTCGCGCGGGAATTTTAAACAGCGTTTTTGTTGTTTATTGTGTTATGAGTTTTTATGTATAAAAAAAAGGTTCTTTGGGAAAGTGTATTGAAATCATTAATATAATCACGTGTTTAAGTTTCGGTCACTAATTACTAGTCACCCTATATATACAATTATACGTTGCAGTGTGACTCGTTGGGAACAATCGCTTATTCCCTGCAGTAACAGATTTCTTTTTTAATCCATTCATCGAATATTGGGCTCCCTACATGTAAAATAAGTAGTCAGTAGTAGCGTAGGTGTGACGAGAACAGATGAAGTAAGAAATGAGTAGGTATATCAGAGGAAGTGTGAAAGTGGCGCCAGTGACTGAAAAGTTGAAGGGTAATCGTTTGTCTTGGTATGGTCATGTAACCTACCCCAAATAACAGGGGGCAAGGACAAGAAGATGTTGATGATGATGATTAGCGTAACAAAGAAGTAACAATGTACAGACGCCGATGTGTCAAATATTCCTAATTGAATATGAACCTTATTCCGTTTGCCATAAAGTTGAAATACGATCAAAGAAATTTGACACATTGGGGTAACTTGATGTGCTGGCATCTGTACCAAAAAGATATACCTGATTTCTCGACAGCCGATTTTACCGATACCGGATTTAATCGATACTCGACAGTCGCTTTATCGAAACAATCGCATCAGCAAATTGATTACGTAACTTTTAATATCAATCTGACTAACCACCCGACCGTGTATCAACACTGCAGGGCTTAAGAACGTAAATCAATTTAGACTTTACACTTTTTTTTTTGTTTTTTCTTTTTCCGGGATTTGTGTCCTTTTGCTTTTTATCATCTGACGTGCGTTAATTGAGTCTTTTAATTGATTTATCTCTTCTTTTGTCACGTGTTAAGCTCTTTTCAGACTGCAAATAAGTACCTAATTTACAGGATATGGCAAGTACAGTAGGAGGATATAGCACAAAATAGCACAACATAAACTGAGCACACGCTCAATTTTATAGCGTATATAACACCAGCCTGTTACTGCCGGAAAAAGACCTCTTCTCATACAGAGAAGGCACGAGAATGAATAAAACTTATAACAGATTCCCTCAAGATGTTTGACTTCATCGATGTCAATGATGTCCAAGATTAAAAAGTATACATATTAATTGAAAAACTCACATTAGACTTGCCCGGGTTTGGACCACAACCTCGTCATGAGAGGTAGGCGCCTAAACCTCAGGGTCATCACGACACAAGCGTAGGTATACAATAATTATATAGGTAGTACTGCCAAGTGTGAACGTGTATGTTCCGAGTTGAACTCACAATTTCTGACAAATGCTTCCACTGACGGATCTGGTCCCCTCATATTTGTGTGGTTGTTTCCTCAAAAGACCATTCCGGACAATTATATGCAAGGTGACCAATCTTACATGATCTGACCAATATAATGTCTGGACTTTGAAAGAGACTGACCTCTGGGTTTCTTTTGGTATTTCTTCTCAAAGTAGTCTGATAGCGAAACACCGATCTCACCTTCTAGTTAAATGAAATGTAATGGTGTTTGTATGAACAGGTATGAACCTATTTACAGAAAAAAATATAATTTATCAATTACTTATTTATCATTAATGGTGCGCGATATTATTGTGCTATGAACTATATGCTACTATATTATTGCGTAGTCTGAAAAAAGCTTTAGTGATAGGGTGATTTAAATGAAAGGGGTGTAAGTATCGGTTGTTATGTCAACGTGGAAGGGTCCATTATGTATTGAAATGTTCCGTTTGACACATGATCAGGTCTGGTGTTTCGGTTAGGTATCTATCTCTTAATAGAGTATTCGATTTCAAACGGTTTATCAGCTGTCGATCTCGGGGCTTTGTGGGTCTTGTATACTGTATATTTAACCTTATATTGATCTTTATCCTACCTGACTACCATATTGAGCTTTTTATCGGACACTAATCTGAATGGTTCTTACATGATCTGACCAAGATAATGTCTGGACTTGAAAAGAGATTGTTGCACGTCGTTTGACACGTAAAAAACAGCTAGAAGGTAAGGTCGGTATTTCACTATCTGAATACTTTGTGAAAAAACACTAGAAGAAACTTAGAGATTACAGTCTCTTTAAAAGTTCTGACATTAAGTATCTTGGTTTGATCATGTGAGGACTGTGCAGGGGCTCCAGTCTGCTATTGCAATCGTGTCTCAATGACCGGTCATTGATCGAAAATTTGACAACTTTGACAGTTTTTGTATGGGAAATGTGTCATAAGTTTGACGTTATACGTCAAAAATCGATCATTGACCGGTCATTGAGACACGATTGCAATAGCAGACTCGACCCCCAGATTAGTGTCTGAGACGGTCATTTGAGGGGAACAAATCACACCTCTCCAGTCAGTGTACGCATTTGTTATTAACAGTGAGCTCAACTCGGAAATTGAGGAGCTCCACGATATCGCAACAACACAAGTTGGATAAATGGACAAACGCGAGCCTATCTATTAGACTGGCCTGTTTGTCTAGTGGTTAGTGGCCTTGCGGAGGTCGTCGGTTCGATTCTCACCCAAGACAAATATTTGTGTGATAGGCACGCTTATTCGTTCTGTGTCTGGTTGTTATTTATCTATAGTATGTATTTAGAAATGTATTATTATGTTTATAAGTTGTCTAAAAGTCATAGCTCAAGCTCTGCCTAGTTTGGGACTAAATGGCGTTGTGTAAAAGTTGTGGAACATTTATCCATTGGATTTATCCTACTAATATTACAAACGCGAAAGTTTGTGAGGATGGATGGATGGATGTTCGTTACTCTTTCACGTAAAAACTACTTAATGGATTTTAATAAAATTTGGTATAGAGGTAGCTGACACCCTGTATTAACACATAGGCTACTTTCTATCCCTGTATTCCCACGGGAACGGGACTTACGCGGGTGAAACCGCGGGACGTCTGCTAGTCCATAATAAATACTTCTCTTTTGTCAGAATTTCTAAATAAATGATTTACTCAAACTTCCTCGTAAATGCAAACAGCGAAACCCTTTTCAATACGAAATAATTGCTATCATTCGAGTCAATTCTGTTTATTATTCAAATGATCTAAAGTATTCAAAACGAAGCAGTAATCAAAACGGGAATCCAAGCTATTTTTAATTAGTCAAATTGCTTCGTTCCCTAGCCCGATGGAGTTAACACCGGCATTTGTATAAGCGCATTCCTACCTATCTATATCAGTGTTATTTACCTTGGAACTTCATTAGAATAATATTCTAAATTGCAGTAAATAAAGGAATGCTTGCGAAGCTCAGTTAATTAAATTTTTGATTTTGTAGTCAAGTTAATTGTGGGAGATGGCATGACTAGAAATGGTATTATCTTCCATATAAAACTACCTTTTGAAAAAGGCACACAGAATCAATTTTTATATTTAAATAGCCACCCCGGCAAAGTTGGTTCCGCCTTAGAACCAATTAATATTGTGTTACCTTCTTAATTCCAACTTAAGACTTATCAAAATTCGGATAGTGGCTTATAACGAACAGCCGGTAGATTCAGTAAAAGTCATCAGGCCGTGAAAACTTGAGTGAAGTGATCTGTCAATGCCTAGCATTAGTATGGAATGACAGCTCAAGTCACCTTCACTACGTCTGAACGCGGTGATTTGACCTGAATCGCATTGCTGAGAAGAAATTTGTCACCTGTCATGTCATCCATGATGGAGGTACAGACGCCAGCACATCAAGTTACCCCAATGTGTCAAATTTCTTTGATCGTTTTTCAACTTTATATCAAACAGAATAAGGTTCATATTCAATTGGGAAAATTTGACACATTGAGGTAACTTGATGTGCTGTCGTCGGTACATTTTGAGGATTTTTCTGCATGTTCTTTTCTTTGTCAATTTTCTAATGTTTTTAATAGTTACTACTAGGAATAGTGACTAATACAACAAATCAAAGACTGAACTCGGTCCCGAGGTTCTCGAGTTATAAGTGTTCGAACAAACCCAACTTTGTTTTATAATATGTGCGAAATTTACCCGCCAAGTTCAGATAAATTGGAAGAAGGGTATTAAGAGGATGATGATGTTGTTCAGAATATTATAGTGTTAGTCAATAAGTGGGTTGTGAACAATGATATGATAAGTAAAAAGGTGTAGATAGGTTATAAGCGCTCAGCAAGCGACACGTTAAAATAGCCACACTTGACATCAGTGTCACGTCTCGCGACAACGGACGTGTGCGTGCGTTAGTGTGCCGTTTTTGAAGATCGAATGTTGTTTAGGTAACCTATCTACACCTTTTTACTTAAAATATCATTGGTTGTGAATGTCAGACAGGCAGCTGCTCCATGTAAAACACTGGTATTCAGCTGCATCTGGCTAAACTAGAAGCCGACACCAATATAGTTGAAAAAGGCTTCGCAGATGTCTACCAGTCTACCAGTCAAGAAAACAAAAGAAAATCGATGAATATTTGATCACAAATCGATCATTTCTCTCACACTTATTAAATTATGATCTAGTTATTGAGCCGAGTCGTCGATACACAACACACGTGTAATGTATGTAGGGGCCCAACTCGTGTCTCAGGCCCGGATCGGCCGGCATCGGCATTGGATCGGCTGACGATTTTTATAATACAAACGATTTCGAATCCTATTTAGAACTGTTAAGACTTACATTTCATTGACACGCTACAGCCTGTTTTGGCATCCGTCAGGACGGTCTCGCATGCCTTGGCATCCCGAAATGTAGACGCTTAGCCTGATAAAATAAGATCTTAAATCATTTGCGCTTACTAAAAACCTCAGCCGTGGCGATGCCGATAATCGGCGCCGAGCCTTAGGGGAACAATGTAAGTAGCTCGTGCTGTAAGACAAACGGACGTGTTGATGGTGGCTTGTGAAGTCAAGCCACCATCAACACGTCCGTTTGTCTTTGTGTTACGAGTAGTAAAACTGACCTATAAAGCAGTGGCTCCGTACCTTAGTCGGCAAAAACAAAACCGTAATAGGATCACTTTGTTTGTTGAATCTGTCTGAAAATCAAGAAACTTTTTCTCAAGAACGAGTAGAAGTAACAAACTGAAATTGATTAATATCAATTATCACTCAGATCTGCTTCCCTTTGGATCAGAGCAAAAATCAAACTTCTAAGTCAACGCACTCTAAGCAATTATATTAAAAGTAAAAAGGTGTAGATAGGTTACCTAAACAAAATTCGATCTTCAAAAAAACCCTAAAAAAAACAAAAAAAAAATACAACCGAATTGAGAACCTCCTTCTTTTTTTGAAGTCGGTTAAAAACGGCACATTAACGCACGCACGCCTCCGTTGACGGCGCGACGCGACACTGAAGTTAAATGTGTCTCGTTAGCCACATTTTAACGTGTCGCTTGCTGAGCGCTTATAACCTATCTACACCTTTTTACTTATAATATCATTGGCTCTAAGGACAAGATTATTCATTCATTTTGCACCAGTGAAAGTTAAAACAAATCATTTGCCGAGTTATTCTGAACTACCGGCCGGGCTAACTAGCCTTCTAAGTTTTATCTTAAGACATGGACCGGGAAGACCTGGGAAGATCGTCTGTCATGTCATACAAGATGGCGCAGCATTTGAAAATTTAGCCCACCATCGCACCAGCGCATTAAGTTTTCCTATGTACAGACGCCAGCACATCAACCTACACCAACGTGTCAGTTCTTTGATAGATTTTCCACTTTATTCTAAACACAATAAGGTTCATGTTCAAGTGAGTAAATTTGACAGTTTGGGGTATATTGATGTGCTGGCGTCTGTACATGTGTGTGCTTGAAGTATTAAATAAATAAAATTGTTTAAGAAACCGAACCATTTTTTTTCCCGTGAAGTTTCCATTGTTTGTAATAGACAAAAAATACCCTATGTACCTACATCTCCAGGATATAACCTATTGGATAGCCAAATTTCATTAAGATCCTTTCAGTCGTTTAGTCGTGAAAATCCGATAAACAAACCCTTGAGCGGATCATCAGCGAACCACTTGGCGGAGGGTTTGTCCCTGGTGTCACGCGCGGGGGACAGTATCTTGCCGAGGATGGTCTTGGACTGCTGCAGGATCCTTTCGCGCACGTCGTTCATGGCGGCCGGGGACGCCGCCTTGTCCGAGAGAGTTGCAAATTGCATTTATTTATAATATTAGAGTATGGATATTCTTTGCTTACGGACATTTATCTTGTGATTGATAAAATGTCAAACAGTACAATATTAAAATTGGAAATATTCGATTCATTTACGTTACTTTACAGCTATAAGTACCTACTGGCTGATTACATACTTATACATATCTCGAAGGGAATATGGGAATCTATGCGGTTTGGATATTGAGGAGTTCGAGAAATGTACATACGTACATAACTATTATGTTTATGTAGATATGCGCGGTCTATGTCTGCGGTTTACACATACAACAATGTATTATATGAACGAGATTCGTAGTGGTTATAGATATAACAACATCAAGCGTGTTTTCCTTATAGGGTATACAGATTTGTGTAAAGGCATTCAATGAAATGTACCTATACATAATGAAAGGAACAAGCACATCGGGACACCGTGAGTTCTGTACAAAAACAGAGGAACAAATTACACTGGAGGGGCGTTGAAATGATTCCTCATTTTTAGATTACCATACATAAAGGGTAAAAGCAGGAACTCTGTTTTTTTTTTTTTTTGAAAATGTTGTATCGATTATGGTACGGAGCCCTTCGTGCGCGAGATCGACTTGCACTAGTCCAGTCTTTTTATCGTTAATATCAGGACTTAAGGTATCCGTTTGAGCGTCAAATCATCGATTTGTCAACCCTGGTCCAGCCGTGGCCGAAATGAGGACACGGCTAGTTTATAATAAGACAATAAACTCACGGTTATTCCTATCGGGGTAGACAAAAGCCACCTGCTACGATACTGATCATCGCTTGCACATCACTAGAATTTGCACAACACAATGTTACACCAAACGTGGTTCCCCAAAGAGGGGGAAGGCGGCATCCGGAGGGTGGGGAGGCACTTCCATGAATATATTATTACAACGCTTCGCGCGTTACTACACGCGCGAAATGTTATACTAATATATTAGCCGATTGTGTTTTGATTACCTTAGGGTAATTACTTTTAAGATCAAGAATCATCATCTCAATAATCCGTACCACTAGCATGTGCATTCGCGGCACAAGACATAAAGTTAAACCATTAGCCAAATTATTTGGCTTCCATGTTGGAGCAGCCCTACCTAGACAGGACTACCAAATTTTATTAAAATCCATTTAGTAGTTTTTACGTGAAAAAGTAACAAACATCCATCCATCCATCCATCCTCACAAACTTTCGAGTTTATAATATTAGTAGGATTAATTTATTCTTTTTATTAGTTTACATCCTATTTCTTAAAACCTAATAAATATACACACGAAATTTCATAAGAATCTAAGTTTTGTTACAAACACTGTGACACGAGAATTTTATTGTTTAAGATTTAACCAACTTATAGCGGGAATGTCATGGGATTATGTATAATTACAGTAGGTATTGTATGTCAAATAATTAGTTCATAAATTAATTGATAGACTTCTGCAATCTTGTGTTTAATATAATAATATAGTGTTTTAGTGATTAGATGTACCTCAACCTTAGTTAAAGCCTTAGGTTAAGCACTCAAATTTATTGAAGGTTTCGGTAAAAAAAACCAAATTAGAAGTAAGTATTACTTTTGTGACGAAACTTCAAAATACAGCCAGATTTATACAATATTGAATCTGCCTAGGACAATCTCGATAAGCCCAGCTCAACAATTGGTCTACGAAACACACACTCGGCATTGTCTCTAACCTAAAAGTAACCGTGACAGTAAACAAAACAAAAACAAACAAAAAAATAACACTACTGAAACAACTACACACACAGACACTACACTACACACACTCACACCCACACACACTCACACACACCCACTCTTTCTACACTACTGAAATACTACTCAAATCAAAGAGATTTGAAATACTGTAGAGAGGTCATGCGAAGAAACGTCATAGAAAAAACTGTTTGACTGGCCTGTTGGTCTAGTAGTTAGTGACCCTGACTGCTATGCCGGAGGTCGTGGGTTCGATTCCCACCCAGGACAAATGTTTGTGTGAAGAGCACGATCATTTGTTCTGTGTCTGGGTGTTATTTATCTATAATATGTATGTATTAAAAAATATATGAGTATGTTTATCAGTTGTTTAGTACCCATAACACAAGCTCTGCTTAGCATGGGACTAGATGTCGTTGTGTAAGAGTTGTGGAATATTTATTACTTATTTATTTATTTATTTTATTAACTCTGATCCCATATCTCAGTAATGTCAACTAGCATAATAAACCAATATTGGAGCGGTAGCGGAGCGTACTAAACTAGACTTATTGACTTGTGTCCAATAGGACCCAAGTATCGGATGAAAATATTGTTCGTGATGTCCCGTTTAAGTATTGAATTTGTATTTGTATTGGATCTCCAACAAAGATGACACCTTAAACGCTAAATTAAACAAAGTATAAATAGGTACAATTCCTTGTGCATCTTCAATCAAGGAGAAAACAACTTGCGTACAATCAGCGACCACAATTTCTTTGCCTACCATAGTTCGCCTAGACATTTGTGCGATCGTCGACTGTCTTATTTTGATTCAGTTATATTTAAGAATGGTACTTACGTCTTACTCTGACGGTGGGCCTCTTGAACGCTGTACGCAGATAAGGCATTGCCATCACCAGCTCGATGTGAGGAGGCGCGGGCAGCTGGAAGGAAAAAAAGTCATGTTAATTCTGGCAACCATATTGAATTAACATCTGTCTTAGATCTGTCTGTCTTGGCGCCATAAAACGAGGAGACCCCAAATGAATAGGGAATAAGGCATAGCAGAAGAGATGAATTAAGATGTCAATATGAGGTGTCTTTTGCCGGACAAGATTAGGATCTAGTCTAGTTACTAAGGGCCAGATTCCTAGTTTGTAGTTCATCATTGACTTCACGTTCATAAGTTCTGATTTATGGTAATATAAACCTGGTTCCTATACATAAGTAAAGTTTATTCTGGCAACCATAATAAATTAAGAACCCAATATGAGGTGTCTTTTGCCGGTCTAGTACCTAGTTACTGAGGGCCAGATTCTTAGATTGAAGTTAACTCTGACTTCACGTTGATAAGTTAAGTTTCATACCAATATAACCTATTCCTAATCACTTCAAATAATAGTCGTCCACTGCTGAACATAGGTCTCCCTCAAAGATCCCAAGCTATCCATTTTCTGCGGTCCTCTCCGGATCATCAATTCTTCTTCGACCATCGGTTTGGCGAGCAATGTCGCCAGTCTTCTGCCACTTAAGTTTCCATTGCCAATTCTTTAGGCTATGTCGTTAACTTTGGTACTCTAGCGGATCTGTTAATTTTAGGGTTTGATCCCGCAAAGATCCTAAAGCATAGCCATTTTCATACCCGTTTTGGTTACGTTGGTTAGTAACATTGTTCTTTTGGCGTTTAATAAATAGTTTCCTAAAACTGCCGTCATTTTTTATAATGACGCCATTAAAAAGTGTAGGAATACTATTGACCGGATTCATAGATTGTTTTTTGTTTGTTTCATCTTTTCTAATTCAATGGTTTCATCGAAATTCGAACCGTTTGAAATAGTGAATAATTTGCCTATTTGCAAGAAACGTTTGCTCATATTCAATTATACACTACTATTTTTTAATTAGTACAAAAAAAATTAGGCTGTATCCGTACCTGTTACTGATCATATTTTTGTAATCAAAAGTAAAAAAACGAAATTCAATTTTCAAATATTTAGTTAGTTAAACTTAAATAACGAAAACAGCTGTTGGAGGCGGGGCATGTTTGAGCGAGATCACGCAAACGTGAGCGAGAAATGACGATTAATGAATACTACTATGTCATGAATAGCCTGTATAATATTTCCAGGAATTGGGTGACGTTTTGGGATATAAACAAACGCTAATAACATTGCTGTTTATGCATATTATTAATTGATACTTTACAAATATAATGAGAAGACCGTCTAGAATAAGCCCTTTAAGTATTTGTACTAATAAAAAATTAGTGGTGTATAAACATCAACTTAATAAAAACCCATGAAAAAGAGTCATATTCCTTTGAAACCATAACGTTTCTAAACAAAGCCGAAGTAAGATCTTGCTTTGAAGATCCCTAGAAATGTATTAATTAAATTGAATATGAGTATGAGTAGGTATGTTTATCCAAAGCTATAAGCTTATCAAAGAGTAAATGTAAAGTGCTTTCAGTGGCTGTAATCTAGGTACCTAATTAAATTGAAAACACAATATAATATTCCAACACACTGCTATTGAAAGCCATTAAGAGAGGTTCAATAACAAAATGCACTCGATATAAAAGGTTTTTGATTGGAACACATTAGGGAACCACTCAAATTTATATAATGAAACCACGTACATGGTCAACTTACCGTTTTCGTTATTGCTGTCATCCATTCCCTTTAGTAAGCCATGAAAAAAAGAGAAGAAAATTTTAATTAAATACGTAGATCAAAATTTTTCTTAAATAAAGTAAACAGATTAAGTAAAAAAAACCCCAACACATAAAATCTTATAGAAAATATGTGATACGCCATTTTGTGGTGGCGGCCATCTTGAATTTGAAATTTGTCATAGTGCATAGTATTCCATTGTCATCCGTCCGGGAGCTAAGATGCCACAGACAGACAGTAGGGGAGCCCATGATGTTAAATGGGGATTTGCTCGAGCGTCAGACCTATTGGGTTGCAAATCTTAGATAATAAGAAGAAAAAAATGTTATATAATGTATACCTTTTCATTTAATTGAGGAGCTTGTGGCTAAATTATAACAGCCGCATGGGTCGATCGAAGGTTAAGCTACGCTTGACGAGGTCGGTCCGTGGATGGGTGACCATTTATTGCATACCAAGACTCCTCCGTGCCTCGGAAAGCACGTTAAGCCGTTGGTCCCGGCTGTCATTTGTAGATCTTTGACAGTCGTTACTTGTAGTCAGAAGCCCGAAAGTCTGACAACCAGTTTAACCAAGGGGTATCGTGTTGCCCAGTTACTGGGTTGTGGAGGTCAGACAGGCAGTCGCTCCATGTAAAACACTGGTATTCAGCTGCGTCCGGTTAAACTGGAAGCCGACCCCAACATAGTTGGGAAAAGGCTAGGCAGATGATGATGATGACCTTTTCATTTAATTTATTTATATTAATCATGAGACCACACGTCTAGGACATTAAGATGAACTATATATGTATATCTTAATCTGACGAGCTTGAGTAAATCCCGAAATCCCCGCTTGGGCTCCCCTACCACAAATACCTACAACAACAGAAAAACAAACTTATAACACCCGGTTGTTTTTGCGTCGGGGGTTAAAAATGTATTATATTTTTATTTCATAAGAAAACTACAGTAAAGTAACCCTAGATTTAAAAAAAATTGCCTATAAAAACGTTATGTCACGTGTCGCCATTTTATTATTTTACAGTAAAACCCAAAGTTCTAGTCTACATAGAGTTCAACCGTATGAATCGAAAATTTTTGTGCCTAGTTTTATTTTTTATACACTTGCTTTTTAATTCAAGTTCAAGTTATTTATTTCGTAACAAAAAAAAAACAATTTAGACATTGGCAGAATAGACGACATTGGCTTTGTTTGTCATATCAAAAAATATAATAGAATAGAACGATTCCGCCGGCAAAAGCTACTGATGAATATATTCAAAAAATCTAATCGCACGCACGAGACAACTCTGCACACCCACATATACTTACGCGTTCGCTAATGCGGTGCTTCAGTCTTCATTTACTGTGACCTTCTAAAGTGCAGTTCAGACTACGCTGTATTGTTTTGATATATACCTACAGTTTAGAATATTGCGTCACTTCTGTATAATTCAATACTCTATCTATAGCATAGCGTTGTGAACATTTTCACATCTATATCCACAGGGTGAAAAACATGAATGTGCCCTAAACAAAAACTACAGTATTATTTAAAGGAAACATTGCCTACATTTTATGAACAAACAAAACTGTCTTATTTTTCTGTTTGCTTAATACTGTATATAATATTGATGTATATCTAACCCAACGATGTTTTAAACGAAAGAAGTGACTTTTCTACCTTTAAAAAATCTCACTGGGTTAGGTAGAAATGATGAGGTTTTCACGTTTTTGCAATATCAGAAAAAAAACGCAAAAATTAGGAAAAAACCGACGAAAACTATTAATGCACAGAATATGTACGTATCAGTACAGTGCCCCTTCCACTCTACGAGTATATACATTTATTTTCTTACCCTCTTTTATAAGGCCTGACTTTGACCTTAACATCTCAAAAGTAAACGAAAAAAAGAGGTAAATAAAGGGTGCCAGTCGTCTTGATATGCTTATTGTAATCCCTATTACAGGCGCGAACCAAGTTTGTGATATCTATTTCTACCAGGAAGGTATATTTGAATGAAGTGGTGCGCGACTGCACTATGACGACGTGTAGCTTGAGAAGTTTCAACTCGTTATAGAAATAGCTGTGTCTTGAGATGCACTACACGGGCAAGAGATTGCGTATATGATTAAAAACAAGCGAAGCTTACAGCAGTCGCATATGGGGTATGAGTGTGTGACATATGGCATGTTATTGTGTTAAATATGCCGTCATAAGAAAGAAAGAAAAAACAAGTATTTAAACCAAACACAGGCACACGATAATAAATAAAAAAAAAACAAAAGAAAAGAATTAAACTACAACAACATTTCTAGTATTTGTTTACCGGCATTTATATCCTCGGTCTGCGGCACTGAGAAATTAATCAGGAATATCTTAGCTACCACACTGGTTGATTTCAATGTGCCGTACTTCGCCGAGGCTATGGATGCCTGGAAAATCGCTTGCCCGAATTCAGATCTTCCCGAGAACTCATTTTCCCAGAGTCGGTGGGATGAGCCGCTCAGCAGAGCGGTGCAGAAGTACCTAATTGAGTCATCTGCCACTGCTGCTGAGCGTGCGCGCCTGCTCGCTGTGGGTGAATGGGAGTCGGGACTATGGTTTCTTGCACTACCGTCGTCGAACATAGGTACGGTTTTCGATGACACTACTTTCCGCCTCGCTGTTTCCCTTCGTCTAGGAGCTCCATGTGTTTCTCCTCATCGCTGTCACTGTGGGGAAGTTGTCAACAGCCTCGGGCATCACGGTCTATCTTGCAGTCGTAGTGCGGGTCGCATAGCACGGCATGCACACATTAATGACATCATCCGACGTGCTCTTGTTTCCGTCGGCGTTCCAGCTGTTTTAGAACCCAATGGCTTGGCACGCGACGATGGCAAAAGACCGGACGGTATGTCTTTATTCCCTTGGAAGATGGGTAGGCCTTTAGTATGGGATGCTACTTGTGTCGATACTCTTGCGCCATCCTATCTTCCTGGGTCTACATGCTGTGCTGGTGCTGCTGCTGCGGCTGCTGAAAACCTCAAGCGGCGTAAATATAGTAACCTTGTTAGTAGTTATACTTTCGAGCCGTTTGGGGTTGAAACTCTTGGGCCGTGGGGTCCGAGTGCTCGTCTTCTGTTCAAAGACATCTCCAAACGTTTGGTTGACGCTTCCCGTGACCCAAGGGCTGGCCTCTACTTTGGCCAGAGGCTAAGCATTGCCATTCAACGTGGCAATGCAGCCAGTCTTTTGGGCACTTTACCAGCTGGCAGCGATGCAGAGGAATTTTTTGATGCTTTGTAAATATTTTTTGTTAGGATTTGTTATTGTTTTTTTTTTTTTGTGTGTGTATAATATAGTTAAGGTTTTACAGAAATAAATTAAAAACTACAACAAAAGACGAGCAATAAGTAAAAACAACAGAATAATGTGCTCATAAGATAAAATGACAACACGATTGTTGAATGACTCACAGCCATAACTCCGCCAACGCGCGCGCTCATTGGTCAAATGAAATAGCGCACGCTCCTAGTTTCCTGTAACACATTCGTCCCTTTTCCCAAAAAAACCTTGTCCCATACTAAGAATGTCTCTTTCGTTTTGGGTACCTACCTACGTTATCAAACATTTAGAACCACTTACACGCATATCTTATATTGTGCGGGAATCAAACCAGCTACACGCAAACAGCAGCTAATTTTTCAGCTACACCGCCCTAAATGCTAATCTTAAGCCTTTACAGGAAAGTACCTATTTTCATGAGCTTGTGCAAGTCTCGATTAAGTGAATTTCCAAAACAAAAGTTTTTCATTTTTTCGTTTTTCTTTCTTTCTTTCTTTTCTTTCTTTCATTAATATTTAGTCATTTTTCAACCAAGGAGTAATATACAAATGTAGCACATTCATTTCATATTGAAAGCTTTCAATTAACATCATATTGGTAATTATCGGGCCTGTATCAGATTTAATTAAGGCTCAGTATAAAATAATAAGACCGGCCGTGTCGGGCCACGCTCAGTGTAGGGTTCCGTAGTTTCCCATCCGACACAATACGTGTTCAAAATGCTTGCATATACGATTATACTATAAACTTAGTCCAGAAATTATTTTGAACAACTTTTTGTCTTTTTTGTACAAACACTGTTGTTTTCATCCAAGTTCAAAATAATTTTCCTAGAAAGTCCTAATAAAGTTCTACATTTCAGATTTTTTTATATTTTCTAAACTTATGGTTCAAAAGTTAGAGGGGGGGGGGGGGGGGGGGGGGTTTACTTTTGGGGCGTTATTTCCGAAATTATTGACATTATCAAAAAATGATTTTAGTAAACCCTAGTTAACTACGGAACCCTAAAAATGGTTTAGTTAATGGTTGACTTAGGAGGAGGACCTAGAGAGTGCACTTTAAGAAATTCTATGCATTTTTAGATTATAAAAAAAATCAAGAAAATTTTAATGTTGTTCAAAAATTACTTAAATAAAATATAAATAATTATTCTTCCAACGACATAACCTTTTCTAAGGTGATCATGCTACGCGTAAGACAGGAAACCAACATTGTCGGGACGGTAAAAGGCTTAGCTGATGATGAGCGACGGCTGTATGTCTAATATTGTACGGTGCTACGGGAGCCTGGGCAAATCTGGTTCCTTTTTATTTTTACACGCAATCATTTCTCCTCGAAGCCCGTGGGTTGGCTTAAAATTAAAAGAATGGCGGGAAAAAAGGTCTGCGGGTGTGTCACCGTGTCACGAGGTGGTGTGGCGGTCGCCATAAGTCACCACTGATCCGGGGAAATACGCCTTTAAAACATAGATATTTTATCTAGCTGCCACTATGTGTCCTTATATAAGTATTTTTGTGGTGTCTGCGGACTTTTGTAATATGTACAGAGTGAAATCATTGACGCACAATTTGCCATTGAGTTTCGAACATGGTCTTCGAGCGTTCGATTTTTCGTCGACTCCTTTTCAATTTTTCGTCGGTTTTTTGGGGTATTCCTCGAAGCGCAAGCATTTCTAAGCGCAACCATATTAATTCGCGAAGCGCAACCGTTATTTCAGTCAGTCCTCCTCGTTCTCCAAGAATCAATTAAGGTATTAATAAGACTGACCCCTATCTGACCTTCACAACCCAGCAACAACAGCAACCAGCAACTTATCCACTAAACAACGTGAAACACCTTGGCAAAGCTAACCGTCAGACATTTAGGCTTCTAACCATCCAAAATTACTGTTACAGATCCACCAATGACTGTCGGAATCAACGGCTAGGAACGGTGTCTCTATGCGTAATGGATGGACCAATCAATGGTATAGGTAATAGGTAAAACTGCTTATCAGAATTTCAGCGGTTTGACTATCAAAGATCTACAAATACAACGAAGGATGTTTCTGTCTATATTGATGGTGTATAGATAGATAGATATTCTTTTCTTAACAACAACCTACATTCTCAAGATCCGACATAACCCTTTCCAATTTGTCAAGTAAACTTGACAATACAGGAGCGTGGAGTGTGAGAATCCT
The DNA here is from genome assembly GCA_921972225.1 of Euplexia lucipara. NCBI lineage: Eukaryota > Metazoa > Arthropoda > Insecta > Lepidoptera > Noctuidae > Euplexia > Euplexia lucipara. The sequence goes on along the minus strand of OV179161.1, from coordinate 16,471,945 downwards.
TAGCTCCTCGTAATCCTAGGGGAGACACGCTCCCAGAGGATTAATTTTATTTCGGACGAGCTCGTTGGAGTTCGTGCCTCGGTAGCAGAGGCGAAGATAAAATGGTTTGTTTTCATACACCATGGATAAGTAGCTAAAATGGAGTGCCAAGTTGGTTTGGTTTTGGGGTTTTTTTATAGTTTCAACACATATTTAGAATTTTAGAAAATGAGGTATCTCCACTAAAATACATGAAGTACCTACAACAAAAATCGTAAAATACTGATTTACACACTATATCATACAGGATGGAAAATAAATAGGCCCTTAAGATAGACTTACTTAAAAAAACGTTACTTTATATTTTAAATAGAAACAAAACTAAGATCACAGATTTCTCGAAAAGCTTACCTCGGCAGTTAGATACCAATCGGCATCAGTTCAGTCGAATCTAGCTTAAAATATAAAAAAAAACACTCGCTATTTTCAAACACTAGTCGGTACAGTCAACGTTCTCTACACAAGATGACCTAAACTAGAACTGCCCCCCTAGCCAAGTTACAAACCATTCGTATCTATTCTCTTTCTACAATCGAGAACGCCTCAAATCCCTTTGTTTTAATCACGTGACTTAGCGAAAGGTGATAAGTCACGTGGTCAAAACAAAGGGATTTGAGGCGTTCTCGATTGTAGAAAGAGAAAAGATACGAATCGTTTGTAACTTGGCTAGGGGGGCTGTTCCCTTTCAACATGTTTATGGCAAGTTATATCCAAATACAGTCTATAAAGTACAAGTTTAGTCATTTATCTCAAACTAAGTTGTTTAGGATTAGGGCCGAACTTTTAATCGAGAAATATAATAAAAAAGCACTTGCACACCTTATGCCGATCCATGGAATCCACCGCTTACGGAGGCCGCCGAATACCGCTCCCATTTTGTGTCAGTCCACCGTAGGAGCGCATACGTCGCATAAAGGATAAGAAGAAGATCGCTCCCTACTTTGCTCTTTTTTAAATTGGCCTAGCTAATAATGTGTCCTGACACTAAGGGTTGCGAGACATAGAGGAACGCAGCGGAGAGAATTTTATTAAAGCACTCAAAAATCAACCTTAGCATTATTGAAATAAAGTGCAAGGCCTGCTATAAAAAAATCCACTCTCTACGTGAAAATGTAAATTTAGTATTGCGGGCCTTAATAAAATCCTCGCCGCTGAGCTCCTCTCTGTCTGCGCTGCTGACCTAACACTCCATGTTCTTTGTTACTCCGTGGCGTCTACACACAAAAAATAGACTCCGGTTCACACGTACCTCCATATTTTAATGTACACTTTATTTCGGACGCCAAATTAAGTTGGAAATATGTTTGGGGGTTAATTTCGGTATGATGTAGGTGCGGCCTGTGTGATGTGTTGGTACCTACGCGGTTTTATTTTGAAATAGCTGTGTAATATCTCGACATGGTTTGATTAAATAAACCTTATTTTTGGGTTCCGTAACAAAACGGTCAAAAAAGAATATTATTACATGCGTTTTTTTCTGAGTTCTTCTTTTTGTGTGGTTACTGACTAAAACGGTGGCAGAGTTTGTATGCCACCCATGAGTCTCTGACTTGGCTTTACAATCATGCCGCCGATTTATTTATTTGCGTAAAACATGGTATACAATGGTGTGTATAGCTACGATACAACATAGCATGCAAAATTATAAAATTAGGTGAAGAAGGCTTCTACAATTAATATTTTACATTAACATTTTTGTCAAAAATTCTTTAGAACTATAAAAACTACATTCAAGTAACCATTTATAAGACTTAACTTTAAATAAACTTGTACTTAATGTTTTGAAATATCTGGGGATTTTGTTATACCTAAATGCACACACACATTGCAAGGCAGTTATGATTGTACTTGGTTAGTCTAGGTAAATCAATGAATACTAGTCTATGAGGATCTCGTCTGTTTCTAGAGTAGACATCATTTGCAGTCTTAAATAATTGTTTATTTTTGGTTACAAACATATATATTTCGTAAAAATATTCGTATAAAGTTTCGTATAAAGTTAAGCCGGTTATCTCACAATGTTTTCCGTCACCGTTTTTGAAGAAAGTCATAAATTTGTGCAATACTCTCATGAATTTGGAAAGCCAGAAATGCGTGCCTTGTCTTCAAACTTAAGAACTAAGGCTTGGCAGTCTGCAACGTCACATCATTTGGCTATTATTGCTACTCGTCTGACTGTCACTGCCGTTTATTTCAAGGAATTATCTATCTCTATAAATATCTTATAAGTTTCAAATGTAGTTAAAGTTTTTAAATAATGCATGCTCAACTATAAGACAAGTCAAAAAACAACATTTATATTAACTGTTGACTCGTTATGACGTGATAAAGTCTTATAAATCGTTGAACGCCGGCTGCCCGATTAAGCATGAATTAGGGCCGGGACACATAAACACTATTACGACGTCGTGTCGTACCACGATGCGGCGTCGTTTCACGATGCGACGTCGCGTCGTGGGAATCTACGACGAGCATCATAAAAAAATACGTCGCGACATCGTAACGTGCCACGATACACGGCACGACGCCGTCGATACAATGCAGGGTGAATTATCGCAGTTAATTTCGAGAAATGGACCGCACTAAACGCGTATATCGTAGTATTTTCTGAGTTTCTGTCTTTTCTTTATCCGTCTTCTTAACAACAGCAGGAGCAGGACGCGTCTAGTGCGGTACAACACGACTTATCGTGTTTATGTGTCCCGGCCCTTATTGTCACGTTCTGCCTGAGCTGAGCGTGCAAGCGAGAGCGTGGAAGTAGGGATAGAGAGGCACGATCTGATGACGTAAAATTATCATAAGTAAACCGACTTTACAGACAACCGTGTTTTTTATTAAGTAGGTACCCCTTTTTGAAGTTCAAAAACAGAAGTAAATTTCTTTTAAAGGGATAAGACGGTATCTCTACTTGTACTAACTAATAAAACTAGTAAATGAAAAGCAAGATTTTCCTATCATGGTACGGAACCAATGACATTATAAGTGAAAAGTTGTAGAAAGGTTATAAGCACTCAGCAAGCGACACGTTAAAATGTGGCTAACTAGCCACATTTGACCTCCGTGTCGCGTCGCGCCGTCAACGGACGCGTGCGTGCGTTAGTGTGCCGTTTTTGAAGATCGAATGTTGTTTAGGTAAGCTATCTACACCTTTTTACTTACCTATAATATCATTGTACGGAACCATCGAAGTTTGTGTCCAATTCGGTGTTTATCAGCTTTTTACACAAATTATAGGACCGTGGTTTGTACTTAATTCTACGCACGTGTACCGACCAGAGTATGCTTCGAGACCGTTCTAAAATATTGGTATTTTTTATAAGAAAAGGTAACGAACGAAAGTATCAATAGGTGTTTCTTTTCAGAGTAGTCAGATAGTGAGAAACCGACTTCACCTTTTAGTTAATGTGAAAGTGTTCGTATGAACCCATTTACCAAAATAAATATCATTTAATCATAGAAGTGTCTTCTTCACTAATGTTATAAAGAGGTAAATTTTGTGTGTGTGGATGTTTGTGATGAATAAACTCAACAACTACTGTGCCGATTTCAAGAATTCTTTCACCATTGGACAGCTACGTTCACCCTGAGTAGAATTAGTTACTTTTTATCCCCGTATTCCAACGGGAACGGGAACTACGCGGGTGATACCGCGTGACGTCTGCTAGTACCGGATATAAGACTTCATAGTATTTTCATTAGTTTTAATTTTATTATCCACATTTGTTTACCTGTTTCTTTGTGTGTGGGGAGTAATCCCTAGAACGGCTCATCCGAATTCGAAAATCATTTAACTGGTAAAAAGATAGTATTGTGGAATTCCAGTAGATACCTATGTTATTATTCCTTCACGCCAATGAAGTCGTCGATAGAAGTAAGTTTAAAATCACTCCCAACTTATTCTAAACATTTGCGTTTAAAATTAGAACAAGCATAAATATCTTAATTATTTCATTCAAAGATGGCGCAGCTACTAAAATATTCAGCGAGAAGTCAGTCTGACGTCTTAATCTAATTATTTAATAAACCGTGTCATAATTACATTAAGAAAATAGAAGTTCGTCTCGTAAGCTAATATGAACTTGTGCCAAGAACTACACCGGGTTTTGATATTGAATTATATGGATGAGAGGTCTTCTTATCGTGTCATTATCTGTCTGATTCCTTTGAAGAACTTCAAACTATACAATAAAATGGCCAGCTCACCTGGTGTCAGAGTTCTTTAATGCCACCAATGGGTCTCTAACTTGGCATCCGATACCCTCAAGAGATATCTCTCAGGCACTCCGGTTTCCTCGCGGTGTTTTCCTTCATCGTTTTTGAAACAAGTGATAATTACACAATTTGAAAATTCGCACATTAAACAAAACCGGCCAAGAGCGTGTCGGGCCACGCTCAGTGTAGGGTTCCGTAGTTTCCCGTCCGTCACAATAAGTGTTCAAAATGCTTGCATATACGATTGTGCTACAAACTTAGTCCAGAAATTATTTTGTACAACTTTTTGTCTTTTTTGTACAAAAACTGTTTCCATCCAAGTTCAAAATAATTTTCCTAGAAAGTCCTTATAAAGTTCTACTTTTCAGATTTCATATTTTCTAAACTTATGGTTCAAAAGTTAGAGAGGTTATTTTTGGAGCGATTATTTCCGAAATTATTGACATTATCAAAAAATGATTTTAGTAAACCCCTATTCCTTTCCTACAATATATCACACGTTAGGGTTGAAATTTAAAAAAAAATCACTTCCCACTTTACATATAGGGCTACCCTAATAAAACATTTTTTTCCAATTTTTATTTTTACCACTTTGTTGGCGTGATTGATACACACATATATGTACCAAATTTCAGCTTTCTAGTGCTAACGGTCACAGAGATTATGCGAGGACGGACGGGCGGACAGACAGACATGGCAAAACTATAAGGGTTCCTAGTTGACTACGGAACCCTAAAAAGATAAAGATTCCGGGCTGGTATTATATCCGCAACTCCAAGTCAAAGCGCGTATTTTGCGTATGGGCCATAATCTACCACGCGGGCCCAGTGCGAATTGGTAGATGTCACATGTCTTCGAACTTAATACCTATAATTTACTACATTCAATAAAGTTAATGCCCCAAACCGAAGTCAAATAAATCGCAGTCTTTCGAATCTTAGGCAAAGTCATCCATTTCGAAAGTGTTTGTATGAAGTTGAATGGTTATACATATTTACATATCAAAGAGATAGGTTGATTGCAGGACTCTTTTGTGCGCCTATATTAAACGATCTGCTAACATAATATTGTATCGAAATATCTTTTTTTAAGTTTATCAATTTCTTAACCTTTAAAATATGATATTACCGTACAGAGGTCTTGTGTCAAAAGAATGTGGATATTAAAACAGTTTTTTTTAAACTTTATAAGTATTTGGATTTATGAGTGTTTTATATTTGACTTTTTTTATTTTTTTACTTTTTACTTTATTGAAAAAGTTCAGAGGGTTTAGTACAATAAGCTATGTAAACTTATGGTAAGCGAGCATCCATCAATTCATACATACTACTAATCCTAATGTAATGTATTTGCCTTAAGTTACAAATAAACACTTTCTCATTTTTTTTGTTCATAATCCTACTTATATTATAAACGTGAAAGTTTGTGAGGATGGATGTATGAATGGATTTTTTATTTATGTGTTACTCTTTCACGTAAAAACTACTAAATGGATTTTAATAAAATTTGGTACGGAGTTAGCTGAGACCCTGGATTAACACATAGGCTACTTTTTATCCCGGTATTCCCACGGGAACGGTACCTACGCAGGTGAAACCGTGGGATGTCTGCTATTAATTAATACTAATATTAGAATGAGCGCAGCGTAGGACGTCCACCCACAAGGTGGACAGAAGACCTCATTAAGGCCGCGGGAACGCGCTGAATGCGAGCCGCTTCCAACCGGTCTTATTGGAGATCTAAAGGGGAGGCCTATGTCCAGCAGTGGACTTCCTATGGCTGAAATGATGATGATGATGATGATGAATATTTTAAATGACTACCTGCCCAAGCAAACTTCGTTCCGTCTTCGAATCGATTTATTATTTTTATTTTCTTTTTATTACCGTTACCGTTGTTTTTTTTTTGCCGTTAGCTCTTAGCCGTATTTTTATATTTAAGTAATATTCCATTTAAGAAATTTAATTTTGTAACTCGAAGGGATTGGCGCTGTAAGCCAAAAATCAGGTTCCTCCTAGTTCGATTTCAGAAGCTAAAACATTTGTGTAAGTACTTTTTTATTTTAGCACTTACTTGTAAATTAATTATGTACTTTTTTGTGAAATAAAAGCTTATATCTGTATATAAAAAAAATTGTATTAAGATTTTAACCTCTCCCATTTCTGGGTCATACGTCAAGGTTGCGGGTTTTTGGCCAAACAACCATGGCGGTGAAGTGTTTAGTCTATTGACAAGAACTTTCTGAAGATTCTGCAAGTGTTAAGTATTACTGCTTTTTGTAAAAGTGTGAATGTGAGTGGGTGAATATTGAAGCTTTTAAGACCTGTATGAAGTGTTTTGGGAATGACACCGGTGCTGGATATTGTTATTTTTCTTTTTTATACATTTAAGTAGCTCGGCGATGTGCCGGGTTTATAGGATAGTACGGGCCGTATTATTATAAGTTCAAATCGTATTCTCCGACCTACTATACGCACTATATTTTTATAAAAATCGGTCAAGCCGTTTTAGAGGAGTTTTGTTACAAACAATGTACACGAGAACTTTATACTTTTATCCTTTTTTTTTGGTCTTTTCTTTTAGTATTTAGTTTTATATTCTTTTTGTTATTATTATTTTTGTAGTTCCTGTGCTTTTCCCAAATAAATATTTTTCTTTCTTTTTTTCTTTCTTTATACAGGATTATTTTTCAATGACCGGCCATATTTTCACTGGGTGTTCTACCCATGAATATGAACAACTTTCACTATGGGACCGACTCTGAAATCACTCCGACATCAAAATTAGCTGTTTCATACATTTTAGTAGAGTAGGTATTGAACTTTTGTATGAAACAGCTGATTTTTTTTTCGTGATTTCAGAGTTGGTCCCATATGGAAAGTTGCTCATATTCATGGGTAGAACACCCTGTGAAAATTTGGCCGGTCATTGAAAAATAACCCTGTATATTAGAAGATGTAAAAGACCTTGGTGAATGACATAGGCTTTCATCCCGGTAGTAGGCACGTTCCTGTAGGACGTAGACAACACTGTGAGCAAAAGCTAGTTTGTAAATACAAATATTTTTTAACAAAGTGACTTGACTACCAGAGACTCATTTTTTACCGCTCATACCTATGCCAAAACTTCACACTTAGCCTTCGCCAGGCAAATAGAACTCTAGAGAAAACCTTAATGATGTAATAGTGCCTACACCACACGATGGTTTCACGGTAATGTGTTACCATGGCAACGGCAACTCATGCTAGTGATGAGCTAATAAAACAATTTGCCAGCACTCGAGACACTCGAATAAATAATCGAGTTATCGGATAACGGCCTTGAGCCTTCCCTAATCTTTTATTAGCTTCATTTTTATTATCGGTATTAAGAATAATTTGCGCCGTTTATCTGACTGGGATATAATATTAGTTATTCCGTGTTCTGTTCGGAGGGAAGTAATGAAATGTATTTTTGCGGAATCTTAGGTAATCAAAGTTTTCTATATTTTTAACATAAAGTTAATGTTTAAGTCCCATGTGATAGGGGGCGAGCTTTTTACCATCAATCGGACACGAATCCAGACCAAGAAGAAAGTGAAGCGAAGTGTAATAAGTTCTTCATTAATTAATTATTCTGATGTCATGATGTTATCTAGAAGTAACTAATAAATGAAGAATTTATTACGAGCCACGTATTCAATATCATTGTCATACATTCATGCTTTCCCTATTTCAATAAAAAGTTAACTTTAAAATAAAGAAAGAAAGAAAATCATTTATTTGGCACGACACAGGCACACGTTAATACAAGAAATAGGTTCAGAAAAAAAAATAAACGTACTTAATAAAGAATTATGTAACTATCCAGTATCTATAAATTATGTTGTTTTAACAATGACCAGAAAGTACTATTCAGAAATATTTTTTTGTAGTTACTTCTTTTAAAATTTGTTTGATTGAATTTTTTTAAATTTTTTTTATTTTGTTTTAAATATATTTTTAAAACTCTGTAATTGAAATTTTAATTAATTATAAATTGCATTTAGAACAGACGATGAATGGAATGTGCCACCCTTAGCTACAGCCCACAATTAGCTACTAGAAACATGCCATTCCATACTCTTCTCTGTCGTTAAACATGAAGACTTCTTGTTTAAGATTTTGTTTGTTTAGTGAGTTGGATCCATGGGCGTACCCAGCTCTTGAACCAGAGGAGGGCAGCTCATTTTTTTTTAGCACTCTATCTCAGATAGCTTTGAAGAATGGTGCTTGTACGGACTCACAGCCCTGGATGACAGTTCCCGTTGCCCGATATCCCTAAAGCTGGCACTGGTTATAAACGTCCGAGGTTTCGATTAATATTAATCATTTGAAACATGTTAGAGGATGTGTGTATACCATATTATCAAAAAATAATCTACGCGAGCGAAGCGTGCTCGAAAAAAATTGCTATAAAATTGGAAAAGTATGCCTCTACAAAGAGCTTCATGCGACAGCATAATCGTTATAGCTGTCCCTAAGTCGTTCAAATGACAATTTAAATAAATATAAATACATACAATTTTACATGATAGAAACTGAATTGTAAACATTCAATAATAATTACATAATCCAATTACGAACTATTAAGCGAAAACAAATGTAACGAAGAACAATCTTTAGTACCTTAATCACAAGCAAATCTCGAGCCGCCAGTCAACGAATAAAGAACTACCTGGTATTTCATTACTAAGCAACAACATCAGTCTAGCTCGGGTTCCACAGTGCTCACAAGGTCTATGCTAGCTAGATTAATCTCCCACTTTTAGCTTTTCTAGCTTCATTGCAGACGTGGGACTTTTTTATGGACTTAAAAGCTTCATACTTATGCAACAGAGCGCCTGATATAAAGAATCAGTGAAAAAAATAAAGAGCATAAATCATCGCGCCTGGATTTCTCGAAGGGTTTGGCGGAGGTGTCTTAGAGTAGACACAACGTCCTACATTTCGCCTATTTTGCTTTAGTCCCACGTAAAAGGGAGAGTAGCCATTAAACAGGCACGAATCCAGGCTGCCGCTAAAAAGTTCTTGAAGTAATTCACTAACTTTGATCTAAGATATATGCGTTTGGTATGTTTAATTTACTTGTCGTCTCAAAAACAAACTAGTGTTTTTTAAATATTTTGACAGCTAAAATCTATTACAGCAGAATAGATTTTGAAAAAAAAAACTGTAATTATAGCTATAGCCAGTGCTAGGGATCCCAGTACGGAACTTGCTAAGGGGGCGCTTGTTTAAACTGGCATATACGTTACACCCAGGGACAACTCACCGTGGGTTTAAGACAATAATTACAAAAACTCACGACCTCTCAAACGCCAAACCGACACCTTACCGATTGCGCTTTTGCCGCCTTTTACCGTACCTTTGGGTGACGCAGAGATAAATAGTGGCAGCTTAAATTCGTCTGCGTCAAAAAAACGCAAATGCACATCTTACCGTGAGACATGCCATTTTTGTATTTTTTTACATTTATTTATTTAACATGTTTTTACCGTGCGTGTTTCAATCTGTTGCCAATAAATGTTTTTTTTTGTTTCATCCATGAATTTTCTACCTTAATAAAATACCACAGACCACGGCCGGTCCCCGCCCTACATCAAGCCTCACGTCTAAGACTTGTTCGTGATGAATCACCGAGTTTTTTTCCTCCGCAATTATGGCACACGGATGCGCGTCATGTTCCACCCCTTTCATCCCCGTTCACCCAATTATTATAAATAATGAGATAAGATCGGATTTCGGGTTGGTACTGTGAATAATGTTGCCAATTTTGAACGCCTCTCCGCAGTTTGAAAAGCGTCTACGGTTGGTGATTGTTTTTTGTGTTTTAACTGACTTCGAAGAAACAAAAAACTGCGACAAATAATCAAATCAAATAAATTTATTGGCACACACAAGTTAGAGAAAATACATAGAAGAAAACACTAAGAAAGAGCATTAATAGAACAGCAGAATAGTAGAAGTAGCCGTGGGCCCCAAACTAGGCACAGCCTGTATCTTGGTGACCCAGAAAAAAAAATAAAGACAGATTGAGTAGACGACAGAAAAGTGTGACACAGCACAGCAAGAGTAGGTAACAAATAGTTATAGTAGTTGCGATTCTAATCATCCAGAAATAAAAAGATAAATTAAGGAATAATCAATCAAATTTAACAAATAAGTAAATAATATTAATTAAAATAGAAGCAAAAATAAAAGCAATTCATAATAATGACTCATACAGAAATAAATATCAATAAAGTGAAATATAATAATTGTAAATGAAATTAGTTAATTATTAAATTTGAAATTAATAACTCCCGTTGAACTTAAATCAAATAAAATTAAATTAAATAACAACGAATAACCTTCCCCGGTTTTAACCTTGTATCCTCTAGGACACGATTATCGGATGAAAATTTTGTCGTGATGCCCTGTCTATAGTTAGTTTTGAATGTCTTTGAAGCAGAATCTTTTAAACAAGGAAACCAATTCTGAACGAGAAATTAACTTTGCAGTACAGTCAAGGACAAAAATATATGTTTATAGATTTAAAAGGATAATATAATGAAGAGATATTATGTACGTGAAAGCTGTTTCTTTTCACTTTGACAAAGCCCTATAATAATATGATAGATAATGGCTAAGATAGAAACAGATATTTTCAAAAGAAATAAAGTTTTGTTGCCTCGGCAGGTTTAAGCTCAACGTTCATCAATCAATTAAAAGTTGTAATTTTTAGAGTTATCTGATTTGAACGGGGTCGCATTTATCAGGATCTCGTGTTCAGAATTACAAATATTCTTTCAAAGACAAAGTCAAATTATTTTTTAAAATTAGACCGTTAAAAGGTACTTTAGAACGTCTTAATTAGAAGTTCAAAACAAAAAAAAATCCACAACTTTTCACACAACGCCATTTAATCCCAAGTTAAGCTTGTGTTATGGATACTAAACAGCTGCTAAACATACTTATATATTTCTAAATACATACATATTATAGATAAATTACGCCCAGGCACAGAACAAACGGTCGTGCTCATCACACAAACATTTGTCCTGGGTGGGAATAGAACCCACGACCTCCGGCATAGCAGTCAGGGTCATGTAATTTCAATCATTCTATCAGTCTATCATTTAAATGTACAGACGCCAGCACATCAAGTTACCCCAATGTGTCAAATTTCTTTGGTCGTTTTTCAACTTTATGTTGAACAGAATAAGGTTCTTAATAAATTGGGAAAATCTGACACATTGTGGTAACTTGATGTGCTGGCGTCTGTACATCTACGATTCTCTGCAATTTTGCTTACCGCAAGGCTATCTTTTCGAACTTTGATGACAACTGAATGAAAAAAAAAATGGTTTTGCACTTTAAGTGGACTTAAAGTTACGTTGACTATCCGACGGGGTACTGAGCCCTTCGTCACATCTCTGCGAATGCGCATGACTTCATCCTAGATACACACTGATGATAGCCAATACGAAACTAGCTGTTTGACAGTTAATCGTTGAACACTTCGTGCAGTGATCATCACTATGAACTGTCAACGGAGATACGCAATAGCCCTACTGGTCATATTTGATGTGTTTTTTTTGATATCCCATAACTCTAGGGTTATATTCTGTAGGTAAAAATAATACTGAAACTGAACTAAAATGCATAGTTTCGGAGATAATATCATCAATCATAATTAAATTATCAGTTGTTTAGTACCCGTAATACAAGCTCTGCTTAGCTCGGGACTAGATGGCGTTGTGTGAATAGTCGTGGAATTTTATTATTAAGTATTATTAATATTATTTTTATTACCTAATTAGTTCAAAAATTGTCACCAGTAGACCAGGTACGACGAATATCTTTTCTAACGTCACTTTTTTTTCACGTAAGGGTGTTTTACAATAATCGTCGTGACTTTGTCGAATTATTTTGTACGATAGTAAAAAAAAAAGGATGATTGAAACATAATTCATATGCCAGTTGATTCTTTGATATGGTCTCAATCATACCCTAGAGTTATGGGATATAAAAAAAAACACGTTGTATAATATAGTCATTGTGATATTATAACATTGCCATGAATTAAGCCCCGTATTCATGGTAAACATTTGTTTAGCAACAAAGCTGAATCAACGTGTTGCGGAGTTGCTGTTAACATGTTGCTACCAAACTGTGTGTTGCAGAGTTGTTAACAGCTCTCGCTCGATGTGTTGCGGTGTTTTCGCTCATCGAGCGTGAACACCACAACACGATGATTCAACTTTTTTGCTAAACAAATATTTACCATGAATACGGGGCTTAAGTCTTGTAATCTAAATAAATATATAAATTATAGTAAACCACCTCTATGACTCATCCGACTTGACCAATACGAGCGTCCCGCGGTCGTTTCCCGCCAGGTTTCAAATATTTACGCGGACTATCTTTTTCGCGCCTCTGGCCGTTACCGGTTTGAGTGTGGCGCAACAGTCCGCCCTCCGCGGCCGGCCCGCTAGTCCGTTGCCCACACAGAGTACGTTTAATGTTGCCCACGCGCGTCACGTACGTACGTGTTCCCATATCAGTGTGCCGCGCAACCGCTATTATACCTGTACTTCCAATTTTGTTACACGAAATACTATTAATAATAATTAGTGTTAGGCTATACCTGTACCTACAGAATAAAATTTTACAACCATAAACTGACTTGGTTTCCCTGAGACTTCCTAACCTCTCTCTCATAAAATTTATTTACATTATTATTCATAAAACAGTTTCTTTCATAAGTCAGTTATTTATTACTCAAATACCACCACGTAAATTATATTTAGTATCAACAAAGTTTCCTGTTTTCGCTTCTCTGAGAGATATAGTTTCTTCAAGAAACTTTGGTACACTGTTAAATACTTACCAAAGATTGCACTACTAACACGTTCTAATTCACTGAGTTACTAATAGACAAGCTTTCCGTGAACTGTTTTCAACATGTAAGTTAGTTAAAGTTATCTGTAAGCTAAACTAAAACATTGTTACTATTTAGTTTCAGCTATGGGAGTTTGAAAAGTAACACAGTTTTGGATACTGTTCTGTTTTGTATTATTTCCCACTTTAAAAACGTTTTTAAGTTGTGCGTATCAGTAGCGAGGGGTCAATTTTGCTCAAGAGAGAAGCCGACAAAAAAAAAACATATTCGATAACTATTTGTTGTCTCTTTTGATTAATTTTGGTCTATTTACCATCCTGTATACCTTTAGTGTAAAGACTTATAGTATAAAAGACTTATAGTATATTTGCCAATACTAGACTGGCTGTCATTATTCAAAAGCCGTAAATATAAAGATACCGGGCCAGTATCCGCAACTCCACGTCAAAGCGCGTAATCTATCACGCGGGCCCAGTGCGAATTGGTAGATGTCACATGTCTTCGAATTTTTTGATTCTAGAACATGCCGGTTTCCTCACGATGCTTGCCTTCACCGTTTTTGAGAGCAGTGGTAATGAATTAAATTACGCAAAGTAGGTAGTAGCTCTTGTTCAAAAGCCGTATCTAGTTGCTCTTCCAAACCTCCAAAGGGAAACAGATGGGAATCGAGTTGTATGGACGCTTCGCCACTGGTGCGCTTGTATAGTTATCACTTGCATCAATAAAGGGTGAAGGTAAACATCGTGAGGAAACCGGAATGCCTCAGAGATATTTCTCGAAAGCATGTGAAGCCTAGTCCATGGTCAGCAGAAAAACTCTGACACCAGATGAGGTTACTGACCTCACGAAAAAAAGATAAATAAATAAATAAATATTCCACAACTTTTTCACACTACGCCATTTAGTCCCAAGTTAAGTTTAAGAGCTTGTGTTACTGGTACTAAACAGCTGATAAACATACTTATATATTTCTAAATACATACATATTATAGATAAATTACACCCAGATAGACAGAACAAATGATCATGCTCATCACACAAACATTTATTCTGGATGGGAATCGAACCCACGACCTCCGGCATAGCAGTCAGGGTCACTAACTACTAGACCAACAGGTCAGTCAGATCTGCCTAGCCTTTTCCCTACTATGTTAAGATCAGCTTCCAGTCTTACAGATGCAACTAAATGATGTGAACCACCGAACTTGATTTACTAAGTTTATTAAACTTTATGCTATTTACTGAACATTATAATGTATAGTTTGAAATTCTTCAAACAAATCAGACAAATGTGGTGCTGGGGAGTTTGTTGCGCCACCTCCTTCTCCCAGCAAATTATGTTTACTTCTCTTTTCATATTTCTTATGGAATTGCGCCTACAAATGTTTGTCTCTGCATGACCTAAAGGTTGACTGGTAGAAAATGCCTAATGCATTAAGTTCACTTATGCACATTAGTGTGCTTGAAGTATTAAATAAAACAAATAAATAGAAAGTGGTGAAATGCGGACGCTCACTTATGTAATTTTGCTGATTCTCAGCTTCATTTTTATGATTAAGTTTTAATACCACGGGGTACAGCTAGTTAAGAGGTATGAGGAACAAGGTCTAAAGTTCCTCATCCCCCATAGAAAAGGGAGGCTCCTCCGACCAGACGGGTGTTGGGTCTGGTGGGCTACTATAACTGCCCAACGCGCGACGGTTGATGTCGGAAACTTGTACAGGTTCAAATCGCGCGGATAACTTCAATACCGCGATGTAGGATATCAATTATTAGTTCGTATGTGGCATGATAGATGTCGCTACACAGCTAGTTAATAAATAAAATAGAATTATAGTGGTGTCAAGATTCTAATGGCAAAAGCTGTTTTTTTGGTGTAAACATCTAACTAGCTTACTAAGTAACCTTACTTTATTGATATTAGGCAAAGAACGATGTCGGAGCCCGCCATCTTTCACGTTAAGCTAACAAAAGATTTCCTTATCTTGTTGGTAAAAGGTGATAAGTCTCCCCTGAAAGGATACCTAAATGGCTACCTACACGAGACTGGGGCGATACTGGATCGAAATGGGTGATATACCAATCCATTTACGTTTATTTATGTTTTGTTTTGTGTGTTGGTTGGTTGGTCTATGGTTTAAACGTTAATTAATTCAAAAAAGCCATTTACAGCCTGAGATCACAGCATTATTTGTTTACACCTAACGTTACTAGCTATTCCGGACAACTTTATTCTGTCTTTATTTTTTAAAGTAATAGTTTACGTCCTTTTTTCAGACCTACTAAATTTACATACAAATTTTTATAAAGACCGGTCAAGCAGTTTCGGAGAAGTTTAATGAATTTAATTCAAAATGTTATATGGGATTATAACACCCCCAGCGTGTTATAATTTTGCATTTTTTTTTTGTTGCTTAACAGTAAGAAAATCACAATTACTTTGACTCAATGATAAGAAAGAGTAAATGTGGTGTAAAATCTCATTCGGACAAATAAAAAATATAATATTTTACAAACATATAAAATAATAAAAATTTGGAAAAGTAGCTGAAATGTTTAAGCACTTTAAACTTAAGTTGGGCGTTGAATTTACTCCCCCCCTTCGCAAAACTCTTAAAAGTGGTAGGTACACTGTCAGAACTATTGACAACGATAAAGAGTAGGTAGAACTATCAGAGATGAAACCTAAAACCTTTACTACCTAGACGACAAACAAATTTCAAAACGTCTAGGTCTGGAACAAAACTTCCAGCTTAGCACCAAAACTTATTTAAGTACAAGAACAAGCAAAGGTCAATCAACTTCCATTGTACCCAGCTCAAAATAATTCTAACACCGACATTGTCTAAAACAAACAGAACAATATCAAATACGATTCACTAAGTTACTCCATTTAAAAACTCCAACGGGGATTCTACCTGAACGGTTCAAGTCTTTGAAACTTTTATATCCAATTCGAAAAACTAATAAATAATTCAGTGTGAGAAAGCAAAAATTCTTGTTTATATTATACTTTTGTTTCCTTTGAAGGCTTCGATACCCTTCCGAGGTGCGAGGTGAACGATAACAGTGGCTATTTTTGTTTGCTACTGCCTACGAATAATTCGATGTTCAGGTAGGATTTTTTTGGGTAAATAATATGTAAGTGAATGGTCATTTTTAGCTAACAGAGTTCTTGATTTGAACTCTATTGACCACCGATACTAAGAGCGTTTGGTGTTTGTTTTGTTTTATCTATGGAGACAAGCTAAACAAAATGTCAAATAAGTCGGATAAAATTCTGCCGTTCGGCTGCTAAAATCTTAAGAGAATAAAATGACTAGTAGATGATGAGTAGTGGAAACTAATATGATACGAAAAAGGGAGGAAAAAATCGTTTAACATAAAGAAATTCCTCCGCATCGCTGTCAACGGGAACACTGCCTAAAAGGTTCGCACCATTGCCAACGCTATAATTCGTTATTGGCCACGGTGGCTAATATTGCATGAAAAAAAAACCACCAAAGCCACAGACTTCCGAAACTAGAGTTAACTTACACCTGCCAGTGAATGTTTTATAAGGTCGGGGGCATTCAAATGTAAAAAAGTTTTCATAATGCAATTTTTAGTTTATTGGTATAGGTATAGATGATTAAGTATTCTCCATTTGTTTTGATATTACAACCAAAATTCTGAACCGATTTCGATGAAATTCGAACGGGAAGTATAAAAAACAAATGAAATATAGAAAGAAAGAAAATACATTTATTGGCAACAGCTGAATACACGACTGTGCGTGTGAAAAACACAATAATACAAAAAAATAGACACAAAAATGACATGTCTCACGGCTGCGCTAAAAGGTTTATTTCAGGAAGGAAGGTTCATTTGCTTTTTGAAAAGTTTTTTTTTTCAATTTAGTCCATAATCGACGGCGTTATCAGGTGACACACAAGAAAAATACATCTGAATTGAGAACCTCCACCTTTTTTGTAAGTCGGTTGATAAGGCCTCTGGCCACGTAAAGAGTAGACAACCCTATTGTAAACCCCGGAAAGATGTAATTGTAAATGTTTAACAAACCTAAAGAACTAGCTTAATTCAAGGGCAATTTGAACACAAAAAAAAAAAATATTATTATTATTATTCATTATTTTTCCTATATCAAAAGAATTTCAAGATCTAAATCTTAGAAATTCAATCTCAAACTTGTATCCACGTAGATAGGTAAATAAGCCGACGGAACCCAACCCGAAGGTACAATAATAGAGTATAATTGTCGGGAACGACGGGGATTATGCAAGATTGGTGCTTAGAATAATGTTCACTCATTTGTACAATCACCAGTCACGTCTTGGTAGTAAATGGCTCGGATTTGAAATGTGAATTTAGACGTTCATCAGTTCACTAGTTTTCTGGACATTTTAGCTTAAGATGAATCGAATACATACTTTATAGGTACATACAGAAACTCACGCCTTTTTCCCATGGCGGTAGAAACTACAGCTCAGAGCGCCATATGATAAGATTCTTATACATATACTTCTTTTGCTTCGTTTACTTTTATACATGTTGTCATATACACACGCCGGTTGCGATTTTGCCATTTTTCTTTTCATTTTGTAATAAAACAAAATATTTAAACACATAAATAAAAAACGATAACGGTTGACTCCTGGCGTTTCAGGTCCGGTTCTCGCACGAGACATTATTAACATTATTTATATGCTTACAATTGTTGTTCGTCTGCTTTTGGTTTTTCTTTCTTTGAAAGTAGAAAAAAGTATAAATTTATTTTCACGTGACGCAGTTTCATTCGCGTAGTTCGCGTCCTCGTAGGAACACAGGGACAACAAGTATTCTGTACGCCCGGGATAGTGTATCTTTGCAACAACGTGCAACGGTAAAAGAATTTCAAATCAGTCCAGTCGTTTTTAATTTTATGTGTCACATACAAAAATGCAAATATTTACTCTTTATAGTATTAGTATACATAGATGATACACAGTATTTCAGTCTAAATGAGATAAATAGCTTTAAGCAGTTGTGATTTAGCAATATTAGAAGATATATTAATATATATAACATTGACATGACGTTAACATAAAGTTAAGTAATGATTATTCTCATTTCAGTCGCACAAAGTTGCGTGCAACAGCCACTTTATTAAAAAAAGAACAGAACGACAATGAAAACCGATTGCACTTCAAAGTTTTATAATTAAAAGAAATAGCACTTAATCATGTCCCGGGTTCCCGACGTAATGACCCGTTAGAACTTATTTATTCTGAGTTCATTCGCTTTTGGGGTAAGGGGTAAAGCCTAAGGTCACTGGGATCCATTTAATTGGATGGGCTAGCACATTAATCTTTCTCTGCTGGTCTAGGGCACAGAAAAGTACAGAAGGTCAGCTACGCACCTTCACTGAGCAAAACGTACATTTATTTACTACGCATTTCAAATGAGGGTAGGAACGTCAATGACCTCTATCTGTCAGATGAATCAAAAATCATTAATATCGGGATCAGTCACCTACTCGCACTACTCCCTCCCACCTCTTCTATTATCACTTTTAATGGTACACCTATTTTATTTTAAAAATTTTGGGTTTTTTCTTCTTTTTTTTATACACTTAAGCTATTTAACAGAATCTAGTAATTTAATTAACGTGACTTAACTTCAATAATGTGTTTGTTCATATCTTTTGTGTAATGTAATCCAATTCATTCGATGGTTTATTTAATCATTATATTGTAATCTCAATTTAATCTAAGTTCCTTAACTTAGATTAAATTGAGATTATAATATAATTCAATATAATTCATTTCATTTAGATTCCTTAATCTATTGTTAAAATCTTATTATTGCAATGTTTAATGTTAGCTTCTTTATTAAACTAAATTAGACCTATTAAGTAGCCTGTAAGTGACCCACTTACACAGGATTATCTCTAAAATGTTTTTTTCAAAGTATTTGTTTATGAATAGGTCGTTGGTATGCCTATGTTAAATAAATAAATAAATGTCATTTGAATAGTAGGTACGGTCTGAACGAAACCTTATTCGCGTATCAATAATGTTTTTGTTTTACCGAGTCGCAGTTATTCAAAAATAAAAAAAACGTCTTAAATTAATTAGTCTTGTGGAGTGCTTCCGTTTTATTTATTAATTCTGTTTGTTACGCGATTGTTTGTTGTTATTTGTTTTTATTTTGTCTCGCTGACTGCTCGAAAATGAGTAAACGAGGCGCTGTTTTGCATGGCAGGGCTCGAGAGATTATCACCAATGTAGACAAATACTTTGAGAGCGATTAACAGCACAATTGAGAAAATTATTCGTTTAAGATTCGTAAATAAATTATTTAGAAAATATTTTGTTTTGCTGATCTTACCATATTTATTCGAATGGACAGCTATGACGTCACAGCATGGCGCAAAGTCGATCCTATTCCCATTTGAAACGCATAGTACAAATCTCTCTTACACGCACACGAAGCATTGGTTAAAATTCAACAACTCACTTCGGCTGCCCCGGCAAACATCGTTAGAAAGAAAGAAAGAAAGAAAAAAAAACTTGAGAGGTGTCAAGGGACACCCGGATTTCCATCCGGGTGTCCCTTAAATTGACACCTCTCAATTACAATTCAATTCCTTCAAGATAAATCTAAAGGAACCTCATTCCATCCGGGCGTCTTCGTTACAACTTTTGGTCCCAATCTTCTCTCTCGCTCCCCCTCTCCCACTGCCTTCCTCTCTCTCCATCTCTCCCCCCCTCCCCACCTACCCCATCCTCTCCACTCCCCAACCCTCCCCTCCCTCTTCAGCCCCCTCCCCCTTCCCCTCTCTCTCCCCCACTCTCTCCTCCACCTTCCCCCTTCTCCCTCTCCCTCTACCTCCCTCTCTTTCAACAACTGGCACACACACAACAAACACACACACACAACAGAGAAACATGCGCATGCCGCACGGCCCACAACTATAGCAATGAGTGTCGTTACAACTTGTTGTCTTCATTTTTCCGTCTAGCCCCCTTTCGCGACGCGCGATAAGGAACTTCGTTCTAATATTTTATTTGGACGCATAGAACATATAACAAAAGAACAGCAATACAGATAATAAAAAAACAAGAAAAGATCCGCCTCGCCTGTTCGTTGCGCCTTAGAATCAATTAATGCTGAATTACCTTCTTAGTTTTAGCTTAAGACTTGTCAAATGTCAAATTAGCACCTAAAATTGGACTGGTAAGACATTTGTCACCTGTCTTGTCATCCAAGATGCATTTGAAAAATTTTAAATATACCTATATGTAGTATATGTTATAAATATGTCGCGGAAAGCGATATTCTTGAATAATTAGTTGTGAAGTTGATTCACATAATACGGAGTCTATGGTGACCCGCGTGACGTTACTTGTCATTTGAAATAGCGCGAATGTGTTTTTGGTAATGTCACGTGGACAGAGTCGTGCTGGAGTGTGGGAGCTGGGCAGAGCTCAGGTTCATTTGAGGCACCAACGAAGACACACATCCAGTACGAAACTGTCTGAGTTATGTTTTGTGATTACAATTGTTAAGTGAGGTTATTACTGCAATATGAAGATTGTTATTCTACGTAATCATCCCCATCGGTGTCAGCTCATCGCTCAGCCATCGCTGACGCCGACAAATATAGTTGTTTGTCAATATTTCGTTATTTTTAACAAATTATATACTAAAACTTTCCTCAAAAACCATTCTATCCATTGGTTAAAACAGCATGCAATCGGTCAGTAGTTTTTGAGTTCATCGCGAACATACAGAAAGACAGACGCGACGTAAGAATTTGTTTTATAATATGTAAGTAGTGAAGAAGACGGTACGCTAAATAAACCTTAATAAATCTGCGGAGTGCTATCATTTACTGTTGTAACCTCTCGACTCAGCTCTGGAAGACAGTACCCGTCAGTCATCTTACACACTACAGTACCATCAATTCTTCTGTGTTTGTGGCTGTATAGCTCCAGGGCTTATCTGCTAGAGCTCTTTAAAACCTACTTGAACTGTAGGCCATTATTAGTAAGGGCCTTTGCACACGAAGTTTTTTTAACGCGCTAATGACGCGGGTAGAACGCAATTAGTACGCATAGCGAACACAAACTATTTGGTCTGAACTATCTGCTAATACGTGTTGATAACAGGCTAATTGGGACAAACAGAGACCTTATTGGTGAGGTTCTTCGTAAAGGTCAGGTGCGTAGTACTCGCAACCGACGTGTGTGTTTGACAACACGTGGGTAAGAATGAAGCAGCAAAAGATGTGTGTCTTCATCGTGGCAGATAGCGCTTTGTAGTGCCTCCCCCTATGGGGAAAGGGCTAAGTTTATGGATATTTATTATTATAACATTGTTTGCGGCGGGACACTGTTCTCTGAGATACAGGGACTCCTAATTTAGAGACCAGGGTTTCAACGTGTGGTGCCCTAGTCAAAGCCTCTTGTCTATGTACAGTTACTGTTATAAATCTAACGATATTATAAGTAAACAGGTGTAGATAGGTTATAAGCGCTCAGCAAGCGACACGTTAAAATGTAGCTAACTAGCCACACGCGTCCGTTAGTGTGCCGTTTTGGAGATCGAATATTGTTTAGGTAACCTATCTACACCTTTTTGCTTATAATATCATTGTATAAATCCTAGTTTATTTAGGCTTTAGTTCAATAAATATGTATTTTTTTTATATTACAAGCTTATCACAACGCGCGTCATCGGCGCGGTAAAAAACGTTGTGAGCAAGGTCCTAAGATGCTATTGCGTTGTATTGTGTGATGGCAAATATAAAATGTTAATTAACTTCGTAGTCAATTAAAAAGCGAAGAGAAAAAGCTTTTAATTATTCGTGGAAAGATACAGCTTGATTGATTGGACATTGCGTGTTGATGAGAGACACAATTTCTTTACTTTTTTCAATTATTATTTTTTTGTTTTGGATTAAAAAGGTTACTAGCAAATGTGGGTTGTACATTACTTCTCTTCTGGCTGGCCTTTATTCAGGTCAGGGAATCAGCATTGCCATTCAACGTGGCAATGCGGCTAGTCTTTTGGGCACGTTCCCCGTTGACAGCGATGCGGATGAATCTTTTGATGCCGTATAATTATTTTACTTTTCTTTTTGTTTTTATTATGTATGTACTGAAAAGATTAATTTCTTGCTACTAAAGTAAATAAACTTATACAGGGTGTAACGGAAAGGGTATATACATCCGAAGGGCACGGATTCTCTTGGTGATAAGAAACGACATGGCAACGTTTTTATACATATACATACATAATTGTAAAGTTGAGCCCGCCCGCGCCGTCGCGCCTTCGTCGGTTAGGCAGAGCCCGATAGGTCTGTACTAGGGGCGCAGAACCCGAGATAGATATACTTGAACCTTGCCGGACAGGATTATGACCCTCATAGTGCGGTGACACGTTTGTTATGATTTTGCATTTAATAAACTATCGATATTAAATAATATCGTGAAGTTTCAAAGTTGTTAGTAGGAAGCTGAAATTTTGAGGAAAGACTCGTTATTAAACACTCTATTCACCCTGTTTGTATGTATATACCCTTTCCGTTACACCCTGTATATACCAAAAAAAAAACGTAAACGTAAAAATAAAAAAAAACGACAAAAGTTTCAATGCTTGGAGGTACACTCATGGTCAGTGTGCCTGCCTAGGTATATCACGAAAGCTTGAAGTAAAACTTGACGTCAATACGCACGATTTTAAAATTATCGTCACGTGTTTGAATGAGCGCCAGGAGGTAATTACGTGTTTGGGCTATTGTTGGTAATTAAGATATCTCTGTCTATTTGATACTATTTTGAATGAAAATAGGAGGGCACTTGTACCCCTTCTACTCCAGGGCCGTAACGACCACTGACACAGTACGACGTATTTCTGTTTAAGTTTGAAAAAAACAACAATTATATAAATAAATTATATTTCGGGAAGTGTGCATCGAAATTACGGCGTTCCAGCATCAGACCACAAGATGTACGCCGCTGCGCCACAGGTACAGACTCCAGCACGTCAAATTACCCCAATATGTCAAATTTCTTTGATCGTTTTTCAACTTTATGGCAAACAGAATAAGGTTCCCATTCAATTGGGAAAATTTGACACATTGGGGTAACTTGATGTGCTGGCGTCTGTACATCACGGACTTCCCACCCATATGTAGGTACCTACTAAACGTTTTGGGAACACATTAATTGTGCGTATAACTATGAAGTGCAATTCCCTGCCGGAGTTGGTGTTCCCTGATAACTACAACCTAAGAGTGAATAGGTTACTTCTAGGTAAGCATGCTTCATCTTTTAATATTTGTAAATGTGAGAGTACCATGTATCTATCCACATAATTATGTACTTATCTACTAAAAAGCATAGTATGTTATTTTTTTATTTTTTTTATTTTACTTTGTTTATTCTAGGTACATCGTATACACATAATATAATGTATTTTTTATTGTATACAAATATTGTAAAAACTATTTTAAAAGAGAAAGTATGGAGTTTCTTGCCCATTCTTCTCCATACGAAACTACCTTTTGGAAGGGGCAACTAGAATCATTATATTTTATTTAACTTGTAAGTTTAACGTTCAAAAGTGCCTTTTAAATGGCCTAATTGAAATAAATGATTTGACTTTGACTTTCATCATCGATAACAGCATCGCTTACCATCAGGTGAGATAGTGGTCAAACGCAAGCCGATCAATAACAATTAAAAAAAAAATGTATTTCTGTTCGGTAGCTTTTAAAAGCCCAGGTAATATTCAACGCTCTTACTTCATCTCCGCATCAGATTTCGCCAACATCCAGACGACAGATCCCGGGTTGCGGCGGGAACCGAGAGCCATGAGTTGTGACAGCTTGGCTCCAGGTGGCAAGGTTGGTCTGCGCGGCACCTGGCCGGTCCAGGTCGAGATGGCCAGCATTTCTGGACACTCCTTCACCAAGTGTTTCTGAGTCGCCATGCATTTTCCTGAAGCGTCCTGTTGGAGAAAAAGGCTATGTTAACGAAGGTAAAGAATCATCTCCACAACTTTTTTCGCGGTTAAACTGGCTGTTACCACTTTCAGGCTTCGACTATCCGTAACGACTAACGAATACTTCAAATCTTCAAATCATAGTCGGGACCTTCGGCTTTATCTGTAATTAATGGTGGCCCATCTACCGACCGACCGTGGCGAACCCTACTACTGTTCATATACCCGACAAGGTCCACAATGATCACTTCTGGAAGACAGATTGTCAGACTCTTCCGCTCTCCTACATAGAGACGTCCACAACACTACTAACGTACACAAAAATTAAATTATGTTTTGTTCTAAAAATGTATTTGGTTTGATTTGATTCGAACAAACCTTTCTGTGAAACCTTCAACCTAAGTTCATATGTGGGAGCAATAAATACATTGAGTACTTAGCCACAAGCCTAGACAGACTTGTGGCTAAATAATACCAATCAAACAACCCTCACAAAATAAAATCTATTCCTGGCCTAGCAATACAGACACCACGTCTAGTTCAGGCCACAAATAGTCCAGATAATTATGTATGTATTACTTAAAATGATTTGTCTGTAATGTGCCTAATATCAAGGTGCGAAAATAAATATTTCTTATTATTATTGATTTACTTATAAAGAACACACGTAATAACACATTTTTCATGTTCATTGTAACACCAGATATTTCGTAAATGAATGTTCTGTGGTCCCTGCGGGGAACTAATACGTAGATGCGGTGAGGCTTTAATTACTACGCACGCTGCGGCAGCGCACACACCTGTGTGTGAAAACTTATTGGTTTTCTGAGTGGTGCGTATCTGGGTGATGCGTTTCTCGGTTGCGTGCGTATTGCGGTATGACTATGGAATGAGTTGCCAGTGTCCGTAAGATGGGCTCAAAATATCAGAAATCAGAAATATTTGAATGAATGAAGCAGGGACACTGGCAAGCAATAACATCTTCAAAAATATCCTTTTATAATGTTACAAATCGTGGCTTTGTCAAAATATGAAGTATGTATATTGTAGCTTTGCTTTGAAAAGTACGTCAAGCCTAGATAGCCTAGATCTACAAATGAAAGCCGGTACCAATGCTACCGGCTTTCATTTGTAGATCTTAGACAGTCGTCAGTGCTCCATAGATCGTAGTATTCAAAATAAATATAGTCTCGGTTGCTCGGTAACAATATATAGCTTTCTAATTGTGAACGAAGTTTTTGAGTTCTTCCTCTAGTTAGTTCCTCTTTGTAATATTGACATAAACATTTCAAACAATTTGATATGTTGTACTGACTACGGTTTACTTTGCTTAGAAGAAGTCGCTAGTTAGCTGCGCTTAATTCAAACGGATAAACAAAAAAAAAACAGTCGCTAGATAATGCTTGGAACATACAAAAATTTTTAGGGTTCCGTACACAAAGCGTAATTAAACGGGACCCTATTACTTATAATAATAATACATTTATTAGTACATAAAAAGATTTAACAACACGATAAATAGCGCATGAAAACATTGGATTGTACAAAAAACAGCTTTCCGAGCTCCTAAACTAGGGACGCTGTATCTTAGAAGTCGGAGATTTTGCGGTTTCAGTTTATAGAACACAACCGTGACTTTTCTAATACAGTGGTTGCTATCACAGCAAAAAGGATGAGTGATTGACTGATTGTGGTTGACTAAGAATAAGAATAGAATAAGAATAAGAATTGTTTATTTGCATAATACATACATTACAGTTTAAGTGAAGCCCTGACCCCTGAGCTAGATAAATAATATCTGTATTTCAGGAGTCAGTTTCTTCTTACTAAGACTACACTGTGCGTCTAACTTTCTGTCTGTCACCAGGCTGTAAGTATCTTATGAACAGAGATAGCTAAACAGTTGACTAATTTTAACAACAAATACAAAGAGACAGAACTCAATAAATATTTAGGTGGGTCCCGTACAACACATTTATCTATAATATGTTTGTATTTAGAAATACACAAATATGTTTATCAGCTGTTTAGTACCCATAACACAAGCTCTCAAGCTTAACTTGGGACTAAATGGCGTTGTGTGAAAAGTTGTGGAATATTTATAAAAAAAAACCATAAAGGTACGACGTTATTTGCTACGACCATACGGAACCCAACATACGCGAGTCTGCCTCGCACTTGCCGGTTCTTTTTTTTAACAAAGCTTTCATGCTTTCACAGTTTTCATAAATAATATTTTTCCAACCACTAGCGATGTTAATTCTGCAACTAAATCAATTAGTGTTGTGTTTATTACGATAGCGATTAAGTTCAATGAAACTGTTGTAACTGTTGTAAATATAGACAATGCAGTGAAAATTAATTGTTCACTCCGCTCTGTAAAACAAATATTTTGATTAATGAGACTATTATTGTGAAGTATATTACTGTTTTTGCTGCTGAAGCACTGCATCACGAGTTGTAGCTTTAGTCTTTAATTGAGAAAATGTGTTCTTGGAATGAAAATACGAAGAAACTGTTTTAAGAGCGGAGTAATTAGAGGGAAAAAATATTTAATTCCTTGATTGTAAATTAAACTAAGATATTCAGACTCGGTGAAAAACCCTCAAGGCTATTATTGCGTGCACCCGGCTCCGAACTCAGAGTCAAGCCTAAATGCACGTTAAGTAGTTTCAAAATGTTAAATGGCACTGCTGTTGGTAATATTTAAGATGGAGATACATCTGCCTGCTTTTTCCCAACTAAGCAACTGCACATGTAAGCGAGCACGTCCTTTAAGGCTTCTTT
The DNA here is from genome assembly GCA_921972225.1 of Euplexia lucipara. NCBI lineage: Eukaryota > Metazoa > Arthropoda > Insecta > Lepidoptera > Noctuidae > Euplexia > Euplexia lucipara. Next base: position 16,445,011 of record OV179161.1, on the reverse strand, counting down.
TTACGTGTAATAAGTTTACTTTTGCTTGATTTTAGTTAATGTTAATATCGGTCGCTGTATATGACTAGTATTTATGTATAATGGAGTGTGCTAGCTAATATTCTAATGATTGTATTTTTATACTTACATTTTTGAAACATATTAACCTGAAATTTAAGCATTCGTCTTCCCTAGGTAGCTTTCAGGGAATCTTTTCTTTTTATTAATGTTCTAGAAATTCATTTTAAATTTTAAAATCCAACTATCTGGAGATGACAGGAGCCAGGTGGTGGATTTGGTCAGTTTAAGATTGGTGCTCGTGACGGCAACAAGCCGGGTAAATCTCAGTGTTGGTGAATGGTGGACAGTTCCCTCTTCCTGGCAAAAGCTATGTCGCTGTAATACAAAAACTACGCATTAATTTCATCCCTGACGCCTCCAGAGGGTCGCCAAGCCGGCGATACCTATCCCTCCGAGAAACCTGAATATCGACAGAGAACTATAACACTCCTGTCTGGTGGTTCCTAAATTCTACGACCTATCCCTCCGAGGTCGGCCACTACAGAACCTAGACCCTGGACACGAAGACTCAAGACCGCCGAAGTACCCTTGGCTGCTCTCCATTTCACTTTCAGCTCCGTATTTTACCACTTCTCTGTCCAAGTTAGGGTGTAATAGCTCCAGCCATTTAGTTTTAGTTTAATAATAATATTATACTCCTGTCTTATTTCCTTGTTTAGGTACTAATTTTATTTAATCGTACTCTCCCCCAGATTGTAAGTTAGGTAGGTGTGTTTTTGTATGTCGTCGTTTTTCCGCGAACATTGTTTGTATGGCTTATGATCCCCCGGGGGCTCATAAGGACATTCGAGGAGTTAACCGTACTCTCCCCCAGATTGTAAGTTAGGTAGGTACCAGGAAAATGTAACGTTACAATATGTAGCAAACAATTTAATACCTTGGCAAAAATACCAGTGTTTTAAGATTAACCGACTGTCTGTCTGTCTTCCACAACACAGTAATGGAAAGTTCTACTCGCAATAAAAGTCCAAACGATCAATAGTACGAACAATAACCAACCGATTTAAAATGTCCAGCGCCAATATCCAACTTCACCGTTTAATTCTCTCTTAAAAGCCCATGTCTCGAGTACAATACATCTCGAGCCCATCATCGATCAGTCTCGAAAATTCGAACGAAATTTTCGCACAATTGTAACAAGAGTTTATTTGATGGGGGTTCTACGCACAATGTGCGAATTATAAGGGACTATCGAGAACGTGTCAAGCGTCGCACGCGCTGAATTCACAATTAGGGAGCGGGCAGAGAATCGCTTTAATTTTGAATAGACAGGCGTATTCTTGATTAACGGCCAGCAATCGGCGGGAAATATTAATGGGTCTCTGTTGGTCACAAGAGGTTTTATTAGATGGTAGAATTAAGAGTTCTGAATGGGAAAAAGTAGGGTGGTAACAAAGGATCTTAATGATGACTGCTGGGGAGTTTGTTCTCTACTACTTCCAAGCAAAACCACTAGGAAGTGGCGAAGTGCTGGTTTTTTGCAACTAATTTTTTACACTTTTTAATATTTTTGAAGTTATTCTTCTTTTGGCACGTTAGGGGAAAATGATGAGTTTTGGCGACAGATCTGGCAACCCCGTTGTTAGGGGCTCGTTGTTGTTTGGCTAGCGACGGGGCGGCTTGCGTGTTTCTTTTCTTATTTTCTTAATATTTATTTATTTATTTATTTATTTATTTATTTGCTCTCATGTACATCACACATTTTACAATAGGTACTGTCGGTTTTTGTACATGAACCCTGTCAGGGCACTGCAAAGCACAATGCCGGTTTGCTGTTGAGTTTATGAACATTAGTTAGATCGATATAATAAATAAATTAGGTCAAATCTTATAAATAGCACAATAGGATACAAAAAGAATATGTCTTAAAGTCATTATGATGTCCAGGTAATAGTTATAAACGCTACGGGTAGTTATTACGCATAAGGTCATTCATTTATCATAAGGTCATTTATTGTTTCCTACCTACTTATTTATAAGACTTTAGTGATCTAATCATTATACCCAATTGCACCTTTAACTGTATATCCCCGAGAGGACCCCGGTGTCCTCGCGCTACGTGTATTATGTTAGCACTAGAGAAAGTAGTGCTATGAGAAGTATTAACAATGAGAGTATTTCTTTACGATGCGCGCGCACACTGACACGAAAATCCTACACCTTGAAGTTAGCCATACTCAACATATTGACCGACCTTTTGGAAATAAACGAAATGTGACAGCAAAATGTACTTACATGAGTTGACATTGACACTAAATGCAAAGCAAAGTTGTAATTTTCTATAATACACTGCATGTGAAACAGAAAATTACAACTGTGCTTAAAACCTCTGAAGGTTTAGTGAAAAGATAAAAAAATTAAATAAATTTTTATCTTATTACGCCAAAGAAGTATAACTTCTTACGCGTGTACACATCAAGCTTTACATTTTCAGTTTACACTGACCTCGCGTTGAACGGATATCCTATACAATGCGAGATCAGCTTATACTGGAAATGTATAGCTAGATGTGTAGCCGCGTGTACATAAGTACATACATAGTTTTTTATGAAGTTGATTGTATTTATTGTTTTAAAATGCTACTTTATTACAGCACGTAAAATTCCGTCTAATGAAAATTCAAAAACGTTCAACAACGTTCAACGTTCTACAATCATTTTAATGTTCATTATCGTGAGAAAAAAAGAATCGATTGAAAAGATCATTTAAGAAAATTACACAAGAACTCAGCTAGTAGGAACTCACAACTCAGTTACTAAGGGTGCTTCTACACGGTGCAAGTAGCTGGCGCATATTGAGACATTTGCGCCGGTTGTATGTTTTATGGACCAGGTTATTAATGCGGGCATTATACATAATGCCCGGTCATTATGAATAATGTCTAGCTCTATCGGGCTAAGTGATTAATACTATCTTAACTTCATTATTTTATTTATCACATTGCACGGTCATTATTATATTGCTACTTAATAATTGGGCAATTTAATAATATTGCTAAATATGACGCGGTGTGAGGGCGGGGAGGGAAGCACGCAACTCAAATTGGAGGCTAGGTTAGTTTAGGTTAGAACTATGACCACGCAACGGTCAGATGCCCCTCTTTTGCAAAGCACGCATGCATGGTAGATTAGAACTTAAACTTGCTCGACTTTCCTTAGGTTTTAAATGCAAAAACTAGTAGATTCTTTATGTAGAAGTCCTCGATAATTAATCCAAATAATGAGTCTGATTATTTAAAAGGTTTAATATTTAGTTTATTTTAAGTTAAATGACAACGACAATAAAAAAATAGTAATAAAATATGATTGTATTACTCTGTCTAAATATATTTGGTTATTTGAATAATTCTTATCAAATAGCACTCTCATATTGGGCACTTTTCATAATGACCGGGCATTATGTATAATGCCCAATTTCTCACTTGGTCCATAACATACTCGTATGCATCGTAAAATTTATCGTTTAAAAACATGTGACTAGCGACTCGAGCACGTACCAAAGCGAGCCACCCGCGCAACTTACCCGCGAACTCTGTGGCGCGCGCGCGGGTCACTTGCGCATGTAGCTCTTGACCACGAGCAAATAACTTGTGCGTACTGCTTGCGCAAGTAGCCCAGGTCTTAACTTGCTCTAGTTATTTTCATTATGTAAAAGTACAAGCGAGTAACAAGAACATGTTTGCGCATATCACGCGTGTAACCCGCATCTTTAGTTGCTCCAGCTACATGCACCGTGTAGATGCACCCTAAGCAACATCCAACGTCACAAAACGTCAGACTTCATGCGTCACACACCATTCACTACGCCTGACCTTTTAACTTGACCCCACAGGAAATTACGAGAACCAACACCTAAGTAGAAGTACTAGGCTAACAGAATACTAGAGCTAGTCTCATTGGCTAACGAAGCTGACTAAGGAGGCTCGGGCAATAAGTTCGTATTACTAAGTTTTATTTCTACTTTCAATAATTTAAATTGCAACTTTACTTTTCATTTTTTATTTTCTTATACATACATACATACATGAACGTTGTGAGGAAACCGGCATGTCCTAGAACCAAAAATTCGAAGACATGTGACATCTACCAATTTGCACTGGGCTCGCGTGGTAGATTATGGCCCATATGCAAAATACGCGCTTTGACGCGGAGTTGCGGATACCAGCCCGTATCTTTATCTTTTATCTTACATCCGTAAACTCGCGCCTTTTGCCCGTGGGGGTAGGCAGAAACTACAGAGCGCCTTAGCTAAAGCTACGATTCTTAAATACTTCTTTTGCTTCGTTTGCATTCATACAGGTTGTCATACCTCACCAATAAAGTTTATGTTTGTCCTTCTAAGACGTCCCCTACCGGCGTTTCCGCCGTTACCTATCGTTAGTCGCCTTTCATTCATCCTTTCAACGTAAACAAACCATCTAAGCTTCTTAGTCTTATTTTCTTATGTTTAGCAAATATTTGCATAAATTGGAAAGTGTAGGTACTTGCATTGCATACTTATTACCTTTAAGGTCATAAATAATAAATAAATAAATATTCCAATTTTTTCACACAATGCCATTTAGTCCCAAGTTAAGCTTGAGAGCTTGGGTTTTGGATACTAAACCGCTGATAAACATACATAAATATTTCTAAAAAAAATATATAAATTAAACGCGTTTGGAGCCTCTTTTAAGGTAAACAATGCCTGTATTAGAAGGCTCCGCTCTTTAACATCATTGGCGTACAGTTATATTAGCTAGCATTAATCCAGAATACTATGACTGGCCAGTTGGTCTATTAGTTAGTGAACCTGACTGGTATGCCGGAGGTCGTGGGTTCAATTCCCACACAAGACAAATGTTTGTGTGATGAGCACGATCATTTATTCTATGTTTGGTTGTAATGTTTCTGTAATATGTATGTATGTATTAAGAAATATTTAAGTAAGTAACAAGACAAATGTTTGTGTGATGAGCACGATCATTTATTCTATGTTTGGTTGTAATGTTTCTGTAATATGTATGTATGTATTAAGAAATATTTAAGTAAGTACGTTTATCAGGTTGACTAGTACACATAGAACAAGCTCTGCTTAGTTTGGGACTAGATGGCGTTGTGTGAAAAGTGGAATCTATATATATATTAATGTTATGTTAGATTGTGTACGCTTCAAAAACTCAAAAAGTTCTGCACCGATCGAGCTGAAATTTTAGCATGATATATAATCCGCATCAAGGATGGTAGTTAACAAGCTAACTAGTGTGCAACCCACATTGATGGTAAACTTTAAAAGAAAAAAAAACAAGCATCACGTGATCGCCACAAAATCGTCATGAAACGTCAAAACATACCTATTAAAATATTTCGAGTATAAATGCCTTGTACGCCACTACGGGTTAAAAGGAACCATTTGTATGGCCTTTTAGCTGCCCAATCATATTGCTCTTTAGACAAAGCTCGTGTGGTTTCGGAAGCTCTCGGGTGTAATCGCAAATGGATTTGGATATAGAATGGTTTGTTTTTGAGCAGTCAAGCAATTACTTGGAGTCCAAGATCAAAGGTCCTATGTTTATGGTTTGAATAGGCATAAACGGTATTAAACAGATTGGCAATCGCATTACGGTATATCAGTTGAATACTGTTGCCTCTCGGAGTTTCTGATTTCTGTATCCCTTACTATGAGCTATGCTTATTATTCTATAGGAATATAAAGGCAAAGCTAGGTAGCCGCAGTGCAAAGGGCAGTGACGATGTCAGAGTACAGTCTATCTATAATATGCCCGTGACTAGAATCATTACAATAATAATCAGCACAACAAGTAAATTCGGCTGGGAAATCGATTAGTGCTAACAATCGATTACACTCGTACATGTATTTCGCGATCTGCTCGCCACTTCGCTGACCCCATGTCACATTTTTGTCCGATTCTATAGTTTGAGATACCTTAGATGTCAATTAATTTAAATTACACTCAATCGTGAGGTTGTGGGTTCGATTCCCACCCAGGACAAATGTTTGTGTGATCAGCACGATCATTTGTTCTGTATCTGGGTGTAATTGATCTATAATATGTATGTATTTAGATATATATAAGTATGTTTATGAGCTGTTTAGTACCCATATATAACACAAGCTCTCAAGCTTAACTTGGGACTAAAAAGCGTTGTGTGAAAAGTTGTGGAATTTCTTTTTTATTTATTTATTTCTTATTATTTTATTTAACCTAGTAGTTTAGTTCAGTTTACTGGTGATTTTTACAAAATAGTACTGCACTGGACATCCGTTGGAGCTGGCGGCGCGTGTCTCGTGCTCCCTCGTGCGCGACGCAGCTATTGTAGTTTGTTGCAAGTTTTTGTGGAGCTAGCAACTTAACTGGGTCAGTTAACTTCACAAAACATAAAACATAACATCACGCATGTAATTCCCAAAGGGTTAGGCTGAAGTGTACCTGTAGTTCACCGACATTTTGCCAGTTATATTAAGTCCTGTGTAATAGGGGGCGAGCCTGTTGTCATCAATAGGACACGAATCCAGACTGCCGGGCTGCTACTGAAAAAATCTAGATAGAATATCATCCGAGCTAGATGTGACCTACTTCACTAACACCTCAAACAAAAATAGAATCAACTCGTAAGTCAACTGGCGCGATGGCGTATAAGAAATTTCAGTGATTCGTCCCGAGTGTCCTTGAAATCGCGAGTTTCCACTCCACAAGTAATTTATGAGCAAGCCATCCACTCATTAGGGTACAGGTGGCGCCTCATCGCGGAGCTCTTGACAACTAATTTTGTTTTACTAACTAACTTTGATTGATTGACGCGGCCATGGTCTCGATCTATTGATTTTGGATTTAGTATTGTTATAAAACGACTAGCGGACGTCTCGCGGTTTCATCCGCCTGGTTTCCGTACCCGTGGGAATATGGGGATAAAAAGTAGCCATTGTCACCCGAGAATAGTTTAACCACCCAACGGTGTTTTTTTTTTTCAAATCGGTCCAGTAGTTTTTAAGTTAGTTCGTCACATACAAAAGTACAAATTATTCTTCTTTATCGAAATCAAAATCAAAAGTCATTTATTCAAATTAGGCTAAGGATCAGCACTTTTTGAACGTCGAAATTAAAAAAGACAGTCCCTCAATAAGCCGTCGGTGTAAGGTGTCGGTTTGGCGATTGAGAAGTCGTGAGTTACATCTCTACCCATTGCACTATTATTGTCTTAAACCCAGGGCCAATTCAACTTTAACGTATGTACCTAAGTTAAACTCGAAAAATAGCACTAGCAAAGAAGAAAAATTATCAAGTATGCGAACAAAAAGAAAAAATGATTACACGACGATTTTGTAGGTGGCGTTCTGTAGTATCTATGTAACCCTTTGCGAAAAAGCGTGGGTTTGTTTTTTTTATTCACCACGCTTGCTCAAGGCGGTTTGACGACTTCAGACTTATATTTAAGTAGTAGTATTGGGCACGCTGTCCCACCTATCGCGCACGAACAACTTATCCGAATTCCAACAGTATGAGGAGCGTGCCCAATTCTATACTACTGTTTTACTGTATGACCTAGTTTCCTCAGGATGTCAATGATTACATTATATGATACATTGATACATACATAATTTATCTATACTATTTATTTATAACACACATACATACAGCTATCATTACAGAATTTAATCCAATGCGATAGATGTAGACAAACATAATGTAAATATACAATAACATTCAATTCAATTACAATAAAATTTTATAGAGGTAAAATTTGTTTGTTTGTTTGTATGTAGGGGGTAATCTTCGGAACTAATGATCCAATTTTTAAAATTTTTGCACTGGTGGAAAGCTACACTATTCCCGAACGACATTGGCTACTTTTTATCCCTGTAATTTCACGGGAACAGGAACTACGCGGGTGGAACCGCGTGACGTCATGAGTTGTAGATAAATTACACCCAGAAAAACATATTGTGCTCATCCCTCAAACATTTATCTTAGGTGAGAAACGAACCTATGACCTCCAGTATACCAGTCACGGCCACTAACCACTAGAGCAATAGGCCGCTCAATAAATTAATTGTGCCTAACTAATTAATTTAAGCCTAAATGCTGCAGGATAGTTGTATTTTAAATTATAATGATAATAACGCTTATGTCAAGAACTCGTGCTAACACGGATAGCTTATAACGTTACTTAATAATTGAGCTATTGAATGAAAAAAGAATGAATCAAATCTGCTACTAGTGGTACGCCCCAGTTGGCGCAGTGGCTAATCAATTGGCTGCTGAGCTGCGAGTTTTGGGTTCGATTTTCACAAGGAACAAATATTTGTTCTGGTCTTCAGGTTGTTGTTACAGCTTTCATGTTTGTAGATATATTTAAAAAAATATATTGTCCTAAGATTTGCGCGTTCAAATAAACACACTCTTTGGCTTTAATTAAGATTTAAAATGCAAAAATATGTACATCTATTACACACCGGGAGTTGTCGTGTATTCCTTTTTGTCGTAAGTTCTTGATTCTCAAAGCAGACGAGCAAACCAAAATGAGCACACGTGCGTTGTAAATGCGAATTAACAAATGAAAATTCCTGTACAAAATTTTCTTTAATCCGACAAGGAATATCTTCAAACTTATGTAAAACAAAAAGTTGGAATTCTTTCTCGTCTTACAGAAAATGTTCTGTGAAATTCTGTGAAAATTAAGTGAAGTAAGCTGGCGTTGCATACTCATACTATGGATAATTATTTACATGTATTGTTTAACTAAACACATCCTCCTCCCATCCTTATGCCTTATTTACTTATTTTCCTTTCGTTATTTCAAAAAATCTTATTGTTTATATTATTTTGTTCTTTTAGTTGCTTACTCTATAACCGTATTTTGTGCTGTCTTGTTCGAGTTCAAAAAGAAACCGTTGCTTTCTTAATTAATTTATTTCTTTCTTGGTGTTTATTAATACCACCAAAAAAAATGATAAAAGGCGAAGTCGGTGATTCTGACAAAAATTAAATAAATTCAGCAAAGATAAAAGTGTCATAAAAGATTTTAATCTTAATTTCTTTTGTTTATAATACCTAGTACCTAGACTAACAGTTTTCGGGAAATTTATTGTTTCTTCTTTAACATAGTAAATAAATCAAAATATATTACAATTTTATAATATTTGACATTTTACACAAAACACCATCCGCCAACGCAGTCTTAAGTCCTTATGTTCGGCTCAGTTGCCAAAGAAGAAAAAAAAAAGTCCTTATGTGTTCAGGTATAAATAAACATCCTTAGGTATTTACTCAAATAGTGAAACATCGATTACATGGCAGTAGTTAAAAGTGTTTGTAAAAACCAAAAAACATCATTTACCACCTGACTGCACCAAGATTTTTAGGAAGAGATTTTAATAGAATAGTCCAGTTGGTTTTTTGTTAACAAAACCTAGACTCGACAACAAGTCCTAACCCAAGCGACCTCCACGGGAAGCCGCGAAAATATCCTAATTGGAAAACTTGAGGCTCACGAGGTATTCCCGTTCATGCAGCGTCATTGGACCCCTCGGCACAACTTGTGATTACACTCAAAGAATTTTAATGGCTTTTAATTAGATGCTTAAGGTCTGAAGGCCGGACAAGTACTTAAGTTTTAAAGTAATTTATGTATTTTTTGTGTCTTGTCGTTGGAACTCATTGTCTATTGCTTTGTTAATTACTATAATGGAGTGGTGTAGCAGCAGGAATCTGGCGCTTTGGCGAAAATGATCGCCGCAGGGTTCAATAAAAAGTGAAGCAAAGGTTGCAGAGAATAGGTGACCAATAATTAAAGTTTTTAGTCCCTTATCTAGATTACAAGAAAATATTCGACACGTATTTTTTCTTTTTTCACGTTATCAAAAAATAAACGGCGACACATCGAGTTACATATATCGATAAATGTCGCATGACGTCACTAGCTAGTACAGTTTGTGCTAGCTAATGACGTTACAAGCCCCCTGCACTCCTCAACTTTAATGCGCTTAATCTAAGCAGTTTTCTATCAATTTGAAGAAGATAAAAATATGTGTCGAATATTTTCTTGTTACCGTGATGTCAAATAGCCCATTATATGTAATATAATGAATGGTCCTCGGCACTGAGAGATCAATCAATATATTATTTTTTTTAAATCGGACCAGTCTTCTATGAGTTAATTCGTTACGCAAATACAAATCTTTCAGATCCCAGATACAGATTAATTATTTAAAAGGTTAGGTTAAGTTTAGGTGGTAATTAAATAATTTATCCTCATAATAAGACAATAAAAAGTATAGATACAAATTATAGTTTATTAAATGAACTTATAGGCGATATATGATTCGAATTGATAGGTTCGCTATCAAGCTATCACAAATAATACTAACCATAATAATACGTGAAAAATACCAAGAAGTGGCTCGGTTTATTTGCTGCCAAGTTTATTTAAAACCTAAGTATTTTGATAACTTCTTCACATTTAATTCGAATATCTCTTTATAGTCAGTCAACCTAAACTTTTGAGGAGCCCTTAGACACAAAAATATAACCATGACATCTCTATATTTGATGAACAAGGGTCCCACCTTCGCAGCTCGAGGGCAGTGTCTGAGAGCGCCAAGAGCGAGTGTCGAGTGTCGGAAATAGGGCCGACACCGCCCCTCTCGCCTTAACGAGCGTACGGCGTGTCGGGAAAGTTGAAGAGTTATTGCAATAAATTGGTTGAGACGCTACAGTCCTTGTTACGTTTATGGTTTAGATATATATCTTGGAATTTATATTTGTACTTAACTGGCGACCCCTCCCGGCTTTGCACGCGTGGCAACGTTTCTTGTTTTTAACCCACGATGCAAAAAGAAGGGTGTTATAAGTTTGACCGCTATGTGTGTGTGAGTGTCTGTATGTCTGTTTGTCTGTCTGCAACATAGCGTTTAAACGGGTGAACCTATTTAGATGCGATTTTTTTATTTAAGAGCAGGGTTTCTAGCAATGGCTCTTAAATGATAAATGATATTTATTTCTGTAAATGGGCTCATATAAACACTTTTACATGTAATTTTATTAAAAAAGAAGAGGTCGGTTTTTCGCTATCTCACTACTCTGAGAAGAAACACCGAAAGAAACTCAGAGGTCACAGTCTCTTTTAAAGTCCAGACATTATTGGTCAGATTATGTAAGAACCATGCAGATGTCTGATAATGGTCTTTGGAGGAAAGAACCACACATATACGAGTGGACCAGATTTTAGTTCTTAGATATGATTGATCAAAATCTGATCAGCCGTTTCAATGTTATCAGGTCTTTTGTGTTAGCTGCCGTTGCGATTTTAGACGTCTATTGAGTATTAACTTTACTTACAAACATATGTGTGAGTTAAAATTTAAAACTCCCTTGTCTGTTTTATTAACAAGCAAGATTATGATAATTTTAGTCTGATGCTGCAGCCAAGATATCTAGCACACTAATACACTCTTGAGAAAGTTATAGCAGGTATGTCGAGTTTGGATTCGTTCAGCATTTGATTCTACATATAATGCACCACTGATGGCAACAGGATGAGCTGATGCTACAGCCAGGCTATACAGCACACCAATAATAATAATATTGGTATTATTATTCATCTTCTTCATCACGCTCCGTTCCACACAGGTCGATATACATTACTCGACAAAGACTTTAAATCGCATTTGGTAGTGAATCGTGTTCGCAGTAGGTAGTGAAGTAGATATCGCATCCACAACGGAAAGATTACCGAGGAAATGTCCCGTGTAAACTGATTCTGAAATTGCGATGTGCAAGTCATAGGCGGTAGCGATTACTTTCTTTTTTTTTGAGAAGACCGTTTTTGCTGCACAGTCTTAGCACCGGTGGCTCCACGCCCACTAAATACTCGGTGCCGAAGAACAGCAGTTTGCTAATTCTTAGCGCATGTCCAACATGCTAAGAATTTCTTCTTTGTCGAGTTTGCATTTACTCACATACAGCAATAGTCAGACCCCAAACAAATAGTCATGTCAGACAATACAAGTATGTATTTTGTGCGGGAGCTTAACTCGCAACATGCAGCACAATGCCAATTGGTCAGCCTCTGCATTGATTGGATTTGAATGAGACAAGATTTAATTTTGTTTCTTGGCTGTACTTGAATAGAATATTCTTTATTGTACACCATAAAAATTTACAAACTATTTATTTTATTTTATTTATTGATTTTATATTTTTAGGAAAACTTACAGCTAGGCAGACATAATATTTAAAGTGATGACAAAATGATGGCCAATAACAAGTTGTCACTTGCAACAAATCAGAATTAATTAAATTAACACTACGGCAGCAGACAGTGTTAGATCTTATAAACTATAAAAAGCAAAGGCTATGTTACGCTATCGAAAAAGTTGTTACAAAGAGTATTTTTAAAATTGGACACACTTGTATTAAAGAGATCTTTAACAACTTCCTGGCAAGCTTCATTATAACATAAGTGAACTTGGGAGGGTACTTGTTACTTAACTTTGTGTAGTTACTGTGGACCTACATACTTTTAAGTGTTCACGGTATATAGAATGAAGGGACATCAACGCACAATGTGATTACTATCTGGACCCCCTAGTCTTATTTCTTAATTTCCTTCTGAAATAGTTACAAGAAGGTGACAAAACCTTAAAAATGCTCATCTTCTGTGGCTTTCTATCAGATTGCTCGACCGGAGAATCGAACTTATGTTCAGCAGCGGGCATTGCGACTACTTCACCATCAACACAGTTTTTTTTCGCTTCTAACGTCTTTGTAACAACCCATGTAGCTTCTTTAATAAGTTATTTTTCGTATATCAGTACTTCTAATAATACTATCTATCTTCTATATATATCTATACTCATAATATAAAGAGAAAAAAAAAATTGTTTGTTTTAAGAGATTTAACTCAAAAACGACTGAACCAATTTATAAAGTTCTTACCATTAGAAAGCTACAATTATCCCCGCGTGACATGAGCTATTTTTATTTTCTAAATTACCAGAGGGTCTAGGGAATGTCAAAGTTTAAAGGGAAAAGTACGAAATTCACGAGAAAGGAGGCGCGAACAAAGAACTAGTGTTCAATAAAGAGTTTTCTATTATTTTCTGAGGTCACATGATTTCACGTTATATCCTGCAGGCCTAGCCATATTAATACAAATTCGATTTCTATTCTATTGCGACAATAAAAAGAAAATGCGTATATGGAATCAGCTGTTTGTCAACTGTCGAGTGTACCGGTATTTCATTTTCAGCCATGTTACAAATTCTACTCGTTAACACTTGACAGTTGACAAACAGCTGATTCCATATACGCCATTTTTTTCTATTGTCGTCTTATCGACTACGATAATAGAAATAGAATTTGTAATATGGCTAGGCCTGCTGGGAACAAAGATATTCAATACCTATAGACCGGACATCACGATCAAAATTTTCGTCCGAAACTTGTGTCCTACCTGGACACAAGTCTATGAATTTTTTTAGTACGCTCCGCTGCCGCTCCAATATTCATATATTATTCTAGATGGCGTTACTGAGACATGGGATCAAAGTTTTTCTATGACATTTCCTTGACATTCCCAGTCTATAGTATTTTAAATCTCTTCGCCTGGAAACAATATTACCAAAGGCCGCTTAAGCGGTAACATTTTTTAAACTAAATCGCTTCCGCTGCTCCCTTAAACCGCCTCTTTCATGGAAGTTATTATAACTTTTGTCACAATAATCTCGGTGGCGGCGCGCCTGGACTTAACTCGTTTACCAAAGCGAATGAAGTGTGTGATTCTCTTACTTCCAAATACATTGACGCTTCACAGTAACGGACGCTGTTTGTTTTACCTGTAAAAACGTCAATGTTTATTGAATTGCGTTGTGTGAAACTGTCGTGAGTGTATAATTTAGCATGGCTGTTTGTTTATGAAGACGTTTTAGAATAGTTACGTGACATCGCGCTTGTATTTATTGAAAGGTTAAGCAGAAATGTATATATAGTACACCCACATTTTGATAGTTCTCTAACGAGTTATAACAAAGTTACTGTACTAGGTACTCAATAAGTCAGAACAAAAAAATAAATAAATAAATAAATAAATATTCCACAACTTTTTCACACAACGCCATTTAGTCCCAAGCAAAGCTAAGAGCTTGTGTTATGGGTACTAAACAGCTGATAAACATACTTATATATTTCTAAATACATACATATTAGAGATAAATTACACCCAGACACAGAACAAATGATCGTGCTCATCACACAAACATTTGTCCTGGGTGGTAGTCGAACCCACGACCTCCGGCTTGGCAGTCAGGGTCACTAGCTACTAGACCAACAGACCAGCCAGGTCAGTTAACTGTTCTCAGATTCAACGAATTGATGACTTATTCGTAATGTACAAGTTACATGTCATAAGGAAGCCTATTCCCATCAACTAGGTATCAGTCCAGACCCCACCCTCTACTTAATAATTCCAGATGGCACCTAGGCCCTTTACCTGATCCAGGAATCCAACCCAGGATCACATGCTTGGAAAAAAAACTTCTGGTCAAACACATCACAAATTTAACCAAAAAAAAAGAAATAGCGTCAGTAATTATTAAATCCATCTTGCACGAAAAATAAATACAAAAATGTTTATATAACTGAATACCAAAGATAAAATGTTTGTCTGAGGTTTTAACACAACACTAACCTTGTTATTATTTGTATGCTTTCGGGTAAAATGTAGCGAACTGACCATAAAATAACACCTTATTGTAATGACACCTACATTTACAAATAAATTTGATTTGATTTGATTTAATGATGCTAATTAAAAATAATTTGATGTTTGCAACTTAATCACGCCTATGCGCACCAGTTCTGAATGAAATTTTACCCTAGATTAGCATACAAAGTACTTTGATTCCCGGTTAAGTAAGCGCTAACACGCAGGCGGTGCCGCGAGCGTAGTTAGTCATTCATTATGTATTCAGCAATTATGAGGATAAACGAAAGATTGCCAATAAAGATAACTAGCGTCAGCCTGCCAATCCATTAGCGAATTTTATCGGTTTTTATCGTTTCACATTCAGTGATAAACCCGACCCAAATTCAAGTCTAAATGGCAATGAAAAACTTATTGGAATATGAAAAATATACTAAGATACTTAACCAATATATTTTACCCTCCAAATATTTTTACGACAAAAGTTCACAAATAAACATTTATCAACAACCTTCGAAGCGCAATAAAGACATCTATTAGCGTCACAAATAAATAAAAACAGCGTCAGCACCGAAAATAATCTCACTTTTACGAAAATAACATTGACAAACAGACTACGAAAATATCTATTCACATAAAAATGAGCTAAATTACGAAGTTGTAACCGAACCTAAGTTTATTTGGAGTTCGTTTCGTAACCGGCCTACGGCGCGTAGGCGACGGCGTAGCTGTCGGCGTAGCTCGTTCTACGCGGCTACGAGCCGATCGTAGAGGCGTTTTATCATATTCGGGTGACGTTTGTAAGCCCCCGATCTGTCGTAAGCCGTCCCCAATATTGGGGGTAAGGTCGGTAGAATGATGACGACATTTTCTACTTACATACAAATTACTCTGGTTTGACAATGTAGGGATAGTGACCTCGTTTTTGGGAAAATAGTATCCCTGAGGGATTTTTCAAGGACAAGGAGTTCAAGACTGACAATGTAACGTTATGTGTTATTACACGAGTATATATAAATTACTGTGAATGTTTTCTGTGTGTTACTTTTCTATTATGTCTAACGTTCTGATTTTTATTTTTATCAGACATATTTAGTACTTTTCTTCCTTAAGTATTCTTCGTTCGTCAAGTTATTGAGCTCTTTAAGTTCCGAGTTGAGCTCACAACTACTGACGCTAGTACGCTGGCTAGACAAGTTCACTTATCCATATGTAGGCCATCTCAGACACTAAGTAATATGCATGATTATCATATGATCTGACCAAATTAATTTAAATAATAATGGAATTTAAAAAATACTATGACCTCTGAAGTTTCTGCTTAGGGTAGTTATTAGAAAAACACTGACGTTACTAGTTTAAAAAATATTTCATTTGTATGCCGTTATAAAGTGTTTTTTTAAGCTGAAACGAGTTTACGTCAATAGTGCAATGTATGGGGATCGAACTCATGACCGCATGTTTTCCTGGCCGACGCCTTAACCATTGGGTTATTACTGCTGTAACAAATAATTATGTCTATTATTTATATTAACCAATTTACAAAAAAAAAAAATAGTTTATTTTTAACCCATAATTTGAAAGTGTTGATAAATTTGTGGGTACATATATTTCAGCATGCAGGGCGCAATACCCACAAGAAACAAAAAAAAAACAAAAAATGAGAAAGAAAAGAGAAAATTAAGAGTATTCTATTCCATTCTGTTCTAAGAAATATTATTTTCCATAAGTAAAACGTGCAACTAATACATAATGGCTTCTTGGCTTCTCAATATTAATTACTTCATACTTATGAATCTTACGTAATATGTTACCATGCATTTTCATTAAGCAATATTCCGTTACGTAAAGGAAAGCCGTCGTTAACGTGAAGGCTTCAAGGTAAATGCATTTCTTCTAGACATCCAAGAAAATTTAATAAACTTTCAATATCAAAGCACTGTGAAACGCCTTTTCTAAGACGTTACACTAACTATATAACACATTCTCTAAAGTGTTAGACTGAGGTATATCATTTATTTATTTATTTATTACACACATGGAGGAGGCCTTTACCCAAACTGGGGTTCTAGTAATAGAAGATTAACAAAACTAATTACCATTAATTTATTTAAGTCACTAACCAAGTGTGGTTAGTGACTTAAATAAATTCTAAGTCAAACTAGGCTGAGAATCAGCAAATCAAAAATACATAAAGACAGTCCCCCAAAAACGGCCCACCCTTCGCCACTTCCTAGTGTTTTTGCTGGGAAGAAGAAGTGGCGGAACAAACTCAGCGGAACGAACATACATCAGTTGTCTAGAATTCATAGCACAAGCTCTGCTTTGTTTTGGACTACATGGCGTTGTGACGTGTGAAAACTTAAACTCTAGTGATTTAATGGTTAGTGAACCATTAAATCACTAGAGTTTAAGTCTAAGCAATGTGTTACTAGGAACAAAGGCTCTTTTTTCTATATTATTACACACATACAATAAGTCCTCCATGTACAAAATAAATAAATTAATACTTAAATAAATAGTAATAACTAAATCTTTGACGTGAATAAAATAACCAATTTTGCAGTTGCTTCTGACGTCTGACCTGCCTCCCCTTTGGGGAATCTAGAAATAGGGTGATCTAATCTTGCCTATCTAGACGACGGACGTGGAAATAAATGTAGATTTAGGTAATCACAATGAGGCACTTATTGAAGGGTTGATTTTAGACTTTACTCCTACAAAATTATTTTTTCATTTTTTTGCACTTACCACAGCTATCATTACAGAATTGAATCCAATGCGATAGATGTAGACAAACATAATATAAATCATCTGCCCAGCTATTACCCAACAATTTTTAACCGACTTCAAAAAAAAGGAGTAGGTGGTTTTTATGCATTTTACTGGATTATTAGGGATTATTCGAAGATCAAAGATGGTTGACTGATAGAAAAATCTTTTTTTGTTTGAAAGGTTTTACTTTCTAGGTGGTCCCAAGTTTGGACAAGAGGCTTAGAGGAAGTTATCCTCGATGGTACAACTTTTTAAGACGACTAGTAAAAGGTACTTTGGTGATGTCACTCAGAAAGGTCAGATGCCCTGATTGCAAATGTAGTACTTGCAAAATGGTGGTTCCGAGATAAATGTGAAAAACACATTTTGTGATATCTAAAGAACAAGACAGTCTGAGTTTTATATACTTTTTGAAGAATACCAAAACAAACACGAGAATTATTTTTTATGTATACATTAGCCCTATGCGGTGTTATTTTTGCAAAAAACGTGAAAATCCCAAAAATATATAAAGATTAACAAAGATTAAAGATACCGGGCTGGTATCCGCAACTCTACGTCAAAGCGCGTATTTTGCGTTTGGGTTATAATCTACCACGCCGGCCCAGTGCGAATTGGTAGACGTCACATGTCTTCGAACTTTTTGGTTCTAGGAAAATATCAATTTAAAATATATATTTCTGCATTTACAGATAGCAGGGCAGTCAGGTGCGCAGTACTCTCAACCGGCATGCGTGTATGACCAGATGTATTAAGTGAACGAAGCAAAAGAACTGTGTAAGCATCGTCGCAAGTGGCGGTTTATGGCTTCTGTTTACCCCCATGAAAAGAGGCGGGAGTTTAAATCCACAAATTTTTAATTAGTACAAATACTTAAACGGCTTATTTTAGACGGTCTTCTCATAATGAGAATTTGTAAAGTATCAATAAATAATATTCATAAACAGCAAAGTTTTTAGCGTTTGTCTATTTCCCAAAAAGTCACCCTTAATTAATGTACAGGCTATTTATGACATAGTAGTATTCATTAATCGTCATCTCTCGCTCACGTTCGCGTGAATACACTTATGCATGCCCCACCTCCAACAGCTGTTTTCGTTATTTAAGTTTAACTAAATAATATTTAAAAAATATTTTTTTTCTTTTTTTTACGCAAATATGATCAGTAACAGGAACGGATACAGCCCAATTTTTGCACTAATTAAAAAATAGTGGTGTATATGTCTGTATTAACAAATTTTATATACCTGGAGGCTGTTATTTTTCAGTTTTGTAGTTGTTTTGCTTGAGTTTAGATTTCAATGTTAATACTTTTTTTTAAAATCTCGGTACTCGTATATTGGAGTGTGCAAGCTAACACGTGACAATCATTCCGAAATGTAATGTTTTACAAAGTGTATACACCTTAGTGCTATTTATTGAGCATTTCATTGTATAGATTCTTTGTATACCTAGTTCTTCAAACGAATCAGACAGATGTGTTGCTGGGGAGTTTGTTCCGCCACTTCATCTTCCCAGTAAAAACATTAGGAAGTGGCGAAGGGTGGCCGTTTTTGGGAGACTGTTTTTAAGTATTTTTTTTTGACGTTCAAAATGTGCTGATTCTCAGCCTAGTTTGAATAAAGACTTTTGATGATTTTGATCTTATTAGCTTCGTATGTGTTGATAATGTTATTTACTAATATAAACTCACTTACTTTTGTCAACATCTGCATGTCTAACTTAGTGATTCGAAATACTAGTTACTAGTGTAACTACTTATAGTAGTTATTAGCTATCGACTGCGCTGCGTTCGTATCCAACGCAATAAAAACATTTTCTGGTTTAAAAAAAATCTAATTTGGTATGAAATCATATTGGCAACCTTATAAAATAATACGTGCACACAAAACCAAAGAATGTAATACGAAACAAAATACAATTAACTGTAATACAATCTATGAGTAAATACAATAAAAAACACGCTAAGTAGAAAAAGTTTTACAGACAAGAAAAAGAATAAAAGAAAGAAAATAAAGAAGCCTCTCTTAGTATTGAAGTAAAGTAAGGTGGACTTGAGACGAAACAAAAAAATATTCTACAAACCATTATTAGATTTGTTGTAAGCTTATAGTTTGACAATAATGATAATAATAATCGTTTATTTCAGGCATTGGCACCCATAAAATTACATATCTACATAAAATTTAAAAATAAAACAAACAATAAACAAAGAAAGAAACAATAACCAAAAGAAAATAAAGTAAAATTACATTACGCTTCGCCAAGGAATATAATAACAGCCTCACGTTTCGATCGAAAGTTGAACAACGTTTGACGAGGTTGACGGTGACCATTCACCATTTAAGAATTCCAAGACTTTTGCGTGCCTCGGCGAGCACGTTAAGCCGTCAGTCCAGGCTGTCATTTGCAGATCTTTGACCGTCTGTTTAAATTGTTAGTTAGGAAAAGCCTAGCACTTTGCTGATGCTTTCGCAGGCGAGCATTTTGTACTTTAAAATCCCCTCCACTCCACCCCCTCTTAATTTTGAAAATAAACCTATGACACTCATAAATAATGTGGCTTTTTATTGGTGCAAAAATTTGCACAATCGGTTCTGTAGATCCAGAGAAAACCCTCTACAACGGCACAAACTCAGAAACTTTACCTCTTCATAACATTAGTATATAAGAATAGACATAGATAATAACTTGTCCATATCTTAGTTTAAGTTGTAGTTTTTTATTTCAGGTACCAAGGCCATCTTTCACATATAATTATAATGTATCTGATAAATTAGTAATCGTAGTACCTTTAGCAGTAGGGTGAATTTCCCAAATGACTTATTATTTTGTCTTCGGTGAAATTAGTATTTGAAAAAAGGAATATTTTTCTGAATTATTTTTTTTAGTATTCAATAGGTAGTTATTGGATTGTGGCAAAAATATAATTTGCCTAGGACTAATTACAAAGGTAGAAATAAATATATAAACCTCATTTTTTTTCAAATCGGTGCTGTCCCTCTACTTGTTTTATAAACAAAACAGCTTATACACTAATAAAAATAAGTAAGTTAAGTATATAACTTATTTTATTTCATAGAATATTAGTTTTGTTATTAATATATGGTATATTGTATTACATAATTAACGATTATTATTACTGAGAGGCACAAACGTACTTGTCCTGCAAAATGTTCTCATATCGCTGGACAAAAGTAATTTAAACCTAACTTTACATCGACGAGTCTGACAGCGTCACCACCCCAATTTTATTTCCCTCGTTAGTGTGCGCTAGTGCGCAGTCAGGACGAACGTGTGTCAAATCGCTGCAAATTCCTGCAAATAACATAAGTACCCCATTTCAGTTGCTCCCGGACAATTATTTTATATTATCGGTGGTTGCATTTTTCTAGTGTAATGTTTTATTATTGTTGTTTGGTTCTAACAGAGGTAGTAAGTGAATTAGCTTCATTCTCTGTTATTGAATTTATCCTAGATATTATGCATTTTTTCAAATTTTCTGTCAAAGTGTGTTATTTCTCACGTCGCTGTTCTCACATCGCTGTAATCGGTGGTCTTTATTACCACCGATGTGATAATTTACACCGAAATGATAAGAAAAAATCAATCGGTGTCTTATATCTAATATCTGTGTCTTGATTCATGATCAACGCACAGTTTTGTCACATCGGTGGATTACTCTATCATATCGGTAGATCATTTTATCATCTCGGTGAGTTGTTTTATCATATCGGTAGATCCCGTGTCATTTCGTTAAGTATACAAAGAAACTATGGAATATACAAACATACATACAGACACATACATTATATACATACATATATACCTACATACTAACATTCATACATCCATACATACATACTTACCTACATAGACTGCCAAAATCATTACCACGATACCACTGGGTAGTAGGAGATGTATAAATGTATCATTAGGGGAGGTCTGTATTCGGTAATGTACGTCTATAGGCAGAGATGATGATGGTGAGATGGAGCAATTGAACGCATTAAAGGTTTCTCTAGAAAATATTTTCTAGTTAAAAAAATAGTAAGTAGGTACATAATAATCAATAGCAAAATAATAAATAGATGAAAAGAAAACATAATAATAGCTTAATTTTGTTTAAGAATGCCGATGCCGAAACTAAAAGAGGAGGGGAAAAAAGAGAGAAAGAAAAAGAAAAGCTAAAATCAAAAGCTGAACGTTTAGCTAGACGAAAGGCAGCCGGACTTATTCCGACCCGAAGCCAAATGACTGCACATGCACGTCACATTGCACAAAAAAAAACAAATGTTGTTGAAACAACCAAACAAGTGTTTCAGTGACCAATGATGTAACAGAATCGCTACCGAAAAATCGAGATAATAAGCCTAGTATTTCTCAAGAACCAATAAGACCTCATAGCCCACGGCTATTAGATTATCATATCGCTGAATATGTACATCATTTCAGTGGATAAACTTATCATATCGGTGTACAGAAAAAGTAATCGGTGCCTGTTTGTCAAATCGGTGGAAACCAGAATTCAAACTAAATTTTCTCCTTAGTCTTAAATGATAGGTTGATGATGAACTTTAATTATTTTATAATTAATATAACAACTATGTACATCACATGAATGCAATAAACAGTTTGAGTTTGAGTTTGATATTAAATTTGGGGATATTTGACATCCTTAAGATTACATAAAACCTGAAAAATATACAAAAAAACATAATTGAAAAAGTTCACCGATATGATAAAAAAATGGCATTTGTTGAAATTCACCCAGTAATAAAGTAAAATATTCTAAAAGATGAATTTATTTATTTTTTATTGACTATTGTTTAGCATAATGTAATAAACTGTAATAATAATGTTAATTAGAATCGATGTAATCCTAAGATTCCTTTAACCTATTCTGTTTTTTACACGTGAGAACCTGTAATTGGTTTTGTGTTGCTTATTTTATTGTTAACCACCTGTTACAGCTGTTAGTTCTCCTTTCAAGAAATAAATATGTCGGCGTCAGCGATGGCTGAGCGCTGACCTGACACCGATGGGGGTTTCGTAGTACCAAGTTCATAACGTAGAATAACAATCTTCATTGCAAAATAACCTCACTTAACATTTGTAATCACAAAAAATAACTCAAGTAGGTAGGTAACTGATAGTTTCGTATTTCGTACTGGATGTGTGTCTTCGTAGGTGCCTCAAATCAATCTGAGCTCTGCGCAGCTCCCACGCACCAGCACAGCTCTGTCCACGTGACATTACCGAAAACACATTCGCGCCATTTTCAAATGACAAGTAACGTCACGCTGGTCACCATAGACTCCGTACTAAGTTAATCAACTTCGCAACTTATTATTTAAGAATATCGCTTTCCACGACAAATACGAGTAAAACATTGTTATTTAATAATTGTATATACAAAAATTTGCATTGCCCTTAAAGGCATGTGCATGTTTAAATACTGTATCATGAAATATTAATGCATGTCTAATATCCAGTACTTTACATGTCAGCAAATAAATAAATATTAAAAAAAAAACAGTTTAAAAGAGTAGTATGGAGCTTCTTGCCCACTCTTCCCCATACGAAACAACCTTTATGGAAGAGGCAACCAGAATCATTTAACATTTTATTCATTTATTTATTACTTGAAGCACACTAATGTATAGACGTGGATGTAACTTGGAAGTTTGACACTTGACAATTTTGTAATCCAATCCAGAGATGAACTTTTATAATCAAACAAAAAACAACGTTTTTGTTGAACGTTCGTAATCATTAGTAAATAATATAATTCAATAATCTTATTGAAACTGTCCATTGATAAAAAAGTCCCTCGAGAAAAAGAAGAAAATAAGGAACACGCAATATTGATATCTAATCTATGATACGGTGCCCTAATGCCTTACCGTACATTTTTATAGCAGTAATATTTGTTGTACTAGTAATAACTACACCCCACTTTTGTTGTATGAGTATAACTTTCTTACTCAGTCGACAAACAAGATTTTTTATTAATGTTATTTAGATATCACCAATTCGGCAAGAAACTTCGCTCGAGACGAGATAAAGAAATTCATATTTAATAAAGACTTCGTGATACAAAGTCGTTAGTGTAAATTAAACTCTATAAATGAGCTTATAAGGTTACCTTTTCATTGGGTTGCGAAGGAGAAAGGCTCTTTTATAGTGCTCGCTGATTCGAGTTTCTCAACACGGTAACGTCGAAAAGTTTTATTTTATTGAAATACTTATACGCAGTTGCTTGGAGTACATGCATTTTTGGATACTAAACTTTGTCATATCAACTTGGGAACTTTGTTAGATAAATGGCCATAATCACCTCGTTAAGCGGACGAATCAGGGTTATTTAAGTATACTAGCTGCAGCGGCAAACTTTGTTTCGCCGTAGAATCAATTTACGCTGTATTACCACCTTAGTTTTAGCATAAGACTTTCAGGTTATTGTTGAACTATCTACATTATTATTATTTTTGAGACAAAAAGATAGCCTATGTCTGTGTCAAAATTCATTACGATCCGTTCAGCCGTTTAGTTGTAATAAGCCGACAAACAAACAGAGTGACTTTCGTTTTTATAATATGAGTAGTAATATAGATAGTATCAAATTGGGTCGTATCTTTATACAGGCTGGGATCATTGACACACACTTAAGTACATCATTTTAAACCCCCATTTTCAATTACTTTTTCCAAATTGAAAAAAGTAATGAATTCACTTCTACCTTTTAAAATAGAATCTCTTATATTATTAGATCATTAGATAATTAAATAAATAAATAATTAAAGACGATGAAAAGTTTTAATCCTAGGGGGTCCAAAAATCAAGTACTAAACTAATTAAACGGTGCCTAAATTAAAAATTGTCAAAGATTACATGAAACAGTCCCTCAAAACCCCCACCCTTTACCACTTTGTGGTAGAAGAACTGGTGGAACAAACTCCCTAGCAACACGTCTGTCTGATATAAAATGCCTCAGTAAATAAGGTTGTAATAAAATGCCTCAGTAAATAAGGTTGTACGGCAATTCCCTGTATGTTTAACGATGAAAATAATAATTTACAAACTTCCAAACGTCTCATGTTTCCTCCCAACTCTCGTTAAGTAAGAAGAAACAACAACACAATATATATTTTTTTCTTCATCAACAAGATATTTGAACTTGAATATCGCAAAACAATCAAGTTCAAAAGCCAATGGACTGGATAACTTTTAATATTTACTTAAAACGTTAAATACATAAGAGGATCACGCTATTTCGATTTAACTATGTTATTTCCTGAACTAATAAAGTTTATAAACTTGGACCCTTCGTCTATACCATAACATTGAGTAAGAGGGTGGTATGATTTCAAGATTTTTGGTTGAGAGTAGATACTGCTAGGCGCTACAAGGATACTTCTGATTTCAGAAAGCTGCTTGATTTTAGTGACTGTTTTGCCTACATTACAAAACAACATGCCTGTAATACAGTGGTAGGCAAATATGTTTCGGTAATACACCCACATTTTGCTAGTTTCCCAGGGGGCAAACCTTTTGCCTGTTACTGAGAAATTCTAGATGGAAATACTCAATAACAATTTGCGCAACCCTGGATTCGAAATCGGTCCCGATTTCATGATACGCAATAGCGCTTACAACAACTAGCCTCACGAGACAGCCAGCAATTTTTATAATAATTTTAATAGTTAATAATAATAATATAAATTTACAGTAAAAATGTTAAATAGCTTTCTCTATCGCATAAGATTAGCCTGTTAAGATAGATGTAAGTAAGGTTGTAAGGTTATTGTAGCACAAGTTTTTCGCAGTGCCACCATGTCGGACGGTTGCTAGGACAAGATCCCCAATACCGCAAGCCCTCGCCGCACTTAATGCCCTCCTGGACACCAGACCGGAATGTGATGTGTTTGCGGATGAATGGAAGGTGATTTTGTCGGTATGTCTGAAGTACTGGGAGGAGAATGCTTGCCTGAGAAATTAGTTTTGAAGATTTATTTAATTTTATTTTACATTAATTTTACAATGCGTGTTTTGTTGTTTTACTGTCGATTTACTGTAATTGGTTTCTTTTTACCGTAGTAAATAAGTAAATAAATAAAAATAACAATACCAGTCTACTCAAAGCAAAAGCACTGCTTTGTGGAGTAGATGACGCTGTGGGTGATTTGCAGAATATATATTTTATAATGTCCCACAGCAAGGCAAAGGTTTTTTATCATACAGAGAAAACACGATCACTGATCACCACGCTTGCTCAAGACGGAGCGATTTCATACTTAATTTAACTAATGTCTAGGTTTCCTTCCACTGAAGTCAATGTTTAGAATAAACTTAGATAAGTACTACTTAAGAATTGAAAAAGTCACATTAGTACTTCCTCGATAGATTTGTCGTATAGATGTTAAAAGTATTAGGAAGTATACAAAGTTTATTCAACTAAACACTTCCATTTCTCAAAGCCTGCAGATGAAATTGTCTGTTGGAAATACAACAAAAGTTTGGAGCAGTTGTCCCAAGAATAAGTGATGCAAACAATTGAATAAGGTACGGCCGCGTGGGGCCCGCGTGGGGCCCACGTCGCGCCTCCCCTGATTGTTACCGAACTCGACATGTGAATAGAGCGTCCCTTCGCTCAGCGTACATACCATTGAGCTAGCGCAAGACATGGGAGATGACGATGAAAGTAAATTGTTCGTATAGGACTTTTTCGGCTGTAGAACGTTTCTTGAAGGTATAAGTCTGAGGTGGGCCGCAGACTGCAAACTACACGGGTTGAATCACTATGAAATTGAGGCCTGTAGTTGAAGTGTTGCCGCGCTCACGCTATTTTGGTGTGTATTTTTTTTATTTTTTTATTATATTATTATTTAGTTATTCAATATTTTCTTGATTTGTTAAATAATAATCCGTGATTTTAATATTTGAAAATGTGAGAGTACCATGTATCTATCCACATAATTATGTACTTATCTACTAAAATGCTCAATCTATCTTAGCATAGTATGTTATTTTTTATTTGTTTTTTTATTTTACTTTGTTTATTCTAGGTACATCGTATTCACATATATAATGTATTTTTTATTGTATACAAATATTGTAAAAACTATTTTAAAAGAGTAAGTATGGAGTTTCTTGCCCTTTCTTCTCCATACGAAACTACCTTTTGGAAGGGGCAACTAGAATCATTATATTTTATTTAACTTGTAAGTTTAACGTTCAAAAGTGCCTTTTAAATGGCCTAATTAAAATAAATGATTTGACTTTGACTTTTGACTTTGCTCGGAATCAATTCCTTCGATTCATAAAAACTCGTGCAGTTTACGATCTGCGGCCCATCCCTGACTTGTACCTTTACACCGCACGTTCTAGGAACTATTTTCAGTCTCTTCACCTAAAATCAACTAAAGAAGCAGAAATTTAAACTCAAGACTGTTTTGGGGTTTTTGCTCCATTTAAATACACTTTATCTGTTTTAAGAAAATTTTACCATACCGTTACTATGGACTCCACGAGAGTGGCTCGACCTAGTGTGGAGTTCATAAGTAAAATTCCTTTGCGTCTTATTTTTATAAACCTAATCAGATGAACTTATACTGAGGAATCGTAAACACTGTTTTGGCAAATAAAAATACTATTATTTTTTATCTTGTTAAGTGATGGCCTGAACACAGGTTTTATTAACCTAGTTCAAGAAAGTCGCTAATTATATATAGTTCTAGGTTTAAAATATTTTTTCCATAAGTCCTGATTGTTCAGTTAGTTAATATACTCATATGTAGTTTGTTGGGTACTAGAATAATGATCTATTTAAGATTTATTTTGTGGCCTTTATATGTAACTGGGTATATTGTGTAAAATTATTTAATAAAGATTATAATCGATTTGATTTGTTTACGTAAACTCATTTTTTTATTTGAAAGCAGGGTTTCTTGCGATGGTTCTTAGACATAATTCATCAAAATCGGTTCAGCCGTTTCAAGGTTATCAGCTCTTTTGTGTTAGCTACCGTTGCGACTTAAGACGTCTATGGGTACTAACTTTACTTGAAAACATATGTGTGTCTTAAAATTTCAAACATCCATGTGTGTAATATTAATAAGCAACATTATGGTGTATTTGGTCTGATGCAGCCAGGTTATTTAGCAGACTAATACACTCTTGGGAAAATAACAGCAGATACATCGTGTTTGGATTCATTTTAACCAGCATTTGATTCTGCACACAATGCCCTGATGGCAGGATGAGCTGATGCTGCAGCCAGGCTATCGAGCACACCAATAGGTAGACTGTTGACCAAATAATTTAATAGCAGAAATGTCGTGTTTGGATTCATTTCAACCAGCATTTAATTCTAAACACAATGCACTGATGGCAACAGGATGAGCTGATGTATATTGTGTAAAATAATTAATAAAGATTATATTTGATTTGATTTGTTTACGTAAACTCAAATTTAATGTACATTAAAATAATAAATCTGAGTAAAAAGTACTGAGGTTGCCGCTTCAACACAACACGAGGTATATATTGCAACACTACCAAACATAAGCTCCAAGCGCGTGACGTGACCGCTACATTGTAACCTACAGTGCAGTTAGTCTATTTTGTTAAAGTAACTGTAGAAAAAAGGCGAAGTTAGGGTGAATTGAGCTGTCATTCCATACATCATTATGAATTGACAACACTTCAAAATTGAAATGACCCTAAAACAAAAATAAAGTTTCTTCATTTTTGTATGCTGAGTTGATAATAATAATATTGATAATAATAATAATAATACGCCCCCTAAACAACCACACGTCCTGATTGACCATCTAATCACGTGGGGGGCGGACACACGAATGAGAAATTACTGGCGTGGCTAACGTGGCTCTGGAAACCCATTCAACATGGAGACTCGTTCAAAGAGAAAACGTATAGGACCGCTGCCCGGGGGCGATCGCCGGGGCACACCTGGAGCTGACGCTAGGTGTCTCAGCATTTTTTTTTTTTTTTTTTTTAATATTACAAACTAGTGCTTGACTGCAATCCCACCTGATGGTAAGCAGTGATGCAATCAGTGATGGTGAAGTGCACTAGTTTGTTAAGAGCCTATTCACTCTAGCCTTGAAGACACCTAAATTATAATCGGACGGGAAGACCGCAGCAGGCAAGTTGTTCCAGTCCTTCGATGTACGCGGTATAAACGACGAAGCGAAACGCTTTGTCCTAATCGTGGGAGTGCCAACGATGTAAGGGTGGACACTCGCCGTACGCCGGGTTGTCCGATGGATGATGCGCATGCGAACCGTCAGCGGTGAGGAGTTGAGCAGGCGGACTCCCACCGACAAAGATACTACAGCCGAAATCTTTGACGATGGTGACAGACTGACAAACAGGACAGACACCCCTGTAGAACCATTCAGTCCAAGTACAGACTCGTACTCACCCTCAAGAAGGTCATCAACATCTATACCATCGTCATCATCCATATCATCTTCACCACTCATACCATCGTCACCCCCCATTTCTAGTTTAAATTCAGTTTTACCCACACCGGCCTTGAATGTTGCGCGGGAGGCATCTACCTTCTTACCCGCGTCCACCAAGGCTGGCAAAACAAGAGTTCGCATGAGATGGAGCAAAGAAGTTAACCTATTCATCATGCGGACATACTTCCACGTCACTAAATTAGAAACCGATATGACCACCTATAGACAACAAATGCATGAACTTTTCACCCGACAATACCCTGAGATAACTGTTTCAGAACAAAGAATCTCAGACCAAAAAAGGGCTATAGTTAGAAATAAACTTTTACCTACAGAATTAATAGAGCAATTAAAAGAAGAGACACGAATACACCTACAAGAAATTGAAAATAATACAGATATTAACATTACTCCACTAGCGCAAAATACAATCGAAAGTGCTCAAGCACAACCACACACCCAATTAATACCTTGTAGTCACTCTCAACCATACAATTCACAAGCTTACACGCAAACATCTCATACATCTACACAAACCGAATCTATAACTCTAACGCTAGAAAATGACATTGAAACCTTCGTCGTCACGGGTCAAAACCTGACAACAGACTTGTATATTCAAGAAATACACAATAAATTTAGAACAGCTCTAGCACATTACTCTGGAATGGACCCAACAGTCCGTCCAAAATTACCAAAACTTCGATATAACCCTAATTTGTTTCGTTTAGTCAACTTATTTAACGAAAGTATACTAGATCAATTTATTACTGATGACACTCTACTTATAGATATCCACACACTTATTTATTGCACAGCTGTAGTTATATCAGAAGAACTCAATTTTAAAATTACGGAAAACTCTAATAACGCCAGGCCTAAACAAAACCTCAAACCAGCATGGCAACAGAGACTAGAAAACGACATAGAAAAACTCAGAGCGGACTGCGGTAGACTTACACAATACATCAACAACGTTAGATCAAGTAAAGTAGTTAGAAGAGTAGAAGCGATATTCAGAAGCAGTTTAACGCACATCCGACACGAAAACACTAACAGAAAACCAGAGGAATTCTTAGACACCCTAAAACAAAAATTAGCACTTAAAGTACATAGACTAAGAAGATATAAAAAAGCACAACAGCGCAAAACAGATAACGCCATATTCGCCACTAACGAAAAAATATTTTATCGAAATCTGCAAAAACCAGACACTGACAATGGCACAAATAATGATAATAGCACAGATACACTTAATCAACTTACAAAAGATCAACTTGAAACATATTGGTCTAGCATTTGGGAAGAACAAATTCAACACAATAACAAAGCAACGTGGATAACAGACGAAGAAACAAAATGGCAAGCACTAGAAGAAATGGAATTTGTAGAGATAACAGAAACCGATATCACACACATAACAGGCAGATTACATAATTGGAAATCTCCTGGCATAGACAAAATACACAATTTTTGGTACAAAAAGTTAACTTCACTGTACAAACCAATAGCAAAAAATTTAACAAAAGTAATCTTAGGACAGCAAAACATACCCGAATTTATTGCAACAGGGATAACATACATGCTACCTAAAACTAAAAATTCACCACAGCCGTCCCAATACAGACCAATCACATGTTTACCCACGATATATAAAATTTTAACGTCAGCAATCACAACAAAAATCAACGCACATATTGAACACCACAATATAATGGCGGAGGAGCAGAAAGGATGCAGGCGGGGTCACATGGGATGCAAAGAACAGTTAATAATTGATTCTACTATTCATAAACATGCCACAACAAAAAATAGAAATCTACATTGTACCTACATCGACTATAAAAAAGCTTTTGATAGTGTCCCACATTCCTGGTTGATACAAGTCCTAAAAATTTATAAAATAAACTCAAAAATAATAGCTTTCTTGCAAAATATAATGCCACAATGGAAAACTACACTTCTACTTAATTGCAATCACAATAATATTACAACGCGCCAAATATCTATCAAGAAAGGTATCTACCAAGGGGACGCATTAAGTCCGCTTTGGTTCTGCCTCGCACTAAATCCTCTATCTCATATACTACAGCGCTGTGGGTCGGGATACACTTTGAAACACACTACAGAACAGACAACAATCTCACACCTCATATACATGGACGATATTAAACTATATGCGCAAACTGAAAAAGGCATGAAAAAATTAGTGGAAGCTACAGCAGAGTTTAGTCAAGACATAAACATGAATTTTGGCTTAGATAAATGTAAAACACTTCACATCATACGAGGCAAGATAAAACCGGGTAACTATTTAGTAAACAACACAGACACCATAACAGCAATGGAATCGGCTGATGTATACAAATATTTAGGGTACGCTCAACTAAAGGGTCTAGATCATGTCAAAATTAAAACTACACTTACTGCAGAGTACAAAAGGAGGCTTAGCGCTTTATGTAAAACACAACTTTCTGGTAAAAATCTCATCAAAGCCTTAAATACATTTGCTATCCCCATACTTACATACTCATTTGGAGTTATTAAATGGACTAAAACAGACACAGAACAACTAGAAAGAACTACACGCACCACACTAACAAAACATAACAACTTACACCCTAAATCGGCAATAGAAAGACTTACTATCAAGAGACAAAATGGAGGGAGAGGCCTAATAGACATCCAGCATTTGCGGCAAAAACAAGTTGATCGACTAAGAACATTCTTTATTTCAAAATCTCACACTAGTAACATACACAAAGCCATAGTTTTCAATGACTGCAATTACACTCCACTTAAATTACATGAACAACCAGATACACTTGACATTACCAATGATAACCCACAGAGTAAAAAGGTGGAAGACTGGAAGAAAAAAGTACTGCATGGGCGACATCCTCATGACCTTGAACAATCCCATATTAACAAAATAGCTTCGAATAAATGGCTTAAAATAAATAGGTGCTTTATTCCCAGAAACAGAAGGATTCATAATTGCAATACAAGATCAGATAATCAACACTAAAAACTACAGAAAATATATTATTAAAGATCCATCAATTACCAACGATAAATGTCGCAAGTGTCATATTCAACCAGAAACCATTCAGCACATTACAGGAGCTTGCACAACTCTCACGCAGACAGACTACACTCACAGACACAATCAGGTAGCAAACGCAATTCACCAAAAGTTAGCAGCCCAACACACACTTATAAATGACACAAACACACCTTATTATAATTACATACCACAAACTATCCTAGAAAATGACACACATAAACTTTACTACGACCGCGCCATTCTCACCGACAGGACAATTCACTATAATAGACCGGATATAACACTACAGGATAAAATTAATAAAGTTACTTATTTGATAGATATAGCAGTACCCAACACACATAACATACAAAAGACTATAACTGAAAAAATAAGTAAATACACAGAACATAGGGATGAAGTTACTAGAATATGGCGACAAGAGAAAGTTTATATAGTACCGATAGTTCTCTCCACAACGGGTGTTATTCCGAATCATCTCCTTCACAGTCTAAAATTACTTAACCTTAAAGAAAGCATGTACATAACTTTACAAAAAGCTGCTATATTAAATACGTGTCGAATCGTCAGAAAGTTCATGCAGATAGATGACAACGAAATAGGACCTAGCCACAACACACCCGCAACTTAACACACCACACGCTGCATTTACTTGGTTTAAACCCGTAAATGTAGCTAAAAACCAGCCAAAGTGCTGAGAAGTAGAAACACTCTCCAAAAAAAATAATAATACTAGTATTGATTGCGATATTTTTTTTATGTTAAATAAAAAAAACGCTGTCAATACTAGCATTATAAAGACTAGTATTATAGTGTAATTTCTTATGATAATAAATCTGTCTATTTCCCGCTCCCCGCTCGTCCCTTGCCCCACAATATAGTTCATATATTCACACAACCAACGATCGAACACCGTCGTAAATTCCTACATCGATTAGATACCTACAAGTTTCTTAATCAACAAATAGAAAGCTGACATAAGTTCCTAGAATGTAGTTTATCGAGAGAGGTTATGATATTGCAACAATGCTTACTCATGTTCCTTAAGTCATGATTACGTGTTATCACTAACACTTATGTTACATACATACATAAACTAACGCCTTTTTCCCATGGGGTAAGGCAGAAACTACAGAGCGCCGTATACTACGATTCTTACATACTTCTTTTGCTTCGCTTACATTCATACATGTTGTCATACACACACGCCGGTTGCGAGTACTACTCACCTGACCCTTCTGAAGAACCTCACCCATAAGGCCTATGTATGTCCTTCTAGGGCGTCCCCTCCCGCCGTTCCCACTTACATCTGCCTTGTTACCTTTCGTTAGTCGCCTTTAATTCATCCTTTCAACGTGGCCAAACCATCTAAGCACTTATATTTACATTAACACTTATATTTATATACACAAATGAGACGACAGTAATGTTCTCGCCTCTTTTCCACAAAACTCTTAGAAATAATATTTATGGGGAGACCCACGTCATAATTGACGTAAGTCGTAAGAGTAGGATTTAGTTTTAAATGCCAGACTTATTAAAATTGTACGGAAAAATGTTCTACTTTCTCACCGACTTACAAACAGGAGGGGTTCTCAATTCGGCAGTATTTTGATGTGTTTTATTACATCATACCTAACTCATATATTATTCTAGATGGCGTTACTGAGACATGGGATCAAAGTTGACATTTCCTTGACATGGCCGCTCTATAGTATTTTTAAATCTGTTTGGTTATTGACCACCGACTTCCGAAACTAAAGTTAGTTGACACTTTTTAGTGTTTTTTTTATGAAGCAGTTGTTGATTCATATTATTACAAAACAAAGGAACAAAAAACAAACCTTTCGTCTTTATAATTTAAGTATACAGATAGAGAAATATTCTCTGCATGTACCTCACCTTCCACGATAGGCACAAAGTACAAAATATTAA
The DNA here is from genome assembly GCA_921972225.1 of Euplexia lucipara. Classification (NCBI taxonomy): domain Eukaryota; kingdom Metazoa; phylum Arthropoda; class Insecta; order Lepidoptera; family Noctuidae; genus Euplexia; species Euplexia lucipara. Next base: position 16,410,980 of record OV179161.1, on the reverse strand, counting down.
TGCAAAAGGGAGTGTGCGTTACTCGGCGAACCATTTTAATTAGTTTCAGTCGATACACCGAGTTTTCAATACCCACCTACGGAGGCAGTTGTGTAACCATAGACATCCGTGTGTGTAACACTGTTTCCAATAGTCACCCACATTTACAAACAGGGTACCAGGAAAATTACTCGAAAATGGTGAGCGATTTTAAACCAAGCTTGGTCTTAAATACCTAGGATATGTTTTGACGATGATATTGCCGCTGATCTGATGGTTTCTTATGGCGGATGGGTCAGGGTAGCCCGTGATTTAAAATGTCTTGTGTTTTGTACAGACGCCAGCACATCAAGTTACCCCAATATGTCAAATTTTCCCAATTGAATATGAACCTTATTCTGTTTCACATAAAGTTGAAAAACGATCAAAGAAATTTCAGTGTCCGGCTGTATGTTGAAAAAAATGTAATACCTGAATCTGTTACAGTAAACATTGGTCTATTGTAATCTTAGACTGACATTTAACAAACAAGGGGAAACGTATTTACTAATTAATTTTAGATTTTTAGTTATCGTATTCGGAACGAAAGCGAAACCCATTCCGTAGGGTTGATTTTGGCCTCGTACGCGTAAGTGTAGATGGTATAGAATAAGTACCTAATATAATCAAAACTTGTGCTTACCTTAAACCATGCCATAGTTGAGTCATCATACAGGACCACCCATTCTTCCGACCAGGAGTTCCATAGATATTTACCTACAACAATAACACATGTGTGTTAAAAGTCTCACAAAAAACACATTAAGGAAAAGTGTTTTGTATAAAATTATTTTCTGTCCAGTAACATTTATTTAATTCATGAAACCCCAAGCGAATGCCAGCGTTCGCGCTGCCATTTTCGTTTTATTGTGTCTTTAAATGACACGATTGAAAGGTTAAACAACATCACAGACTAGGTACAGACGCCAGCACATCAATTTACCCCAATGTGTCAAATTTTCCCAATTGAATATGAACCTTATTCTGTTTGACATAAAGTTGAAAAACGATCAAATAAATTTGACACATTGGGGTAACTTGATGTGCTGATACACTCCTACGTTTAATAAACTTGACGAGGATTGTACCTTTTGGCGCAGCCGTGAGACATGCCATTTTTTGTCTCTTTTTTTGTGTTATTGCGTTTTTACTGTGCGTGTATCCAGCTGTTGCCAATAAATGCATTTTCTTTCTTTCTTTCTTTAGAAAAATAATAACAGCCACTCAGGACGATAGAAGGTCCGTGGATAAGTAACCATTCATTACGTTTTCAAGATTCCTCCGTGCCTCGAAAAGCACTTTAAGCCCTTGGTCTCGGCTGTTATTTGTAGATCTTTGCAAAACTTACGGGTAGTCAGGAGCCAGAAACTTTGACAACCAGTTTAATCAAGGGGTACCTTGTTACCCAGTACCTGGGTTGTGGAGTTCAAATAGTCAGTCACTACATGTGAAACAGTTGCATCCGGTTAAACTAGAATCCGACCCCAGCATAGTCGGGAAAAGGCTAAGCAGATTATGATACCTACATTTAATAAACTCACATTTTTTCCAAGGTGGTAGACATTCATACTAAAACTCATTCCTTTTTTTTTTGGGCAGAAACTACAGAGCGTCACCTGCTACAATCCTTAATTCGTTTATGTACAGACGCCAGCACATCAAGTTACCCCAATGTGTCAATTTTTCCCAATTGAATATTAACCTTATTCTGTTTACCATAAAGTTGAAAAACGATCAAAGGAATTTGACTGGCGTTTGTACATTCATCTGGCCATACTTGCACTGCCGTCACGATACACACCTGAATTTTCTGAAGAACATGTCAGTACATGTCCTTTATTTTTTGTTATCTTTTTTACACATTCACGCGCGTGCACACATACATACATACACACACACACACACACACACACACACACACACACACACACACACACACACACACACACACACACACACACACACACACACACACACACACACACACACACACACACACACACACACTGACATACTATTTATATCTATGGTGCTGAAAAAGAAATGTATACTGCAATGAAAAATTTTAAATCTATTACAAATGACACATCACATGTCTTATTTTATTCTTATTTATTTACATATTAACTTAACTTGATGGTTCACCCACAGCACATACATACACATACAAATAGTACAACATGCGGTAGTATTACTTATATACCAGGTACAGGTACCGCTAAATTACTGACTTAAGTGTACAATAAATGTGTGATGAATGTGTGTGTGTGTGTATGATGTGTGTGTGTATGTTGCTTGTGTACAATTACAAATTTAAAAGGAAAACAAAAGTTAAGGTACGAAGTGAAGTAATTACAAAAATATAAACACAGTAAATAAGACTGTCATTAACAGAATTTTGGTATTTTATATATATATTTTTTTTATATATATAATGGGTCTACTCTTGACCTCAATCTTGTCCTGCGGTCAGAGATGAGGTCGACGATGGAACGAGCTTACCCATAAGAAGCCTATTAACTCGCGACTTAAACAGATTGGGGTCATATGAACTCGGGAACACTGATGCAGGCAGGGAATTCCACTCCTTGGCTGTACGCATAATGAAGGAACAGGCAAAGCGCTTCGTGCGAATGTGTGGAACATCTACAAGGAATGGGTGATAACCTGCAGTACGTCTGGATTCCCGATGGAGGAAAGGAGATGGTGGAATGAGCTCGTGGAGCTCAAGAGCACACTCACCGAAATACAGTCTGTAAAAGACCGACAGACATGCAACTTTGCGGCGGTGGGCCAGGGTATGAAGCTTGGTACCCACCAGCTTTTCGTCACCAATGAGCCTCTTGGCTCTGCGCTCTACTGAGTCGAGTGTGGCTAGTTGGTATTTGGCTGAGCCATCCCAAAGGTGACAGCAATACTCCATGCTGGACCGGACTTGAGCTTTATAAAGAACTAAAAGCTGTTCAGCTTTGAAGTAAAGCTTAACTTTATTTAGGATGCCCAGCTTTTTTGCCGCAGTTTGAGCTTTAGACTCAATGTAGGCACCAAAGTTAAGATTTGCACTTAACTTCGTGCCAAGAAGCTCGAGGCCGTCGGTAACTGGTACAGATGCACCTCGGAAAGTAGGAGCCAGATTGAAGGGGCTCCTTTTGGCGGTGAACAGGCACACTTGTGTTTTAGTGGCGTTGAAAACAACCAGATTTTCGTCACCCCACTTGGAGACGAGACTTAAGGTTGAATTCGTTCGCTCTACCATGGCCTCTCTCAAAGACCGAAATTCATATAATAATAATACATTTATTAAAAAATTAACTAAAATTCAAATCAATGTTGCTACAAATGAAATATATTAATGTTCTTTTACGATTCGTATATAATACTCACTGATAGAATATCTAGTCATTAAGGAGCAATTCAAACTATCTCGACATTCAAAACTTTAGGAGCATTCAAATTCGAGTACCTACGCATACTAAATGCTCTTTTGTACAGTCAGCGTCAAAAATATTGGAATGAATAGACTGTTCAAAATAATTTCAACAACTAAGAACATTAAACCTTATCTCATTAGGAAAAAGTTCTTCAGGTCAGAATGACGTCAAAGTGAAAATTAAATCATTCACATTCCAAAAGGTTAGTCTATACTCCATCCGATTAGGTAGTTAACAAAAGGTAAACAATTTTGACATTTGTATTTTTAGTTAATAACACAGTTTAAAAATAAAATGCAGCTGAAAAGAAATTTAGATACAACAAAAACGATTACATGATCAATTAAACAATTTGTTTAAACAGTAGTTGTATTTAATTAATAAGCGTTTATATAAAAAGACTTGTCAAGATTGTTTACCTTTAGTTAACTACCTACTTGGATGGAGTATAGTTTTGTATAGAGAAGAATTTGCAAAGAAGGTGCTGTCTTCATTCTGAAACATTTCTTGTGTCATTGAGATTAATATTTCATTTTCATAACCGTTTAGATCATTTTTAACCGACTTATAGAAAAGGAGAAGGTTGTTTCCTTTTTTTTAGTCATCGTCATTTAAAAACGATTTTGATTATTTGTTTCTGCTTGAGAGGTATGTCCATGTGGTCCAATTTAAATTTCATCAATCGGTTCAGGAGCGTGGTTTTATATCAAAATTACTGTCAAAAAATAATTAGTTTATTCGTTAAACGAAAAACGTAAAATTTTAAAATAAAATCGTATTGTATTTTTTTGTGAAAACGTTTTTGAATACTTTGTTCGTCCCGATATTATCGACGCTGACTATAGCATCACCACAGACTGACGTCACTAGGAGTTATCATCTCTTTCATTCATTGTTCTATCTCTGTCACACAAGGGAGGTTTGATCATAACTCTCTAAAGCTACTTAATAGTCGAGTAACTGGTTTGCAAGCTGGCGTTTTTACTCACATCGGCAATTTTGCGCCAGTTGGTGGTAGGTACAGTGCAGACGTGATCAGTAACTCAATGCTAGTAAATAAAAGGTTTTTGATATATTTTTTTGTCGGAAGGATTTCGTGAAAAACTGGGGAAGCGCGTGCTATTTGATTTGACCAATAAACGCGCGTGGTGGCGGAGATATGCCTTCATGCTAGTGGCAACCATTTCAGACCCTAATCTGCATGGTTCTCACATAATGTTGTTTTTTGTTGTCACTTAGGTTGATTTCCACACTTCATGTATTTAAGTAGCTTTAAGTTTGTTCTTTTTTTTCTCTTGTGTTTTACATGCCAATTTTTTTTTGTTTTATAATTGTTTATTTGATTCTAACACTTAGATTTGTCCCCACTCCTCAGTATTAAGATGTACGTAACCGAGTAATAATTTTAACTTTGTATTTGTACTTTAAGCTCGTTGGTCTAGTGGTCGCAAGCGCTACTACTGAGCATGAGGTACCGGGTTCGATCCCCAGGTCGGGTAAAGTGTTATTGAGTATTCATATCTGGAATTTCTCAGTAGCAGCCCGGAGTCTGGATTTGTGCTCGATTGATGGCAATAGGCTCGCCCCCTATTACATGGGACTTAAACATAACTGGCGAAATGTGGGTGTACTACCAGGTACACCTCTGCCTAGCCCTTCGGGGATTACAGGCGTGACGTTATGTATGTATGTATGTTGTACTTTAAGTTTGCCCTTATTGTTATTACTAACAGCTAACCTGAGTATTTTGTTTGGTAATCTGTGGATAACGCCGTGAGTGGTGTATTTGTTAACTCTATTATTTTAGCACTCCAATCATATGTAATATTAAGTATACTGCTGTTTGTTTTCCTTATTAAAATAAAATAAAATAAAATGATTGACCAAAATAATGTCTGGACTTTAAAAGAGACTGTGTAGGCATTCGAATTAAGTCCTACTTCCTAATAACAATAAATTATAATTTGTTTCTTTCTTTCTGTGTTTCTTATCAGAGTATTCAGATAGTGAAACACCAAGCTAACCTTCTTGTTAAAAAATGAAATTTTAAAAGGGTTTGTTTGACCTATTTACAGACATACATTAGAATTTATCATAATTAGGAAGTAGGACTTAAGTCGAATATCTACAGTACTTGATCCACTCCTTATGCTCGGTACTATAAAACTTCAGTTACTGCTTATACCATAACAGCTGGAATAAACCTTCGCAAAGCGTCGTAAAGCAACTTTGTTTTATGAACGAATGGGAATTAACCCTAAACGTAGGGTTGGCGTACGACTTCGTAGGGATATTAAATTATAATAAATCTAACTTGTGGAGAATTCGAACGTTCGACAACCTTGATCTTAATCTACACATTATATCTATAGTTTTGTACTTATATAACCAAGAGAAAATGTTTGATCTTTTGTTAGTAAATTCTTACAGATTAAACTCAAAAACTATTAAAACGATTTTGTAATTCTTTTGATATTAGAAAGCTATTTTACTACTGAGTAACATAGTCTAGGTCATGGTAGAATTCAAACGTTCGACAACCATGCTTTCAATCTACACCTTATACCTGTACTTTTATACTTATATTATCAAGATGAAAAATTTGATAAATAAATAAATAAATATTCCACAAATTTTCACACAACGCCATCTAGTCCCAAGCTAAGCTTGAGAGCTTGTGTTATGGGTACTAAACAGCTGATAAACATACTTATAAAATTCTAAATACATACATATTACAGATAAATTACACCCAGACACAGAACAAATGATCGTACTCATCACACAAACATTTGTCCTGGGTGGGAATCGAACCCACGACCTCCTGCATAGCGGTCAGGGTCACTAACAACTAGACCAACAGCCCAGTCGCCGGCCAGTCGTGATCTTTTGTTTGTAAATCCTTTTACCATTAGTAAGCTTTATAACTACTGAGTAACATGGTCTTTATTATGTACTAGCAGACGTCACGCGGTTTCACCCGCGTAGCTCCCGGTCCCGTGGGAATACAGGGATAAAAAGTAGCCTATTTCACCCGGGTATAGTGTAGCTTCACAACGGTGAAAGAATTTTTCAAATCGGTCTAGTAGTTTCGGAGCCAATTCAATGCAAACAAACAAACAATCAAACCTTACCTCTTTATAATGTTAGTATAGATATTTTATTATCAAAACTACGAAGGGTGGACGGGATATTAAAGCTCGAAGGAAAAAGCAATAAATTCACGCGGATGGAGGCAAGAGTGAGTAACAATAGTATTAATGATGATTTTATTAATTGGAGTTAAAATTAACATTGACCTCACTAGTTTTCAAAAATATGTTTCCTCGTTTCAAGTGTACATCTATTTACAATTGAATAAATTTCATTTGTCATTAATTATTATCATGACAATGGCGCAAGTCTTCTACCGGACACAAATCTAGACTCCGTATTGCTATAGAGAAAACCAATAACATTGCCGGACTCGGGAATCAAACCCATAACCTATCGCTCACTAGCGACCAATAAGCAAAGAAACCAGACCAGTCGATTACGTATTACCTTAACTTAAAAGTTGCACACAAGGCCGTTTACTTAATAGGTGTAAGCAAAGAATACAGCCTTATCGGGCACCGTTTTACGTCGCCTACATTGCTCAAGATTATTGACTAGACTTCAAAAATGATTGAGTGACTATGTTATTATTCGCCAGAGAGTTTTACGATATCACTATAAACAAGTAGGGACTACCCTTCGCACGAGTTTGTTTTTGTGGGACGAAAAGGGAAAAAAACATGTCTTTTAAGAACTTTTTGTTCAAATATACTTTGGTTCGTTCACCCTTTGTAATCTTCTTTCTTTCTAGTTTCATTTTTACGTACAAACGCATGCAAGGTTTTAACTTTACTTCACATAATCGAAGATTTACAATCTGAAATTGAATAAATTGTAAAAAAGGGATTACGATATTGAAGTCATAAAAGTGCTACGAAGGGGCTACGAGATTGCTACGGATGTGCTACGAGTATGCTACGACGTAGCGACGAAATAGCTACGTTGCCGGTTGCTTTGGTAACAGTCACATTTTCATTAAGGTAAATCTTTGCGTAATGCTCGTGAACGGGTAATGCTTGTGGTAACTGGTCGTAAAAATTATTTATTTATATTTAATTTAACTTCATTGGTCGTAGTAAAAAATAAAACGTCTTGTAACTTCGTGTCACGGATCCATGGATATAATCGGATACCATACACGTAAGCGGGCATGCCTTGTATACCTGGAGGGTTGTTTTTTAATTTTATTTAATCAAAATCAGAATCAAAATCAAAAGTCATTTATTCAAATTAGGCTGAGGATCAGCACTTTTTCAACGTCAAAAATTACATAAGACAGTCCCCCAAAACGCCCGCCCTTAGCCACTTGCTAGTGTTTTTGCTGGGAAGAAGAAGTGGTGGAACAAACTCCCCAGCAACACGTCTGTCTGATATGTTAGAAGAACAGTTTAAACAGCATTGGTAATAAATAAACTCATTTTAATTAAATTAAATAATTTGCTACATGATAGCTAGCACACACCAATATACAAGACAGTAGTAATAAGAATAGTAAGTACCGACGTTGACAACTAAACTCAAGCTAAAAAAAAATATAACTATCTGAATAAATATAAGCCTTCAAGTAAAAAGGGCGTGCCCGCTTACATGTACACAACTGGATTACATGAATAGGTCTACGACATTAAATAAAAAAAAACTTATACACTAGGACCATCGAAGCTAAATAAAAAATCAGTTACTCGTTAAACAATAACAAAACCAAGGTCAGCAAGACGACCAGTCTCCACAAGCAGCACCCGTTCACGAGCATAACGCAAAGATCAGCCATTATAATGATAACGAAGTTTGCTAAATCCGAAATGTATGGAATTGAGCATTTTGAAAGCTAATGCCAATTTGCAACATTTCATACTAGTATGAAAATGTGACTTTGTTTATGTCAATTTGTTCGTATGCCGTAAATATTAGGTGTTAAATGATTTTGATACTTACGTTTGTACCGCAGCATGTAGCCGCCTTTGATTTGTGTTGCGCCATGTTCTGAAACAAATAATTGCTTTTAGTAGTTTCCATTGAAAGTCGTAACTTAACGTCTGGTATGATTGGAGTTTAGTTTCTCTAATTATATAAATCTATTGAATTCGAAAGTTATTAGTTTATCGGAATTTTCCAATAAAATTGGGACTACTAGATTTTCTGTTTCAGTTCAGTTTTGCTATTTTATCAGTCGACGCTACGGTTGGCACACTGGCTAAGCATTTGGCTGCTGCACTGCCAGTTGGCAGTTAGATTCCCGCACCGAATAAATATTTTTATTGCCTATCGGTAGTTGTTCCGACTCTGGCAGTTTGTGGACATACATACTTTTTAACGCCTTTTTCCCATGGGGAAAAAGAAACGAAAAAGCGCCATCTGCTATGGCGCTTTTGCTTCGTTTACATCCATATAGGTATGTTGTCATACACACACGCCGGTTGCAGTTTGTGTATGTGTGTGTTAAGTGTTTGTAAACACACCAAAAACACAGGAAAAGCGCCTAGTGCACGATAACATTTTTAAAATAAAAATAAAACACCTACTTACACACTAATATTGACAGTGATCCCAAACAAATAAACTCTAAACAAAAAAATACAGAATCATCAACAAACAAACATCGCTGGAGGAAACAACGAATTTTCTTTTCAAAAGTAGCTGAGTACCGTCGGAATATTAACAAAAGTAGTTATTTGTGGTAAACAGGAAAGTTCCGACGAGACGAACCGAAACCGTCGCGCCGACGTGTGGCGAATACGCAATAACACGGTAAATGGACCTACATAATAACCGGGACGGTTAACCGCGTGGTTTCAGATAAAGAATTGAAGACTGCTTTTATTCCCACGGGTATTATAAAAGGTGAAAACGCTATTCATCTCTTACAATACTAGAATGCCTATTGGTTCTCGATCAATGTATAGCATGGTGGTGGTTACTAAGATCAGGTCTGATGGAGGTAAGGATATGGAAGACGAATACAAACTGCTCACTTAATACTTGATGCTTTAATCACTAAATAAATTTTGGCGCTTTCGACACTAAATAAGCTCTGCAAATAAATTCTGGCGCTTTCGACACTAAATACACTGTGTCCCTTTCGACACAAAATTAATTGGTATATATTCAGGAGTCTTAAAACTATCTTATGTCTCAATACGCAATAACACGGTAAATGGACCAACATACTAACCGAGACGGTTAAACGCGTGGTTTGAGATAAAGAATTGAAGACTGCTTTTATTCCCACGGGTATTATAAAAGGTGAATACCTACGCTATTCATCTCTTACAATACTAGAATGCCTATTGCTTCTCGATCAATGTATAGCATGGTGGTGGTAACTGAGATCAGGTCTGATGGAGGTATGGATATGAAAGACGAATACAAACTGCTCACCTAATACTTGATGCTTTAATCACTAAATAAATGTTGGCGCTTTCGACACTAAATAAGCTCTGCAAATAAATTCTGGCGCTTTCGACACTAAATACACTGTGTCCCTTTCGACACAAAATTAATTGGCATATATTCAGGAGAGTGTCTTAAAACTATCTTATGTCTTCATACGCAATAACACGGTAAATGGACCTACGTACTAACCGGGACGGTTAACCGCGTGGTTTGAGATAAAGAATTGAAGACTGCTTTTATTCCCACGGATATTATAAAAGATGAAAACGCAATTCATCTCTTACAATACTAGAATGCCTTTTGCTTCTCGATCAAGAAATGGCATGGTGGTGGTTACTAAGATCAGGTCTGATGGAGGTATTGATATGGAAGACGAATACAAACTGCTCACTTAATACTTGATGCTTTAATCACTAAATAAATTTTGGCGCTTTCGACACTAAATAAGCTCTGCAAATAATTTCTGGCGCTTTCGACACTAAATACACTGTGCCCCTTTCGATACAAAATTAATTGGTATATATTCAGGAGTCTTAAAACTATCTTATGTCTTTATACGCAATAACACGGTAAATGGACCAACATACTAACCGAGACGGTTAAACGCGTGGTTTGAGATAAAGAATTGAAGACTGCTTTTATTCCCACGGGTATTATAAAAGGTGATTACCTACGCTATTCATCTCTTACAATACTAGAATGCCTATTGCTTCTCGATCAATGTATAGCATGGTGGTGGTAACTGAGATCAGGTCTGATGGAGGTAAGGATATGGAAGACGAATACAAACTGCTCACTTAATACTTGATGCTTTAATCACTAAATAAATTTTGGCGCTTTCGACACTAAATAAGCTCTGCAAATAAATTCTGGCGCTTTCGACACTAAATACACTGTGTCCCTTTCGACACAAAATTAATTGGCATATATTCAGGAGAGTGTCTTAAAACTATCTTATGTCTTCATACGCAATAACACGGTAAATGGATTTTATTCCCACGGATATTATAAAAGATGAAAACGCAATTCATCTCTTACAATACTAGAATGCCTATTGGTTCTCGATCAATGTATAGCATGGTGGTGGTTACTAAGATCAGGTCTGATGGAGGTATGGATATGGAAGACGAATACAAACTGCTCACTTAATACTTGATGCTTTAATCACTAAATAAATTTTGGCGCTTTCGACACTAAATAAGCTCTGCAAATAAATTCTGGCGCTTTCGACACTAAATACAATGTGCACCTTTCGACACAAAATTAATTGGCATATATTCAGGAGAGTGTCTTAAAACTATCTTATGTCTTAATACGTTAAACGCGTGGTTTGAGATAAAGAATTGAAGACTGCTTTTATTCCCACGGGTAATATAAAAGGTGAATTCCCTATTTGTCTCTTACAATACTAGAATGGCTATTGCTTCTCGATCAATGATCATAAGGTGGTACTGAAATCAGGGCTAATAGAGGTATGCATTCGGAAGGGGTATACAACCTGCTTTGGCGCTTTCGAAACCAAATAACTTTAAAATTCTGGCGTATTCGGCACCAAATAACTTTTAAATTCTGGCATCTTGACAAACTTATATTAGCGCCATTAAATTATGTAATCAATTATTGGCGAACGAATTCTGGTGCTTAAGACACCAAAAAAAATCTGGCGCTTAAGACAACAAAAAAAATCTGGCGCTTTCGACACCAAATAAATTTTGGCACTTTCGACACCAAATAAATTTTGGCGCTTTCGACACTAAATACGATCTGGCGGTTTCGACACCAAATAAGTTCTGAAGCTTTCGACACCAAATAAATCGAGATATAGGCTGGGGTTTATTAACTATCTCGTGTGTCTAAACAATACGAAATAGCACGGTAAATGGAAATACTAACCAGGACGGTTACAGTAATTCTTGATTCCAAAATTTCATGTGACAAAACCCAATATCACCTTTCCTAACCTGATCCCCAATCCCCAATCTCGAATCAAGAATCTCATGCTCGTTTCTCACATTTCTGACAACTCGACTAATGAAACAAATTGAGGAATACGCGGATATTATAATGTTATCTATAAATCAATCTAAAGCTCTTAGAAATTGAAGATTAAAACAAATCCGAAACAGCAGTGCAATTCTGGACAAATCACCGCGTGAAAATGTAGGCGTAGTGAGGGCGAATTGAGCTGTCATTCCTTACTAATGCTAGGCATTGACAGTTCACTTCACTCAAGTTTTCACGGCGTGACTTTTACTGAATCGACCGGTTGATCTTAAATATATCAAAATACTAAGTTATTTGAAATTCTAAACATTAAAATAAATTAATAACTAAAAGGTGTGTTGGCTGTTTGTCATTCGTTACAATTTTGTGTTTTCAATATAGGATCGGCAGCTGGTCCGAAGATATTGCTAGAACCGCACCCTCGATTCAGATGCAAAAACATTGGAATATTAGAATAGGCCACGGTTACCTGTATGCCTAATACCTATTTGGTGATTGTACTGCCAGCAAACCAGCAGGCCCAGCCATATTACAAATTCTATTTCTATTATCGTAATCGATAAAACGACAATGGCGAGAAAAACGAAAGAAAATGGCGTATATGGAATCAGCTGTTTGTCAACTGTCAATAGTTAACGAGTAGAATTTGAAATATGGCTGAATATGAAATACACTTGACAGTTGACAAACAGCTGATTCCTTATACGCCATTTTTTTTTCTGTAATAGAAATAGAATTTGTAATATGGCTAGGCCATACAGGCCTAGCCATATTACAAATTCTCCAGGCAGATCACCTACAATTAGTTACACACTTACACACACCTACAAGTAGTTTTGTGCAACGTTGAATAATCATTAAATTCAAGTAAACAAGACCCATAGTGTTAGCAAAAACGTTATTACAAATACGTTAGTATGACATTTAAATCGGCAAAAAAAACAGTAACAGGTTATGTGTATTGTGAAGCTTTGCTTTTGACTGCAGTCTATGTGTGTTTAAGCAATAATATATGCTCGCCTATTACGAGTACAGTCGCACTCGTATTCTCATACAGAGAAGGCATTGATCACCACGTTTGCTCAAAGCGGTTTGGTGATTTCCAGCTTATATTAACTGAAAATTCAGATTTCCTCACCTATGTCAATGTCCAAGAAAGTAAATATGAGTTGAAAAGTAACATTGGTACATGCCCGGATTGAGGTTGGCACTGTAACTTCTGGGCCATCAAGGTAATTGAGGTACAGTTAATGCATTCCAGCGGTAATTTCCACTTGGTTTTCTTAAAACAAAACAATCAAAAACATGTTGATTAAACATTTACTTAACTAGTAAATTATATAACATGGTAAACACAGTACCTACTTTGAAATGTTTCAGACACAGAACTTGGAAACGCCTTTGCAACTAGAGGCGGCATTTTCAACACTTTCCATAGAAACGTGTCACTCAAACAAACTTATAGCTAATGAAAATTCTAACTAACTATGCCTGTGACAGCGCCAGAAACTTGCGCGGACACGAATATTTAAAGTAATTCGTGATGTAAGTAGAATTCCACACGACTTTGTTTACGGTTTTGTTTATAATGCGGAACTCCAAAAATTTTGTCAAAATACGTGAATGCCTCATTTAAATCGGTACAGCCGTTTTGAGATTAGCTCAAATGAACAGACATAAAAAAAAAAACCGGTATAACTACCGAAGTTACTTTTGTAAGGATTTATTTAAAAATCCGCTGTTATTTTAACATTACTAAAAGACACTTTAATTAAAATAATTTATATAAGTACATGGCGTCTCTTGTCGCTGCCGGCGATTCCATGCTCAATTGAATTCAAATTAAAAAGTTGAACGCAGAATAATGCACCTTGATTGCATGGACTGTGTGTGTGTGTGTGTGTGTGTTACAGTTAATTACGTGCTTTTAACCTTTGATCATTAAGATCACAATATTAAGACGAGTTTTTTACTAAGTATGAGAATGGTTTGTGGGATCACGATAGGAGTATAATATAAAATAATATTCCTTAACTTTGACACAACTTTGTCCACTCTAACTTCGATCAATTATTGATCGAAGATCTCTACACAACATCTTGTCAGAGCTTGTGTTATGAGTACTAACCATTTTATATACACACTTATATATTACTAAATATTACATACTTAACTTACTAATATTATAAACGTGAAAGTTTGTGAGGATGGATGGATGGATGGATGTTTGTTACTCTTTCACGTAAAAACTACTCAATTAATTTTAATAAAATTTGGTATGGAGTTAGCTGACACCCCGGATTAACACATAGGCTATTTCTTATCCCTGTATTCCCACGGGAACGGGACCTACGCGGGTGAAACCGCGAGACGTCTGCTAGTTATACATAAATTACACCCAGACACAGAACAAGTGACCGCACTCATCACACAAACATTTATCTGGGGTGGGAATGGACCTCCGGCAAAGAAAGAAAGAAAGAAATAATATTTATTGGCAACGGGTAAAAACATCATCAATTAAACCTAGGAGTATCGTGTTACCCAGTAACTGGTTGTGGAGGTCCGACAGGCTGTCGCTCTATGTAAAATACTGGTACTCTGCTGCATCTGATTAAACTGGAAGCCAACCCTAACATAGTTGGGAAAAGGCTGGGCAGATGATGAACAGGTACAACTGCACACGCTGTAAAACAATCAGCAGAGGAGGTGGCCCTCTGCATAGCAATCAGGGCCACTAAAAACTAAACCAACAAGCCAGTCAACCGTAAAACAGGATAAAACTACTTATTTTTAAAACAATTTTTTTTTTAATCTGTCTTTAAAAAAATATGAAACAGGAGAGTACAAACAGTACATCATATAATATTTTACAACAACCCAAATGAAATGGTACCGAATGACACCGCAGGGAAATACCGTCGCGCGCCCCTGGTGACGTACGGACCGGACTTGTGTGGATATGAAGGACTTTAAGCCCCTATTTACACTCTCCGGTTTGCCGGTTAACCGGAACAAAATCATCATCATCTATCAACAGAAAAAGGTCCACTGTTGGACGAAGAATCTCCACTACAACCGTATATTTTATCCTCTTAAGTGGTTTCTAGCCTTTAACCGGGTCGTCCATCCCACCTGATGGTAAGCAGTAATGCAATTGTAGCGACATCTATCTCGCCACATACGAACTATCCTACATCGCGCTATTAAAGTTATCCGCGCAGTTTGAACGTATACAAGTCCCCGACAACAACCGTCGGCCAGTAGTAAGCCCACCAGACACAACACCCGTCTGGTTAGAGGATCCTCCCTTTTCAATGGTAGATGAGGAACTTTACACCCTGTTCCTCATACCTTCAAACAATCAATGATGGTAAAGCGCGCCCGCGAAGAGAACCTCTAAGAAGAAAAGCTGAAACAAACTTAAGGATCATGATCACTTTTTAAATCTGGTTCCTGGTCGCCACACTAGGACCTACGTTCAGTAAGCAATGCCCGGTTGCAGGTGTGTACCAAACCGAAACCGATTAACCAGCCGTCGGACCGTGTGAAGGGAACTTTATACAGACGCCAAGAAGACTAATCAGTGGAAGAATGATCCATCATTGTTACAGCTGATATATTTTAGGTAATTCCTTTAAACGTCGCGTCGGTGGAATGATTCGGAAAAATGTCGGAAAGTGTTTTGTGTTCATAAGCTATCTAAGGATGATTGAAAATAGTTGTTTGTGTTAGGACACATCTTCTTTTTTTGTTTTTCTTAATTCAATCTTTTTGCACGTTTTCTGTTGACAGTGATGCGGAAATTAAAATGCCCTACGTTTTTTGCTTCCCTTGTTTGTACACTAGCTGTGCCAAGCGCGTTAACTCGCACCTGCTTAAAAAATTAGGCTATCAAATTTAAAAAAAACATATTGAACTAATTCAGACTTCCAAAGATTAGGGGGTTCATACGAAATAAACAACAAACTCTTAGCTTCACATATAAATGCTTGCTTCCACAAGAGCTTTGAATATCGCAATACGTAAGTGATACTTTGTAGTCAAGAATTTTATCGAGAGTAGTTTTTGTGACAGCATTTTAGACCTTTTCTGATTACCAAATCGGTCATGCCCAGAAAGAGATGGCGGGATTAGTCCGGCTCAATCCGCGATCGCGTTTTTGTTGGTTTTCAAAAGGTTGATCACGGTTGATGTTGATGATTTGAACTTGATGTTGGCAGAATTGCGAAACGTCTAAAATTTACTAAGTTATTGAACATTTTATTTTACTTTATTTATAATATTTCTAACATAAATGTATAAAATAATAGTTTTCTGCACTTCTCTTCCACAGAAACGTTCACTATGCCTAATCTTACAATCTTCTTTGCACCTCATTTTCTTATAATAATAATAATAACCCATTTATTTCAGGCCCATAGAAACCTTAACCGATACATACTAATAACACTTTTGTTAGTAAAATCTTCTAAAACTATGTTAGTATCACTTCACTAGCACAAAATTATGTGCGTTCTTGTGGGATTTGGCCACGGAAGCGACGGAACACTACATCCTGCGGCCAAAAACTTTCTTCCAGCACCAAATGGAGCATATACGTAGGAATGCGCACCACAAACGCCTTGAAATCTTCTTATAAAAGGGTCCAATGATTTTGCTCAGCGTATTGAAGATAAGAATAAATAATCGTTCGACATATATACAGCACGTTGCTTAGAGAACTTAGATCAGTCATGGGCTAAACCAGTAAGTAAGAATACGAGAAAAACAAACGACAATCGCATCATTAGCTTACTAAAGCTACCACGTCAAAAATTACTCATATTCTCTTGAGTCTATTCTAATCAAATAAATCCGGCAACTACAAACATCCAGTTCCAACAAGTTTTGAAGCTTACTGTATACCCGCCCGAGCCAAAAATAAATCCACCCTGCATCTAATGAAAGATGAAAAAGGTAGATAGGTACATGACGTTACGTTTGTCGAAGTTACCTTTATATTTGGATGTGACACCTGGACTTTGGACATGATTTCCTCTGAGGGTTATAGAAATGAATGAGTAAAGCTTATAAATGAAAATTAAAATGCTTATACAACTGTGGTATACAAACGTAGTATATAAATGTAGTGTACAACTGTGGTATACAGCTGTTAATGTTTTGGGGGTTTTGCAATGATATTATAAGTATAAAAAAGTGTAGATAGGTAAGTTATAAGCGCTCAGCGACACGTTAAAATGTTGCTAACTAGCCACACTTGACCTCAGTGTCGTCGCGCCGTCAACGGACGCGTGCGTGCGTTAGTGTGCCGTTTTTGAATATGGAATGTTGTTAACCTATGTACACCTTTTTACTTATAATTATATCATTGGGTTTACGGATATTTATGCACGGTTCGATGTATATGACATTCAATAAGATTTTAGTTTTTTTTTTAGATTTAGGAATTCATGAAATAGTTGATGTATTCATTATAATCATTTGTATTTCTCTTGTATTTATTGATTTACACACACAGATACACATTTAACCCTTCGGGGATTACAGGCAGTTTCATGAATCAATTGGAGCAAAGTATCTTAGATCATGTATTGGCATGTCTGTTAGTGTAATTTTAACAGCGACTTAGTGACATTGTGAAAAATTGAATAGGAAATTTCCATTAGGAAATTTGGAAAAAAAAATACTGCAATCTAGCGCTAAGGCCAAGGCTTCCCGAGGTCCGTCTAAGTATGGTTGATCAATTATAAACACATCAGAGGCCCATCCTTGTACTTTGACAGTTGTAAAGGCTAGTCCAAAATTCAAAAAACCCGACAACCATAAACGATATCTATATCTATACTAATATTACAAAGAGGTAAAATTTGTTTGTTTATAATGTAAGTTTGTATGTAGGGGGTAATCTTTGGAACTCATGATCCAATTTTAAAAATTATTGCACTGGTGGACAGCTACACTATTCCCGGATGAGATAGGCTACTTTTTATCCCTGCAATCCCACGGGAACAGGACCACGCGACTGAAACCGCGTGACGTCTGCTAGTCTTATCAGATATCGTTTAACCCATTAATTTAGTTGTCACCCATTCATAAACGGACAAATATGGAACCATGCGGCTGCTAGTGCTTCACCACAAGCCCCTCAACCAATAACGATCGATAAGACAAAGAAATCTGGCATCAGTCCCTTGATACACCTACGCACAAGGTTATACCTTATTCTTATATCCTGACCCAGCCTCCAAATGACTAATAAAGTGTATTTTCCTCGGCCTAAGGAATATTTTTTTCTTCCCACAATATTTGGCCGTAACACTTGGAATCACTTTCAAATCCGGGCTTATACCTGGAATATACAGCCTTGTGGTTGGGATAAACGAAAAATAATAAGGACTCTACAAACTTCTTAGTTTGACGAAGGTAGTACATATACCTACATACCTTGAGATATTCAATAAATAGAGTCGGTAAACCGCTCAAAATCCTTAAGACTGCACCGAGTAAATAAGGCTCGTGGAAAATAGGTATTCGTTACTTCTGCGTGCTTGTCATGTTAGTGACCACGCTCACAATATCAAGATTGTTCGAGGCCCACTTGCAGTTGCACTACAATAAGATGTGTTGGACCGTTCCCTATGTCCCTATTTACACTATCCAAACAATTGACATTGAACGTAGATGGTTAAATTAATATAATAATAATAGTATTAATAAATAATGTAATTTAATATAAATAAATAAAGGATTATGATATAAACGATCTCAAAAATAAATGTTATAATTTAGTTAATTATTATTAAGGACATGTTTATAATTGTTGATTTATCTCGTCTTAATTGTATTTCAAATTTCGAATTTGTTGAAATTGACGAACGTTTTCACCAAGTAGGTATTCGTGTAGGTACTGTATTCGCGAACCCTGTTGAAATTGCTTCGTTGCCACTAGTACCATCAACAGTTCCATGATGGAACTACTGATGTTTTTTATAATCACTAGTTCCATTTTTAGAAAATTTGAAAATAATGGAACTACTGGTGATCGCTTCGTTGCCACTAGTACCATTAACAGTTCCATGATGGAACTATTGATGTTTTTTTAAATCACTAGTTCCATTTTAAAAGAATCTGAAAACAATGGAACTAATGGTGATTGTTTTTATTACTAGTTCCCCTTTATATTTTAGGCACTTGTGAAATTTTTTAGGGGTGTAAAAACACTATAGGTAAAAATATTCATTGAATAACCTTATTATGAAACCTAAGTGTTTTTACCTCTAGTGTTTTTACACCCCTAAAAAATTTCACAAGTGCCTAAAATAATAACGTGGAACTAGTAATAAAAACAATCACCATTAGTTCCATTGTTTTCAGATTCTTTTAAAATGGAACTAGTGATTTAAAAAAACATCAATAGTTCCATCATGGAACTGTTAATGGTACTAGTGGCAACGAAGCGATCACCAGTAGTTCCATTATTTTCAAATTTTCTAAAAATGGAACTAGTGGCAACGAAGCGATCACCAGTAGTTCCATTATTTTCAAATTTTCTAAAAATGGAACTAGTGATTATAAAAAACATCAGTAGTTCCATCATGGAACTGTTGATGGTACTAGTGGCAACGAAGCTTTTAAAATGGAACTAGTGATTTAAAAAAACATCAATAGTTCCATCATGGAACTGTTAATGGTACTAGTGGCAACGAAGCGATCACCAGTAGTTCCATTATTTTCAAATTTTCTAAAAATGGAACTAGTGATTATAAAAAACATCAGTAGTTCCATCATGGAACTGTTGATGGTACTAGTGGCAACGAAGCGAAATTTACGGCAAAAACCGTTTTTATGCGCATAAAATTGCAATAAATTGGGTAAGGGACGCGATCGATTTCGCTCGGAAGGTTTAAAAATATCGTGATTCAATATTAATCTGTAAAACACTAATTTTAATTTTATACTTTTTGCTGTGCCCTACAGGGTCCGTAATTGTACTCTAGCTTTAAGCCCATCGTAAGATCTCAACACATTATGGAATGCAAATAAAGATATGAATATGAATATGAATATTTGGTGCGGGTAGGGATGTCTTTAATAATGATTATATTCTTTATTTTAACATAAACGTATATTAAGTAAAATTATAAAACGGTTTATTTGGACGTACGCACATCGACATTCAACGAAATTGAAGTGAAGTTACGTTGGCCCGTTGACAGGAAAAATCTAGAAAAATGTTCTAGAAAAATGTCACGATGTTCACGGCACAGAATGCTTCAGCTATTTGCCGCTTGGTGGCGTTGTGGATATACTGAACAAGATGGTACCAGTCTCCGAGCTCCAAATAAAAAAAATAACAATGATAATGATTCAGAACAGCGCGTCAATTGAAACAAAAATTAATAATAAAATATTATCGTATAATAGGGGGGCGAGCCTATTCAACCGGGAAAAAACCCAGACTCCGGGCTGATATTGAGAAATTTCAGATAAAATAAAAACAAAAATGGTTCGCCCAACCCGGGGATCGAACCCGGGACCTCATGATCAGCAGTAGCGCTTGCGTCCACATAATCAACAAGACAGTCGGAGGCTATTATAAGATTTTGAAATTTAAAATGTTGTATTGTATTGTATTAAACAATAACATTTTTAATTTTTACCAACTATAATTTAAATTGGTATGTAGCTAGGAGTAAGTAACATGCCTTTGATTCTATACTCGACCTGTCAATAAACTTAAACCCTCACACCTGGATGGACCGGATAATTCGGTGGTCTACCTTCCTATTCCAGGAAGAAAGACAGTTTTCGAAGTAAGGAAGGGTATTCTGGTTTCCAATCGACTGTGTTATGACCAAAATAAACATAGGGTGCCAGCTGTCCGGTCTTTTGTACCGATTTCAAAAAAAGGAGGAGGTTCTCAATTCGGTTGTATTTTTTTTTAGGGTTTGACACCTCAGTACTCCGTCATTTGTGGACCGATTTTCAAAATTATTTTTTTATTAGGTAGGGTATACTAACATATTGGTCCCATTTGTATCAAAACTCACATCTGACGAGGGATCCTCGAGGTATCGAGGGAACTGCTAAAAAAAGGTACACACGAAACTATTTTAACATTGTTAGTAACAAATCAAGCATTTTCATTTAGAAAGTATCATTTGGTGAAGAAAAACTGATGGAGAAGACAGGCAACGGAACTCTTCAACGCATAACAGCAAATTATTCGCGATTGCTATAGTCAGATGTCTATGCTGAGCTTTTGTATTTCCATAACATATCATTACGCCTTTCTATTTTAAAAGGGGCTCGGCAGAGATGTCCCGATTAGTGTTTAGATAGAATTTATTTAGTAATTGTTAACCACTGTCAATGATTCAAGTTTTGAAAGAAAACTAAAAATTGCTAAATATATTTTTTTTTGCAGAAAAAACAACCGAAAAAAAAACACTAACAGTGGAAAAATTACTCCAGTTTGGGAAGTCTGTGGCTTTGGTGGTTTGTTTCGTTCATTATTGGCCACCGACTTTCGAAACTGGAGTTTCACCTTTTAGTGTTTTTTGAATTCAGAATCTTAGAAAACACATGTTATGGAAAAGTAAACTCAATATCATTCACAACAAAGTTCATATTCCATAGCCGCCAAATAATGTTTTTATTACGTCACTCAAAAATTAACTTAGTCGTCATACTCATTGTAAATGATTTAAGTTCTGAATTCATTGCTAATGTTAATAGATTAATTTATTTTATCGTTATTTTTATTGTTATTTTAAGGCGAATTATTCTTAGTGTATGATAAATACGATTATTATGCTATAATGAAGTCGGTTATTACAATCCAGTCCGGCCAAATACATATAAGTAAGTAAGTACATTGTCGCAAATACAATGACTGTTACCATAAATTGTTTCCATCATTCTGGACCCCTAGCAATGCCGAAGTGTCCAACTCGATATCCATCGGCTTCCCTTTTGAATAATGGCAGCTAGACTATAGTATTTATCAAATAAATAATAAATTAATATTTTCACAACTTTTCACACAACGCCATTTAGTCCCAAGTTAAGCTTGAGAGCTTGTGTTATGGGTACTAAACAGCTGATAAACATACTTATATATTTCTAAATACATACATATTATAGATAAATAACAACCAGACACAGAGCAAATTTATTTATTTATTTATTTATTTATTTATTGGTCTATCAACAATTGTTACACTTTTAAATCTATTAATACAAGCTAAATACATGCCAAGTGTACAATATAAAGCGATAGACACAGCATGCATAAACTTATAAACTAGAAAATAATTAATTACATAATAGTTGTACAGTTTTAGCCATACTTAATTTCTAGACTGTAAGAAAAATAATAATAAATAAAATCTTATTATATTATTTAAAAGTTATTTTTGGTGGAATTGGTGCTTGAATTTAGGAGTTGATGTGCAGCAAATATCTATGACATCATCACATTTATTAAGAAGCCTGCAAAGTCTTGGGATTGGGGAGTTGGACCCTGAAACAGTCTTACGAAATGGGGGACGTAATAGTTTGATAGGGTGACGCGGGTAGCTATGTGGCAGGTTAAAACTAAACTTACTTAAGAGCTGGGGACAATCTATTTTGCTGTGAAGGATTTTATACAGGAAAGTTAGGTCGTTTATATCTCTGCGTTTTTCGAGTGAGCTCATGTTGAATTCTTCAAGCCGTTTCGCATAGCTCGGAACTTTTTTGGCTATTCCCCCCGAGTAAGCTAGATGGTTTAAAAATCTTTTTTGAATACGCTCCAACCTAAGATTATGCGTTGCATAATGGGGACGCCACACCACCGAGCAGTACTCCAATATGGTCCGTACTAGGCAGTTGTACAAATAGATTTTAGTACTAGGCTTGCGAAAACATTTTGCGTTCCGTAGTACAAAACCAAGTGTCTTTGATGCTTTTTTTATAATAGTGTCCATATGGGGAATAAATGTTAATTTATGGTCAAGACAGACCCCCAAGTCCCTAATAACATCAACTTTGCTTAGGCACGTGTCATTCATAGAGTAATTGTAATTGAAGAAAATTGGCTTCCGAGTAAAGGTTATTTGAGAGCACTTTTTTATGTTTAAATGCATTTTGTTAACATCGCACCATTTTATAAGCTCATTAAGGTCATCTTGAAGTAGAATTGAATCAACTTGAGAATTTATTACACGAGCTATTTTCAAATCATCTGCGAACATGAATGGCGTGGAATTGTTGAAGCAATATGGAAGGTCGTTAACAAAGATAATAAATATTACTGGGCCCAGGTGAGAACCTTGAGGAACTCCGGAAGTTATAATTTCGGTCACAGATTTGTATCCATTGGCAACGACATAGAACGATCTGTCTGTTAAATATGAGTGAAGCCACTTAAGAAGAGAACCAGAAAAACCGTACGCAGCAAGCTTTTGAATGAGGACAACGTGAGAAACTTTATCGAAGGCCTTACTGAAATCTGTGTAAATAGCGTCGACCTGCTGGTTAGCATCTAGTGAAACTGAAACTTTTTCAACAAATGCGACCAGATTACTGCAGGTGGACCTAGCAACAGTAAAGCCATGCTGGTGCTCAGAAAGGTACTTCTTAAAATAGTTTTGGATATCTGGGCATACTATTGCTTCAAAAATCTTTGCAAACGTCGGAAGTATAGAGATAGGACGATAGTTGTCAACTACATCCTCAGCTCCCGCTTTGTGAATCGGAACCACTTTGGCCACCTTCCATTTTTTAGGGAAAATTCCAACACTGAGTGATTTGTTAAAAATTAAGAATAGTGGCGTTGCTAGTTGATCCGCGCAAGTTACAATGAAACTAGGGGGGATTTCATCACTACCAGAACCTTTGGTTAGGTCTATTTTTTTTAAATGTTTGACTATTTTATCTTTTGCTATTTGGATCAGGGAAAAGCTGTCGGAATTGTTGACTAGGTTTTCAAAGAATGGCGATGTAATAGCTTCATTACTCGGATGATGAACTGGACTGTACACTGAAGAAAAGTAGGTTCCAAACATGTTGCACATTTCGTGCCCATTACAAGTCTGGCTAGTGCCATTTGACATTGAGACTGGGTATGCATTAACAGAACCCCGTTTAGACTTAATAAAGGACCAAAAACACTTAGGATTCTTTGTTATGTTCTGTTCTATGCTACTTAAATATGAGTTGTAACATTTTCTTGCCAATTTGTCACAGCTCTTACTACACCAACGAAGCGATATTTTATCCATGGGGTTTTTGTATGTATTAAATCTTTTTCTTAGGTTATTTTTTTCACGCAGTAATCTCTCTAGTTTTTTTGTATACCATGGTGGACGCGTACCACTTTTGACAATGTGCGATGGAACATGCCGCTCTATGATCTGATGGAGTTCTGTATAAAAAAGTTCTAGCATTATACTTGGGTCGTCTGTGTCCGAGAGTAATGCAGGCCAGTCGATGTTATCAAGTTCAGATTTAATAGCATTGTAATTAGCTTTTTTAAAATTTAATCTAATATTAGGTTCCGGCTTTAAACAGCTGTTTACTTTAGGGTAAAGGGAAATTTCAAGGGGAGGGTGATAAGGATCGATCTTTGACAGACTATTAGGGGCTTCAATCACTTTACATTCCGAGAGATCTACAAGAACCAAATCCAGTATTCTGTTTTTGATATTACCGACATTATTGCATTGCTGGAGGTTATTTATATGAATAAAGTCTAAAAGTGTCACATTTATTTTCGAATTTGTCCTTGAGAAGGTAGGGTAGGTGTGAGTATCAACACTGCTGACTACTTGGCTCCAGTCTATATTGCTCATATTGAAATCGCCGATGAGAATAGTGGAGTAATTATTTTTTTCTGCAACATTATTATAATTATCCAAAAAGTGCTCCAAAATGGAATGTTGCACTGGCGGGGGCAAATAAAGACCACAGATAGCTATTTTAAAACCTGGTGCAACATTTACAGTAACCCACAAGTCCTCGCACCCACTCTCCCAAGAACATTGCCTGTTGGCAGCGTACCTCCTAGAAATAGCAATCAATACCCCACCTCCCTCCTTTTTAGCATGGAAAGTAGAAGTTTCTCTGTCGCGTCTAAAAACTATGTACCTCTGATCAAAGAGTTCACTACTAAGAATACAATTATTGAGCCAGGTTTCTGTTAGCACCAATGCATCATAGTTTGAGCATACCAAATTACAATAAAATTCATGAGTTTTGGAACGTAGTCCACGTGAGTTTTGGTAATAAATATTAAAGAAAAATGATCAAATGATCGTGCTCATCACACAAACATTTGTCCTGGGTGGGAATCGAACCCACAACCTCCGGCATAGCAGTCAGGATCACAAACTAACAGGCCAACAGGCCAGTCAAAATCCATCAAATATATTAAAGGTTTCTTATTTACACCAAAGGCATAAAGGGTAGTAAGAAAGCCGATACCAACCTTCTGATTCTGACTTCAAAAGAAACCAAAACCACTGATATGAATAATATATTTTTTTCAACTATAATAAGTTGGAACTTGCAACTTATTATAGTTCTTATCAGTTACACTACTCCAGGGGGTCGAGTCTGCTATTGCAATCGTGTCTCAATGACCGGTCAATGATCGATTTTTGACGTATAACGTCAAACTTATGACACATTTCCCATACGAAAACTGTCAAAGATAAATATTCGATCAATGACCGGTCATTGAGACACGATTGCAATAGCAGACTCGAGCCCCTGGCTGGTGCGGCATATGTTAGACATGGTCGAATGAGGGTTGTAGGTATAGATACCTACGTATTTAGAGACAGGACTAAATATGGATTTTCCTTATCCAAATTAAGTCCTGTCACTAAATAGCCTATGTTAGTACCTATCTTTATAACTAAAAGAGGTCTTGTACAAACGGCTACACATCAAACTATACATTTCCAGTATAAGCTGGTCTTTCATTGTATAGGATTTCCGTTCAATGTGAGGTCATCGTAACCTGGAAATGTACCTATAGCTTGATGTGTGGTTGCGTGTACGATCGGCCAACGCGGCTAGTTTGGACTTATGACTCAAAACTGTTCAGCAAAATATTGTACCGACCACAAACGCGTAAACAAGGCCTATCTACGTAAATACAAAAATCTAATAAAACTAATATCAAACAAGCTATTAAAAAGCGATCACAAAAACAATTGAAAAGCGATCCGGAGAACAAACTCAAAGAAATCCGGGTTTTCAAACGAATTTAGAAGATGGAGCAAGTAATTTTATGGAACTTGCAAGGCAGGTGTCCGGAGACTCGGAAAGCTGATATTGGATTTATGTTAATGTTTATTTACCCGGACGGGGGCTGTCCGGGATGGTACACCCGAGATGAAATACTCGGTATTTTCCTGATACGCTCAATGAAACGCCTATTGGGACCCGGCATTTGAGACTCCGTTGGCTTTCTTATGAACATAATGATGTTATGTAGAGTCGACTATTTTATTTTTCGTGGAAGTTTTATTCAGGGTATTAAATATATGTGTGCTGTTTACGTTAGCCTCATCATGTAGGTACCTAAGTTTTACTTAGGGCTTTTTGGCTAAATAAAAACTACCACACGGGTGGATCAAAGGTTAAGCAACGCTTACCGAGGCTAGTCCGTAGACGAGTGACCATTGAACGTAACTAGACCCTTTCGTAAACAGCAGAATATTATGGACATCAAATTATTTATAACATCTGTGTAACACAAAATATTCTTACTAATAAATCTAATATTATTATTTCGTGCATTCATTTTCATTTCTTATTAAATACATTTTTAAGGGAACTTCGGGAACAGGGTCCAAGCTACCGGCGGTCAGGGCTCCAGGAGGAATCGCCTAACAATGTATGCATGCATGCATCATATGCATTTAGAAATATATAAGTATGTTTATCAGCTGCTTAGTTCCCATAACACAAGCTCTGCTTAGCTTGGGATTAGATGGCGTTGTGTGAAAGTTGTGGAATATTTATTTATTTATTTAATGCGAGCCGTGTCCAGAAGTACTGCTTTCTGAATCAAACCCTTGATCCAGCTGCCCAACGAGAGCCTCTTTAGGTATTGGTCGAGGCTCTTTGCTATTAAGCCATTAGCAGACACGACTATCGGCACAATGATTGCTGAGTCCACATCATGTTATTATTAGAAATTATTTTCATTAAACGATTAACACCTTAAGGTAGACTGGTAGAAAATGCGTATGGCATTAAGTCCGCCTTTGTACAGTTTACTTTACTAGTGCAAGAAAATTTATTAAATAAAATAATTAAATATGTGTAGATAATTTAGTATCCCATAGGGTTAGATAAAAATGTTGATTCTATGGGGAGGCCCAAAATAGCGTTACGTATTTGTGTCGAAAGCCTTTTCACCCTAAGTATATTCGAACTGCAGATCAATATAAAAGCTTTATCCTTTGTCTATATCTATATTACTTACAATAAATCTGTAGAAGTAGAAATTATGTACAGACGCCAGCACATCAAGTTACCCCAATGTGTCAAATTTTCCCAATTGAATATGAACCTTATTCTGTTTGTCCTAAAGTTGAAAAGCGATCAAAGAAGTTTGACACATTGGGGTAACTTGACGTGCTGGCGTCTGTACATTGAAAATGTCAAAACAATGGATGGCGTGGGGCATTTAAAAATTGTCTGTCTGTCTGTCTGTATGTTCAGGTATCACGCAAAAACTACCGGTTCGAATACGATGTACCGGAAGGGTTAACTTTGAATATAGTCTATCCGGAAGCTTTATGCTAAAATTATTACGTTGATATACTTATTATATAAACGCACAGCCCAAACCGCTGGTATTAGAGGAGACATGAAACTTGAAGGGGTGTTCTTTGTGAAAAGTAAGTATCCAGTAGGATTTTTGGAAATTCAACCCTTAAAGGGAAAAAACAGGGGACGGAAGTTCGACATCCACGCGGGCTAGGCCGCGGGCAAAAGCTAGTTCAAAATATTCATATTACTACATTAACATCTATCTATTAAAAACAAGCGAACGCCTGCCCAGTATTAGCACTTAATTATGACCGCAAGACCAACGAGTAAGTTTAATATTAAAAAAAAAAAATAACTTAATTGATAAACAAACTTAACCAAATCCCCGACTGTGGAAGAAGCTTACCGAAATCCCGTGAAAAATCTCAAAGTCGGCACAACCGACTTAACTCCTCAAACCTTTCATCGCTGGAATGGATCTCTAAAAATGATTCTTCAAGAGGAATTCATTATTACCATCACAAAAGAGTTTGGCAAGAGGCTGCCCTTATCTGAGAGAGGCAGACGGCAGCGGACTTAGCTGTTTACAGTATATAGAGATGCTGATAAGTGACACTTAGCCAGCATGAATAAACACGATAAGTTAATAGGGACACATATTTGGTATTTTAAGGGTGTTACGGAAACTTTTGGGGAGATGGCGGGGGTGTGGGGCGATAAATAAAGTTTTGTGAGCCCTTTCCCTAACACGTTTTGGTTCCGCTTCGGCTGAATACGGGCTCAATATAGTATACTAGCAGGCGTCACGCGGTTTCACCCGCGTTGTTAATGTTCCCGTGGGAATATAGGGATAAAAACCCTATGCCACGCGGGGATTGTGTAGCTTCCCAACAGTGAAAGATTTTTTCTAATCAGTCCTGTAGTTTCGGAGACTAAATTCAATGCAAACAAACAAATAATCAAATCTTTACTCTTTATAATATTGGTATAGAAGTAAAGATAAAGAAAAGTATATACTACATATAATCACACATAATTTCAATTGACACGATTGAAAGGTAAGATCAAAATCAAAACAAATGTCGGCCGAGAGTCAGCACTTTTAAACGTGAAAAAATAAAAGTTTTTTCAGTAAACCTCTGGGTGTATTATAGAAAATTACAACTTTGCTTTGCATTTTAGTGTCATTGTTCAATTTCCAAAAGGTTGATCGGTTGATCAATATGTTGACTATGGCTAACCTCAAGGTGTAGGTTTATCGTGACATTTCCCATCGTAAATAATTCCCTCGTATTTTTTCCGTAACTCGCCAAAAGAAGTACTTATAACTTCAAAAACTTTTTTTACTAAATGTGTCGACCGGTACTGAAGAAAAATATACTTGCACCGCCTGCGCCAGCGTCACTCCAGTTCAGTAGATACTATTTTCAGTAACTGATTCGTTGTTTACACCTCTCGCTAACTGTTCAATAAACACGGGACGTGTGGGTTTTTAGTGGAATTTGAACTGGATTTCCTACGATTCAATGACGTGTCAAATTGACTAGAAGTAAGCGCTATTTTACTACAGATAACGTTGTAGTTTTTTTTAACCGACTTCAAAAAAAGGAGGAGGTTCTCAATTCGACGGTATGTTTTTTTTTTTTTTTTTTTTTGTGTGTTTGTTACGCGATTTCTCCCCCATTTGTGGACCGATTCTCAAAATTCTTTTTTTATGTGAAAGAGTATACTCCCGAGGTGGTCCCATTTTAATTTGGTGAAGATCTGGTGCTGATCTTCGGAGATATACAATGGAACTCTTCAAAAATAGACGGCAAATCTGTCGTGATTGCTGGAATCGCTTGGATATTTATTGTTTATACAACATCATGACGTATCATTACGCCTGTATGCTCTGAGGGGTACGCAGATGTGTACAATATACCTAGATTTCGACAGTTAGGTATGTTAAGTTTAATTTATTAGGGATAATAGTGCGAGAGCCGGCTGCAGAAATACCTACCTCATAAGATACCCCAATAAGCTGTATTTAGATCGTTAACCGACACTGAAACACGTAAAAAAAATCAGGTCTGCCAGAGCCAATCCTGCCGGGTCATAGAAATAATTGATATTTTTTGACGTAATTTTTTAGTAAAAATTACCTCATAAGATACCCGAATGAAAGTGCTGGCAGCAGTTAACCATTGATTAGTTATGTAAAAAAAAGTTGGTCTGCCATTGCGCAGCCTGCCGAAAGTACTTGGCAGACCTCTTTAAAATGCCCTTCTGACACACTAAACCTACCTCATCGAGTACCCGGATGGGACCAACGCTAAATAATAACCAATATGCCCCTGATAATGGATCAAAAGGTCTGCCAGGTCTAAGCTTGCCGAAACTTAGTGTTTAAAGCGTTTGAAGTTGATATGGAGCATAATTTCACCTGTAGTCAAAATAACATTATTTTGTTTCTAAATTTATACAAATTTATGAATATTAAATATTTTTTATCAAAACATTGAATAAAACAACAAGTGTAGAGATAATAGATGTACTTATATTCAAAATTTAGCACAATCACTACGAGTTCAATAACATGCTTACAATTTATATACAACTATCAAAACTTAGTTTAAGTTGGCATTACAGTTACCTGAATTCTGTATTTATATGTGGGTTTAGGGAACTAAGTAGACTTTTGAGTGTAGAACCTGTTATTGCGTAAATCATCGAAGGAACAGCTAACGCCTAACCAAACTGACCACCCCCAGGATCTCTCAAAATCCAAGTTTAAACAATAATGGTTAGGTTGACTAGCCATTTACTGTCAATACCTGAGTAGGTACGATAACTATCTTAATTCAAAAATTACAAGCCATTAAATAACTAGCTACAATGATGGTGAAATGACAGCAAGAACTATTATTAAAAATATAAAGATGCAAAAAAAATGAAAATCAGTCAGATTGAACTGTACTAATGTAAATCAGTAAAAGTTTGTACAAAAATAAAATTATAACTTAACGTAGAATCTCAAATTAATAAAAATCCCTTCATCACTTGAACTGTCATATGACTTATCAATATCGTCGTCCTCTGAATCATTAATTATAATAGACTCTACACTGAGTGGTGTTGGCTCACCTTCATACCATAGAGGTTCTAGGCGATTGTTATTCAAATCCCACCCGTATTTTTTGGTATTTAATTTTATCCATTTATTTGAACATGCGTTTTGCCACATAGCGTTTACGAAAACCGTTCGCAATATTTTTTGTTTTATAACCTTTTTACATGGCGGCATTCTACATGAACTATAATTCCTATTTTTTTCAACAAGGGACCTTTAATATTTTGCTTGCGTATGTTTTATTAAAGATAACGTATCTGGCAGCATTAGTATTTGTAAAGTTTTTATTTCCATACATTTCGCAACTAAAATTTTGAATCAAATCAGCTACTTCTGTATCATTCTCGTATACAATATTCTCGTCTTATTTATTGAAAGCTTCCTGGTAGATGGGATTCTGTTTTCACACCTGGAAAGGTTTAGATTTACCTTTATTATGAAAAACAGCTGAAGTATCTGTCAAAAATTAAATGAATTTCATCAGCTTCTATGGTGCAAATTTATTGTAATATCATTACGGAAAGTTTTTTAAATGTGCTGGGAATTGAGGATGGTCTCAAAACGGTTGCGATCATGAAGAATCAGATACTCGAATACTTTTTCATGCATATAGAAAAAGACGCAACTAAAGTATCCATTTTAGCATCTGACACAGATATTTTAGTCGGTGTTTTAGCACACGCCTACCCACTGAAACCAAATATTTGGTTACTTTCGGGCGGATTATCAAGAGCCAAAGATCCAAATGCTATTAAATTGTACCCATTTATCAAAAACACTAGGTGAGACGTTGTGTCGTTCTTTACCAGCATTTCATGCATACACTGGTTGTGATTACACCGCTGTTTTTCACAATAAAGGTAAATCGAAACCTTTCCAGGTGTTAAAACAGAATCCCATCTACCAGGAAGTTTTCAAGGTTAGGCGTTAGCTGTTCCTTCGATGATTTACGCAATAACAGGTTCTACACTCAAAAGTCTACTTAGTTCCCTAAACCCACATATAAATACAGAATACAGCAAGAACTATTATTAAAAATATAAAGATGCAAAAAAAATGAAAATCAGTCAGATTGAACTGTACTAATGTAAATCAGTAAAAGTTTGTACAAAAATAAAATTATAACTTAACGTAGAATCTCAAATTAATAAAAATCCCTTCATCACTTGAACTGTCATATGACTTATCAATATCGTCGTCCTCTGAATCATTAATTATAATAGACTCTACACTGAGTGGTGTTGGCTCACCTTCATACCATAGAGGTTCTAGGCGATTGTTATTCAAATCCCACCCGTATTTTTTGGTATTTAATTTTATCCATTTATTTGAACATGCGTTTTGCCACATAGCGTTTACGAAAACCGTTCGTAATATTTTTTGTTTTATAACCTTTTTACATGGCGGCATTCTACATGAACTATAATTCCTATTTTTTTCAACAAGGGACCTTTTAATTTTTTGCTTGCGTTGTTTTATTAAAGACTAGCTTCTGTCCGCGACTTCGTACGCGAATCCTGTTGCTTATGCCAGCAACAACGGGGTCGTCAAAATCGAAGATCTGAAACGTCTTGTGTCGAATTCTAAAAGCCCGGGGACGGGAAATCAATGGGATGCGCGAGACGATTCAAGACGTTCCAGATTTTTTATTTTTGTTGGTCAACAGGAAATGCCATCAGACTTAACAAATTTTGCTAAGACGCCATTTCTATTATGTATATGTTATATTGTCTCTGGGCTTTGGAGTTCCCCTACAGGTGCTCCAGATCTTCAAATTTAGTCTCACAGCAGAAAACACTCTTCACGTGGAATAGTTTTTGCATTGGCACCATTTTTATATCTCTTTTAGTTTAGGTGTTCCATTTTCCAAAATAAATTATAGCCTATATTGTGCGTGTTGCGTGACGTTCACGATCAGCGGTCAGTCGCGCATTTCCTTCCCCCACTTATCTCTTGCGTCATGCTTTTTCCGTGAACGTCTCCAACTCGCGAGAAACTGCATGATGTTCACGATCAGCGGTCAGTCGCGCACATATTCTTCACTGGTGTCTAGAGACCTGAATTTAGATGCGTAAATACGCTGAGAATGCAGGCGTGCTTCGCGATCCCAAGAAGTTTCCACGGAGCGAGTTGCAGCCTCATGTTCTCGAACAGCATCAAGTCTCTCCTAACGTTCTTCGGTAGATTGTTGGGATATTATGGTCTTTAATCATTTAGCACCTTTGGAACATTGGGAAAGATTTGACCTCTTTCTAGGCATGGTTATAGTTTTATTGTGATGATACCTGATCAATTAAAATCTAAGTGGCTGCTCCCCTGCGTTACCAGGTAGGCTACCATGTAACGAAGATAAATGGAAAAGGAAATTAAACACTCAAATAACATAAGCCCGAAAGGCATATTTATACGTTAAAAAAAAATGGGAGTTTTAGCCAGTAGAGTCTAATTTTCAACAATATACGATCGTCATCGGAAATCTGACCTGAACTGTTCCTGCCTTCACCGCGTGGAGGTACTTATGTTATTTTATAATTATGCAATGAAATTAGTGATAGCTTTAATTTCTGTATCAAATGTTTCTGATCTTCGATTTTTATAAGTCAACAGGAAATGCCTATCAGACCGAACAACTTTTGCTAAGACGTCATTCCTATGTGAGTTATGGTGTAGCTGGGCTCTTGGAGTTCCACAACAGGTGCTCTGGATCTTCAAATTTATTCTGTCAGCAGAAAATGCTCATCACGTGGAACAATTTTTGCTATGGTACCATTTTTGTATCTCCTATAGTTTACCTGGTCTGTTGTGGTGCATTTAAATCCGTCCAGTAGTTCCGAAGATGAGCGTGTACAAACAAACAGACAAACAGACATACAGACAGACTTTTTTTTTATTCGTGCTCTATTACTGTTTCTAAACCCCCCTCAATTATTATTATTTAAATATAGTCAATGTACAGACACAGTTTTTTTACTGTCTTATTATATTTATTATATTATATAGATATAGATAACGTATCTGGCAGCGTTAGTATTTGTAAAGTTTTTATTTCCATACATTTCTACTTCTGTATCATTCTCGTTTACAAAATTCTCGTCTTATTAATTGAAAACTTCCTGGTAGATGGGATTCTGTTTTAACACCTGGAAAGGTTTCGATTTACCTTTATTGTGAAAAACAGCGGTGTAATCACAACCAGTGTATGCATGAAATGCTGGTAAAGAACGACACAACGTCTCACCTAGTGTTTTTGATAAATGGGTACAATTTAATAGCATTTGGATCTTTGGCTCTTGATAATCCGCCCGAAAGTAACCAAATATTTGGTTTCAGTGGGTAGGCGTGTGCTAAAACACCGACTAAAATATCTGTGTCAGATGCTAAAATGGATACTTTAGTTGCGTCTTTTTCTATATGCATGAAAAAGTATTCGAGTATCTGATTCTTCATGATCGCAACCTTTTTGAGACCATCCTCAATTCCCAGCACATTTAAAAAACTTTCCGAAATGATATTACAATAAATTTGCACCATAGAAGCTGATGAAATTCATTTAATTTTTGACAGATACTTCAGCTGTTTTTCACAATAAAGGTAAATCTAAACCTTTCCAGGTGTTAAAACAGAATCCCATCTACCAGGAAGCTTTCAATAAATAAGACGAGAATATTGTATACGAGAATGATACAGAAGTAGTTGATTTTATTCATAATTTTAGTTGCGAAATGTATGGAAATAAAAACTTTACAAATACTAATGCTGCCAGATACGTTATCTTTAATAAAACATACGCAAGCAAAATATTAAAAGGTCCCTTGTTGAAAAAAATAGGAATTATAGTTCATGTAGAATGCCGCCATGTAAAAAGGTTATAAAACAAAAAATATTGCGAACGGTTTTCGTAAACGCTATGTGGCAAAACGCATGTTCAAATAAATGGATAAAATTAAATACCAAAAAATACGGGTGGGATTTGAATAACAATCGCCTAGAACCTCTATGGTATGAAGGTGAGCCAACACCACTCAGTGTAGAGTCTATTATAATTAATGATTCAGAGGACGACGATATTGATAAGTCATATGACAGTTCAAGTGATGAAGGGATTTTTATTAATTTGAGATTCTACGTTAAGTTATAATTTTATTTTTGTACAAACTTTTACTGATTTACATTAGTACAGTTCAATCTGACTGATTTTCATTTTTTTTGCATCTTTATATTTTTAATAATAGTTCTTGCTGTCATTTCACCATCATTGTAGCTAGTTATTTAATGGCTTGTAATTTTTGAATTAAGATAGTTATCGTACCTACTCAGGTATTGACAGTAAATGGCTAGTCAACCTAACCATTATTGTTTAAACTTGGATTTTGAGAGATCCTGGGGGTGGTCAGTTTGGTTAGGCGTTAGCTGTTCCTTCGATGATTTACGCAATAACAGGTTCTACACTCAAAAGTCTACTTAGTTCCCTAAACCCACATATAAATACAGAATTCAGGTAACTGTAATGCCAACTTAAACTAAGTTTTGATAGTTGTATATAAATTGTAAGCATGTTATTGAACTCGTAGTGATTGTGCTAAATTTTGAATATAAGTACATCTATTATCTCTACACTTGTTGTTTTATTCAATGTTTTGATAAAAAATATTTAATATTCATAAATTTGTATAAATTTAGAAACAAAATAATGTTATTTTGACTACAGGTGAAATTATGCTCCATATCAACTTCAAACGCTTTAAACACTAAGTTTCGGCAAGCTTAGACCTGGCAGACCTTTTGATCCATTATCAGGGGCATATTGGTTATTATTTAGCGTTGGTCCCATCCGGGTACTCGATGAGGTAGGTTTAGTGTGTCAGAAGGGCATTTTAAAGAGGTCTGCCAAGTACTTTCGGCAGGCTGCGCAATGGCAGACCAACTTTTTTTTACATAACTAATCAATGGTTAACTGCTGCCAGCACTTTCATTCGGGTATCTTATGAGGTAATTTTTACTAAAAAATTACGTCAAAAAATATCAATTATTTCTATGACCCGGCAGGATTGGCTCTGGCAGACCTGATTTTTTTTACGTGTTTCAGTGTCGGTTAACGATCTAAATACAGCTTATTGGGGTATCTTATGAGGTAGGTATTTCTGCAGCCGGCTCTCGCACTATAAGTGGATAACCCTATTACCATGACATGTATTGTTAACAAATAACAATATAAAAATAAATTCATGGCAAATATTTGTATGGGAACAACTAAAAATGGAAAAATAAAAATCTTTTTTGCAAAAAATAAAACCGACTTAAAAAAAACACCAACCGGTGTAAAATAACTCTAAATTCGGAAGTCGGTGGCCCATCATGAAAAAGACAAAACCACCAAAGCCACAGACTTCCTAATTTAGAGTTATTTTACACCGGTTGGTGTTTTTTTTAAGTCGGTTTTTTTTTTGCAAAAAAGATTTTTTTCTCTTTTTACTACATAGCAATCTGTTCAATTCACAATAAGTCTTGCTTTTGTCCGATAAAGATGTAGTATAATAATAGCGCTTAGTTTTTCACATTGGACGATAAGACTCGTGTGTAAAAAAAAAAAAAACTTGATTATTGGTACTAGAGAAAAACAAAATGAAGCATCAACTGGCATAATATATGATTTATTTTTCAATATTTATTTATTTGTTTTCCTTTTTTATACAAAATAATTCGATTAATTCTCAATTATTAATGTAAATACACTTATGTAAAATATTTTCTTAGCTTAAAACTGAATGATTGGTTAAAATGAATTAATCGTATTTGTTAATAACTTAGTTCATTATGTATGATTGATGATATCTTCGAAACTATGCTATTTGAACCACATATTCAAAGACCTTTTGATTAGATTTGATGTTTACTTATAGAGTATAAACCTCGAGTTACTTTATATTATGGAATATCAAAAAAAAAGCAGGTTGTTAAATACGATGAGAGACAGACATTACAGCACTAGACGTTAAAACATCAGTAAAAAAACAATTATTTGGAATATTACTCATCTCCTGCTTATTAAGCTAATCTCCGATGAAATTGGCGCGTCTGAATTTCAGTCTGGAGTACAGGAAATCATACAATTATAGTTACAATGAACGGTCTTAATGTACTAGAAAATCTTCCATCGTGTCTGTAGTTCTTTCATTGTTAATATTACATTAGTATTTTAAATGGTGTGGTGGTGGTGATTCGGTATTATTAAAGCGGCTAAAGGTCATGGCACATTAAACCAGCACGACACCGCTCCAAATCATCAATTGACTTGTTATTCAATTTAGAGCATTAAGTCGTGTGTAGTATAATATATTTCACAATGTCAATATGAAAAAGCCAATGGCGAGCAGTCAGCGCGCTTGCCACCACCATACAACTCGACTCGCAGCTCGCGTGCCGATAGCGAGCCGACCATGTGCTTACAGCGCGTCGGCCGCACGCTTACAGCACGCCGATCGCATGCTACTCGCCGACTCAGAGTCGCCAGCAAAACAACGTCATCGTGCCGCTGTAAACCGAGACATTATGAAAACATGCAAGTCCTAAGCGTGTTCAATAATAAATGCCAAACAATTGTGTTCGCGGTGACAGCTAGCTTGCACCTCGCAGCCAGTGCGCGGGCTGCGAGCTTGCACCCCGCAGGCGGCGAGCTTGCACTTCGCGGGCGGCGTGGGGACTGCAAGCTGGCACCTTGCCGACGATAGCGTACTGGCAGCTAGCCGTAGACTAAATTCGAGGCGACGCCGTGCGGCAGCTGTGCAGTTACAGTGCTGTTATAATGTGCCATTACCTTAAGGCGTCGAACTAGCGATCGAGAGGTGGTGAGTTTGATCCCCACCCATAGGACCATTAACGTAAACCCACTCCAGACACAAGCATATTTAGCTTAGTTGGAGGGGTTAACAAGACTACTAGTAATTGACATCAATCCATAAAAAAAATAAAAATAAAATAAAATAAAATTCATTTATTTCAGTTAACTAGATCCATACACAGTCGATTTGAGATTAAAAATTGGGTAACAGAACATCATAAATAACAAATAAAATATCATTAAAAAAAAAAAAAAAAGGCTGAGAATTAGAAATAAATTAAAATTAACACTAAAATCATGCAAATAAACATTAAAATCAATAATTAAAACAAATGACCATAAAACTTAAGAATTAAATTAAATTAAATTGAAATAAATTAAACTGAATTAAATTAAATTGAATTAAATTAAATTAAAATTATATTACCCGCTTAATAAAGGATCTCCACATCGGTGAAGATATCCTATCCGCAACGGTCTTCAGAATTCTGTTGCAGTTGCCACGCATTCTGCAGACTAGGGATACAGTTTTTTTACGAATGACGGCATGAAAGCCATCAGTTCGATACAGCGCAAACATCCCCGATGCACTGCAGAAGCGAGGCAGCCCCAACAATAATGCAAGTAGTCACACCACTAGGCTAACACTACTTTTCTTAAATTTTGTTTTATTTAATTAATACACACAGTAATAAAGGCGTATTTTATGCCATAGGCAGTGTTCTACCCGTCACTCGAAATGTGTGTGTAGGTAGTATAGGTCTAGCTCTTCGGGAATACAGTCGTAATGTTATGATATTATAAAACTCGCAATAAATCGTCCCAGGCATTATTTCAATAAAGAAAATTTGAATTGAAACTGAAAGAAAAATCCTCAGTAACGAAGTCGATATCCCACCGTTATCTCAATATCTCTCTTTATGAAGCTTTTGCTCTTTTTGTTCGTCCCCAACTTAATTGGCCGAGCATACACAGCCAGACAGACTAGTCGAAGAGCTCGCTAAACCAACCAAGCAATCCAATCTCAACTAAGTCTCGAAACGTACTTTAGAAGCTAGAGCGAGTATAAATCTACTTAAAACAACACGTCCCCCTCACTCAGTACACAATCCATTGCCGTTTTAGTACCGTCTTATTAACGGGGAGTGCGTTGACCAAGCAATGAACGCAGGGCGCGCGATGTAGTAATTTCGAGTGACATTTTGGGGTAGGTGAGACGTTTTATATCGATCGGGCTTAGTTTTATGAATGGCTGGCTTCGCTCTCGCAGGGTAGGTCCCCTCCCCCGCCCTCTGGCGCCCGCCCCTGCCACACCTGAAGCCAGTTTGGTAAGAGAGTACCAATTTAGCCAGCTGATTTGTGACGTCATCATTAGGCAAGCGATTAACTCAAATTGGGGAACCGGGACTGATGTGTATAATTAAAATTTATTTTTATTTACTTGGGTAATGTGCCGCCTATTCTTATAATCTAGTGAACAGTAAATAAAGAGCTTACCTATTTAATGTTGATAACAATAATAATATATATTTTATAATAAGGGCAAATAAGTAGCGTAAGAGATAATTGAGCGTAAACATCGACGCGTTCTGCTCACGAAGTTCATTCATTCATAATGCGAAGTTCGTGTCGTGTTCCAACATAAAATACACGAGACAGATTTCCTTGTAGCTTAAATATACCTTGAACTAACTGTGTTCAAGTATTTGTGAAATACTTGACTTCGTAACTGGGATGTTGTGTTTGCATATTTAAAGTAATTTAGCATATTTTATCCATTGATTTAAAACTTTAAAGTTACTCAAACTGTGTTGTGCCATTGCTTTAAAAATCGTTTATTTGCCTTTATAACCGGCTTCAAAAAGGAGGAGGTTCTCAATTCGGTGGTTTTTTTTTCCTTTTTTACGGTTTGTTCCTCATCCATCATTTATGGACCGATTTCCAAAATGTTTTTTTGTTTGTTTGTTATTTTTCTGTGATTTCGGTTCGCAGTGCGCGAGTGTTCATAAACTAAGGGTATTTCGGTCCGTCAATAATCTGCCACGGAGAATTAGTGATAACAGATAGAAATCTATTGTATAGTGTATTTTGCATGACAATTCCAATAAAAAAAAATTACTCTGACTGAGAGACTCGCCTCGGACAGCACAGATGCACAACCAAGGCGAGTCTCTTTATACCAATGTTGTAATGTTTTATAAGTTTTATTTAAGGATCAATCTCGAAAACTCGATTTCTATTTGTTTTAAACTACTTGATAAAAAGCTGTACTAATACCGAGTAAGAAGTATCGGATAGGTTAAGTCTCTTTCACGTAAACAAAGTCACGGGCAGTAACTAGAATGAGCAATACATTCGGTATGCAGAATTTTAACAAATAAATATAATACGACGATGGAGGTAAATTACACGCTTAAAGAGGTTCAGTGACCACGATCCTCAGTAATTAGGGACTAATTCAAGCAGAAGGTACCTATATTATAAGTAGGTAGGTAGGTAAACAGTGTATTTTTTTATCACCAGGCAAACTTTCACAGGATGTTCTACTTATGATTAGGAACAACTTTTACTACGGGACTAACTGAAAAATTAATCTGCGTCAATAAAAATCTGCTGTTTCATACCAAAGTTTAAAACCTACTGGAGCAAAATGTATGGAACGTTTGATTTTTTTCTCGAGATTTCCGAGTTGATCGCTTAGTTGTTCATATTTATGGGTAGAATCCCCTGGTAAAATTTGGCTAGTGATAAAAAATGCGTCATGAACTTTTTGGCGCAGCCGTGAGGGACACAGCACATAATGTGTACCTACTAGTGTATAATATTTTCTATTGTTTCATAGTTATTGTGTGTATGTGTGTTATAATGTCTGATGTCAAATAAATATTTTTCTTTCTTTCTTTTCTTTCTTTCCTTATTCTGTTCATAGTTTAAAGGTATGAGGATCAGGTTGTAAAGTTCCTCATCCACCATTGAAAAGGGAGGATCCTCCGATCAAACGGGTGTTGTGACTGGGGGGCTACTAGTAAAGTAGTAACTGGTTGTTGTCGGGAACTTGTATACCTTCTACTGCGCGGATAACTTTGATACCGCGATGTAGGATGTTGGTCGTTAGTTCGTATGTGGCTAAATAGATGTCGCTACTGTAGTAAAGTTGAAAAACTATCAAAAAAATATGACACATTGACTGTCAATCTTGTCAATTAGAGACACAATAAAAAAAACAATACAATAATTACTAATTTAATCTCCAGCGTTTGATGGTCTATCATAGTACCTACGTGTTATTGGCAAAATTGTGGTGTCTCTCTTCCACAAATGCCATAGAGAAGAGTTGAAGTTGAAGTAGTGGAAAGACAATGACAGCGTGGACACTGGCGTCCGCTTGGGGTTTAATGTATTAATTTTGCTTTATGTGCTTGCCTCTGACTAGCGAACAGATGAATGATGATTGAACAAATAATATCGACTGCATGTGAAGCCAGGTCAGATGCCAATGGGCCGCATAAAACTGATTTGATTGGCCTGTTGGTCTAGTAGTTAGTGATCCTGACTGCTATGCCAAAGGTTGTGGGTTCGATTCCCACCCAGGACAAAATGTTTGTGTGTTGAGCACGATCATTTGTTCTGTGTTTGGGTGTAATTTATAGAATAGAATAGAATAGAATTTTATTTTGCAAATATGGGTAATACATAATAGTTCTTAAGATTAAATTTAGCTCAGCCACGTTTTACCAATCGGCATGCAAGCATTTGAAATTATTAATATCATTATTATTACAATTATTTTGATCCATTTTAAATCATTTAATTTTGTATCTATAATATGTATGTATTTAGAAATATATAAGTATGTTTATCAGCTGTTAAGTACCCATAACACAAGCTCTCAAGCTTAACTTGGGACTAAATGGTGTTGTGTGAATCGTTGTGGAAAATTTATTTAAAAAAAAAAAAACTACACTAGATGAGTCACTAAACCCATAGAGAATGGACTGAGCAAAACCCGCACAAAATTGACCACTCCCTAGAAAAGGCCAGAGGGACTGCGCGGTCAATACCTGTCTCTTTCTTTCTCTTATAATCAGAACTCTAGAAAGAGACAACTATTAGCCGCATGTTCGAGTTATCTCTCTCTCACTTTCTTACCAGTACTTACTTCACAGCTGGATAAGGAACAGTCGATCCATTCTCTATGTCTGTGCACTAAACACACTAAAAAAGTAAATGGGAAAATACTTAAGCTTCGTATTAAAACTATGACGCACATTCGCCGCATCTCACTGTCTGTTCCAGATGGTTTTCTAGGAAACTACAGGCCGCAGGATACTTTTTTTAAAGTTGACAAGTATCCTGTCAGTGTAACGCGTTCGTGTCCCATTGGGCAGTCGAACCGTGAAATTATTGTTTTTTAAATAGAATTGAGTTAAGAAGAAACCTTGTAAATATAGAAAATACTAGCTATTAGCCCACGACTTTGTCCGCTTGAATTTTGTACTGGTTTTAAGGTTGGGCTTTTTGAGGGACTGTCTTAGTTGTTCGGAAAAAAGTCGTATCGTTGATGCGTAGAACGCGGGTCAGTGACAATAGCATCGTGAAAACACTGGTGGAAAGCCCTTACTCGCCTTTCAAAGGCACTAAGTGGAGAGAATGGTTGAGTAACATATTCATGCTCTGTCGTTCTCTGCACATCTTGCTGCAGCCACCAGCTATTTTCATTATATTTGTTTTGTATATTACTAACACCAATGATAAGGTATTTTACTAACAAATTCAACTATGTTGTTGTCCGAACTAAATAAATAAATAAATTAATTAATAATGTATTTTCGACGTTCAAATAGTGCGGATTCTACGCCTAATTTAAACAAAAGACCTGCGATTTTTATGGAAAATCTTTGAACTTTAATATACAACCCCTCGTAATTTTGGTAATTTAAACTATAGCCTATGTTACTCTGTGGTAACATAGCTTTCTTATGGTAGAATATTCTTATTCAGTTGCATTCGTCCACAAACGTGGCTATTAATAACATACATTAAAACAACATGACTAAACCCACAAGGTTTCACAAAATTTATTTCTGTAACCACAAACATCTCTTAAAGCTTCAAACAAACTCAAGCAATACATCCAGGTGTCATTTATAAAGCGCAGAGCTGTACAAATGCGCTCATTACAACAATGAAATATGCAGCGCTTCTAAACTGAGAGAGTTTGAGCAAAAAAGCGCTGTGTTCGCTTTAAAACGCATAAATCTGGTGAAGCATGTGCCGTATGCTTCAGCTGTAGTGAGGTCAATGAACGGTGCTGGTTGGAAAATTGAAAATGGCTATTGTAATAGAGCTTATAATCATGTTAGTGAATGTGGTTTGAATGAATGAATGAATGAATGATTTGTTTATTTGCAAGAATATAGGAAAATATGATATTATGTTCAACGGGTTTCACTATATTCGGCATTTCGGCCGTACAAATATTAAAATTCTACTTACTAATAGCATGCATAGGTACATTTTGTGATAATAAAAATCAGATAACAATGCAATAAATAAGTTAAAATTAAATATAATTCTATTAATTTAAAAAAATAATAAAAATAATATTTATATTAATATTTTGTATACGTAAATGGTGGTGAAAAGGGATAAGAGAAAGCAATAAACTTAACAATAGTTTTAGTTAAGTATTCCTAATAATGTACGAGTATATATATAAAAATCAATGCCACTTTTCATTGTTATTTTATAACTCAAGAACGGGCTCACCTATCCAAACCAAATGTTTAGGCTTTGTTCGGACTATTTAGTAGATGGTTTATGTGAAGTTTGCACAAAATCGGTCGAGCGGTTCTTCATTTATCACATTTTTCTAACAAATAAATTCAATAAATGGCGGATCATTTTGCTAATGGGGTTTTTGCTGTCAAATTGAAACTTATCCAGATGGAGATTGTGTAAAATTAATGAAATGTTTTTTTGTTTGAATAAATGAATTTGATGTTACAATTATAATTTTTTATTATTTAACTTTACACGTAGCGAGGCATGTACCGGGGCGCTAGTGTTATGTAACTTTGCTTTAAAATGATAAAATAAAAAATTGATAAGATGATATCATTTCTAGTTAGGTTGGCGTTTCACTATCACATAAACCAGAAACACCAAAAGAAACTCAGAGGTCAGTCTCTTTTAAAACCCAGACATCATCTTGGTCAGATCATATAAGAACCATGCAGATTAGTGTCTGAAATCGTCTTTTGAGGAAAGAACCACACAGATAAGAGGGGACCAGATCAGTCAGTGC
Source organism: Euplexia lucipara (assembly GCA_921972225.1). NCBI lineage: Eukaryota > Metazoa > Arthropoda > Insecta > Lepidoptera > Noctuidae > Euplexia > Euplexia lucipara. Next base: position 16,367,004 of record OV179161.1, on the reverse strand, counting down.
AAGCATTTGTCAGTAATCGAGAGCTCAATTCGGACCTAGAGGATAGCCAAAAAAAGAACATTTGGGTTGGTTCCATAAAGTACTCAAACTGCCAGACAAAATGTTAAAAAGAACTTAAAAATGTAGAAAACAGTAGAAAAAAAATCCACGTGGTCCTTACATTCACAATAAGGAACATCCTCATGGAAGCCCTCCATCACGGGGAAGGCCGTGGGGTCTATCTGACTCATACTGACTAAAAACCACCCCGGTGTTCCTTCTTACACCTGCGCTGGGGGTCACGGGAACAGAAGAGACTTCTGCAACCCCTAACTGATGCTGGCCTCACGGGCCTCGCCAGATCAGCGGAGGGAGTGAGGTTTTTGACTCTCCTCTACGATTGCATACCATCTGCCCTAACAAGACAATATATTCTTACTGCTTCCTTTTGTGAAGTTAGTTATGCCTGGTGTCAGAATTTGAAGGCTCATGAGCTTCTGAATCGGCTTCACATGCCATTGAAAAATATCACAGAGGCATGCTGGACGTTCTAACAGTAGTAAGCGATCATAAGCTTCATGGCAAAATGATTTACGACTGTGGTTATCATCAGAATGTCGCTATGAATATGTGTATTAAATACATAATTGTGTAACGTGTAAGTTATTTATTTAAAAGAAGATATATGTTGAATAGTTTGTAGTGTACATACGCCAACACATCAAGCTACCCCAAACTGTCAACTTTTCCCAATTAAACATGCACATTAATCCATCTATTAATACTAATATTATAAAGAAGGAAGGTTTGATTGTTTGTTTGTTTGCATTGAATAGGCTCCGAAACTACTGGACCGATTTGAAAAATTCTTTCACCGTTGTGAAGCTACACTATCCCCGGGTGACATAGGCTACTTTTTATCCCTGTATTCACACGGGACCGGGAACTACGCGGGTGAAACCGCGTGACGTCTGCTAGTTTGTAATAAAATTAAAAAAACTATAAAAGACATTTCTCTCTGTAGATACTGATTTCTTATGAGAATATTTCTGCCGCACGAATTAAAAACGCAGTAAGGAAGAACTTTTGTGAAAATTAAGTTAATAATAGTTTCGGATTTCTTGTAATGAGCACTGTAGGTATAGTTATTAAACCAATCTATAAGTAACTCAATTTTCTAAAAATCCTTCCTTGCTGCGTTTTTATTCATTAGTTGCGGCAGATTTTCTTGTTGCATATTTTTGAGCCTGATTTTGCAGTACCTAGTCAGGTTTTAGTTTTTATAGATATAATATAAATGTAAAACATAAAACATAAGTTAAAAAAACTCCTTTAGGAATAACCACAATATGCAAACTACCCTCGAACCCGCTCAAAGACGGTAAGATTATTCACATATTCACACAAACAAATTCAATAGCGTCGACGATCATTGCCGAACATTTCCGAAGTTTACCGAGCAGGAAGGGATTTATGTCAATAAAATATCACTGCAAGGCCACTCACATAAAATGATACGACCAATTTGTTTGTATGTCACACACACTATGCATAATGTATTTTGTAACTTGTATTTTGTAACTAGTGAAACACATTGGATGACAGATATGATGGATTATAAATTATAATAATTATCAATGGGTTAAAATCGAGGCCTATGTAGCGTTCCATCACTAAACAGTTTTACGCATAATTTCTTTATCTTTAGAATCATCTAATGTGTATGTATCAAAAATATAATGTGTACTTATGTCGTAGAAAACGATGTTCATTAATAATAATTATATGACAACATAAAAAATAATAAATTATGAAGTTGATAAACGCTTGATAGACAATGTTATGTTTGAATTATAAACATGCAATTTTTACAATTTAAACAAAAGCTTAAAGCCTAATTTAAACTGTAGGTTATGCGTCTTATTGAGAAATTTCATTTTTGTAGAAATTGATAAAAAATAACATTTTTTTGCAAAACATACATGTTTATTTTCATTTTTTTATTTTATGAGTCTGTTCCAAATTGTTTCATCGCCATAGATCATATTTTAAAGTACCTAACACGGTTTTGTTTACGCTTGAGTCACTGCCGCTAAATTATTTCTTTAATCTAGAGGTTGATATACTGAACATGAGGTTTATTTTATACCAAGCCAGCGCACACGCACATACTCTTTGTACGTGACATTTACGAAAGTTTACTTTGGACTCTTCATTGCCTCCCCTGCACACCCTATAACGGTTTGGGGTATAGCGTGGTGATGTTGTTAAACCCTTGTCAAGAGCCACCTCGCATTTTTGCCACTTAACCTAAAACCCATTAAAATATGACCAAGGAACATCAAACTTTACCCTCGGACTGGGCAAGCACGACATTAATTTAATCATGTCAAGACAAGTACATTAACTAGTAGGTACGCCAGCACATCAAGTTACCCCAATGTGTCAAATTTTCCCAATTGAATATGAACCTTATTTTGTCGGACAGAAAGTTGAAAAACGATCAAAGAAATTTGACACATTGGGGTAACTTGATGTGCTGGCGTCTGTACTTAGCACTTTACTCGTGGCATCGTTCGAAGTGAATTTCGTACTTTTCTTTTAGAACTTTAATATCCAACTATCCAATTTTCGAAAATAAAAAATAGAAAATGTTACACGGTGATAATTTAACTTTGACACACTGCTAAATAATAAGTCTCAAGTTCGAGCCGAGGGACGTTAATTTTTCTCACTTTTTTCACATAATTGACTTGTTCGAAGACCTTGTATCGACGCAGTTATTAAAATACTCTTCCAATTCGATTGACAAAAAGAATCATGAAAAACATGGTTACATCCTCTGGAACGCACTTGTTGAGCATAATATAATGATATCTACAAAACTTCCAGTTACTTTCTTCGTCAAAAAAAAATATTTTCTTCGTCGAAACTTTAAGATGGAACAAGAGTATTAGTAACTTGATACTTTTGAAAATAAAAAGCCGAAGTGAATTAAAAGGTCAAAAGTATTTTTTCAAGTTTGTGTACTGGATATCGATACTGTGGCTATATAAAATAATCTATTATATGAGGCCCAGGAAGAAAATCGTCGTAAAGAAAACTAGACTTATAATGAATGTAAGTTTGTGGAAAATAAAAATGGGAATTTCGCCCTTTTCCTTTCTAACGTTTACATCCTCTCCAAGCCCTCGTAGTATTATTAAAATACTGTTTATATTACTCGGTGATAATATAGATTTATAATGATGAAATATTTTTTTAAAATTGGTTTAGTAGTTTTTGATTTAAACCTCTACAAACGAACAAAGAAAAAATCTAATCTATCCTCTTTATAATATTAGTAATTAAGTAATACTTTGTAGTACAGACTACGTCCCAAAAAAACAGACTGCTTTCAGCTGCTTTCAGAGAAAATTCTGAAAGCAGGTAAATTAACATTATAAATGATAAATGATATTTATTTCTGTATAGGTTTACACAAACACTTTTTCACGTCAGTTTTTTAACTAGTAGATGAGATCGGAGTTTAACTATCTGACTACTCTGAGAAGAAACACCGAAAGAAACTCAGAGGTCATAGTCTCTTATAATGTCCAGACATTATCTTGGTCAAATCATGTAAGAACCATGCAGATTAGTGCCTTAGGTGGTCTTTTTAGAAAAGAACCACACAGAATGTGGGGAATTACTTGTGACCATTTTCACGCTGCATTTAAAAAATGTTTAAGAAAACGGATTCATATCATTTTTTGAGACAAGATTCAACATGCATATTCGTCTCCAGGGTATGATCTATCTCCATGCCAAATTTCATTAATATCCGTTCAACCGTTTTGTCGTGAAAAACTGACAAACAAACAGGCAAACATTGTTACTTTCTCATTTATAAAATTAAGTATAGATTAAACGCGAGAACCCACAGTTCCGATTCGGAAGAAGGCTCACATGTTTTGATGGCAGAATTCCAAATGCCAACAACGATTAGCCATAAGTAGGACAAGACTAGTGCCAAGGTTACTGTAATGCCCGGCTTGTAGTTGTTTTGTGATTATTGCAAAATAAAAAAAGAGTATGGCAATACTTGTAATCAGAACTCAATATTTTGCGATAAAAACATTCTAAGGCGTTGCTTTCTGAACTCATTATCCATATTAATCTAGCATTTAGTATTTATTTAGTAATACATTGACTTTCAAAAGCACCTTCAATAGCCAAATTTAAATATTTTTGTGACTTAGACTATAAGACTTTGAATACTCAGCTTCTGACTTTAAGACGGAGTAAGTAAGTACCTAAGTAATAACACACAAATTCTAGAAGTGTAATATTTTTCATACAGCAAGTGAGTTTAATATGCTATGATGATGATGAAAATGAAATGAAATGATTATTTATTTTGGCCGACTTCTAACCTAACCTTTTTTTAGTTCGCCTTTTTACATTAGTGTGCTTGAAGTTTTGAATAAATAACTCTATTTATTCATACATGACAATACTTTCAAACGCAATGCCGCCAGTATTTTCAAATTCACTGATCCCTGAGAAGAATTGCCAAAAGATTAAATTAATAAATTATGCGAGTCAAACAATGCTCGGCTAAGTCTAGCAAAGCCTTCTGAAGAAAGAACCATTGCAGCTTTGAGTTGACTAACCTATCCCGACCAGCGTTATGCACACATCAGTCATTGTGTGTAGCTCAAAACTTATTTAAGGGAGCTCTTGAACAACCTGTCACACGTACCAGAGGGACATTTCCTATATTCTATGAACTTCGGCGTGTCCAATCTCAGTCTTAATAAAAAAAACGTCTGTTTCACGTTTAATTTACATTTTGACAAGTTTTAGACATTGATTGTCGCTGAGATGAGGATTATAACTAGATTTTGAACGTTTTTTCTGGACAATTACGTAGGCCTATAGAGGAGAGATAGATAATATAGAATGCTGTTTTTGTTGGTGTATAGGTAATAAATAGTATTATATTCTTTTCTATAGTTACACGGACTCTTGTTTTCCATCTAGCCTGCATGGATAAGTTATTAGGTACTGACCGTGATCGTCTTTGTAGCGTCGGCATAAGGAAAACATTGTGCTCTGCGATCGTTGACCTGAAATCAAAACACACGTTTAAATAAATATGTCTAGTATATAATAAATATGACGTTTCTTAGAAGTTATCCGCGCGTGTAGACTAATAATTGCCTAACAACAAATGTCGAGCAATAAGCAGCCCATCAGATACAAGATCCATCTAGTCATAGGAACTAATTACCCCGTAGATTAAGTGGCCGTTAGCGCTACCGCTAAGCACGAGGTCTTGGGTTCGATCCCCAATCCCATCAATTTACTATTATTATTTTCTTTATAGTTTTAGACCTTTGGAAGACGTACGAGGGGCCGAAGCCAACTCGCAGAGGCCCTTTGTCGTTTTTAATGAAGTGAGGCACCAATATTATTAAAAGACTTGGTACATAGTAGTAGATAATATAATAATTTACGTAACTTACACGAAAATATCAACTTTTGATTCATGAATCTTTGTCCTTGTCATCAACCCCTTCATAAGAAGAACTAAAATAACCTAACCATTGTATAATAAGTCTGCAATCAATACTAAAGTTGTTGGCGTCATATGCTACCAAGAGGCGTAATAAATTAACCCTTTCGGGTCCTAACACCCTTGACCCTAATATTACAACATTCTACTTCGAAATACTCTTATCCATATGTTATCGACACTTAATGTGGCGTATGAAAGAGAATGATTGACTAGAATTTTCGTGTTTCTCTTTCGCTCAACCAATAAAATCAAAATCATAAGTCTTTATTCAAACTAGGCCGAGAATCAGCACTTTTTGAACGTCAAAAAAATACATAAAGACAGTCCCCCAAGAACGGCCCACCCTTCGCCACTTCCTAATGTTTTTGCTGGGAAGAAGAAGTGGCGGAACAAACTTCCCAGTTCCAATCAATTGAGTTATGAACGAGGTAGTGTTAAGCACACGAAACCGTTGGTCCTGGGTGTTATTTGTAGATGTTTGGCAGTAATTGTAAGTAAGAAATAAAAAAATAAGTAGTCAGAAACTCGGAACCCCGAAGTCTGACAATCAGTTTAATCAAAAGGAATCGTGTTGCAACCCAGATGCTGTCTTGTGGAGGTGAGATAGAAATTTCTTCATTTACAATCGCATTGAAATCAAATCAATAATGTTTATTTGTTAGAACATGGTACATTATAGAGATGACGTACGGCTCTTCCACCAATAGAACAAAATTAGTAAAATAATTCACGTAGAAGTCGCTCTATGTACAGACGCCAGCACATCAACCTACTCCAATGTGTCAAATTTCATCGATAGTTTTTTAACTTTATTGCAAAAAGAATAAGTCTCATATTGAAAATTAGACAGTTGGGGGTAGATGGTAGTAGTTGTTGATGTCTGTACAACATTACCATCTACATTCAACATACGCCCTCTTATGTCGCCTTGTTGGCATACAACATGTACTATATACCCTAAGGTCGTTTTTTCCAGAAAAGAAAGATACTGCTAGAGATAAAAAAATTTGAAAGATTTTTATCTAATTACGCCAAAGGATTATAACTTCTAACGCGTGAACATAAGGACACACACACTTATTTTCTTAGTTGAGGATTTATTGTATAGCTCTTGACATGCAACGGTGTTTTGTCCTTAATAAATACAATGAAATAATAATTTAATATTATAAAATTATTTGGAAGTAGATACTAATACCTACTATAAGTTTATAAGTTACTAGTAATGTGTTTACCTAATCCCTACTCGTAAATTACTTCACAGTTCTGTTCCCTCGCGAGCAATATTTTGGTTTTGCTTCATAAATATTACAGAGCCGGAGCAAAGGCCTGAGAGTCGTCTGCATTCCACGAAGGTCATACAACAAGATATATTTATTGCTTAAATAGATTAATTCTATCATGGTTCATGAGTTCACGACAAGAATCATTTTTAATATTTTGTAGTATGAACGTTATATTAAAGACAATGCCACGGTGGGAGCACATAGTTGGATTTTAATAGACGCAAGAGTTGATTTTGAAGGGAATACTGCGCTTGCTGAGGTAAATAAATAAATAAATAAATATTCCACAACTCTTCACACAACGCCATTTAGTCCCAAGTTAAGCTTGAGGGCTTGTTTTATGGGTACTAAATAGCTGATAAACATACATATATATTTCTAAATACATACATATTATAGATAAATTACACCCAGACACAGAACAAATGATCGTGCTCATCACACAAACATTTGTCCTGGGTGGGAATCGAACCCACGACCTCCGGCATAGCAGTCAGGGTCACTAACTACTAGACCAACAGGCCAGTCAAAGGACTGACTGAGGTCTGTCTGTAGATGGGTGACCATCATTATCTATCTTAAAGACGTGACAAGACTCACTTTCCTTCTATAAGATGAAACTGATGGTCTGTAGAGGCCATCAAGTATAGATTGTTACAATGATTATGTTATTACTATAAACTTTTGTACTCTTTTTGAGAGAACAAAATAAAAATATTATTATATTATAACTACCCTTATAGACAAAACTGCTAATTTAGTTTTTTTTTGTATTTTTTTACAAAACTATTGTTCAGCGGTATAGAAAACACTTTCCTTACTAATTTCCTCAAGAAGTCACAATCAGACAGTCAAACGAACAGTCCAAATATAAAGGGGTCCAAATGTGAAGTCCAAAAATAAAAATATAATCTAACCTAAAGTAGGATTTTATTTAACACGAATTACTTTTAAATGACATCTAAATGACTAAGTTCAAGTCAAACACCACAGTTATAATTGTATTGACTGCATGGAAACCGAGCAAACAAACACTGAACAAAAACCTTCGTACCCTCAAAATTCTATTATTTTCGTCGACAAAAATTTCGCAGAATCGCACGCAAAAATAAATAAATTACATGTACTTTTTTGTTATTTTCGCCCAGTAACAAAACAAAAGGGTAAATGTTAGCATAATGAAGGGGATTGTCGTGTAATAGCGTCCCCCATTTTCCCCGTCTGATGTTACAACGTCCATATATTTTTATCTTCCCCTATTGTTTCTACTCGATTGGGCTACGGTCGCGCTACGCCGTAGCGCTGTCGTAGCACTAACGTAGCGGCCGCGTAGCATTGATTGTGAGCGAATATTTTTGCTAACACATTGATTTATGATCGACAATGTTATTTATTTGATGAAAGAACAAGTAAATATTCTGAATTTTGGGAGGGTATTAATTGTATTTGAGAAACGCTTACTTAGTTTACGAACCAATAAATCTATATTAAGCAAAACCAAAGCAAGAAACTAACGTTCCATTTATCTGTGTTTACACGAATATCCCTTTTAGTTACTCACCAAATATTTTACGTAACATGTATGTGCTTAGACAGACCGTCAGGGGTGACGCTCTGATCGTATTCGTGCCAAATAAATATATTGCTTTTACGTGAAGTGCCAACAAAAGGATGTATAGTCAGACAAAAATGTAATCTTAAGAAAAAATACTATATCCTGGACTTAAACACCAATCTGTCTAACTATTCATTAAACCCCAAGAGAACACCGGTGTCCGAGCTGTCATTGTATTTCTATTGTGTCTCTAATTTATCAATTAATTAATTTTGATTAAAATGATTATCATTTGAGAACGGCTTGACTTATTTTTCCTACCCTACCGAAGATTCAAAAATGTGGTACAAATGTAACAGTTATTCAAAAATGATTAGTTTTTACTTCTATTGCCAGTTCTCATGACCGACTTTGCATTTGCGTGAAGTCGGGACTGGTCACGAGTAATCATTAAGTTTAAAAGTTTATAACCGACTTTAAAAAAGGAGAAGGTTCTCAATTCAGATTTATTTTATGGAACCATGCATTTTATTTCATTTATTTATTCAAACAATAAACATTGTGTTGAATATTAATAAGGTACAGACGCCAGCACATCAAGTTACTCCAATTTGTCAAATTTCTTTGATCGTTTTTCAACTTTATGTTAAACAGAATAAGGTTCATATTCAATTGGGAAAATTTGACACATTGGGGTAACTTGACGTGCTGGCGTCTGTACAAAATCATTTTAGAATAAAATTGTCACGCGCAATACAATTTTTACAATTAAAATATAAATCAAGGAATTAGAAGAAGTAATAAATGAATGTCGAAAGGTATGCCAGATATAATGTCAAATGTACGCTTTGTCAGATGAATGGCCAATGTCAAAATATAGTTACTAAGTCAAAAATAGATTCAATTAAAAGTTCAAAAATTCTATGTTATTCCCTTAATAAATCACAATGTTAACGCAACTCGTACTGAATAACTCCTATTTAAATGTAAGTTTTAATACGAATCAAAGAGACCATATTTTTCAAAAACAAACTGACATAATTTATCATTCTAAGTAAATTGGAAACCTCAATCGATCCACGCACGCCTCAGGTTTACCACCCCTGCTCATGTAGCGATCTAACCAAGTTAATATAGTCAATTACCGCGTAATAAGCTCGGTCGGGGACAATCGCGCTCAATTATGACTAAACCATATATTTAATTAGTGCATTAACAATTATATTATCTTTAAAGCTTCGGTCGTGGTGTGTTCTTACCTTTTGTTAGTATTTTAAGATATACTAGCAACTTTATCTGTGTGGATCTCGAATGATTGTGCTCATCACACGAATATTTGTCTAGGGTGAGAATGGAACCCACGACCTCCGGTATAGCTGTCAGGGCCACTAACCACTAGACCAATAGGCCAGTCAAATGTATTGATGATTGATATTCACAATGATGGGTGGGTTCTGGGTAACATGTTCAAGTTTTATTGCCCTATACGTATACAATATACAGGGTGAAGTTGATCAGATGCGACAAATTTAAATATACAATATACTATGTGTTGTCAAGAAAATATAGAACACTAGCTGTACCCTGCCACGCTTCGCTGCGGTATATTGTGATTGAATGGTTACAAAAAAAAAGAAAAAAAAATAGATAAAAACAATCCTTGATGCGGATTATATTTCATGCTAAAATTTCAGCTCGATCGGTGCAGAACGTTTTGAGTATTTAAAGCGTACACAAACCAACATCACATTTTTATAAATATAGATATCAAACGTAAAATTAATGAACTTTTAACAGTGTTACGAAAAACATGAAAATAATATTAGAGTCGCGCGATTCTTCACTAGAAAATAGGCAAAATTAGGTAAATGACCGCTATGAACGGCAACGTTTAATAACATGAGTACTCGACGAGGATTATTGAGCACTGCCATGAGTCGGACGAGGTTTTTTGATATTTTAATTTTTTCCTATTTATTTTGCATATTATTTATTTTTCTGGAATACCGATAATTCGTACTTAAATGAAGATTAAAACCTCAATACACCATTTAAAAACGATAATCACGTATTTTTTTTAACCACTTAGATTGTAGAAACAACAGTTTATAAATTACTATGTTACTGCAACTGTAGCTCCCATTTCATTTTGTCGCATTTATTCAACGTCACCTGTATAAGACCCTATGTCTTATACAGGGTGACCACCAGTTTTGTGGTCGCGGGACACTACAGACACGCCAAAAGGTCAACGTAATGACGAAATAAAATTTGAACTGTAAAACTATTGTGAGAAAGGCCCGCCTTTATTGCAAAAATAATAGTTTAATCCTCTTGTGAATTGCTTTTGCATAAATTATCTTGTATTGCGTAACTTTGCCTTTATTTTAGGGTTCTTTAGCAAAATTGTACGTTATCCAATAATATAAATTCAGGCATAAATACAGACTCCGGGTTGCCACTGAGGAGGTTTCCTGACTCAGGAATCGAACCTAAGACTCTGTCGTAATATAATGGCGAACATTAGTCCATCGAGGCAGTAATTTAAGCCAGGTTGCTGGCGAGAAGCTTGGTCTCTGTTGCACAGGAATTAAACATTAATGGTGTAATAAAGTTACTAAAGATAATACGTTCACGCTGACCTCTCATGGTACGGAAATCCTATACAATGCAAGGCTAGCTTATACTGGAAATGTATAGCTTGATGCGTAGCCGTGTGTACACCTCTACCTAATAAAAATACAGGTATCTTGTAAAAATTACAAAAGTAAGAATTGAAAACGTACTTATCATTTATTTGATTGTAATGGAATTGTGGATTATAGTTTTGAAGTGGGGTAACAAGGTCAAATGGACTATCACATTTAATACCAATATTTTTATTTACATGACATATCATTATAATTTAACTACACGCTTGTAATCCCCGAAGGTTGGACAGTGCAAGGTTGGAAGGCTGGTGTACCTGTAGAGTACACCCACATTTCGCCAGTTACGTTTAAGTCCCATATATTAAAAAAATACATATTTATTGAACTAAAGCCTAAATAAATTAGGAATTACAAAAGTAATCGTACATAGACAAGAAAATTTGACTAAGGCACCACACATTGAAGCCTTGATCTCCAAACCAGGAGTCCCTGTATCTTGGAGATCAGTATTTAGCGAGTTTGAGTTTTGCTATCATTTGGGAACACATCCATACTCCGGGCTGCCACTCAGAAATTCCACAACGAAAACTCAATAATTTTAAGCCCAACCTGGGGATCGAACCCGGAAACACACGCTCGGCAGTTTCACTTACGACTCCTACTCTAGGCAGTCGGAATTTGGAAATAAAAACATTCCGTGGGGCATGGCTTAACAGGCTAAACTAAAGACTAAAGTTAAAAATTAAAAATCCTTGTATTCGAGATTTGCCTGTTTGTATCGTAATATCTAGTTCCCATAAATATTACAGGAAAAGTAATGTTTCATCGCCTTATTTCTTATCTATTTAACACCTACCCATTTGTATATCATGTCTTTAGCAAAATGAATTATTAAGTAAGTATCTCATTTAGACATCCGCAACAACTCTTTATAGTTAAAGGTACAGACGCCAGCACATCAAGTTACCCCAATGTGTCAAATTATCCCAATTGAATTTGAACCTTATTCTATTTAACATAAAGTTGAAAAACGATCAAAGAAATTTGACACATTGGGGTAACTTGATGTGCTGGCGTCTGTATACTAAAGTTCGTAAATGGACATACATTTTTTTTCTCTATAGATGTACGGAACGCTTGGTCGGTGATATCACGATTGTTGCTAGTTTTTTATTGGTGCTTTGTTGTGAATTTTTAAAACATTTATTTGCACTTCAAGCTACCCCAAATTGTCAAATTTTCCCAATTGAACATGAACCATATTCTGCTTGCAATAAAGTTGAAAATCTATCAAAAAAATTCAACACATTAGGGTAGCTTGATATGTTGGCCTCTGTATTGTCCTATATCGAACTTGGTCTCAGTTTGACCCATTTTTGTGACATAGTAACGGGCGGGATTGTTTAATTATTGTTTTCTCATTCATAAATTAATGTCTGAACACGAATGCTTGGCTTATTAACTACGAAGTGACACATTTCAATTATTTTGAAGGTACCACGAAAATTAATTTGCCATAAAATAGGAGATGAGGGATTACATTAATTAACAGAATCCTATTTAATTATTACGATCTTCAGAAGGCTAAGTGAAGTAATAACTTCAGCTTATTAAATGTTTATAGTTATTTAAATAGTATTAAAATCTATTCACAATATTGCGTGTTAGTAAAACTAAGTTGTAGTAGTAGGTTTCAATATATTATGAGCCTTCTAAATAAAAGCTTTTATTCACGAACGTAATGAAAGCTTTCAGTCGTGGAAAAATTTAATTAAAACCAAAAAACAATGTTAACAAGAACTAAAGCAAGCTCTAAAAAATCCCTTATATTAAATACCCAACAAAAATTACTTTAAAAATAAGTGAACATATTTACGTAAAAAAGACTCTTAAGAGCATGAGAACGAACCTTTTCGGTGGTCTAAACGCTGCTCCTGGCCACCTCGCAAAAGCCCATTATGATAAACACTTAATAAAAAAAAAGTTAACTGTCAAATAAATTTCAAGTTTGGAATCTGTATAGCACTGCACTATTTTATAAAAAAGTTCACATGTGTAAAGTGAGTGCGGGAGTGGAAGCTAGCGGTTGTGCCGGCGCGGCGGGTGTTTGGCGACTGGCCGTCGTAAACGGGCCTCGGGGTGGCGAGCCTGCAAGCGGGAATGGAGTTGAAATCAAATTCCCCCGAATACGAGTAAGTGGTTGGGAATTTTGTGTAAGGAAATCTTCTTACTACCTTTGTTAGTTTTTTTTGTAATTTCGAGAATTGACTTTTAGATATTTGACATGATGATATTTACAGTATCTAATTCGCAATATATATTACCAATTCACAATTGATTGACCATAATATGATGACCATAATATGATATCACAAGTCTTGATGTTATTTTAGGAGTAATAAATTACGTTATTTACAAAATTCAAACACAGTATTAATTGTTGTACGAATAAAAAAAATAATAAATAAACTAAGTATACATTTCTGTCTTAATGTTATAAAATATTGCTTAGTCAACTGTAAGGTTTTGGGATGCTCCAGAATCAGAATCAGAATTTTATCTGCAATGAATATAGATACAGGTATAGGATGATGTGGGTACCTACATAAATTAATGAGATCGGCTACAGTATAACTTTCGGCGTGTAAATTATTACGTTAAAATAAACAATGTCAATAAAACAAAACAGAAATGAAAATGAAGTCAATTAATAATAATAAATTATTATCAATTTATATTAATATTAGACATTAGCAACGTAACAATTATCTGCCTCACTGTATTAAACTATTATGTCCCCCTTTCTGGAAAACTGTACCAAGTTCCAATTCCCCCAGCTTTAGAATTTGCAGGCTTCTTAATAATAAAAAACTGATAACTCAACAAATATTATTTCCACAAAAGTTCAAAAGTTCAACTACTGAGTCCAAAATAAATATAATATATCTAAATGAACTTTTTCTTTTGTTTAAAGCACACACTGGTTATTGTGGGCGTTATTTCTGCACTATTTGAAATATTTTATTGAAATTTTAATAATTTTGTACCTATTTGCTTGCTGTGTATTGCCTCCGTTATTTCTGCACTATTTGAAATATTTTATTGAAATTTTAATAATTTTGTACCTATTTGCTTGCTGTGTATTGCCTCGTATCATATATCGTATTATACAAGCAATGTACAAGCACAGTGTGTATATTGCTTGTGTTGATATTGCCACCAACATATTTTAAACTTATAGGTTTTTGGTAAGCTAATATGTGCTGAAATAGAAAGGACTTGGGTTGCTTTTGCTAACACCAGAAGTGCCCACAAAAATGGAATAGCAATGGCGTCTAAACAATGAATTTAAGTCTCAATCCAACTAAGTTTGTATCTTCAAAACCTATAAAAAAACATTCCAGTGGGTGAACATTTTTTTCCAAGTTTTTGGAAAAAACATCTAACTTTTGACTGTCGTGTCTCGGAGGTTAAACTGTAGAAAGGCTAATAATTAAATACATAAATATTTTACCAGATTAGGTAGGAATCATGTTTAACTAATATAAGTTACTTATGTGTCTGTAACACAATTATTATAAGTCACATTTTAATATGCTTGCTATGCCATGAATAGTTAATCTTCATACAAATCTAAATTTTAGTAAAAAATCTTCTCCCTTATACAGTTTTATTTCCTAGTTATCTTCAACAAGTACATCGATTACAGACAAATTCAAATGAAAACTAAAAATATACAAAACAACATCGAATGCATTCCCTGCTGCATAACAAAGAAACAAAAGCTGGCAACATTACAAAGGTTCGTTCGGGGACGTTCGACAGCGTTCGGATCGGCTACCGTTCTCACAGGCCTGACCCTCAGGACGAGACGATGACTACTTCATTCACTGAATTTTGATTGTTTTCCCAATGAAAAATGCAGTACGATAGAATACTATTGCATTTATAATACGTGAGATCCGTTAAAGCAGTCTTTCATAGCATAAAACTAAAGATAGCTGTGATATTATTGAGAACAACTATATATTTAATTCTTCAGATAAACAATAAAAATAAAACAGGAAAAAAATATCACACATCATAATAAAAATAAATTGACTTTATCGTAATTGCCAGTGATATTTAATCACTGAATTGTATTTAATAATTAAATACTAATTTTCAAATTAAGTAATTAATCATTTAGTGCCGAAATGTCAATGGTCGGATAAGATTTTTGTGAGGAATATAAATGGCGGTTTCACGTATTGTGTCAAAACTACCCTGTTTATTGTATAAAAAAGTTATTTGACTATTGAAAATTAACCCTTATTCGCATTTAACGAACAAATACATATTATTTTAACAAGTTGTGACGTCGTCAACGGAAAATTTGAGAATGCCTCTCTGTATCTGTATCCTCTTTTTGAAGTGATGATCGTATTAAAAATTTAAGTTTTAATTTGGCGCGGATGTTTATGAACAACGTTATAAGGTTTGCCAGAATTTATTCGGTTGGGCGTAATTGGTATTTTTAATGAGTAATAAAAGACCCTTCACAGGTTCATTAGTGTGTTATGTGTATTAATTTCACTAACACGACATACTCCGCCAGGAATTTAGTACGTGAAATTGTAATTAATGGAAGACCTGCCAGACAGTGAATGCAAGAAAAAATCAAAAATACTACGCGTGAATATGAAATTCTTACACGATAAGAGTTCGCATAGTGTACACTTGATATTCCAGGGTGTATTATAGACATTATTTTTTCTTTGTGCTTTTTTATTTATTCTTTATTTAATTCACTGAACCCCGAAAGGACACCGGTGTCTGCACTGGCATTGTCTTTCTATTGTGTCTCTAATTGACACGATTGAAAGGTGGTTTTGTTAAACATGACTAGACTATTTCGCTCCATTGGACTAAATCACTTTTGTAACGCACAACATAATTTACATAAACATAAAATAAACATTAGACGCTTATCTATTTCTCTTATTATCGTCCTCGTAAGTCAACTTCAACAATTTTATACAATGATTTTGAATTTTTAGACAGCGGGAATTCTAAAATACTATTACACTAATGTTGTTTAAATATCACCACCATGTTGCTTAAATTCATGACACCGTTGAAGCTGTCAAATCTAAATAACTGGAAAAGATATTATGAAACAACTTCTTCAAAGATAACTGTCACCACAATAAACTCTTCAAGTGATTTTACTTTTCGTTACTTGTCTAAAGTCTCCTTTACCATACTTATAATAATACATAACCTAATAGAAACTTATAGTTAAGCTTCCTTAACGATTTTTATTATTTGTATCTTACTTGTAAGTTTTATAAAGAAACTAGCAGAAGTTCCGCGGTTTTACCCACGTAGTTCCCGTTCTCGTGAGAATACAGGGATAAAAAGTAGCCTATAGAACCCGGGGACAGTGTAGCTTTCCAATGGAGAAATATTTTTTCAAATCGGTCCTGCAGTTTCGGAGCCTAATCAATGCAAACAAACAAACAAACAATCAATCTTTCCTCTTTATAATATTGGTATACCTAGATATAACTAATATAAAACAAACAGACATTTTAATAAATTAATTGCCATAAGTAGGCACTTATGGCAATTAATTTATTAAAATGTCTGTTTAAACTATACCAATACCAGCCTTATAGTGTCCAAAGACCTATTTTCATACAAAGTTTGCAATTTCGAAGTTGAGATATTAATTCTAAGTTCAGGTTTCCTCACGATGTTTTTCTTTCACCGATGGCAGTGATGTCTAAGATAAACTTAAAGAGTCTGATTGGAAAAGTCACGTTGTTACTTCGTAGAGTAGTCCAATAATGGACTGAGGCATTAGTAACTAAAAACTTTATATAACTGTACTATTTTTACCTGGAAAACCAAACCTATATAGTTACAATTACACTGGTCACTCGGCAAAGTTTGTTCTGCAATCTAACTGTAGATCTATAAAATACTATAGCAGACGTCACGCGGTTTTACCCGTGTAGTTCCCGTTCCCGTAGAAACGTACGTACAAAAAGTAGCCTAAGTTACCCGAGGATAGTGTAGCTTCCCAATGGTGAAAGAATTTTTGAAATCGGCGCAGTGGTTTCGGAGCCTATTTAATGTAAACAAACAATCAAAATATCTTTCCTCATTTTAACATTAGTATAGACTAGCACTTCGCTCACAACTTCATCTTCGTGGATTTGGAACATTAACACCCTTCCACACTCCCTTTTAGTTTTGATAAAAAAAATTGAGAGGTGTCATGGGACACCCGGATGGAACGAAGTTATAGTATAGTTAGTTTAATTATTTAATATGAACAAAAAACCTGTTTACACCTGTAACCTGTGTACCCCCCCTACCGACCAACAGGCTATCTACTGGCAAAATAATTTCTAATTCGGTTCACTTTCAATGCCACAAACTTTATTTACCTTTTCAGCAGATAAGCATAGATATATTATACATTGCATTTTTTTTATTGTCTTTTTTGTCATTAAAAATAGGCTCCGAAACTACGGGACCGATTTGAAAAATTCATTCTCTGTTGCGAAGCTACATCATTTCTGATATACTGCTTTTTATCTCTCTATTCTAACGAGGAAGGGAAGACGATATGTTACGTTTTCTGAGTCAACCCGCGTGACACCCGCAGGTATCAAATAAATTAATAACAAAAACTGAAGCAATTTAGACCTTTCATCACAAGCCGGCTATGCGAGGTAACACCAAAGTTTCGTTTGCGCTGAGCTTATGTAAAGCACTCTAGGCGACAGTTACGTGAGCAAATGGTCTCTGTACATCCACATAGTGATGCTGGATGGTACTGCGATGTTGTTTATGGAAGCATTAGCGGCGAAGGTCGGATGTTTTGATAGTGGAGAAGGTGTAAATGTCTAGATACTTTACTGGGTGAAAACGATAGTGACGAACAAAACGATACCATGTGTTTAGTAAATAAATAAAGACTTTTTTTAATATTACTTGATTTTAAATTTTACTCAACTATAGTAGTAAACTATTATATTAATTAATTAATTAATTTGTAAGTTTCATTATTCGTAATATTTTTACAAATCTGTCACAATTTTTCGCTTCTTATTGTAGATTTTCGGGAGTATTCCCGTTTGAGCACCTATTTATTGAGCACCTATGCATTAACCTATGGGAAATGGGAATACCTTTGGTGCTAAATGCATAGGTGCTTAAAAAATAGGTGCTCAGACGGGAATACTCCGATTTTCTTGCTTGGTTGGTCCACTAACCTTTACCACAAAAAGCATCAAACATCGTAAGATATCTTGGAGTACAATTGGATAATTTTAGAGTGATAGACATAGAATAAGTGCAGGTTCCAAAACAAAGACTAACACTTCCAGTTAAACTAACACGGCGTCCCACAGTCAAACTTCACAATACCGCTAGAGACCAACGTAAACAGTTCAATGAAAACTGGAACGAATACTCGACTGGAATGCTCGCTCGACAACTCGACCACCAACTGGATAACCGCTCATAATTAATATGACACAGGTATGTCGCCTGTGAATGACTGCCCTTAATCCCAGGGGAGTCGTAAAAGGTGGCTGGTTAAATCAAATGGATGAACCTTACATGAGCATTTTGGACGAAATTTGTGACTACGTTTTTTGTGAGTTTTACTTTGTAAAGCGAACAGGGGCTCGAGTCTACTATTGCAATCGTGTCTCAATGACCGGTCATTGATCGAATATTTGACAACTTTGACAGTTTTTGTATAGGAAATGTGTCATAAGTTTGACGTTATACGTCAAAAATCGATCATTGACCGGTCATTGAGACACGATTCCAATAGCAGACTCGACCCCCTGGCTGGCGAAGTTGGTCCCCCATACACTGCCACTTAGGGATGGTGAAAGTGTAAAAATAATCGGTTTGTTTTGTATCGTTATTTTTATTAAAAACTGTAGCTACCTAAATGTCAACAAAAAAAATACGGTCACATGTAGTCGGTGCTATATTGTTTTACGAATAGTATAGCGAGCTATTTAAGTTAGCTTTTGTGTATATCAAGATGAAATTGATAAATTAAATTTTAGCCAAAAATTTGAAAGAAAAGAAAGAAAGAAATAATATTTATTGGCAACAGGTAAAATCATGCACACACTGTTAAAACATGAAAATAACAAAAAAAAAAATAGTTAAAAACAAATGGGATGTCTCACGGCTGCGCCAAAGGGCTCATTTCAGAGGTAATGCCAGACAAATGCATCTGGTCTGACGCTGGTTTTCAAATGCACCTTTTGGGACGAGTGACGGTTGAGTAACACAATATAACATGTATACTTAAACAGTTATTTTTTGACAAACCCGCCACCACAGAAATTACTAAAAGTTAATTTATGAAATCACGCTCTCAGGTAGAACTTACCTTATGTTTTTAATTTAAGACAAAGTGTTAAAGGTAATCGCATTTATCGCATTGGGTGAACCTGTACTAAAAGATATAAGATAGAGAAAAATAAATAAATAAATATTTGTTTTAAACTGCAAAAAAACATAACATAACATCACGCCTGTAATCTCCTGAGGGTTAGGCAGCGGTATTCCTGTAGTACACCCACATTTCGCCAGTTATGTTAAAATCCCTTGAAACAGGGGCGAGCCTTTTGCTATCAATCGAGTGCAAATTCAGACTCCGGGATGTTACTGAGAAAATACAGATGGAAAAACTCAGAACAACTCAGCTTTACATTAGCACTGTAAACAAAGGTGTCCATGTGCCTTCATGCAGTGGATGAAGTAGCTATGTTCATGGAATTACAAAAAAAAAAATTAGTTCATTTGAACAAAGATTTATAACAGTAACTAATTATATATAGACAAGAGGTTTTGACACGTTGAAATCCTGGTCTATTACTTGGAGTCCCTGTATCTTAGAGATCAGTCCCGCCGCAAACAATGTCATATTATAAGCCTTATATTATACATTACTATTACTAAAAAAAATACTATTCTCGTTTAAGACATTAAAGGTGAGAGTGTGTGCGCGTGTGTAAGCGTATGAATGTGTGTGTGTCTGTGTGTGCGTGTGAAAGAGTGCATGGAAATATACACTTCAATTTAAGGGTTTCCTAAAAGAAGAACTTCAGTATTTTGCTCTGTTAGTTTAGATAAGTATCTCATTCCGTCTCCAGACAAACTATTTCACATGAATCCTTCGTAACACCTAAACGATCTACATACATTTAGTTCCTCAACATTTCGAAGACACAAATAAAACTTTATAGGAATAAATTCTAATAGAAAACTAGGTCGCCAAACCAAATCGTGAGATGTGGTAAAAGTTGGACGCTAACTGAAATCGATGAAGATGCCCACAGCCTTTGTTAGCACGAATCCTTTTTCGGTTGTTCAGGGGAAACTGTACCGTAATAACAACGAGAGATACCGTCAAACGGAGGCTAAATAATTGCAGCCAGCACGGGTTGATCGAAGGTTAGGCTACACTAAAGACATTCAATACCTATAGACCGGACATCACAAACAAAATATTCGTCCGAAAAAGTGTGTCCTGCCAGACTCAAGTCTATGAGTTTTTTTTAGTACGCTCCGCTGCCGCTCCAATATTTATATATTATTCTAGATGGCGTTACTGAGACATGGGATCAAAGTTTTTCTATGACATTTCCTTGACATGCCCGCTCTATAGTCTTTTAAATCTCTTTGGGCTACACTTACTTGTCAAGAGTCGACCGTGAATGGGTGGCCATTAAATGATTAATGATATTTATTTCTGTAAATAGGTTTTCACAAACACTTTTACACGTCTTTTTTTTTAACTAGTAGATAAGATCGGAGTTTCACTACCTGACTACTCTGAGAAGAAACACCGAAAGAAACTCAGAGGTCATAGTCTCTTTTAAAGTCCAGACATTATCTTGGTCAAATCATGTAAGATCCATGCAGATTAGTGTCTGATATGGTCTTTTGAGGAAAGAACCACACAGAATGAGGGGACCAGATCAGTCAGTGCAAGGATATGTCAGTAATCGTGAGCTCAACTCGAAACTTGAGGAGCTCCACGTGCCGAGGTCTTGATATGTAACATTCATTACATTTCAAGACCTCGGAAGGAACGTTAAGCCGATGCTCCGGCTGTCATTGATAGTCGTTATGGGTAGTCAGAGCCCTGAAAGTCTAACATCAAAGGGTCATCCCGTCTTCTCAGGATCTTACCCGTCACTGGGTTCTTGAGGACAGACAGTCGCTTCATGTAAATGAATATCAACATTACATTAAGCGGCATTGGATTCCATATAAAATATAGAAGAGTAACATTCAATTATTTTATAAATAGACTAACTTCTGCCCGCGACATCGTCCGCATGAAAAACGGAAGCTTTTTTCCCGTTTGCAACATTTCTTATTGCTGCTCCGCTCTTATTGATTTTCTTCTTTCTCGATAAATGGACTATCCAACGCAAAAATAGTTTTAGGTATACTTCGAGCCGGTATTTCCTGAGATTAGCGCGTTCAACCAAACAAACTCTTGTGCTTTATAATATTAGTACTTATAGATTACTCGACCAAAAAGTTTACAAAGCATAGATCTATGACTTAACTAGTTACTACCGTCTATAGGATCCGTAATAATATTCATTTCCGTTTATTTTGAGTAATTTGACAAAAAACGTTACAAAATCATAGCTGTCAAAATTAAGCTAGAGCAATATGGCGTCAAGTAAGCCACGTGATGTCACATTTATTATACCAACGTGAGTGTACACACAAGTAACATAAAAGTCATTGATATGTATAATAACAGTTAATTATGGAACGCTTTTTTATGGAACTGACTTTTGTATAGACAATAAGGTTTGTTTTTCAAATAAAAGCTATCTGACTTTTGAAAAATCAGCCCTAAGTAAATTTAAACCATTTCGCTCCAACCTCAAAACATGTGATTTTATTTTGGATTTTTTTCCAATTGTCAATTTAATTCATTAAACCACAAGTGGACGTCGGCGTCCGCGCTGTCTTGTCTTGTCTTGTCTTCCTATTGTGTCTCTAATTGGCATGATTAAAAGGTTATAAAGGTACAAAGACTTCTCTCAGAGTTAAAGGTACGTCGTTAGGTTATGTTATAATAATGTAAGTACGAACTCCTGCTCTAAACTTTAAAGTAGTAGGTAAGTAGTGTAAGTTCACGTGGCTTCCAATGAAAATTCAATTAGGGTCAGGACCGACATTAGTTTGGCTTCGCACTGGAAAACAAGGCTTGGAACGAAATCGGACTGAGTTTTGATTGAGTAGCTAATTGGGCATTTACGTAAAAAAATGTCCTGGTTACAAAATGGAGTAACATAAAAATAAAGTTTAGTATATAATGCAGTTTATTTTTTTTAAGACACAGTATAATTTAAAATGTAATAAATGAATTAAATAATTAAAAAAATATACCTACGTAATCAAGGGGAAAATATTTTTTTTAGATAGAGAACAAGCATTTAAGGTTAGACTTTGTTATTTTTTTAAAATGAAATATTGTTATAATATAACAGAGTTGTTTTTATTAAACGAGCTTCTTAAATTAAGATATATCGTTCGTAACTTTATCGTTTCACATATTTTTATGTGTGTAACATATACAAATTTAACTTTCAAGTCTTAAAATATATCTATTTTGTAACTTTTGTGTAAAACGCCTTGATACTTTTTACTTCTAAATAGTACAAAAACTTTTCAAGGCAAACCATACTGATAAAATCGCTAAGTTAATTTGTTTTACAAAATATGTGAAAAAAATGTAGGCTGAAACCCTCTTAATAGTTAAAAACACCACATTATTCAATACTAAAAACATGAGACAGTTACAAACTAGAATGGTACAGTAACGTAATGGAAATAATAAACCTAAGTTCACAAGTTCTTACAACTATTATAAAATTGAGATCTATAGGCGTAAATTTTATCAAAAACTTGAATGACATCGGTTTCAAGCGATGTAGATTTGCTCTTCCGAACCTAAAATGGGAAGCCGATAGAAATCGAGTTGTATGAATACTTCGCCACTGACACAATCAGTTAAAAACTTATGCTACGAACTAGCGGCAAGCTCAGCCTACACTGGTAGCAATCTAGGTTTTACCCAAGATTACAAATATGAAGGGTAGACACGAATAACTATTAAGAAAAAAATCTAACACTTCAATCATACACATACACACACTCACCCTCACACATATATACTCACTGTCACTAACTCACACACACGAACTCTTACACACACACTTAAAATTCGTAGCAACCTTCATTATTCATAATTACCTTTGTAACATCGACACTGTTTCACTTGTTTTAAAGACATTCTTATTGTAATTACTATGACTGAACTCTATTCCTTAAGATACAGGCTAGACCTAGTTTAAGGAATAGAGTCAAAAAATTGTGCTTCTGATGACAGATGTTTAAAATTATTATTTACAACGTATCAGTGCAATGTGATTCCTGTTTTTATAAATAAATATTATTATTATTATTATGTCACGTGAGTCAGAGACGTAATGACCAATATCGGTTTTTTTACCCAAAAGGGTATCGAAAAATAATTGCTTTAATTAAAAATCTTTGTTAAAAAATGTTCATATTGTTTCCTTTAATTACTTTCTGAAGTGAAAGTATCTCGCTTAATGAATAAAGAAAACCCTCTATCTGGCACCGTTGGTTAAAAAGCTGCCGAAGTGCGAGTCAGACTCGCACTCAAAGGGTTCTGTACCATAGTATATGTATGACTTTTAATTATCTTTATTTTATTTACTTTATTTTTGTTGTTTAATAAATCATAAATCTCTCCTTCTTTTATGCCTCATTCCATATTCATTTGGGGTCGGCCCTCCTCGGTTTTAGGCGCCAAGACAGTCGGTCGTAGGTTGTCTAGCTGTTCCTCCACCTGAGCTCGATCCATATCTTTGATAACAGTTGTCAACCACGTGGCCTGTGGTCGTCCTTTGCCTTTCTTCTTATCTAGGACGGCTAGGGCTTTCCTAGCAGCGTGTTTTTATCACGTCTCAACACCATACTAACGTATATGCCTGTCAGCCATCTTTTCTACAATGGGAGTGACTTTAAGTGATTTTCTGATACTTATACCTACTAAACAAATCACAAATAGAAATATCTTTCGGGAGTGCACGCACACACACACGCCTGTATTTGCATTCCTCGTAATGTGGAAAGTGACCCCACAACACAGGGTATCCTAGTGTGAGATCCAGTATCAAATTTAATCAGTGTAACCCTCTTACAATTAATAAACTTTTATGACGGCTTCTTCGCGATGTTTACGGATCCCTAAAGAGACGGTCTCCAAAATACTTTTTCACGTGTTCACGTTTCGAGGAATCCTGATTAGTTCAACATTCAACCACCTTTTGAAACGAGAGCGTGATCGCAAAACTGAAATGTGGCCTGAAGGTGGTGCGGGTCTGGCCGTTTGTGTAAGGGCTCGTACACAAAACTGCGATGCGACGTCGCATCGCAAAAATGTACGAGCTCCCTCTAATTTTCTGATTCAAATTTTCTAATTTTCTTCGTAATTTTCTGAGTTGCGAATTTAACATTATTTCTTTCTTAAATATAAGTCCGAGATGGGCACAAGAGATTAGATGGGCAGTCGACCGCTTACTGCAGACGCAAACTGCACGGGTTTCTATGAATCCCTATGAAATTGATTACGAGTGTGGCAACACCACGGCCGCAAACTATGCGCTGTGGCTGCAGACATGAATTTCATAGCGATTAGTGATTCATAGAAACCCGTGCAGTTTACGGTTTACTGCCCATCGCGGAATTGTACCTTTAAGGTGTAAATTAACGAATGTTTTTTTTGTATTCATGTGTGTGCGCATGTAGGTATTACAAAGTGTACACACGGCTACACATCAAGCTATACATTTCCTGTTTACGCTGACCTCAAATTGTACGGAAATCCTATACAATGGGACATCAGCTTATACTAAAAATGTATTTCATGATGTGTAGCCTTGTGTACCTACTATACGCTATTAACTTGACAAGTAAAGCATTTAGGTTTGTTTCGCGTCACAAAAACTAACGTCAACGTATACCAACTCCGACCTTGACACTCCATTGAAAGTGTTCCCATTTGTTCTCTGGATCATTTTTATTATCTTCACGAGAAAAAGCATGTTTTTCGTTCGGAAAATACTAGATTTTTATCAACAGGAAACTTTATAGCTCGTACCTACTGTTTCATTTTTAGGGTACCGTATCGAAATGTTATCAATGTGGTCCATGAGGTGGAACTTTGTCGGGTTTCATTCACTTTAACAAATCATAATTTTGATACGATAAGCAGTGATATGTTTTTGACTTTGAGAGATAAAATCCGCAAAAATATCCTCACCGGGATTTCCCTACTTTATCTCCAAAGTTTACACTGCAAAAAATCTGAAGTAAATAATCGCAGTTTATGGAGGTTTATGTGAATATTGCATGAAAAAGAAAGTCAAATCCAAAATCAAGAAGTCAAAATTCATAAGTCATTTATTTGAACTAGTCTGAGGATCAACACTTTTGAGCGTCATACAATTTAGATAAAACAGTTCGCCTAAACGCCCGCCCTAAACCACTTCCAAGTGATTATGCTGGGAATAAGTGGCGGAACAAACTACTTAAACTTGAATACAAATACAATATATCTACATTTATATTATCACTGTGAATCAATAGTCTCTTACTAGCGCAGTTTTTTAATAATTTATGATTATTTATTTTTCGTGATATAAAGGTAGGGTATTGGTCACTGATAAATTTCACCACCCACCACCACAAAGACATTCAATGCCTATAGACCGGACATCACGATCAAAATTTTCGTCCGAAAAAGTGTGTCCTGCCGGACATAAGTATATGAGTTTTTTTAAGTACGCTCCGCTGCCGCTCCTATATTCATATATTATTCTAGATGGCGTTACTGAGACATGGGTTCAAAGTTTTTCTATGACATTTCCTTGACATACTCCCGCTCTATAGTCTTTTAAATCTCTGCACCACCACCACCACCTTAAGGTAGACTGGTAGAAAATGCCAAAGGCATTAAGTCCGCCTTTGTACAGTTTTTTACTTGTGCATTAAGTTTAAATAAATAAATAAATTTCTCACGTCAAAATTTAGAAAAAAAAAAATCTATACCAATGTTATAAAGCTGAAGAGTTCGTTTGCTTGAACGCGCTAATCTCAGGAACGGATGGTCTGATATGAAAAAAATCTTTTCGTGTTACATAGCCGATTTATTGAGGATGGCTATAGGCTATATATAATTACGCTAAGACTAATAGGAGCGGAGCACCAATGAAAAATCTTTGTGGTAACTATTCCACGCAGACGAAATCGCGGGCAGAAGCTCATATAACGGTAATATAGGAAGAAATCCAGCAGCGGGTACTTGCTTGTGCTGTGAGCTTGTGACAAACACTACATAAGATAACAACGTTTCCCACTCCATCTTCTAATAATGTTTTATAATGAGGTCAAGTGCTCCGTAAAGTACGATGAGCCTGCACTTAATTCAATATTGCACACACTTCCTGCTTTAATACATTAAAATATTGTGTTGCCATAGTAATATTATTTACTAGCACTTTGCTTGCGACTTCGTCCGTATGCCTTTGGTACTTTAAGAGCGGGAAGCGGGGATCTTACTCTTAGTTTTGAAATTAAATTATACCCTATGACACTCACAAATACTGTGGCTTTTAATAAGTAAGCTTACTTTAGAAAATCCAGATTGTACCCGCTACAACGTCACTAACTTAACCTCTTTATAATATTGGTATTGAAAAATCATGAAAAGATAAAAATGATAAATAATTATATTATAAGTAAAAAGCTATAGATAGGTTACTTAAACAACATTCGATCTTCAAAAACGGTACGCTAACGCACGCACGCGTCCGTTGGGGCGCGACGCCACACTGAGGTGAAGTGTGGCTAGTTAGCCACATTTTAACGTGTCACACCTTTTTACTTATAATATCATTGGGTATTGATATATTACGAGTAGAATAGATTACCATTTAATTCAGGACAAACATCTAGGGGTTTGTTAGTAATTATTTATAGTAGGTATGTTAGTAAAGGACACTCTGACTTAGATATGGACACAGGCAACTCTCAAACTAAGGAGGACCAACTAAACTTAATTAAAATATTTTTTTAATTACAATTATTAATCGGCATGCGTGTTTGACCCAATGAATGAATGTTAACGAAGCAAAAGAAGTACGTAAGAATCGAAGCCGTTAGTAATCTGTAGTTTCTGCCTATCCCTATAGGAAAACGGCATGAGTTTATAATGTATGAATACCCCAATTCCTAAATATTTAGTTAAAACGAAGATGAACCCTAGTTATGCACTCAAAAACCGTCTAATCCGATGAGACGACCTCTCCTTTACCGGGTATGATAACCGGGAGGCGGGCGTGTCTCACCGGCGACCCGGCGACCTGGTAACCGGGTGGGCTATGACCGCATGACCCGGTCACAGCCTGACCCGGTTACCGTGCAGCCGGGTATGCACCGTCCCCCGCCCACCGCGCTTGCATTCCGCGATTGATTCTGTACAATATCAGACTACTCTTTTGTTAACGGTATATGTGTCGAGGTAATGTACCTATGTCGGTTTCGGCTCTTATGTAACTCGAGATTCACTTATAGGATTCCACAGACAATATTATGAAGCTTTCAAGACTTCTTGGAGACATAATACGTGGTATTGAAACTTTAGCTGATATCGCTGCCGTGTTAAGCTCAAAAGCGTTATCTTTAAAAATATCGTACGTTGAGCTTAAAGAAAGACTCATGGCCATTTAGCGGTATCTTCTTAATAACACAAATAAAAACGCCTTTAATGAATTGTCTTTCTATTGTGTCTCTAATTGACACGATTGAAAGGTTAAATAGTTTAGTAAATCTATAGAGTTGAAAGCAAACTATTTTTACAAAACTTCATTTTTCTCGAAACTTGCGAGATAACGCGTTAGAATTTTTGCCAGTTATATCCGATGTAAAAGGGGACCAACTTAGTTCTACTAACTGGGCACAAATCCAGATTTCGGGTACCTGCTGAGAAATTCCAAATAAAAAACGTAAATTCATGTAGTACCCACTTTTCCATACGTGGAAATCAAACCAAAGACCTCATGTTCAATACTATCAATAAGGATTATCATACTAATGTAGAGGCATGCTAAGTTTTTATTTGTAGGGATTTAGCTCATAAAATTCAACCCGATTTAAAAAAAAACTTTCACTATTAGAAAGCTATAGTATCGTCGATTAACATAAACAGTATTTTATATGTATATTCAAAACTACGAAGGGGTGGTGAGATGTTAAAATTAAAACGAAAAAGAACGAAATTTACACAGTCGCAGACGAAGTGCTAGTCGATCAATAAAATAACAGAATAACTAAACAAAATTTAAATTTATTCCTTACCATCATTGAAGTTTATAATTACCTTCGTAAAACTAACACAAAACGTACTCAAAATATTATAAAAGATGCTTATCAAATGAATACTTCAAGTCCTTTGAGATTGAGCTATCAAACGTGGTCATAACATCATCGAACGTGTTCCCCGCAAACTTTACTTTAACATTTTTCTTGAGATCATTTTCGAAATCATCATAATCTGGTTCCGAACTACAAGTCACATTTTCAGACACCTGAGGCGGCAAGTTGCATATGCTCTTTAAAACATACCTCATCACCCGCTTCATACTGTTCAACTCTTTCTTCAATTTATTAATCAAATTTGATTTTGATAGGAGCATACTCTTCAATTTCTCATTGTCTAATTGTAACGCCAAGTTCTTGGTCTGTATTTCCATTTCGCTTTGGTTCGCCGAGTCTAATTGCTTTTTCATTTCACGTACCATCACCAGAAAACCATTCCTTGATCTCGTTAGCGCACTCTTTGTTATATTTAATTCGTTTCTTAGTCTGTCTATGTCGTCTTGGAGTCTCTTGATCACCGTTACATCTTGGTACTCAGTTGGAGTTGCTTTCTTTTTAGTTCTAGGCACTTCTTTAACTATAACTTCGACTGCTGTTGTGTTGTTTCTGAATACTTCGTATGATGTTCCCGGATCTGATTCAAAGTGACTGGTTTTCGCGTTCTTGTTACGTAAAGCGAAACTTGAAAACATTTCTTCGGAGAGGGACATTTTTATGTTAGGCTGGTAAGGTTCAGACATTTTAAGGTTTACCCTTTGTAATTTAAGCAGACACTTGTATTTTACCCAAAATAATAGTAAAAAAAATAATATATAACTGATTTATGATGATTTTTCTGCTCAATCAAGTAGCATTTTCTGTCATACGCGACAGTCATAGACTTATATATTTTGGTGACAGTAGAAGCAAATCAGGTTGACTTGCAAAAGGTTGTTATAAAAGCCGAGATCGGTCTTTGCTTTCTACTTGGTCCGCTCTGGTAACAGACACATAATATAAATATTTAGTTATACAAGATAATTTCCTTTGAACTATGTTGGTAACTAACCACACATAAAAAAAAATTTACAACTTTCCTACATCCATTGTTTCATTGGCCTTACAAACCAATACCACGACAAGACAATACTCGTCTTGTCTTCTCCTGTTCGTAAGGTTAGTGACAAACCTGGTTTCAGAGTTACTTATTATGCCATAGGTAGTCCTCTGAGTTGGACATGCATGCCGTAGAGAACGATCTCATAGGCATACCGGTTTCCTCAAGATGTTTTTCCTTCGCCGTTTTTGAAGCAAGTGATCTCAACAAAAAAAAAGTCAGAGGATGCCCTGAGCTCCGACTCGAGACCTATAACTTGGCCTATAGTCCGCCGGTCACACCAATAGGCTATCACTGCTACAGAGACAACGACAATACTAATTTCTACTGTCAGTTTCGCAAATTCTGCACAAGTCTTCATTCAGTTACCCTCCGAGGTTCTTTCCACGTCTAATGAGTTCGCTGCTGTGCCCTCTGCCGGCCAAGTGGCGGAGGCACCGGCCCGGATGATTGCGAACCAGCAGCGTGCATCAATAAATGCTATGACACAAATTAGAGGTTTCATCCACTATACATATATACAAGATCGATCGAAGGTAAGCGTTGCTTGCTAAATAAACACACACAATACACAAACGCACACTGACACACACACACAACTTAACATTATTAAATTAAAAATGAGATAATAGAATAAACGTACATTATACGCCCGTTAAGCTGGGTGGTGTGGCATTAAACAGGGTCAGTCAGTTTATGTATCTTGGCCATGTAGTTAATGAGGACCTGACTGATGACCCGGATGTGGAGCGGGAGCGCAGGGGGCTGGCGGTTCGGTGTAACATGCTGGCCCGCAGGTTTTCGAGGTGTAGTAAGGAGGTTAAAAAAACATTATTTAGGGCCTATTGCCAATCCTACTACACCTGTAGCCTGTGGGTCACCTATACGCAGCGGGTCGTCAGCGCCCTGCGAGTCCAGTATAACAACGCTTTCAGGTTGCTGATGGGTCTGCCTCGCTACTGCAGCGCGTCAGCGATGTTTGCCGACGCACAGGTAGATGGCTTCCATGCCATAATTCGAAAGCGGGCGGCATCGCTGATGCGCAGGGTGAGGGACAGTTCCAATAGTTACCTGAGAGTATTTGCTCAGAAACTGGATAGTCCATTATGGAGGCAGTGGATTAAAATCCATCTTGAATAATAATATAAAATGTATTAGAGTAAGTTTGTACTAACATGTATCCTAAGTTTCTTTTTATGTATTTTACTAACACTTTATGGACATTAGTCTGAGAATAAAGATATATTATTATTATTATTATTATTATCCAAGAATATTGTTCGTCTACTGCAAGTGGAACGACACTCAAACCATTGTTTTCCTATTTATTAACCAACTTCAAAAAAAGGAGTAAGTCCTCAATTGGTTGTATGTTTTTTTTAAGCGATACTGTCTGCGGCTGGACACTGTTTCCCATAATACAAGTTCAAGCTTAGCTTGGGAATCAGTAGCAGTACCTTTTGTGAAAGACATAATACGATGCATATGTTACCTTCACCCTTAGATTTTGTGATGTATTAACTGGCGACTTATTTTGAGGACGTCTCGTAGAGGGTTTATAACAAGAATTATATTAGCCCTGTTATGTACATGTGATTTAAATGTCTATGTAGGTACAATAAAACAAATATGCCCAACTCTTCGAGAAATAAACGCGTGATCTATTTACAATTTTGGTATTTACTCAGGTACGATGAAACTTCGAATTTGTGTCGTAGTTTACCTGAATATCGTAGACAGCAAGTTGTATGAAACTCCAAGAGGAAAATATGTTTTTCAAGATATTTTTCTACGCTAAGCTGAGATTACGTAACATGTTTCCTATGTGTGTCAGAATCATAAAAGAAACGGCTGTAAAACCATTGTTATTTTATGTTTTAATCGTTTTATGGTTGAGAATCAGATGCTTTGTTTTACTTGTCTTTGGACTGGAATGTGGACTGGTATTTTAAAGCTTCTGTGTCAGTGAGTAGGTTATTATTGCAATTTTAACCTTGATGCTAGGTGATTTAAGAGGATTTAGGATTTCATTGTATCTAGATTCAAGTTCTTAAAACGAATTAGACTGATGCGTAGTTGGGAAGTTTTGTTCCGCCAATTCTTCTTCCCAGCAAAAACTCTAGGAAGTGATGAAGAGCAGGTCTTTTGGGGGCCCCATAATCATCCACATTTCTGCCGAAAGACGTCCTGTGTTTCTCGCATACATCGGAGCCCCGCGACCCTCCCTAAGTCGTCGGTCCAACGCCGCGTCTTCAAACGCCCTCATTGGTTTGGTGGTCACACATCCTCTTGCTTTGCATAAGGTTCAGTTCCCGGGTCTTACCCGGGAACCGATAACCAACACCAATGTAGCGTTTGGTTTTTCCATCTGGGATTTCTCAGTAAAAGCCTGAAGTCTAAAAGTATGCCCGTCGATGGCTAAAGACTCACCCCCTACCTACTGACTTTAACATGACATGTATAGGTGTACACCTATAGTACACCTCTGCCTAACCATTAATGAATACAGGCGTCATGTTATGATTCTTAAAACTCTTTAAGTAAGCAAAGATAAATTCTTTCAGCAAAGTAACTGCAGGGAAACTAGATCGCACGTTCTACATTTTATTACTTGAAAATATTTTAAGTCGTTCTTTGAACTCTCCTGTTCGATTCAGAATCAATATCAAGTAGCGACCCAGTTTTCAACGACCATTGCTCCAAAAGGTCCATTAAAGTACTCGATAATACACCAATGAGCATCGAAACTTGGCCAGCATCGGCCATTGTGTAAACATGCCATTGCTTTTGGTTAGACTATTCGAATTGGCATGCCAAAGCGGCTGAACTAAAACCTATTTGTTCAAAAGTGCGGTTGCATCGAATCTGTTCGCTTGCTTTTTGAGCAATCAGAGCCTGTACAAATGTTGTGGGAAAGTCAAATATTCTCTTGCATATATAGATTTGTTTATATGCAGCTGTAACCCCGTTTCGAGAGTACATTGAACGCCCTAGATCCGTGGCCTCGCTGCCAGTCCACACTATATCTAGGTACCCAGCTACTATACATAGTTTTATCTATGTCTACTGAACTGTATCTTGGTTTGCGATACCTATTGGGTTTCCTGTTAATGTGTTTGCGAGTTGGCCGTTGTTTTTAAGATGTTAATGGACTGACTAGATGGGTTTCTGCGGGGGTTTTTTATAAGGTCGTTGTACTCTTTACTTTGATTGATTTAGGTACGTTTTAGGAAAGATACAAAATTAAATATAAATATTTTTTATAAGCATGTAACTAGGTTTAAGACACTCCAACGACTTATTTAAATTAAATTAATTGATTGAAAAATGCTAAGGACGAGATCTATATTCAGTACCTATATTTATGCTCACTTAACTCGACAAACTCCCGGTTGCTGAATATTTATGGCGGGAGTAGTTTTGTGAGAAGGAACGGAACTGTGTTACAGGAAACCGGATAGCGCGCGCTATTTGATTTGACCAATGAGCGTGTGGGGTGTCGGAGAGATTTCTGTGAGAAGTTGATAACCCATTTTGCGTGAGGTTGGTACCACGTCGCGTCGTACTGTCATTTTGTTTCCAGACAGCGTATTTACCAAGTTAACAAGTCATGTCAGATATTAAGAGCTTATTACACTATTCAATTGGAAGAAAACCTAACTAGGAACAGTTATAAAGCAACCAAACAGGTCAAAACCTCCGATTTACCCTAAATCGGTACCAATCTGTTCTAACTGCGATTACATCTACCGATTTACTAGTTTAATTTCCTACAAATTGAAAAGTGTATAAGCTGTGTACGCCTTTAACACACATGACATACTTACTTACACAGAATTGGATGTCTATACAATTTGTACTTGTATAAGATCATGTAAATATGTCGTTGGTGTTCCATTTTAAAATAAATAAATATTGTAATAAGCCCTTTACACATCATAAACATAAGCAAGTGAGGCTCACATCATAAGCTACAACTGTAAAGGGCTTATTACACTATCTGATTTGTAGGAAACCTAACCAGGAAATAGGAAGATGTAATGCAGTTAGGACAGATTGGATCCGACCGATTGGTTGCTTCCTAACTAGGATCCTAGTTAGGGTACAATTAGGCTATAAATCCGATAGTGTAATAAGCCCTTAAGGTTCGCTCGTTTTTTTCGATTTTTTTTTTTCCGATAATTCACGATGTTACACGTTACAGTGTGACTCGTTGGGAATAAAATCCCAACCAGTCACACTGTTACTCGATGGGACAACTTTACATGAGTGTGGCTCGTTGGGAACAAAATATTCTGTAACACTGTGTTTAAAAGCTTAGTCATTCAAGAAAGATATTTGTTAATTATTGAGAAATTATAAAATAATGACAGTTTTAAATAAATACATAATAAAGTATATTACAATATTAGAGTAGTTAAACATTTTTCAATGGTCTAATGGGAATGAACAATAAAAAGTTCTCCCAACGAGTAAATTGTGACTGGTTGGAATTTTTTTTCCCATCGAGTCACACTGTTACACGTTATAGTGTGACTCGTTGGGAACAAACGGTTTTTTCGCGATTGCAAGGTACGTTCCATGGTAAAAGTTGTTCATAAATCATAATTATGAGCACCTACTACAAACCCTTTTTCAGGTTTACATGAAACGAAAAATAAAGTAGTTATACAGAGAGTCCCATTGGCACTCTTTGGATACAGAACCCAAAAAATATTAAATGTCAATGTTGTTTCCAGGTTGAAAGTTGTTCATATTCATGAGTGTTTTGTACATACTGTACAGTGTAGGTACAGTCGTTATAGCCGGACACACTGTGAAGTTATCCTATTCATTTCGCTTTGTATTTATTTGCTTGATATGATACCTACACGAGCAGTACCGGTACTACTTTTTAGCTAGTGTTTTCACTCCATACTAATGCATACATAAAAATGCGAAAGTTTTGTAAAGATATTTGGGTGTTTGTAACTCAATTACGTGTAAAACTCTGTTCAGATTTGGATGGGAATTGGCACATAGATAGACCATTCAAATTAGAATGGCTTGTTAGTAATGTAAAATTGCCAGAATGGAGAATAATCACTTTATCCTTTTTGGTTTTAGGTACCTGTAGATATTTAGGTCTCGAATATTGTCGTAAATCGATTTATTAATTTATGTTTAGTCAATTTATGCTTCATACATTATAAGAACACAACGTGCTGGTATAAATAATTTGGTATAACTGGCATGAATAAGTTGAGACACGTGATAAAGAAATCGTTACGTAGACCGTACTATATTATTACGCCCCTTTATTTTGATTGAATTACTGGCTGCCATCGTAAACTTAATACTCCATTGAACAAAAAACTGTCTACATCCTATTCTCAGACCTACACGCAGAGCGCACAAAATTTCTTAAAAATCGGTCAAACCGTTTCGGAGGAGTTTTGTAATGAACGCAAACGGAACTCGGGAGTTTTATATATTTAGAATAGGACGTAAGTTTTTTTAATAGTTTGCCGGAGCAGCTTGTACTTATATATTTCTGAATACCCAGGCACAGAAGAAATATAAAATAAAATAAATACTCATCACACAAACAATTGTCTTGGGTGTCAATCTAACCCACGACCTCCGGCATAACAGTCAGTGCCAATAACCAGTACCAACACAATGATATTA
Organism: Euplexia lucipara; assembly: GCA_921972225.1. NCBI lineage: Eukaryota > Metazoa > Arthropoda > Insecta > Lepidoptera > Noctuidae > Euplexia > Euplexia lucipara. Next base: position 16,331,678 of record OV179161.1, on the reverse strand, counting down.
TAAGTAAAAAGGCGTAGATAGGTTATAAGCGCTCAGCAAGCGACACGTTGAAATGTGGCTAACTAGCCACACTTGAACTCAGAGTCGCGTCGCGCCGTTCAACGGACGCGTGCGTGCGTTAGCGTGCCGTTTTTGAAGATCGAATGTTGTTTACGTAACCTATCTGCACCTTTTTACTTGTAATGTCATTGACTACACCATACTCAGCAGAAGCGGCTTTAAAATAAAATTGATAAATAAACAAACACTCCGCCCTTAACAACAGCATTAAAATAAAAACAAAACAATACAGAAACAAACGTAGGTACGTTGAGGGGTTAGGAGAGGGTATTATGGACGTGTCGTCTGCAGGAACACCGGCCCACGTATGTGCAATGTGACCCACCAACAACGTGACGGGCGACGCGGACGGTGGGAGCTGAAGCCGTGCCCCCGTCAGAACGTAGGTAGGTAATTAATGCCAGTTTATAACTTTAATTACAATTACCCGAAGTAGTACTTAGTTAGTACTAATGGCTTGTATGGCGGTGCTTCTCAAGAAGTGGGAAGCAGTTTGACGCCTGGGAACTAATTACTAATAGGTAATTTTATTGTGGACGAGCTGCCTCGGTAAACGTGCGTCGGTCCGCCTTAGAATGAATTAAATTAATGTTGTGCTACCTTCCGTGACTTGTCAAATGTCAATTTGTCACCTGAAAATGAACTGGGAACATTGATATGTAAAAACCCAAGATCGGACAAAAGTAACACTCGAAACTGACACCAAAACATTTGACAATTCTAAATAAGTGCTTAGTCATAATACAAAAGTATTGTTTGCAAATTGAACCTAACGCGGATTGTTTAAATTTGATTTTACAAAGCAGTGTACGGTGCGGTGTAGTTAGTGTATTTTACGACAGAAGATGGAGTGGAGACGAATATTTTTATACTTTTTGTTTTTATATGACATTGAATTAGTTTTTGAAAGTTTGTTAAATTCTATTTTAAACACATACCAGGTAAAATGGGGTGAATAGATACTTAAGGGTGAATAGAAACAACATTTTCAGGAAGTCATTCACGTAGGTAAGTTAAAAGTTGTTTGTTATAAACGAGGACTGTTAGTAATGCTTTTAAATAGTTGAGATAAATAGTTTCGACACCTTGATAATATCAAACAATATTAAACTAGCGTGAAAATCCTCCTCAAAGTTTTGTTTCATAAATTCACCCCGTTTTACGGTATTTATACTTTTATCTGAGCGTAAATATGTTTTGGGCACGATATGTGTATAAACAATGAAACAAATATTTACTGGTACATACAATTATATGTATAATTATAAAAAAATTGTAAAGTTCGCCTTTTATTATTACTTCTCGAGGTGAATCTAAAATTGAACCTATACTTATGGAAGTAGTAGGAGATTTGAATTCTTTCTATTTTCCAAATCGAACGTTGAACTAGTAGGGTAGCCTTAAGTATTAGCACCCTCATCCGGTATTCCAATCTGTAAGCAACATCAAAATTATAAATATCTATCAGCATACCAAATAATATTTTGTGATACTGCGGCACTAAGGTTCTGTCCGTTCTTCATCGTAGTAACATAAATATAGAGGTCCTGTGGTGTCATATCTTGTAAAAAAATAGTTATGTTCATGAAGGTACGATATTAGTTTGGCAAATGCTATTTTCTGGTTAAAGAAAGTTACTTACCTACCAGTACATTCGGAAAAGCCGTTTTAAGAAGACGTTTAATGCCTTTTGCAGTGACATACATATCTTTATTCAAAAATGCTCTGAACCTATGCCGCTTGATTTTTGCCCAATGTCTACATCGCATCAATTGGGTGAAAATTTTAAATATAATCGTCAAATGTGACGGCTTTTTTTGCATTGGATTAAAAACTACACTGTAATAGATAACATTATATTTGTTAAAAACTTTAACACAACATTTCAGACTTAGGTACCTATTAATTTAATAAAGAAAAATAAACTTAACAATAAAAAAAAACTACTTCATTATTTATAACAAGATCATTTGTATTATGCGACTAAATAGAAAGAAGCTGTTTTGCCTGTTACCTATGCATCATTTCTATTCTGACAAAGCGGCCATTAAAATTAGCCGTATTGTACTTGGGCCGATGAGTGAATTTTGAGACAAATTAAATCAAAATCAAGTCTGTTGTTTATTAATCATAAGAACAACAAATACTTATAAATAAACACTTTTACTTACCGAAAAAACGATAGGTATCCCATGTTTTTTTAACGTTCTTGACGTAATATTTTTACAATTTGTCAACGGACATTTTGACATTTTTTAAGACCGTGCAATAATTTTCAGTATAGTATAATGTACTCTGTGAATAACGCGGTCAACGCGAGACTGTTTGAAATGAGCGCACAATTTTGAATTGTGCGCTCATTTCTTGCGGACGATTTTGAGACGCTGATTGTGTGTACCTATCTTGGGTTTTTATATATCAATCACACTCATACAATTACCAGCCGCGTTGCTTATTTTATACTACCTTGTACTTATCTGAGGATAGTATTTTTTTTTTCTTCATCGTCCTCACAAATAATCTGATTATGTATACTAAGGTACAAATAAGTATTGTAAAATCTATTTTAAAAGAGTAAGTATGGAGTTTCTTGCACATTCTTCTCCATACGAAACTACCTTTTGGAATTTGCAACTAGAATCTTAAGAATTTAATTTATTTGTAAGTTTAACGTTCAAAAGTGGCTGTTATCAGGCATTATTGAAATAATTAATGATTTGACTTTGACTTTGACAATGACTGGGAAAGAAATTTTCACCTGTCATATCATCCAAGATGGCGCTACTTTTGAAAATAGATCAAGAAAAATATCCTACTATCCTATCCTACTAATATTATATCCTATCCTATCCTACTTATATTATAAATGCGAGAGTTAGAAATGGCGAAAGTCGTGGATTCGATTCTCATCCAGAACAAATGTTTGTGTGGTGAGCACGATTATTTGTTCTGCGTCTGGGTGTAATTTTGACAGTTGTGGAATTTATTTCTGTAAATTGGTTCATCATATTACACTATTACGCGTCATCTTATAACTATTACTTAGATGAGGTCACTATCTGACTACTCTGAACAATCACCGAAAGAAACTCAAAGGTTGCATTTTTAAAGTCCGACCATTATCTTGGTCATATCAAGTGGGGACTATGCAGATAAGCGTCTATATTTTAATATAACTTAGCTGTTCTTCTTTTCGTATAGAAAAGCAGTGCAGAAAACTAAAACAGTTACGGTTTCTCGTACACCCTGTGGTCTCAAGTTGTTGGCACCATGAGTGCTGTGCCTGATTATCGACCCCCGAGGAACAATAAATTTATTTTCACATTGGAAAGCATAATGCGTTGGTGTCTGTGCTGGCTTTTATTCTCAAATTATGGTACCACGCCATCTATCAGGTGGAACTGGAACGACTTACTTGCAACGGTTACATTCGTATCGCAGTTACATGGTACAGTCAGCGTGGCGTCGGCGAATCAGCAAATAAGTGGTAAAAAAAAAAATGCTGTTTTAGCTTTCGCACTCACATTAAGATATATACAGGGTGTCTCATTCAAATGGGTCATTATGGGAAAGTCTGAAACTATAAGACATACGAAGATCTGTTCTCAGGAACCATGTCATCGATTTTAATAAAAAGAGAAACTGCATTCATACATTTTAAAAAACATCTGTACTCCGTTCGGGAATCGAACCCGGTTATTTTGAAAAAAAACCTACACTATTTATATTTAGATATCGATTGTGTAGGTCTTAAGCAGTAAATGTCTGTATGAAACATGATGTCTAAAATGAATCAAATGCATTGTTTCCACATACTTTAATTTACTTTAGTAGGTGCTCGAAGTGGCCACCGCCTTTTTCAATACAATATTCAACACGTTTAGGTAACGATCTTACAATTGCATTGTGGTGAATTTGCGTTAAAATTGTCTCTATGGCTACTTTTAGGTCTACAACGGTGTCATAGCTTGTTTTGTACACTTCATCCTTAACGTAACCCCACAAGAAATAGTCCAGAGGCGGTATTGAAAAATCTTTTTTGCAAAAAATAAAACCGACTTAAAAAAAACACTAGCCGGTGTAAAATAACTCTAAATTAGGAAGTCTGTGGCTTTGGTGGTTTTGTCTTATTCATGATGGGCCACCGACTTCCGAATTTAGAGTTATTTTACACCGGCTAGTGTTTTTTTTAAGTCGGTTTTATTTTTTGCAAAAAAGATTTTTATTTTTTCATTTTTAGTTGTTCCCATACAAATATTTGCCATGAATTTATGTTTATATTGTTATTTGTAACAATACATGTCATGGTAATAGGGTTGTCCACTTATCCCTAATAAATGAAACTTAACATACCTAACTGTCGAAATCTAGGTATATTGTACACATCTGCATACCCCTCAGAGCATACAGGCGTGATGATACGTCATGATGTTGTATAAACAATAAATATCCAAGCGATTCCAGCAATCACGACAGATTTGCCGTCTATTTTTGAAGAGTTCCATTGTATATCTCCGAAGATCAGCACCAGATCTTCACCAAATTAAAATGGGACCACCTCGGGAGTATACTCTTTCAAATAAAAAAATAATTTTGAGAATCGGTCCACAAATGGGGGAGAAATCGCGTAACAAACACACAAAAAAAAAAAAAAAAAAAAAAAACATACCGTCGAACGAGAACCTCCTCCTTTTTTTGAAGTCGGTTAAAAAGGCGGTGGTCACTTCGAGCACCTACTAAAGTAAATTAAAGTATGTGGAAACAATGCATTTTATTCATTTTAGACATCATGTTTCATACAGACATTTACTGCTTAAGACCTACACAATCGATATCTAAATAGAAATAGTGTAGGTTTTTTCTTTCAAAATAACCGGGTTCGATTCCCGAACGGAGTACAGGGGGCCTAGACAAAATCCAAGCGTTTTCCGCACTTGCGTTTTCCGTTCACGCTAAGGACTTGACGTTAGCGTGACAAAAATGGTAGACAAGTTACAAATGGAACGCGGAACGCTCATTCCGCAGCGTTATCCGAAACATTCTATGATTAGCCTATGGAATAGTGTATAGTAAGTGTCACAAAGACAGTTTAAATGTCCCTGTCAATGTCAAACTCAACATTCGCGCGATATTCAAAAGTGTTGTGTGTGTTGAACTGTTGCTTGGAAGAGTGTTTTATTTAGAAAGAAAGTAAGTAAACACAGCTTCAAATACTAATTCAAGTTAATGTAAGAACTGTGGTCTAGCTAGTATCTTTGAAAACATTGAATGTTAATAGAAAAAATAGTTTTATTGCGATGAGTATTTAATACCTATATTATTTTTAAAATTTTGGACGGGATCTAGACTCCGTGAGAGTCCCGAGCAATTTAGTTTGCTAATAGAACTTATGGACGGCAGGTTAAGGCAGGTTTATTTGATATTTTTATTTCAAATTTTTAATCCCATTTGATTTATATTGATCATTTCATACTAGCTAGTATTGGACCTACTTGAGGTTATGGAATGCGTAATGTAAACAACCTCACAGTGGTTGACTTATATGATTACACTTTGTTATTCCTATAAAGATGAACTTGATTCCATGCCTTAACACTTGTTTATTAGATATTTTTAACCATGGTGATATTTCAAGGTCTTAAACTGGACTTCAAAGAAAAGGTACAGAGTGAACGATTGTGTGGTTGTGTTGTTAACAAAACAGCTGACAAATGGTAATCTCAATGCATTCATTTTCACTAATGAATTTCAATTAAACACACACAAAGATGTCACTATTTACTCCTTCTTAACGGTTAGCGTCAGAGTCCGATCTCCCGCTAATATAGCGTGTCACGCAAACGTCAAAATATCACTAGCGTTTGTCAAAAGTGCCGCTTGTCTACCATTTTGATGAACATTTTTGTCGTTAACGTGTCACGCTCACTTCAACGTTCCTTTCCGCATGAGGAATAATGACTTTGTCTACCAATTTAGCAACAATCACGTGACATCTGGTTAGCAAATGTCAATCCCATACAATTTGATTTTTCTGTTGGCGTTAACGCTTACAGAAAAGGGATTTTGTCTAGGCCCCCAGGTGTTTTTAAAAATGTATGAATGCAGTTTCTCTTTTTATTAAAATCGATGACATGGTTCCTCAGAACAGATCTTCGTATGTCTTATAGTTTCAGACTTTCCCATACTGACCCATTTGAATGAGACACCCTGTATATATACATATAATATACATACTAATTTAGCCGATAAGAGTCCGTGATTACAATAGGCGACCCTATCTCTTACAGTCAATTACCATAACCATGGACTAGATAGCGTAAAAGAAAAGATAATGTAGATGAAGATGTTTTAGGATTTGGTTTCAACAAAAACACATGATTTCATAAAATATCTTTATTGCAATAAACACAATTAGTATCAAATTCGTTTGCAAATGTGAATTTATCAAAATATTCCACTTATCATCTACAGTGACGTGTATTATGCGTTCTTACGTCATCAACGAAATTACATCGGCATCAATGATTCGACAAATACGACATGCAAAATTAACAAAAATTGTCGAAACAAAAATTAAAAGTTAACGTAAAATTAAAAAGAAAAAACAATAACAATTCATGAGTACAAATTGAACCCGATTATGAAGACATGTTTAACAATCCAATATAATTGAAATTTCAAGCAAAATTGTTGCATTTTGCGACATTGAAACTTATTTAAAGTGAGATAAGACTCAAATGCGTCATGGTGAAAAGTAACCATTTTAATATACTTATTTATTAATAACACAAACTTTGTATATTTAGTTACCGGAACAAGAAGGCACTTTTATTATTATTGCTATTTAGTGCGCTTGATAAGAATTTTGTTTAGCGTCAAAATAATGTAATATGGCGGAATTCCATAAAAATGATAATTAAATTGGAACAGTAAGTGAGGAACAAAAGCAACAGTTTAATACAACCTATTATAACAAAAACATCAGGTACAAACTAGAGTAAGGAGTTTTATAACTGCTACAAATCTCATTTAGTTCAATTAAGTTAAATAATTTCTCTCCTCTTCGAAAGTACTAAAGGCTAACACATCTAGCTCTCTGCACAACCTATCTGTCAACTTTATTACAAAAGAATAAGGTTCATGTTCAATTGTGAAAATATTACAGTTAGCTCGATGTGTTGGGGTCTCTACAATTTATAAGTGGCAAGCAATAGTCACATCAATGTTAGGTTTTGATTTATGAAACTCTAAACGCTGGCACACACAGTTTATGGAATATCTATCAGATATTAAAACAAGCAAACTCGAAAAGTAATTTTCTTGTTATGCTTCTTTTCTAAAAGCATCCAGGGATAGGGATCATGAATCTCTCAAAACATTTTATCGCACACAACTCTAAAGGTCCCAATCAAATAAGAAAAATAATTGCCGATTTTCCAATACCATAAATTTCTTTCATTGGTTTAATGTTCTCTGTTTTTGCTAATAATGTAATTTTTGATTTCTCAAACGTTAATTTACTTAAATAACCCTCTCTCCTTTGATTTATACATGGTAGTTAGATGCTTGCAAACGGTTTAAGAACTATTAGTCGATTCTGAAGTCTTCCCGTAAATAGTTGGGTATAATGAGCGTAAAGTGAACTTTAAATAAAATTACTATACCTAGTCCATTTTAAATAAGAAAAGAAATCTAAACAAACCGTTTTACAATCCGATTAACCGATTTTAACTTCTATTTCGTAATCATAAGGATGGCATTATGAGCAAAAACGCGGATACAATACCAATTGTTTCCTGCAGCTGCCATTTGTCATGCTACCAACGCAATAGAACTCAAAATCGGTTGAAGGGACTGTAAAAAAGGTTTATTAAAATTTCTTTTCTTATTTCAAATGGATTAGAGCATTAGTATCTTTGGAATGATAGCTCGCATTACCTTCACTTCACCTCCACGGGGAGATTTTTTTAAGAATGGCTAGTCCGTGTGCCAACGTGTAGAGGGCATAAACAAGGTTTTATTAAAGTATTTAACCAATTAAGTAGATGAGTATATTAAAATGTTGAGCTTCTTATTATACATAAAAATAGTTACACAAAATAGTTAGTAATATAGCTAGAAAATATTGAGAGCATTGGTTATTTGACTAAATTTTAAGACAGGCGATTCATATATCATTGGTTAGTAGTTAAAGTTAATTAATATACATTATATTTTTAGTAAAAAAAAAAAACAAAACATAAGAGATTCATAAGAAAAGAGATACAAATACAAACAAAAAAAAGTTGTAAAAACAATCAAAATGTCAATCAATTTAGTTGATCACATAATAAAACTTATAAATAAACTATGGCAAACCAATTTCAGAAGCCTAAGTTACCGCTTTTTTATTTTAATAATAACTTATGTATCTACAAGAATTTATTAGTGTCAGCGTATGCAAAAGAAATATAAGTACATAATGTTGTGGGTAGCGTGATTAATGTTTTTAAACAAAACATAAGCATGTTTACTGAGTAAATAGAATTAAAACATATACATAGAACAAACGGGGTAAATAGAATCGCAGGGGTGGATAGAAACAAAACTTTGAGGAGGATATTCACAAGTTAAAAGTTGTTTGATAAATAAGTTCGATATCTTGTTAGTAACAAATGAAATTCAACTAGCATGAAGATACTCTTTATAGTTTTGTTTATATTCATCCCCGCGTTACTTTTGACCCCGTTTGATTTTAACTATAAAACAAAATCGTTTTCCGCCGTCAATTGGCTTAGAAACTACGAAACAGATTTTAAATAGTTTATTTATTTATAGATAGTAGAACCAATAGCGATAACAGTCAACTAACAATTGTACCTCTAAGCAAAAAACAAGCGAGTACAGGTTCTCACATGTAAAAAACATAATAATGCGGTTTTCTTCAATATATAAGTGTGATTCATGATCCAAGAGGAAGGTTATATTTACATTGCACCGTCGCGTCGCTAGTTCTATGTAAAACCATTACGAAACACATATGTCAATAAGCTTTGTTTAGTAAATTAAATTTGTTTTTGTTTGTGGTTTACCCGACAACGGTGGAAAAACCAACTTATTATGGTTTAGGTATGAGTTATTTACATTGAATTTAGTGAAGGATTCTTATGTGATATGATGTATATTTTTATTTTTCAGTTTTGTTAACGATTTTTTTTTTACTAAACTTTCTTGATATTAAAAACTGATTTCGATATAGGACTAAACGAGAAGTATTCTCCCCTTCCCTTAGAATTTTGCAAATCGTTCCATAAATAGCGAATTGAGAACCTCCTTTTTTTCAGTCGGTCGATAGAGGAGGTTCTCAATTAGACACATATATCTTTTTAATAATTAGCGTCACATTTATGATATTGTCACCAATAACTATTAGTTCACAACCAATTATCTTACAAATGGTTTGTCGATAAGGTAAATTATTAATGACATAATCAAATCTAAACGATTCGCTGCGGCATTATAATGAACCAGTGTAATTACGGAAACGTTGTTATTATAAAATTGTTTTAATTATTATGTTAATAAATAGGATTTCCCCTTTAGAAAACTTGGAAGCATTTGAGATCACTAATTTACTAAAGGGAGAGGACAAAATGTTGTCTTTGATTCATTAAACGTTTTCTAAGCACTGCAGATTAGTTTAGTAATTTTGTTTTAAAAAATTGACATTTCGCCACTAGCGGACCCGATAGACGTTGTCCTACCCCGATCGCAGCGCCACCTACTGGGTCCAATCGTGTATCTAAGCCATTGAGGGACCAACATTACATCAAAACTCAAATTAATCAATTTGCTTGCGTCGTTCGGAAGTTATGCTCGTACATACATTTCAGCGATTTAATTTTATTTATACACAAGTGTTTATTTTAATCATGGGACAAATTTGGACGAGATATTTTGACTCAGGAATATCAATTATTTTTACACGGAAAACGCAAAAAAAATCTGCTGTTTCATACATTTTGGCCGAATAGGTATCAAACTTTTGTATGCAACAACTGTTTTTTTTGCGATTTCCAAGTTATTATTGTCCCATGATTAAAAAACACTCTGTGTATTTTACGCATGCGCAGGCAATATTGGCACTTTTATTGATTTGAAACGCTTTGATTTACAAGAATTTAAGCAGCGTGCAAATCTTACTAACTTTCAACCTCAACTGTGTCTAAATGGAACAGCAACCATTAAAAATATCTCGTCAGGTCTACAATAAGGTTTAGACTAGCTATAGCGACTCTTATAAAACATATGAATTTCAGCGGCAGTCTTAAAAAAAAACCAAGCAAGAACTTAGACATGTTTATTATCCTTTACGTGCTTGAATGTGTTTATCCGAATATTAAACAGTATACCTTAGTTTGTGATGTGACCGGCGAATTTCCAAATCATAGGACTCGAGTTCGATAAGCCAGCGCACGCACCTCCGGCTTCATGTGCGCATTGTATTATAATTTATCGCTCGCTTCAAAAACTATGAAGGAAAACATCGTAAGGAAACCGGCATGCCTATAAGCCTGTAGATGCCTTTGTGTGGTTATTGACTAACCTGATGTCAGTTTTAATGCCTCCATGGGCATCTAACTTGGCATCACATGCTGTCGAGAAAAATCTCTCTGGCATGCCGGTTTCTTCACGATGTTTTCCTTCACCGTTTTTTAAGCAAGTGATAATTATAATTATTATAGTGAATGCAGGAAATAAAGTGAATGGCGCTATACATGGCGTTGTGACCAGCCAATCTATGTCCGAAAAGGCACGACTGGCTGTTCACAATGGTGTGCTGGTGCCTACACTAACGTATGGAAGTGAAAGTTGGGTGTGGCAAAAGAGACATGAAAGTAGAAATGCGTTCCTTGCGAAGTATGTGTGGTGTAACAATTAATGACAGATTGAGGAATGATGATATAAAGCAACGTTGTGGTTTAAAAGAAGATGTAGTAACAAAAATTGAAAAGAGTATGCTTAGATGGTTTGGTCACGTTGAAAGGATGGATGAAAGGCGACTAACGAAAGGTATTTACAAGGCAGATGTAAGTGGGAACGCCGGGAGGGGACGCCCTAGAAGGACATACATAGACCTTATTGGTGAGGTTCTTCAGAAAGGTCAGGTGCGTAGTACTCGCAACCGGCGTGTGACAACATGTATGAATGTAAACGAAGCAAAAGAAGTATGTAAGAATCGTAGCATATGGCGCTCTGTAGTTTCTGCCTACCCCCATGGGAAAAAGGCGTGAGTTTATGTATGTATGTATGATAATTATACAATACGCACATGAATCCAAAAAGTCACAGGTGCGTGCCTTGGGTTCGAACTCGAGACGTATGATTTGGCAATCCGCCGGTCACACCACTGCTTGCTTGCTTGATCGTCATACTGAAAAATTAAAATTTTGTGATAACGCCCCTTTTGTTTTTAGGTTGCGAAATATGGTTAGTCGCTAAGTCCTTGTCCAGCAGAATTAAGATACAAAAAGTGCCGAATTTTCTATTGTATACCAGGTTTTTATATGACGGCGCTGCTCGCCATCTTGTTAAGGCCACAGGTGCCGTCTCCTCTGTACACGCGATAGTAGCCCTGCTCACCCCACGACTTGCCCCACGAGTTCTTAACGATCCAGTAAGGCAGCTTTTTGTTGAAGAGCGGGTAGTCTGTGAAAAGTTTAAAGTTTAATAATTATATTTATGTCTGTAAATTGGTTGGTTGGTTTTTATGAACACTTTTACACGTCTTTTTATCTACACTAATATTATAAAGAGGGAAAATTTGTGTGTGTGTATGTTTGTAATGAATGAACTCAAAAACTACTGGACCAATTTGAAAAAATCTTTCTACCGTCGGGAAGCTATGCGATCCCCGGGTAACATAGGCTACTTTTATTTATTTATTCCCACGGGAATGGGAACTACACGGATGAAACCGTGACGTGGGCAAGTAAACAAAAAGTAGGTGAGATCGGTGTTTTCCTATCTGACTTCGAGAAGAAACACCAAAGAGATACTCGTATTAAGTTGTAGAGAAAATTGTTCTTTAGGCGATTCTCCCACTGCCCCGCATGATGCAGCGTAGCGCGTGGATGCGTGTTCTTCCGTTGCTTGTAAGTATCTCCGTTTGTATGGAAAACACGCACAGTCGAACACACAGAAAATGCATCCACGCGCGTTCATTTCAATTCAGAGACACGCAACACGCAGCGTGATGCGTGGCAGTGTGTTAACCGCCTTACTAATGACGTTGTCGCAGTGGCTTTACGGTTGGCTGCGCATTCCGTGTCGCAATTTTCAGATTTGCACGGTCTCTTTTCGTACAATTACGCATTTACTTGGCTAGCGACCCAATCTGTCTCCGTACGGGCAATACAATATAATACCAGCCTTTTGCTGTCGCAACATTGGCTATAGGCCTCTTCTTATACAGAGAAGACATGAACATTTATCACCTCAATTAATCATTATGATATTAGTATAAATAAGTCCAGGTTTTTCCATGATTTTTTCATTCAGATGCTACCTACTCTTAGTTGCCCGGATTTGAGCCCACTACCTCAATCTTAATCTGAAAATTTGTAAAAGATAAAGCTTTCTAGGCTTCTAGCAATATGTCTTTGCAATCTTCTTTGCATTTCTAGGCCCATTTCTCTACAATAGATTAAATAGAAAACTAATTATCTATAAGTTGAACTATTTAAATTTTAAAATAGCTATTCTAAGAGATATTTCATATGCACAGACAAAAATAATTCGCAGACGTAATGTTTTTACTTTTATATCTTTTTATTATTAGTACCTTACATTGTTCATTTATTAATAATCCCTATTAACATATTTTTGAACTGTCTAGCCTGAAACACAGGTTCAACCTAGTTCAGGTAAATGTGTGAAACTGTGCCCTAATCCTGGTTGTTAAAAATATTTTATTGTAATTTTGTCTCTTTGTAAATACTCGATTATTATAAACGACGATAGACAAGTAAATAATACTTTTGTGTAGTTTGCGCTATTTACAAACTACACAAATCACTTCTCAATCTCACCTTTAACTCCGTATCCAACGATGAGCACGCCATGATCCAGGTTTGTAGGATTACACAGCGCTTTCCATGGATGCGAGATACCTCCCATATAGAACTGCATAGCGTTCGCGTTGATACCTGTAACAAAATTCATACAGGATGTCAACGAAAGTCATCAACGCTTTCTGTACAACAAATAATTGACCAGCTCAAACTGACAGATGGGGCGACAAAAGGTTTTAAATGGTGTACGGGTAAAGGTACAGACGCCAGCACATCAAGTTACCCCAATGTGTCAAATTTTCCCAATTGAATATGAACCTTATTCTTTTTGACATAAAGTTGAAAAACGATCAAAGAAATTTGACACATTGGGGTAACTTGATGTGCTTGCGTCTGTACATTTAAATGATAGACTGATAGAATTATTGATATTACGTGTATTGATAATACAAACACCCAAAATTGATAACTGATCGACTCGAGGCGAATGAGTCCCTTTTGCTGTTCGCCCGAACATTGCTATGCGACTACTCATCGTTTAATTGAAACAGTACCTATATTTTAATAATTTGCTGCGCGTCGCTGTCAGCAGAGACATTTTATATTGTACGGGTTTGCCCGTACAAAGGGAAATGCCCATTTGCTGAGGACACTTTGCCCACGTGATCCACGTGGAAGTAAAAATTTGATAGGCATTAAGATTGACATCACAGATAAAGGAACAGCGGCTTTTTTATTAAGAATGGGATAACATTTTTTTTTAGTCCCTCAGCTAGATTATAAGAAAATATTCGACACACATTTTTTCTTTTTTCACGTAATCAAAAAATAACGCCGATACATCGAGTCAAAATGTCGCTTGACATTTATTTATTTATTTATTTGAGGGGCGTATCGCATATCGTGCCCTTGAAGAGGACGTGTATAGCTTAACCGGGCGTCTCTGTAGAGATATCTTAAGCAAAAAATTAAGACCTCCAGCCAGAGTATAAAAACTTAAAAACTAAGCGACTACGCTAAGGGCACCCCCTGCGGGGTACGAGCCTCGGCTTAGGGCGTCGCTGGGAGAGGACAGCAAGGGACGGCTGGATCTGTGTGGTTATTATTTGGGGGCAGCGAGTTTATTATAACTACTGCTCAGCTCGCGGGCTGGCACACAAGCAAGGGACGGGAGGACGGGTAATTATCGGGGGCGTCGCGACGGGCCTCGACGGCGAGGCCGGAATCGGGCTGCGTTCTTGCGAACTGTGCTGGTAGACTTATCGCTCTCCTGGAGGAGGGTGATAGCGTCATCAGGGACGGTGAGGGTGTGTCTCGGTCGCCGTATCTTAGAGATGCGGGACGGAGTGTATCGGGCGGCCGACACCACGAGGGGGTTGGGGTGTTTTTCAGCTACGTCCATGAAACGCTTGGTGAGGCGTTTCATGAACTGCTGAATTGTAGGGATTTTGAGATCTACGTGGAGAATCTCATTTCGGACTGTCGCATGACATCACTAACCTGTACAGTTTATACTAGGTAATGACGTTACAAGCCCCCTCTCCTCAACTTTAATGCGCTTAATCTAAGCAGTTTTCCATCAATTTGAAAAAGAAAAAAATACGCATCGAATATTTTCTTGTAAGCTAGATGTCGGATTAAAAATTAAAATGTTGTCAAATAGCCCATTGCAATCCCTGCTTCAATAGTACTTTAATAATACCTCCGAACCAAATTAACGTTGCTGTGGCCAACAGGGTCCATAATGGATTCGATATTTTAACATACCAACTATTATTATGTACTTACACAAAGTTTTTTTGGTATTTCCCCACTTATATATAATAGAGTACCTAATAGTATAAAAAACATGACTACAGCAAAATTTTAAAGGGCTCTAAACGATTTTTTTATTTTAAAAACCTATTATACGATTGACGAGTTTCTTAATGATAGTTCACTAACTGATTGACATTACTACTAGTACTATTTTAATTGACATGATTATTTGTAATTTATGACATATCTGTTTAATTTTATATCTATTTTTAACTTAAATATTTCTCTCAAAACATAATGTATTTCACTGTCTGTATTTTACTATGGCTATTGTGTACCTACTAAATTATGACTCTATTTGTTTACCGTCTTAAATGTATTGACATTTTATTAATTAATGCATGAATTTGTAACATCCAAATACCTATTGAATTAATTTTTATTACTATTTGATTATGGTAAATTTTTAATTTTGTATGCCTTTTGGCGGGACATAGCATGAACCATTTTTCTGTAAGATCTTAAATAATTGTAACCTATGTGCACAAAATAAATAAATGAATTTGAATTTGAATTTGAACAACAATCGAATTCCATATGAAAATCGGATTTTGATACCTGTGTACCTACTCATCACAAATTGGTAATATAGTAATATTTAAGTAACTTAATTAGTATATTTTAAGTATTTACTACATAGATGGGGAAGACATGGCTAGAAATGGTGATTTACCATTACTAACGGAATTGTGTACGTATACAAAGGAAATAAAGTATATCTTACAATGCTCGGTGATCGTCACCGTCGATGCTACTGATAGCAAAGGATCTAGCTGGGATTGTCGCTGCCACGGAAAAGTTATATACTTAAGACAGTGCTAGGGCGCGAAACTAGTAAAGTGTTATTTTAGTTTAATAACATTACATAAATAAATATTTTTAGGTTAAGGTATTTTATCTCTGGGTCTGCGTCGTCGCCTGAAATAAACGGTTTTTTTTTATTCTTACCAATTGATATTGGTCCATTGTGTACAAGCCACTGGGCCATGCCGGTCTCGTTGGTGGTGATATTCACGGCGCTGCTGATCTGCACCTTGGCCAGGGTCTTGTTGAATGCGCACTTGTCGTCCGTACCCTCGTAAGGATAGTCGCTCTCTAGTTCCAAACCTCCCATCTGTTCGATGGCCCTGGATAAGAAATAATGTGGTTAATATAACTGTGGTTAGGCACAATTTCAGCATTGTAAATAGCTGAATTTCGATTGTACAAATATCGCATAGAACAAAAACATAACACCATTATAACATGAGAGTCACGCAGAGGAACACGTGTAATAGTGCATCGCACACATAAAAACAAAAAGATTAAAGATACCGGGCTGGCAACTCCACATCAAAGCGCGTATTTTGCGTATGGGCTATAATCTACGACGCAGGCCCAGTGCGAATACGTAGATGTCACCATGGTCTTCGAATTTTTGGTTCTAGGACATGCCGGTTTCCTCACGATGTTTTCCTTCACCGTTTTTGAGAGCAGTGGTGATGAAATAAATTACACAAATTAATGCGCCTGACTGGGTTCGACCCCACGACTTACTGTCCGTAAGTCGGGGCCGCCACCACTGGGCCACCGCTGCTCCCATATCGCACACATATCACCTGTTATGTTAGAGTTCAGTGTCATTAGCATCAATTGGACACAGCTCCAGGCTGCTACTGAGAAAATCCAGTTGGAAAACTTAATAACGTTTTCCTCGACCCGGGGATTGAACTCAAAATCAGCTGGTCAGCTGGTCAAAATGTTAAAAACAGGACAAATACAATTATCGACAAAATAAAAATAACTAAAAGTTAAGAAACATAAAAGACGCTGTCGTATGCACGTTTTTGATTCATGAATTCACCAATTACATAACTCGTAGGTTAAGTGTTATTTCTTCTAACGAGACATACACGACTTTGCAAGTATGACGGCGCCACGTCACGACCGAAGTCAAGCATCTACTTACCGCGTTATCAAAACAAAAATTAATCATTTACTTATTTGTTGGTTTGTCTACTTTTTTTTTTGTGTTGGGGTAAAAAATACTCATGAATGTCCTTTGCCTTAGAGAAGGCGGAGGACATCTATGAGGAAAGAGATATGTCAGACTCTTACTGACCAAATACCATCTCGGTGTTCCGTCTCACACATGCGCCGGGGGGTCACAGGAACACAAGATACTTCCATAACCCGACAAATCATAATCTAAGTATAGCTCTTATTACTCTAGGTGCATCGTCCTCACATAAAATCTGATTGTTGTATACGAAGTATTGTACCTAATCCTATTTTAAAAGAGTAAGTGTGGAGTTTCTTGCACATTCTTCTCCATACGGAACTACCATTTGGAATGTGCAACTAGAATCATTCTCTTAATTTATTTTATTTTGTAAGTTAACGTTCAAAAGTGCCTGTTATGGGTCTAATTGAAATAAACGATTTGACTTTGACTTTGACTTTGACTTTGACTCTAGACCAACTTAACGAGCTCCCGGAAGTGTCTTTGTATGTCAGCTATTTGTCTTCCATCTATTTGCTAACCTCCGCAAGTATAGCTTAACCTTTTCTAGACTCGTGCGGCTGTTACATAGCCACGTCAAAATGAATCCAGGAAAAACGGAATTTAGCTGAGCTTGTTAATGATGTATTTTATTACCTGCTTGTCCATTTATATGTTGTCGCAAATTTATTTATTTAATATGGCGTATACTTGAATAATTTTATTAAATGATGACACAAAATAATTGATTGGACTTATTAAGAATAACATGTTAGTAAAACCCAACAGTTTGTCTTACTTTTTGAAGTTATTTGCCGGTCGTTATATTTTATGCTGTGTTTTCAAGGTTTTTGTAAATGAAAATAATGTTTTATCTAATAAACGCGCGCGTTTTCGAAATCAGTTCAGTAGATCCTGTGATACAACGTCACAAACTCACAAAGTTTACCTCTTTATAATATTAGTATAAATTAATGCTAAAAAAATGGGACACAATGACAACGTAGGTATACCTATACGAAAATGTCTCTGAATGAGAAATAAACAATTTTATTAATTGAAAAATGACGTCTGGCTTCACTAATTAAAATTGTCATTAGCGTTAGAAACTAATAGGGGCTGCGCAAACCTAAACACTTTTAGTTACCGACACGGCACACTGTGGTCTGGATTTTGAGTTTCATAGAACTTCGTTTGCTTTTGTTGAAAGTCGGGATTTTTTGGATGGAAATGGATTCCTTGACCATTATTATACTTAATTATGAAATATTGGATCATTGGAGTCAGTGTATCTATTTTTAAAACACTAAAGTTAAAAAAAATGTATGGAGCTAGGTTAAAAATATCAAATATCTCCAAAACCGCGCGTTTGGCCAAAATATCCTCACACACGGTGATACTTCTATTTATTTAAGATTTTTTGGCATACTTCATATATTGAGTGCAGGTGCGGTTTATTTTTAAAAAATCGGAGATTGTTTTAATTTTTCATACTGTATTTTTAGAATGCATTTGTGAGTAGGCGGGTAGTTCTGGTACAAATAATGAAAAAACTTCATTAATAATATTTTTTAAAACGGCCACTACCAACAAAAACAATTGTCACATTTGGAATATGGGCTCAAAAATTGTTAAAATTAAAATGACGTCGAATTGGTAATAATCTGAGATCCTTCATGTTGTTTTTAGAAGTCTTCGAAATTCGGACGCACTTGCTGCCATCTCTTCATTGCAGCTCGAGTAAATCTTCGGCAAAACTCTCTCAGAGTCAAATGTCCTCTTCAGAAAAGGTGTGCTCTAATCGAGACACCAATGCTTAAAATATTTAAGATTATATTTAAGACTTCTATTTATTTAAGATTTTTTGGCATACCTACTTCATATTATAAGTATGCCAAAAAATCTTAAATAAATAGAAGTATCACCGTGTGTGAGGATATTTTAGCCAAACGCGCGGTTTTGGAGATATTTGATATTTTTAACCTAGCTCCATACATTTTTTTTAACTTTAGTGTTTTAAAAATAGATACACTGACTCCAATGATCCAATATTTCATAATTAAGTATAATAATGGTCAAGGAATCCATTTCCATCCAAAATAACCCGACTTTCAACAAAAGCAAACGAAGTTCTATGAAACTCAAAATCCAGACCACAGTGCGGCATGGCGGCACAGCATCACCAAATGTTCATCATTATTCAAGATCATCAAATATTTACGTCAGCGCAGGGAGTAGCTGCTATCATACGGGCTATGTGCGAATCAGATATTCATTGGTGGCATATATCCGATAATCCGACACTTGACACATAAGTGTCCAAGTTTGCGCAGCGCCTTAAGAATCCGTACACGAAATTTTACCGATTTTGCTGATTTACGTGATCTTACAGTCGTGATTTTACAGTTAAAATACTGTATAACCTGGTTCATTAAAGAAAGGAATCTTAAATGGCGGCGCTTATCATGTTCTCTCGCTCGCACACTAGTGCCGTCTATACTCACTCTCGAGCGTACCGTAAACAGAAAAACTTTTTAAAAAATGTTTTTATTTAACAATTTTTAGTTTTTTAATTTAAAAAACCTAGATGATAAATTATTATCCATTTCTTCAACACATATTTACATAATTACAATCAAACAAATAAGTAAACAACAACTGTTCGCGATGAAAGCAAAAAGTAAAATTCATGAACAAAAATTTTCATAAAATGAAAACTACCAGACCAAACTATGTAATTTTTTATGAGACCAAAAAGAAACTAGTCCGCATCAAACTAAAAAAGAATCACGTAAATCGGGTCATTAATATCGGAGTAATCGGTGTACCTGTACATACATATAAAAAAAAAATATATATATAATATAGAACCTCCTCCTGAAGTCGGTAAAAAAAAAAACAAAACAATCTTGATTTGCTTCCAACGCTGTCTTGACGCGCTCAGTTATCCTTTTTACGAATATCTTGTTATAGTTTTCTGTTATTTTTCCGTTGTTACCTGTTTGTTATTGTTGTTGAGTTTTGTTTTATTGTTAAGTTGCGTTGTTGTTGTGTTGTTTGGACGTGTGGACTGTGCGGAGAGAGTAATGATGTCTCTTCGAAAGCGAGGGAAGATTATACATAGTGACACACGTCAAATAGTGTATAATGTCATTAAGTATTTTGAAGATGAAAAAAATCTCGAGCGTTATCATCCATTTGAGCATAGTAATGCTCGAGCTTCCATGGCCACGGGATTACCAGTTAGCACAATAGTGAAGATAAAAAAAGAAGGTATGTCTGTATGAAGCTATGAATCTACTATAATGCAACTTTTTAGGTAATCGGTCCAAGTATTTATGAGATAATCGCTAATTAGTAGAATGAAAATGTAAGCAAATCTGAATATTTAATGTTTGGAGCGGAGTTTCTATCGCACACGATACCATTTCTTATTTATTCATGAATACTTTTACATTGCAGGTAAGCTCGCCGAGCAAACCTCGACAAAAATACGTACGCCCGAGAAAGGAAAACGGGGACAGAATAACACACGTGTTCCTGTCGACAATTTCGATATCAGCGCAATCGGAAATATAGTTAACTCTATTTATGATGTCCGCAAACAAGTGCCTACACTTAACAAAATATTGGCAACTGCCAAACAGGACTTGCATTTCAAAGGATCCAAAACAACATTGGGCCGTATCCTAAAAAAAAAGCTGGGTTACCAGTTTAAAAAGTGTCGCCAAAACAGAAGCGTGTTAATAGAAAGAGACAACATAAAAGCATGGCGTACACGCTATTTAAGACGCATAAGACAAAATGACGCACTGGGGGCCAATAAGAAACCTGTAATATATATGGACGAGTCGTGGATTCATGCTCATTATACTGTAAGTAAATGCTGGCAGAGCTCTAAAGATAAAGGAATTAAAAAAAATGATAGCCCAGGCCAACGCTGGGTAATTGTGCACGCCGGTGGCGAAAAAGGGTTTATTAAAGGCGCTGACCTCCTATTTAAAGCTAAATCAAAGAAAGGCGATTATCATGATGAGATGGATGGAAGCAATTTCCTCAAATATTTGAAGGAAAAACTTATTCCTAATCTGCCGACAGAGAGCATCTTAGTTATGGATAACGCGTCATACCACAGTATGCAAGTTAGAAAAGCGCCAACATCAGCCACCCGAAAGGAGGAAATAAAAAAATATATGGAGGAGAATCATATCGCATTTGATGAAAAGTGGACAAAAGCAGAGTTATTAACTCAAATGAAAAAAAAACTGCCTGAGAAACGGTATGTGGTTGACGAGTTACTAAAATCTCACGGATGTGAAGTCTTAAGATTGCCACCATACAATTGCGATCTAAATCCCATAGAGCACATTTGGAATCTCATAAAACAAAGAGTTGCCGACAAAAACGTGGAACAGCACGAAAATAAAATAGAGCAGTTGACCAGAGAAGCAATTGCATCAATTACTCCGGATGACTGGAAAAAACAAATTAATCACATAAAACGGGTTGAGGAGGCGTACTGGACAAGAAATGTGACCAGAGAAAAAGAAATAGAGGATTTTATTATTAATTTAGGACCAGAAAGCAGTGATTCTGAAACAGATACTGAGAAGTCATCGGACGATGATGGAAACGAGGACTCTTGGGATGAAGAAATGTTAGGAGTAGAACCCTTACCCATTGATGATCCTGGTGAAGGACCGTCTCATAGATAGTATTATTAAATGAGATAAAATATTATTCGTTTTTTTATTTTAACCAACATCATAACTCCTGTTTTGTTATATAGGGTGACTGGCAATTAGTGTACAATTAGTGTACGATACTTAAATACGTGATTGTGCTCATGATAACAAATAAACAAACAAAGAATCTTACTATGCACGTCATGGTAACCCCACATGTCATTTCATTCCGAAAAAAAGTAGGCACTGTTTCCGATGAAAACAATAAAAAATCTTTAATGATAATAGATGGTGCCACGTTTCCTTCTTTTCAGGTTTCACTCGGGCGAAGCCGTTGACAAAAGCTAGTTTGAAATTAATGTAACCCTGCCGTTTTTATTATTTTTAATTAAAAAAAACTTTAACTTGAAGTTTTATATGCTGACTGTACTATCTGTCAACGCAAGTATATGCCGCCATTTAAGATTCCTTTCTTTAATGCACCGGCTTATATTTCTATAATTTTTAATGCACAGTATGAAAGATCATTTCAATTATGATCTTTTACGTAAGCTACTTTTTTATTTTTATTATTTAATTTTGATTAATCGACCTCAAACCGGCTAACGTGAAGTGAAATTTAGCTGTAAGTGGTTTAGAATATGACATATTAACGAATTGTTTTGACGGTGAAACGGTATGGAAAAAATACAATGTATTGTTGTGAAAGTCATCTATAAGATGTATGGATCACTTTTTACCACTTTCATATAAAAATGTTGAGTAAAAAAATGTTGAACTTAGTGCAATTTTAGAGAAAATGGGTAACGAATTGCTTATGATTTCGGTTACTTAGAACTCTCGTTCATAAAATTAAAAAAAACATAAATAAACTTCAGAAAAAAAGCAATCCATTTCCCGAAAAAAAATGCAAAAAAATAAATAAATTTGGCAATTAAAAATCTTTTAAAACAACCTAAATCTCGCGTTATAATACTCGACGCAAGTCTGGACTCAGCAGTCCGCGCCGAGCGCTTCCAGTGAGTGAACGTATCGCTCTGCGCTCCGAAAATCGCACCGGGTGAATACGAAACACGACGCGCCGGTGCCGCTGGCTACAGACGAATATAGCGCGACGTGAGTTTTCGATACTTTGGTAAGTTATTATTTTTTAATATTTTGTGTTGATTTAAACATGCATTTGAAATACAATAAGTGATAGTGTAGATAAGTGTTTTGTTATTATAATTTTGAGTACCTTATTTCGTTTCATGTATTTTAATATAAGTAGGTACCTACAAAACGTAGGTACGTACTATTTGTCAATAATAATACTATAAATGCCACCGTATTTCTGTTTGTGTTTCCACGCAAGGGGGCGTTCATAAAATACGTGAGATGTTAAAGGGGGGGTCGAGTCAAATCTCATCTAATCTTACTTCTTGGAGAGAGGGGGAGTATCGCCGATACTCCAACGTAAGATTAAAATATCACGCAATTTTTTTCTGATATAACAAAAAAAAAAATATGTTTTTGGTCCATTTAATCCAGAATGTACAGTCAGCATCAAAAGTTGATGACCACATTTAGATTTTCACGCTTGCTATTAATTGAAGGTGGACATTTTTGGGTTTTTCGTCATTGGTGTCGTTTTCATGGATTTCGGGGTCGCTGATTATGAAAATGAGGTCTAAATGAAAATCGAAGATGGCGCCGAGTAACATTTGTGGTTTATTCATCATGGGTGTCGTTATCGTGGTTCTTGGGGTCGCTGATTACGAAAATGAGCTCAAAATGAAAATCCAAGATGGCGCCGAGGGCAATTTTTGGTTTTTCCGTCATGGGTGTCGTTTTCATGGTTTCAGGGGTCGCCGATTACGAAAATTAGGTTAAAATGCAACTCTTAGATGGCGCCGACGAAAATTTTTGGTATTTACGTCATGGGTGTCGTTTTCGTAGTTTTCGGTATCGCTGATTACGAAAATGAGCTTATAATGAGAATTCAAGATGGCGCCGAGGCAAATTTTTAGTTTTTCCGTCACGGGTATCGTTTTCATGGTTTTCGGGGTCGCTGATTACAAAAATGAGGTCAAAATGAAAATTCAAGATTTAATCTTAAGCCTAAAAATCGTAATACAATTATGATCATTCACTATTTCGTTCGAAAGAAAAATAATTTCATTCATACTTTGACGTTATAAATCTACTGACTGTCAAACCACCATATTTGTTTTATACCAAATCATATGGACATGTTCGTTCCAATAATCTCTCTTGAGACCGCGCATGGTTCTCCGTGAACTGAATTAGAGTAGATATTCTTTTTTTAATCACAGCAGTTACGATTTAAGTATTCTATTGTTAAATTTTTATTACACTTATAATTACCCTCTCAGCAATATTGATTACTAGTCTTAACTAGTCGTAAATAAAAGCACGAAGCAATATGTTTTTCTTTTTACAATAACAATCCAATGCTTTTACGTAAGAAACACACATTTTGAAAAATCTCACGTGCGATTGGGGGATGGGGGTGGGGGTTGAATAAAATCATATGACATCTCACCAGGGGGGAGGGAGGGACAGAAAATTTAAATAAACACCTCACGTAATTAATGGACGCCCCCCAAAAAGTGTTATCATTTATTATTAGGATATTTTTTAAACTATTATGCTTACTAATCCTATCTGAAAATGTATTGTGCAATTGGTATGTGCGGTTTGTCGGACTGAAAGAGATCTCTCTATACAGGGTGTTTTTGAAATCGTGGGCATCATTTTCACAGGTTGTTTTACCCATGAATATGATCAACTTTCATTATGGGACCAACTCGGAAATTGAGAAAAAAAAATATCAGCTGTTTCATACATTTTAATCGATTAGGTATTAAGCTGTTGTATGCAAAAGCTAATTTTTTTTCGCAATTTCCGCTTTGGTCCCATAATGAAAGTTGATCATATTCATGGGTAAAACAACCTGTGAAAATGTTGCCCACGATTTCAAAAACAGCCTGTAGAATTAAACTCGCCGTAGCAAACATGTTTTTGTAACATTTTTATGATTGTCTAAAATTAAGAATTTCATATTTACAGATTCAAGTATGGGCGGAAAAAGCAAGAATTTTAGATATTTGTTTGTTTGCTGTGTGGACGGGCCCAGACTTTCCATTGAAAACTGCAATTATCAAGAGGGACGACAATTTCTGGGAAACCAAAATAAAAAATCGGCTTGTTGATTTTTACTACAAGTGCATGCTTCCAGAAATTATCGACCGTTGAAAATGCCGTTCTATGGATCTCAAAACTTGTACATTTTAATAAATAAATGCTTAATTTTATACTACCAGACTTTTTATTTTAATTAACAAAACTACGAGACTAAAAGACATGTAAAAAATATCAAAGGATCAAAAACGTTTAATCGCCGTACTGGCCAGCAACGACTCTGGCTTCACGCACACATGCGACCGAGCGCTCCCGCATGTGTGCGTGAGCGAGTCAAATACCTAATTCAGTCCGTTTGGATTTCGTATACGGCGTCTTAACCTTTCAATCGTGTCAATTAGAGACACAATAGTAAGACAATGACAGCGCGGACGGTGTCCTCTCGGGGTCTTAAATGAATGATGTAGTTTTACGAGTGTTAAGTACCAATGCAAGAATCTCTTTACATCAATAATACTGACTACAGTATGCTATTGTTTTATTTCTCACTTCCCTGTCACCCACGACTTTGTTCGCGTGGAATTTTACAAAAAAAACCGGCCGATTGCGATAGATATAGCTACAAACTTGTAATCAATACCGGTTGATATCGGTTGTTACTGTCCAACTGGAGGGGTAGGCCTTTTCTCACACAGAGAAGGTACGAGAAGTGATCACCACGCCTGCTCAAGGTGGACGTAATTAAAGCAAAATCTTAGAATATAACTTTGTTTGTTTTTCACTGTTCTAAGGGGTAACAGACAGATAGAGAAGAGATTTTTATATTAATCCTAGAATCAATAAATATAGGTATTAATTTCAACTTGAAAATAAATAGGGTTTCATAAGGGTGTGGTTTCATAAAACTTTTTTTAACAACATAGGTATTAAATACATAGGTGTTCTAAAAAAAAACAGCCACAAATACATTTATTTTTTTAAATGATCTCAATTATATTTTACCTGTAAGCGTTATCAGGCAATCCACCATTACAGCCATCGTCTAGCTTGTCACAGTCCACCAATTCTTGTTCAGACAGAGAAACCAGTTGTCCTGACTGCATCTTCCATTGACCCTCAATATTGCCTGTAAATAAATAATATTATTTATTTATTTACTTAACTATTATACTCCGGTAAAAAGAAACCAATTACAGTAAATAGACAGTAAAACACACACAGTGATTATAAGCAAAGCATCATAAATTATTTTATATATTAAATTATAAATCTTAAAAACTTATTTCTCTGGCATCCATTCTCCTCCCAGTACTTCAGACAATCCGACAAAATCACCTTCTATTCATCCGCAAACACATCACATTCGTAGTATATATAAAACAAAAATTGAATATCTCACCCGTGACACTGAACGCCCAGCAGCTTCCACAAGAACCTTGGTCTTTCACGTCCGTCACGGCATCAAACTCCCTCCAGTCAAAGCTTGCAGGAATCTTAATATTCGGAACCTCAGCTTGCTTCATAGGAACCTGGTTATCATTACTCAGATTCGTTTTCAACCCCATATAAGTACTACTGAACTCTTCATAACTTAAATCAGTGAATCGCGTCACACCATATTCAGCCGTCCCTTTCTCGTGAACGTTGAGCTCGTGAATTTTTTTGATATTATCCTTGAATATCTCAAAACGCTTATGCATTTGCGTATAATCGTTGACATAACTAGGGCTGTAAGTTGTCAAGAAGTTGTAGAACAGATTTTCGGCTTGTACATGGTGGTACAGTTCGTGTGTAGTGCCTTCCTGATAGTCGCAGGACACGCGGAAATTAGGAGGATGGTCAGTCCAGGGCCGAAGCCATACATTAACACGACAGAACTTGTTAAGACCGTGATTCTTTACTACCTTGCAGTCTTTTTGGTCACTCAAAGCTAAACAATCGGTGAATGCGACTTCAACTTTCATTTTGTAATGGATACCAGCAACTACTTGTTTCTCCAATGAGAATATTCTGACTACCTTCTGTTTGCTTGGGTGAGGATACTTCGCTTCGATATGTTTTAAAGCTTGTTTAGCTATCTCATTGGCCATCTCAGCACTTTCGAATTCGATGTGAGACTCCAAGGGCGTCTCGTCATCAACACAGTTTACGTCAATATTTCTGCCGTTCTTGATCCACAACCTCTCCCATATCTGTGCCACACAACGCCTTCGCGGCAAATGATCAAGAAAATCGCAACTAGTTAAGTTAGCAACCCACTCGTATTTCAAACAAGAAGTGTAACCGACATCAAAATCTATAGTGGTTACTTTACCCGAAGTTATCTTTGTAGAGTGGCTGTTAATCTGAAGAACTCTCTGTTTGTATCTATGCAACGATTGCATTTCTAATTGTTCTATGGATGCTGTCACCAACTTTTGTATTTCTGAATATTCTGAAGTTAAACTTTCTGGATCCGAAACAGATCTTTTGGAACGTGGCATTGCCGCACATTGAGCGTCGACGTTACTTATATATTTATCTTCTACTTTCAACCAAATAAAAGCGTGGCAGTTCCTCGCGGGTATATTTGGATTAAGGTAACATTGGAAGGGATTTTTGTCCAGATTGACATCTTTAGAACAATTTGTGACGCCAACTACCAAATTAAGTTTAAAAGGACGTTGTGAATCAAGACTTGGTATAATCTGTGGTTCACCTTGATGGACCAACTTCCATTTATTTTCAGCAGGGGCCTCAAGGACAGCGATGGATACCCTGATAAGTTCTGGTATGTTCACACCAGAAATTGGTACAAAATCTTCTTCATCGTCGCAAACAACAGATACGTGTCGTACTACCAGTTCATCATCTGGTGAAGGCCACAGTCTAGCCAAGCACAGCCTATGGTTTAAACCGCTCATCTCTTCACAAGTTCGAAGATCTTTTTCTTTGTGGTGCCTTAAACAAAATGTTTCAGCTACTTCGATGTACATTTTAATTGTCAATGCTCCCATCTGGACACTATTTTTTACGGCATGTATGGATATTAATTTATGTAAATTATTGGAACTGGATTGGTCATTTATGTGTTGTACAGCACGATCAGCGTAGTAGTACGTAGTGTCTTCATCTATTTCTTCATCATTGTCTTCTATTTGTCTTATATTTCTGACATTGGATTCGCGTTTTCGATTTTTACCTTGGTGGCCATTTTTTTTACATGACACTTTAATTTCTTTTTTATCGTGCACCAATTGGCTAATCCGTATGTTGGCAATACAGTTAAAGACAACCAACGGTTGTTTCAACTTGCAAGACGCATTCTTAGAAATATCATTCCGCAAACACGTCGTTGGTGAAAGTGAAAAAACGATATTGGTAAGAGATCCGTCGGCCAGTTCTTGTTCACTAGAGCTGAGAATTTTAGTAACTTTGTGAACGTATTTTCTATTCGATTTCGTTAAATATTTTTCAGTTGCTTCCTCTGCGAGTTGGACATTCTTTTCATCACTGTTCTTTTGAGGATCAGTTTCATGTTCTGCGCCGTCATCATCGCCATTACATTGAACGACAATATTTTTCTTTTTTAACCAAGGTCTATCCCAAATATCAGAGTGACAATAGAAAAGAACGTTATCTTTTGCTTTGCAATGGTGCGCACGCACGCTGGAAACATTTACCGAGCATGCTGTCGGTGCAGCAGTAAAATCAATTCTGTACTTAAAACCAGAAACTACGTGGGTCACAACACGTTGCACTCCGACTACTTTATGGTAAACCGTACTTTTCTTTTGATATAGTTTTCGTAAGGATTCTTCAGCCAGACGTTTATATTTAGGTTTATTTGGATCCTGCTCTTCTCTGCTATGACCTCGTAAATTATCAACCTGGTGTTGAGTGTTTTTAATAGTTACTTGTTCCACTGTGTATTCAGGTGTCTGTCTTTTGTCTCTATGACCATCATTCTGACATGAAACAGTGATTCGTTTGAAGTTCTCCCAGACCTTTTCCCACACCTCGGAGTGGCATTCAATTGCTTTAGAATCTGGGCTACCAGACACTACAAAATCAATTCGAGTTAGTGAGCCTGCAACCACTTGAGTAGTTACTTTTTTAACCTGCGTTACTTTCAGAGGGTGCGAGATGCCAGAATCGATCACATATTTTTGCAAGGATTCCTCAGCAAGCACTTTGTATTCCGGTTTTGTGGCATCCATAATTTGTTCACCACCTGGCATCGCTCTCTTACTTCTATGACCATCATTCTGACATGAAACAGTGATTCGTTTGAAGTTCTCCCAGACCTTTTCCCACACCTCGGAGTGGCATTCAATTGCTTTAGAATCTGGGCTACCAGACACTACAAAATCAATTCGAGTTAGTGAGCCTGCAACCACTTGAGTAGTTACTTTTTTAACCTGCGTTACTTTCAGAGGGTGCGAGATGCCAGAATCGATCACATATTTTTGCAAGGATTCCTCAGCAAGCACTTTGTATTCCGGTTTTGTGGCATCCATAATTTGTTCACCACCTGGCATCGCTCTCTTACTTCTATGACCATCATTCTGACATGAAACAGTGATTCGTTTGAAGTTCTCCCAGACCTTTTCCCACACCTCGGAGTGGCATTCAATTGCTTTAGAATCTGGGCTACCAGACACTACAAAATCAATTCGAGTTAGTGAGCCTGCAACCACTTGAGTAGTTACTTTTTTAACCTGCGTTACTTTCAGAGGGTGCGAGATGCCAGAATCGATCACATATTTTTGCAAGGATTCCTCAGCAAGCACTTTGTATTCCGGTTTTGTGGCATCCATAATTTGTTCACCACCTGTCACCTCTCTTTTACTTCTATGACCATCATTCTGACATGAAACAGTGATTCGTTTGAAGTTCTCCCAGACCTTTTCCCACACCTCGGAGTGGCATTCAATTGCTTTAGAATCTGGGCTACCAGACACTACAAAATCAATTCGAGTTAGTGAGCCTGCAACCACTTGAGTAGTTACTTTTTTAACCTGCGTTACTTTCAGAGGGTGCGAGATGCCAGAATCGATCACATATTTTTGCAAGGATTCCTCAGCAAGCACTTTGTATTCCGGTTTTGTGGCATCCATAATTTGTTCACCACCTGGCATCGCTCTCTTACTTCTATGACCATCATTCTGACATGAAACAGTGATTCGTTTGAAGTTCTCCCAGACCTTTTCCCACACCTCGGAGTGGCATTCAATTGCTTTAGAATCTGGGCTACCAGACACTACAAAATCAATTCGAGTTAGTGAGCCTGCAACCACTTGAGTAGTTACTTTTTTAACCTGCGTTACTTTCAGAGGGTGCGAGATGCCAGAATCGATCACATATTTTTGCAAGGATTCCTCAGCAAGCACTTTGTATTCCGGTTTTGTGGCATCCATAATTTGTTCACCACCTGGCATCGCTCTCTTACTTCTATGACCATCATTCTGACATGAAACAGTGATTCGTTTGAAGTTCTCCCAGACCTTTTCCCACACCTCGGAGTGGCATTCAATTGCTTTAGAATCTGGGCTACCAGACACTACAAAATCAATTCGAGTTAGTGAGCCTGCAACCACTTGAGTAGTTACTTTTTTAACCTGCGTTACTTTCAGAGGGTGCGAGATGCCAGAATCGATCACATATTTTTGCAAGGATTCCTCAGCAAGCACTTTGTATTCCGGTTTTGTGGCATCCATAATTTGTTCACCACCTGGCATCGCTCTCTTACTTCTATGACCATCATTCTGACATGAAACACTGATTCGTTTGAAGTTCTCCCAGACCTTTTCCCACACCTCGGAGTGGCATTCAATTGCTTTAGAATCTGGGCTACCAGACACTACAAAATCAATTCGAGTTAGTGAGCCTGCAACCACTTGAGTAGTTACTTTTTTAACCTGCGTTACTTTCAGAGGGTGCGAGATGCCAGAATCGATCACATATTTTTGCAAGGATTCCTCAGCAAGTGCTTTGTATTCCGGTTTTGTTGCATCCATTCTTTTTTCACCACCTGTCACCTCTCTTTTACTTCTATGACCATCATTCTGACATGAAACAGTGATTCGTTTGAAGTTCTCCCAGACCTTTTCCCACACCTCGGAGTGGCATTCAATTGCTTTAGAATCTGGGCTACCAGACACTACAAAATCAATTCGAGTTAGTGAGCCTGCAACCACTTGAGTAGTTACTTTTTTAACCTGCGTTACTTTCAGAGGGTGCGAGATGCCAGAATCGATCACATATTTTTGCAAGGATTCCTCAGCAAGCACTTTGTATTCCGGTTTTGTGGCATCCATAATTTGTTCACCACCTGTCACCTCTCTTTTACTTCTATGACCATCATTCTGACATGAAACAGTGATTCGTTTGAAGTTCTCCCAGACCTTTTCCCACACCTCGGAGTGGCATTCAATTGCTTTAGAATCTGGGCTACCAGACACTACAAAATCAATTCGAGTTAGTGAGCCTGCAACCACTTGAGTAGTTACTTTTTTAACCTGCGTTACTTTCAGAGGGTGCGAGATGCCAGAATCGATCACATATTTTTGCAAGGATTCCTCAGCAAGTGCTTTGTATTCCGGTTTTGTTGCATCCATTCTTTTTTCACCACCTGTCACCTCTCTTTTACTTCTATGACCATCATTCTGACATGAAACAGTGATTCGTTTGAAGTTCTCCCAGACCTTTTCCCACACCTCGGAGTGGCATTCAATTGCTTTAGAATCTGGGCTACCAGACACTACAAAATCAATTCGAGTTAGTGAGCCTGCAACCACTTGAGTAGTTACTTTTTTAACCTGCGTTACTTTCAGAGGGTGCGAGATGCCAGAATCGATCACATATTTTTGCAAGGACTCCTCAGCAAGCACTTTGTATTCCGGTTTTGTGGCATCCTTAGTTTGTTCACCACCTGGCATCGCTCTCTTACTTCTATGATCATCATTAGTGCCACCTAATTTAACCTGCCTACGGACCCTATACAAATCTTTTTTTAATTCACACCTAACGTCAATGTTTTTTTTTGCTAGCCATGGCTGTTCTAGTATTTCTGCAATACATTGTTTGCCTTGTATTAATTCGCTATCCTCTGAATCAATTGGTGATATAGTAAAATTAATAAGAGTCTCAATCCCTTCATCCCACTGCACAGCTACATTTTCTATACTTAAAAGAGTGAAAAGCGAGCTGTTTATTTTTTGAAGATAATTACGGAGAGACTCGTCTGTCAGCTGAACATATTTGTAATAATTTGGATCATCTTCTGTAATGATACCTTTTCTTAGTATTTTGCCGATTAAATGGCATTTCACCTTTACATCTCGTTTAGACTCTTTTGTGTCGGTCACTTCAGCGTAACATAATGTATCGCCATCCCCTTCTTCTTCATGAGAAGCAATAAATCTGATTAGATTTTTTTCTCCTTTTTGTACTACTTTATCTACAAAAACAACACGCACTAGATTCGATTCAGGTTTACTCTTTATATAATTTTGCATGGACTCTACAGCAATTTCCATATATTTGGGATTGGCAACGTTTATTTTTCCTGTGTCATTTATTTTCTTCGTCATGTTTTTCATCTGACAAGAAACATTAAAGGATTTCGTTCCCAACCAATGTTTTTCCAAAATTTCGGAATGACAACGCACAGTTTTGCTTTTCCTGCCGCTTTGGTTTTTTGGAGATATAATGAAATCTATCTTCGTTAATAGTCCAGAAACTATTTCTGTGGTTACATTTTCGACTCGAACAATGATGTGTTGTGGATGGTCAGTATCATGGAGAAATTTTTCCAAAGACTCCTCAGCTAGCTGATGGTATTTCAAGTCACTTGGGTTGCGTTGCGTTAACCCGTTAGTGTTTTTTTGCTGTTGGTATTTTATGTTGCATTTAACAAAATACTGTTTTTTACCAATCCAGTTATTTTCTAGTATTTTAGAACGGCAGTGTATTATATTTTTAAGATTCACGATGTCACATTTGGATGACGACATAATAGCACCATTTTCAATAAGACAGTTTGTGGGTGAGATTGAAAAATCAATTCTTATAAATTTACTGGAAGCGTCTTGAACTCTAGCTTTATCAACCTTAACGACTTCATAATGTTGGTGACTGGATGACGACCGCATAAACCTGTTTAATGATTCATCGGCTAACTTTTTGTATTCAAGATCATTGTATTTCCCTAAGCTTTGTTGTTCTTGACCTTTAGTGTTATCAATCGATCTTTTCTTCCTCTTATTGACAATTTCGTGATTCTTCGAAATATCATCGCATGAAACTTCAACTTGCCTGCCATCCATCATCCATGATCGGTCCCATATTTGTGCTTTACATTTACGAAGTGCTTCGCTTTTCAACAATTCACATTTGTTTATTCGTCGATCTCTCGAGAAATTTTCGTCTGTACAATCTGTATAACCAACGACAAATTCGATTTTAGTCAAGAATCCCGCAATAATTTGAGACGAAATAGATGTTACGCTAACAATCTTTTGTTTGTTAGTTTTATCAGATTGTGCTTCTAAACTCCGTACAGCTTCTTGTAACATTTCAATAATGGCCGGGTCGTCTACGGTAATATTTTTGGTCACTTTATTCGATATTTTCATGTCAGCGGGTCTATCTGTACAGGTATATGATATTTTCCTTTCTTTAAGCCAATGCCTCTCATGGACAATAACATCACAAATTTGTGATCCAAATTGTTCTAGAATTGTGCAATTTATTCGTAATAGTAATGGTACGCTTTTATTACATTTTATATTCTCAACGATCACTGAAAATTTAGTCAATGTTCCAGATGTCACCTGGGTAATAGCCGATGCTATTTTATTTATTCTCAAAGCGTATTCAGAATTCGATTCAGATTCAATTTTTTTTACGGCCTCTTCAGCCATTCTGCGTAGAACAGGATCATTGAGAGATATTTCTTTAATATCTTCTCTATAGTCACTTTCTTTGTTATCGTTGTAGCAGAAAGTATTTAGAATTTGTGGACTGTTTTCGTTCGAGCAATCGATAATACCATTACATATTTGAGTATCTACATCTCTCGGTTCACATTCAACTTTATCACAAGGTATCGTAACACTAGCTTGTATATAAACAAAACGATGAAGATTTTCCGTTTCTTCTTCAGCTCTTATGATATGTTTTACAGCTCTGTTTTTTACCTCCATATCCATTTCATTTAAGTAGTCAACCATCGCTTGGGCCATGTTGTACATAAAACGAGCATTCTCTATACTGTTTTTAATGCCACGATAATTTTCTGCAAGTGACAACACTTGCAGATCATAATCAAAACTACGCCTAACCCTTGGAACAACATCGTCTGCTTCAGTTTTAGGTTTAAATCCAGAAAAGTCGAAAAAATCTAACATGTCGTCTATGGCTTTCTTCTTATCTACATTTATATTAAAAACTTGTTCTGTTTTTTCCGATTCAGTAACAGGAATAGAATTTTCATTACGTTGAGCAGATTCAGTTTTAATAGCGTGGTCTTTACTTATTTGAGACATATCATGAGACTTTCTGAACGAAGAACCATCCACTTCAGTGACTTCTTGAAATTGAGTATTTGGAATTATTTGATCCTGTATATTTTGTATGTCCTTGTTCGTAAGTACCTTCTCCTGATTCGGCTGGGAATGGACATCTGTATTGTGTTGAACTTGTATATCCTCATCAAAAGCATGAATGTCGCCAGGATTCCCAGATCTCGTATTTTGATTGGCATCAGTAGAGAGTTCGGGCAAAACTTCACCGTCATCTCCGTATAGCCATTCTTCTGTACAATTATTTGCTAGGATTGATCTGTAATTTTCGCCGTTTGGTAGTTTAACCCTTGGTTTCACTAAAATAGTAATTTTACAGATCTTTGCGGAAACACAGTTTTCAGACTCTACTTCAGTACAATTGTTGGAGTTGATTGATAGAGTTAATATATATCGGACACCGTTTACCACCTGTTAAGGAAATTTTAAAGCAATGTAGTTCTTGGTAATGTAAAATATCTGATATGACATGTCTAACAATATTACTTACTTGGACTTGTCTTTCTACATCTATTACACTATCCAAGGAATGTTTGAGGGCAGGTTCGTGAAGGTCGAGATGCCTCACACCTAGGTTTGCGAGGTCGCTGACGCCCGCAGCCTGTGGGTTCACGTGCGACGCGCATCCATCGCAGGGCACGCTTGGTTGGTCTCGACGTATCGCAATAAACTGTTCACCTGATGTTATCTATACAAGAACCATAGAAAATACAATTACTTTAAAAATAATACATTTTATTCAAGTGTAAAGCCAAGATTACGACTGGATGAAAATTTAAATGTAACCCTTAAGTAGATCTAATCTGATATGGTTTTTCATAAACCTAGATCAAGGTTTATGAAAAAAACTGTGTTTTAGGAAATGATGAGATAGAGCCTCCAGCACCGACAGTCTAGTCAAACTACAATTTATTGATATTTACAATACTAATATTTGAGATTTTGTATTTGTTTCTGATTATTCATAAATGCTACAGGGCGGGGAATTGTCGACACCGGCAGCTGCCTAAAGACGCCCTTAAATACGAATAATATTCTTATCTGCGCAAGTTACTGTTACGGTATTTTTTTAAGTTGAAGTTAGAGCCGTAATTGTTAATACAAATTTAAAAGCTCGGTTTGTATGGAGACATGATGGATGGATGATATGTAGACAATGCCATCCCTAGCAACAGCCGCTGAGGCGTCTCCATTCTCAATGTTGAAGGATAACCAAAATTGCAGTTTGCCTTTTTTTTCTCATGGTGGAAAATCCGAAGGGAAGGGGTCTGTCAGTTTTTTACTGAATATAAACCACCCTGGTGTTGTCTCACACCAGCGCATTCTCTAACTATACCATAATTCATAAGTATCCTTCAGCACTTGTAGACAATGTAGCTTTCAATTATTGAAATGATTTTTAAAATTGGATGAATAATTTCGGAGATTACTCCCGACGGATGTGACTCCCGACGGATGTGACTCCCGACATATAATTTGTGAACAAGTAAAAATTATTCCGCGCGCTTTTTCTTTTCGCTGCTTTCGGTTTTTTTTTATTTATATTTCCTCGCAAATGTTCCAAAACGTCATATGACATACGTGTGCTTCGATAATTACAGCCTCTGCTTTCTTGTAGCCCTCGTCTCGTAATTTTCAACTTACCGCACTTATATCATAATGTACTATTATAACACTAACACACCTATAAATGATTGTAATAGTAATCGTATAAATTACGAACAATGTTATTCCTGATTGAAAATTATTCACGCCATAGAAAAAAAACTCTGTGGGCTATGATTTTGTGTTCGGCTTATCGCTGTTGATCTATAATATTCAGACTGTTTAGTACACATCATATCACGCTTGTATTCTCTAAAGGGTTAGGTAGAGGTGTCTCTTTAGTACCTAACATTTGGCCAGTTATGTTGAATTCCCATGACGTGTAAGAAATAGGTACAGCTACATACTACACACCACTATTTTTTAATTGGTACAAAAAAAATTGGGCTGTATCCGTACCTGTTACTGATCATATTTGCGTAATCCAAAGTTAAAAAAAAAACAAAATTAAATTTTTAAATATGCCACTATTTAGTTAAACTTAAATAACTGTTGGAGGCGGGGCATGCTTGAGCGAGATCACGCGAACGTGAGCGGGAGATGACGATTAATAAATACTACCTGCTATGTCATGAATAGCCTGTTGAATGTTTCCATAAATTGGGTGAGTTTTTGGGATATAAACAAACGCTAATAAGTTTGCTGTTTGCGGCTAAATATTATTTATTGATACTTAACCAATATAATGAGAAGACCGTCTAGAATAAGCCCTTTAAGTATTTTCATTAAAAAATAGTGGTGTCCTATAATTTGTCATGTTTTTGTATAGGTAAGTACATTGGCCAAAATATAATGATTTAGTTGGTGGCGCGATAATCCACATCCACGCGGGCGAAACCGCGGGCATTAAATAATAAAAAAGTAGTAAGAAATCAACAAAACCAAATATACGTATACAGACATACCCACGTGTAAAGTTTGCACAACTGCATATAAATTAATACCTTCAGTACTGTTTTATGAATAACTCTAAGGTACCTAGATATGCGAGCACGCGCAAGCAGTAACTGATCGCATTCGTCCAACGGCTACAATCTGCTGGAACCCGGACGCAAGCGCACGGATCTAACCAAGTTCCGAGCAGTATAATAGGGTATATGCATGTATTTTTTTTATATTTTTAATTCACTGTTTACAACGTTTTAACATAGTAAAAAAATATAAACATATTTAAAAATGCAGTAATGAAGCTTAAAAAAATATTTAAAATACAGAATAAATTTGAGCTGTTTAAACGCCGCCATTTTCGCGCGCCATTTCGATTACGTCATTTACTATAATCCTATTACTATTACTATGGGTGTTTTCGTTCTTCTAACCATTTCACCATGAAAAAAGCTCAAAAACCAGTTTACCGGTATTGCTTGTACCCGAATGCAATAAACATTATCGGATCGTGCTTTTACAAAACCACTTTCAATAACTTTTCTTCTTTCTTTTTTTTATTTTTTTTTTCTTAAATGTTAAATAACCTCACTATGAAGCTAAAATTACACTTGAACATTAAATTAGTTCACAACACACACGGCGATAATTATGTTTTCGAATAAAAAGTCCATTCTAATACTTAATGTCATACTTACACATTGTATGTTTTGTAGACGTTGAGTTGTTGTCGTAGTATTTGACGTAATTTTTCGTTATAACCAATGGTGATGCGTTTCACAAATTTTAATTTCCCGCGCTTAATTCGCACTTTTTTTTTTAATTTTAAATAACTATGACGCTATTAAAAAGTAAAATAATGATTCAGTTAATATTTTCTGCCATTAAAGATTCGGAAAAAAAATATTCGAACCAAATTTAAATTACATGCATATTCCCTATTACCATAGAAACATAAAACTTCACTAAGTAATGTATCGAAGTCTTAATGGGCTATTTGACAAAATATTAGTTTTAAGTCCCTCATCTAGATTACAAGAAAATATGCGACACATACTTATCATATCATTTTTTCTTTTTTCACGTAGGTAATCATAAAATAATGGCGATACATCGAGGCAAAATTAATGTCGCATGACGTCACTAGCCAGTAGGTACTTCAACTTGAATGCGCTTAATCTAAGCAGTTTTCCATAAATTCAAAAAAGTAAACAATAGGTATGTGTCGAATATTTTCTTGTAGATGAGGGACTAAAAACTAAAATTTTTCACACTTTCCTTTAGCAAAGTGTGAAAAAAGGTTCGAAACGCCTCAGCGTAGCCCGTTTGGTGGAAATCGTACATTTTATAAAGATGGAGCGATTGCCTTATCTAACCCTGTACAACCCAGTAACTGGGTAATACGATACCCCTTGCTTGTAAGACGATCAAGGTTCTGACTAATCGTAACGACTGCCAATGATCTAAAAGTGACCTAAAAGCTGTTGGATCCGGCTCCAACAGCTTAACTTAGGTACCTACTGTCAGAGGCACTGAGTGGCCAAAATATCATTGTCATGAACTCACTAGCCGTAACGTAACGACTGTTAAAAATCTACAAATAACCACCAGTAGCAACGGCTTAACTTGCACGGAGGGGTCTCGGATATTAAAATGAATGGTAACCCATCCATAGACCAACCTTGGCAAGCGTAGCTTAACTGTTTTTAACCCGCTCAGCTGATATCAATTAGCTTTATGCCGCTCCAAAAGTGTCAATGGACGGACACGTGTCTGCGATATAGCTATCAGAACTACGCGATGTTTGCTCCCATATTTGCCTCATCATGTAGGTAGGTTATTTTGGGTAATTTCAGTTAAGACACATGAAGTAGGTATAAACAATGTAAATGAACTACAACAAATAATGTATAAATAATGTGGCTGCGTGCCATTTAAGTGCATTTGTAAGACGCCTATTATTATAAAATGCTATTTATAAATAGGCAGGTAGTTTTGTAAAAGTTGTAGGATTAATACTTTTTTAAACAAAGACTATAAACCAATGATATTATAAGTAAAAATGTGTAGATAGGTTACCTAAACAACATTCGATCTTCAAAAACGGCACACCAGCGCACGCACGCGTCTGTTGACGGCGACGCAACACTGAGGTCATGTGTGGCTGGCTACTCAGCCAATAAAATTGGTCTGAGTGTGGCTAGTTAGCCACATTTTAACGTGTCGCATGCTGACCGCTTATAACCTATAGCTACATATTTCAATAATATCATTGCTATAAACAATGTCTTTTGACATGCAAACTTGCGTATTTTTTACAGGTCGAATTAATAATTATAATAGGTCCTTGAATTTTTTTTCTCTACATATCATAGTGTATCAAAAGTTTTAAATATGAAAGTATAGACTTGAAAAAATAATCAGATATGGGGAAATGTCATGATGGCCCAGAACCTAAGGCGCCTACCTCTCATGCACGAGGTTATGGTTCAAATCTGGGCAAGTACCTACCTACCAATGTGACTTTATCAGTTCGTATATAGGTACTTGCTATGTTTATCTTATAGACATCATTTGATCATTAACGTTAGTGAAAGAAAACATCGTGAGAACATCTGGACTTACAGTTAAACAAAGTTTGAAATCGCCAATCCGCCTTTAGCAAGCGTGGTGATCAATGCTCGTGACAAAGGCCACTGCATGACTTTAGACAGCCCTGCCTGCGTAGCATGAACACTTAAATTCTTTTCTTCCGAGACACGACAAATTTCTTTCTGTCCAACTTGACATTTCTTCTACCCGAGCATGAGGCGACTCGTCGACAAGCGTTTGTACGGAGAGAAAGAAATTTACATGCTGTCTATAGCAACTGTCAAGTTGCTCTTGTCTAGGTCTCATTTGATATAGACTGTTTAACACTTGTTGACAGGAAATATTTCGAAAAGAACTGTCAAAAATGGAGAAAATAGGTAGGTACGCACTTCATGCTTGGCAAAGACATTCAATAGGTACCTATAGACCGGACATCACGAGCAAAATTTTCGTCCGAAAAGGTGTGTCCTGCCCATAGATATAATAAAGAAGGAGATATGCCCGTTAGACGAAAATGTATCGGAACCATGTATCTCCACTTTGCCCCTACCACACGGCCACTACTACACATGCAGTTCAGTAAAAGCAATAGATACGCAGTCGCTCACACACCCGCATTTCTTAAAACAGAACGTACTACACAATCAATTATAAACCTTATGTTGTCAAACACAGCGTGTATTTACCATGCACCATACAACTTACGCACACAAAAACAACGGTCGCTATCACTTCGTCGCATGAAGCAGCGGCCGTACTACGCGATGCATCCGCTCAATGAAGTATCGTTGTGTTATTTTTACATTGCTCGTCCAGCCACTTAGCGACAAACTTAGGTAGTGGTTACGGAGCAACGTATTTATTGCAACAATAGTACAGTCGCTGTGATATTTGAAAACAAAAATAACATAGTAAAAGCAAGAAATATATTACGTTTTGTTGTTTTGCATGATTAGATAGACAAATATAGTAAAATACGTGTACTTACATGTGATAAGAAATTCCGTGATTTACATAGTTTTGATTTGTGCTTCGGATTTTACAAAAAAACACTGAACAACACGGCATTGCTATAAAATGTCACAATCGCGGTCGAAAGCACACAAGTTCGCGCAGACGGCTTACGACGTGATCAATTTTAGCATGTCGCGGAGACACCGACACGCCCCCATGCCACTTCTCCTATTATTTAGATTTCTATGGTCCTGCCGGATACAAAGCTATGAGTTTTTTGTAGTACGCTCCGCTGCCGCTCCAATATTCATATATTATTCTAGATGGCGTTACTGAGACATGGGATCAAAGTTTTTCTATGACATTTCCTTGACATGCCCGCTCTATAGTCTTTTAAATCTCTTTGATGCTCGGCATTGTTGATCCTTGTATACTGACGAATCGACATATAACATCTCATCTTTCTTGACATTGTCATGCTCGAGACGAAAGAAATGTCTATACAATGTCACTTTGGCGATTCGTCTGTAGACAAAGGCCGTTTCCTCGGTGTTCAATGAGTTCATGCTACGCAGGCTGGAGGGTTATCTTTTCATTGCCATTGACTAACTGGTGTTCAGTTACACACCGAGCTTTGTTGAGAACTAACAAAAAATTGGTACCTATTGAAAGTAGACTTCAAGTTGCGGTGACTATCAGACGGGGTACTGTGCGTTTCGTCACATCTCTGCGAATGCGTATGACGTCATTCTAGAAATACACTGATGACAGCCAATACGAAACGAGCCGTTTGACAGCTGTTAATCGTGGAACACTTAGCCCAGTGATCATCACTTTGTACTCTCGATGGAGATTTGCAATAGCCCTGCTGGTAACACTATAAATCTTACTTTTATTTAAGTTTCGAAAAATGAGTCAAATTTTCCCAAATGAATATGAACCTTATTCTGTTTGACATAAAGTTGAAAAACGATCAAAGAAATTTGACACATTGGGGTAAC
Organism: Euplexia lucipara; assembly: GCA_921972225.1. NCBI lineage: Eukaryota > Metazoa > Arthropoda > Insecta > Lepidoptera > Noctuidae > Euplexia > Euplexia lucipara. The sequence goes on along the minus strand of OV179161.1, from coordinate 16,290,335 downwards.
TTGATGTGCTGACTTCTGTACATAGCCTTGACATATAAACACGATTCTAGGTCACCCAGACCTCATTAATAAATTAACGTACACTGACATGACGAAGGGTTATCGCCAACTTTATATTTGCTTTTGATTACTTATGAATATAACTAATTAATAATAACAATGCGGTACAAAGAACTTAAATTGACAAACAAAGGAATGTACTTTTTTTTTAACTTTGTTTCCGTTACTTTTTCATAGCACATACAGACACTCACACACACACTCACATACTTGGCATATGTATAAGTATAAGTGTGTATTTATTATTAGAAATCAAGTATTTTAATTTATTTTCTTTTCTTTTATTTCAAGATATAAATGTAAATAAAACAAAAGGAGTAGGTAAGCATTGTAGCTATAAAAGGGGGGGGATTATGTATGTAAGTATCAATATTACAATGCCACTACCTCCAGACTGCCTTGTTGATCTAGTCATCTAGTGGAAGCATTAATGCTGAGCATGAGGTCCTAGTTTCAACCCTTTTTTTAAGGATGGGAAGGTCATCAAATGATTACTCCCGCTCTGGGTGAAGCAGAAGGGAGTGTCAGACTCTTACTGACTAAAACCCATCTGTGTTACTGGTAATGCCTTTTGTGTTCCAGGGCCACGGTGATCGGTGACTCTTTTGAACCCCTGGGTTAGGGAAAGAGTTATTGAGCTTTGCCATTTAAAATTTATCAGTAGCAGCTTGAAGCCTGGATGTGTCAGATGTGTGCCCCCTATTGCACGGGACTTAAACATAACTGGTGAATTATGGCTGTCCTACTGGTACACCTCCGCCTAAGCCTTTGGAGATTACAGGTTGTTATCCCAAAGCTGGATATGGGCCTCTCCAATGGCTTGCCTCTCCAAAAGCCTTTTGTTATGCCAGACTATACTTATATTGGTTATACTTATAACCTGTAATGGAGAGTAAATAAAACCTCTTTTTTTAATTTCATTTAACATTAGGAATTTCACCTGTTTTGAATTTCTCCTGTATTGTAGGTGCATTTGCAAATTACTTACATACACAAACAACATACCAGAGAGTCAGAATATTTTATTTGTAAACATAGGTCCGATTACAACTGAGTGTGAGGTTTTAAAGATAGGTAGATCCTCTATATTTTGCCAAGAGACATAAAATATTGAATATAATGATATTTCATGACTATTCACACAATGCCATCTTGTCCGAAGCTAAGCAGAGCTTGTGTTATGGGTACTAGACAACTGATAAACATACTATATATTACTAAAAACATACATATTATAGATAAATTACACCCAGACACAGAACATATGATTGTGCTCATCACACAAACATTTTGTCCTGGGTGGGAATTGAACCCAAAACCTCTGGCATAGCAGTCAAGGCCACTAACTGCTAGAACAACAGGCCTGTCAAAGTAAAAAAATAAACATTGTCAGTTTTTCACACACATTTAACTTCTAGTCATATTACTTACTTCCCCAAAGTTTATGTTAATATTGTCTACACAATGTCTGGGTATAAAGTAGGTAACTGTACAAATGTAACAGCTGGTAAATTAATTCAAGGTAAAACAGGTACTCACAGCTGGGTCTTCCTGCACCTCATTGACAAGCCTCACGGGGTTATATTCCGCAGTAGGTTCTGAAACCACAACTTGAGCTTCCGAGGCTGTTTCTTGATTTTCATCAGGAGTTTGCCTTTCCTGTTCAGCATCTTCACATTGACTGTTTAGAACTGTAATGTCATTTTCTGAATCCTGTATGGAGGCTGTACATTTCAGCAGCTTAGTTGCTTCTATGTTGTTGATCTCTGCAACTCTTACGTTGGCTTCTATTTGGTAAGTAGTGTCATCCTACAGAAAAGTTTTAAAATAAAATTCGTTTAATTCAGGCAATATTTCCACACATTCACACATAGTTACAGTAATATTATTATTATATATATTATTATATTAAACAACATTGAATTAAATTAAATTTCAATTCACCTAAATTAAATTATTGTTTTAAACATTCAGATACCGACAGGGTCCATATTGATGTCTATTATTTTGATAACACCATCTATGTAATACATATGGAATGCAATAAAGATTTGAGTATTAAGTATTGAGTACCTACATAATATTTTATAGTTTAGGATACATTTTCTTTTTTTTTTTGTATAATATGGGATGTTTTGTTACAGCTTCAACAACTTTGTACATAATATTATAGATATTTTAAGTGATGTTATCTAAAAAACAAACATTACCTAAAACAAATTATCTTTGCTAGATGTAGGTACTTACTACAAAAAATATATAAAGTAGTTATAGAATTTCAACATTACAATAGATATTGTTTTTCATGTTAAGTGCAAAAAACGTGATACCTACATCTTGACAAATAAGTTTTAGATAACTTCAGATACGAAGGCCACGGTTATTGATAACCCTCATTAAACATAAAAAAGTAACAAGTTGTTAGATTTAAAAATACAATGTTTTACTTACCACTTGCTGCGCACTTAGCAAAGATCTCTCTTGGCTCCGGTAAACTTGATTAGGCAAACCATTATAATACTCTATGAAGCCATCCAACAACTTTTCTTTCTTACCATTACTTATTTCGCACAAACAAAAAGAAAATAATAACTGCACAACTAAAAAATACTTAAAATTATTCATGATGCAATCGTCAATGCTCCGTCATAGTCGTGCGCTAAGTGTGATTAATATATGCGGAGTGAAGGTGATATGAATTAGTAGTATTTATTTGTTTACCCCCAACCACACATGAATCAGCGAAGACGGACAGTAAACTTTTATTTTGTTTGTTGACATTACACACGATTACGACAGTCGCGGTTCGCGTCAAGCGTCAAATTGACAATAGTGTTGGGCAGTTGAACGATTTGTTGTGCGTTAAACTCGGGTATCGTTTTTACGTTGTATGGTCGTTGTTCTTACGCAAATAAAACTTAGTAGGTAGCATCTGCCCGTAATCTTGTTTGCACGGAGGTCTAATTTACCATAAAATACTCATCAATAGTGTAAAATAACATAGGCGAAAGAATTGAAAAAAACGACAATCGGTACCCTCTTTATTAAAACTTACCTCTTGACTAGTATGTTGGTCTAGTGGTCAGGTAGTGGTCTTGACTGCTAAGTGCTATGGTTTGATTCCCACGAAAGACAAATATTTGAGTGATGAGCACGATCACTCATACATTGAACAATTCTTGTTCTGTGTCGCGTGAGTATTTAGATATAATGATTTACAGTTGTGGCGTTCTCACGGTACAAGCTCTGTTTAGTTTGGAACTAGATGACGATGTAAGAAAGTTGTGGAATATTTATTTAAAAATATATTAATTTGGTATAAAAGTATCTTAATAAAGCAAGCCGCAAATTTTTTTAAACAAGTTGAGGGAAAATAAATTCAACCCGAGCATTAGTATGTTACCATAAAAGCATAACAACATTCCCTACAAAAACTATGTGTTTCCTGCAATATAAAACGTAATTGCTCAGATATAAGTTCCTGTCTATTTTACACAAATAGATGGAGTAGAAGTAGAAGAACTAAAACATTATCTCAATTTCTATCAGTAGTACCTATCAACTACAATTTGTACCTTAATAACTTCATTTATGTATTCCTTTTAATTTATTTATAAACGTAATTCAAACCCGACTGTTTTCTGAGCAAGATACAAATAGTTGATTCTGTTCAAGTTGGAAGCTGACCACAACACAGTTGAGAAAAGGCTAGATGGGTGATGAGTTAGTTCAATACAAGTTTCTATAGTGAAGTGCATTCCTAGACATTATTTTTTCAATAGACATCCTTAGCATTCCGTTTCGTTCTACCCACATTCCCAAGTAGCCTTCTAAGTCGTAACAATTTAACATTTTATCATGCATTCTAGGCTGCTGATAAACAAACCAAAACTGTTTAGTTTTATGAATGTACATTTTTCATACAATGACTAAGCTGGGTAATTTCCTGTGTAAATATCAATCAAATGAATACCAAATCTTATAGTAGGCAGTATTGTTATTTTACAGAAATAAATAAATAAATAAATAAATAAATATTCCACAACTTTTTCACACAACGCCATTTAGTCCCAAGTTAAGCTTGAAAGCTTGTGTTATGGGTACTAAACAGCTGATAAACATACTTATATATTTCTAAATACATACATATTATAGATAAATTACACCCAGACACAGAACAAACGATCGTGCTCATCACACAAACATTTGTACTGGGTGGGAATCGAACCCACGACCTCCGGCATAGCAGTCAGGGTCACTAACTACTAGACCAACAGGCCAGTCAGGCCAGAAATAAGAGAAAAGTAAAGTGATAATGTTGCACCTTACCCATGGCTGACTGACTGATTGACTGGCCTGTTGGTCTAGTAGTTAGTGACCCTGACTGTTATGCCGGAGGTCGTGGGTTAGATTCCCACCCAGGACAAATGTTTGTGTGTTGTGCACGATAATTTGTTCTGTGTCTGGGTGTAATATATCTATAATATGTATCTATTTAGAAATATTTAAGTATGTTTATGACCAAATGGCATTGTGTGAAAAAGTTGAGGAATATTATTATTTAATTTAATTTAATTTAATTTAATTTAATTTAATTTAATTTAATTTAATTTAATTTAATTTAATTTAATTTAATTTAATTTAATTTAATTTAATTTAATTTAATTTAATTTAATATAATTTAATTTAATTTAATTTAGTATTTTTCATTTTGGGTGATCAAAAATATAAATTGGAACGCATGGTCACATTACGTGTTTAGTAAAAAGCACATAACACAAAATTAAATCACTGTGCCTGTTGGTGCGTGTGATTAACGCGCAAAACATTAAATATAAATGTCCATTTTGAAATACCCATGAATCTGTTTATCGTTTATAAAAATATGATCTACGCGGATATTTTTATTGCACTGAAACTTTTTATTTAAATCAATGTTTCCTTTACTGACGGAATTCAACGGTTCTTTGTTTTTATACAGCGACAGTGATTTATTTACTTAATTATCAACTGTGAATGACTTACAGCTTTTATCAACAAACTAGTCCTAACTTCGGGATTTTAATATGAATGCGAACCTAGGACCCCGGAGTTCAGCAGTTACACAGCTTAAAAGCAGATGATATAGGTTAAGTCTCCATTGTACCTGCCTCCTCCATAATCAATAGGAACGGGCAAATAAAAATCTTGGATGGAAATGGCCTGGTTGGGGAAACACTGAATGGATTATGGCTATATAGAACTCTAAAGTAAAAATAATAATAAGAATAAGAAGAGACTCTGAGAACGTGAGAGTTTGACGGCATTTTATCATCAGGGGCATTTTGATGTAGCCTGCACTTAATCAACAACTGCGCATGCTTACAATGATCGTGCTGTGCTAGAGTCTGACCAACGAAAGCTGTCTAAGAAAAAAGGCAGGAATTTTAAAAAATCAAGGGCAAACCCAAGTGTAAACCCTGGCTATACACTGCTTAAACGGAGTTGATACTATTTATTATTCAAAACATACTATGCAATATTTAGATCAGTACTTCATGTAACCTTATTACCGTTGATATTTACTTGGAATCTGTTAAACCACAATTACGTATTCGCGCAATGGTAGATAGTCTAAATTGACTATCTACCATTGCGCGAATACGTAATTTTGGAAACGCGTTACAATGTTTCACATGCTTGAGCACGATCATTATCAGTACCAAAGTTGAGCTCTAAACGAAAATAGCTTCGCATTTTTTAACTTCTGCACACTGAAGCTAAAAGCTCAACTTTCTTGGCGCAGCCTTATGCAGAAAAGGTTTTCTTTACTGTTTCCAAGATTTCAAGTTTTGTCACCTCGTCGGTAAAACTTCCTGAAAAGTAGATACACCGTGAAAAATATTGCGATTTTTATAAATAGTCTACAAGTATCAGGTTGTTTTAATAGAAATTCAAAAAACAAACCTAAAAGTGTTAACCTTTTGAACGCCACAGTATAAACGTATCGCCGTACCCCTGACGACAAGCCACTTTTTCTGTCAAATGACCTTCATAAAAATGAAAACACCTATGTAATGATTCAATTGTTTATTTCATAATATGGTGCGACGTGTATCTTGTCATATATTTGTGACGTTGGCGTTCAGAGTAAGATTTCGTTTCGACAATGGCGTTCAAAAGGTTAATGATTGAATCGAGTCGCCGTATTTTCTGTGCAGATTGCTGATTTAATCACTTTTTACGTCTTTATATTTGTCCATCATATTAAACAGAAGCTTCCTCGTCGAACTTTTTATTGTTTTCAGTATCATTTCAAACAAACCAACGAAAATAAGATGCACGCAAATCTATTATACTCTATTTACAAAATATGTTACAGTAGGTATGGCAGCACCCAAAGAACTGTCACCGTACAAATCTTGCTGTCAGTGTCATTGACCCACCCCCGTCACTTATTCACGTCATAAAAAGTTGACTTGTTTATTATTGTACCGTTATTTTTCGTAGTTTTTTATTAATAAATTGTAAATGAAAATGTTAAACTCATAATAACTTAACCATTGTAATCTAATATTTATTTCTGCAAGAATGACTGAAATGAAGATCGGTAGTGTTGCGACGATGCCGAGTAACAAAATGTACTTTCTAATTTCATGGACTTACTTTTTGATAATGCATGAAAAACAGAGATATTAAACACCAATTCTTTGTAGATGGTGGATAACATTCGGCATACTGTGTGGCGCCACATTTGTAACCCGATTTTATAAAGTTTTGGAACCTGATCACGTCTGGTAAATAAATTTAAATAACTTATTTTAACTATATTCTATTCGAATGGCTTTGCTTTAAGTTCCTATCTTAACTGTGAGGGGAGCAAAGAATACTTAAATATTAATAACTAATTGTACCTGGGTTTCACCCATTCATAAGAGTTGCAGCATGATGGTAAATAGCTTAAACAGCATTCTTACAAATTGGGCTATTAAATAGCTTTACAAGTCTTTCATGCACATTAATGTACAGAGGCTAGCACACCAAGCTACCCTGATCTGCCAAAATTCTTTAATAGTTTTTCAGCTTTACTTCAAAAAAAAAAAGCTTCATGTTTATTTGAAAACATTTGGCAGTGTAGGATAGGTTGTTGTGCTGGCACCTGTAACTACCGGCTAACTTCGTTTAGTTCTAGAGAGAAACAAACTCTTAAGTCATAATATTACTAAACATTATCTTTTAATAATGAATTCAATTAAATTTGAAACCTTTTAAAAGGTGTTATCTGAAGTAAAATAAGCTTACTTTAATTAATTGTTTCAGCTGGGATGAAACTCATTTTGGTAAAATGGCTAGTTGGTACATAAACCGCACATTCTTTTTTGATGTTCATCCACCATTAGGAAAGGTATGGTTAAACATAATATGGTTTATTTATTTTGTTTTAATTATAAATCATGTAAACAGTTACTGGATAAGAGTATAATGTTGATTAAAGTAACTGATACCTGTTACCTACAACACTTTTATTTTTGTTATTATTAATCAGATCAGATAGTTACTGCATTCCATAATGTATTTACAATTAACAACTTATACCCTGTATATTCATCTCTATTACATGAGAGTAATTCTTTTCATGAACTGCCTAGCTTTTTTCCCACCATAATTAGGTTGACTACCATCTTGAACAGCAGCTGAAAATCAATATTTTACATAAAGACTGGTTATTTGGTCCACAACCCGATTACACCAGATACCCTTTAACAAGCCTGGTTACCATACCATCTATACTAGATCTACAATAGACTGCCGTCAACTCAGTTTGAAAACGGATGCTCACACCCATCCAAGGAGCAGCCTCAGTTTTGTATAGCCTTTGATGGACCCCAAAGCTCGCCGCTTCTGCGATAACTGCGACAAGTAAAACGGAACCGGCCACGCTTTCTTTTTCCTTCGGGATTCCAGTGCAACGCTTGTTTTGGGAATGTGGGTAAGCCTATTACAATATTTATATTTTATGTTATTAGATGCTGATAGCGTTGTCAGGGAAACTGACTGGATATGATGGAACATTCCCGTTTGAGAAGCCTGGTGACAAGTATGAAGGAGCTCGATACGAGGGAATGAGAATTGTTAGTAATATTCCTTGTAATTACTATATATATGTACCATCAGCGCCAGCGCAGTTCCACTTGCGCTGAATCAGTTAGCTAACCAAATGCTTTCAACTACGCAACGTCCATATGAGCGGTCATGCTCTGAGTTGCGATTCGCGATTCGCAAGTGCAAGCGATTATAGTCTTAAGAGTCATTCACCGAAATTGAGCCCGATTGTAGGTACATACCTACTTAGTATTATATTTTTTCTACACTAGTTCTAAACTCACCTAAGTAATGTAGGTTTGCATATTCCGAATGGAGTTACTTTTTTTTGTGAATGATGAGAATATTGGAAACTGGAATCTCCAATGTCCTGATTGGAGATTGGATTTGGATTGGAAGGATGGTTAAATATTGAGGCTTTCTGGGCTGAAGCTCGTGGTTCCGTAGAGATAAAGAAGCTCCTCCGTAGCCCACATTGAACACTGTGAACAAAATTTAAAACTCAACCCAAACTCAACTTTAAATTAAAACTTTTAAAATTTTATAAAATAAGACCTCGTAGTAATGTCCCAGGGCCCACAAACTAATTATTCGCCCTGGTCTGACGTCTTCTGTATTAAAACGAAAGCTAGAAACAATTAGGTACGCTTTTTTTATAAAGACTAATATATTAGTGGCACCAAGGTTGGCGAAGTGGTTGATCGATTGGCTGTTGCGCTGGGTATCACGGTTTGATTCTCGCGCTAAACAAATGTTAATGTGGCCTACAGGCCGATGTTCCGGATTTGGGTATTTGTGTTTGTGAGTTTAGATGTTTATAAACGCGCAAACGACATTCCTAGTGGAACAACATTTAAAAAAATGTCGTTAAAAATGAATGAAAATTACATTCTTATCATTTGTTTCAGTTCTGTACCACACTTGGTGCATTGATTGTGCCGTTGACGTTTCTAACAATATGGGAGATGACAAAATCACTTGAGTCTACAATTATTGGAACTATGTTATTATTGTGTGGTAAGTCATTATCAAGTATTTCAAGTAATTATTGCAATCCATAATGAACATATACAGGTGGAAGGTTAAACAGATTCGAGTAACAATTATGGACCCTGTCGGGCACAGCAACATCAAAATTAAGATGAGTAGGTGAGAGGAAGAGCGCTGCCTTGTCTTTTCCCAACTATATTGGGATCGGCTTCCAGTTAAACCGGATGCCGTCTGCCTGTCGGACCGTAACAATCAATTAACTGCAATGGCATTTAATTACGAAAGAGTTTTTCTCTTTATACCACGGACACGAAGTCGCGGGCAGCGGGGTGCAAGCGGAGCTGCGGTGGTGGCGGAGCGAGCGCGGAGTGTTCCAATGCATAGATTTATAATGGAACTCGCTTTGAAGGCAGCGGGGCGGGAGCGGAGCGGAAAGCGCTGTTCGACCGTTGCTCCGCTGCCCGCTGACTTACGCTGGATATTAATAATCTATCTCGGTTGCTATCTTGATCCCGATCTTTGTCTGTAACCAATCAACGACCGAATTCGCCTATCCGAGTCTTAAAGATGTCCAATCAGAAGCAGCCGTCAAAAACAAAGGATCGGGATTTGGATTGAGATAGAATATTAATATCGGGCGTTAGTGTCCGTGTCCTTATTAAACTAAAAGAGCTAGGGTGTTCAATGGGCGCAATATTTTTTCTAGGATTTGTTTACTGCTTAACAGGGCTTTCCTATAGACGCCTTAATAAGTTAAGACCTCCAACCAGGGTGACAAAGTTAAAACTAAGCGAGTACTCTCGTAGTAGACATCGGCGAATGGCGTCGCTGGGGGAAGACAGCAAAGGGACACGCTGGTTCGGAGCGCCATATCGCTGAAAGCTAACCCTTACTTTTATAGTAGTGTCCGCTAATTTGTTTAAATTTGGGCCTTGTTAACCTTTTTCACTTCTTCTTTACCTATGCCAAACATCTGCGAGATCATGCGCGCCCTATTGTTAAAAAGTGATGTAACGTTTTCGCTCATCTTATTCAGTCTAGAGAAAATAACTACGTCTTTAATATATTTCCTTATAACAAGCTGGTGCTAAAACATCAAACTATACCATTGTGCCGGTATTATTTAATTTCTAAAAATACCCAACAAATTTAAACATAGCAATGCGGTTTACCCAAGTGTCTGAAAACAAAATTACCTACAAGTAATTGAATGACGCCATAATACTGATCTTGCATAATTTACGAGCTCGCGTTAGTCATTTCAATTTATACCTTATTACAATTGTTTAAAAGTCCAATGACGTAATGCCTTTGTTTCAGATGTGGGATTTCTTACCCTGAATCGGTATATACTACTAGATCCGATCTTATTGTTTTTTATGAGCTGTTCTATATACGGAGCCTTTAAGGTAAAAACTTTACATATTTACAGAAATTATTAGTTACAAGATTGATTTGTTGGTTTATCCTTGTATTAAAATGCAGTAATACGGATTTTCCGCTTTGTGTTCTATTTAACTGAAACCGTTTTTAGGGAAATTGTTGCCATGAATATCTAAGCTTACCACATCGTTTCTGACTGACCTGTTGGTCTAGTAGTTAGTGACCCTGACTGCTAAGCCGGAGGTCGTGGGTTCGATTCCCACCCAGGACAAATGTTTATGTGATGAGCACGATCATTTGTTCTGTGTCTGGGTATAATTTATCTATAATATGTAGGTATTTAGAAATATATAAGTATGTTTATTAGCTGTTTAGTACCCATAACACAAGCTGTCAAGCTTAACTTGGGACTAAATGGCGTTGTGTGAAAAAAAATTGTGGAATATTTAAACTCGCATAACATATTAAAATCCTTATTTCTGGACATTAAAACAGACGTTAGTTAAAAAAAAAATTGCCATGCGAAAGTATCTGGATAGCTCTACTCACAGAAATAAATACAAGTAATTTCATTTTATTTACTTTTTCAGTGGTTTCTGTATATTCTGCATAAACAAAACAATACGCACAATAATTGACTGGCCTGTTGGTCTAGTAGTCAGTGGCCCTGACTGCTTTGCCGGAGGTCGTGGGTTCGATTCCTATCCAGGACAAATATTTGTGTAACTAGTTCGATTATTTGTTCTGTGTGTAATTGATCTAGATATGTTGTCTGATTTATTTAAAAGATGTATTGTATCTTTATCAGTTGTTTAATACCCATAACTCAAGCTCTGCTTAGCTTGGGACTAGGATGACTATGTGTTAAAGTTGTGAGATTTATTTTTATTTAAGTATCTATTAAGTGTGAAAATCAACAAATATTTTTTTCTAGGTACGATCACTAACAGAAGACGGTCTTCCCCCGTTCTCGTTTAAAATGGTCTCCTGGCAACTGTTCCTAGGTGCTTCACTTGCCTCCACCATGTCAGTCAAGTTCGTCGGTTTGTTCGTCGTATTGTTTGTTGGTTTACGCACTGTTGCTGATCTGTGGAATGTCCTCGGAGATTTGAGTAAGCCTGTTGTGAGTAAACAGTTGCATTACATACATAGTCATTACATAATCGTCACTGCTTGTGGTCGTGTCGAGGATCGGGTTACCCCCTTCCCTTAAATATGGCGAGGGGGGTAATGGCTGATTTTTGCGGTATACTCGTGAACTTGGTGCTGCTTGTGATGACTGGTCGACTTCCTTACCATTTGTTTTTTTTTGTTTAATAGTTAACTGCTTATTGGTTATACTTCGATGGTCCTATAAGCCAGCATTGCACATGTAAGCGGGTACGCCTTTTATACCTGAAGGCTTCTATTTCAGTTTTGTAGTTGTTTTGCTTGAGTTTAGATTTCAATCTTAATAAGGATATTTTTATTTACTCTTTTTATTGGTATATTGGAGTATGTTAGCTAACACGTGACAATCATTTTGAATTGCAATGATTTAATAATAATAATAATAAGACAATTAGACCTAGGTAGCCCATATACTGGTAGTAACACAAAAAACCTTAACAAAGATTAACAAAGTGTATAAACCTTAATGCCATTTATTATAATTGAGCATTTCATTGTATAGATTCTTTGTATACCTCGTTCTTCAAAAAAATCTAACAGATGTGTTGCTGGGGAGTTTGTTCCGCCACTTCTTCTTCCCAGCAAAAACACTAGGAAGTGGCGAAGGGTGGGCCGTTTTTGGGGGACTGTCTTATGTATTTTTTTTATTAGTTCAAAAAGTGCTGATTCTCAGCCTAGTTTCCAAAATTCTTCTGCATCGCTGCCAGCTGATAGTGCCCTAAAGACTGGCGGCATTGGCACCTTAAATGGCAATGCTTAACCTCTGGCCACAGTAATGGGCCAGCCCTTGGGTCACGGGAAGCTTCAACTAAACGTTTGCAGATGTCTTTGAGAAGAAGACGAGCACTTGGACCCCACGGCCCAAGCGTTTCAACCCCAAACGGCTCGAAAGTATAACAAGGTTGCAATATTTACGTAGCTTGAGGTTCTCAGCAGCGCACTGTGTGGTATTAGGCCCCAAAAGTTGGCCAAAAATGGATATTTTTTTTATTAGTATACTACTACATATTACTGATCTTTTAAAAGTTAAGTAGTTGGCCAATAAAATGGCCAAAGAACTCCGAGCCAACTCGTCAACTCTTGACGCACTTGTAGTTGGAAGTTGACGTTCGCTTACAGTGGTCGTGTGATTGTTCGATACGCTCAAATATTACTTGTTTTTAAAACGTGATATTTTAGGGACAAACGGTTTTGTGTTGGTTTTTGTGATGGATTCCTTTTAGCCAGGTATGTAAGTATATGGTCCATGTTTTTTTTCTACAAAAATCTCAATCAATTTTAATCTATAGCTCCAAAAGTAACCTGTCATAAACTATTACTAAAATTCTTACTTTTTTATGTTTAATAGACTTTTTGTTACATTATTTAGCATTCTTTAAATACAAATACTATTGTTTCTTGTAGAGTAGACGGCCTAGAAACAATTTCTGAAAAACGCTGCCGCCCGTACCCGCCCCTTTTTTTTTTGAGAATTATTTTCTATAGTGCCTTACAATCTTGCATAAATATTCGTTCCTTAGATTTAGTCTTATTTTGTTACAGGGACATCAGAATTGAAGTTTATGACTCGAAATGAGTTGTTTTCTATGTTTTTTTATTATGCAAGGTTCTAATGAGTCAACATTTGTCGGAAAATTGGCATTTTTGAAGCAGCAACTGCTAAGTTCTTACTCTGATTAAGATATAAGAATCCACGATATAAATCAAAAGATCGCTAATATACAACACAATTTCAAGCAAAAATGGTTAGCTGCTCATCAAACCAAAGCAAGATTCGAAGAAAATAACTTAGAGTGGCTATCCGAATCAATATCGTTACCAGCTACAGGCATGACTCTGGACAATTCTTTTAGTTAATTAGGTGTTTCGGGTTTCCAAGAACTTGTTGACACTCAGGTAGCTAGGTCAACTATAATGGTATTTTGTTATGATGATTGTAACTTACCTCTCTCTCTAAACTCGTTAATATGAAAAGATAAACCTTTTTTTTATTGTTACAGGAATCAGCTCTGGGCACTCCTCTGGCCAAATCTTTTGTGGGTTCTAGCGAAAGGACTAAAAGACGGAAAACGGCAGATCTTTGGTCAAAAGACGTGGAGCAAATTGACCTACGCTACTCAAACGAAAAGTTGGTAAAGTTGATGCTTCGAAAGTCGTAAAAGATGTTACGAAAAGTTCACGTAGAGCTAAACAATATGTGATGGAAATGAGAAAAAGTATTCGGACACAAGATCAACCTTGCCAATTGTCACCTTTAAATGCTTAAAATGCTTTGTCGATGTTCATCGAAGCTGGATTAACAAAAGCACAATATGAACGAGTACGAGAAACAAATGCCCTTATTTCCGTTTTTCGGTGCTGCAAAAAATTAAGAAAGAATGCTATCCTGAATTTTATCGCGTTACCGAAACGTGTGCTGAGGTACAAGAACAAAAATTAATGGATCATACGGCGAATCTATTGATTTCACAACTTTTACTTAGTGAGAGTGATCTGACCAATAAAATGTATGTAGTAGTGATGAATAAATATTTTTTTCTAACTGTTATAAGTCTTTTATTACCTATTCTAACATGTATACACAAATAATCGTCAATCGAGTCGTAAAATATTTTTGACCAAGTTTTAGGGCCTAATACCACACTGTGCAGCGCCAGCACAGCATGTTGACCCAGGAAAATGGGATGGCGCAAGAGTATCGACAAAAGTAGCGTCTCATACTAAAGGCCTACCCAATGTTTCTACAATAATGTCACTTTTTCGGTTCTTTTGTAGACAAAATCTGTTTACGGAGGTCATGCGACGCGTGCGAATAAGCAGAATAAAGTGTTTAGTTTAAGATTAGTCTTACATAGTACATAATGTTAAGTTTCACATACCAGCAATGGTCAATATGAGGATCCAACATTTATATATTACGTACCACCTATTTACCCATATTATGTGAATAAATTATTTTGATTTGATTTATAAATTACACGCTCGCTAATTTATCACTAAGTACGCCTTGCACGTTTTCAAAGTCAAAGTCAAAGATTTATTTGCAGATAAATATGGTGGTATATTGTGGTGGTGGTGATGGTGGTGGTGGTGGTGGTTTTAGTCACTTGTTCAATCACTTGACTTGTTCAGGAATGCGCTCCTTGTACTAAGCACTGGTATTCAGATGCATTCGGAAGCCGACCCCACAAAGTTGGGAAAAAGGCTAGGCTAGGATTCAAATATTTGACAAATATTATAATAAAAAAAATTTACCTCTCTCCTAAACACGTCTTCATATAACTGTTCGTTACACTGTAAATGATTAGTATTTATTTATTGTATTTTTTTTTCTCTCTAGTTATTTATACTTATTTTATATGTCTATTCAAATAGTCATGTATGGTATATATTTATGTAAATAGTACACCACAAATTGCTTACTCATCTTTTCTCTTCCACTATCAAGTCCATTCAAAGGTTGTCTGTAAGAGATCGCTTTTAGCGATAAGGCCGCCCATTGTATCACCGTATGTAGCCCTTAAAGTTATAATTTGTATGTTTTTATGGTGTACAATAAAGAGTATTCTTATATATTCTATATTAAATATCTGAGGAATAAAAATGTTTTTTTGACAGATATTGTGTAGATTCATTTAGCCGGTAAGAGTCCGGCACTGCTCCGACTGACTGTTCTAAAATTATTCTTATTTCTCTTTCAGAACCTAACAGTGAAACACTTGATGGGGCGAACAATCACTTTAATTCTGTGGCCGACGTTACTCTACTTATTATTCTTCTGGATACATCTAACAGTTCTCAGCAAGAGGTGAGTATTATAGAACACCGAGAACACGTCATTACAAAATCAAATAAAGTCAAAGTCAAACCATTTATTTCAATTAGGCCCCTATAAGGCACTTTTGAACGTCGAACAAAAATTAACTTTAAAAAATGATTCTAGTTGCCCCTTCCAAAAAGTAGATTTGTATGGAGAAGAATGGGCAAGAAACTCCATACTTACTCTTTTAAACAAAGGACTGTGCCCATTTGATGAGGAAACTTTGGCCAAGTTATGCACATGAAAGAAACAAATGATAGGCAATAAGATTGACATCACAGATAAAGAAACAACGGCTGTTTTTCACACAGAACTCGGTGGGACATTTTTCATTAAGAATTGCAATCTCTACTATGATAGTAATGACCACCAAACGGAAATGTTAAAATGTAATAAACAATTGAGTGTCATATAAAAATCGACTTCTGACACCCTTTTACTCATTACAATTAAGCAAACATTACCTAAGTTACTATATTAGTAAATTTTTAGTTTTTATTACATAGATGGGAAATAATGGCCAGAAATGGGCCCTTTAAATTCTCTTCTTTCGGTTTGCTTATGCAACCTTATTTTTACACAATATATGCCTACATACTTAAACTCCCGCTTTTTGCTCATAGTGTAGGCAAAAACTACAAAGGCCACGTGCTACGATTCTTACATATTTCTTTTGCTTCCTTTACCTTCATACTTGTTGTCATACACACACCGGTTGACTTAACCGGGCTTGACTTTTCTGAAGAACCTCACCAATAAGGTTTTCTCATCCTTTCCGCTTACATCTGCCTTATAAATACCTTATTTTTAGGATTTATTAAACCCGAAATGAGTTGTAAATACTCATCATTATGAACAACATTTACTGTGGGAAAAACCAGAAATCGCGTAGAATAAAGTCACCTGTTCCATACAACATTGTTCAGTTGTTTGAGCATAAATGTACTAAACAATGTGATAGTTTTACCTGTTCCGATTCCTGATCATTACCCTTTACTTTCTCTCTGCAGTGGTAATGGCGACGGTTTCTACTCTTCCGGCTTCCAAGCACGACTTGAAGGCAACAGCTTACACAACGCAAGCGCGCCTAAGACTGTTGCTTATGGAGCACTTATCTCGCTCAAGAACCATCGGACAGGTGGAGGGTATCTGCACTCCCATCATCATTTGTATCCGTCTGGAACAGGGGCTAAGCAGCAGCAGGTTAGTGTTTGTCCAACTATGTTGGTATCAGCTTCCAGTCTTACCATGATGTACCAGTGTGTGAAAGTTCTTTGATTTTCAATATTATTTCAATAATATATATAATATTAATGTTATATGTGGCGAGCATGGTCATTGGTTCTGGGTCTGACTGTAATTCATCAATAATATTCTAGCAGACGTCCCGCGTTTCACCCGCGTAGGTCCCGTTCCCGTGGGAATACAGGGATACAAAGCACGACCTAGCCTACGTGTTAATCCAGGGCGTCAGCTAACTCCATACCAAATTTTATTAAAATCCATTCAGTAGTTTTAACGTGAAATAGTAACAAAAATTCGTCGAAGCTTTGCGTTCATAATATTATTAGGATTTATCAATTCTGCTTAGTTTGGAACTAGATGGCGTTGTGTGAAAGTAGAAAATACTATTATTATTTAACATAACTTTGACGTTTAAAGTACAGACGCCAGCACATCAAGTTACCCCAATGTGTCAAATTTTCCCAATTGAATACGAACCTTATTCTGTTTGACATAAAGTTGAAAAACGATAAAAGAAATTTGATACATTGGGGTAACTTGATGTGCTGGCGTCTGTACAATATGATGGTCTAATTGAAATAAATGATTTAACTTTGACCTTATTTAAGCTTCTTAAAATTCACCAGGTTACAACTTACACACATAAAGACGACAACAACCGTTGGCTCATCAAACCGTATGACAAGGAACAAGTGGACGGTGTTGTGGTAGTCAGGAGTGGAGACCTGGTGCGTCTGACGCACGCGCCGACCGGCCGCAACCTGCACTCGCACCGCGAGAGGGCGCCACTGACCACCAAGTACATGCAAGTCACTGGATACGGAGAGGTAATGTACACTTTTCAATTCTTACTACAGGTTTATTTAAAATTGTTTAGTAATATCACACTATCACACAAGGTTAATCCTGTAAAGATAGGTAGTCGCAAGGCTTTTTATAAATAAACTAGCAGACGTCACGTGGTTTCAGCCGCGTAGGTCCCGTTCCCGTGGGAATACAGGAATAAAAAGTAGACTATTTGTTAATCCAGGGTGTCAGCTAACTCCATACAAAATTTT
Organism: Euplexia lucipara; assembly: GCA_921972225.1. NCBI lineage: Eukaryota > Metazoa > Arthropoda > Insecta > Lepidoptera > Noctuidae > Euplexia > Euplexia lucipara. The sequence goes on along the minus strand of OV179161.1, from coordinate 16,272,527 downwards.
ATTAAACTCGCTCCAGCCGTTTAGGCGTGAAGAAGTAACAAACATACACACAAACTTGCAAATTTTCACCTTTATAATATTAGTATGATAAATAACTCCATTTTAATATTTAGTCTTCCATTTATCTATCCATTTTCTAGAATACAAATGAGATTGAGACAGGTGTTTTCACACTTAAAAGGAGAACAATCAACCTCAATAATGTTAAAAGTAATTCTGTTATCGAATAAAACATTTTTTCATATTTTTTTTAAATAGTGTAGTATAAATTTTAGTCTGCCTAGTCCGTCGGGAAATATTCTGTGTTATGTTTTCAATGAATTTTAATCTCAAATTATATTTTTGTAGGACGGTATCGGTGACGCAAACGATGTCTGGAAGGTCGTCATATCCAGGGGCAAAGATGGTGATGAACTACAAACAGTTAAAAGCAAACTTATGTTGGTTCATTATTTGCAGGTATGTACCAGTTTCTTGTGTAACGAGCTTGTGGCTAAATAATAACAGCCTCACTGGGTCGATAGAAGGTTAAGCTACGCTTGAAGAGGTTGGTCCGTGGATGGGTGACCATTCATTACAATAGGGAATATGCATGTAATTTAAATATGGTTCGAATATTTTTTTTCGAAGCTTTAGTGGCAGAAAATATGAACTAAATCATTATTTTACTTTTTCATAGCGTCATAATTATTTAAAATTAAAAATAAAAGTGCGAATTAAGCGCGGGAAATTCAAATTTGTGAAACGCATCACCATTGGTTATAACGAAAAGTGACGTCAAATACTACGACAACAACTCAACGTCTCAAAACATAGAATGTATGTGACATTAAGTATTGGAATGGACTTTTTATTGGAAAACATAATTATTGCCGCATTATTGAACTAATTTAATGTTCAAGTGTTATTTTGGCTTCATAGTGAGGTTATAAAACATTTAAAAAAATGACTGAAAGTGGTTTTGTAAAAGCACAATCTGATAATGTTTATTGCATTCGGGTACAAGCAATACCGGTAAACTGGTTATTGAGCTTTTTTCATGGTGAAATTATTCGAAGAACGAAAACACGCAAAGTAATAGTAATAGGATCATAGTATTTGACGTAATCGAAATGGCGCGCGAAAATGGCGGCGTTTAAACTGCTCAAATTTATTCGGTATCTTAAACATTTTTTTAAGCTTCATTACTGCATTTTTAAATATGTTTATATTTTTTTACTATGTTAAAACGTTGTTAACAGTGAATTAAAAAAATAAAAAAAATACATGCATATACTCTATACCCTGCATATACCCTATTCAAGACTCCTCCGTGCCTCAGAAAGCACATGCAGCCGTTGGTCCCGGCTGTCATTTGTAGATCTATGACAGTCGTTACAGATAGTAAAAAACTTAATTTACAAAAAAAAGTCATTAAAAGTTCTGCTATTCATCGATAGATGGCAAAACTAAAAACTAAAAAGTATCACCGCTGTGCCGGTCGGAGTGGGGTTGTTAGGTTATTTTCGTTACGGAATTTCTGGGTTCGGTCTCCACGCTCAAAGCCCGCGATAGAAGCTACGCAATAGCTTAAAAACAACCGACTTCTTAAAAAACACTAACAGGTGAAAAATAACTCCAGTTTCGGAAGTCTGTGGCTTAGGTAGTTTTGTTTCGTTCATTATTGGCCACCGACTTCCGAAACTGGAGTTATTTTTCACCTGTGTGTGTGTCTGTGCCATGTCAGGCACCGGTGACTGACAAGGCAGTTAACGTGTTAACCGACTTCAAAAAAAGGAGGAGGTTCTCAATTCGCTTGTATTTTTTTTTTTAGGTTTTGTTACCTCAGTACTCAATCATTTATGGAGCGATTTTCAAAAAATGGGCTCGATTTATTTGATCCCATTTGTAAGACGGAAGATGGTGCTTTTTTGAATAAAATTGACATAAATTATACTTTGACATTGTACAGGCATGTGTATTGACCACAACGGGTAAGCAGCTACCAAAGTGGGGTTATGAACAGCAAGAGGTGGCTTGCAATCCTAACCTCAGAGACAAGAACGCGCTGTGGAATGTAGAAGACAACGTGTTCGATGACTGTGAGTATTGAAAACTTTTAGTTCTGATTTTTACGTTCAATTTTTTTCTTAACTGGAAACGCTTGGAGGGGATGCTTAAGAAGTACAAACCTTATTGGTGATGTCCACCAGAAAGGTAAGGTATATAGTACTATCAACCGACATGCGTGTATGACCAGATCTATGAACGTAAACAAAGCAAAACAAATATGTAAGAACCGCAGAGGATGGCGTTTTGTCGGTACTTTCTGCCATGCTTATCAATGGTAAAAAGGCGCGAGTTTATGTATAATAATAATAATAACTTTATTTCGGGTGGCATATACCTATAGAAATCTTAACCTAGTACAAACGACAGCACATCAAGTTACCCCAATGTGTCAAATTTTCCCAATTGAATATGAACCTTATTCTTTTTGACATAAAGTTGAAAAACGATCGAAGAAATTTGACACGTTCTCACGTCTGTACTATATTTTTAAAACGTTTTACTTGCTGGCGACTGGCCACACCTATACAGGACATGACCCACATATTTTGAAAGGGACAGTCAAAACGTGTAGCAAATGCGCTGTTGTTGTTGTTGTATGCATGTGTACAAATAGGTTTGTGGTGAACTAGATTATGGATGACACCGGATGGATGTGTTGCTGGCAAGTTTGTTGCGCCACTTCTTTTTCCCAGCAAAGAATACGTTGGTACAGTTGGTTCAGTGACTAAGCGATTACCTACATCACCACGTGTCACGGGTCCGTTTCAATGTTAGTAAATGCATCCACAATACAGAATTTTGGTAAAGTAAAAATAAAAAACGTTAAAGAATAAACACATAGGTACACACGGCTACAAATTAAGCTACATTTCCAGTATAAGATGATCTCGCATTGTTTAGGATTTCGGTACCATGGGAGATCAGTGTAAACTGGAAAAGCATAGCTTGATGTGTAGCCGTGTGCACATATTAAAAAGAAAAAAATTAAGTCGAAAGAAAATACATCGACGAAGAAAAACTCACCAACCGCTCTAGCAACTCTCTCTTTATCTTGTAGTGCCTAAAGTGAGTTTCGAGTCCTACGCGTCGGGTTTCATCGAACGCTTCTTGGAGTCTCACGCAGTCATGTTCCAGGGGAACGCAGGCCTCAAACCCAAAGAGGGCGAAGTCACCTCGCAGCCGTGGCAGTGGCCTATAAACTACAGGGTAAGTAACTTATCCGTTTCCGTGCGAGGATGCTAGCATATTTTTAGATCCAGTTACAAACAATGAAATCTACACAATTTGATGGTCTTTAAAAAACACAAAATCCACAGGGTATGACAACTTACCCACTCACATTCTCAAACAAACTGCACATTTAATAGCACCCGTACTATGTCATATCGATAATTTATCACTATCACAAGTTATTTTTCCAGAAATACTCAAAATATCAGTTGTGAAACCTATTATAAAAAAGGGAACAAAACTGATCCTAATAATTATAGACCTATTAGGAAATATTAGGAAAAGTAGTCGAAAAAGTTATGCACAAACGTCTAACGATTTTTTTTAATAAATTCAATATCTTAAAACCCGAACAACATGGCTTTCAGAAAGGAAAGTCGATAACACTGGCAGCTTTCAAACTTATAAAAAAAGTTCCTGAAAATGTCGATAAGGGAATAAACACCTGTGCAATATTCTTCGACATGAGCAAAGCCATTGACTTTGTTTCTCATGACATACTTCTGCAAAAAGCATACGCATATGGCATTCGTGGTGTAGCATATACCTGGTTACAAAGTTATCCCACAAACAGGCAACAATATGTGGAAATAACCAATATTAATGACAAAAATATCGAGGTTGTATTTAAATCCGAACTAATAAACAGGGTGGCAGGGACATCGACGCGCAAACGTCGTGAAAAGGTTGCACCTGATGCCATAAATGAAATTACGAAGGTCATTCATCTCGGAAATGGCTGGTTAAAAAAATTTACATTTTTGAGTGCGCAATGTATTGCAAACAACGCGATCAAAACGCTCTGCGGAAGGCGCGCGCGCGTGTGCTACCTAACCTAAACACACACATACGTCGACAGCGCGGCCCCCCGCTACACCGCGCACCGCCGCCGCCGCGCGCCGCTGCCGGACGAACGTGAACGTACCTACGAAATATCGCCGAATGACAACATTGATAGTTACATAACACATGAAATCTTGTTTAATTAGTCTCGATAACTGATGGTAGTTACTTAAAAAGAAATAAAACTAACAATACCTAAGCTTATTCTCACAAAATTGCGATAGGTACCTACCGATGAGGATTGATAACAAAAAAGATTCTTGATGCGATTTCTCATTTCTGCTGCGGTATTGCACTCGGTCACAGACACCTTATACTTGACGTAACCCCACATAAAAAAATCTAATGGGGTCAAGTCCTGTGAGCGAGCTGGCCATGGTTGCGGACCGAATCTTCCAATTGACGCTCTCAAACACACACACACGCAAAGAGAAAATTACTTTTGATTTTAAAATCTACTACGTTATGATCACAAATTCGCGACAAACAACACGCCCGCTTGCGATCAACGAAATCTAGGAACTGACAAAAATCGGAGAAATGCAAAAGAAATGTAGGTTTACTAATTCTCTTTCAATTTGCCGCACTTTATTATTTATTATTTTTTCTTGTGCCTACCGGACACAGATCAACAACATGATAGAGTGTACAAACACATTAAGTTGTACCTAGTTACCTCCTCATGAAATTAATTGCGATAATAGATGTGTTTTTTTTTATGAAACAATAAATTACATTGTTGAATTGCATTCAAAACTAAAATTAATGTTGATAACAAAAAATTGTCGAACAATTACGTGACTTTGACGTTTTTTTTTTATTCTTCGGCATTAGAAAGCGAAAAGCGAAGGCACCTACTAGCATAGTAGGTGCCTTCGCTTTTCGCTTGGCAGTGTTGACCTCGCATATGAACTTTAGAAAAACAGCTGATCAGGTAGCCCTTTCGAGTTTTACTTTCATTGCTGGTTTAAGTGAAACAAGTGAATTTACTATTTCTTAATTAAAAATCTCATTGGAATAGGTAAAAATAATGTTTTTATACAGTTTACAGTAAAAAAAAATGCAGAAAAAAACGTAAAATTTAAGGAAAAGCCGACGAAAACTTTTCAACGCAGGGGGGTCCAGAATCATGTACTGAATCCATGATAAGCGGATGTGCGTCGATGTCCCTGCCACCCTGTATAATAGAATCGGTGTCCCACAAGGTAGCATATTAGGCCCGCTCCTATTTTTAATATACATAAACGACTTACCTAACGTAACGAATCATCACTGTACTCTTTTTGCAGATGATATATCCCTTGTAATTCCTCAAAAACCTAATGCTACGTTCGATTCCTACAATGAGGAAGTTGACGAAGCGGTCCAAAACGTCATCAAATGGTTGGAGACTAATAATTTAAAAGTTAACATAGATAAGACTAGAGTAATTCAATTTTATAATAGAAAACAATATAACTATAAATTAATAGTATCATATAATAACGACACCATAGCACAATCCGACAGCATAACTTTCCTTGGAATATCTTTAGACAGTCAAATATCATGGAAATTACATGTAGAAATAATATGTAATAAAATAAATAGATACGTTTATGCTCTATGGCATCTTACTAGAATCCCCAGTTTAAAGACGGCATTACAGGCGTATTATGGTTATTTACGATATGGTATACTGTTGTGGGGGGCTCAATAGAGTTTAATAGAGTATTCCTGGCTCAGAAACAGTGCATTCGCGCACTTTGTAATGTAGATTCATTGACGTCTTGCAAACCTTTGTTCAAAAAATTAAACTTATTTAAGTTTAACTAAATACTTAGTAGCATATTTAAAAATTGAACTTCGTTTTTTTAACCTTTGATTACGCAAATATGACCATTAACAGGTACGGATGCAGCCCAATTTTTTTTTGTACTAATTATTAAATAGGGGTGTATATGTATAACCTAACCTAACTTACCATACCTATCCTATAGCTAACCTAACTACCGAACCTAACTACCTTACTGAAAGACATTGATTTTGAAAAACACAAAATACAAAATTTTATACTAAACTTCTGCGCTGCGTGTTTCTATGTTACATACAATACTAGAGTACTTATATGAAGTAGCAGTAGTAAGAGGTAATAATTTAACTTGTTTGGTAAATCATCCATACATAAAGTACTACTTTAGTACCACAGTATAAATATTAATACAGTAGGACGACGCCTTTGATCTCTGGAAAAATGCCGACAACTTCTACACGGGTTAGACTTGAATAATACCTCCCGCACTACGAACATCGGTTTCTTCGCAGTGCGGGAGCGGCTTTCCCACGTCTCGCCCCTCACACCCCGCACGATTTCCCTGTGTAGACAGCTTCGTCGGACGACTGTATGTTTTTAGACTGTGGTAGTACTCACTAGTATGCACTAGGTTAGTGGCCCTGACTGCTATGCCGGAGGTCGTGGGTTCGACGATTTTCGACGTTCCAAGATTTTTGTTTTTGCCTGATTGTAATTTATTTTTAACTATCAGAAGTCACGCGGTTTCACCCGCGTAGTTCCTGTTCCCGTAGGATTGCAGGGTTAAAAAGTAGCCTATGTCATCCGGGAATAGTGTAGCTTTCCACCAATAATTTTTAATATTGGATCGTTAATTCCGAAGATTACCCCCTACATATAAACTTACAAAGAAATTTTACCTCTTTATAATATTAGTATAGATAAGTATGCTTTTAAAAAAATATAAAAGTATGTTTATCAATTATCTAGTACCCATAGCACAAGCTCTGCTTAGTTTGGGGCTAGATGGCGCTGTGTGAAAGGAGTGGAATATTTTTTTAATTCCAAGGCATGCCCGTTTGTTTGCCTTTTTTTTCTTTAAAATTGTGTTTATTAACTCAATAACTGGCTCCATATAAAATGCTGTTACTAATCCGAATAGGCTGAAGGCCGACCCCAACGTATTTAAGAGAAAACTGTACAGCGGATAAAATTAATAAAAATGAGTTTATTCCTCAAGAACCTTCATAATCCTTGAAACCTTAATACGGCTCCTTATAAATAAAATAAACCTTTTATTATATAATTTTCAGGGTCAGTTCTTCTCGGGAAGTACTCACAGGATCTACTTACTAGGCAATCCAGTTGTATGGTGGGGGAATCTGATGTTCCTCGCCATTTTCTTCGTGATATACGTCATCAACTCAATTAGAGAGAAGAGGGCGGAAGCTTTTGGTACTCCTCTCCAAGGTGAGTAAAATGAAAAAAAATATATACATATATATCCACAACTTTTACACGACGCCATTTGATCCCAAGCAAAGCAGAGCTTGTTGCTAAACAACTGATAAACATACTTACTTATGTATTTCTAAATATATGTATATTATAGATAAACAACACCCAGGCACAGAAGTGAATGAGAAAGTTTATAATATTAGTAGGAATTGTGTTAGTTCCTGAATGACCCGTCAGGTGGTGCTGCAACCAAAGTTTGCTCAGGACAACGTCTGTCGGGTCCGCGAGTTTATAACACTAATGGGGTGATATTTTGTTTACTAGGTGGTAAAACCAGAGAACTTCTAAATGCAGCAGGCTGGACATTCACCGGTTGGGCACTCCACTATGTGCCGTTCTGGGCCATGGGCCGCGTACTCTACTTCCACCACTACTTCCCAGCACTGGTCTTCAGTTCCATGCTTACAGGTAACATGAGCAGCGTCGAAAGCGTACAGACGCCAGCACATCAACCTACCCCAAACTCTCAATTTTTTTAATTAAACATGAACCTTATCGTGTTCAGAATAAAGTTGAAAACCTAACAAAGAAATTTGACACATTGGGGTAGGTTGATGTGCTGGCGTCTGTACATATGCATTCGTACAAAGTCGCCTCCTATTACATGGGAGTTGGGACATGTACATAACCGGCGAAATGTGGGTGTACTAAAGGTACTCCTCTGCCTAACCATTCGGGGTTTAGAAGCGTGATGTTATGTCTGTGAAAAATAAAGAAAAATTTGCTTACGTCTCTTATGTGAATCATGTGTTTGATTCCTTTATGGCGATATAGTATTGTGTTAGTGTTGCCACTATCGCGTCCACGTGCCTCTATTGTCTATGCACCCACGCTAGATGGTCGGTCAGTACTGTAGTAGGTACTTAGTCTACAATCAAAAGATGCCGTTACAGACCAAAAAAACACTGTGGTTCAGAAGTTAACTACCGCCATCAGCTAGATTGTTATGGAATTTTTATTTGAAAACTTTTAAATTTCAATAAAAAAAAAATGTGTAATAAGAAATCGACATAAATAAAATAAAACAAAATATCGTTTATTTCAGGCAATTATCAAACCCATAAATACAGACAAACAATAAAAGTGGTACAATAAGTCTTTTATCTCACTTTAAATATGAAGGACAGGAAACAAAGTGGTCACAATACTGTTACTTCTCCGGGCTACTATTGCGGAAAAAACTATCCTATCTTAATTAATGTCGATCAAATTATACTCAGTAAGCCGAAATTCATAAAGAAACTAGTTCTGTGGATGCGAAGTTTACCGCGGATCAACATCGAGACACGAAGTTTTTATTAATAAAGATTTATTTGTTCTTTCCACAGGTATCCTCACTGAATACCTGCTGACCAGCATCAAGAGTTTTCTGAGCCCTGAGCTAGGAAGAACTGTGTACCACTGCTTCGTAGGACTTGTGGTCTCCACGACGATCTACAGCTTCTATTTGTTCTCGCCGCTAGCTTACGGCATGAATGGCCCGCTGGCCAATGAGCCTAACTCCACAATGTCAGGGCTGAAATGGCTTGAGACTTGGGAGTTCTAGAAAGAGTTGTTTTTTGTATCTGTAGTATACAAGAAGGAAGAGACCTACAATACTCAATGTTTATTGCGATCCACAATGCACATAAATGGTCTTAAGAATATAAAGGTACAGAATCATTATGGACCCATTATGGACCCGTCGGGCACAGCAAAAACTTATAAGAGAGGAAGCCTAACCTAATGCCACTTGTTCATTCCATGTGTCCAGCTTATGCATCTTTATTTAAAATCTAAAAAGGTTTAAACAGAACTATTTTTACAGTTACAAATAAAATACCTTTCTCAACGAACGTATAAAATAAGAAAAAAATATGCCGTCGAAAAACATCGATGGGGCGTAGAATTATGTAGTGGACTAGTGGTATCATGTTGTGTATCGATGTGGGATTCCATTCTGTATAGTTAGACGCATTACAAAAATACAGCACAAAGTACTATATTTTTGTATGCACTAACCTAGTCGATTTATGGAGAGCAGTGAAAAAAGTAATCTATTTTTCTAACTGGCACCTATTAGGTCTTTAGGTACATATAGCTCTGTGATTATCTATGATCAATTGTTTATTTTTTTATATGAGCCAACAGATCAAAGTAATTTATTTATAATCTTAGTTCTATCAAATATTTTAAATACTAATTGATTAGTTTAAGGAATTCCGTCCATTTAAAAGATAATGTATTTATGCTAAGATTTAATAAAAAAGACTAATATAAATTATAACAATTTTATTACAGTTGTTTTTTTGTTTATTGCATCAACACAAATCCCTTTATTTTTTCGAAATGGATTACCGCCGATGTTGTCAATATCGTTGCACTAAGCAGATTATGGTAAACTAATATCATGCCAGCCATCCCTCTTTAACACCTTCTGATTGTCCTTTTCTCAACCGTGTTGAGGTCAGCTTCAAGTCTAGCCAAATGCAATTATTTTTCAGTATTTTATTTGGAGTGACTCCTTATTTGACCCCAACAAACCAGAAACTGGGTAACACCACATCCTTTAAAATATTAAGGCCGGTTGTCAGACTTTCGAGCTACCCATGAAGACTGTTCTAAAATTTTATAATTTAATGATAACCGAGACCAATAACAGCATAACATTCTTTCCGAGTAATGTCAAGAGTGGTTTATTTTATATTTATTTCGCATAAGATGTATTCTTATGGGGAAATCTATGATACTGGTATATTTTTCGTCACATACAATACAAGTTATCTATTTATTGAAAAAAAAAACTAACATAAATAAACTCTAAAAAGACTAGAATTCATTTGAAATCGTGGCTTTATCCAATAAAAGTATTCAATTGTAGTTTACGGCAGAACCATAAACTAATTTTGTAACTAGTAACATTAACACCAGCGAAATTTAAAATATTAGCGATAAAACGCAAAAGATAAAATATTGACCGCAAGCAAAACCACATTCGTACATAATATATTATTTTCACTGGAGTTAATATGCTCAGGAAGAAATCTGTGCCAATATTTATTACGAAAGTTGTCAGTATTCTTCTTTTTAAATTTTATAGCTGGCCACTCACTCCTAAAATATTTGACATAAAAAAATACAATTACAAATGGCGTTTACGTAGAGTAGACAGATGTGTTCACGGCCACGATGGGCGATGATTCTTTGATATTACGGGAAGATGGTTATATACGTATGAACTTTCCTGTTACTTCTCTAACTTATCATAGCAACTTAAATATAATATTGGTGAAGACTGACGTAGGTGGTGTACACGTTTTGGATGTGAACTCGGGTGTGATACTGCAGTCTTCTTGTCTGTCAGCGGGTAAGTAAGACGCTAATAATCTGTGAACAAAAGATTTATACTGATTTGTTTAACTAATCATGTTGTATTTGGAAGGATTAGAGGTAATTTTAGTCTGGGATAGTTGGCAGTGACTTTTTTCGGTGCCCTACATTGTTTCTCGATTTGACAGTTCTCAATAAACAATTCCATTTATGCCGGATTGAACTGTTGTGTTTGAAGATGACGGTGGTACGCTTGGTGTGGAGTATGCGTCGGGCGCGGATCGGGTGTTCGTGTGGGACGGCAGCGGAGTTGGTGCGCGCACCGACTACAATGGAGTTCTGCTTCTCCACACGGCGCTCCAACGCCCGCTGCCGTCCTCGCAGCCCGACACAATCATAAGGATCGAGCTTGTGCTATCCGAGGTATGTTTGCAATTCTCTGTTACTTTTCTGAGCAATATTTTATAGGTACTTATCACCAATCATCAATAAATCAATAATGCACTTATTGCAGCCATGATAACACTAAGTTGATGTAAATTAGATGCTAATGTCATTTATGTGAAACTCATGTCAGTTTTGTAATTTTTTTAGGTTTCAGGTTAAACATTATGATTTTCACTTCCTATCGCAAGTTATTGAAATTGTATAGTGCAATGAGGAGCCTGATATTATATGTAAACATTTGTTTGTACAAACAAGTTGTTTTATGATAATTTAGTACAAGACAGTCCATGAAATATGGTAACATTTGCACAATATTCCCAAGTGAGGTTACTTTTTAAAGAAACTTAATATGAAAAAAATAATGTGTGGTGAAACTAGCAATTACGCGCACACAGCCATAGGAAAAAAATGAAAAATGAATTTTTTTTTTAAACATTTACATGACACATGCTAGAATAGCTATGCACATAAATAAATAATATCACAAATCGTTAAAACATATTAAGAAAGTTGTTTTAAATGAAACTTTTACTAATTCAAATCTCTCATTTAAGTTTCAACACAAATTGTGAACTGAGATGTTGAGTTGCGGGCACTAACCTGATATAAAACACAACTTCTGACTTTTAATGTGAAAATTCCACTCAAAATCATGAATATTTTGCAAAATATGGATCAAATGATTTTCCAAAAACATTGTGCAATGTCATTTTGGCATGTGTCATGCAAATCATTTCAGAGCGTAATATGAATAAGTACTCAAAATCATGCAAGAAAGAATACAATAGTAAAATGATGGTGTCTAAATAACTATACTACCTATATGATTCTTATCTGTATAAGAACCTACCATTGTTATTTTATTCTTCCGGTAATTAAATGCACACCATTCAATACACTTCAGAAATTAATTGATTCCAATAGAACAAAGGCTTATTTGATTACTTGATATTCGGCTCCAGTTTTCTTAGGTATTATTTAAAAAAAAAACATAGCCATATGAGGAATTGCTCTTGTATTTTGGGTGCATTTACAAACATTTAAATTAATTAAATCCCAAACGGATGCCGGGCATCTGCGCTTACATTGACTTTCTATTGTGTCTCTAATATAAAAAATATAAAATAGCCTATATTTCCGTTGTAATGTATACAATAATGGTTTTAACTTCTACTAAATTATGTCTCTTATGACGGAATGCCTTTCGGCATAGGCCTCCTCCAACTCTCTCCAGTGTTGCCTGTCAGCTGCCGCTCTGGTCCACCTAGGTCCCAGCGTTAGCACCAGGTCATCTTCCCACCTTTTGGCTGGTCTTCCCTTCCTTCTTACGTCATTCCAAGGGTACCAGAGTGTCGCTTGTCGGCTCCACTTGTCCAAGTTGCAGCGCAGCATTTGGCCTGTCCATCTCCATTTCTGCCTGTCTACTCTGGTCAGAATTGCTGTTGGTTTAGTTACCTTCCTAATATGGGTACTGGGCATTTAAAGGTTAACTCTTAATCACAAAGAGGCCAGACCAGAAACAACCAACTGCAAACTGCAGTTGGTTGTTTCTGGTCTGGCTCTCTATTGCATATCTCCGTTGACAGTTTTCACAGTGATGATCACTGGGAAAAGTGTTGCAACAATGAACTGTCAAATAGCTTTTGGAGGTATGAGGAACAGGGTGTAAAGCTCCTCATCCACCATTGAAAAGGGAGGATCCTCCGACCAGACGGCAGTTGTGTCTGGTGGGCTAACTACTGCCCGACGGTTGTTGTCGGGAACTCGTATACGTTTAAACTGCGCGGATAACTTTAATAGCGCGATGTAGGATAGTTCGTATGTGGCGAGATAGATGTCGCTACACAGTTAGTTTCGTATTGATTATCATCAGTGTGAAACTAGGATAGTGTCTTGCGCCTTGCAGTGATGTGAAGAAGCACACTGTACCGGGGTAAATATTCGAGCGTTTCAACCGCCGTCATTACCCTTCCCCTAAATGTTAAGGGAAGATATTTAATGGAATATTTCAGACGTTTCCAGATTCAGGTACTTTAGCAGGTTCTGAGAATTGCTGAAGTATTGCATTAAATATATTTACTTTCATTAACATTTGGAGAAGGTAATGACGGCGTTTGAAATGCTCTAATATTTACCCACCCCATCTGATAGTCACCGTAACTTGAAGTCCACTGAAAATGCAATACCATTTTTAGGGTTCCATAGTCAACTAGGAACCCTTATAGTTTCACCATGTCTGCCTGTCCGTCCGTCCGTCCTCGCTTAATCTCTGTGACCGTTAGCACTAGAAAGCTGAAATTTGGTAACAATATGTGTATAAATCACGCCGACAAAGTGGTAAAATAAAATTTGTAAAAAAATGTTTTATTAGGGTAGCCCCACTATATATAAACTCCCCGGAAATAATCGCTACAAAAGTAAAAAACAATGTCCCCCCCCCCTAACTTTTGAACCATAAGTTTAGAAAATATGAAAAAAATCTGAAATGTAGAACTTTATAAGGACTTTGTAGGAAAATTATTTTGAACTTGGATGGAAACAACAGTTTTTGTACAAAAAAGACAAAAAGTTATACAAGATAATTTCTGGACTAAGTTTGTAGTATAATCGTATAATCAAGCATTTTTAACACTTACTGTGACGAACAGGAAACTACGGAACCCTACACTGAGCGTGGCCCGACACGCTCTTGGCCGGTTTTTTTTTTTGTAATATCTCAGTCTTTATCAAAGTTTGGTTTGTAACTGGACGCCAGCTAGCAATGAAAATATAGCCAATAGCATGGTCTTCACCTTATATAGAATCGTTCCATATGGGAATTGAACCTGGAACCACCATCCCAACTGTGAAGTTAATTATGAATCTGTTATCATTTGCTACAGTAGACCATTTAATGTATTTACAGTAATTTTCGTTGATTATTAATCACTTCTCTAATTACAGTAAGTAGTTAACATTTTTGTCTTATGAGAATGATAACCAACAGTTAGGTGATATAAATAATAATAAATATTCCACAACTTTTTACACAACGCCATTTAGTCCCAAGTTAGGCTTGAGAGCTTGTGTTATGGGTACTAAACAGCTGATAAACATACTTATATATTTCTACATACATACATATTATAGATTAATTACACCCAGACACAGAACAAAAGATCATGCTCATCACACAAACATTTGTCCTGGGTGGGAATCGAACCCACGACCTCCGGCATAGCAGTCAGGGTCACTAACTACTAGACCAACAGGCCAGTCAAACGATATAAGTTGCAATGTAGATGTGGAAGCTTGTACAGACGCCAGCACATTAATCTAGCCCAATGTGAGAAATTTCTTTGATAGATTTTCAACTTTATTTCAAACAGAATAAGGTTTCTGTTCAATTGGGAAAATTTGACAGTTTGGGGTAGGTAGATGTGGAGCTGGCATCTGTACCTATACAGCTACTTTCTTTAGAATTCCAATCATCAGTATTGATGGAAACTAGATTGACATTAAAATCTCTTAATTACCTAACTATAATGTAAGGACTTTATACATCTATTACTGGTTTAATGGTACAAAACAGATATGAATTTGCATTGATCTTGGCCTTACTGATTCCCAGGTTGGGCAAAGCTATTGACTTTTTACACCACTCCTGGGCTATTACCCATATTACATGGAGCTTAAACACATGCAATATATGGGTATACAGAGGTACCTCTGTCTAACTCTGGGAAATAGGTACAAGTGTGACGATGTATGTATAAAGAAAACATGCTTCATACAACACATTGTTTTCCATAGATCTAAAGTACCTATGTACCATAAAATGTGTATAATTTTACTATGCACTCATAAACAAGTTTTACCTAATTAAATTTTCAATATAATTGTTGCTTTGTTCTTACACGTAATAAAAACTAGTAACAAATATAGTACAGAAATAGGTATAAACTTGGTATTAATTTATTTTTTACTAATATTTAAGAAGTTTTTAAATGTATAAAAAAGCGCTCTTCGTCTCCTACTCATACTCCGACAGGGTTCCTGTTTTTATTTGAAAAGCATAGTAGGTGCCTGCACCACCCGTTGCCGTGGTTTTTTGACGCGACGCTGAATAGGTTAAGCCTCATTCACACGGCGAAGACCTGTTATCATCATCTACCGAGTGCAGCTGAATACTTGTGTTTTACATGGGTGCAGCCAGCCGTGATTGAGTGGTGTGACTTGCGGACGGCCAAGTATTAGGTCTTGAGTTACAACCCAAGGCTTCTGAATTTTCGGATTCATTGGCATATTGTATAATTAACAATAATAATTGCGCCGAAAACGGCGAAGGAAAAAAAAACTCATCCATTTTGTATCATATAACCATAACGTTAAAAATTACAGCAGATTTTCGAGAAAATCGCAATAATTTGTAAACTACGCGGTTTTAAAAGTTCTTCATGTGGTGCGTTTGTATGAAAAGGTGTTAATGTAGATAGATCATGAGGGAGCGACCAACTGTCAAAGATAAATACACATGTGTATAGGTACCTATATTGAATACGCATAAAATTATAATTATTTATTTAATTTAAAATTACCAATTTACATACGAGTACCTCATTAGGAATTTTTAATACAACAATATTTCTTTAAATTGTTATAGACGGTCTAAAATTGGCTTTTTTCACATAGTTTAGACATCGATTTAGTCCTAGTTTCGTGTATGTCATGTATGTGCACTCATTGAGATCTCTCTGTGTACAGAAATAAAGTAAAATCATTAATTGTATGTCACAAGGCCCAGGCACATAATACAAAAAAAAACTGAGATTAGTTAGAGAGATAGATAAGTTAATTCACCTTCCTTCAACATACTGGTGTAATACTTACACCACTCTCCTAGTGTTAGAGTTTTTATGGGCCTTTGATTTAGCTTCAGATTCCGTTGAAAAATACCTCTCAGGCATGCTGGTGACCTGTTAGTGACCCTGACTGCTATGCCGGAGGTCGTGGGTTCGATTCCCACCCAGGACAAATGTTTGTGTGATGAGCACGATCATTTGTTCTGTGTCTGGGTGTAATTTATCTATAATATGTATGTATTTAAAAGTATATTTAGTATGTTTATCAGCTGTTTGGTACCCATAACACAAGCTCTGAAGCTTAACTTGGGACTAAATGGCGTTGTGAGAAAAGTTGGGGTTTTTTTTTTTTAAATACGACGTAAATGACGGGTCCGAAATCAAGACCCATGCCTTGGCAGTCTGCCGGTCAAAAAGCTGGGTTGGGAAGTAAATTAAAAATATCTCTGATAATCAATTAATTTGCTCACTGATAGGAAGTTCTAAATGTTAAACTAGTTGGTATGATGGCAGGATATGATTGATTACAGCATACATTGTGCTTTACGGCAGGCTTATCGTCTCCTCGGCTTTGTGATAGTGGCAGCATGTTTGGTGACGTGTAGCCGGCGTGATATAGTGCATTCGGAAATAGTGACCTAACAAGCAATTTTCGCAAAACAACTGAAATTATTCGTGACGTGGCGGTTCGTGGATTGAGTGGTAGGTTCTTAACAAATTAGCACACAACACTTTATTTTACTTGAGGTATAATATACTACCTGCTATCGCCCATTATTACTACACTAGCACTAGATTATAATAAAAAAAAATCGGCCATTAAATGCAGGTCGTTTACACACAGACTTTATTTATAAAAGAAGTGTCGAATTGGGTAGATTTTGAGGCAATGTTATGCAATGTATGACAAACTAAAAAATTGATTCGCCATCTATGAATGCTTCATCCTAAGATTAAGTGCTTTTGGCCTCACTAACTATAACGACTGTCAAAGATTTACGGTTTTGCTTATTTTCCGTGGCACGAATAGGTCTTGATAAGTAATTAATGGTCACCCATCCAGGGAACAACCTCAGCAAGAGTAGCTTAGCCTTTTATCATCGACCTGTTTGGCTATTATCATTAAGAAACATGCCCGGTGCCTCAGGCACGAATTAATTCTTTAAATCGACCGTGTACTCATGACATGTGGCACGCTGTGCACATTGGAGTTTGTCATCTATCTAAACATGACAGTGGCGCTCAAACAGTCAACAATAACCACAACAAGAAAAGTGATATTTTCTTAATTTTTTTTCTCGACATGGTTCAGTTTTTGTACTATTTTGATACGAAACCCGACTAAGAACGTTTACTGCCTGGTCACTTTTTTCTTTTGTTGACTTTAGGTTACATTAACTCATCATCGATAACTTAGTGTTGCCGTGATCGTTCGTCATTTGCAAATGGTACCTAAGCTATTTTGAATACTTTACCAAATACAGCTTGCCCTATTTACCCAGAGACGATCAATAATATACTGCCCACCTAAGGCCAAAAAGCACAATAGCAGAAACGCAGGTTTTGACGCAAATTGATAAAAAAACTGCACGTTGCTTTAGAGAAAATGGGATGCAGTTATGCTTGACTAACTTGGCTTCTATGGAAGATATCGTCAGGATTACTTAGATAGAAATGTCACTTTTCTTTTTGCTGAACCGAATGCTATTAATACATACCTACTATTAATTATTTAGATTCTACAACACTGGGCATAACAGACTCAAACCTAGAGATAAATTATTGCAATTTATATTTTATTTGTTGTGCTTATGAATTATGATGTCAAAAAAGTATACTTTAGGTACTCTAAAACTCAATTTCCCAAAAAAATATTCGTAGTTTTTCTTTAATATTACTACCTAAGTAATAAATCGTACCTTGATTTTTTATCAATTGTCACGTTGAAAGGATGGAAGAAGGACAAGGCAGATGTAAGTGGGAACGCTGGGAGAGGACGCCCTAGAAGGACATACATTCACAGATTACAGACCTTATTGGTGAGGTTCTTTAGAAAGGTCAGGTGTAGACTCGCCACCGGCGTTTGTGTATAACAACATGTTAGAATGTAAACGAAGCAGAAGAAGTATGTAAGAATCGTAGCATATGGCGCTCTGTAGTTTCTGCCTACATCCACGGGAAAAAGGCGTCAGTTTATGTATGTATGTAGCACGAATTACGCTAGTTCAGTTTGTAAGGACGCCTTGTGACGTCACGTTAAAACATCCATGTCAATGTAACGCATATTTTATCTCATAGATTTGCACAATACGTCATTAAACTCACTATAAATGGAAATGTAACATGACTCATATTGAATAGTCAAACGAACTTACCTGTAAGTGAAGTTCGACGGTAATTATACGAAGTCTTTGTTTCATTCGAAAATGAGATAGGTTTACTTGTAGTACGGTTCAGTTATGTCCCCTCGCCTTACATATTTCACAGCATAAAACTGAACGCCTGCTCCCGTGTAACGTGCACCTGTCAGTTGTCTGTCAAATATCTTCATTAAGTTCACAGCAATTGATTGGTTTTACAACGTGGGGTCCATGCTCAAAATTGTATTTAAATGGCATGTATTGTTCGGGTCGGGTGGGACTCTTCTCATTTTCGAATGAAACAAAGACTTCGTATAATTACCGTCGAACTTCACTTACAGGTAAGTTCGTTTGACTATTCAATTATACTCGTCTTTGTTTCATTCTCAATGAGATAGGTTTACTTGTAGATGTTTAAAGACAAGTTGTAAAAGCAATCAATAATTAATAAAGAATTAAAAATAACAATGAGTTATTTTAAATCTTTCAAAAGTATCAAAATAAAAAACACAACATCGAATTACAATTTAAATAGAATCATAATCGTCATAACTAAAATAGAAAATGTCTATTCTTAATATGTCCATTTGGAAATTTAGGAAGGAATGGTTAACCCTTCAGTTCACATGGATAACTTATAAAAAACTCGATATTAAAAAACCCCCTTACCGGCTGAAGTTCTTACATAAGTGATGAATGTAATGAATGTTGAAAAAACGCGCTAATAATTATTAAGTTCACTCTCTCTTCCATAGCTCTGGTAGTCCAACGGCTGATACTAGAGCTTACAATTCAGTGTTTTTGTTACAATGTTTTGTAAAGCAGTTAACAAAAAACAGAAAAAACTTGTAATTATCCATCTCCTAATTTATTGTTATTGCATCATCATATCAATTATATTAGCAGATATTTTTTTTTTTTTTTTTTTGTAAAATAAAATAAACTTTGGATATTTGGTTATTACTTACAGTTTCTAACTTATTAATCTTGATAATTATTATGCTTATGGATTTCAATTATGATTACCTGTATCTAATTGGATCACTCTATATTTATAATGGAGATTGTTATCATCCTTTGACCTGTAGCTATCGTGAGTAGACTCAAAAAACCTTCTTGGTAACAAAGTATAAATCACCTTGTTGCATGTAATTATTTAAAATATAGTTAAGTAAACATGAAAAACATCCCAAGTATATCTAGGTTTAAGAGGTCTTATTATGAAGCCTTGAAATAATCTTTACATTTTATCCTCTTATGCGGTCCTATTTTATCAAGGCTAGAGCAGATCAAATATAAACTAAACTTTCATAGGAAAAAACTCCTTCCTGGAGTCTCATTATGATATTTAACAGCATGAGTTATGGTAGGCTTGGTACTGCTACAATTTACAGTTAACATAATGAATTTTCAATTGCTTGTTCATACTCCAAATGACAATATTCTTCAACGGTTGTTTGTAAGAGATCACAAATATTAAGAGTAATAAATCAGCGTATTGTAAACAGCCCATATAACTCTTTAAGTTATTATTTTAAAGTTATTAAGGTGGATAATCAAGAGTATTCTATACTTTTAAAAATAAATAAATCAAAATAAAATCATCTTATTTTGTACAACTAACTTTACGGTCCAATATAGACTACTTTTCGGTATGTTATACCTATGCTTGGCGCTTATTTCAATTTCCTGTGAAGGACATGTAACAATCTAGAATGATAGTGCCAAGAAGATAATTAAAGGGTTAAAATGTCTCAGGGACCTGTATCAACAATCTCTGAAATATCGACAACCATGGTTTGAGTGATCAACAGATGAAGTACAAACAGTACCTCGTGCTTTTGTCTTTAATTATCCTTTTTATAGTTTTGAGTACAAAGAGAGCGGAGAGAGATCATAAAACTTAATTCTTATGATTGAGACCAATGCAAAAAAGAAAGCATGTACTTTGGAACTTTTGTGTTGATCTGGGAAGTACACAAATTAATTGGTGTTTCGCCAAATAAATATGTAATCTTTTGACAATTTGTATTACTTTTTAGTCATTTTGTAATGTTTACTTCTCTTCTAGATTCAAAAAGCTATTAATTAAAATGTAGTCATGTAGAAACCAAAAAACAAAAAACCCTTTGGTTTTCATCCCACCGCTGCCAATTATTTTTAGTAATGGTATATACTAAGATAGGTAGGCTATTGAACTCCTCCCAATCAATTGTATGATATTGTAGTCATATAATCCATTCTCTATCAGATTTCACTATCTGTTGGGTGTCTGGCAAGGCATTACAGACTAAGTAGGCAGCAATTGAATATAAAAAAAAAAAAAATAATTTGAAGCTTAGCTTCATTCTCAGTCCATTGCTTACATGCCTCCATAACCCATAACCTCTTGGAAATTACCTTGTGGAAAAGGCATTTGTAAATAAATAAATATTCCACAACTTTCACACAACGCCACTTAGTTACAAACTAAGCAGAGTTTGCGTTATAGGTACTAAACAGCTGATAAAAATACATATATATTTCTAAATAAATACATATTAGGGATAAATTTATACCCAAACACAGAACAAATGATTGTGCTAATCACAAAAAACATTATCCTGGGTGGGAATCAAACCCACAACCTCTAGCATAGCAGTCAGGGTCACTAACCACTAGACCAACATGCCAGTCAAAAATAAAATAAATGTTCTAACTTTAAAATATTCTTTACTCTGACTGTGTTTTTTGAACTACCATTCAAGGTCTTGTTTAAACATGCAGTATTCATGGTAGTATCTATTCCATAATAATTCATTCTAATTATTAACTTAATAAAAGACAAGATATTCAATAGGTGTCAGCAAGTGGATGTAAAATTTCCGTTCATCTGAATGTGGAATTTGACTATAGCTGACTTGACATGATTTTTCTTTACAAACTTATAAGACTTATTTAGTTTGTTAGTTATGAATCTTGTTTTTCCTTGTTTATCTACAGTTAACTGATTTCTTAGCAGAAATTCTGAATAAACAAACTGATATATTATATCCTCTCTATTTAGCATGTATCTTCCACATTTCTTGTAAATTTTGATCATATATTAACCCAAAAAACATAAAACAATTAATTGTTGCCATTTCCATTGAACAGTAGGTATATAATGTTTTATATGTATAAATATTGACCAGGCAATAAGCCTGTTTAAAAAAAACTGCCTCTATCAGAAAGTCATTTTTCTGTTTAGTATCGCTTATTGTGCGGTAGACTTTTCATTTCAAATGTTTTTGTTTTAACAAAAGTCTTCAACTTCTTTAATTTAGAAATTAATGAAAAGTTTCCAATGGGCTTTTTACCAATAAAAGCTTTAGTAGTCTGACCAATTTCTATTGATCAGAAAGTATTTATAAATTACAGATATTATCTGAAAAGATTCTTCTTTGGAGAGTTTTTCTTTCAATGAAGAGTAACTTTGGTGTGGTTTAGTATGAAATAAAGTTGTATAGTTACAATCTTATTAAAAATAATAACCACAAATAGTAGTGATGATTAGTTTTCAATCACATAAATTAATTTTTAAAATACCCACCTGTGGGTATATTTTGCAGCGCAGATGAATCCTCCGGTCTTCTCATGTTCTCTCTACCACTGGTGTCTCAGACGAGGCCTCCCCCCCCCCCCCTTTTTTTTGTTCATTTTTGGAGTGAGGTTGGCTCCACCAGTTAAAAACTGCTTTATTGGGAAGTATTGGGTCTTCACCAAACAAGTATGTTTCTGACTCAGAATGAGGAAGAAAACGCTTGATGTCTTTATGACTGTTACTAGCAGGGAAAATAAGTCCCTCTGTATGTATACATATATATCATACCTTAAAGTATCACTCAACTTTGTAACATTTTATGCTCCGGAGTATCTAGACACATTTGAAAGTCTGACTCAATACAAGGCAGGGTGATGACGCCCTGATATTGTCTTTATCTTCTCTATGCTTATTAAATAACATAATATTTTGTTTAGCTTTTTAGTAAGTATTAGATAGGTACCTACCTGGGTTATCTATTTTGGTTAATCTTTTCCTGATTTCTCCAGTTGAGAATCCACAGCTAGCATTTTGTGAATCTGATCATCTTATGTCTTTCCAGAGGTACCTGTTCTTCAATCATTCCATTTACTAACTAGAATCTGCATAATACAACTTTAGTTTGAAGATTTTCTATGAACTCCGGAGAACATTTTTTGTTTTTTCCATTCATTTCAGATGAATTGTTCTAATGAATTTATTACAGTGTCTGGAGAAAACAGTCCATGCTGTAAAGGCAACAAACATTGTGCCATATAACCATGTAAGTTCCCACAGAACTTCCCTTGAAGGTTATAAGAAAAAAGTCAACCACGTGTGTCCCTAAAGAACACCCCACAGATTGCTTAAATCACAACATAGCCATTGTAACCACGTGCGCTCCCGCAGAACGCCCCACAGGTTTTAGGCAAGTTGCTCACTGTATAGCCATTTTTCATCACAAATGCGTTTCCAAACACTCCACAGGTTGGGCTATTCACTGCCAATACTGCCATTGTTGACCACGTACGTTCCCGCAGAACGTCCCACAGGTCAGGCATGCACTTGTAGGTTGCAAGCACACTAGCACGTGCATAACGCAAAAAAAACACAAAGCGCACCCTATGTTTTCATATTCACTAGCGATATTACGCACACAGGGTCTTGATTTGCTATAGTCAGGCAAGTTCTTGAATCAGTTTACTGATAAAACAGTTACAGAAAACAGCTTAAAAGCGGCCATTTTTGACATCTTCTTACCTTCTTCGTGACTTGAATCAAGTTCTAGCAAGTAGCATTTATACGACTGAGAGATCTCTCAGTCGTTTTTATATTCTAATTTTGTCTAGTGAATTCCTTTTTCCCATTTTTATGCTTTTTGGAACAGTATTTTCACAACACAACACAAAATATTAAAACATAAAGGAAAAAGATGACGCCATTAGGTGACATAAAAAACCAATGAAGATATTTGACAGACAACTGACAGGTGCACGTTACACGGGAGCAGGCGTTCAGTTTTATGCTGTGAAATATGTAAGGCGAGGGGACATAACTGAACCGTACTACAAGTAAACCTATCTCATTGAGAATGAAACAAAGACGAGTATAATTAAAATTAGTAGGTAATAAAATCTTATGTTTATTAGTATCCCTTGGCGCAGTAAAGTCTGTTAAACGTTTACATCATGACCAGCATGCGTAGCATGAACACATTGAACACCGAAGAAACGGCCTTTGTCTACAGACGAATCGGCAAAGTGACAGATTATATAGACATGAAACTCAATCTGTCAAATTTCTTTCAATACGTAGCCTGCGTAGCATGAACACTTAATTTCTTTTCTTCCGAGACACGACAAAGACCGTTTCTTCGGTGATCATGCTACGCGTGCAGAGATCGGATAAGGTAGAGCATTTCCCTAAACTTCTAGGAAGTAAGGCTCTATAAACGGAATGCATTTTCTATAGAGCCATAGTTCCTCTGTACGAACTGCATTTTGACTGTTAATTAGCCATAATGCTGATGTCTTATAATTCTACATTATGACTAATCTAATGATATCCATCTAATAATATGAAATCTATGTTTGGCTTCATGGAACCGTTACGTCATACTAGCTGTTAGGTTTTTGTACTTGGGAAACCCAAACATCTCTAATAATATTTAGTCACCAATAAAAAAATATTTTATTCTAGACCTGCAGCTAGTCTCTTCTGTAAAAACCAATCCAGCGAAAGGTACAGTAAGCTTGAAGTATTCTGTCTAGGTATTCCTAGCATTAGTACACACATCAAAAGTGTCTAGGGATCAACATATATTTTTGCAATAACTTTTCTCCTGATTGATATTAATTAAAATTTTCTTTAAGGATTCATCAAATAAAGTGTTTTCGTTTGTCACAGTAACGATAAACCAAGTCACCTTTGCATTAATAAAGAAATTTGCCATTTTCCTAATAAAGGGATTTTTGACATTTGAACCACTAACATTAAAGTTCGAAAAAAAGACTGAAATAACAGTTTTCTTTAAAATTTTATTGGGTAACTTAAACAATTAATAATCCGTGTTTCTACCGCGAACACTAACAACACAAGAACATCGGTTCGGCATACTCAAAATGAGTTCATCCAAATCACGCTGTGGAATGGCCGCCCATGTTCGTTGCAACAACAAAAAAAGGTCTTCTTACGACTGGATACCCTCCATATTCGGCAGAGCTCTTCTCTGTAGCATATCCCATGCATGCTCAATCGGGTTCAAGTCTGGCGACTGAGCAGGCCAGGGCAGGACATTGATGTTAGCTGCGGCGAGAGTCTGTCTTACAACTCTTGCGGTGTGCGGTCGTGCATTATCATGCATTAACTGAAATAAGGGACCGATTTGCACTTGTAGAGGAACGATGACGTCTGATACAATCGTCTCAGCATAAATTTGAGCGTTGAGGTTGCCTCTGATCCAAATCAACTCAGTTCTTCCGCCGATCCAAATACCCGCCCATACCATGATGGTTCCACCACTATAAGGATGGACTTCCTGGCAGGATTTTAATCGCTGTTGGCGTCCAGGGGTTCTCCAGTGTCGTATACGTCTTGTATCCGGTCTCATACCAAAACGAGACTCATCAGAAAAGCACACGAAACGCCATTGTTCTTCTGCCCAATTTCTGTTTTCAAGAGCCCATTGATATCGAATCCTACGATTGTGCATTGCTATAGGTGGTACCCGTAGCGGTCTTCGGGAATGAAGGTTCACTTCATGCAAGCGGTTTCTGACTGTTTGGTCGCTAATTAAGTTCCCTGAAGAGTGATGAAGCCTCACGGCTAACATCATGGCGGTTATTGTTGGAGCTCTTCGAGTTAAGATTTGAATGTATCGGTCTTGTCTCCGTGTGGTGCAGCGATACCGTCCTCCATGGCGCTCAGCCACGGTACCAGTGCTTCGGTAACGTGTCCAAAGTCGACTGATAACACTCTGACTTGTATTCAGAGCTAAAGCCACAGTACGTTGCCGGGAACCAGCTTCTATCATTCCCACGGCTCTGAGCATTTCTTCCCTGCTTAAATGACGTCGCCGCTCCATAATAACGTTGGTTTTAATCAGTAGTAGGGAAACAGTAGCACTAATAATGTCTTCAATGCGTTGTATGTTTTTATAGGGAAAATATTGACAGCTGATTTTCATCTTTTACTCGAATTTGATTCACAGTTCCTGATTCAAATTATGAAATGCACCAAAAAGGATCCATATAAATTTATAAAATCATAAATTTATTACAAAGCCACATCTCAATCTCAAGAAATCCGCATAAAAATGCTTGATCCCTAGACACTTTTGATGTGTGTACCTATGGGATGACAGCTCACTTCGCATTCACGCCACCTGCATATTCACTCGGTAATATTTACAGACGATTTCAGACACTAATCTGCATGGTTCTTACATGATCTGACCAAGATAATGTCAGGATTTCAAAAGAGACTATGACCTCTGGTTTTCTGGTGTTTCTTCTCAGAGTAGTCAGATAGTGAAACACCGACCTCACCTTCTAGTTAGTTAGAAAATGATATGTAAAACTGTTTGTATGAACTTATTTACAGTCATAAATATGATTTATGATTTTATTTATTATTTAACACTGCTGGTAGCCTTTATATCTAATCTTTATTTTCAAGCAATGAAAGGAAGCTCAGAAATGGATATGTTTGGTGGAGATCTGTGAGAAATCTTTCGGCTAATACAAACAAATAAATAATAATAAGCTTCATCTCTTATACACAATGCCCTGGTTTCCTCACTTATGTTAGTGATGTCTAAGATTAGTACATATGAGTTGACAGTGCTAGTTACTCCAGTTTTTTTCCACTACTTCGTGCAAGAACACTAGAATATTTGCAAATACTTTATCTTGAAAGCGCGAGGGAACCGTAAATAAAGTTTCCACCCACACACAATTTTGCTCTGACGTAACATAAGTATTAGAAGGTCATCCTCTTTTACCGTTGGGGGCTAATAATACAACCTTCCGTCATAATGGGGTCTTTTTATGCCTACATATTCCTATGTGCATGTTAAATGCACAATCTGAAGCTTTTAAATCAAAATCCTTTAAAAATTATGTTAAAATTGAGCACGTCAAAAGACAGTCCCCTTGCCGCCCGCCCTTTACCTAAGTAGGTCTTAATGGTAAAAAGAAGTGACGCAAAAAACTCGTTTGCGACACATGTCTTAGTTGGGTGAAAATGTTTGTTAGAAACATGAAATATGGATACCTAAAAAGATTTTGTAGTAGTAGGGATAACAGGAAATTCTCGTAAATTCATGCGGCATGTGCAGGCGATAAGATCATTGTAAAGTCGAGATGTTTTCGACACAACAGGACCTTATAACTAAGCTTCTAACTGTAGGTTCGTCCATCACAGCGTTCGTTTGTATTACTATTATTGCCACATTAACAGCAAATAAAAATTAAAGGGAGACTTCAGGAGACTCCTTTAATACAAGAAACGTGTCTATTCGTGGGCGAGTCGGGATAGTTAATTAGCGCAATCGAAGTAGAATATAAAAAGGGTTTTACTGACTGAGAAAAAAATAGTATCAAGCGGCTTTGCTTGTAGTTTATATTTATATTTTAAAAATTTCTACATTCGGAGATAAGTTTAGGGGGGTGTGATGGATCGAAGACTGAGTTGCTGAGAAGAGGGAGACGCAAGCACCAGCTAATCACACTTTTATCTTCGCAAGTTTCATGATTTTTTGTCAAAATAAAATATATGCGTCCATTTTGTGGAAGTCCTTTTATTGCAGTAATTATGACAGTGCTGTACACAGTGTTGCAAGCGTTAAAAATATATAAATGATACCACAGTACAAAATCTACAACATCCTCCCACCGCCCAACAAAGGAATATTGACATATCAATAGATATAGGTATTAGTCATTCAATTTTACATTACAATACACATAAAAAACATTTCCATTTAATAAAATTCAATAATTATTAAAATTCACGTACCTACCAAGTCATGTATAGATTCAAATTGTGTAAAAAAAATACAATGTCACATAAAATATTATGTCAAAAATAATTGGATTCATAATTCAAATTGTGTAAAAAATACAAAGTCACATAAAATATTATGTCAAACAATTACATTCACTCATAGGTACACATTCAACAATAAATTAAATGGTCATTAAAATTACAATAAGGTACTGCAATACTATGTGGACGCGTAACATAATATGCGGAATACAGCAACAACAGAATCGGGGCCGACAAATTTATTTAATAGTCTAAAAATCGTTTTGGCACTTTAATCTCTCTTCCGTGTCTAGTGACCACGGAGGGCTGTTGAGTCAAGTTGTCCAAGTCCGAGTTCGACGCCTCACCAGAGTTCAAATCCTCATTTTGTAAACAAGTCTCAGGCTTACCTGTGTTACTGCCTGTTCTACGCCACTCATCGGAAACAGTTGATAGTTCCAGGGGATAAAGCTTTTGGCAAGCTCGTATCCATTCACCATTCGCAGTCTGTACTCTTACGGCTCTGCTGTGTCCATCAGCACCTGTCAACAATTCTTTTACTATTCCTAAAGGCCAATATAATCTCTTGGAATCTGTCTCAATTAGAACAATGTCATTAACTTTAGGAAAATTTGGTATACACCTGTTTCTACTGCAAAGTAAAGCTAAGTATTCGTTTCTAAAACGTTGTCTAAAATCGGCTCGTAATTTATCTAAATATTGATAACGAATATTAATATTATTAGAATCTATTTGATCCAAATCAGGTGTATCTGTAGAATGTAGAGGATGCAAAAACATCATGGGAGTGAGCGGTTTTAATGAGTAGTCGTCTGTTGCTACATATGTCAATGGACGGCTATTTATGACTGCTTCACATTCACAAAGTAAAGTCGACAACTCAATCCATGTTACAGTCTGTTTACCCAAAATTCTCCGTAACATATCTTTTACTATCCTGACAAGACGCTCCCACCATCCTCCCCACCAAGGTGCTCTGGGTGGTAAGAACCGCCATTTGATTGGCGGTGGAACGATCGCTGTCGCAGCCTCGATTTCACACCAATTTATTTCTTTCAATAAATTAGCTGAACCCTGAAAATTACTACCACAATCAGTGTAAATGACATTCATACAACCTCTTCGTGCTATAAAACGACGTAGAGCCATCAAAAAGCTGTTAGTAGACAAGGAATCTACCAATTCCAAATGTACTGCTCTGTAAGTAGCGCATGTAAATAGCACTATCCAGCACTTTTCTTGATTACGAAGATATAATGGTCCAGCAAGATCTATTCCCGTCACCTGGAAGACTGCGGATGCTTCAACTCTGTCCGCAGGCAACGGCGCTTCAGGAACTTCATAGTGTTTGCATTTGTCCCTTTTACATACTACGCATCGCGCCACGATCTTCTTGGCGAGACGTCTTATGTTCAAAATCCAGAAACAATTTCTGAGATTTGACAACAAGAGCTGTGTCCCTGCATGATTCAGTTTTTCGTGTCGCTGTCGTACTAGCCGTTGTATTATTTCATTTCTGCCAGGCAACAGTACTGGATTCACGAATTTCTTATCTTCATGACTCAACTCCAATCTTGTCTTTACTCTGATTACTCCTTCCTCATCCATAATTGTGTTTAGATTCTTCGGTAAACCTTTTTGAGTAAATTCTTCTTTCTGTAACAATCTTATCAACGAATTTTCTGCATTTATATATTCGTCATTTGTTATATCCGATCCATGTACATTAAATTTATTTCTTATTTTACAACTCATGCGTAAAATCCATGCCACAAGTCTGACTATACGGTTATACTTAGAAAAATACATTAACTTCCGACTAAATGGAACAGTCGTGACATCGGTACAAACTACAGCATTCATACTAATTTCAGCACGCACCAACTCTTCACAGGCGTCATTCAGGTTGCCTACCGATGATTTAGGCCAATCTTCGATACTGTTTTTAAGCCAAGTAGGTCCTTCCCACCACCGACTTTCTAATAATCTTTGTGCATTGCATCCTCGCGACGGCAAGTCAGCCGGGTTGTGTTCGCCTGGTAAATGGTGCCAATCATTGCGATTTGTAGTTGTGCATATTTCTTTGACTCTGTTGGATACAAATAATTTCCATTGTGTTTGTCTTTTTATCCATGCATACACTACTGCTGAATCAGTCCAAAAATAGATTTTGTATTTCTTACATTGAGCCAATATTCCAGACTCCATAACTTCTTTATATAACCGAGATGCGATAAGAGCGCCCATAAGTTCTAATCTAGGTAATGACATTTTCTTGTTAGCTGGAGCCACTCTACTCTTTGCTAAAATGAGTTGTACATGTACATTTTTATCTTTTCGTGTTCTTAAGAACACACAGCCAGCATAGGATGTTTGGCATGCATCACCAAATATGTGTAGACTGATCTCACATTCTTCTATAGGTGCAACTGATACACGTCTTGGAATACGACACTGATTGATTAAATGAGCTGTTTTCAACCAATTTTTAAATTCCTGTGCCAAATTGGAAGGTATTTCTTCATCCCAGTCAAGGTTTAGTTCCCAGATTTTTTGCATAATAAGCTTGGGTATTAAAGTTGTTGGACAAACTAATCCCAGTGGATCAAACACATGTTGAGCCACAGAGATCACATACCTCTTTGTTATATGTTCTGATGAAGATACATTTATGCTCACATTACATCGTAAGTCATCTTGCAAAGTATTCCATGTCATTCCCAATACTGAAATTGAAACTGTGTCGTCTATTCTATGAGGAGCTGTTACCCATCCACGCAGATCAAACATACCACTTTTCATTATGGTTCCAGATTCTGTAATAAAGGTATTTAGTTCCTCAATACTATCAAAACTCGTTACACAGTTGTCAACATAGAATGACTCTTTTAATTTAGTTGCTGTCTTCTCGTAGCCCTCTGTGCACAGATCCAAATAATAATTCAAAGTTGCACTTAACAAAAATGGACTACAAGTGATTCCAAAAACAACTCTCTTATGTCTGTATGTCACTATTTTATCACATGTCTCTATATTTTCCCACCAAAGGAACTTAAGATAGTCTCTGTCTTGTTCTATAACACATATTTGTAAAAACGCTTGTTTTATATCAGAGACCACTCCATAAGCACCCTTTCTAAATTGTATTAATAATTTTGGTAACAATTCAATCATATTAACACCTTTATCCAAGCAACTGTTCAGTGACCACCCGTTTCGGTCCTTGGTGGACGCGTCGTACACAGGGCGCACTCGAGTTGAAGTACTATGTGGCTTTATGACACCGTGATGAGGTAAGTAGTGACCCTTTTCCATATTATCATCTGTAACCTTCTCAATAATATCATCCTTCTCCCAAGTTTGTAGGACATGATTGTAAGTATTTAGGTTACCTGTCAACTTCAATTTCTTTGTAGTCGACTCCAGCCTCTTAGATGCTACTTCATAATTAGTGCTGAGCTTCGGACACCCTTCCTTCCACAGCAGTGACACGTTGTAACGGTTTTCTGCATTCACTGAAATGTTGTTGTTAAAATTTTTAAGAACCTCAGTTTCAGCAACATTTTTGCACTGCTTTTCGTAGGGGTCTTGAATACCTAATAACTCCACACTCCACAAATCAGAAAGATTTGTTTTCGAAAAGCATGAAACACTATTAGTGTTGACTGAATTTAAATTATGTATTGGGCCTTGTAATGTCCATCCTAAATTGGTTTTGACAGCCATCAGGTTGTCATCTAAATGTACCAATTCATTAGTAACTATGGACCCAAGATGATCAGACCCAATCAAGAGACCAATTTCAGTGTCTGCAAATTGAAAATCACTGATCTTAATGTTTAAGTCTCGCAATTTTTTAGACAATGCCACATTCTTAACTTTTGGTAGGTGCCCACATAAATCAGCCTGTTGTAATGCATTGATCTCAGCATGAAATGAGTTGTCTAAACTACTCACCTTTAATTCAAAGCACTTATATACCTCTGCTGGTTGTTCTACACCTCCAAATAACATATGACCTATCTTCTCTGTGCCAGTCTGCTGCAGCCCCAATTTCTTGACTACTGCAGCTTTCACATACGACCTTTGTGATCCGCTGTCCAATAATGCTCTCACCTTCTCATATTTACCATTATAGGCGACATTCACAATCAGCGTCTGTAATAAAGTCGTAGTGTTATTTCTGGCACTTAAAAGTACATTCTCAGATGTTCTATTATCACTGCTCTTATTATGTACATCAGGACACAAAATAACAAAATGACGCCTTCCACATGCTATACATTTGACAAAGTTTTTACATTTATTAGCCATATGTCCCTTTCTTAGACATATGTAGCAACAGCCTTTCTTCTTAATTGCCTCCTTTTTATCATCTAAAGACATCTTACTTGCTTTACTACATTCAAAGGTATTATGGCCACTTTTATCACAAAAACAACAATTACTTTTAGAATTTGAAAACTCCTTACCAGGTTTTGTGTTGGACACCAGTGCTGCTGCTGTAGGTAGACTTGTTTCACTGTTAAAAGAGGATTTAGAACCCACACAAGCATCAAACTCAGACCTAGCCAACTTTACACGCTCCTCCGTGTCCACTTCACACTTTAAAAAATTTAATAATTTGGTAAGTTGATTCGAAGACTTATTATCAACATTAATCCTATTCCAGGCAATTAAAATAGCTTCAGGTATGGCTGATTCAACTAAAGGATACAAAATTGTTTCATATTTTTGCTTTACAATGCCTAAAGTTTCTAAAGATAACAAATAAGTTGACAATTTATCATATAAATTCCTAATAGATTCTTGATTTTTATTATGATTGAGAACTAAAGTTAATAACTGTCTAACATAAACCTGAATTAATAAATCTTCACAGCCAAACCTTGCCTTCAGTTGATCAATGGCTTTGTAGTAGTTGTCTGCTGATGGGGGAAAACTTTCCACCAACGCTCGTGCATTGCTGCCCTCCTTCATTGACTGGATCAAATATTGAAATTTATCTTCATTGTTCATATTGGTGTCCATGTGTATCTTTTTAAACTGACCCCAGAAACCTAACCAATTCTTTAGGTCATCATCAAATTTCTTGAATTCAATTTTAGGTAGTTTGTAATTCTTAGCTGATTTCACCTCTTGGGATGTTACATCAGTGGTGGTTTTCTTGAAACTTGAACAG
This sequence comes from Euplexia lucipara, assembly GCA_921972225.1. Classification (NCBI taxonomy): domain Eukaryota; kingdom Metazoa; phylum Arthropoda; class Insecta; order Lepidoptera; family Noctuidae; genus Euplexia; species Euplexia lucipara. Next base: position 16,239,886 of record OV179161.1, on the reverse strand, counting down.
ATTTCTTTAATGGTACACCATTTGTGAACAAATTCTTCAGCTTTGTCAACTTCTTCTGTGTAGCTTTCTTCATTAAAATCTTCTAAGCTTAACATTCTTTCTCGAATCTGAGTGTCTAATTTATTTAATTGTTGAATTTTTCCTTCCAAATAGGTTATTTCTATTGTTGCTTGCGAAAAATCTCGTGCTTTAATATGTGATTCTACCGCTGTTGCGCTCCTGTTAAAAAGTCTTCGGAGTTGATCCCGCTCCCGGATTTCTTTTAGTGCTTGTGCAGCCATCGTGATGTGGTGTGATCACGCTACACGTGGGGTGGACAAGCCGGGTCGGTCGGACTTCTGTGCAAGTTCTTGATATTTCCCACGGTCGCCACTTTGTGATGGATCGAAGACTGAGTTGCTGAGAAGAGGGAGACGCAAGCACCAGCTAATCACACTTTTATCTTCGCAAGTTTCATGATTTTTTGTCAAAATAAAATATATGCGTCCATTTTGTGGAAGTCCTTTTATTGCAGTAATTATGACAGTGCTGTACACAGTGTTGCAAGCGTTAAAAATATATAAATGATACCACAGTACAAAATCTACAACAGGGGGCCCAACGATCTTTGACGAAAATATACTACTATAAAACAAATTCTGTGTTAAATCCCGCTACTTCGCTAGTTTTTAGATGACGAAACCACGCAATGGGACGGGCACAATCGATTTACCATCCAAAGTATTACGTTGTAGCTGGCTAGAATAGCATAGTGTAATGTGTTTAGTTACTATATGTTATAATTAATTTATTCTAATCTGATTAAGTGGGTAATTTTGCCGCACTGTGAGCTCGATCCACCTATAACGCGTATATTTATTTATTTTCCACCCCTCATAGATGGTGTAGCGACATCTATCGCGCCACATACGAACTAACGACTGACATCCTACATCGCGATGTTAAAGTTATCCGCGCGATTGAACGCATACAAGATCCCGACAACAATCGACGGGCAGTAGTAGCCCACCAGACACAACATCCGTCTGGTCGGCAGATCCTTCCTTTTCTATGGGGGTAAAGGGACTTTATACCCTGATCCTCATACCTGTAAAATGGCGACGCTGTATAGCTAGCATGTTTGCTGACGAATGAAAGACAATAAATAAATTAATTCGATTTAATCCCTACAGGGAGGGTGCTGTGCCCTAGAGAGTCCATAATTAACTCATTTATAAACTTACCACCTAAGAAAACATATGAAAAGCATTAAAGATATTGAGTATTGAGTTAAATGCAATGTGAAAGTTAGTGGATACGTTTTTATCTTATCTTATAATAAGATACTTTTCATCCCAGCAATTGTTTCCTTGAGATGATAGTTAAACTTGAATGGTTATTAAGACAAAACTTTAATTCTAAACTAAATCAATAGATGGCGCTGCCTTGTATGTTTGCATGTTTTTTACTTGATGAAGCACAAGTCCTTGAATGGATTTAGATAAAATGTCATCTTGAGAAAGTTACTTTTTACGCGGGCAGCAACTAGTTACCTGGCAACGAAGCAGGTCTTATTTTGTTTGTAGAAATGATACGAAATCATGATCTATCTGCCTTTATATTCGAATACAGGGTAACTTTTTCGCAGTGCGCAAATTTTCATATTAAAAAAATAAATAAAATGAAATTTTTCTTTGTAGACATTGGTTGTATGTACAGACGCCAGCACATCAAGTTACCCTAACGTGTCAAATTTCCCCAATTGAATATGAACCTCTTTCTGTTTGATATAAAGTTGAAAAACGGTCAAAGAAATTTGACACATTGGGGTAACTTGACGTGCTGGCGACTGTACATGGGTGTTACAAATAAATATAATATAGCAGTCCATCTACGTCTTGCGTTGAAGCGTACAAATATAAATCCATGCACAATAGTCAATTATATCAGTTTATATACTTGTGCAAATTAAATATACTAGCAAAAGAGATGTCAAAGTCGGAATAATCATTATGATTTATGAGTAATTTATCCTGTGAAAATTTTTGCACTGCATAAAAGTTATCCTGTATACAGTATTTTTTATACACCAGCCAAATTTTCACAGGATGACTCATAAATATGAACAACTTTCACTACGGGACCAAGTCGGTTATCTCGAAAAAAATATTTACTGTTGCATACAAAAGTTCAATAGGTATTCGACCGAAATGTATGCAACAGCTGATTCTTTCTTCGAGATTTCCGAGATGGTTCCTTAGTGAAATGTATTCATATTCATGTTTAGAACACCCCGTGAAAATTTGGCTGGTGATAAAAATAATACCCTGTATATTTGCCGTTAGCGCAGCATTGTATTCTTCTTCCATACAGCTCTACTTGTCCTCATCTCAATAGTCACCTTTCTAGCCATATCATCTTTCACACAATCCATCCATAATTTTATCTATCTACATTCATACTCAAATAAACTCAAAAAATGTGTTTCTGTTAACTTGTTTCAGGCGGTTCTTCTGTACCAATGTCTTCAGAACCTAGACGCACACTCCATCGAAGGTCTGACAGACTTCATCAACGAGCTGAAGAACTCCATCGATGCAGAACCCGTCAGGAAGGGAGTGAAGGCACAAAAGGTAATACGTCATTCTTACGTAATAGGCATTCTTATATGCCTAGCCAGTGCCCTACTACATTGGTGTCGGTTTCCAGTCTTACGATATGCAGCTGTAAAGGTGTAGTGAATAGTATTCCTCAACCGACTTACAATGACTGTACTATAAAATACTGGTATTCAGCTAGACTGAAAGCAAGGAAACTTTTAGGCAAGCATGCTTCATCGTCGACCACACTATCGCTTACCATCAGGTGAGATAGTGGTCAAACGCGTGCCTATCAATAATAAAAAAAAAACGGATTCTATCATAGTTAGGAAAAAGCTAGGCAGATTACAAGAAAATAATGCCCAACAAATCAATGTTGTTTTAAATGAAACGATTTTGTAGGTTATCACAGCCAATCTTTATGTAACTTTATCTAATACTAAAATTTGGTTAAATAATGATGGTACTTATTTTCTTCAACAATATCCAGACAACCATACAGTTTAAAATGATCTAAACAACTATGAAAATCAAGTATTAAGTCAGAGACACAAAGAATGTTTCAGAATGAGGACAACTGTCATTCTAACAAGAACTTTATCCGATTGAGATTAAGTGTAATTTTCCTTGCTGTATTTAGCTGTATTTTGTTTGTTTGTATGTAGCTTTTATTGAATATCTATCTTACAATGTTCACAGTGGAGCACAGTAACGATCTGCCTACCACAATCCACGCTTCGGCTGGTCACAACCGGCGTGGTGCAGGAGCTGAAGGGCCAAAACCGGCGGATACCAGCGCTGGCCATTGCCTCCGCAGTGGGCCAGCGCGCCAACGAGCTGGTGCCATGCTCCCGCGATGAGGAGACCAGACCGCTCATGTACAGCGAGGCTGAGAGGAAAGAGACCTTTAAGCGGTGGCCGCACATGGATTATAAGTAAGTGCTGAAACATTTTTTGGTATGCACCATTGTCCAAGTTCTATAAGCTCTGAATCCTGGATTACGCCTTTCGCACTTTACCGATTGAAAAGGAGCACACTAGTACGCATTATACCGATCTACCACGATCGATCGATCGCGTTTTGTGTCAGTCCACCGTTGGAGCTCGTTCGCCGCGTCGATGCGAAAGGATGCGGACGTCGTTCCATACTTTGCTCTGTCTTTGTATGGACAAACCGTCGAACACCATCGATCAATGTGTCCCAATCCTTACTAAGCCAACTCTGTCTGTCTCTTTTTGTTGAAGTGAAAACAGATATAGTGATACGGAGCTCTAATGTAAAAGTGTAAGATACGAAATTCCATAAAAATATTAATTTATTATTATACTTTAAGCGCAGAAATATGCACAGTATGACCTGAATGCCCGAGGCTTATCCTATCAGTCTACTTTTGGGTGATGCAATGACAAACGGTGGTAGTTTCCAAAAACAACTACATTAGACTACTTATTATCTTTCTCCGCCATCTGTTCACTCTTCTTCTTTTTATGTGGTTATCCTAATGTCAGAATTTATGCCGCGAAGGGGCCTCTGACTTGGCTTCTCATGCCGTTGAGAAATATCTCAGGCACGCCGTTAGATCACGATATTTTCCTTCACACTCAAAATCAAAATCAAAAGTCATTTATTCAAATTAGGCTGAGAATCGAGCACTTTTTGAACGTCAAAAATTACTTAAGACACTCCCCCAAAACGCTCGCCCTTCGCCACTTCCTAGTGTTTTTGCTGGGAAGAAGTGGCGGAACAAACTCCACAGCAACACGTCTGTCTGATATGTTAGAAGAACAGTTTAAACAGCATTGGTCATTAATAAACTTAATAATTTAAATGAAATAATACACTCTTTATAACAAGTGATCATTACCTATACTATACGCACATGAATTCGAAAAGTCACATCAGGTCTGAACAGACTTGAAAGTTTTCTGATTAAACCACACTCATTTTTAAACTACGCGACGGAATTTAATGCGGTTGTCATCAATGATTCAAGAGTAAAGTTAATATCTGCATGGGTCGCTAATATAAATAATAATAGTAATAATATTCCACAACTTTCACACAACGCCATTTAGTCCCAAGTTAAGCTTGAGAGCTTGTGTTATGGGTACTAAATAGCTGATAAACATACTTAAATATTTCTAAATACATACATATTATAGATAAATTACACCCAGACACAGAACAAATGATCATGCTCATCACACAAACATTTGTCCTGGGTGGGAATCGAACCCACGACCTCCGGCATAGCAGTCAGGGTCACTAACTACTAGATAAATAAAATTACTAACCTCTTTCTCTCCCGACAGATGGGCGCTCCCCGCTCGGATGGCTCAAGCCGGCTTCTACCACCAGCCCTCACCGAGCGGCGACGACCGAGCCATGTGCTTCACTTGCCTCGTGTGTCTGGTCTGCTGGGAGAAGTCTGACGAGCCCTGGGTGGAGCACGAGAGGCACTCGCCCAACTGCCCCTTCGTAAGGGGGGAATACACGCACAATGTACCCATCTCGGTGAGTTGAATATTATATTATGTAAATGTTATAAGATATTATTGAAGAAAAACATTATGTGGAAACCTAGACTTCATAAGTCTAGAGCAAGCGTGGTGATCAATGCTCGTGCCTTCTCTGTGTGAGAAGAGGCTTTTGCTCTGCAGTGGGTGGGACAGTTACAGGTCGTTCCGGCCAGGCCGACCGCTTCCTGGATTGACACATAAGATACTTATTATATAGATTATTCCCTTACCTTTCGTTTACCTGCAGATATTGGTAGTTAGGTTTACAATGGCTACAGTATTTGCTTAGTTCGTTGGCACCTGTACGATCCGGACAAAGCGTTTCGCCTCGTCGTTTACACCGCGTACATCTTAAGACTGGAACAACTTGCCTGCTGCGGTCTTCCCGTCTGATTATAATTTAGGTGTATTCAAAGCAAGAGTAAATTGGCTTTTAATAAAACAGTGCGCTGCACCATCATTGATTTCATTACTGCTTACCATTAGATGGGATTGCAGTCAAGCACTACCTAGTTTTTTTTTTTTTGCCTTGTTTATTAAAAACTAAAACTTAGTCAACTAGCTGATTCACATGGAAAAACCCAATGACATCGAACCCAGAGCGTCACTCGCAGCATTAACACTTTGAACCACTAGGCAAATGAGGCAGTCAATTATCTTAGTACCTACTGACAGTGTATTGAAATTTAAAATATTGTATGAGGTATTCATTGTAACTTGTGACATTGTAATGGTATCAACCTCATGTTATTCAATTGTATTATAAGCGGAATGTTTTCGTAAGAAGTGCACTTAGTTTTAATAGACTTCCTAGGTACCTTAATGTCGACTTATTTTGCACTCGTTTTTCGACCTTTATTGCGGCTTTTCGCACAGTCTTTTTTTCTTAATACCTAGTCGACTTATCGACCATTAACAAATTATTATGTTTACCTATTCGCACTATCTTTTTTATCGACTTTTTTAACTATATGTGGAGGCTTGTTATTATCTATTTTAAGCTTTATTTCACTTGATTGTTAGTATGTAAGCCTTCCTTATAATAAAATTAAAAAATAATATCTTATCATGCCTAACTTGATGCAACACAGTTGACTACACATTCAATTGGCAACTGGAAATTTATGACTAGGTACGGTGTTGAGCATTCAACATTTGAATTTGAAGTTGACAAATTGCTACATTTATGTAATAACGATCTGCCACATACTATGTGTGGTAAACAACTCCAGTAGCCAGTGAGCGTCACTTCTAAGCCGCAGTTACTAGTAAAACGGGGATATAAAAAAGGCTTAATTATTACATTTTATTATTTAGTATCGTAATAAATAATAAACTGTTACGTGTGTGGGCCTCAGCTCAGCAAAATGTCGCATAGATACAAGGGTGTAAACTATCTGACGGCGATTTTCAGCTACAACGCACTGTCTATTCGGTAATTCGTTAACTATTTTTCATAGGTGACAAGAGTGGTCCCCCCATTTTAATTTATTCTAATCCAGAACGAAGCTTTTTGTGGCAACTAGAGTACTATAATAAAATAAAGAGCCCTCGGCGCTGAGCTGACTACCTTCCAAGACAATTGTTAAATACAAACCCTATTGCTGAATGTTCCCACAGAACAGATTGCAAGAATACTGTTAAATAAAATAAAAATTTAAGCCTTGTCCCACTGCAGGTCAATGCCTCCCTTCCGTCTTTCTACTTTAGCTAATGTAACTTCAACTAATCCGATTGTGGGTTTGTCTTTTAGGAAGGAGTCCAGCTCATCCCGCGTTATTACATAAGTGCAACGATTTAATTTTGGTGAAAATCTCCATGAAATACATAGTACTAAAGGATAGGTGTAGCAAAAAAGGCTAAAACCCACGGAAATAGGTTCTAGTTTCCACAAGGTGTTAGTTAACTGTACACTATCCAACATTATACATGCGTGGATTCATAAAAAAAAGCTACAAGGCTGCTATTTAATTTATATAATAGTAATTAAGATGATGATGACTCACATTTGCATAGGCAGACAGTTGGACCTTAAACTGCTTAAACTTCGTAGGCTTACCGGCAATTATGAGCTATTCAGTACGGTAAAAAGTACGTTTTAAATTTTTCCTTGTACGTTTTTTGTACTTTTTTTGCCTTTAAACGTATATTTTTATTAGCATCCGTTACCTCGATACTTATTTTTTTTTTTGTCATATACGTATATATCACGGGTCCAACGCGTCATAGATGTAAGATAGGGCGGAGGACAACAATGAATTAATCAAAACTACCAAAGTCTCCTTGTAGATGTTTCACACATTCGCACGAAGCGCTTTGCCTCTTCCATCATTATCCACAGCCAAGGAGTATAATTCCATGCCTGCATCGGTTTCCCAAGTTTATATGACACGAATCTGTTTATGTCGCGAGTTAATAGGCTTCTTTTAGGGGTAAACTGGTTCTATCGTCGACCTCATCTCTGTCCTCTGATTGATTGAATTCAGATTGAATTCAAAAGAAGAATTTATATTTAAAAAAAAAAAACGCCTCAGACTTCCTAAACTATAGTTACATCTGTTAGTGTTTTTTTTTTAAATCGGTTGATACTTTTTGTAAATAGGTTTGACTGACGACCCTAAGTGTAAATTTATGTAATGCTCGCCACCCTAATGTTTTATTTATCTTCCAGTAATAATAAAATAATAGGATTAACTAAAAGCCCATGAAAAAAAACTGGCGCTCATCCTAAGATCGCCCACGCACCGTATTTAAGAATCTTTGCTGTAACTAATTAGACCTTTCATCACATTAAGACTCCATCGTGACTCGGAATCACGTAAAGCAGTTGGTCCCGCCCGACTGCCTGGTAGAACTTTGAATGGTGTTACGGGTGGTGAGAACTCCGAAAGTCTGACAAGCAGTTAGAACAAGGTGTATCGTGTTACTCAGTCTCTGAATGGTGAAGGTCAGATGGCTATTCGTTCCATATAAAACACTGGAACTCAGTTGCATCCGGTTAGACAATACAAAGTTACTAATAATATGATAATGATGAAATTTAACCTATGATTGCGATTGTCATGGTTATATGGCTAAGGCGGTGTAGCTGTTGATTCAGTAAGTATTGCTGAAATTGATGAATCATTGTTTGGGTGCCAAACTTGTAATTAAATGCTTCTAGATAGATATAAGATACCCCTATATCTTGCGATTGTCATGGCTACTAAGGCAGTGTAGCTGTTGATTCAGTAAGTACTGCTGAAATTGATGAATCATTGTTTGGGTGCCAAACTTGTAATTAAATGCTTCTAGATAAATATACGATACCCCTATATCTTATACTAGCAGACATCCCGCGGTTTCACCCGCGTTGGTCCCGTTCCCGTGGGAATACAGGGATAAAAAGTCTATGTCACCCGGGGATAGTGTAGCTTCCCAACGGTGAAAGAATTTTTCAAATCGGTCCAGTAGTTTCGGAGCCTATTCAATGCAAACAAACAAACAACATTCGGGTATCTGACTCTTTCTGGGACAGATAAAAACTTTTTAACCGGCTTATTAGAAACGGAAAGTCATGAATCTAGTTGATATTACATAGCAGATGTAGACTTGATATTATTATGTGGAAGGAAGAATTAACCTTGTCATGGGATTTGTGAAATCTAAGAAACTGGAGTGTTTCTTACTTACTTTAGTAGTTTACTTTAAATAGGGGATTTATAGATTTTACTCTAGTATTTAAAAAAAAAACATTCATTGTTTTTGCATATACATAATTAGTTTACTTCACAATACAGTAACATACAAATTTTCTCCCCGCTGACGTCATTAGAGATTCAAAAGACACTATTGGTCGAACAATTCAACCAATAATTAAGCATTTTTCAAGCATTTTTTAGAAAATAAGCTTATTATAGAATGAAATAGAATACTCTATGTTGTACAACATAAAAACTTAAAAATTATAACTTTAAGGGCTTATAGGGTATTACTATCGCTAAAAGCGATCTCTTACAGACAACCGTTTTTTTTTTCATATATTCTGGTTCACACATAATTTGTGGATAAAAACTACTAGATTTTTTTTTCACGGCAATATCTACGTACATATATTCACAAATCTTACCGGCCATTATATGCTACAGTGTTTAATAACTAAGATGGTTCGATACTAATTCACATCAACAGCACAACACTTATCAACACAGCCAACTTAAAACTACACGTAATGGTTAATTGTGATTTTGATTATTAAGATGTTATTTATCTGAAAATATTAAAAGAAAGGACAATGCCCACGGCGCTATGGACAAATGTACTCAATTTAACATTGTTGTGTCTTCATCAAATTATCTTTAAAATACTCGATGGCATGTCTATATTAGACCTCAAAAGATTTAACACAAACGACAATGGCATTTCCGAGATATTTACAAAAATGAAATTACTATTTTGAGGTTATGTTAGACCAAAAATTAGTTGAAAAAAAGTTATTTAAAAGGGTCTGAATGGGTTTACGGGTTAGCTTGGTGTCTTTGAAGCATATTTGTGTAAATCTGTGTCTACCTCACCAAGTCTTACTGATTTAGATTTTACGCATTTTAAAATCTTATTCCCTCGGTTCATGAAATTGCAAAGCGTGGAAGAAATCATTACTAAGATAGTCAATTGCTGTGTTATATAGATATGAAACTGAGCGATTGATCAGGATCTAGAGATCCTAGGTACTCAAATCATAGATGTGGTAGGTATCATGAAATTGCCTTCGTAAGTAGAGAGGGAAGGAAAAACACACAACACTAAATACAATAAATAAAAGAATGATTATTTCTTAAACCTGTAATTTATTCTTCTAATCCTAGTTAATAAGTTAGTTAGTACCAACACATCAGTAGAAGCACGGTAATATTATCATAGTAGAAGGTTCCTACCTATATTAATATAGGTCATGTTAAAATCCAGTAACCCGTACTGGATTTTAACATGACCTATATTAATATAGGTAGGAACCATATCAGTCGGGACTGATGAGGTGAGGAACTAACACCTGTGTGTTAACACTAAATCTTAGAGGACAAAAATACAATCAATATCTGTATATTGATTGTACTTTTGTCCTCTAAGATTTTGTTATATGGTACGTAAACATAAAGCGCAGTTCCTAAGTAAAAAAATCGTACTACGATAAAGAGACAATGTGCATTCTTACCGGCGTTGGTGAGATCCAGACTCGTAAAATGTTCATGATGTTATTCGAAATCTCCGACAACATGCGTCTGCGGCTAAGTGGCGTTAATCTCAAAGAGCAGTTGAGACATTGCATCACAGTAGCACTCGCCATGATCACAACTAAAAAAGTCCTGCCTTTCGTAATAAACAACACACACGGTGCAGCTGCGGGGCGTTAGAATTATGTTTATTTTCAATGGTTTGGCAGCAGTAACGGAGGAACATAAAGGCTCGACTCGACGCACAACGTATTGCAAAAATATGACAGACGCAATAAATGTCAAATAAGGTTATACCCATACTGATGGGAGATAGATTTCCGTAAACCAGCCAGTGATATTTCACGAATACCACTTGGCGCCGATGCCGTCGTTTACAACCACTGATATTAAAAATACTATACTTAGAACTCTGTTATAACCTACTTTACAATAATAGATTGAACAATCAAAACAAAATCGATATCGTTTTATTTTATGTAGGTAGGTATGCACATTACCCGCAAAAGAAAAAAACGTAACGTAAAATTATTTTTTTGAAGGCGGTTAAAAATAAACATCCCTAGTATTGACAGCTGATAGTAAAAAATGGCGTTCTATAACGTCGGAAACATAAAAGTACTAATTATTGTTCAAAAAACTATCCCATTTTAAATGATCATTAAGTCTTTTTAAAAAAGATATTTTTATTTTAGATATTTCATGTCGTTTAAAGACTTGAGACACAAGTGATTTATCAAGAGTACTGTTCCTGGGCAATCTCTTTTGATAAGAACTGGGAACTGTTATATTCTAGAAGTATACTCACTGCTAAGTCATGCACGTTCATTCAAATCTATATTTCGGTCTAGATTTGTATAATTTTTGTCAGTACTTAACTTATGACACTGTAGGTATTTCACATATTTAAATCCCTTCTAAAAAATATTACTAAGATGTTACTATGGCACTAAAACTTATGGGACAGTATTTTACATAATATATTTGAGTCCTTTCTAAAAAATATAACAATGCCGTAACGAGAATTATTAAAATATTTAAAATATGTTTTTTTTTTTTAATTAAAATGCGACGCGTGCGTTCTATGCGCCTGACAGTATTCAATGACTAAAGATTTTTCAGACTTTTCTTAAGTCAATGAGTAAACCTGTTTCTAAGGTAACTTCACTTCGTCGTATGGTAGACGTAGACGCTGTGAACTGTCGATTTACTTCGAACGCAAGAGATCAATTACTATCAGTGTCCGTTCGGAGGCGCGGCTCGCCACAGTGACTCGGCAATCCTACGTATTTATCTTAGTGATAACACGTCACTAACATCTTCGTTTTACAGTATTACTCATTGCAATAAAAAACTTTTGAGCAATTTCCAAGTCATGATGCGAATTCAGGTATTGTGGTGTAATAGAATAAAAATTGAGGAGGTCATTGTGCTATTATATTAATGTTTTGTTTTTATTATGGATCCCGATATTCGAATTTCGGGAATAAATTCATCGGCTGCTGCACACAACTCGATAAGAAAGGGACAGATAAATATTTCCTTAATTGCTGGCTTAATTCGTGGCTGGTCAAGCCACGGGTATAATAATTCCTCTCATTATAAAAGTTCTTGAAATTTCTTAACCTCAATGTTAAATCTGTCTTTGCCATCCAACGTGGCAATGCTGCCAGTTTCCTGATGATTGTGATGCCCAGGAGTTCTTTGACTTCTAGGTGTTTTTGATTTTATTTTATTTTGTAATCCACCTTTTTTTTTTTTATCTATATAGGTATGTTATATTATTATATCTTAACTGTGTCTTTAGTCAACTTTATCTATACATATGTGTTATGTTTAGTCATTGTTATTGTTTTCAAAACTGTGGTAATTACTATTAATAACATTTACGATTTCTGTGATCTAAGATTTAATTGGAGGTTATGTAATTTAGTTGTGTGTGGAATAAATCTATTGTTATGACTCAATATCGTATCTTGTATCGTAATGTATAAGATCCTGTAATTCCCTTTAATCTTGGAATGTTGTGTTTTAGTAATACCTTTAGAGGATTTCAAGTTATGTTTAGTAAAGAAGACTATCTGAGACACTTATGTGCATTTTCCTCATTTTATACAAAAAAAGAGACATAGACCTCTAAATTAGACACGGTAGCGTTTTTTTAGGTGTTTACAAATACTATTCATCATTCGATGTACTATTTATTTGTTATTATTTCGAAGATTAGATAACCGAGTTCAAACACCCTTGCTCCCTTGGCATGACGTGGCGTTTTTGAAAAAGGATACGTAACGATGACGGGTCATCTCGTAGAATGTGAACATAGTCGCTAATGCTTAGACTACTGTACTGTGTGTCATAGTTTGAAAGCCTTCATTGTCAACAGGTGACCAATGCGACAGCATGTGCGGTACCCTGTACAAATGTGATGGTGGTGTCGAAGGGAAATACTGGGGACCTGATCGCGACCGGCACACACGAGGGTAAAGTCAACATTTGGCGGTTCGACTGCGGCCTCAAACTGGTGAAGTTCATTCACCTGTCGCCGTATGACTCGATATTCAGTGGAATGCTGACGACCGATAGTAATAAAGTGTGGTCTGCTAGCTTGGAGAAAGATAGTTGTGAGTATTTTGTGCTTTTTTTTTGTTGTTGTTGTGGTTTTTATTATGTGTGATGACATTAGTAAAGGAAACCTGGATTTATGGATAATTAATATACGTCTGTAATTGCCAACCTTGCTAGAGAAAGCGTGGTGATTGATGCTCGTACCTTCTCTGTTTGAGAAACTTTTGCCTTGTTGTGTCCTGTGTGGGATATTTAGAGACCTGTGTTTATGTTTTATTTACCATAATCCTTGTTTATTACAACATAACCTCTTTTGTTAAAATTAACCTGTCAGAAATTTTACAGTAATTTTAAAATATGACCAATTTTACTTTAGTGTTTTACGAACAACTATTGTTTATTTTTATAAATAACAATGATTTTATAATTACAGCCACGTACGGTGTTGAGTTAACGGCGATGGCTTTCGTCGGGATGACGTCACAACAGGAGGCTTACCCACAAACACAAAACACAGAGAGTACAGAGAAAGAAACCAACACAAACAGGACGAAGCCCTCCCTCATCTGCGCCGTCATCATCACCAGGACCAACACCACAGAGACTGACCAACCCATCCAGGAAGACTCCAGGAAAGCACTCTTCGATTCCGGTGCAGACAAGGAAAGCGTTCAAGCAATGAACGACCAAAACGAAGCAAAGAATAACTTAACAACAAACAAAATGCTGTTTCTGCTAACTTACGATATACACAGCTCATTAGCCGGTTCGATCACCACGGTAGTACACACCTCCAACAGTAGTGGAAACTCTAAACCTGGTGGCAGCAAGAAAGTATGCACTGCATCTCGACCCGACGACGCGAATATTTATGACGAAATATACTTCCAGTACTCCGACGAGGACACAGAGCTTCCACAATGCACAAATAGCTTACTAGATGCGCAGATTAGCAATGTTATTAACTTAAACGCGTCATCCAGCAAAGAGGACTGTAAGATTTGGGAACCCAAGAAGATTATACTGCCGAAGCATTTCAAAGTTATGCCGCCCCCGCCACCCACGGCCCTTCTCCCCGAGCTACAAGAAGCCGGACAAGCGACGATGCTAGACTTCGTTGGCAAGATCTCGCAACTCAAGAGTTGGAAGAGCGGCAACCTCGACTCTGTTGGTACGAAACTCGCAGACCAAACTGACTCCGTGCTGCAACAGGCCGACCCTATAACGCACTATCTGAATATGAATGGACCGCTAGAGATCTCAGACTTGAAGTGGTATGAAGGTGGCGATGGAACGGAAAAAGTTAAGGTAACAACTTTTGGTGGCGGAAGCAAGGTTGGAACGCAGACAGCTATAACAAGCAGTAACAACGACGGGTTTGACAGCGATCCTCCTCAGGAAGAGGTGGTCTCACAGGGCATAGCCGTCCAGTGCTTGACTCTCCCACCCAAACTGAACTTCAGAGAAGATTCCAAGGTCACACACCTCCTACCAACGGAAGATAAGGAACATTTACTCGTAATCATATCAAGCGTTGACATGGACAAGATCAAGACTGAAGAGGAAACAGATAACGATGGTGACACCAAAATGGAAGTCGACGAAGTCACTGAGCCCAGTGACAAACCTAAATCTGACGCCAAAGCCTTCTTCCTCCTTTACAAAATCAACAATAAAACGTCAATATACACGTTGGAAGACCACCCGGTATCGGTCAAAGAGTTGCCTTACAACGAGAGTCCTGTAGACCTATGCTTGTTGCCTACTGACAAACACGATCAGTATTCGTTCGCGGCTGTTGGCGTCGACGGCGGTCTGAGAATGTATTCATTGCCCGATTTCAAGACACTCTCAGAGAAGCGCGTGCCCAAGGGTCAATTCACTTCGGTAGTGTTTTGCGCTTCAGTTGAAAGGCTCAGTGTGTCAACTAAACACGGAATGATATACTTTTACGCGTTAAACAACGGTGAGAAAGATAATTCGGGTGATGTTGACGAGGATGAGTTCGCCAACATTGATTTTGATATGCTACAGCGAGCACCACGGGACGAAGTGTGCGGGCCGTCGCCTGCGCCCGTCATCATTGCAAATAAGACTGAACTAGACTTGTCAGACTTGGAAACTTTGATATCCTTAACTGGTTATTACGGTACCAACACAACAGTGCCATACAGCGCGGTTGTACCTGGCTTCTGGTGCGAGCTGTCGCCGGCTCAACGATCGAGGTCAGACCACCAGAACAATAGGACTTGGAGATTACAGAACACATCTTCGACGTGGGATGAGCATGTCTTAGAACTAACGTTGCCCTACAGCGTTTCTTTAGCTCACATAGAGTTTGGTTTCACCCTTCACTCCACTAGCTCATCGAATATCCCTATCATACTTGTCACGCTTCTAAAACAGAACTTACACGGCATTGGCTACAAGAAAGACGCTTCCTTCGGCCACAGATCGGATTCCCCTGTACAATATCCAGTCATAGACGCTGACATGTCGAATCTCGAGAACCCTGTCAACAGCGAGGAGTACTTGCAAGCGCATAACGCAGAGATCTTAGCAGGGCCTTTGACATTGGGTTCAGGACTCGACATGACGCTACAATCAGGGACACTGGTACTGACGAGCCCTCGGCTCTACAGAGCCAGAGGAAGAACCTTCCTTATCCACATTAAGACGCTCTTTGATCCAGCCAAAGACATGAGTAAAGGCACAAATAAAACTGGAGAAAGCAGTTCGAAGAAGACCGGGTTCATCGGCTGTGACTGGATACATCAGATTTCATTGACTGTTCGATCCAGTCCTCATACGGACGTGCCCATGGAGAGACAGCAACGGATAGCAATGCTGGAGTCTTTCAGCTTTTTGAATACATTATGCGAGATTGCTATAAACAACGCTGATCTTGAAATGAGAAACATAGCTATGGATCTTCTGATCTGGGTGTTGTCGATAAGGCTGCAGCGGATGCGAATGGCGAAGACCGAGAAAGGGAAAGATAAGACGGTTGAAACTCAACAGATTGAGTGTATAAAGATTATTGAGAAGCATGCTGATGCTTTGATCAAGAATTGTATTCTGTGCGCCAATAGGAGTATGGCCAAGAAGTGTGTCAAAATTCTTCTGATTACTAACGAGTGAGTATGACCTTTACAACTTCTTTCTCCTGACCTGTGTTACTTGGTGTCAGCTATAAACTTACTTTTTATTCCATTTTCAACTTGTAAATAAAACCCCACTTTTCCCAAATGTAAAATCTTATGAGTTTGGAAAGTGTTGCTACATATCTAACATCACACACAACTTATCGAGCGAGCGCTATGTTTGGTTAAAAATAATCATTAACAGCCAATCGCATCACCAATGATTTGCGTTCGATTTTTCGCTACATTTGATAGCCCAATTATCGAGTCAAGTTGAATGTAATGCCAATAAACAGAAAAACTATATGAAATGTCAAATAATTGTTATTTATTCACAAACTATGACAATGTGTAACATTATTAACCACTAGGTTTAATTTTATTTGAATATTTACACCATAAAACAAGAATAATACTTCACCGGCAACTTATTACCACTTCCTATCACTCGCCCAAACGAACCTATTCGATTATTTTGTAGTAAGACCATTTACACATTCATTTTTGTTTTCCCAGGGGCGAGAAACATCTGCCGAAACCGTGGAAGTCGACCTTCGAAACTACATTGTCAACCAGCGTGTGCGCTTGCATACCATATGCTGGCGCTAGCGTGTCGGCCGGTGCCGTGCGCTGGCTGGCTGCGCTTGCACAGCAATGTACTGCAAAGGCGATGGCGCCTGCGCTTGTAGCCAAATGTTTAGCGTTGTTGGAGAGGGCGGCGAGGTGCTTGAGGGATCGACCTGATGTTTATCACAGTCTTTTGAGAGCCAGGTAAAATAATCCAGTAATAAATTTAGTTAAGAAAAGTAAAAAGAAAGAAATAAAACAAATTGCCACATAGATGTGCAATATCCAAGCCAACAGGCAAATACAAACTTAGCTTACTGTGTTTTTGCTGTTAATTCTGTGCGCTAAGAACGCATTTTTTGTGATGTAATGACTAAATTGAATTCAATACTAAAACATTATCTTTATCATGAGTTTGAAAAGAATCGATATAAATGAACCTAAACTTACGAATACATAAGAAATACGTTCAGACGCCAGCACATCAGTTACCCCAATGTGTCAAATTTATTTCATCGTTTTTAACTTTATGTCAAACACAATAAGGTTCATATTCAATTGGGAAAATTTTACACATTGGGGTAACTTGATAGGCTGGCGTCTGTACATAAATAAAATATATTTCAACTTTATTGTAGCTGGGGTGTTTCTTGTACCACTTATCCCTAACAAAAACGTTGTAAATTGATAAAGGGCTGGTGTTATAGAAGACTATCGTGTAATGTTTGATTTAAGATAATTATTATTTTGTAATTGTAATTTTATGTTTAGAATGATAAAATAACTTCTCTATCACATTAGGTTAACCTGTTATAATAGATGTAAGCAAGGTTCTAAATAAATAAATGTATTTATTTTCTTCTAGATTCGGTCTCTATGGCTTACCTTTGGAGCGCACAATATTTGCAACAGAGATACCGGAGCTAGGGCGAGGCACGTCAACCCCGGTCACGTACGCCAGCGTGCTAGCTGGTGACACCACCACACCGCCCGTGCCCAAACCCGACTACCAGCTTAAGGAACTGCTAAACCTACCTTTAGAGATGGGTAAGTAAAAGGGTAAAAGTAAGCCAAAACCATTTTTTTTTATTTTTAACTATGGAACTTGGCACTTTCTTCACATCTATCTATCTTCATTTATCATCATTCTTTCTTTCTTCACACGATGTTTGGTTTTTACGAATCATACGACAACGCGGTTGGTTAAATGGGGTTGCAGGAGCGGTTGACTGATGCGCTGCGTATCGCGGATTCGATTCAATTCCTTTTATTTCAATCAGCATACAATAGTTGGATCATACAATAGCATTAGGTATTTTAATTAAACAAAACGCAACACAAAAATATTTGTATGGGCCTACAGGTAGTTGATCTGGGTGTGCCTGTTTGTGTATGAGTTTAAATGTCCATAAACGGACCCTCGATTCAGGAGAAATTCTTAGTGTGGGCCAACATCTTAAACAAAGAACACTAATGTGTGCGACTGAGATAAATAATTAATGCAGTCTTTCTTTCCTACATACCAAACCTAAATAGAAATAATAACGCAAAATATATATAGGTAATAATAACTTTAAATGTTGTTTCATATTTTTTTTTTATTTTTTTTTTAATCCTGAACATTAGTTTAGGATTTTAAACATGTCAAACCAATGTGTTGTTCTGAAAATAATATATTTTTATAAATTTTAATATTTGACAACATAAATAAGAAATCGAAAACAAACAATACGGTACTTCCTAGCAAATAATGCGTTATTTTAGAACAAATTTGTTTCCATAAAAAGGGTTATAATGAGTTAACCTTAAGGGATAGATATATGCTGTCGAAGACTTTTTTTTAGAACTTTTAAAGAGGAATAATTTCGTAATACTTGATTTTTGCGCAATTTAAACCGTTTACGCAGCGCACGCAATGGAAGCTTTGTTCCCGCTTGCAACATTTCTCATTACTACTCCGCTCCTATTGGTCATAGCGTGATGTTATATAGCCTATAGCCTTCCTCGATAAATGAACCATCCAACGCAAAAAGATTTTTTTTAATTCGAGCCGGTAGTTCCTGAGATTAGCGCGTTCAACCAAACAAACAAACTCTTCTGCTTTATAATATAAGTATAGATGACACGAGCAGACGTCTGTCATGTCAGCTCGCTGTCATAATTAATCTCTTCTAAAATTGAGTGAAACCTTCATTTACATATATTTTGTTTTTCTATCAACAGACGCAAAAAGTGCATCGTCTTCAACCGCTTGGTGGGCTCAAAACAACGGCGTGGGCGTATTCGGCGCTGGTCTGAGCGAGGCCATGCCTCTACACGTGACGTGCCACGTGGCCTCTGATGGCACCAAGCTGGAGTCCAATGGCACGCGACATCACTCGGCTGTGGTCAGCTCGCTGCCTGGAGCCGGCCCCGGGGATCCCAGCCAGGTAAAATCTTTTGTACTAATATGAGCCCTGTCCTTTTTTTATTATTGACTAGCAGACGACCCGCGATTTCTCCCCGTAGGTCCCGTTCCCGTGGGAATACAGGGATAAAAAGTAGCCCATGTGTTAATCCAGGGTATCAGCTAACTCTGTACCAAATTTTATTAAAATACATTCAGTAGTTATTACGTGAAAGAGTAACAAACATCTATCCATACTCACGAACTTTAGCGTTTATGATTAGTAGAATAGGCACGCGTTTGACCACTATCTCACATGATGTTAAGCGATGATGTGGTCGACGATGAAGCACACTTGCCTTGAAGCAACCAGCCGGTCGATTCAGTAAAAGTCACTGCGTGAAAACTTGAGTGAAGTGAACTGTCAACGCCTTGCATTAGTATGGAATGACAGCTAATACGCTCTCACTACGCCTGCATTTTCACGCGGTGATTTGACCAGAATCGCACCGCTGTTCACTCTAACTTCTACATCAAAAACATACTAGATAAAAAATGAATACTTTTTATAGGTGTATAATATACGAGCAGACGTCACGCGCTTTCATACTCGTAGTTTCTGTTCCCGTGGGAATACAGGGGTAAAAAGTACCCCATGCCACCCGGAGATAGTGTAGGTTCCCAATGGTGAACGTAGAATTTTATAATGGTCCAGTAGTTTCAGAGCCTATTCGATGCAAACAAACAAACAATCAAATCTATCCTATATAGATAATATTAGTATAGACAACCGTATGTTGTACTAATCATTATGAACACCTTTTACAATGGGACAAGCTCTGAATGCATTTTGCCGAGTTACGTAAGCAATAACACTGAATAGCTTTTGTTTCATGAATGCTCTTCTTTATTTGCTTTACAACCGCTGTTGGCATAGAAATGGTAATGTTTCATCATCATCTGCCTAGCCTTTTCCCAACTATGTTGGGGTCGGCTTCCAGTTTAACCGGATGCAGCTGAATACCAGTGTTTTACATGGAGCGACTGCCTGTCAGACCTCCACAACCCAATAAATGGGTAACATGATACCCCTTGGTTAAACTGGTTGTCAGACTCTCGGGCTTCTGACTACAAGTAACGCCTGTCAAAGACCTACAAATGACAGCCGGGACCAACGGCTTAACGTGCTTTCCGAGGCGCGGAGGAGTCTTGGTATGTAATAAACGGTCACCCATCCACGGACTGACTTCGTCAAGCGTAGCTTAACCTTCAATCGACCCATGCGGCTGTTATAATTTAGCCACAACCTGTAATGTTGCTAATATTGTAATGTTTATGGAAATAAAAAAAATAAGTGTGATTCTGGTGTTACTATTAATTTTCGAGCAAGTGCACTGATTTATTAGCATGTCCGAATTATTCTGTCATCACAGCTAGCACACGTGGTACTTGTTCGGCATTCGGCATCCCAGTTCTAGGTCGATGGAAGAAACTCATGTTAATTTTATTGGGACTAATCCATTGCTTTTTCCCTATACAGCAATTATGGTCAGTCGTGAAGGAAGGTCAGATGAAACAATCGTCGCAAGACCCTGACTCCTTAGAAGACGTTGAGAGCTCCCTCATGGAGTGTGATCCTCAGGACAAGATGGAGTTCTCAGAAGAGAAATTGTTTAAGGTAAGATTTTATTAAATCTGTATGGAATGTAATATTTAACAGTAACTGTTAAAATCTGTTATACTAACATCTAGTGCCAAAATCTAACCCACTGATTTTATTCATGAGGAAGAAACCTATAATACTCGACAATAGTTTAGAGGAAGAAAGCAAAAAGAAAAGAAGAAAGCAAATCGCCAAAACCTCGCATTCTGACTGTACGGTTAACGTACAGGCAAATCATATTGCTAAATCGTTTATTTCAATTAGACCCATAACAGGCAACGCAGCGACTTACTGTAAGCTGCACGATTTCTTTACTTTTATAATTTATAATTATAATAAGTTAGTTGACCAATAGCTGCCGTAGCGCTATAACCGCGGATTAGCATCCAACAGAAATCTCGTGTAACTTTTACGAATAAACTAAATTATCGGGAAATCTATGGTTTTCGTCAACTCACATCCAAAAACTCAACTATACTTAACTAACTACCTTTGGATCATAAACTGACTGAGCTTAATGATCTCTTAGATTCTAATCTAACAAGAGATATGTTTGTAGATGGATGAACGAAGATTGTATTAGAATGTTACTGAGGAATTCATGAAAGCGAAATGAATCTGAATGAACTGATTTGTGAATCTTCTTTTTTGTTATTTATTTCTTTTTTTCAATTTGTTTGATTTTGTATATTTTATCTGTATTTTAGTTACTTGAATTCGTTAAACCGTTGTAATGAAATAAATAAATAAGTTAATGTCTGCCTCGTTGGTCTAGTGGTCGCAAGCGCTACTGCTGAGCATGAGGTCCCAGATTCGATCCTCGGGTCGGGCAAAGTGTTATTGAGTTCTTCCATCTAGAATTTATCAGTAGCAGCTCGGAGTCTGGATTCGTGCCCGATTGATGGCAATAGGCTCGCCCCCTATCACATAGGACTTAAACATAACTGGCGAAATGGTTCCAGGGGTGCAATGCTGGCTTATATCCATAAGACTGTGACTCTAAGTTTAAAATGATAATCTAGGACCATCGAAATGAAACCAATAAGCAGTTAACTATTATAACAAATAAAAAAAAAACCATTGGTAAGCAAGTGGAAGTTATCTATGTAAATAAGTTAATGCATAATCGTGCCTGTTTATTCCTAGGACCAAGAACAATGCGGCATACCGTGGGCCTCGCTGGTGACCCGGCCGCCCCAACACACGCTGGTGGTGGAGCGCATGCACTCCGGCGCACGGCGGTACATTGTGCTCGACTTCGGACACCCTGTGCGGTTGACTGACGTTGTAAGTAATCTAAATCTGAACTTTGTTACAAATTATACTTTTGTTTTGAACGTAAATACTGAAAAAGAAAACATATTGCACTTAAGCCGTAATAAACTAGGATTTATAAAAGTAAATGTACAGACGCCAGCACGTCAAGTTACCCCAAACAAAATAAGGTTCATATTCAATTGGGGAAATTTGACACATTGGGGTAACTTGATGTGCTGGCGTCTGTACATAGAAAAGAGGTGTACAGTTTACTAGTACAATTTCTATACCCGAGGACTATTGTCATTGGCTTCCTGTCGACTCGGATTTCGGTTTTTTTTTATCAAGTTTTTAAGCCGTAAGTTGTCCATTTTTTAAATAAATATTGTGGATGAGTTAATATTTAGAGGCTAACTTACTCTAAAGACGGAAGTTAGATAGTTTGATATTTTCATCGAATAGCTCCTTATTACTACTTTCAGAGAGCCTATTACGTAGACTTTTCTTCATAACCTTGTCTGAATTTGGGTCTGGCATCCCATTTTCTAATCATGTGACGGTTTGTGATATCCAAACAATTTGTTCTATTTAAAATTGTGTCTCCGACAAGCATTGTGGTCTATATAACGTTAACCACTGCTCTAATCACACCAAATAAATAATAAATATGTTTTTTTTTTTTCTAGATAATACCATCATGTTCTGACCTGGTGACTCTCTGCATCGATCTCTGGGTGACCGGCGAAGAGACTGACTGCGTGAAGCTTGCCTTCGCGACTGATATTGCCACTAAGCATTTAGTTCTGACGGATATTCAGCCGCCACCGATCTGCCGTTTTATGAAGGTACTACATGCAAAAACCAAGGCTTTGTTTTGAACCTCATTCTCTAGGGTTTGTGTAAATTAAAATTGAATACGTCTGTTCAGTGCTCTAATTCACTGAAACTCAATTGTGTAGTAGAGTTCTGTGTGAAGAACACACACTTAAATAAAATGGGAATAAAAGTAGAACATTAGTTCGTTCATGTGCCCCAAAACTTACTTTCCGAGTCGCAATACGTAGCTATTATTGTTGACATATTGACCCGCAGCATATTTTTTTTACGCTGCTCGGGTTTAACCAACACTCTGTAATCAGAGCGGAATGAGAGGTTTTAGCTATGTACAGACACCAGCACATCAAGTTGCAACGAACTGTAAAATTATCCCAATCAAACATGAACCTTATTGTTTTGTAATAGAGTTAAGAAACTTAAAGATATCAGACAGATTAGGGAAGTAATATGTGTTGGTCTCCTATACCTTGTCGTCACATGGTCATCATCTGCAACTGTGTTGGGGTTGGTTTCCAGTTTAATAAGATGCAGCTGTATACTAGTGTTTTGTAAAGAACGACTGATTCTCGGACCTCCACATCCCAGTTACTGGGTACCTCTTGGTTAAACTTGTAACATAAACAAAATTCTTGTCCATTCCTTTAGATAACTACAATAGGGCGATACGGCATGTCTGCAATGAAGTGCAAGATCCCCCTCGGCTGGTTCTACGGCGAGGTGGCGCAGATAGCGCACGTGCAGCCGTCCGTTAACGCGCTCAATGCTCTGCACCAGGACTTGACTTGCCGGTTTAGGTAAGATGTTCTTATCAATTTTATTCTTGAAAGTCCTCGAACAGATGAATGGATTTCTCGCTACAATATATGATTTCTCGCATAAAAAAAGACTCATACAAGGCCAGAAGGGCCTTTGATATTCATGCGTATTTGCGCCCGCGTTCAGGCCAGACCAATGTACTCTGTGGCCAGACCCGCATGCGTGTCGCGTCTCACTGGTATCCCAAGCGGGTATTGCACGCATAATAATAAAAACATGTATGGGACGGTTGCGGGCGGAAAGCATGCGGGCGTTACCTGCAAGGGGGTGCGCATGACAATAAAAAGGCCCTTATAATGATTCGATATTTAAAATAAAGAATACCGCAGCACTAATTGATGAGTAATAGACAGGACTCAGTAACAGTATCCAAACGATTTTTAAGCGTTATTTATAAAAGTACTTAATCAAACAGACAATCAAACAGAGAAAACAAGACTATGGACCCCAAAGAATATGTTGACACAAATTCCTGCTCTTGTTCTTTCTGTGCGGTTAGTGACTAACCAGATGTCAGTGCTATATGCCGCCCATAAGGCTAGCAACAGATTTATAACACGCCATGCCACGCAACGTCAATAATGGTGTTCTCATTGTAACCAATAAAACCACCACTTAAAGCACCGTTTTTAGATTTAACCAATAAAACCGCGTGGGATGGCGTCGAGTGTTACAAATGTGTTGAAGCCCTAAGCCTCTGAATTGGCTCACATGCCATCGAGAAATATCTCCCAAGTATGCTGAAACTCCCGCTGTTACTAAATAAATAAATATTCCACAACTTTCACACAACGCTATCTAGTCCCAAGTTAGCTAGGCAGAGCTTGTGTTATGGGTACTAAACAACTGATAAACATACTTAAATATTTATAAATATATATTCATATAGATAAATTACACCCAGACGCAGAACAAATGATTGTGCTCATCACACAAACATTTGTCCCTGGCCCTGTCATTTGTAACAATCGAACCAGGCATAGCAGGCAGGACCACTTAACTACTACAATACGTTCGCGTTAAGAATGCAGTTAAGTCATCATTATCCGTCGGCCTAGCCCCGCCCCCTAACCAATCAAATCTTTTCAAATTAATTTTTATAAATTCATTAAACTTAATCTTTTAAAATAAAATTTGTTTGAATTTAACACCACTGTGGAATACACCTTTATCTTGCAGTTGCACTGCATTCTTACTGCATTCTTAACGCGAACGAACTATAGACTCATCAGCCCAATCAGTTACTAACACAAAACAATTTGAAAACTCCCATTCTATTACAGATTAGCAACCGGCAAACTGATGGACCTACTGAACCCTTACCTTGAACTCTACAACGGCAACGCTGCCCACATGATGTCATATCTCAATATAAACAATGACACAGACACTAAAGTCGTGGCAGCATACCAGGAGTGCATAGAACTGCAGCAGCAACTGCACACGTGTACCAGCATGCTTAGAAAGCTGCAGAACAATGCCGAAGGGCAGAGGAACCTGCCTGACTTGATTGACAAAGGATTGGTGTCGTCTGAGGCCCTTCTAGAAGCAGCTTCCACGGATAAGTTGAGGGTCATCAGTGAGACGATTGTTGATATGCTGCTTTATTTCTATTTTCAAGTCAGTGATGTGGTGAGTTTTATGCTTTTTTTAATATGTAATTTGTTTTTAGTAGATGTTATCTATACTAATATTATAAAGAGGTAAAATTTGTAAGTTTGTATGTAGGGGGTAATCTTCGGAACTAATGATCCAATTTTAAAAATTATTGTACTGGTGGAAAGCTACACTATTCCCGGTGGACATAGGCTACTTTTTATCCCCGAATTCCCACGGGAACGGAAACTACGCGGGTGAAACTGCGTGACGTCTGCTAGTGGGAATTATTTGTATTGCGTGTCGTTTATGTTGTAATAAAGTTTTTCTATTTGGCATTATAGTACATGAAAATTAAAATAGCAATCAGTATAATCTTTTTAAACTCAAGGTTTAATTTTGACAAATGATGTTTTTTGCAAACCAGAATGTCAATTAGTATCTATTTGACGTTCTAGTTTGCTTTTTACCTTTCAAAAAGAACTAAACATCGTGATGATAATATATGGGTGATAAAGTTTAGAACTCGAATAAGTATCAACAAATAAGCAA
Organism: Euplexia lucipara; assembly: GCA_921972225.1. Lineage (NCBI taxonomy): Eukaryota > Metazoa > Arthropoda > Insecta > Lepidoptera > Noctuidae > Euplexia > Euplexia lucipara. The sequence continues at coordinate 16,214,192 of OV179161.1, read as the reverse complement.
AACATATATATTTTTTTAATCTTTATCTTTCACTGCTTCTTGATTTTCAAAAGTCCCTTGCGCGAATGTATGCGTCGGTCTAGTACCGACGCGCGAAGTAAACATACGCGCCATAACCTAAGCTGTCGCATACATTAGCAACAGAGTTTCAGATATTATGTATCTTGTCTTCCAGAGTCGTTCAGTAGTTAGGTATTATTACCAATGGTATTATAAGTAAAAAGGTGTAGATAGGTTACCTAAACAACATTCGATCTTCCAAAACGGCACATTAATGCACGCACGTCCGTTGATGGCGCGACGCGACACTGAGGTCAAGTGTGGCTAGTTAGCCACTTTTTAACGTGTCGCTTGCTGAGCGCGTATAACCTATGTACACCTTTCTACTTATATAATATAATTGATAATTTCGTGACATTTGTTTCAGCAATACGAAGACGTGAGCCGGTCGTGGTGCTCGCACGTGCTGCCGCTGGTGTGGGAGTGGGGCGGGCGCGGCGCGGGCGCGCTGGCCACGCTGGCGGCGCGCGCGTGCGGCGCGGCGCCGTGGTGGGGCGCGCTGCTGGCCGACACGCTCACCGCGGCCTTCGCGGCCTACGACGCGCCGCCCACGTCGCTGGACAAGTCATTATTACACTTTAACTCTAAGGCGATTATTCACTGCCCCGCACCCCGCAGCGTAGCGCGTGGGCTGTAATTAAATTCAATTTTACGAACAACTAAATAGGACAGTTGTAGACATTTACGAAGCTTGTTGTTTGGAATACCGGGCGTTCGAGTTCTATTGTCATAAAGGTCGACCGTTATATATGTTAAAAAGCCACCTAAAATACAACAACTGCATATTTGTTAAATGAATGAAACTATTTTGTTCACAGATGCCTTGTCTTAATAATCTACATGTCTCGCAAGAGCTTATACTCGCACACGACGGCGGAGGGCGGCGTGTGCCCGGCGCTGGCGGCCCGCGCACTGGAGCTGGTGCGAGCCCCGCGGCCGCAGCCCGCGGTCACGGCGGCCTTGCTGACGGCCCTCGCCTCCGTGTTGGACACTGTGGCTGCACACACTAATAGACACGCCCGGTAAACAATCACAATCTACATGTCTCGCAAGAGCTTGTACTCGCACACGACGGCGGTGGGCGGCGTGTGCCCGGCGCTGGCGGCCCGCGCACTGGAGCTGGTGCGAGCCCCGCGGCCGCAGCCCGCGGTCACGGCGGCCTTGCTGACGGCCCTCGCCTCCGTGTTGGACACTGTGGCTGCACACACTAATAGACACGCCCGGTAAACAATCACAATCTACATGTCTCGCAAGAGCTTGTACTCGCACACGACGGCGGAGGGCGGCGTGTGCCCGGCGCTGGCGGCCCGCGCACTGGAGCTGGTGCGAGCCCCGCGGCCGCAGCCCGCGGTCACGGCGGCCTTGCTGACGGCCCTCGCCTCCGTGTTGGACACTGTGGCTGCACACACTAATAGACACGCCCGGTAAACAATCACAATCTACATGTCTCGCAAGAGCTTGTACTCGCACACGACGGCGGAGGGCGGCGTGTGCCCGGCGCTGGCGGCCCGCGCACTGGAGCTGGTGCGAGCCCCGCGGCCGCAGCCCGCGGTCACGGCGGCCTTGCTGACGGCCCTCGCCTCCGTGTTGGACACTGTGGCTGCACACACTAATAGACACGCCCGGTAAACAATCACAATCTACATGTCTCGCAAGAGCTTGTACTCGCACACGACGGCGGAGGGCGGCGTGTGCCCGGCGCTGGCGGCCCGCGCACTGGAGCTGGTGCGAGCCCCGCGGCCGCAGCCCGCGGTCACGGCGGCCTTGCTGACGGCCCTCGCCTCCGTGTTGGACACTGTGGCTGCACACACTAATAGACACGCCCGGTAAACAATCACAATCTACATGTCTCGCAAGAGCTTGTACTCGCACACGACGGCGGAGGGCGGCGTGTGCCCGGCGCTGGCGGCCCGCGCACTGGAGCTGGTGCGAGCCCCGCGGCCGCAGCCCGCGGTCACGGCGGCCTTGCTGACGGCCCTCGCCTCCGTGTTGGACACTGTGGCTGCACACACTAATAGACACGCCCGGTAAACAATCACAATCTACATGTCTCGCAAGAGCTTGTACTCGCACACGACGGCGGAGGGCGGCGTGTGCCCGGCGCTGGCGGCCCGCGCACTTGAGCTGGTGCGAGCCCCGCGGCCGCAGCCCGCGGTCACGGCGGCCTTGCTGACGGCCCTCGCCTCCGTGTTGGACACTGTGGCTGCACACACTAATAGACACGCCCGGTAAACAATCACAATCTACATGTCTCGCAAGAGCTTGTACTCGCACACGACGGCGGAGGGCGGCGTGTGCCCGGCGCTGGCGGCCCGCGCACTGGAGCTGGTGCGAGCCCCGCGGCCGCAGCCCGCGGTCACGGCGGCCTTGCTGACGGCCCTCGCCTCCGTGTTGGACACTGTGGCTGCACACACTAATAGACACGCCCGGTAAACAATCACAATCTACATGTCTCGCAAGAGCTTGTACTCGCACACGACGGCGGAGGGCGGCGTGTGCCCGGCGCTGGCGGCCCGCGCACTGGAGCTGGTGCGAGCCCCGCGGCCGCAGCCCGCGGTCACGGCGGCCTTGCTGACGGCCCTCGCCTCCGTGTTGGACACTGTGGCTGCACACACTAATAGACACGCCCGGTAAACAATCACAATCTACATGTCTCGCAAGAGCTTGTACTCGCACACGACGGCGGAGGGCGGCGTGTGCCCGGCGCTGGCGGCCCGCGCACTGGAGCTGGTGCGAGCCCCGCGGCCGCAGCCCGCGGTCACGGCGGCCTTGCTGACGGCCCTCGCCTCCGTGTTGGACACTGTGGCTGCACACACTAATAGACACGCCCGGTAAACAATCACAATCTACATGTCTCGCAAGAGCTTGTACTCGCACACGACGGCGGAGGGCGGCGTGTGCCCGGCGCTGGCGGCCCGCGCACTGGAGCTGGTGCGAGCCCCGCGGCCGCAGCCCGCGGTCACGGCGGCCTTGCTGACGGCCCTCGCCTCCGTGTTGGACACTGTGGCTGCACACACTAATAGACACGCCCGGTAAACAATCACAATCTACATGTCTCGCAAGAGCTTGTACTCGCACACGACGGCGGAGGGCGGCGTGTGCCCGGCGCTGGCGGCCCGCGCACTGGAGCTGGTGCGAGCCCCGCGGCCGCAGCCCGCGGTCACGGCGGCCTTGCTGACGGCCCTCGCCTCCGTGTTGGACACTGTGGCTGCACACACTAATAGACACGCCCGGTAAACAATCACAATCTACATGTCTCGCAAGAGCTTGTACTCGCACACGACGGCGGAGGGCGGCGTGTGCCCGGCGCTGGCGGCCCGCGCACTGGAGCTGGTGCGAGCCCCGCGGCCGCAGCCCGCGGTCACGGCGGCCTTGCTGACGGCCCTCGCCTCCGTGTTGGACACTGTGGCTGCACACACTAATAGACACGCCCGGTAAACAATCACAATCTACATGTCTCGCAAGAGCTTGTACTCGCACACGACGGCGGAGGGCGGCGTGTGCCCGGCGCTGGCGGTTACATGCTAAAAATACCAATTCATTCCTCTTTCTAATATTAGGATAGATTCATATAATAGAACCATCCAACACAGATTTTCTTAATGATGGTGAACTCTCCTTCCAAATCAATGATGGTTTAGAAGAACTTAGCTGTCACACAGACTGACTCTTCATAATCAGAAGTCATTAAAAAGTGTTAAAGCATGCTTGTGCATTAAGTACCAAAACAAAGGTTCACCCTAAATAAAGGCCGCCATAAACGGGCTCCCTTACGGATAAGCGAGACGGCTATTCGGAAACATATTGACAATACTCGACGAGTTTTTGTTGCTGTAAACGAATTAAACACAAACAGTGTACAATGTACAGACGCCAGCACGTCAAGTTACCTCAATGTGTCAAATTTCTTTGATCGTTTTTCAATTTATGTCAAACAGAATAAGGTTCATATTCAATTGGGAAAATTTGACACATTGGGTTAACTTGATGTGCTGGCGTGTGTACAATAATCTTTTTTACTACGAACCTTGGTCTAAGTGATGGCAAGCATTTTTGAGAGTAAACAATTTTTGTACTATTTATTGACAGATGGGACTGGGTTACTGGCGGGCGCGCGGGAGGCAGTCTGTCGGGCGGCGACGCGCATGGCTCGCCGCGCAACAACGAGTGCAAGCTGCATCGACGCAAGCTGCACAAGAAGCTGCTGCACCAAATGCAGGAGCTGGAAGCTGCCAGGAGAGGGATACAAGTCGCTTTGGAGGATCAACAGGTGGGCTGCTGTTATTGTTAAGTTAATACATAAATTGATGGAGATTGCATTTCACGTCTATTATCTTTGCAATATTTTTTTATTTCTATTTCCCCTGAATATTTTGTAAATGTTACTAGGTTGTTTGATAATTACATTTTGCGATAACTTAAGGAGGCGAGGAGGTGAGTAAAATTAAAATTGCCGCAACCAATCAAAAAGAGTTTTAACATACAAACTCTACTGACTACAGTATGCACATCCTCTATGATAAATAAACGTCTTTTCTTTCTTTCTTATTTGAATAGAACGTCAGTTTTCTTTAACAATTGTTTTCAACTGTTAACCTGCACCTTTATAATATTTGTCTGTTCACACAGCGCGCCCGGCTAAGCCTGAAAGCTCGGATGGCGATGGTGGGAAAGCGCGGTGCATCGCGCGGCGAAACGTCGGGCGCGGGTGGCGCGGATTCCGCGCGGCCGCGTCCGCTGCCCACCGCGCTGGCCGCGCGCCTGGCGCACGCGCTGGTGGCGCACATGCTCGCAGCTGATACATGCTCACATGCTGATGCGCTCATGCTTGCTGCTAAGGTTTTTACTACCATACATTTTAACCATAAGTATCTTTATATCCTACTAATATTATAAACGCGAAAGTTTGTGAGGATGGATGGATGTTTGTTACTCTTTCGCGTAAAAACTTCTGAAAAGATTTTAATAAAATTTGGTATGGAGTTAGCTGACACCCTGGATTAACACATGGGCTACTTTATATCCCTGTATTCCCACGGGAACGGGACCTAGGCGGGTTAAACCGCGGGACGTCTGCTGGTTTATAAAAATTCAATTGCCAATATCATTATGAACCGATTATGCACTTCTTTTTCTTTTGTGTGTTCGTGTGGGTTCTTGAATGTTTCTTTTTTTTTTCAATGGGCCTCGGAAGATGGTCTTTTTAGGGCAAAAAGATGTCTATTATGAGCCCTATTAAATTATATTATTAAATAAGTTAGTTTCTAGTAAACAGTTTTGTATCACTTGACATGTTTTTCAACTGCAGTATCATTTTTTTTTTGTGTTTTCTAATCTTTTTTGATTGACCTAACAGGTAGTGGGACGGTTATGCGCGTTGTCTGGCGGTGCAAGCCTACTGGATCCGTCCTGCATACTGGGTCTGGCGCGGCTAGCTGTCACGTTGCCGCCCTGGCCACGACATGCTCTCACTACACTGCTGCAGGTATTTAAATCGCCAATTATATGCCAGAAGTGCTGTTTATAAATGTAATAGTAGATTATTCACCAAGATGATATAGCAGTAGTCTTCTACCTGCTCGGGCGCTATTTTTATTCAAGCTAGTCCATTTGTATTTCCAAGAAGAATTTTTACTCTTCACACAGACCTTGGCAATAAAAAACAATTGGATATTGAAATCAGTTCTGTGGTAGTATGTACCAAAAAGGTTTTATACAAACTTTTAGTCGCGCTTTAGCACTACTGTGACCATGAGGTCCAGGGGTCAATCCTCGGGTCGGGCAGTGTTATTGAGTTTTCCATCTAGTATTTCTCAGTAGCAGCCCGGAATCTCGACTTGTGCTCGATTGTATGACAATAGGCTCGCCCCCTATTACATGGGACTTTAACATAACTGGTGAAATGTGGGTGTACTATTTCAGGTGCACCTCTGCCCAACCCTTCGGGGATTTCAGGCGTGATGTTGTGTATATATGTGTCAAAGAGATTTAAAATACTATATAGAGCGGGCATGTCAAGGAAATGTCATAGAAAAACTTTGATCCCATGTCTCAGTAACGCCATCTAGAATAATATATGCATATTGGAGCGGCAGCGCTGCAGCGGAGCGTACTAAAAAAAACTCATAGACTTGTGTCGGGCGAAAATTTTGTTTGTTATGTCCGGTCTATAGGTATTGAATGTCTTTGATATGTGTATGTTTAGTTGAGGTTCCAAATTCAAAACTTGTTATATTTACAAATTCATCCAACAGGACCTAGTCGAGTACGAGTCTGGGGAGTCACCCTCGAGTCCTCCGAACGAGGAGTCATGGAGCGGCGCGGGTTCCTCGAGAGTCATCCGCGTTCACACCATCCCTGGCTCGTCGCCAGGCACTATCGCCAAAGCAAGGAAATTCAAAGGTCCTACCGTTGCAGGTTGTTGTTAGTTGTACTAAGATATAAGTATGTACATACAAATTGTATGTAAATTGAAATTGAAGGCATAACATGAAAGATCAAAAAGCTTTATCGCATTATGCAGATAGAGATTGCAGGTGAATAAAGCGATTTTGAAGAATTTTCGAATTAACATGGGGTTAGATTTTCTGTTGACCATGCAAACATGAATAGATGTGATCTTGTCGACTCTTGTAGAGTCGTCTAGTTACACTAATGTATCAATTTTCGATAGTAAATGAAGAACGTTATACATAACAAACACCTTAAATTCCAAAGGTATTTTGTTCTATAGTTTTAATAGAAGTTGTATCATGTTATGTACAGACGCCAACCATCAAGCTATCTAAATCGTCAAATTTTGAAAATGAACCTTATTTTTTTGTAATAAAATTGAGGAAATCGAAGGAATTAGACAAATTTGAGTGGCTTTATGATCAGCTGGCTTATTCACAACCATTCGACTAGATTCCGTACCGAATCGAACGTCTAAGATGTCGAAGATGTCATCCAAACGCAATTCACAAATCCGAAACCGATTTTTTTTGATAGTTCAAATTCGATAAGAAGACTCAAATCTTTCCGACAGCTGCTATCGGGGGCCATACCGAACAAAATTTAAACGATTTATTTTTCATAAATCCAGGTTATTTCAGAGAAATATAAACACTGTGAACCTTTAAAACACCGCACTTTTAAGTAAATGAATTTTTATTATTGTATTGACCGTATTTCATTGATACTTTCGCATTTACATAAATTCAAAGTGTAATTATGTAGAACTACATAATTACACTTTGAATTACTTTATTCGTATAGTTGTACGTGTTATTGTTTGACAATAAGCAAATAGCAAGATTTGTGTATTGATATCAAATACTTAAAGTCATTTAAGTAGCCTTTTTAAAGCAAAGTTATAATAAAAGAAATTTTAATCCATAGTTTTATTTCAAATAAAAACTTTTTCCGCATTGACTGGCAATGCGGAAAAAGTTTGAAAAGTAAAAAAGTCTGTCAAACTGGCAATGCCAGTTTGACAAACGGCTGTTTACAAAGCAAGTTTATTCGAAATAAAGTTTGTTTGATTAATAATAAAATCATTTTGTACCGTTTGCTGTCTATTAAATTACTAGCTGTATATTCTATAATTAAACGGATCGAAACATTCAAATAAACCAATTTTATTTACTACTTTAAATTTTCTACCACGCTGATAATTTACTACCATTTTGTAGCGTTCCCCATAAATACAATGATCAATCGTTTAGAAAAAAAACGTATCCGTTCGGATCTGTGAATAGCGTTTTGGCAGTTCTTCGGCTCGGAAATGAGATTGTCGAAAACGGTTCCTTACCGACACGGAAACCAATCGAACGGTTTAGAATAAGGCAGCTGGTCTCTGTATATAGCATTTACGAAACAATACTATTACGAACTAAACTATACTTTCTTAAAGTTGCAATCATCGTTGCCAAGAACATGACTTTTGAAAGTCTAAGTATGTATGTGAATGTTAATATCGAGCTGGTGACCATTTGTATGTATTGTGTTGTAGTCTAAACGGTGGTAACGGTTTAGTGGTGTAAATAAATATGCAATAGATTCTAAAATTATCAAATGATTTGAATACTTATCCATTCGGAATAAGGTATGTATTTCAATGCTCAGTGGTCGTTGATGCTCCAGATATCTGGGCTGTGATGCTCTGAGGTCAATCATCGAGAATTGAAATATATACCTTATTTCGATTGCATAAGTATTCAATTCAATTGATTCATTAAAAACGTTTCGTTCGCCATGTGTACCATTTCGGCAACCTACCAAAAATCTAGTAAAATTTTGATTGAGTTTACGTAGTGATCTCAATCAAAATGTCTACAATTATGTCCAGCATTCCTGTTCTGGAGGTAGGTGAAGTTAAGGTGAAGTGAGCTGTCAGCTTGCACTAATACTACTTCACTTACTTTACCTACATTACCACGGAAAGGATTGTACAGAAATTTTATATCACTCCTTTAGTCCCCTAAATAAAGGGCGTCAAACGTTGAAAATAATAATAGTAATCTTTATTGTTAAAGCATTTGCAAAATCATTAGACGCAAGCACGTATCATGTCTGTAGTCCGGTCACAGTAAAACATGGGCCTTGTACTGAACTTAAACTTAAAAGTTCTGAAATTATTACTTCAAATAAATTAGGAAGCATCAGCAATGACAAACAAATGTAAATAGAGGTAAATTATTTTGCAATTCATTAATTGATACATCTCTATTCTCTATTTTCTGGCCAAATTCGTTTATCGAGCATTATTTCAATCATTTTGTTTCTCAATAGCCATTCTGTGTGGTGGGTAAAATCAGAATCAGAGAAGGGTTCATATTGACGATTCAAGTGCTTAGGAATAGTTTCCAAAATATTTGATTGAAGCAGATTATTTTTAAGCTAGAAATTTCTGGCTATGCTCAGATGATAATTTTGTTTTTATAGGGACCGATAGATGTCAATTTTTATTTTAGTCTTAAATCTACATCGCATAGGCTGAGAATCCAAAACGACTCTTGTTCTCTGCCGCGCTCTAAGGTGGACTGGTAAAACAGACCTAAAGCAATAAGCACACCGTTGTACGGTTATTTTTACTAAATGAAACGTATTTCGTACGAGTACATGGCACTAAGTAACATTGTATAAAAATAATTGCTGGGAAATGATTATTATATTTGTTAAGAATTGTCTCTTTTTACGGTAGCGTGCAAAACAGTGCGTATGGTTGCGTAGGTACGTTGGTAGAGGAGTCGTAAAAACTCGTTCTCGTAAAAGTTACACCTACAAATACATATATAAAATTCTCGTATCACAGTGTTAGTGACAAAACTCTTTGGAAACGGCTCGACCAATTCTTTTGAAATTTTTTGTATGCTCGCTCAGTAGGCCTGAGAATAGTTCGTAGACTATTTTTTCCGGGACAACTGTTTTTCGGCTTCGTAACGCGTCCTTTGACACACGTCTATTGCCAATGTAATAAACATTGACGAATGATCATTGATAAAAATTGTTTTTTCCAATTTTTCTTTTATCTATCTTCGGAAATTTGTTGCGGAACCGAACATAATGATGGGGAAGTTTTCTAAAAAAAGGTAGCAAAATTGACTTGCTGTGTTATTATTATTGCAGATTTGTTAGCGGATAGTTTTGGTCTGGGGAAGACTACCAACTTCAAGCCCAAACTATTTTCCACAGCAGGTGTCAATTTAGCAAGTAAGGACATTATACATAAAATAACAGGTCTATAATACTGTCTGTAAGGTCAATGACCGGGCTTAGTTCGGTTTGCACTGATATTATGTAGTATGTGTGATAGGCTAACAGACCACACCTAACCGCTACACATTTGCATAGCACCGTAGCATTTATAATCGATTTGAATATCGAATACGCTTTCGTGTCTATTTAAATATCATAGATATTATTGAGTTTGTAATGTTTTTTTTCTGCTTTTTATTACCGCGTACGGGCTTCTTTGTGCTGACTTTAACCCTTTAACCGCTTGTGTCGCATAAATATGACACATATTTTCGTGCCCCTACCGCGCGTGTCGTATTTCTGCGACAGAGTTCATGTATGACTTTTTCGTTTTATTTTCAAAATACTGACTGTGTGGTACAACTAAAACCATTATCGAATTGAGATATTATTTATGTAACAAAAAATAAAAAACGATACAACGATTGTTTCTCGTTATTTACTGTAGGTATTATCTTATTGATTTGTAACGATTTTGGCCCGGCGCTAGGGGCACGGCAACTAATATTTATCCAAGCGCTTAAAAGGTTAATTAAGTTTTTTTTTTTTTTTTACGAGGATTAGTCAGTATTTATCTGAAAAGATTGTTCAGCTACTTTTGACCAATACAAATAATTCGAAAATGCATTTCAACGGCTTCAACGAGGCTAAGCTGGATAATAGAGTTATCCCAAAAGCGTATTAGTCTCTAATAATCGATTATACTCATAAAATGTTCATTTAAAAGCTTTATAATTTTGTTTCAAATATAATTTTGACAACTTAAATTGTATCCACTCGTCATTCTTAGCATATTATACGCCAGTGTTGTTAAGTTTTAGCTTATATAAGTTTGCTTTATAGAAAAAGACCTAGTTATACTAAAGTGAGCCAACCCACAAAAAGTTAAAGATAAATTTAATTTTAATAAACCATCCAAAACCATGAAGAAATGTGGGTTAGTTTGTTTTGGCATAATTAGGTACAAACTTATGTGTTATTGCTATTAAGTATATATCAATTTATTTCCTTTTTCCTTAGATATTGACGTAGAAGAGCAACTGACTCAAGTAGCGGAATCCGACGATTCGGAATCTTCTGAAGAGAAATTAGAACAGTACTTCATTGATGCCGTCAAGAAGGAAACCAGGACGAAACATGTGGTTAACAATAGTTCGAGGTAATATATTAACGCTCATGGATATCATAAACAATAGTGTTAGAGTTGAAATGTCAGATAGTAAAGCTCAGTCTGGCTGTTGATAATGTGAGTTTAAATCTTTGTAAATGCATCCACGGCACAAGAAAAATTATTAGTGCGGTTTAAACTGCAGAAGGTAAAATGGTAGGTTGAACTTTACTTAGTTTTATTAGCTATTTGTTGTAGTAAATAAATCATGTTGATATATGTGTTTATGTGTTCTAATGTTAAGTCACAAAAGGTATAAAAAGCAAGGCAGTTGCAAGTAGTGCAGATGAGAATTTCGAGAGAGAGAGATGTGTGGTTTTTAGTAAATGAATAAGATAAGGAGTTAGTATGAAAGTAGCGTTGGTGATCAAGAAGTTTTAAGAAAATTAATGTGTATGGTACTCGTTTTGGAGGAACTTTTCATGACGAACCTCTTAAGTATGAATGTGGATGGCTATAAGAGTAGGGGAAGATCAAAGGCAGGATGAATGGTCTGTGTGAACGAATTGAGTATTGATTATAATATAGCTAGGATGAATATAACGTTTGAAATAGCTGTTGATTAAGATGAATATGAAGGAATAAAACATGCTGCACCGGAGGATTTTATACTAGAGTGTTAATTACATTTTGATTAATTAACCAAATTACGGTTTTTTTCGTTGATTCAGCAACGTGTCAGTCTGCTGGGACGCGCGCGTGGAAGCTGGAGGCGGCGGCTGCGGCGGCGCGGGCGAGGCGTTCGCGCGCCGCGCCCTGCTGCGCACCGCGGGCGCGCTGTGCGCCGCCGTGCGCGCGCCGCCCCCCGCGCCGCCCCCCCCGCCGCGCGCGCCGCCGCCGCCGCACAAGCCGCACCCGCCGCTGACGCACACCTTGTACGATGTGTTTAGACATTTGGCGCTGGAGTTCCATTACCAGGTGAGATGGAAAGAAAACTAAGCCTTTAGGGAGTTCTCACTTTCCCATTTCTTGTACGAAGCACTTCATTATTTGGCTTACAGGTAATTATACTGAGTCTAGTTATTTGTGTATACAAGTTTAAATATTTGTAAACGCATCCACGATACTAGAGAAATTCCTGGTGTCCGGCAACAACTCCCAGTTGTACTCTCAAACAATTCTATGAATATTGTCTGTGACGATGATATTCTGCTAACACAAGATATGAATATTTGACAGTTTTCTTTATTAAGCATATTTAAAAAAAAAAAACCGAAATTTATACAAAAATATGACGCAACGAGGTGGTAAAACAGAAATTAACGCCTACTAGGAAACTAGAGCGAGGAACCGCACAAATGCATGCTGCATATCCAAGGTCTGATTTTTCATCCAGCTGTTTAGCGAAAATCGAAACACTTCGCTTTCAGAACATGAACTGACTATTATTACTATTAATGTATCACCCAGATGGACTGCACATTCATGGAGAACGTGATCTCCCTGTGGCTCACGCTGAACGGGTCCGCGTGGGGCAGTGGCGGCGCGTGGTCGCTGGCCACGCTGGCCGTGCCGGCCGACACGCCGCGCATCCGCCTGGCCTCCGACACCGTCAACGCGTTACTGCACTCGCTTTGCACGTGAGTACTATTTTTTTTTTTACTTATATCGACATCTTTGTTCAAATTGCAGATGACAGACATTACTGACAGTTTGACATAATACTTAACACAATAAGGCTAGCAACAGACTTATAACACGCCATGCCACGTGACGTCAATATGGTGTTCTCATTGGTTACTATAAGCGCCTTTTTTCAGATTTGACCAATAAAACCGCGTGGGATGGCGTCGGGTGTTACAAATATACTGGAGCCTTAACTCTATATATTTTTTAACATACAACGTGGCTGGGACAACGAAACCCAACTGATAGTGTTCAGTACATGATTCTAGACGCTCCAGCGTTGTTGTCGTCGACTGAATGAGTTATTTATTTTTAATTAAAATCTCATTTAGCTCCATTGGAATCATGGCTCTTTACAATTGTCACAGTGTGATATCTGACGAAATATTTCAACAGTTCTCAGGTTCAATGTTTCAAATAAGGTTCATGTTCAATTAAGAAAATGTGATAGTTTGGGGTCGCTTGATCTGCTGATGTCTGCACCCGAGAACTTATAGAATCAGTTTGTGCGTCAATTTTCTTTCATGCTGTAAAAAATAATATAAATTGGTACCTACATTGATTTTTGCCATGTGTCACGGAAGCATCAGAATAGAATTTGTCTACAGTAGACAGATAGTGGGTTATTAGAAGCAGCTGTAATTTTTTTAAAGCTTCACCGCCACCTGTGGTTGAATTATAATTAATTTCTTATTTTTCTTATAGGTTAGAAAACATATCACTGAGATGCTGGGTGTTATCAATGCAGGCTTTGGCATGGATTGCAAGCTTGCCTTTACAGGTACCGGAACTTTCATTAACCAAAAACTTTTTATATTTTATTCTTGGTACCAGGCTATATAACTTTGTATTATTTTTAGACGGAAGGCAGCAGTACTCAAACTATGGGTCGCGTTATCTTGGAGTGCGAGCACTTTGTGCCGGCCCTTGTCAAGTTCATTACAATGAATGTGAACACTGATGGCGCAGTCGCTTCTTCTGAACCTTATTTGGTAGGTATTTGTTTGTTATTTTGACTTATCGTATAAACCCGTCGCAAACATAATGTCTATATTATGATGTAATAACTATAATGTGTAAAAAAAGCAAGTGGCTTGATTCGTTTTCGTCCAAGTTCTATGGTTTAGAGGTAGTTAGTAAAGTATGTTGAGTTGTTGGATGTGAATTGACTAAAACCATAGATTTCCTGATAATTAAGTTTATTTGTAAAAGTTACACGAGATTTCCGTTAGATGCTAATCAGCAGTTATAGCGCTACGGCAGCTACTGGTCAACTGACTAATTATAATTATGAATGATAAAAGTAGAGAAATCATGCAGCTTGGTCACTGCCATACACAAGTGTAGTTAAAGAAAGCACTCCTTTCAAGTATTCACGTTGAAATAGCGTAAGATGAATATTTCGCTTGTGTATGTGGCACAGGGCGGCGCGCAGATCGGCGCGGGCGCGGGCGCGGCGTCGGCGCTGCACTCGGTGGTGTCGCGCGTGGTGTGCGCGCGCGGCGCGGGCGGCGCGCTGGCGGCGCTGCGCGCGGTGTGCGGCGTGTGGCGGCGCGACGCGGAGCCGGGCCACGCGCACGACCTGCAGGCCACGCTGCTGCGCCTGGCGCACCCCATGCTGCAGGTGCTCAGCGCGCGCCACGTGCACCACGCGCTGCCACTCTTCCTTACCGTCGGTGAGGATTTCTTTATTTTCTCATTTGTCTTTTAAAACTGATTCATAGTAATGTGAAAAATTACTCCGTAAATCTGTCGCCACCTGCCTTCGCACTAAAGAAATTGAAAACTAGGATCATATCTGATGCAGATCTATTCGCTAATACTTTTCTTGGTAAGACTTACTATTTTTACAGGTTTTTTTTTTATTTTTACGGCAATAAGTATCTTAAGATAAAACTGCTAATATCTTAGCGAAAATCATATAATTACTCTTTCTCTTTTACTAAATCATTAAGCTGTAATCCGCTGTAAGCATTTTGGTGTAAAATAAATCAAAACAAATGTTACCCTTGGAGGCAGACGGGCCTGACTTTAACGTCGAGTACAATCAGCGGGTATGTGTATTTTAATAAGCTGCGTCTCGCAAATCAACAATACAAATCAATATTGTTTTGTATTAAAACGTTAGACTATTATCTTTTACATTTTGTTCGCATCATTCGAAATCTGAAGTGTAATCTGTGTTAACCATTCTGTGCGAAGTAGGTATAGAAATGCATATTACTTAGCAATCGTGTGAAGACGAGTTTGGGACGACACACTTACGCAAACAGTGAGACAGGAACAGTTTGTGTCTTTTGGCTAGCAGCACGCTGGTGGCAGGGGTGGCAAACGGAGTCTAATGACTTTATCGTTAATTCGAGTTGACGTATTGATTCTTATGAGCGATACCAACAAAACTCTAAAAGTTTAAGTTTTTTTTGTTGAATTATTGTTTTTTATTTGTTTTGTAATCGTAGATTAGGGCTAGGGCTGGGGCTAGGGCTATATTACAGTCTTTATTTTTATATATGTATGGAAAGAGCGGCCATGTTCACACGCATAAGATGCGTATGTACCTATATTATACAAAAAGCTAAGAGTGTGTATCCCTCAGCGCACCAGTCGGTGTGGTGGGTGCGCGAGTCCATGGGCTGGCGCGGCGCGGGCGGCTCGGAGGCGCGGCTGTCGGGGCTGCTGGCCGACGTGCTGGCGGGCGGCGGCAGCGGGGCCGCGCGCCGGGCGCCGCTGCGCCGCGCCGTGCTGCAGCAGCTGCTCAGCTACTGCCGCAAGCTGCTGGCCGTGCCGCTGCCGCCGCAGCAGCTTCCGCAGAACGTAAGTCACTATAAACTAAATGCGCTCTCCTTTTTGTTTTTGCATATGTATGTGTGTATCTGTTTCCACATCATCGCTTGCCATCTGGTGAGATAGTGGTCAAACGCGAGCCTATTAATAAAAAAATAATATTGTAAAGGTGAGATTTTGTCTCATTACTTATACTCTCATTAACCAATCAATAAAACTACACGAAAGTCATGTCTATTTTAATCAGATTAAAAAAAAGTTGAAAAAGACATTTAACTTTTTTCCCCGTGTTTTTTTTATTTGCAACATTGCATTTCATTTAAAGTTTCATTGCGTTCAAAGAAATCTGCTAACAGGAAAATAACTGGAAATCCCCTTCTATAATCTTTCGCCTGGGATTTCCCGTACTTTGTATGAATAACATCGCTAGCTCCGTATTATTATGTTGCTAGCGATTTATGTCATACATGAGTCACTTAAAATTGTGACATTTCTACTAAAAAACAGGGACTGTTGTTCCACACAAGTTAAATTTGTGTTTTTTAAATTATTATTAAATTCAGTACTTGCTTATGATAATGGTACGTTTACGTGTCTCTTAGAGGGGATTATTTATTAAACAATAAACGTAGATAAGTGATGTTTTAACTTTGTTTTAAAATTTTATAAACTACAGTGTATTTTTTGTATGCACATCAAGCTTTCACAAACTCGAACGAACATTATATTCAAAGAATTTTGAAAATGTATTAAAGTAATTTGACAGATAGGGGGTATCTTGGTGTGCTGGCCTCTGTAACATATTTTTAACAGACTTTAAAAAAATGAGGAGGTTATCAATTCGGCTGTATTTATAGTGTGCATGAATCACATCAGATCTCCGATATTTATGGAAAGAAAAAAAAAAGCTGTTTTTGATTCTGTAAAAATTCTTTGTCTTTTGTCGTATTTCTCAAAGTGTTAGACAGAAGTGTAATTTTTATTATAAAGTTGATGATAAATGATATCCATTTCTGTAAATTAGGTTTCACAAACAATATAGACAAGCAAAATACATTTTTTAATCTAGGGAGGTTGTTGTTTCTCTACCTGACCACTCTAAGAAGAAACACCGAATCTGTAGTTATCAATTTCTTTTACACAGTCATCGTCAAGCCCGTCAGTGTCCACAAGCGGCGAACAGTCGCAGACAGATGAGAGCAAGGCACAGAACAGCAGCACCGCCGAGGCCACCAACGTTGAGGATGAGAGGAAACAGCAGGCTGCTCGCACACCGTGCTTCGCTGACACTGGTAAGATATGTCTACATACTATACATTATGGACAGCATATCTGCTGAACTGCAGGCCTAGCCATATTACAAATTATATTTCTATTCTATTTATATTATAGAAAGAAAACGGCGTATATGGAATAAGTGTACATTTGAGAAAATGACTGAAAGTGGTTTTGTAAAAGCACAATCTGATAATGTTTTTGCATTCGGATAGGCAAGCAATACCTGTTAACTGGATTTTGTACTTTTTTCATGGTGAAATGGTTAGAAGAACGAAAACACCAAAAGTAATAGTAGTAGGATAATAGTAAATGACGTAATCGAAATGGCGCGCGAACATGGCGGCGTTTAAACAGCTCAAATTTATTCTGTATTCAAAATATTTTTTTAAGCTTCACTAATGCATTTTTAAACATGTTTATATTTTTTTACTATGTTAAAACGTTGTAAACAGTGGATTAAAAATATTTTGACAAACAGCTGATTCCATATAAGCCATTTTCTTTCTATTTTCGCCTTATCGATTCGCATTAGGCAGAAGTTAAAATAGGTTATTTATAATGCACACTGTAACGAAAGTACAATGACAAGCATGTTACAATTACGATGGAAGCCGAATTTATTGTAATCTATTTCCACAGCTGTCACATTTAGTTGTAACCATTGCTAAAATTTATTTTAAGAAATTATGTAGATTTCATTTAGTTATTATTATTTTATTTTTAGTTGAAAATTAGTGTCATTGATAAAAATCCTCAAAGAAGCAGGGATGAACAATACATAGAAACGTTCTTGGTTTCACTTTTATTCTTCTAAGTTTAAAATAAAACAATTTGTATTAAAATAAGGATTTCTCTTTTCTTTAAAATAATATTTTGTGCATTCCTGCATCTACGAGCCTCGGCAGTCGGTGGCCAATAATGAACGAACAAAACCACCAAAGCCACAGACTTCCGAAACTAGAATTATTTTTTACCTGGTAGTGTTTTTTTAAGATGTCTGTTGTTTGTTTTTTGTTAAAACCACTATAGTAACACTGGTAAAAAAAGATTACAACTTTCTATGCGACGTCGTATGCGTTTCTACATCGCGTGCAACAATGTATTGTAACATAAATATATTTTGTCAACAGTGCTACAACACCAACAAATCATGCAAAAGTTCTACAGGACGCTTTCAATCTGCGACGGAATGAACACTGTGGCGTTAAATTCAGGTAAATAGCGAACAATATCTAATCATTTGTCAATTATAAAGCAGCGGGCAGATATTTATTTACTTTGGTAAAACAAACAGTCAACGCAACTAAATAAATCAATCTTTTGCGGTTTATGTTCGACGTTACCCACATGCCATACAACTTGGTCTGTAAGCAAATCCTAGCTGAACTTGCTTGTGCCTCAATTTGTATTTAACACCCTTGTATACCATGTTTTACGCAAATAAATATTTTATTATTTATTTTTTAAATTACATTATTATTTATGAAGTTACCGAGCATGCGTGTATGTGTATGCAAAGATTTAGGGAATACTCTTTATATATGAAAATTGACAGGAGAAATTCTGAGACTATTATTTTCTTTATTCATTAAGTAGCATAGTGCAGTAGAGTAATGATTACATTTTTGAAAATAAAACAAAAAAAATAGAAAAAGCTACTACTACAGGTCAGGATTCCGGAGATAGGAATCATCAACCAATAGGCTGAATTATTCTCATTTTTATTTTGTATCTTCCAGGAATGTCATCAGAACCGTCTTCTCTCAAGGAGGAGGTGTTCTGGCTGGTGGCTCACATGGCCACTGTGGCCTCAAACCCTGCGCTTATGGTAACAAGCCTAATGGAATTCCTAAGTAAGTAAAGAATAACACTATTATTGTTAGATTTAGACACAGGTACTGACTCGATTCGCATTGGTAGAAACGTTGCAATAGGCTAGATAACTAAATTTTAGTTTTTAATCCCTCATTTAGATTACTAGACATTTTTACACGTTACCAAATAAAAATGGCGATTCATTGAGTCAAAATGTCGCACGACTTCGTACATTTTATAAACTGAACTATAACGTCACAATCCTATCCTTAATTTAATGCGGTTAATCTTAGTAGTTTTCATCGATTTTATAAAGCGGAAACTACTTGTCTATTATTTTTTATTATCCAAACGATGATATAATAGAATTTTGATATTATACACCATGCCATCATGCCTATTAACACAGTCTAAAAACCTACAGTCGTCCGACGAAGCTGTCTAGACAGGGCATTCGTGCGGGGTGTGAGGGGCGAGACGCGGGAAAGCCGCTCCCGCACTGCGAACAACGGTGTTCGTAGTTCGGGAGGTATTATTCAGGGCTAACGCGTGTAGACGTTGTCGGCATTTTTTCCAGAGATCGAAGGCGTCGTCCTACTGTATTTATATTTATACTGTGTTTTTTTAACCTTTTAACCGCCTGATTTTATATCAATTGTCGTGCCGTCAGCGCCCAACTTATCGTCAACACATTTCATCTTGTTGCCTGAATTAGTATTTTTTGCCGAATAAATACGACTCAGGCGCCGAAAATAGTTGTCGGATAAATCCAAGGCGGTTGTCCAAATCCAAGGGTAAAGAAAAAAAAAATTTTTGACGTACGACATCCAAGCAGGTGGCTGCGTTCGCAAAGTAAATGTAATGTACATGGGTCCGTACATTATTTTTGTTTGTAAGTAGGATTTTCTCGATGGGTGAAATGGTTTATTGTAATCCAAAATGTCTTTATACAGGAAAGGAAGAGGTAGTGAATCTGTCTCAAGCGATGCAGCAATTGATCATTCGCCTGCTCGACTACCCTGAGGCGCTCGCCGCGTTTATCGACGCGGGTGGCTTGGAACTGGCACTCGAGAAACTCACCGCTTGTCATCAGGTACATGATAATCACTCGTTGCTTCTCTCAGACACAGGTTGTTAGGGCACTGTTTGACAATGTGTCGTATTTTCTTAAATGTGTGACAAATGATAAGGAAACCGGGAAAAAGTTACCGGCAGGACCGGTTGACTACTAAGTCATGGATTTCGAGTTCAAACCCAAAGTAAACATTGCTAGGAAACCGGCATGCCTGAGTGGTATTTCTCAACGGCATGAACACTCAAGTTAGTCACTATCTGAACGACAACAAGAAGAAAAAAAATTGGTCTGTTTGTCTACGTTTCGCATCAGCTTATTTAAGTACGATATTGACTTGAAATTTTGATTATTAACAAGACAATGGTACGATTCCCTTATTAAAAACTAAACTAAAATTGTGAATTGAAGTCCTTACTATCTTACAGCTTTAGTATGAAAACTTAAGTTTACCTTAAATTGGCAGCAGTTGTAAATACTTTTCTTATTGTGAAAGAGATGAAAATAGCCTAAATTAGGTTTAGGTTGATGATAAGGGTATTTACCTGTCTCCTTACGAAGCAGGTGAATGAATTCAAAAATATCCTGTACATTTATCGCTATTTATTCTGACAAGCCTACCCACCCTTTAAACCGTATTTTATTTTCAGGCGGGTCCAAGCAGCGGACAAGGCTTGGTATCCTCGCTTATGAACTACTTGAAGCTGCCTCCTCAAATGATGAACATGTCCACGCCAGCTTCTGGCAACAAGAAGGGCCAGACCCCTGTTATTGAGACGACTAATGGACTGGTTAATATTGCACCGCTTTGTGAGTATTGTTTAAAATCATTGAACCGTTAGTTTTTCATTACATAAGACTGACAATTATAAGTTTTTACAAGACTACTGTGAAGTCAATACAAAATGTTATTATTTTAGTTGTCTATGTCATATATATTTGTATGTACCACCGTAGTGCCTTTCATGTTCCGATGCATCTGTTTCATGTGTTGAGATACTCCCGCAGGCACGGTGTCGTGCGGCAACCCCACGGCGCAGGCGGCCGACGTGCTGCTGGACGGCGGCGGCGGCATGAGCGTGCGCGGCGCGTGCGCAGCCCGGCGCGTGCGCGCGGCGGCGTGGTCGTACCACTTCTTCAGCGCAGACGACGCCAGCCTCGCGCTCACCCTGACGCTGCCCTACGCCGTCCAGCTGCACGAGGTGCAGCTGCAGCCGCATCTGACTAGCCTTGCTAGTGAGTATTGAGTCCTTACAACTATGTACCACTACTGCATTGCGACATGCTTGTAATACGGCTGGGGATAGCTAAAATTCACTTAAAAAGTTCATCCGTACGCAGTAACTAAATTATTGGCCACTTAAAGCTAATAAAAAAAAAAAAAAAAAAAGAAACCATAGCCGATTTTTTTTTTATGATTTGTTCATGATTTGGGACTCGATAACGTCACGTAAAATATTGATCAACTTACTATACCGTCATAATTTTTCGTTTTTGTGAAAAAGAAAGGAATAAGTACCTACGTGTCTTATATTTTTTAACCCCCGACGCAAAAAGAGGGGTGTTATAAGTTTCACCGCTGTGTGTGTGTGTCTGTCTGTCTGTCTTTCTTTCTATCTGTCTGTGGCACCGTAGCGCCCAAACGGGTGAACCGATTTAGATGCGATTTTTTTTATTTGAAAGCAGGGTTTCTTGCGATGGTTCTTGACATAATTTATCAAAATCGGTTCAGCCGTTTCAAGGTTATCAGCTCTTTTGTGTTAGCCACCGCTGCTATTTTAGACATCTATGGGTATTAACTAAACACCCATGTGGGTAATATTAATAAGCAACATTATGGTGTATTTGGTCTGATGCAGCCAGGATATCTAGCAGACTAATACACTCTTGGGAAAATAACAGCAGATATGTCGTGTTTGGATTCATTTTAACCTGCATTTGATTCTGCACACAATACACTGATGGCAACTGAATGAGCCGATGCTGCAGCCAGGCTATCCAGCACACCAGTAGGTAGACTCTTGACAGAGTAATAGCAGATAGGTCGTGTTTGGATTCATTTCAACCAGCATTTGATTCTAAACACAATGCACTGATGGCAACAGGATGAGCCGATGCTGCAGCCAGGCTATCCAGCACACCAGTAGGTAGACTCTTGACAAAATAATAGCAGGTATTTTTTATTTTATTTATTTAGGGATAACAAACAGCTACAACATACAAATAACAAACATAATATAAAACTATTAAATAACAATGTTGCAGCCAACTACATTATCCGCAGATTCCCAAAGATTAAAACAAAAGATGCCACTAGAGGAACAATAACATGCTTAGTTCCAATAGAGCTTAAAAACAAATAAAACATAATTTAACAAATTCATTTTCTTACATCGAATAATTAATATAAGGAATAACATCTATACATATAATAAAACAGTAACGACAGAAAAACTGTACATTGAGAATTTTCAAGAAAAAATAAGTGGGTTTTGTTAGAAAAACGTAACTGGTGACAAAAAGTGACTTTTTAGAATTTTTGTCTGTTTGTCTGTTTGTCTGTATGTATGTCCGGGGTGAACTCAAAATGTACTGCATGGATTAACTTCAAATTTTGCATGAATATTACTAAGAGGTCGGGTCAACACATAGGCTATATATTATCACGCTATCACCTACGGGGGAGGAGCAGTGAATCTTTATTCTTCTTACTCATTCTGTGGAAGCGTGTAATCAAAGGACGCATATTTAAATGTTGGTTTTGTGTAAGCTATGCTATTATCTAGCTTTACACTATAAAAACTTCGCCATTTAAGTAACTTTGGCAGAGAAACATAGTTTAATGAATGTTAGTAGTATAAAGACAATTTGGAATCAGCGCCATCTGTGAGAATGTATAAAAATCAAATCAAGTAACACATGAACACTTTTTGAAAATTAATTTTAATTTTGATCGAGTTGGTGAGGAGTTAGTTATTCTTTAAATTCATAGATGGCATTGTGCATTTTTTTCATCTACATATATAATAAAACAGTAACGAAAGAAAAACTGTACATTGAGAATTTTCAAGAAAAAATAAGTGGGTTTTGTTAGAAAAACGTAACTGGTGACAAAAAGTGACTTTTTGGAATTTTTGTCTGTTTGTCTGTTTGCTATCACCTATGGGGAAGGAGCAGTGAATCTTTATTCTTCTAACTCATTCTGTGGAAGCGTGTAATCAAAGGACGCATATTTAAATGTTGGTTTTAAGTAAGCTATGCTATTATCTAGCTTTACTCTATAAAAACTACGCCATATAAGTAACTTTGGCAGAGAAACAAATGTTAGTAGCATAAAGACAATTTGGAATCTGCGCCATCTATGAGAATGTATAAAAATCAAATCAAGTAACGCATAAACACTTTTTGAAAATTAATTTAAATTTTGATCGTGTTGATGAGGTTAGTAGTTAGTTATTCTTAAAATTCATAGATGGCATTGTGCATTTTTTTCATAAAAGTTGTATAGTATAATTCGTTTTGACAAATTGAAGTTCCAACAAAACCCTCAAAATCTTGCGCAGAGTTCGGATCGTATCATATGGGATCGTATCAGTGTACGATTTTCAAAAGGAAGGCAGTTGAGGCCGTGGACAGAACCCTGCAGGGCATCTGCAGGAACGAACATTTGATAGGTAGTGTCACAGTTCTGCTCAGTGGCGATTTCAGGCAAACGCTTCCCGAGTTGACGCGGGGATCGAGGGCTGACGAGATGAATGCTTCGGTGAAACGATCTTCGTTGTGGTCACAAGTTCGTACGCTGCGCTTGACCATTAATATAAGAGCTCGGCTCGGCGGCATTGCACGCGCTCTCAAAGGCACTTTACCAGAAGAGAGAAGTTGACAGGCGGTGCTTTCAGAGTCTCTCGGTAGAGTGGTATCCAGCTTCGAAGAACTCATTCGCTGTGTGTACGTGGACATCAGTCGTATAGCGCACCAGCAGAATTCGTGTGAGAGGGCCATTTTGGCGCCCAAAAATGATCATGCTGCAGCAATTAACGAATGCATTCTCTCGGACATTGAGGGGAATGAAGTGGTCTATACGTCGATAAGCACTGTCGTCGAGCAAGATGACGCCACACATTATCCCGTGGAATTTTTGAACTTCCTGTCAGCAAGTTGACTTCCAGCGCATACCATCAAGCTGAATGAAGGTCGGCGTCCCGATTATGCTTTTTAGGAACAAATCTCCTCCAAAGTTGTGTAACGGGTGGTGCCTTAAAGTCATCTCTCTCCACAGACACCATTGAGGTGGAAATTATTACGGGTTGTGGCGTCGGCAAGGCAGTATTTATACAACGCATTCCCCTTATACTTCATAGCTTCCCGATCCAGTTCGAGCGCGTACAGTTCCCCGTGAGTGTTTGCTTAGTGATGACAATCAATAAATCGCAGGAGCCGATTCTCAGAGCAGCGGGTGTAGATCTCAGGACGAGTTGCTTCTCACACGGGCACCTGTACGTCGCTTGCTCCCGCGCCACCAGTCCTGACTATCTTTACATTTTGGCTCCTGGCAGTATAATTATCAACGTAGTTTATAGGGAAGTGTTATAAGGTATATACCTTTGAACGTATTTTTAACCGACTTAAAAAAAAAGAGGAGGTTCTCAATTCGACGGTGTTTTTAACCGACTTCAAAAAAAGGAGGAGGTTCTCAATTCGACGGTATGTTTTTTTTTTTTGTGTTTGTTACGCGATTTCTCCTCCATTTGTGGACCGATTCTCAAAATTCTTTTTTTCTTTGAAAGAGTATACTCCCGAGGTGGTCCCATTTTAATTTGGTGAAGATCTGGTGCTGATCTTCGGAGATATACAATGGAACTCTTCAAAAATAGACGGCAAATCTGTCGTGATAACTGGAATCGCTTGGATATTTATTGTTTATACAACATCATGACGTATCATCACGCCTGTATGCTCTGAGGGGTACGCAGATGTGTACAATATATCTAGATTTCGACAGTTAAGTATGTTAAGTTTCATTTATTAGGGATAAGTGGATAACCCTATTACCATGACATGTTTTGTAACAAATAACAATATAAAAATAAATTCATGGCAAATATTTGTATGAGAACGACTAAAAATGGAAAAATAAAAATCTTTTTTGCAAAAAATAAAACCGACTTAAAAAAAAACACTTACCGGTGTATAATAACTCTAAATTAGGAAGTCTGTGGCTTTGGTGGTTTTGTCTTATTCATGATGGGCCACCGACTTCCGAATTTAGAGTTATTATACGTTATATGTTTTTGTTACTTAACAAGATTTTTTTTTTTTGTGTGTTTGTTACGCGATTACTCCGCCATTTATGGACCGATTTTCAAAAATCTCTTTTTTATTTGATAGGGTATACTACCAGGTTGGTCCCATTAGTATTGAACCTCAGATCTGATGAGGGATCTTCGAGGAATTGAGGGAACTCCTCAAATAATATAGGAAAACATGTACCAATTTTTACATTTTTTTTGGTGACAAATCAAGCATTTACATTTAGCAAGTATTCATTTCGTGAAGAAAAACTGATGAAGAAGACAGGCGATGGAACTCTTCAACGCATAACAACAAATTACTCGCAATAGCTACAGTCACATGTCTGTGCATGGTTTATGTATTTCCCATAACATTACGCCTGTCTATTTTAAAAGGTTTAGAAAGAACTTCTTTTGCAATTGTTAACCGATTTCAATGATTCTTTCAAGTTTTGAAAGACTTTCTTTACATACAAAGAAACTAAAAACTGCAAAATAAAAAAAAAAAATACAAAAAAACTCTCTTCATGTAACTTATATTTTAATGCTATTTTAAAAGTTGTTAACTTATAATGCTATAGCGACACTGGAATCTTAGGTAGGTATATTTGGTGCTGTAGAACCTTCACGCAGACGACGTCGCGGCGGGCAGCAGCTAGTTATTAATAATTTAATTACAATTCAGGTTCAAGTTCAATTAAATCCAATAACAATACATATACAATTACAATTCATATTCAATTACAATAACAATAACAATTACAACTGCAAAATAATTACATTTCATTACACAACGATTTAATAACATTTGATTTAAATTTTGATTTTGGGCATGCAAATATATCAATATTTATAAAACTCGTGTTATATGATTCCAACATTCTATGGATAGGACAACGCAGGCCAGAGTTCGTTCGACAGGCATTAACCACAAAAAGGGTACCAGCACGGACTCTGCGTACTTTAATAGTTCTGGGCACCGAATAGCACAGCTTACTCGCGAGGTCAATGGCATCAAAATGGTTGTTGATAATATCAAACAGCACATTGGCCTCCAGATACTTGCGTCGATTTTCCAAGCTAAGAAGCTTGTACTTATCAAGTAACTGGGGATACGACAAAGAGGACTTGATTTTGTGACACCTGTAGTTCATGGTACGGAGGAACTTACGCTGAACCCTTTCTATCAAGACATTATACTTTTGGTAGTAACGTCTTTTACGTAACGTCGGGGTACCGTTTAAATAAGTACCTACCTACATACCTACAAGTACTAGGAACATTCCTCACTTAAGCGGTACCACGACGTGAAGAAGGAATAAGTACCTACGTGTCTTATATTTTTTGGTAACAAATGACTCTCTGTATTGTCTGCCAAACCCCACGGGAAAAAGGCGTGGGTTTCTGTATGTACAAATCTCAAAAATCCATTTTTTCCTCTTGTTCTGCGTTGTGAGAGTGCATCACTAACAGTGTGTATATGTTCCTAGCATGTCCCGGCGCGGTGGCGGTGGAGGCTGGCTGCGGCGGCACGCTGGCGCCGCTGGGCCCGCCGCAGAACACGGCCGGCATGACCTTCATCCGCCTCGTGGTGGCGCGCCCCATCGTGTGCAGCACGGTGCAGATCCGCCTCTACAAGCCCAGGGACTCCTCCAACATGGGGCTGCTGCAGCTCCGCCTGCTGGTGGCTCCGGCTTTCAACAGCCATGCAAGCAGTACGCCTATCACGTGAGTATTATTCTGTTATTGTCACTCAAGCGTCCAAGGTTACTGCAGTCCCCATAAAAACCTTGCTTAAATTTGTCCATTGGGAGAACAGTCACCGAACGACATCGTTCAGTTTATACGTTTACAGCGTTAAAGTCAGGTGATAGTCATACAATAGAAAAAAAGTAAGTAAGTAAGTAAGGTAAGTAAAGTATAAATGAATTTGAATTTGAATTTGAAAAAAGTAGATGGCGCTATATGAAATTAGTCATCCGTGAGAGTGAATATAATCTGTGCAATTGGGTTTTTTATTATCTGCTTGTATTGGCCATGAGTCTTCACAGTGAAAAGTATAAAATAATAATAGTCGTGCGTTTTACAGATGTATGAATAAAAAGTGTATGAATCTAAAGCATTGCTAAGTTAACCTAACCTTTTTTGTGTGTGTTCTAGAAGTAACAACTGGGCCTGCGTGGTAGCGGCGTGCACGCGCGCGGGCGGCGCGGCGGGCGCGCGTCTGGCCCGGGCGCGTGGCGGCGGCGCGGTGGGCGCGCTGTGCGCCTGCGTGGCGGGGGGCGGCGCGCCGGCGCAGCACGCGCACGCCGCGCTGCTGGCGGCGGCGCGCCACGCGCCCGCCCTACGCGCGCCGCTCATCACGCAGCTGCTCAACATGGACGCGCACGCACACGCGCACGGTGAGCCGGGGGATATTGTTTATAGCATTACACAGAAGTTAAAAACAAATAAGCATGTTACATTTACGATAGACGCCGAATTTATTATAATCTATTTTCACTTTGTAGAAATTAAAAATAATACAATTTTAATTCAAATTATTTTGTTTCTTGTTTGAGACGCGGACGCAATTAAGCTAAATAAGCTTTAATAGTCCCTTACGAGAACAACAAAGATATCGGTTAAAAATTGGCTTTGAAAGTAACGCTGTTTACAATAATTACAACAACGTAACGGCACAGTATAAATATTAATACAGTACGACGACGCCTATGATCTTTGGAAAAATGCCGACAACGTCTACATGCGTTAGCCCTGAATAATACGTCCCCAACTACGAACATCGTTTTGTTCGCAGTTCGGGAGCGGATTTCCCGCGTCTCGCCCCTCACACCCCGCACGATTGCCCTGTCTAAATGGCTTCGTTGGACGACTGTAGGTTTTTAGGCTGTGGTAACAGGATGAAAATCCCGAAAGCCAAAATGTAGAGTACCAGTGCCCCTGTCAACGATCTCCGAATAAAAATTGGTACAATTTTTGTCTAACTTAGTTGTAAATCCAAGCGAGATACATGCAATCCAGCTGTAAAGTATTTTTTTTTTTTGATAGCATTCCAAGTATCAACGAACGGTCGTGTAAACGGCAGCATGTGGGCGGTGTGCGAGCTGGTGCGGCAGCTGTGCCGCTGGTGCGCGGACGGTGCGGTGGCGGCCTACGTGCAGTGGCTGGCGGCCGCCGCCGAGCTGTGGCTGCGGCAGAGGGAGCCGCCCTCCGCCGCGCTCACACACACTCTGGCATCTGTAAGTATCCACAGTATGGACACACGACAGTAACTTTACCGTCAATGCCTTCCAAAATGACAAAAAAGAACCGAGGTGGTGAAACTACATAAATTATTATTTTAACCCATTAACCGCCTGAGTTACTACTATTTTCAGATTTATTCCGCCCGAATCGTATTTATACGACTAAAAAAAAAACTATTTTCATTTCTTGGTTCTTTTTTACATTCTTCCCTAAAATAGGCCAATTCTGGCAACATAATAAATTAACGATTTATAAGTTGGGCGCTGAGGGCGCTGCAATTGACATAAATTCAGGCGGTTAGAAGTTTAATTACGGTAGCCAAGTAGTGTGACCGGCTGAATACAAAGTCATAAATCTCGAGTTCGAACTCAAGACACGCAGACTTTTCGGATTCATCTGCGTATTGTATAATTGTCACTTGCTTATGAAAACGGTAAAAAAAAAACATTGTGAGGAAACTGGCATGTCAGAGGCCCATGGGTGGTTTTAAAACTGTGACACCAGGGTAGTCATTAAATTAACCGCACCAAAAGAAAACGACTACATGAAATATTCTTTTAGCCATTATGAGCAGCCTAGTCTCTTATAATACATATATTGTAAGCCAGCTTCCAGAACATTTTAAGCCCCAATCCCTTACATAAACTGAAGATACTATATACCTCACTAATTTTTAATTAGTACTCATACTTATAGGGCTTATTTTAGATGGTCTTCACATTATATTTGTAAAGTATCAATAAATAATATTCATAAACTGCGAAGTTATTAGCGTTTGTTTATATCCCAAAAAGTCACCCAATTTATGGAAATATTGTACAGGCTATTCATGACATAGTAGTATTCAATAATCGTCATCTCTCGCTAACGTTTGCGTGATCTCGCTCACGTTTGCGTGATCTCGCTCAAGCATGCCCCGCCTCCAACAGCTGTTTTCGTTATTTAAGTTTAACTAAAAATAAAATATATAAATATATTTTTTTTATATTTAAAATTTAATTTTCTTTTTTTTACTTCTGATTACGCAAATCACAAATGTGATCAGTAACATGTACAGATACAGCCCAATTTTTTTTGTACTAATTAAAAAATAGTGGTGTATAGTTCTTACTTTTATAAAATACGGTTACTTTTTAATAAAAGTCATACATGAAGAGGGTAAATGATAACAAACTGTATGCTTGAGCGTTAAGGCATACACAATCGCGGCCAAATTTGAACGATGCGAAACTTCCAGCTTCAAAATTTTGCGGAAGCAATTTTTGTTCATGGTTTTCGGGTGTCATATTACGAGCTAGGTGGCGATCTTGCAATATAATCTGACCTGATATTGTAGTTATAATTAGTAAGTTTTGTGGTGTACAATAAAGAGTATTCTATTATTTTCTTGTCTGAAAATATCACGTAACCTTAATTTATTTCACAGGTATTATGGACCCTGAAGGAGAAACGTAACCTGGAGAATTTGGAGGAGTTGATAACAGACGACTTGTTCGAGCTGGTGTATACGTGGGTCAAGGATGTGCCGGAGTCTAGTCTTCTCAAAAAGTCGCTCGATGCCAGTGAGTACACATTTTAAAGAATCTTCTTTATATCCTACTAATATTATGAATGCGATAGTTTGTATGGGTGTTTGTTTGCTCTTTCACGCCAAAACTGCTGAATAGATAACAATGAAACTTTCAATGATAAAGCTCATACACCAAAATAGCACATACTTACGCTATAAAGATGTCGTATTAATTGTTCAAAATATAACGATAAGTGTCAAGTAAGTGAGTAAAAATTCTGCCATCTGCGATCTATTCTGGCGTGCTGATCCTGCGCAGACAAAGTCGCGGCCACCAGCTAGTACGACATACTTATATTTAAGGCAACCCCTATTATTACAATAATACACAATTGCTATAATATTATTACTAAGACGTCTAAACGGAAAATCTACAGCGTGGACTAATACAACGCCTTTTTATAACTAATGTTTGGAAACATTAGCCTATCAACCTCAATTAGGGTTTTGTGCATGACCTCAGTGCCAACAACGGTGGATCCACGCTTGCTTCGTACGACCTTTAAACAAAATAGTTTAGAACCTGTTCTCAGAACTACTGAATATACGCACAAAATTTCGTACGAATCGATCAAGCCGTTTCGGAGGAGTTTTGTTAACAAACACACGAGAATTCTAATTAGTAACATAAAAACAAATAGATCCAAAATAATAATAACTACTACTTTTTATTTAGCGAGTCTATAATGTGCTCTCTCAAACTTTTATAGTAGATAGAATTAGAATATGCCAACATGTATATGTATAACCTAACCTAACTTACCATACCTATCCTATAGCTAACCTAACTACCGAACCTAACTACCTTACTGAAATGCATTGATTTTGAAAGATACAAAATACATCATTTTAATCTGAACTACTGCGCTGCGTGTTTCTATGTTACATATAATGGTAGAGTAGGTAGTAGCACAGTCTTAAAACATACAGTCGTCCGACGAAGCCGTCTAGACAGGGCAATCGTGCGGGGTGTGAGGGGCGAGACGCGGGAACTGCGAACAAAACGATGTTCGTAGTGCGGGAGGTATTATTCAAGTTTAACGCGTGTAGAAGTTGTCGGCATTTTTCCAAAGATCAAAGGCGTCATCCTACTGTATTAATATTTATACTGTGATAGTAGTAAATGAAGTAGTGGTAGTAGGAGGTAATAATTTCACTCAATTTTTATATCATCCATACATAGAGTACTACTTTTACTGGCCTGTGGTTCTAGTGATTAGTTGCTCTAACTGCTATGCCGGAGGTCGTGGTTTCGATTGCAACCCAAGACCATTTGTCTTGGGTTGCAATCGAAACCACGACCTTGTGAGATGAGCACGATCATTTGTTCTGTCTGATCTCGATTAGGGTCAACGCGGATCCGCCGTTGTGGGCACTGTGGGCATGCCTACAAGCCTACAAGCATGCCCACAGTGCCCACAACGGCGGATCCGCGCTTGCTAGCACGCATTTGTTGAGGAAAGTTTTTAAAACCATTACGAAATTATTTCCTCATACGCGATGTAGAGGCGCTGTTACAATTCCAGTACGAGTTAATGCGGATTACTATTCGAATCCTTTCCGCAAGAAATTCATGCTAGCTCACGAATTAATACATTCTTGTTTTTTTTACTTATTTAAGTTTAACAGTATTTCAGATTGAATTGAACTTGAGATTGTATGTTTTTACTGTTAGAATGAAATAGTATAATTATAACACAGAAAGTATTGAATTGTAAAAAATAACATAATGTATAGGCAATTGTTACGGAGAACAGAATACAAACGGCAGTCAATGAAAAGTAATTTATGAATGCAAGTAACAAATAAGATGCTAACTACGAGTAAATAATAATAATGTATTCAAACACAACCAATACAACTTTTTTTATTAATTTATAATTAGTTATGAACTAGGCAGTTTTTAGAAATGCAATTTACAAGGATCTTCTGACCTCCAAACTAGAAAAGTCCTGTATCGTGGAGGTCAGTAAGATTTAATTTCTAGACACAGCCTTTGAGTTCCCTTAGTTATTTTAAACAGTCCACATATAATTCAACATTTACCACCATAATAGTTCTTAATTTATTCTGTGTTTTTCAGTTTTATGTTCGATGTGCTACATCAGGCCGGAACTGTTCAGGATGCTTCTAGAACATATGGACATACCTATGGATCAAGATGAAAGGTAAACTGAACTAGATAATATACATACACGCACATTTTTTTATAACACTTAAGGGTTGTTCTTTTTATCCACAAATCGTTTTATTTTCAGCATGGAAGGTCTAACAGATGACACCAAAGTCCAGTCTCCGAGCGGCGGGAGTCCTCTACCCTCCTCGACAGCTCCAGCCGGCCCCGTGTCGTGGGAGGCGCGCGGCTGGCAGCTGCAGACCATCGCGGCCGCCGCCATGTCGCCGGCCGCGACCCTCGCCTTGCTGCACTCCAGGCTACCCGCGGCCGTTGTTAAGGCCATTGGTGGTATGTCTTCGTATTTTCTACGCCATGTTTGGGCCCAGGAAGTGGCCACATTAGTCGCACGCAGCACCAATGACATTCACTCGGTGCTCACAAACGCAAATCGTATACAAAAGTAATAACAATGTTTTTGTCTGTATCCGGCACTGCCCAGGCTCACTTATTAGAGTTGGCCAGTGTGAGCGTCCATGAGTATCACTGCCAAATTAAATAAAACCTGAGTGAACCTAACATGAGCAATGTCAAAGCGCCATATTTGTTATTCCGATAAAACAGTTTTGAAGCCATGCCGTCGCGATTAAGAGCGTCCTTTGAATTTGTAGAATGTAATAAAGTAAACGCTGTGACACGGAACTTATGAGTGGGTAAGAATGTCACTCAATTAGACCTGAATATGGTGTTCGAAAATCAAAATGGAGTTGACCGAACGATGCGCAGAAGATTGATTTAAATCTCTGTTAGAAAACTTATTTACATGCACGCACCCGACCTTTCTAAAGAACCTCACTAATAAGATCTGTGTATGTCATTCTAGGGCGTTCCCTCCTGGCATTTTCACTTATATCTGGCTTACTAGCGAAA
The DNA here is from genome assembly GCA_921972225.1 of Euplexia lucipara. Lineage (NCBI taxonomy): Eukaryota > Metazoa > Arthropoda > Insecta > Lepidoptera > Noctuidae > Euplexia > Euplexia lucipara. The sequence goes on along the minus strand of OV179161.1, from coordinate 16,181,498 downwards.
CGACTACTAGCGAGGCGACTAACGAAAGGTATTAAACCTTTCGTTAGTCGCCTTTCATAAATCCTCTTAAAAAAGAACTTATTTGTTTTAGATTTTAGCGAAACAAAACTAGAAGCGATCAAGGAGCAGCGTGGCTCGCTAGAAGACGTGCAAATGATCGATCCTGACAGGGATGCCACCCAGCCCAAGTCTGACCTTCCTTCGATGAAGAGTGTGTGGCAACTGGTGGAGTGGGCGAGGGCTGTATGCTGGTCCAAGCGACTGAAGGACTGGCTCGGAGGACCTGGGAATACCTTCTGGAAACCACTGCTCACGTTGCTGTGTCATCCTAGACCACATTACAGGTATTTTAATGTCACTTTTGCCATAGATAACACAACGAGGGACCGCTAATAAAGATAAGCAAGCCCTACATTAATCGCATATGACAGTTTATTGTGGTAATTATACGCCGCTATAAAGTAAAATGACAGTGCGACGTTGTACCAAACTTACGCAAAAGGGGTCTTCACCATCTCTGACACCGCGCGCGCTTATTGGTCAAATAAAATAGCGCGCTTCCCCGGTTTCCTGTAACACATTTCCGTCCCTAATCTTGAAATCACTGCCGTACAAAATATTTAGCAACAGGGAGGATTGATGTTACACTTCAAGTTAGCAGCAGCTACCCTTTCTTTAACAGCATACTTTAATGTTTGAAATTGCACCTACCACTGCTTTTGTCTGCATCTCCTAAAAGTTGATTGGTAGAAAATGCCTATGCCATTAAGTCCGCCTTACATTAGTGTGCTTGAAGTATAAAATAAATAGTTACTGATAGATAGTTATTTGCAGTCCCCCAATGTGACAACATGTGGATCAGTATATTTCAATGTATATTAAACTTTAAAGGCGAAGTAAATAAAATAAAATAGCAAGTTACTAGCGGCTACTCTTCTACGATAGCATACTTACATTACGGAGCACTGTTCACCATTGTCGTGACGTTTGCATAAGCATAAATTACAACAATTTTTATTGAGCTTAAAAGGCCAATATTTTCGTATTACTTATTTCATCTTTAAAAGTCTTTTTTTTGGGTCGGGTTTTTGGTTTTTGTCAGTTTTAATTGTGTACAGACGTCAGCACATCAACCTACCCCAAACTGTCAATTTTTCCCAATTGAACATGAACCTTATTGTGTTTAGAATAAAGTTGAAAATCTATCAAAGAAATTTGACACATTGGGGTAGGTTGGTGTGCTGGCGTCTGTACAATAAAAAGATTTAGATATTATTTTTGTAAATAACATGGTAAAAGGTACAAACTTGTAGAAATGTTTTTTTTACGTTCAACGCTATGTTTCACCGTTAAGAATCCGTACACGAAATTTTACCGATTTTGCTGATTTACGTGATCTTACAGTCGTGATTTTACAGTTAAAATACTGTATTTCTATAATTTTTAATGCACAGTATGAAAGATCATTTCAATTATGATCTTTTACGTGAGCTACTGTTTTATTTTTATTATTTAATTTTGATTAATTGACCTCAAACCGGCTAACGTGAAGTGAAATTTAGCCGTAAGTGGTTTAGAATATGACATATTAACGAATTGTTTTGACGGTGAAACGGTATGGAAAAAATACAATGTATTGTTGTGAAAGTCATCTATAAGATGTATGGATCACTTTTTACCACTTTCATATAAAAATGTTGAGTAAAAAAATGTTGAACTTAGTGCAATTTTAGAGAAAATGGGTAACGAATTGCTTATGATTTCGGTTACTTAGAACTCTCGTTCATAAAATTAAAAAAAACATAAATAAACTTCAGAAAAAAAGCAATCCATTTCCCGAAAAAAAAATGCAAAAAAATAAATAAATTTGGCAATTAAAAATCTTTTGAAACAACCTAAATCTCGCGTTATAATACTCGACGCAAGTCTGGAAACAGCAGTCCGCACCGAGCGCTACCAGTGAGTGGACGTATCGCTCTGCGCTCCGAAAATCGCACCGGGTGAATACGAAACACGACGCGCCGGTGCCGCTGGCTACAGACGAATATAGCGCGACGTGAGTTTTCGATACTTTGGTAAGTTATTATTTTTTAATATTTTGTGTTGATTTAAACATGCGTTTGAAATACAATAAGTGATAATGTAGATAAGTGTTTTGTTATTATAATTTTGAGTACCTTATTTCGTTTCATGTATTTTAATATAAGTAGGTACCTACAAAACGTACGTACTATTTGTCAATAATAATACTATAAATGCCACCGTATTTCTGTTTGTGTGTTACGTTTCCACGCAAGGGGGCGTTCATAAAATACGAGAGATGTTAAAGGGGGGGTCGAGTCAAATCTCATCTAATCTTACGTTGGAGAGAGGGGGAGTATCGCCGATACTCCCCCTCTCTCCAACGTAAGATTAAAATATCACGCAATTTTTTTTCTGATATAACAAAAAAAAAATACTTTTTTGGTCCATTTAATCCAGAATGTACAGTCAGCATCAAAAGTTGATGACCACATTTAGATTTTCACGCTTGGTATTAATTGAAGGTGGATATTTTTGGGTTTTTCGTCATTGGTGTCGTTTTCATGGATTTCGGGGTCGCTGATTATGAAAATGAGGTCTAAATGAAAATCGAAGATGGCGCCGAGTAACATTTGTGGTTTATTCATCATGGGTGTCGTTATCGTGGTTCTTGGGGTCGCTGATTACGAAAATGAGCTCAAAATGAAAATCCAAGATGGCGCCGAGGGCAATTTTTGGTTTTTCCGTCATGGATGTCGTTTTCATGGTTTCAGGGGTCGCCGATTACGAAAATTAGGTTAAAATGCAACTCATGAATGGCGCCGACGAAAATTTTTGGTATTTCCGTCATGGGTGTCGTTTTCGTAGTTTTCGGTATCGCTGATTACGAAAATGAGCTTATAATGAGAATTCAAGATGGCGCCGAGGCAAATATTTAGTTTTTCCGTCACGGGTATCGTTTTCATGGTTTTCGGGGTCGCTGATTACAAAAATGAGGTCAAAATGAAAATTCAAGATTTAATCTTAAGCCTAAAAATCGTAATACAATTATGATCATTCACTATTTCGTTCGAAAGAAAAATAATTTCATTCATACTTTGACGTTATAAATCTACTGACTGTCAAACCACCATATTTGTTTTATACCAAATCATATGGACATGTTGGTTCCAATAATCTCTCTTGAGACCGCGCATGGTTCTCCGTGAACTGAATTAGAGTAGATATTCTTTTTTTAATCACAGCAGTTACGATTTAAGTATTCTATTGTTAAATTTTTATTACACTTATAATTAACCTCTCAGCAATATTGATTACTAGTCTTAACTAGTCGTAAATAAAAGCACGAAGCAATTTGTTTTTCTTTTTACAATAACAATCCAATGCTTTTACGTAAGAAACACACATTTTGAAAAATCTCACGTGCGATTGGGGGATGGGGGTGGGGGTTGAATAAAATCATATGACATCTCACCAGGGGGCAGGGAGGGACAGAAAATTTAAATAAACACCTCACGTAATTAATGGACGCCCCCCAACAAGTGTTATCATTTATTATTAGGATATTTTTTAAACTATTATGCTTACTAATCCTATCTGAAAATGTATTGTGCAATTGGCATGTGCGGTTTGTCGGACTGAAAGAGATCTCTCTATACAGGGTGTTTTTGAAATCGTGGGCATCATTTTCACAGGTTGTTTTACCCATGAATATGATCAACTTTCATTATGGGACCAACTCGGAAATTGAGAAAAAAAAATATCAGCTGTTTCATACATTTTAGTCGATTAGGTATTAAGCTGTTGTATGCAAAAGCTAATTTTTTTTCGCAATTTCCGCGTTGGTCCCATAATGAAAGTTGATCATATTCATGGGTAAAACAACCTGTGAAAATGATGCCCACGATTTCAAAAACACCCTGTAGAATTAAGCTCGCCGTTGCAAACATGTTTTTGTAACATTTTTATGATTGTCTAAAATTAAGAATTTCATATTTACAGATTCAAGTATGGGCGGAAAAAGCAAGAATTTTAGATATTTGTTTGTTTGCTGTGTGGACGGGCCCAGACTTTCCATTGAAAACTGCAATTATCAAGAGGGACGACAATTTCTGGGAAACCAAAATAAAAAATCGGCTTGTTGATTTTTACTACAAGTGCATGCTTCCAGAAATGATCGACCGTTGAAAATGCTGTTCTATGGATCTCAAAACTTGTACATTTTAATAAATAAATGCTTAGTTTTATACTACCAGACTTTTTATTTTAATTAACAAAACTACGAGACTAAAAGACATGTAAAAAATATCAAAGGATCAAAAACGTTTAATCGCCGTACTGGCCAGCAACGACTCTGGCTTCACGCACACATGCGACCGAGCGCTCCCGCATGTGTGCGTGAGCGAGTCAAATACCTAATTCAGTCCGTTTGGATTTCGTAGACGGCGCCTTAAAGGTATACAAAATGTTAGGTAGTTAGGTGCAGGCGCCAGCACATCAACCTACCCCAATGTGACAATTTTTATTGATAGGTTTTAAACTTTATTCTAAACACAATAAGGTTCATGTTCAATTGGGATAATTTGACAGTTTGGGGTAGGTTGATGTGCTGGTGTCTGTACATAATATTCTATTCTATAGCAAGAAAAAACACCAATACGTCACTGCACTCAAGGCATGTTTATAACAACACATTTTTCCTAGCAGTACATGGCAAGAAGACGCGCAATACGCCCAGCTAGAAGAAAGCACAATCCGTTTGTTCGCCGAACTGACTGTGTGCCATCCAGCCAATCAGAAACTCTTTGCCTCCACACTGCACAGCATATTAGAAGGGTTGCAATGTACCGGTGAGTTGTGGTTTACTGTTATTTATACAAGGTTTTTTTTGTTCAAACTCTAAGGGAATTAAGGCATTTCCCGTAAGTAAAAAAGATTAAATTCGTAATAGGCGCAACCTTCCCTCAAAGACATTTAATGTCTAAATCTTGCTAAAAATGTAGGATATTGGTCTGATAAAGGACTGTATTAGTCTGATGTAAAGTAATCTCATTTCCACCCTACAGTTAAGAAACTAGGGTGTGAATGAGTCCGTATCACCAACACCATTGCAAAGAATCAACAGGCATAAGAATTAGTTGTCAAATGTCAATACCATAACTTTTTGTTATTCCCGTTCGTCCTCACTGGCGCGTGGACATAGAACCAATTTGCTCAAAACTTATCTCGAAACGTATCTTTTATCTGAAAAACGGAAATACACGTTGTTTTCTATAATCCATATCGGTTTCTGGTACAATATTTATAACTGCTTCGCAGATAAAATAATACAATAATAAGTTTTAAAACAAGAATTAAAAGGTTGTGTCAATGACCACCGGTGGAGACGAACTGGAATGATCTCTTGTCGATTCGAAAAAAATCTCAAAACAACAATGGCAGCGTATTTTAGCAAACGTATAGAGAAAAAATATTGTGACGTTGTAGCTAGTTATCTCTGTCCACAATAATGGACGCCGTAGCGTAGTATACTATGTAAAGTCGGTAGGATTGTTCCGTTTATAGAAAAATAATAAACAACTGTTATCCAGTATTGTGGTTATTTTATCACAGCGTTAGTTGTTATGATGCCCGGGGCTCAAACGGTTAAATATTCTGTATATAGGGTGACTGGTAATTAGTGACCGATATTTAAACACATGATTATTCTCATGAATACGAATAACTTTCCCAAAGAAACTTTTTTTATACTCATTAAATTTCTTTTATCACAATAACACAAAAGCTCTTTGACTTTCGCGCACGCTACTACTACTAGTACATTTTGCCCTTCCCGAGGTCAGACTATCAGCTAGATCGTGCCGATTCGTGCCTACTGTGATCGACCACAGGAGCGCGCGCGGGAATTTCAACAAACAGCGTTTTTGTTGTTTGTTGTGTATAAAAAAAAAGTTTCTTTGGGAAATTTGATTGAAATCATGAATACAATAACGTGTTTAAGAATCGGTCACCAGTCACCCAATATAATTATAGCATGTATCGTACAATCCCAATCTGAGCTCTTGACGCGTCAGTTACAGATGGCATTTCTGGCTTCACGCGAGCTCTGATCCTGCGCCTGGTGCTGTCCCCGGAGCGCGTGTGGGTGTCGCTGCGCTGGGCCGAGGGCGGCGGCGCGGGCGCAGGCTGCGCGCACCCCGCCTACCTGGGCCACGCCGTGCTGCCGCTACCGCTGTGCAGCACTGTGCGCTCGCTGCTGGCCGAGCATCGCCCGCCCTGTGAGTATACTGTACCTAGTAGTACAGCATTTACACAACTTTGTAGACCATAAAGTATTTGAATTGGTTTGATTTCCAGTTTAGGTAACTGTTGAGAGTCTCGATTGCTTGTCGAGAAATCTGTGATGCATTCATGTAAAAAACTTCAATTCCTGAAGTAAACATAAAACAATGTTTACTTTAAATAAAATAGTCTATCTTTGTTTTCAAAATCTCTCTATTATTTAAAATTTAAACAAACAACCCAGTTTTATGAAATTTTATATCAATATGAAAGTTGGTACCACTTAAATACCAGCTTATGTGTGAACTTAGATCATCACATCGCCTTAGCAGATAACGTAATCATATGTATGTGTTTTTTTTTCTAAAATACAGACAAATATTATTTTTTGTGTCCTTATTTGTTTTTATTTTTTTTTGTTATACCTACCTACCTTGTTCCATCTCTTAAAGTAGACTGGTGGAAAATGCCTAAGGCATTCAGTCCGCCTTTTCACAGTTTTTTTTACATGTGCATAAAGTTTTAATAAATAATAAAACATCTTATAACTCACTCGGTTTCGTTCCCACAGTACCAATAATGGAAGACACAACAAAAGTGTGCATGAGCTCGTCGCCCACGTCGGGCGGCACGTCGGTGCTGCGCAGCGCGTCGGACACGGCCATCACGACCGTGGCCGAGGCCTGGGAGCTCAGCCTGGCCGCCGCCAGCGCCTCCAAGGACAAGCGCGTCAAGGATGTCAAGAACACCTCGCTCAAGCAGCAGAACAACAAGAAGAGGCAGACTAAGACGAGTAATGATGCGTCCGTGCTGTCTGTTACTGACGGTCAGTGTTGTTCACACAATACAGGCGTCAGATTACTTTACACTCCAGTGGGGCAATTCCCCTACTTTTAATCTCAGTCTAATCTCATTTCTAATCTCAGTCTCGAATGTGTCTAAAATAGATCACATTTTCATTCATGACGAAATTTTGACGTTAGTTTATTTACATTGTTGTATGTGGAGAAGTTTTCACCAACTGCATGGCTAGCATGGGCTGGGGATATAACTTTTATCCACCGGTTATTTCCACTGACAAGGGATACAATTATCTTATCCACCTGCCAAAGCACGGCAACAGGTGGAAAGAGAATTATATCACTTTTTGACATTAGACGTGGATACTCATCCACGGCTTATAGCATGGCGACTAGTGAAAGATTTCGCGATTCGAGCAATCCCAATTGACAACAAAACAAAATAAATATTCAGTACAAATGTAATAAAAAGATGAAAGTACTTTGGTTTACATGACATTCTCGACTATTGTGTAATTTCATAAAAGTTTTCTTATAATGGCAATCATTTCGAGGACAACCGTTTCCCCTGGTTTATCCCCGTGAATAGTTTATCCACCCATGTCGCCATGCTCGGAGGGTGGATAAAAATGACAGAGGGGAATAGTATTTTATCCTCTCCCCGTGGATAGAATATCTCCGGCCATGCTAGCCCTGCTGTAGCCTGCTCAAAAGGATTAAGGAGCTCTCTTTCATAGGTCTTCTAGATTGCACTGGTAGGCTATCTTATAGAAGTCTCAGTCTTTCAGTTTACTAACTAAACACCAACCCAGAGACCGGACACGTGACAGAGGTACGATTACGGCAAACGTACGATTTTTACACAACAAGTATGTCAGGCAATTTTTAAAATCGGGTGTAGCATGGGTGTACACCGTCCTGGGGCAGTAGAGTCTGTCAAACTCTTACTGACTAACGCCCGATATTAATATTCTATCTCAATCCAAATCCCGATCCTTTGTTTTTGACGGCTGCTTCTGATTGGACATCTTTAAGACTCGGATAGGCGAATTCGGTCGTTGATTGGTTACAGACAAAGATAATCAGCCTGCGGGATCAAGATAGCAACCGAGATAGATTATTAATATCCAGTGTAAGAACACACCCGTGTGGCGTCTCACATTTGTGTAAATAAGTTCTAAAAGTTTCCAACAGTTTCCAGTCAGCAAGTATTGAAGTTTGTTATAATGTTTCGCAGATTTAATAGAGACGACGATACGAGTGCATGTCCCCGGACTGGAGGGCTTCATCCCGCCGAGCACCACGCTGGCGCAGCTCACCGCCGCCGTGCCGCACGTGTTCGGACCGCATTTAGCTCTGACGTTACATCTTAATACCAACGGAGGTAAACAAATACTGCTGTTTCCGATATTACTTTTGGTTCTTGTTAATTTACACCCACAGCTCTTGTTGGCACATTTTTAAGATTAATTTCTTGCAAAAATGAGTTTTTGGGAGATCGGCTCGTTGTGCCATGCGCACTTGTCCTGCGTGTGTATAGCTCGCATTGTTTTAAAATCATTATACAAAATAATGCATTGTGGGTTTAATATTACGGATAATGGCCCGTTAACGACCTTGTCACAGCGGCGTCGGCTAGGCGCGGGTTCGGCGAGCGGCAAGATCAAAAGTTTGAAAATATATCAAGCACGCCACGAGTCGGTTAAGCGGCGATTCGGTGCGTTTTCATACTTAGAATCTTACCGTTCGGCGCACTGCACTTATACGCCGCTCACAGCGGCAAGGTCTTGAAAGGGCCGTAACTTCGCCACTTACTATTTCCCTAAAAGTTGTCCACCATTACAGAAGCTTGGTCCGGCCCCACGTGGGAGGGCGCGGGCCCCAGCGGCGTGGCGGGGGCCGGGGCGGCGGGGCCCGGGGCCCCGGCGGCGGGCGGCTCGGCCGTGCTGCGCTGGTTCGGCGCGGTGGGCGGGCTGGCGCTGGTGGCGGCGCGGCTGCCGCGGCCGCACGCGCCGCCGCCCGACCCGCCGGCGCTGGTGCACCAGCACCACGACCTGGACTGGGTCAAGCTCGACGACGCCTATGAGGTAATACACTACAGCCGTGTAACATGCTCACACTCATACATTCATAAGGTAAAAGTTAAATCTCTTTTCCATAACCATCTATTTTTCTACAAATAAATTCAATTTCTTGCGTTTACGGTTGGAATAAGGCGGTTCAGAAGTTATTTTATAAGATTTTGTTCATCCGTTTTAGCTGCTTTGGTTAAAGGTACTGTTTTGATCTTAATGGTAACAAGAACTACAATGCATGTAACCAATGTGACCGCACCGTCCATCTATTACTAACACTGTCTGGGTGCGTTACAACTGAAGCAGAGACGAGCGTAGCTGTAAATAGACCAATAAACGAGAGAAATCTAGGTGTTATTTAGTGTCAAACATATTTGCTCCGCCCCATTTCAACGGAAATAACCCGTAAATTGGAGAATTCCCTACTTAATCCCTGAAATTCGCAACTATAGGGCGATCAATCCACGAAAGTTTCACACAAAATAGTCTTCGTTCAAACCCGTAGTCCGTAGGTCAAGTCTGTCTACTGAATTCCCCACTTAACACCCTCCTCTCCCCTTTCACAAGTAACCCCCACCCCGCTAACAATCACTAACTAAAAGAACAGTTGTATGTATATTGAAAGTGTCCGTACTTCCTGCAGGAGGTCGTAGAGCTGGGCGTCCCGAACGCTAACAGCGGTATGGAGGACAGCGGCTGCACGGGCGTGCCGGCGCACGCGCTGATCGCGCTGGGCCTGCTGCTGAAGCTGCCGGGCTATGCAGACGCCTTGCTGGACGAGGGCGCGCGGGCCTGCCATCTGCTGAGGTTGCTGCTAGGGGTCACGCATGATGAGGATGGACGTAAGTTCACTTTGAACATTTTTTTATTATTATTATTTTGTCTTTGTTTATTTCAACGAGAAGCCCACCATTTTAACAAGGCAAAACAAGTATGTAATGGTAATTCCCGTATTCTTAAGGCATTCACATCTCAGTCTCAATCTATTCAAAATATATTATGTCTAGTTTCCCTACATTATATTATAATATATTTCCCCTAAATTTTTGTCAAGATTTAGACATTGATTGTTCCTGAGATGAGATGATGACTTGATTTGGAACGTTTTTAATTACGAGAATGGGTCTTCAGGTAGCGTTCTGTAGTTCGTCTTCTTTCCATAGACAAAATAAACATTAAGTTAGTGCATGTATGACACCTGAATTTTATCCATACTATATTTACCAGATTAGAACATCAACCCTCATCTCTTTGTAGCTGATATTTTATCGCTGATAGAAATTTGTTGGGCACGTCCCGCGATATCGCGTGATTGGCAATTAACGTTTGCAAAACCACATGCATAAAAACTTGTCACTGTCTTGTTGATTTTCAGTTATTAGTTCATTAAACTCCAAGCGGACGCCGGCGTCCGCGCTGTCATTTTCTTTCTATTGTGTCTCTATTTGACACGATTGAAAGGTTAAAGTGGTCTGAAACTCTATTTGCAAGTCTGTGGCAAAAACCTGACGTTGATAGGCCCTTTATATGGTAGTTCTGAAGAGACCGAAACAGGTGGAAATCTGAAGGTGCAAGGTCAGGACTATATACGGCGGATGCATTAACACCTCCCAGCCAAACTCTCTTAATTTTTGCTAGTGGCTAAAGATGTGTGAGGTCTAGCGTTATCAGGATGAAAAACCACACCCCTTCTGTTGATTAATTCCGGCCGCTTTCTCTCAACTTCTTGCTTTAATCTCATCAGTTGTTCCCAGTAGAGTTCAGAATCGATAGTCCTGCCTGGTGGTAACAGCTCATAATAAATAATGCCCCTCCAATCCCACCACACACACAGCATCACCTTGTTTTGAGTTAACCCGAGTTTCGCCACAGTCTGTGAAGCCTGACCGGCCTTTGACCACGACCTATTTCGCACGTTCTTGTCGTACGTGATCCACTTTTCATCACCAGTTATCAGCTTCTTCAAAAATGGTTCGGTTTCATTACGTCGTAATAAATTATCACAAATGATTACACGGTTCATTAGGTTTCTTTCAGTGAGCTCGTGAGGTACCCAAATATCGAGCTTTTTTGTGTACCCAGTTTTTTCAAATGCGCCAAAACTGTTTCGTGGTCAATTCCCAGTTCTTCTCCTACAAGATGGCAAAAATTTATCGAACAAAATGGTACCTACACACTTTAGTTAAATGTAAATAAACTATATTAAACAAAAGTTTTGAATTTTCTTAAAAAATGCGAAGAAACTTTTTCCCCAACCTATTAATAAGAATGTATATCGATAAAATAGGGATACAAGTTACAATCAGATGATAAATTATTATATCACTAAAAACGAAATTAACCCTTCAACGCATATCCCACTATTCATTATTTGGAATAGTAGTACGAGATTCGTTGAAGAAATATAATACCCTCATGTGTTATTTGATTGTAATAAGAAATAAACTATAGATAGTATTTTGATGGACACATTGCAAATAGGTCGCCTTATTAAATCATTCGATTTAATAAGGCAATTATTTATACTTAATATAATCCTCCTACAACACAGTAAATTAAATTATAATCCAGAGTTGTTAAATAAACGTCGAAAATATATGGTTTGTAAAACTCCAAAACAATGCAAAATCAAATTCATTTCAAAATTCGCTGACTATATCGGACCATATCTATATAACAAAATCAATAAATCATTGGACATTTACCCATTATCTAAAAAAGAATGTAAAATAAAACTCAATAAATATTTACAAAACCTTAATTACGAAGAAACTGAATTGCTTTTAAATAAAATGCAGTAAACATGCAAATACATACTTAAACAAATGCATATTTACTTACCCTCATCTAGACATACTGATTCATACACCCACATACACACACACACACATACACACACACAAACACACACACACACATACACACACACAAACACACACACACAAACACACACACACTCTCATATAGACATGAAATCACGATACAATCAAATTGCCAAAATTTAAATTAATTTAACGTTACCTTATTTTTATTTTTTTTAAATAACTCTAAGAAGGCTAACTTTACTGTACAATTAGGGGGTTGGGCACTGATAGTCGAAATACAGGCGCTGCCTAGTTCGATTACAGAAGCTTAATTCATATGCTTAGAAAAACAATTTAGCCTAAGTTATTTTGTATTATGTACTAAGTCTGTAAGAAATAAAGATTATTATTATTATTATTATTATTATTATTTGCAATGTGTCCATGCCGTTTCGCTACTGACGTGGTGGTGAATATTAGGTCTTCACCTATGAAAATGCCGTTCTGCAGTACTGGCCATTTCAAATCAAAATAATTTTTGTTTGGCTAAGAATTCTAATTTCAAATGAATTTTATTTTAAAAACATGTTTTTTTTTATCTAAAAGTAGTCGTAGTAGTTTATTGATTAGTGTTACATTTTTATCGCATATAAATTTTTTACGTCATCATGGATGCGTTAAAAATTCGAGTAATTATGGAATATGAGTACCGTCGTGGCAGCAACGCGGCACAAGCGGCACGCAACATCAACGACGTTTACGGAGCTAACACTACAAACCAACGCACCACCTGTTATTGGTTTGCTCGCTTCCGTTCTGGAAATTTCGACCTGAAAAATGAACCTCGCGGTCGTCCGAAGACTTTGGTCGACAATGACGAATTAAAGGCGATTGTGGAAGCTGATGATACATAATCTACGGCTGAATTAGCAGCAGCTTTCGACGTTAGCGTCAAAACAATATTGGTCCATTTGCGTCAAATTGCTTGACAAATGGGTGCCCCACGAAGTCAATGATAGCCAGCGCGAAGTACGCGTCGAGACGTGCCTGGCACTGCTCAACAGACACACAAATGAAGGAATTTTGAACCGCATTGTTACCTGCGATGAAAAATGGATTCTGTTTGATAACCGCAAGCGCTCAGCAAGTTGGTTGGATCCTGGTTCAGCACCTAAACAATGCCCTAAACGAAAACTTACCCCTAGAAAAGTGATGGTCACTGTTTGGTGGTCTAGCGCCGTGTGATTCATCACAGCTTCTTACCAAACGGGGTGAGCATTACTGCAGATGTGTACTGTGAAGAACTGAACACAATGATGGAGAAGCTGGCACATCTCCAACCAGCATTGGTCAATCGCTCGTCTCCGCTGCTCCTGCACGACAACGCGCGACCTCATACTCCAAGTTGCAAGAATTGGGGTTGGAAGCTCTCCGTCATCCGCCCTACTCAACAGACCTTGCACCTACAGACTACTACTTTTTCCAGAATTAGGATAACTTCTTGGCGGGAAAAAAATTCAATACCCGAGAGGCAGTACAAAATGCCTTTGAAGAATTTGTTGCCTCCCGTCCAGCTGATTTCTTTAAGAAGGGCATCAATATACTGCCACTGCGTTGGCAAAGATGCATTGATTGCGTGGGTGATTACTTCGATTAATACAAATAAAAAATACATGAAAAAAATTCGTTTAAATTTTTGCATACAAAACGGCAATTTCATAGATACACCTATTAATTTTATTAGTTTCTGAAGTAAGTAACTAGTAGATTCAGAAGCTTGGCTCGACATGAGATTTGATATCTTTTTCACAGGGCAAACCTTATGTGATCGTCTTGGCATCATTTTACATGAAATATTTTTGCTGGTATTTCAGTTCTTTTTGTAAGTTGCTTAGCAGTCTTTTTAGTGTTTATTTTTTTCCTCTTTTTTGAAGTGTATTTCTTGCACACCAGCAGTGCCGGTTTTCATAGCCCGTTCTCTGTCTTTGCCTTTTTTCTTTGATGTTTTACTGATTACCATAAGCGATATATCAGGGCGATATTTCGCTCTTAGATTACTATAGTATCTCATACAATCTTCCACTCCCCCATTTCAGGGGATAGGGGACGAAAGTTATAAGTTTATGATTTTTTTTTGTTGGTTGTATACTAAACTTAGATTACATACCAAATTTCAGCTTTCTAGCACTTCAGGAAGTAGCCAAACATTTTGATGATCAACAGTGCGTCTCTGTGTTAGTGACGAAATCGGTGTAGTTTAGATATCAATAAAATCTAAAGAATTAAAGCTATTCAATGAGACTTTGTATGTTTAATTAGTCTATATTATTGACATCATATCCTGAGAATACGAACTATTTGGTACATCGGAAACCAACTCTATGAGTGTTCAAAAAAACGACGACACTCTTCGAGTAAAGGTAGTTTTAGTACCCTAACGCTTCGCTTGGCTCGTCTTGGCGGGGGCACTGCCGTGCCCCCAGATATCCGTACGCGATTTAATAAGGCAACCAATTTGAAATGTGTCTATCTATCGTTTATTTCTTATTACAAATGTTTAACACATGGTAGTATTTATATTTTTCAATGGATATTAGACTATAAATGTGGGACAGCTAGAACACGTATTGTCTGATCCCCCCTAACAAAATGTAAATACTTTAACCCGATCATCACACGATGTCCTTGACTACCGACCAGTAAGGGCCGGCTTCAAAAAAGTTTGTTCATAAAATCCTTGAAACTAAGCAATTTTTTTTGTAACTTGAAGGCAGCATCGCAGTAGGCGACGGGCGGTCGGGAGGCGCGGGCTCGCTGGGCACGTTGCCGTTCAGCGTGGTGGCGCGCCTGCTGGAGCGCGCGCCGCGCAACACGGACGACGGCCGCGCGCTGCGCCGGGCGCTGCTGCAGCGCGGCGCTGTCAGACTGCTGCTGGCCTGCTTGGCTGTCTTCACGCATCACAAACCTAATTCTAACGATGTAAGTCGATGTCATGGTCTGCACGTTCAGCGTGGTGGCGCGCCTGCTGGAGCGCGCGCCGCGCAACACGGACGACGGCCGCGCGCTGCGCCGGGCGCTGCTGCAGCGCGGCGCTGTCAGACTGCTGCTGGCCTGCTTGGCTGTCTTCACGCATCACAAACCTAATTCTAACGATGTAAGTCGATGTCATGGTCTGCACGTTCAGCGTGGTGGCGCGCCTGCTGGAGCGCGCGCCGCGCAACACGGACGACGGCCGCGCGCTGCGCCGGGCGCTGCTGCAGCGCGGCGCTGTCAGACTGCTGCTGGCCTGCTTGGCTGTCTTCACGCATCACAAACCTAATTCTAACGATGTAAGTCGATGTCATGGTCTGCACGTTCAGCGTGGTGGCGCGCCTGCTGGAGCGCGCGCCGCGCAACACGGACGACGGCCGCGCGCTGCGCCGGGCGCTGCTGCAGCGCGGCGCTGTCAGACTGCTGCTGGCCTGCTTGGCTGTCTTCACGCATCACAAACCTAATTCTAACGATGTAAGTCGATGTCATGGTCTGCACGTTCAGCGTGGTGGCGCGCCTGCTGGAGCGCGCGCCGCGCAACACGGACGACGGCCGCGCGCTGCGCCGGGCGCTGCTGCAGCGCGGCGCTGTCAGACTGCTGCTGGCCTGCTTGGCTGTCTTCACGCATCACAAACCTAATTCTAACGATGTAAGTCGATGTCATGGTCTGCACGTTCAGCGTGGTGGCGCGCCTGCTGGAGCGCGCGCCGCGCAACACGGACGACGGCCGCGCGCTGCGCCGGGCGCTGCTGCAGCGCGGCGCTGTCAGACTGCTGCTGGCCTGCTTGGCTGTCTTCACGCATCACAAACCTAATTCTAACGATGTAAGTCGATGTCATGGTCTGCACGTTCAGCGTGGTGGCGCGCCTGCTGGAGCGCGCGCCGCGCAACACGGACGACGGCCGCGCGCTGCGCCGGGCGCTGCTGCAGCGCGGCGCTGTCAGACTGCTGCTGGCCTGCTTGGCTGTCTTCACGCATCACAAACCTAATTCTAACGATGTAAGTCGATGTCATGGTCTGCACGTTCAGCGTGGTGGCGCGCCTGCTGGAGCGCGCGCCGCGCAACACGGACGACGGCCGCGCGCTGCGCCGGGCGCTGCTGCAGCGCGGCGCTGTCAGACTGCTGCTGGCCTGCTTGGCTGTCTTCACGCATCACAAACCTAATTCTAACGATGTAAGTCGATGTCATGGTCTGCACGTTCAGCGTGGTGGCGCGCCTGCTGGAGCGCGCGCCGCGCAACACGGACGACGGCCGCGCGCTGCGCCGGGCGCTGCTGCAGCGCGGCGCTGTCAGACTGCTGCTGGCCTGCTTGGCTGTCTTCACGCATCACAAACCTAATTCTAACGATGTAAGTCGATGTCATGGTCTGCACGTTCAGCGTGGTGGCGCGCCTGCTGGAGCGCGCGCCGCGCAACACGGACGACGGCCGCGCGCTGCGCCGGGCGCTGCTGCAGCGCGGCGCTGTCAGACTGCTGCTGGCCTGCTTGGCTGTCTTCACGCATCACAAACCTAATTCTAACGATGTAAGTCGATGTCATGGTCTGCACGTTCAGCGTGGTGGCGCGCCTGCTGGAGCGCGCGCCGCGCAACACGGACGACGGCCGCGCGCTGCGCCGGGCGCTGCTGCAGCGCGGCGCTGTCAGACTGCTGCTGGCCTGCTTGGCTGTCTTCACGCATCACAAACCTAATTCTAACGATGTAAGTCGATGTCATGGTCTGCACGTTCAGCGTGGTGGCGCGCCTGCTGGAGCGCGCGCCGCGCAACACGGACGACGGCCGCGCGCTGCGCCGGGCGCTGCTGCAGCGCGGCGCTGTCAGACTGCTGCTGGCCTGCTTGGCTGTCTTCACGCATCACAAACCTAATTCTAACGATGTAAGTCGATGTCATGGTCTGCACGTTCAGCGTGGTGGCGCGCCTGCTGGAGCGCGCGCCGCGCAACACGGACGACGGCCGCGCGCTGCGCCGGGCGCTGCTGCAGCGCGGCGCTGTCAGACTGCTGCTGGCCTGCTTGGCTGTCTTCACGCATCACAAACCTAATTCTAACGATGTAAGTCGATGTCATGGTCTGCACGTTCAGCGTGGTGGCGCGCCTGCTGGAGCGCGCGCCGCGCAACACGGACGACGGCCGCGCGCTGCGCCGGGCGCTGCTGCAGCGCGGCGCTGTCAGACTGCTGCTGGCCTGCTTGGCTGTCTTCACGCATCACAAACCTAATTCTAACGATGTAAGTCGATGTCATGGTCTGCACGTTCAGCGTGGTGGCGCGCCTGCTGGAGCGCGCGCCGCGCAACACGGACGACGGCCGCGCGCTGCGCCGGGCGCTGCTGCAGCGCGGCGCTGTCAGACTGCTGCTGGCCTGCTTGGCTGTCTTCACGCATCACAAACCTAATTCTAACGATGTAAGTCGATGTCATGGTCAGGTATTGGGATCTCTCTAATGTACAGAGGCACACACATCAAGCTCCAATGGACCTCAATGTGTCAAATTACTCTGGTAGTGTTTCAACTAAATAACAGTTCAAACAGATTTAAGATACTATAACGAGGGCATGTCAAGAAATGTCATAAAAACTGTGATCCCATGCATCAGTAACGCCATCTAGAATAATATAGGTATATTGAAGCGACAGCGGGGCGTCCTAAATTAAAATCATAGACTTGTGTCCACTAGGGACACAAGTCTATGAGTTTAATTATATAAATATCATATTGGATAAAAATTTTGTTTGTGATGTTCCATCTTTAGCCAGTATTGAATGTCTGTGTTACAAATTGAATAAAATCCATGGTCAATTGGGAAAATTCTACAGTTTGGGGTAGCTTGATATGCTGACGTCTGTACGATTTCATCCTAACGGAGCGCCCTGCGCTATAGGAAATTTGGACTTTACTTTACTTTTGTAATAGTTAGGTTTTATGTTTGCACACATCTTCAAGAAACCACCAGCACGCCTGAAAGATATTTCTAAACTGCGAATATGAAGCTAACTCAGAGGCTCATGGGCGCGATCTTATTCTATTTTTATACACATTACAGAACAGCCAAGGTTCAAATGGCTCAACGGGCAAGTCCGAAGAGAAGAGCCAGCTGTACTGGGCGAAGGGCACGGGCTTCGGCACCGGCTCCACGCAGCAGTCGTGGAACGTGGAGCAAGCGCTCGTGCGGCAGAGGACCGAGGAGGAACACGTCACTGTGTTGCTGCAGGTCAGTACTCACACAACCATGGGCTATTTCACAAAGTTTTACTTTTTAGTCCCTCATCTAGATTACGAGAAAATATTCGACACATATTTTTTCGTTTTTAACCGACTTCAGGAGTTCTCAATTCGATCGGTATTTTTTTTTTTTTTATGTATGTACACCGATTACTCCGAGATTAATGATCCGATTTACGTGATTCTTTTTGAATTCGATGCGGAATAGCTGCCATTTGGTCCCATAAAAATATAACATAGTTTGACTCGATAGTTTTCATTTTAAGAACAATTTTATGAAAATTTAATTTATTTTTGAACACTTGTTTGTATGTATGTTTACCGATTACACTGAGATTTATGTACCGATTTACGTGGTTCTTTTTTAGTTTGATGCGGACTAGTTTTTTTTTGGTCTCATTAAAAAACTACATAGTTTGGTCTGGTAGTTTTTTCAAGTAATCTCGCATTGTGAAGGATAACTGTACAATGCGAGGTCAGAGTAACCTGGAATTGTATAACTTGATGTGTAGCGCGTGTGCACAAAACCTAACTAAACGATCTCTAAAATTTCTTAATTATGGTTAAGAAAATTTAAAAAGCTTTTCTGTAAACACCAATTGAATTTCAAAAGCTTTTCTGTAAACACCAATTGAATTTTAAAAGCTTTTCTGAAAACACCAATTGAATTTTAAAAGCTTTTCTGTAAACACCAATTGAATTTCAAAAGCTTTTCTGTAAACACCAATTGAATTTCAAAAGCTTTTCTGTAAACACCAATTGAATTTTAAAAGCTTTTCTGTAAACACCAATTGAATTTTAAAAGCTTTTCTGTAAACACCAATTGAATTTCAAAAGCTTTTCTGTAAACACCAATTGAATTTCAAAAGCTTTTCTGTAAACACCAATTGAATTTCAAAAGCTTTTCTGTAAACACCAATTGAATTTCAAAAGCTTTTCTGTAAACACCAATTGAATTTCAAAAGCTTTTCTGTAAACACCAATTGAATTTCAAAAGCTTTTCTGTAAACACCAATTGAATTTTAAAAGCTTTCTTTCTGTTTCTTCACAAAACTTAAAATGGTCGCAAGCGCTTCTGTTGAGCATGAGGTCGGGAGTAGCAGCCTGGATTCTGGATTCGTGCCCGATTGATGGCAATAGGCTCTCCCCATATTACATGGGACTTAAACATAACTGTTGAAATAATAAATAAATATTCCACAACTGCTAAGTTAATAGCTTGTGTTCTGGGTCCTAAACATACTTATATATTTTCTAAATACATACATATTATAGATACATTACACCCAGACACAGAACATATGATCGTGTTTATCACACAAACATTTGTCCTGGGTGGGAATCGAACCCACGACCTCCGGCATTGCAGTCAGGGTCACTAACTACTAGACCAACAGGCCAGTAGATGTTATGTTTATGTTATGTTTACCAAATTGTAAATGAAATTTATACACAAATTACGAAGGTGACAGCCGGAGGACTTAAAAAAAACCGAAAATAATTTAAAGAAAAGTTTAATTATGTAAAATTACAATATTTGACTTATAGTTAATCTTACGTCTAGACTTTGACGATGCTAGTTCAAAAGTGCCTAACTAATTGTTACCAAAAATATAATTCTAAACTATTGCGAATTTGCGGATGCGCTGTCATCAGAATGGAAGTAGGTGGCCGACGATGCACGAGGCGTCGAGTCAGCAGAGTCGGCATGTTGCAATTTTGCGTGGAAACATCCATTGTACGTAAATAGCTATCATGTCGCTATTCAGCCGTTTTGGTGTAGGCAGGGCACGTAACACCTCCCCCCTCAGAACAGCAACTATTTGAGCAATTTCAGCGAGAATGTTGCTGGTACATTTTTCTTGATTTTGGGAGATTCTACGTCTTCGTATTGATGATGTTCATCGCTTACATTTGGTGATTGTGGCTTTCTGAGCTTTGTGCAAACATTATACCGACGTATAGTGAGGGTAACGATCAGTATAATTGCACCAAATATTACGACATATAGTGGGATTGTCGTATGGTAAATCGATTGTTCCAGGTGAGTGCGATCGATTTGTACTGGTTGCTGCATTAAGATTTTATCTTCGATTAAATGCAGACTTTTCAGGTGTAGCGAATTTAACTTCAGATGTGGGATAGATTCGTTGGCAATGTTCAGGTTCATGGGTATTTCGGTGATTTTCATCGGTTGTCCTTTGATACGGTCATTCGTGTTGATGATAGTAAACTGTTCAGTGCGTAGTAAGCATTTTTGCGGAATGGTGGCGAGATAGCTTCCGTGTAGAGAGATGAATTCTTGACGTTCGCATTGTAGCTCGGTTCGGGTTGATTGTGGAAAGGTAAGTGTATAGCGTCTGTCGTCCAATTGCTCCATAGCTTCTTTGGTCAGCGTGAGTTTAGTGGGCAGGCATGACTTCTGTAGAGATTGATTATAGATGAGCCCTTGGATGCAGTCCAGATGTCCTCTCGTCGGTTGATGGTTGACTTCCTCTTCGCAGAGATGGAGCTGGTTAAACTTCGGGCATTCAGCCTCTATGTACTTGAAAGCTTTCCCATTGGTTGCAATGAAAGGGTAAGGAGGAATAAAGGTGTACATAAATTTATTGGGAACTATGCTAATCTATATAATTCGAACTTATCAGGGGAGATTATTGGGATTTTAAATATGATAACTATTTTTTTATCTGTAAAATAATAACCAGGTTTTATAACTGAATAGAATTCTCTTAGATCTGCCTCTAGCAATTGGTCTGAACCATATATAGATCTTAATCGCTTAGTCATATTACTTAAAGTGTCTATGCTTAAAGTACTATGGTGAGTGCTCGATGCACGTATAAAAGCTAAGGTATCTTCTATCCTAGTTATCTCTAGAAATAAATCATCTGTATTATCGCTAATGATAGTTAACAACTGAGCAAACTTTGCGAATCTTATAAGATCGTTTGTAGCAGTAGCTTTTTCGTCTAAAATTAATTCTAAAGTACTATTGATTCTCTCTTGATTACTTACAATTTTTGATAATATCTCACTGTATTTATTCATCCAGACTTTATTAAGACTTATATGGTCATTTACCTCCGATAGTATCTTGTCATCGTTATTTTCTAAAAGTTTAATGGCATTATTGTAAGTATGGGCATCCGATTGATCTAAGTTACCGGTTATGCTTTTTACAACTGAACCTAAACCGTCTATGAGACCCCTTTTGCTGCGACCGGGTTCTAACGTTTTTAACTGGGAATTAATTTTGTCCAATTTATTAGATAAATGGTTATTTGAATTTCATATAAAACAAAACTTTGGTTATCTAATTTAGTTTTGAAATAGTCTACTTGATTAATTACAGAGTTAAGTCTTTGTTCAATGTCATTTAAGTCTATGTATTGTAGGAAGGAATGATAGTGTGTTATGAGTCTGGATTGTCCAAGGTTGAAAGGTAGGAGTCCGGGTCCATCGTCTAAGTTCTCAAGTTTTATCTCGAGCGCCAGTGTTGTGTGAACTATCGTCGCCAGTAGTATCCTGCAACAAATTTGAGGTCTTAGGGATACGCTTGAGTCGGGACTTTGCTACGGGACCTTTCTTCTTAGATGTGTATATGTGGATTGGGAGGTCAGCCAGCACAGTGTCATGAGTATAACGCGGAGCTAATTTTTGGCGACTAGCTAATGGGTTACTAATGAAGACTTGCTGTTCTGGTTGGTACTCTATTTCGGGCTCTCTGTCCTTATTCCTATTTTGTATGATATTCGTTCGGTCTGTAAGTGTGAAGTCGTTGATAAGGTCATATACGGTTTTCATCTGGTCACGGTGATTTAAGATGTACTGTTGCATAAGATGTTCGGTCATGTTAATATCAAGTGGGTCCCTTGGGTCAAAATGTCCTCTAATTATGTCATGTGGTCTGCACTTTGTGAAACTATGAATTGTGCTATTATAAGCTAATATAGCGTAGGGCATGAGGTTGACAACAGGTTCATCTTTCTGACGTAGTCTTAGAATTCGTAGATGTTCTAGTAACGTAGAGTGAAATCGTTCAACAATTCCATTGTCATTAGGGGAGTGAGCTAGAGTTCTGTGATGGTTAATTTTATGCGTTTTAGTAAATTCGGAAAATAATTGATTTGAGAATTCAGTGCCGTTATCGGTTACGATAGTAAGTGGAAGACCGTGATGTGTACAATAGTTTAAAACTGCCTGAAGTATACTAATTGCTGTGCCATCTCTTAAATAGTATGCCTGTCCGTATTTTGAGAAAACGTCTACTATTGTGAGATATTTTTCACTCTGGGCTGTAAAGAGGTCCATATGTACTAATTCGAATGGCTTGGTAGCCGGAGGCACTAGATTTAGTAGAGGTCTAATTGGGTTCCTATCATATTTAGATTGCCCGCAAATTATACATTCATTTATATATTTAGCTATGTCATCCTTCATCTTGGGCCAATAATATTTCCGAGAAAGAGCAAGATAGCATTCGTTTATCCCTCTGTGATTGGTTTTTCCTTCATGATAACTCTTTATGATCTGTTGCTGCCTTAAATATTCTTTTACATCTTCTAGTTCAGTTTTTGTTAGCACTAGGTTCATAGCTGAGCTTTTAAAGTTGTTTTGTATAATAGGTACGATTGAGTACATACCTAAAGGCGGAGTTATCTTTAATGCAGTTTTAACTTTAGGTTTCACATATTCTTTTATGGCGTTTACTACGTCCTGTTCTAAGTTACATTCTGAGACCTGTATATGTGTGCGAGTATGTGTGTCAAAAGGTTTAGTTGCTGTCGTTCGTTTAATGTAGGGGACGTTACTGACTATAGTTATGCATATTTGTCGGTGAAATTTGTTTAAGGGTTCATCTGTAATAGGAACTTCTAGAATAGGGTTTTCAGTGCTAGTGTGGGCAGTGGCTGTTGTAGAACCTGTTTGAGAAAGTGGTCGCTCTGAAGGGTTGGCTAACATTGACTCTGTCTCCTCATTATTAATTTCTACGCGGGATAATGCATCTGCATTAGTGTTATACTTTCCCTTTTTATAGACTATAGTGTAATCGTATTCACTTAGTTTAAGTCTCCACCTAGTCAACCTTTGGTTGGGTTCCTTCAGGTTCATTATCCACTGTAACGGCTTGTGGTCGGTGAATATTTTGAATTTGCGACCAAACAGGTAAGGTCTGAAATACCTTGTAGCCCAAACTATGGCTAAGAGCTCTTTTTCAATAGTGCTATAATTGGTTTCACTGTCATTCAAAGTTCTCGAGGCATAACAGATAGGTTTATCTGAGCCGATTGTTCCTTGTGAGAGTACAGCGCCTAAAGCTACGTTTGAAGCGTCTGTTGTTAATATAAACTCTTTAGTGAAGTCGGGATACTGTAAAATTGGGTCGTTCGTCAGTAAGTTCTTACATTTGTTAAAACAGTCAATATATTCAGAGTCGAAGATAATTTTACTAGTCTTTTTAAGGCATTTTGTCATAGGCTTAGTGATGCGAGCAAAGTCTGGGATAAATTTCCTATAGTACCCTAATAGTCCTAGGAATTGTTTTATTTCCTTAGGCGTCTTTGGTAATGGGTATTTTTCAATTGCTGCTATTTTATCTGGGTTAGGTTTAACACCTTCGCCACTGATTATATGTCCTAAAAACGCGGTTTCTAATTTCAAAAACTCTGATTTATCCATCTGGATTTTGAAGTTAGATTCTTGCAATCTTTTGAACACTTTCTCTAGGTTTACCAAATGCTCTTGTAAAGATGTACTAAATATGATGACGTCATCGAGATATACGAGACAGATCTCATTTTGCAAGCCCCTGAGAACGTTGTCCATTACTCTTTGAAAAGTAGATGGAGAGTTCTTCAAACCCATGGGCATACGCAAGAATTCAAAGTGTCCATGCTCTACATTGAACGCTGTCTTAGGAATGTCGTCTGGGTGCATCTCACATTGATAAAAACCTGATGCCAGGTCTAACGTGCTAAAATACTGGCACTTACCAAGTTTGTCAAGTATGTCATTGATGTTAGGAATCGGGTATTTGTCGTCTATAGTCTTGTCATTTAGTTTGCGAAAGTCTACTACAATGCGCCACTTTTGCTTGCCTGATGCGTCGGCTTTCTTAGGAACTACCCAAATAGGTGAGCTCCAGGCTGATTCAGAAGGTCGTATAATACCTTGGTCCAGCATTTTGGTTATCTGGTCTCTAACTTCTTGTCGATGCACAAAAGGGTAGCGGTAGCTTTTAGTGTACACAGGAAGTTCGTCAGTCGTTCTAATATGGTGCTTGATTTTATTTGTAAAAGTTAAAGGCTCTCCCTCAACATAGAATACGTCAGCAAAACGGGCACACAATGTCTCTAAATTAGTTTTTTCCTCAATATTTAAATGTTCTGTACGCAAACGAGATAAAACCTGCTTAACGCGCATAGAGTCTTGTTCGGTGCTAATGCACTCAGTATTAAAAAGCTCGGCTTGTAAAGGTCGGTCAAACACAATAGTCAGGTCATCTTCCGTCGGGTTTTCAATTTCTACAATTCCAGTGTAATCAGTGACGCGAGTAACGCACTCATGAATAATGCAGTTACAATAAACTTGCTGATCTATCGAAACGTCACCGTCTGGTCAATAGATAGGAATATTCACTAGTTTTGACGAGTTAGCGGGAATGGTTTCTTGACTATTTGATCTTTTACATTGATAAAAATGTATAGGCATAGTTGTAAAGTCTGTAATTAAATAATTATTTTTTAAATCAATCTGTGCTCCATCAA
The DNA here is from genome assembly GCA_921972225.1 of Euplexia lucipara. Classification (NCBI taxonomy): domain Eukaryota; kingdom Metazoa; phylum Arthropoda; class Insecta; order Lepidoptera; family Noctuidae; genus Euplexia; species Euplexia lucipara. The sequence continues at coordinate 16,156,500 of OV179161.1, read as the reverse complement.
GTAGATCTAATCCTAATAAACCATCAAAGTAGTTATGAAATTTATAGATAAAAAATTTTACGTTAGTGGGATTATTAAATTCATCAAAGTTCGGAATCGTAATAGAATGTTCATGCACACTAGTAACACGAGCGTTCGTTACTTCGAAGGGGTCAAAGTTTAAAGGGATATGTTTAAAATATTGTTCGACTGCCTCGGGACTAATAAAAGACTGATTAGCTCCGGTATCTACTAGTAGTTTAAGTGGTGGGTCTGATATCTGTATGTAACGTAATTCCCTTTTAGACTGAACATTTAATTCTATTTTAATCCTTTTTGATCCTTCTCCTTGCGAAAATCCTGGTCTGCTTTAGAAGTAGAGGACGGCTGTGCTTCTAAGCATTTTACGTTATTCAATTGATCCACATTTAATTGAATTTCGGGATCGGTCTGCTGATAGTCATAGAAGTCAGAATAGACATAAGGCTCACAGGCATAGTAATAGTCAGGAAATTCGTAGTAATAGTCAGGGTAATTGTTAGCGTCATAATAATCAGTCATTTCGTTAAAATTCATTTCGCGGGTTTTGAAGTAATTACTAGGTGGTGGATTTCCAAACCTACGCCAGTCATTTATTGGTAATGGTCTTGGTACAAAATGACTAACACCGCTCATCGGTTTCGGACCAGTATTTTGCGGTTGGGGGTTCCTATTTGGAAATCTAAATGCGTCAGTCTGGGGGTTGTAATTCGGCGGGGGTGCACGAAACATCTGTTGAGTACGGCTAAACATATTAGGGTTCCGTTGAGGTACCTGATTTTGCTGGAAAGGTGGTCTCCATTGCTGCTGATGCTGCTGCGGCGGCATAGGCATAGGCTTATGCCAACTGGGGCCTGGGCTAGGAAAGCTAAAAACTTTTGGTGTGGTCATAGGGACCGCGGGTGGCATTTTATGGGTTGACTGCATTTGATGTGTCTGGTTACGCCGCTCGGGGATACTCTCGTTGCGTTGCTGTAGGTACATGACATTCATTTCTTGTTGTACAAATTCCAGAGCCTTTTCAATAGTTTCGGGTCTCATACAGCGGATACGGGACCCTAGAGGTTCCTTAAGACCTCTAACGTAAGATTGTAAAGTTAACTTTTTATAAAGATCGCGTTTAGCTATAACGGTTGTTTCTACGTTTTCGTGCAATGTGACATAAGTCATTATGGTGCTAAAAAGGGTCTGGCATTTGTCATAATACTCCTGCGGGGTGCTACTTCCTTGTGTCAGTAAAGACATGTCATTATAAAGGGCGGTCTCATCCCTTTGGTCGGAAAAATTATTAATTAATGCGTCACGTATCCCTTGCCAATTGTCTGCTATACCATTGGAATTAATAGTTGAAGCTGCTGGCCCGGTGATTTTATTTAGGATGCCGTTTATGAGACATAAATTGGTTAACTCGTAAGTAGGGTCATTTCTAACATATTGTATTACAAGCTGATCACATATTTTAATGAATCGTGTTAGAACATTCGGATTGCCATCAAAATTTGGGACCGCACGCAAAGCGTTGTAGATAGTATCGGGGTTCAGTGCCATATTGTCACTATCGAATAATAAATCTAGGCCTAAATTATCGGATTCCGTAAACCTATTTAAATCTACTTCTCTGCTCCTATTTATCTGCCTGGAGGAGACAGATTTATTCCTAGTTTCCCTTGGGTAAAAAATTTTGATTTTATATTATAATATTTGGGTATAAGGAAGGACAAGGAAGCAACACTTAAAGAAAGTTTCAAGGACTTACATATACATGGTTTTTTCGTTGTATCGATGGCTGGATACGTCCTCAGCTGCGTCTTCTTCTTAAGTTCGGATTTTCGACGAGGTACTTGGAAATACCGACAGCGACTATCGGAGTCAGCAGATTAACGATTTTTGGAAATCTATACCGCGCCGCGCACTGCCTCGAAAATCCTACCGACTGCGCCAATTACGAAGGTGACAGCCGGAGGACTTAAAAAAAACCGAAAATAATTTAAAGAAAAGTTTAATTATGTAAAATTACAATATTTGACTTATAGTTAATCTTACGTCTAGACTTTGACGATGCTAGTTCAAAAGTGCCTAACTAATTGTTACCAAAAATATAATTCTAAACTATTGCGAATTTGCGGATGCGCTGTCATCAGAATGGAAGTAGGTGGCCGACGATGCACGAGGCGTCGAGTCAGCAGAGTCGGCATGTTGCAATTTTGCGTGGAAACATCCATTGTACGTAAATAGCTATCATGTCGCTATTCAGCCGTTTTGGTGTAGGCAGGGCACGTAACACACACTAAAACTAAACAAATAACATACATAAAAAAATAACCATCTCCATTATCAAACGCGTGTGTTGCTTTCGACTGACTAGTTTACCCATTTACGCTCAGGTATTAGCATCATACATGAACCCTGGGGAGAAGTGGCCTCCTGAGGAAGGTGCGGACGAGACCACGGACCGCGACGGTGACTCCGATGACACACACGACCTGCCCGTAGAGTTTATTGACCTCGTCGCCAACAGTTCGCTCGTTCCCGCCATCTGCTCATATCTAAGAAATGACTCGGGTAAGTGTAATTGAATGGGACTTTTTAATAAAATTTTGTAGTATTTGAGCTGGTTTCTTACCGGTAAAAGTCACCCTGTGAAATCTCCAGCAAAACAAATTTGACAGGGAATATAACTAATCCATTTAAACCATCGTCCATTTAAATTTAAAATATCTACCAGCGCAAATTCACAACAAGACGAGTCAAACAAACAATATGGCATCTCAGTAAAATGGAATCATTCTCTCAAAATCAAAATATTATCCGACAAAAAATGATAATAAATGATGATAATAATTTATTTAAAACAAGTAACAGGACTCGCTAAACCTGCTTGACTCGCTGATTATGCTCCGAAAAAGCAGTAATAAAATAAACTAGCTACTTTTTAAAATAGTTACACAACTTTCTCGTTCTCCGAATTGATTGAACGAATCGTCGTTAATAGACAGTGCCTTCTTCTGCGTTTGTGTGCGTACTTTGTGAGATAGTGTGCCATCTACTTATAGGCACGCAACATTACATTCACATGACGAGGTGCACACTTAGAAACACCAAGGCAGGATCATTTTGTGTCTCATCGCTAGCGAAACTCAACGAATTGAACGAATCTAGGTATCGTTCGAATTGACGATAGATGGCGCAAATTTAAGTTTAAAGATTTTTTGTTTTTAATGAAATAAAATTATAAATATTTGTCTGAGATAACTGGGTGGGCAGGGTAGGCTAGGCAATGCCTAAATCAATCTTAGCTGTACACGGGCCTGGTTCAATGCCTACCTTTAGTATGGAATAACAGCTCTATACGCCTTCACTCCTTCAGAATGGCACTGCTTGAGCCGCTTACTTACGGTGGATGAAAGTGTTGAAAGTATGCCTGGTGTAACTGTAGCAAAATCCCGAAAGAAACTCAAAAATCACAGCTGGTCAGATCATGTGAGACCCATGCAATGTTTGAGATAGTCATTTGAGAAAAGAACCACGCAGAAAATACGAGCAGACCGTTTTGTTTGTAGTTCCTCCATCTGAGGAAAAGCATTCTAACGGATGTATGAGGCGGAATAGACACCTGCTTGAAAAACCGCAAATAAATTAGTTGATAATTGAAGTATTTTTTCCGGTACAGTGTTAGACATGTCGCGGCACATCCCGCTGTACGTGCACGTGCTGCGCTGCGCACGCGCACTGCACGCGCTGGGCTCGCGCCGCCTCGCGCAGGCGCTGCGGCCGCTGCCGCGCCTGCTGGCCATGATGAGCCGCACTACCAACTCCTACGCCACTAAACTAAGGTACGCCACTGGCTTGGAGCTGACGATAAAAAATTGTGCTTTGACAGATTGAGTATAGATGATAATTTAGCCAGTAAGATTCCGGTACTGCCCAGACCAACTCGTAAGTCAGAGTTGGCGTCCATATGTATTTCCCTCTCCTCCTAAATAAAGAAATAAAAAAAACCCTGTGCAAACCTAACTTTAGCTAACCTAACTTGAACGAACCTTGGATCATGCTTACCAAAAAATCTATAAAATCAGTTTTATTCCTTTTAAAAATTATAGGTATATTTCCTTTTTAAATAAAAACGATTTAAAGAATTAAAAGGGTTTTATCTTCAGGGCACATTCAAAAGTATTTCCACCCTGTATGCTCAAAAATATATTGTTCGACAAATTTAAGGACCAGCTGCATTTTTAGCGTTCGTCTCATAGTAAAAGTTGATTACAAGAAACCCTACGCGGGTTTAGGATTTACAAAAAAAAAACTGCCGTTGACGGCTGTCGCTGATCTTCGAAGTTGAAATGTCTACGGCTATGCTTACCTATACACATACACTTACATACACAGACACAGTAAGCCATACGTATCCAGTATCTTATAGTCATCTTGCAATAATTTTGTACTTGCTCTCTTTTAAAATAGTTTAACTTCTTTTTAAGGACCTATCGTACCACCGCAATGTATTAGTCCTAAAGAGGAGCGGAACGACCCAACACAAGCATTACTTTATGCTTCCTGGGCAGTTCGGACAACCAAATATTAGTGTATAAGCAAAGTTAAAGAAATAAACAATTTTTATTTATTAGTTTTACCTCCACCCAAAGAGATTTAAAATACTCTAGGGCGGGCATGCGAGAAAATGTCGCAGAAAAACTTTGATCCCATGTCTCAGTAACAAAGTCAAAGTCAAAGTCAAATCATTTATTTCAATTAGGCCATTTAAAAGGCACTTTTGAACGTTAAACTTACAAGATAAATAAAATTTAATGATTCTAGTTGGCCCTTCCAAAAGGTAGTTTTGTATGGAGAAGAATGGGCAAGAAACTCCATACTTACGCCATCTAGTATATTATAAGAATATTGGAGCGGCAACGAAGCGTACTAAAAAAAATTCATGGACACAAAGTTTCGGATGAAAATTTTGTTCGTGATGACCGGTCTATAGGTATTGAATGTCTTGGCCTCCACCGTTGGTAACAAGCCGCTCGTGTCGTAAAAGCTGAAAAATATTCTTGAAGTGAAAACTATTTCAGCATCGTTGTGATTTGGAAGTCGATGAAACGAAAAAGCTACAGTAAAAAGAGACAGACACATAAAGTTATAAAATATAACGTGGGAAAAAATTAGATAGAAAGTATTTGTATTATACAGTTTTTCTTATATTCGTGGTTCTCAAAAAATTCTTCTACCAATTGTGAATTGCACACAAAATAATGTTTTATTGTTTAAGTTTTAATTTTGGTTCTTTTCTCTATACAGGATGAGTAAGAAGAATATATTCGGTAAAATGACATATAGCCAAAGATTTAGCACTTCAAGTAATTCAGAATTATCCGAAGAGGACGAAGGACTCGCTGCGCTTATAGCCGACATACAAGTAAGTCGTCATGTCGTCATCTAACTTATCATTACGTTTTTAGTCTTCGAAAGGGTAGGCAGAGGTTCCTATTATTTGTTTATTAAATTTTAGGAAGGCTTACGGACTAATAATATATGTACCAATGATACCTAAACTAAAGAACTACATAATAACACGCCTGTTATTTTTAAATCCTATGTTATAGAAGAGGCGCCTATTGCCATCAATTTGGCACTAATCCAGAATCCAAGCTGATACTGAGGTGTTAAAAGGAAGATGCATTAAACCTATCTCAGAGACCTGGTACAGAAAAATCACGATAAAAACTTAGTTTTTATGCCGCCTATGGGTCTCTGCCACCAATCATTTTAGAACCACCTACCTAAGACAGTGTCTCAGATCTTAAGGTTAATATTGGTTCCAGGCGACGTCAGCGCTAATGTGTCGGGCGGAGAACGAGGCGGAGTCCGGCCGCACCAGCGGAGCGCCCCAGCCGCTCTCCGGGGCGTCGCGGGAGGCGCGCTACATCGAACTCATGCGCACCATGCAGTTTGGTAAGACCGTTATCCAAATAGGGCATCTGCCAGCGCTGGCAGATGGCTCCGGTAGCTTTCTACGCCCTAAAGCTGGTCTAAGACTAAAAATTCCAATGATCCATGATCATGTTATTGTTTTACAGAGACGTTCGAGATGATAGCGGAGTGTGCGGAGTCGGGCTTCCGGTTCCTGGTGCCGTACCACTTCGAGGGCGCAGTGCGCGCGGCGGGCGAGCGTGCGCACCCGGCGCGCATGAAGCGCCTGGCGCAGGAGGCCGCCACGCTGGCCACGTCGCTGCCGCTGTCTTACTCCTCCTCCGTGTTCGTGCGCACCGACGCCGACCGGCTCGACGTCATGAAGGTACACTATCTACTTCCTGGTGCCGTACCACTGCGAGCGTGCGCACCCGGCGCGCATGAAGCGCCTGGCGCAGGAGGCCGCCACGCTGGCCACGTCGCTGCCGCTGTCTTACTCCTCCTCCGTGTTCGTGCGCACCGACGCCGACCGGCTCGACGTCATGAAGGTACACTATCTACTTCCTGGTGCCGTACCACTGCGAGCGTGCGCACCCGGCGCGCATGAAGCGCCTGGCGCAGGAGGCCGCCACGCTGGCCACGTCGCTGCCGCTGTCTTACTCCTCCTCCGTGTTCGTGCGCACCGACGCCGACCGGCTCGACGTCATGAAGGTACACTATCTACTTCCTGGTGCCGTACCACTGCGAGCGTGTTTCGGGCCCGGTCGCAGTGCCATCTACCGGGTCCAATTCTGAATCGAAACTATCCAGGGCCCAACACAAATAGAACAAAAGAAGAGTTACCCAATCTGGTACAGTCGTTTGGACGTTATGCGCGAAAATTCATTTTGGCGATTCATTTTTGGTTTTACATACATATATAAACTCACACCTTTTTCCCATGGGGATGAAAGAAACTACAAAATGCCATCTTCTAGGATTCCTACAATTTTCTTAATATATAATAGATTTATGTTTGTTCGGTCGCATATTTATGTTATATCTCCCCCTACAGGTCCTAATCACGGGTCCATCTGACACGCCGTACGCGAACGGCTGCTTCGTGCTCGACGTGTACTTCCCGGCGGAGTACCCGGCCGTGCCCATGCTCATCAACCTGGAGACCACGGGCCGCCACTCCGTGCGCTTCAACCCCAACCTGTACAACGACGGCAAGGTGTGTCTGTCCGTGCTCAACACCTGGCACGGACGCCCCGAGGAGAAGTGGAACGCGCACACTTCCAGTTTCCTACAGGTAAACACACAGACATTTAAGGCTCCAGCTTGTTATTCTCACGCCAAAACCACCCAGTTAAAATGTAGTGAAGTGAAGGCAAATTGAGCTGTCATCCCATAATTAGTATGACAATAACAGCTAGAAACAGTTCACTTCACTAAAGTTTTCCGGAAGTGAAGTTTCCGTGGTGAGTTATACGGAATCGACTGGCATGAAGCATACACGCATTTTAAGTTACCAGATTCCTGCTAAGCGAAAAGCAACCTAAACACAAAGTACAGACAGCATTAACAATTGTTCCTATGTGAAGGTCCAACAAAACAGGGCCCGCACATCCGAATACAGAAAGTAGTGTCCGAATATATTTCTGAATTTAATTCTGGACCCCTACGTTGAAATCTCACATCTCCTAAAAAAGTATAGCCTATGTATGACACTCAAATAAATAAATAAATACCTCTTTAAAACATTAGTAAAACATTAAGACTTAATTTGTAATTCTGCATGTCCAGTACATGGATTCTTATATGATAGGGAAATATGGGTGTTTTTTATGACAAGTTTAATAAAATAGTCCTAATGATGATTACATGAGTCACCTTAACTACTTATATTAATAAAAAATATTAACTAAATCTAAGAATTCATAATTACAAAGCATCGAAAAATTACTCCGCATCGCTACCAGCTGGAAAAGAGATTGTCAGCATTGCCACATTGAATGACAATGCTTATCCTCTGGCCAAAGTGGAGGCCAGCCCTTGGGCCACGGGAAGCGTCAACTAAAATGGGACTTAAATTAAGTATATTTTATCTGTAATGTATACTTTTGTCGTCAACAGGTACTGGTATCAATCCAGTCTCTAATCCTGGTTCCCGAGCCGTACTTCAACGAGCCGGGCTACGAGCGCAGCCGCGGTACACGCGTTGGCTCCAGCGCCTCGCTCGAGTACAACTCCAACATCTACCAGGCTTGCGTGCGCTGGGCCATGCTGGACCATCTTAGGAATCCTGAACCATGCTTCAAAGAGGTATGTTTATAAATGCTGTACTAACACCCGAAATTAAATGTAATTCTTAATGACATTTCTGATTGTCTTGAGAGTCATATTCTAATTTAATTTCATTCTTAAGTTTGACATTTTTGTTCTACAAAAAGACCGAATTTTATCAGTAAAAATTGTTTGAACACTGGATTGAAATCCACATAATTAGAAGTCTCTAAATCCGAAAAATTTACTGTATTTTTAAAGAAAAGAGTAAACTGCAGTTATTTTAAAGCTTCTTTATTTTGTTAATTTTTTTTTCTTCATTAAACGATTTTAATTTCCAAATCTGAATAAAATCCGGATTATTCGAACTGAATTATCCGACCTTAAAATTCGTATTTAAAATGTGACATGGATTTGCTATCCCTAACTACGTTGGATGGAGTATGATGGATAGGAGATCATTCGACAACGTATTAAGTCAAAAACGGAATTAAGATTCTAGTTCCATTTTAAATTTAATGCATACAATAATAATTGTCGCATACCGGCAAAATGTATCCGGTACTGTTAATTCCTACTGTCCATCACTATGTAACCTACATTTTATGCAAATAAATCCTATTCTGTTCTATTCTATTCTATTCTAATTTATGTATTTTTTTACCAGGTGATTCAAACGCACTTCTGGATAAAACGCAACGAAATAATGCAGACGGTGGCGAACTGGATCACAGAGTTGGAGAGTCAGAGCGGCGACGAGCGCACGCAGAGGAGCATACAGCTTAACCTCATGGCGCTCAAGGTGAAGCTTAACTCATTACTTAGCTTATATCAATGTCTTTCAATACAAGTGTGAGTGTGTGTTTGCTGGCGCTACAATCAAGGAGGCGGTTTTGAAAACGAACAGAAACTTCTGTTCGCACGATTTTATTATTACCGCCCAACGATGACGTGATTATTTAGTGGCTTAGCGTAGTAATAACATGTCTGTACTATTGCAGCGGCACTACGTGAAGCTTCAGGAGGAGCTGGGCAAGCTGCCCGTGCCGGCGGGGCTGGAGGAGCTGGACGAGCCCTTCACGCTGCCGGCCGCACCCGAGGCGCCCGGGCCCGCGCCTGCGCCGCCCACTAATGACGAGATCGACCACGACATGGAGAAGATCGTCTCGCAGGTCCTCGACTGAGCGCCGAGCACGCCCGAACTCGCCCGAGCACGCCCGAAATCGCCCGAACACGCACGAACACGCCCCGCCCCGCGCGTTATCTAAGTACAACCGTCGGCTTCCCACCGCGACGCATTGCGAGCGTCCGCCGCACTTGCCGTACGCTCGTCACACGTTTCTAGCGAGTTTATTATTGTTCGTAATGAATTTTCTTTTTATTTTGTAGTAGAAGATTTCGGTTTTATATACATAGTTTTTTTAGTAGGCGTTTAGGATTTAGTGGGACCTCTGTTTAGTTTAACACACATTGTGATACTAAAATGGGCCCGCTCGGCGCCCGGTAAGCTATTTAAGAAGGAGAGGATGTACGGGCGCGGTCGTGCGGGACTGTGCCGGACTGTGCTGGACCGTGTCGGACTGTGCCGGAGTGTGCCGGACCGTGCCGGTAGGGCGCGTCCTAGCGCCGACACATGTACATGAAATTATAATTTGATGTATATAACTTATTGTTTTAATTTTGTATTCTAAGAATATATTATTATGTATGTATCGCTGTATTGCTCTATAAGAGTAGTCGGAGGCGGCCGAACTATACGAATAAACAAAATGTATAACTTGGTAGTAAATTGTGTACAGGCCTAGCCACCTCAGCCGAGTCGTGGTGACGAGTTGACAACGTAGCTAGTGCACTCGCCGTCGGGGCGGACGCGATCAACTTGTGAATGTATGTGTGTATATAGATAAATCACCAGTAGACATGTGTGTTTCTCACTGTACTTTCATTGACAGGTAAGTTGGACGTAGGAAGTATTGTTATATTTGATTGTGAATTTCGGAATGTAAATAAAAATTTATGTTATCGCAATGTTTCTTTTTATTTTTGTCGGCGTCACGACACCCCGAATATTAACAGTAATATGTTCCGTTTAGTTCTACTTAGCTTTGATTGTTCAATTGCTGGCATCCAACGAGCCTCGCCATCATACTGTCTATATATTCAGCTTTGTATTTAATTCTGACAAGCGGTATTAAACACAACATTTTACTAAGAAACGTTTTTTATTGTCCATTTACACTAGCTTAATCTACAGTTTCAATTTGCGTGCAAAGACCATGCACGTTGTAGTATCACCGATGGCGTTCAATCAATAATGAAAATATGGATGGACGAAGTTATCAAAACGAACAACTATTTGAAACGTAAAAGGCGGGACGATTGATGCATGTAGAGTTTGTCAACGTCTAGGACAGGGTGATTATAGGACATAATAATTATAATTTATGGGTTGTTCTCGTCTGGCTTAGGCTTAGTGTTTAGTTCACACACTTTTTGCCGTAAAATACTCAATGCTCAATATTTTATCGTGCTTTCAATATGTTGAAAGAAGTTTGACACATTGGGGTAGGTTGGTTGATGTGCTGGCGTCTGTACAGACGCCAGCACGTCAAGTTACCCCAATGTGTCAAATTTTCCCAATTGAATAAGAACCTTATTCTGTTTGACATAAAGTTGAAAAACGATCAAAGAAATTTACGTATAGACGTACAAAAACGTCTAACGGCGAGTATTTGCATTGACAACACCACCACCACATAACACCACGCCTGTAATTCCTGTAAGGTTAGGCAGAGGTGTATCTGTAGTAGGTACACCCACATTTCGCCAGTTAATGTTTTGTAAAAGGGGGCGAGCCTATTACCATCAATCGGGCAGAAGAATCCAGACTTCGAGTTGTTTCTGAGGAATTCCACATAGAAAAACTCAACAACATTTTGCCCGACCCGGGACTCGAACCCTGAACCTCGTGCTTAGCAAGAACACCAAGTCGCCATGATTACACACTAACAACTTATGAAGCTTGTAGACTCTGAGAGGCCGCATACAAATATATGCCCAACCAATGATTTTTTAAGTAAAAAAGTGTAAAAAACGGCACACTAACGCACGCACGCGTCTGTTGACGGCGCGACGCGATCAAGTGTGGCTAGTTAGCCACATTTTAACGTATCGCTTGCTGAGTGCCTTATCCTATCTACACCTTTTTACTTATAATATCATTATGCCCAACCCAGTTCTCGGAAATAACCATGTCACGTTGTACGCCAGTCAACGTCGCCAATGGGCATGTGGGTGGTGTATGAATATCAAAATACATACATAATTAGTCAATCAGTTGATTATAAAAAATAATACCTACACATTGATATATTTTATATATCAATGTACCTACACAATTATTTTTTACTTGTTCAAATTGATCGAAAACTGCTTCGAAAAAGCGCATTATCTATACTGAATATATAAAGAGGAAATGTTTGACTGTTTGTGTGCATTGAACAGGCTCCGAAACTACTGGACTGATTTGGAAAATTATTTCACTGTTGGGAAGCTACACTATCCCCGGGTGACATAGGCTACTTTTTATCCCTGTATTCACACGGGACCGGGAACTACGCGGGTGAAACCGCGGGACGTTTGCTAGTTCAGTATAAACTATAGGATAGTGACGTCATGCGATATTTTGACTCGATGTATCGCCGTTATTTTTTGATAACGTGTAAACAGAAAAAATATTTTATGTGCCGAATATTTTCTCTACCTTAATCTAGATGAGGGACAAAAACTAAAATTTAGTAAACTTCAGTCAGGCTAATGTGTGTGAGTCGCACACTGGTGAGCGGTGGTTATCTCATCTGTTGGTTTGGTCACCACACAAAATGATTGGGTAATCCCAGTTCTTGTCATGTGAAATGTGTGACACGTCAGTGCTGCCTACACGCTTCCCCTGAAATTCCCTCCCTCGCCTGTGAACGATAAGCACTTCGAAGTTCGAACGTGTAGTGTACCTACTAGTCCCTACTCTGTCACGATTCCCGACGGTCATATAGGTACTCGTGTTGTTGGTGCTACTTTGTGTTGCTGTGCGCATCTGTAGTGTCGTCGCTCAGGTCGACATGACGCGCGTGTGGCTGCTGTCGCTTGTTGCGTTACTGGTGTGCGCAAACGTATTTGCAGGTAAACGACATAGGTGCTTAGGGGCGCCATATGTATATTGTGTATGGCCTTTAACCAGCGGACGATCAAGACACTTCCATACCTTGTCACATTGTGATGCAGTTTAGAAGTTGCGAGGGAACAGATCATGTGTATTATATACCTTCATCCCGATCAAAATCTCCTCCTTTTTGCTTCGCCGTAGTCGGGTAATTAAAAAGTAGGTACCCGCTTTGTTACCTGTACACAACTATGTAGATAATACCTCATACCTATTTGGAACTATCTAGAGACCATACATAGGTGGAAGGGAAATAGTCGCGTTTTTAACGATAGGTACCTCAATTGTCAAATTATGATAATTAGGTACCTAAGCCGTATAGAAGTTATGAGGGAACAGATGCACATTCAAACGAAATAGCTAAGTACAGACGCCAGCACATCAAGTTACCCCAATGTGTCAAATTTTCTCAATTGAATATGAACCTTATTCAATTGGGAAAATTTGACACAATGGGGTAACTTGATGTGCTGGCGTCTGTACATCGCGCTCAAAATATTAACATTCATTCAGTAACATTTTTTTCAAATTTGGGTAAAAAATATTTTATATTATGGAATTAATATAATTATTTATGTTGCGAAATCGAATATTTCATTATTACAGCTTTAATTAAATTAAAACGGAAATCCGTTTCACATGTAACGCCCATCTAACCGATTGTGTTAGTACATACCTACTTACACAGATTATTAAAATTTTGTCATTTAGAATATTATTATAAACTAGCTTCTGCCTGCGACTTCGTACGCGGATTCTTTGCTTATGCCAGCGACAACGGGGTCGTCAAAATCGAAGATCTGAAACGTCTGATGTCGAATTATCCCGGGGACGCGAAAACAATGAGATGCGCGAGACGATTCAAGACGTTCCAGATTTTTTATTTTTGGTGTTGGTAAACAGGAAATGCCATCAGACAACAACTTTTGCTAAGACGCTTTCTTTGAATATATGTTATATTGTCGCTGGGCTTTGGAGTTCCACAACAGGTGCTCCAGATCTTCAAATTTAGTCTCACAGCAAAAAACGCTCTTCACGTGGAATAGTTTTTGCAATGGCACCATTTTTATATCTCTTATACTTTAGGTGTTCCATTTTCCAAAATAAATTATAGCCTATATGTTGCGTGACGTTCACAATCAGCGGTCAGTCGCGCATCTCCTTCCCCCACTTATCCCTAGAGTCGATGCGTATATACGCTGAAAACTCAAGCGTCATGCTCTTTCCGTGAACGTCTCCAACTCGCGAGACAGTGCATGATGTTCACGATCAGCGGTCAGTCGCGCACATATTCTTCACTGGTCTCTAGAGACCTGGATGTAGATGCGAAAATTTTAAAAAAATGGGAGTTTTGGCCAGTAGAGTCTAATTTTCAATGATATAGGTACCATCGTCATTGAAAATCAGTCCTGAACTGTTTCCGCCTTCACCTCGTGGAAGTAATCCCAGCTTATGTTATTTAATTATATAGTGAAATTAGTGATAGCTTTGATTTCCATATCAAATGTTTCTGATCTTCGATTTTTATAAGTCAAATGAATGACAGGAAATGCCTATCAGACCGAACAACTTTTGCTAAGACATCATTCCTATACATATGTGTTATGGTGTAGCTGGGCTCTTGGAGTTCCACAACAGGTGTTCCAGATCTTCGATTTTTATACGTCAACAGCGAGTGCTCATAAGGCTGAACCACTCTTGCTAAGACGTCATTCCTTTAAATGTTATAGTGTAGCTGGGCTCTATGAGTTCCACATCAGGTGTTTCAGATCTTTAAATTTCTTCTCTCAGCAGTAAATGCTCATCACGTGGAACAATTTTTGCTATGGTACCATTTTTGTATCTCCTATAGTTTAGCTGGTCAGTTGCGGTTCTGCATCAGGTGTTCAAGTTTCCAAGGTAAATTATAGCCTATGTGTTACCCAGGCTTAATAACTATACAACAAAAAAAAAATCATTCAAATCCGTGCAGTAGTTCCGAAGATTAGCGTGTACAAACAAACAGACAAACAGACAGACTTGTTTTTTGGATTCGTGCTCTATTACTGTTTCTAAACCCCCCTCAATTATTTTTTTTAAATATATTCAATGTACAGACACAGTTTTTTTACTGTCTTATTATATTAATTAAGATATAGATTACATTATATTATATTATACTAGCTGCCCCGGCAAACTTCGTTGTGCCTTAGAGTCAATTCATTGCTCTTATTTTTTTTTATATTAGATATACATACGTTGAATAAGACGACAACAAATAAATCCAAACCAATAATAACTACTACTACTTTTAAATTACAACATGTATATATACCCTAACCTAACTGACCATACCTATCCTATAGCTAACCCAACTATCTAACCTAACTACCTTACTAAAAAATACTAAATTCATAATTTTAATCTGAACTATTGCCTCTATGTTACATACAATAATTTATGCCTATAGTTTTCCCGGTCTACTTTAATTAAAGTCCTAACAGTAAAATAAGTTCTATTTGCAAAGAAATTATTAAAGTTCGTCTCTGTCATCATTGCTAGTTACGTAAATTGATTTCTGAAATATAAGACTTTTTTATGCTACATAAAACCTCTAAGTTTAGTAACAAAATAAATTTCAGAACGTAGGTGCGTATTATAAATTGACAACCTTACCTTCTTGGGTTTAGCTTAAGACTTGTCAATTTCAAATTGTCACCTGATAATGAACTGGGAAGTTTGACTCCTGTCATGTCATCCAAGATGGCGCTGCGTTTGAAAAATGTTTGAGACAACCGATATTCTTGATATTTATTTTTATGATGTCGAACGGGATAAAAAAAGTATCCTATGTCCTTCTCCTGGCTCTAAACTACCTCCCTGCCAATTTTCAGCTAAATCGGTTCAGCCGTTCTTGAGTTATAAGTGAAGTAACTAACACGACTTTCTTTTATATATACAGGGTGGCAGGGACATCGACGCGCAAACGTCGTGAAAAGGTTGCACCTGATGCCATAAATGAAATTACGAAGGTCATTCATCTCGGAAATGGCTGGTTAAAAAAATATCGTACAGACTAGACCGCGCGCCGCCCGGTGCGGTGGCGTCCTTTGTGGCCGACAATAGAATGTTGGCATTAGGTAGAAAGCGAAAAGCGAAGGCACCTACTATGCTAGTGTTGACCTCGCATTTGAACTTTAGAAAAACAGCTGATCAGGTAGCCCTTTCCTGTTTTACTTTCATTGCTGGTTTAAGTGAAACAAGTGAATTTACAAAATCTCATTGGAATAGGTAAAAATAATGTTTATATACAGTTTACAGTAAAAAAAAATGCAAAAAAAAACGTAAAATTTAAGGAAAAGCCGACGAAAAATTTCAACGCAGGGGGGTCCAGAATCATGTACTGAATCCATGGTAAGCGGATGTGCGTCGATGTCCCTGCCACCCTGTATAGATATAGGTTGTTCTTACCTAAGTACCTATGTAGTGATCATCATTATTAACCGTTTATCTCACCACGTACCTAAATAAGAATTCGCGACGCGACCTTTGTGTTACACCATAACACGTAAACATTTTACCGTTATCACGGGCACCAAAGGTACAAGCATAGACACATTATCTACACATGGGTTCAACTCATTTGTCATTTGAAATCAGTTCTACATACACACACAGCAAATTCGTCTAGTAGGTATTTGAGAAATTAAACGATAACCAACCAACACATCCGTGACAACAACACTTATACTTATAGTAGTAACATTTTATGTCGGTAAAATGAAAAAAAATAAACATAATGCCACCCCACTTTTCTTGAAAGTTGTTTACCCTTACAATCGTATCAATTATAGACACAATAGAAATACAATGACAGCGCAAACGCCGGCGTTCGCTTGGAGTTTAATCATAGACATAGAGAATGCACTGAGTGTTCCAATATTTCCAATATCCAGCTGTGAAGTAAGTGCTGGTAAGAAAGTGTGAGAGAGATAAAGTAAACGTGCGGTTCACAGATATCCGGTGCAGCCAAGTTGTCTCTTTCTAGAATTCTGATTAAAAGAGAAAGAAAGAACCAGGTAGGTATTTATATTCGACATTGCTGTGGCAGGCACGTTGCTGTGCCAACACGTGTTAGACATTTTTAATATTTAATTTATCAATTTTCAATTTTTAATTATTGTACACTCATCAAAAGTGTCTAGGGATCAAGCATTTTTATGCGGATTTCTTGAGATTGAGATGTGGCTTTGTAATAAATTTATGATTTTATAAATTTATATGGATCCTTTTTGGTGCATTTCATAATTTGAATCAGGAACTGTGAATCAAATTCGAGTAAAAGATGAAAATCAGCTGTCAATATTTTCCCTATAAAAACATACAACGCATTGAAGACATTATTAGTGCTACTGTTTCCCTACTACTGATTAAAACCAACGTTATTATGGAGCGGCGACGTCATTTAAGCAGGGAAGAAATGCTCAGAGCCGTGGGAATGATAGAAGCTGGTTCCCGGCAACGTACTGTGGCTTTAGCTCTGAATACAAGTCAGAGTGTTATCAGTCGACTTTGGACACGTTACCGAAGCACTGGTACCGTGGCTGAGCGCCATGGAGGACGGTATCGCTGCACCACACGGAGACAAGACCGATACATTCAAATCTTAACTCGAAGAGCTCCAACAATAACCGCCATGATGTTAGCCGTGAGGCTTCATCACTCTTCAGGGAACTTAATTAGCGACCAAACAGTCAGAAACCGCTTGCATGAAGTGAACCTTCATTCCCGAAGACCGCTACGGGTACCACCTATAGCAATGCACAATCGTAGGATTCGATATCAATGGGCTCTTGAACACAGAAATTGGGCAGAAGAACAATGGCGTTTCGTGTGCTTTTCTGATGAGTCTCGTTTTGGTATGAGACCGGATACAAGACGTATACGACACTGGAGAACCCCTGGACGCCAACAGCGATTAAAATCCTGCCAGGAAGTCCATCCTTATAGTGGTGGAACCATCATGGTATGGGCGGGTATTTGGATCGGCGGAAGAACTGAGTTGATTTGGATCAGAGGCAACCTCAACGCTCAAATTTATGCTGAGACGATTGTATCAGACGTCATCGTTCCTCTACAAGTGCAAATCGGTCCCTTATTTCAGTTAATGCATGACAATGCACGACCGCACACCGCAAGAGTTGTAAGACAGACTCTCGCCGCAGCTAACATCAATGTCCTGCCCTGGCCTGCTCAGTCGCCAGACTTGAACCCGATTGAGCATGCATGGGATATGCTACAGAGAAGAGCTCTGCCGAATATGGAGGGTATCCAGAACATGGGCGGCCATTCCACAGCGTGATTTGGATGAACTCATTTTGAGTATGCCAAACCGATGTTCTTGTGTTGTTAGTGTTCGCGGTAGAAACACGGATTATTAATTGTTTAAGTTACCCAATAAAATTTTAAATAAAACTGTTATTTCATTCTTTTTTTCGAACTTTAATGTTAGTGGTTCAAATGTCAAAAATCCCTTTATTAGGAAAATGGCAAATTTCTTTATTAATGCAAAGGTGACTTGGTTTATCGTTACTGTGACAAACGAAAACACTTTATTTGATGAATCCTTAAAGAAAATTTTAATTAATGTCAATCAGGTGAAAAGTTATTGCAAAAATATATTTTGATCCCTAGACACTTTTGATGTGTGTATTTATTTATTTGCATGGCTAATTAATGTATATAATATGAATGAAATTGTAATTTAATCATGTGTAACGGGTGTCATAATTACCTGAATAAATGAATTTAATTTAAAATTGGCCGCACAGTCCCTCTGTCTTTTTCTAGGGAGGGGTCATTTTGTGCGGGTATTAATAGTTGACGAGAAATATCCTTGTATAGGCTGCGTGCACACGGGTCCCATGACCCGAGCGTTTCGACCCCAAACGGCTCAAAACTGTAACTTCCAATGAGTTTTCAGTATTTGCGCCGCTTGAGGGCCTCAGCAGCTGCAGCAGCAGCGCCAACACAGCTCGCCGTACTTGGAATATAAGATGGCGCAAGGGTATCGACTTTTCCCTAGCTCCGCCAACTCGTTGGGGCTTACCTGACAGAGAGGTGTGTCACCTACGTGGGACGTGATGGCGGTCACCAGCGCCCCATGTCGTGAGGTGTTCCACAGGGCTCGGTCCTCGGGCCACTCCTGTGGAACATCGGGTACGACTGGGTGCTGAGGGGCGGGCTCCAGCCGGGCGTCGACCTGACGTGTTACGCGGATGACACGCTGGTCACGGCCCGGGGGAGCTCGCACAGGGAAGCGGCGTTGTTGGCGACGGCTGCGGTCTCACAGGTGGTGGGCCGCATACGGCGCCTCGGCCTGGAGGTGGCCCTCAGCAAGACGGAGGCTATGGTTTTCCACGGCCCCCGTCGGGCACCACCCGCCGGATCACACCTAGTGGTCGGTGGGGTTCGAATCGCGTCGAGTCTACCATGAAGTACCTGGGATTGGTGCTCGACAGCCGTTGGGATTTCGGACCCCACTTCCGGCGGCTGGCGCCCAAGCTGTTGGGCGCGGCCGGGGCGCTGTCAACGCTGCTTCCCAATCTGGGGGGCCCGAGCGCCGCCTGTAGGCGGCTCTACGTGCGGATCGTGCGATCGATGGCCCTTTACGGGGCCCCGATCTGGGCGGCTGACCTGACGGCCGGCAACATCGCTGTCCTGCGCAGACCGCAGCGAGCGATGGCCGTCAGAGTCATCAGGGGCTATCGCACGATCTCCTACGAGGCGGCCGGAGTACTGGCCGGATCCCCGCCCTTGGACCTGGAGGCAAAAGTACTCGCGTCACTGTACCGGTGGCGCGAGGAAATGCAGGCGCGCGGCGAGGTCCTGGTGGCGGCATGGCGGGACAGGCTTTCGAGCCCTACCGCCGGCCTCGTCACTATCGAGGCGGTCCGGCCGGTGCTCGAGCGCTGGCTCGGGAGGAGGCACGGCTCCCTGTCGTTTCGGGTGACGCAGGTACTTTCTGGGCACGGTTGCTTCGAAAGGTACCTGTGTCGCATAAACAGGGAGCCGGACGCCCGGTGTCACCACTGCGTCGACTGTCGGGAGGACACGGCGCGCCATACGCTGGCAGAGTGTGCCGCTTGGGAGGAGCCGCGCCGTGCCCTCGTCTCTGGAGTAGGCAGTGACTTGTCGCTGTCGGCCGTGGTCGAGAGGATGGTCGGCAGCGTCGAGTCCTGGGACGCGGTGGTGTCCTTCTGCGAAACAGTCATCTCGCAGAGGGAGATCACTTCCACTCACCCGGCCCGCAGCAGACGCACCGGGAGCAGGCGGAGGGCGGACAACGCCCTCTTCCAGCCCCCCTGAATGGGTCCAGGGCGACGGACGCGGGGATGTCCGCCGCCCCCACGTACATGGACCCGAGGTGGCGGCGCGTCGTGTTCACGCGCGCCCCTCTTAGACGTCGCGAGGGGAGTCCAACTATCTTCCGTTCCCGTGACCCCCGGCGCAGGTGTGAGAAGGAACACGGGGTGGTTTTTAGTCAGTAAGAGTCTGACAGACCCCTCCGCCTCCCCGGGCGGGGGACATCCATGAGGATTTTCCACCCCACAAAAAAAAAAGGGTATCGACTATAACCTAGATACTTGAAGTAAAAGTTAGTTGTTTAGTTAGGTTGAAATCATGTTTTTATACAAATTAGAGTAATAAAATCGGCAGAAAAAAACGTAAAAATTGTGAACGCAAACTTTTACAGAACATACATTTGCTGAAAGAGTGTTACCTCACATCAAGGTGGTTCCCAAGACCCCGCTACCCGCCACCGTGGGGACGTTCGTCACCAACACCACGACCACAACTAAAGCGACCACACAGGTCACCGGTAAGATGTATTGAAAACTATTTGAACAACTCTACTCGTTGACAAAGAAGCGAAGCACCGTAAATCCCCATAATTTTGTAATAAATAGATTCGTCGTAAGGAGGGATAGGTACCTAAAAAAAAGCCATGGCGGCCGATCTTTTCTCTAGTACCTACCTAAAGTTAGGCAATTTTAGAGGATACTCGTTTTTATTAAAGTCTCTCATGAATATTCGTCTTAAGATTAAATTACCAACAATAACTTTTGAGTGAAAACTTGTTACTGACAATTTAAGGATCTCGTATATCCGAAATAAATGATTAATTATCTTCCTATTTACAATAAAAGCCAAAATATCTATGTAGGGTAACTTGTAACATGCGACCACATTTACAGATAGTTACCTAAATCTGTATTGTGTGTGTTATCGATGTTCATGTAAGCCCAAATATCATTCTATTCGGGTCCTAAATAGATGTCCTTCACATTCAAAAGTGATTATTATATCATTAAAATAGCTTACAGAGGCCAGCACATCAAGCTACCTCATTGTGTCAAATTTTTTAGATAGTTTTTCAACTTTAAATCGAACAAAAAGGTTCAAGTTTAATTGGGAAAAAATCCCATCGCCATTAATAAAACTAAAAAATATTACAACAAGCCCTCCCTACAGGTATTTTCGTATCAATTATTAGTAGGTACAGTTTTGATTTATTTACAGAACAAAAATGCCATATAGAATATTTAAAAATATAGGTAACTTATATAAAAGATAGTGAAATATAGGAAATAATAATAAATTTTATTGCAGGCGACGCAGGCCCACAGATTCTGATAAATACCTTAACCTAAAAAAAGAAGGATCTATTGATAGTCTAGCTTCAACACTCCATCGTGTTAACTATATTTACGCCTTTTTCTATTTGATTTCACGTTTTTCGACATTTTGGGCATACCTTCATGAAGAACAAACTAACTGATCGTAAACGCAGTTGATTGTTTAGGAAATGTTCTATATAGGAAATTAATGTTACAGAACGTGAATATGCTAGTAGGGTGGTACCACGCATCACGGTGAAGCCCATGAGTCCCATGACACGGGTTCCCGCTACCGTGGGGCCCATGACACGGGTACCCGCCACCGTGGTGACGTTCGCCGCCAACAACACGACCACAACTAACGTTGCCGAACATTTCACCGGTAAGTTGCACTGAAAACTTTTTGGAATTCTTCTTTCGCTAATTGTTTTTCAAAATTGTACCTATTTTTCAAGTTCTTCAGTGTGCTATACTATTTCTACACCTCTAACAGACCTGAGTTTTTCATAATTCTTTTAACTGTGACACTGATTGTCGATGAGATGAGATTGCGACTAGATTTAATATTTTTTTTTGATGACGGGAATTGCACTCCTGATATTTAAATGCAAATACTACCAATTTTGTAAATGAAAGAATATTAAAGGCGGCACTTAAACCTCTGAATTAAGACACAATCTTAGAACTCGAAAAGTAGCACTATTTTTGAAAAAATGAGCGATATAGTTAGGCATAATCTCTGCAAACATATTGTTGGATTGTTCACTGCAGAATGATAAGCTTTTCAACTAAACAAAACTACACCTTTTTCTTAACAAATTTTTAAATAAAATCTTTATTTACACTTTTGCAGAACGTGAATTTGCTGGTAAGGTGATACCGCGCATCACGGTGGTGGCTAAGACACAGTTACCTGCCAACATGGGTACAAGGGCCGACAATGCAGCAGCCACAACTAAAGTTATGGATCAGTTTACCAGTACGTTGTACTGAAAACTATTTGGACGACTCGACTCGAGAAGTTGTAGTAATGACCCACTGGACAGACTGGAACTTCTATTTCAAAATCAAAACCCAAGTCACACCAAAGACATTCAATACCTAGACGGGACATTACGAACAAAATTTTCATCCGATACTTTTGGCCTAAAGGAAACATGTCTATGAGTTTAGTTTAGGACGCTCCTCTGCCGCTCCAATATTGCTATGTTATTCTAAATGGCGTTACTGCATGAGACATGGGAACATCGATTTTCTATGACATTTCTTCGCAGGCCTCTCTTTATAGATCTTATCTCTTTGATTCACACGATTGCTGCAATAGTTCATTATTTGCCATCTTCAAGAATTAAGGGGATGTACGTAAAAGCTTGCAACACATGTCTAAGAATAAAACTCCGGTCACATAGAGTGAAAGTATGGGAAAAGTTATAGAGTAAAGAGTGACATTGAAAATTTTCTCGACAAACTTTATTCCGCCTTAAAATCAATTTATTAGTTATAGTTTTTATTAGTGTATTCCCAAACCTACTGAATATACAATCGGTCAAGCCGTTTCGGAAGAATTTTGTTACAGACACAGACAGTGTGACATAAGAATTTTATAAATTAAGATTACTATGCATAAATCTGTGCAGACATAATATTGTGTACCTACTGCTGAATTTGGATAAGCTTTCTAACTAAACATTTTTCAAATAACCTTTTTATTTTTTCTTATTCTTAAAAAAGTTCTTAAAAAATTTACAGAACGTGTATTTGATGGTAGAGTGTTACCGCGCGTCATGGTGCCGCCCAAGACACAGCGACCCTCCACCTTAAGGATGTCCGCCCCTAACACCACGACCACAACTAAAGAGGCCGAGCAGTTTACCGGTAAGTTGCACAGAAAACTAATTAAGGACGCGTTTACAAATGTGACCAAAATAAACAGTTTTTCGGTACATTTTGCGGCAGAACTAAACTAAACTGAATCTAAATAATAATCACCACAGACAGATTACTCCTTCATCTTCAAAAGGTCGCAATATATCTATCAAAAGATAATAAAAACTTTTCCGGTTTTTTCTTTTAACACATCTGGCATGCCTACAAACACGTGTTTTATTTATGTACACTTTATTAAATCAAATCCAAGATGGCCGCCACCACAATAAGGTGAATTACTTATTTAATTTAGTATGTGGGGATTTGTAAATCGTTTTAACAAATTGCAATTAATTAGTTTTTTGTTCACTGCAGAATTGATAAGCTTTCCAACTAAACAAAACTACACCTTTTTCTTAACTAATTTTTAAATAAAATCTTTATTTACACTTTTTCAAAACCCAAGTCACACCAAAGACATTCAATACCTAGACGGGACATCACGAACAAAATTTTCATCCGATACTTTAGGCCTAAAGGAAACATGTCTATGAGTTTAGTTTAGTACGCTCCTCTGCCGCTCCAATATTGCTATGTTATTCTAAATGGCGTTACTGCATGAGACATGGGAACATCGTTTTGCTATGACATTTCTTCGCAGGCCTCACTATAGATATTAAATCTCTTTGATTCACACGATTAATACAATCGTCCATTAGTTGCTATCTTCAAGAATTAAGGGGATGTACCTACGTAAAAGCTTGCAACACATGTCTAAGAATAAAACTCCGGTCACATAGAGTGAAAGTTTGGGAAAAGTTATAGAGTAAAGAGTGACATTGAAAATTTTCTCGACAAACTTTATTCCGCCTTAGAATAAATTTATTAGTTATAGTTTTGATTAGTGTTTTCCCAAACCTACTGAATATACAAGCAATGCAATGGTCAAGCCGTTTCGGAAGAATTTTGTTACAGACACAGACAGTGTGACATAAGAATTTTATAAATTGAGATTACTATGCTTATATCTGTGCAGACATATAATATTGTGTACCTACTGCTGAATTTGGATAAGCTTTCTAACTAAACATTTTTCAAATAACCTTTTTATCTTTTCTTTTCTTAAAAAAGTTCTTAAAAAAATTACAGGACGTGTATTTGATGGTAGAGTGTTACCGCGCGTCATGGTGCCGCCCAAGACACTGCTACCCTCCACATTAAGGACGTCCGCCCCTAACGCCACGACCATAACTAAAGAGACCGAACAGTTTATCGGTAAGTTGCACAGAAAACTAATTAAACAACTCGACGATACAGTTTTCGGAGGCTATTTCGCGTGTTCGAGTTCGCGTGCGCGTTGCTAGTTCGATTCGCGTTTATACGATGCAGAACGTAGTGTGAGGCAGTGTTTTTTTTATAATAATAATGCACACACATGTTACACACGTAGGGATGCCATATGCCCGGTTTTCGACCGGACAGTCCGGTTTTCTTTATGCCTGTCCGGTCACATTTTTTTTGGAAAAAGTACATTTATCTATCAAAACATAATAAAAAACTTGTCCGGTTTTTTCTTTTAAAACATTTGGCATTCCTACAAACACGTGTTTTATTTATGTACACTATGATAAATCAAATCCAAGATGGCCGACACCACAATAAGGTGAATTACTTATTTAATTTAATATGTGGGGATTTTTAAATCGTTTTTACAAATTACAATGAATTAGTTTTATTTAGTGTTTATTAGTTTACGTCCTATTCTTAGACCTACAGAATATACACAACATTTCATCAGAATCAGTCAAGCCGTTTCGGAGGAGTTTGGTAACAAACACTGTGACTAGAGAATTTTAAATATTAGAGATATACGAGAGGCTGCGCCGCCGATGCCATCGTGAACACCTTTAAATGCACAAGTATGGGTTAGGTTTTTGTAATTAGTTTAAACGGAGCCTAAATGCATTGTATCATTTTGACTTTCTTTTAGAAACTTCGACGTCATCGGTAGAAATGCCTCAAACAACAAACAAGATAAATGGATCGTTTGCTACAAGTGAACGTAGCTCGACCTACGACGACGACACTTACGTCACCGGAACTACGACTTTGGACCCTTGCGCTGGCTTCCAGTTCGGCTGCTGCGCTGACAAGACCGAAGCCACCGGGCCTGACCAACACGGGTGTCCGTGCAACGCTACTGAGCTTGGTTGCGGTCTTGGTGATGTGTCTCCAGGTAAACGACAACTCTAGACCACGTAATAAGTGGTATTTACAAAACTCGCGCCATCGGTAGCATTGGCATTGGGATGTCCATAAACTATTTCTTCTTCGTATTGTATTTTTTGTAAACTTATAAAGGCCCTGGCCTTGAGGCCCTGGCGGTTCCCTGAATTGGAACATAAAAAGAGAGGCCTATACTCAGCAGTGGGTGAAGTCGGGCTGTGGATGATGATGATGAAAGGCCCTGAGTGCTATGTCGCAGATCCTGGGCTCGATTCCCACCTAGAAGAAAATAAGTATTTTTGTGATGAGCATGATCATTTGTTCTGTGTCTGGGTTGTAATTTCTCTAATATTTTTCTTTCTTTCTTTCTTTCTTTCTTTCTCTATTACTAGCTGCTCCGGAAAACTTGGTTCCGCCTTAGAATCAATTTATGTCGTGTAAAACTGAACCGGGAAGACATTTCTCACCAGTCATGTCATCAAACATGGCGCTGCATTTTAAACTGTTCAATTGTCGTAAATTTTTCTAAGGTTCGGCTCAACTTTCTTAACCTTTTCGTTGATAAGATCCTTTTTCTGACAAAAACAAATACCACAAAAAAGAATTACGCAATTGGTCCTGCCGTTCGTGCGTGATGCCGTGACCAAGGAAAATAGGGAATATTTTTTTTTTTTTTATAATTTTTATACTTACTACACACATCAAAAAGTCTAAGCAAAACGCATTACAAATTTACCATTGAATTAATTAATTTCTAAGTATTTACTCACTCAAAGTGCGTAGGTAAGTAAACTTTTTTGTTATTGGCTCATACTGGCTGATTGCAAAAAAAAACATCGATTTTTAACCGACTTCAAAAAAGGAGGAGGTTCTCAATTCGACGGTATGTTTTTTTTTTTTTTTTTTTTTTTTTGTGTGTTTGTTACGCGATTTCTTCCCCATTTGTGGACCGATTTTCAAAATTCTTTTTTTATTTGAAAGAGTATACTCCCGAGGTGGTCCCATTTTAATTTGGTGAAGATCTGGTGCTGATCTTCGGAGATATACAATGGAACTCTTCAAAAATAGACGGCAAATCTGTCGTGATTGCGGGAATCGCTTGTTTATTGTTTATACAACATCATGACGTATCATGGCAAATGTTTGTATGGGAACAACTAAAAATGGAAAAATAAAAATCTTTTTTGCTAAAAATAAAACCGACTTAAAAAACACTAACCAGTGTAAAATAACTCTAAATTCGGAAGTCGGTGGCCCATCATGAATAAGACAAAACCACCAAAGCCACAGACTTCCTAATTTAGAGTTATTTTACACTGGTTAGTGTTTTTTAAGTCGGTTTTATTTTTAGCAAAAAAGATTTTTATGTTTTGTTTTTTTCATAAAATTCAAATGATTGCGAATTTGTTTGAATTTAAGTGCGCTTTAATTGCTACGTTTAGTCTTGATTTTATAATTTTATCAACCATTTATATAAAGTTAGCGACAAAATTGAATTGTTAGATATTCTTTACGTCATGGAGCGACGTCATTTGACGGCAGATGAATTTCAAAAAGCTGTAGGGATGTTGCAAGCGGTAAGTAATCAATCTCAAGTATCTCGACATTTTGGCATTCGTAGAAGTGTTATTTGTCGTTTTTGGCAGCCCTACAATAATACAGGGGAACCCGCTGAACAGCATCCAGGCCGTGAAAGGAGTATAACCACTCGGCAAGACCAGTACATACAACTGACTGCAGGACGCCAGCCGATGTTAACCGCTCGAGAGAGATAAGTTTGAGGCTACAAAATTCAAGTGGTGTTGATGTAAGTCCCCACACTGTGCGAAATCGACTGCATGAGTATGGCCTACGAGCTCGACGCCCAGGTGCCCACCGATAGGTACGTCACGGGAATCGCGCTCGTCGAAATGAATGATTGCGATTTAGTCGCGATTCGGGTTTAGGCCTGATACAAAAAGGGTGCGAATGTACCGTCGGCCCGGAAAAACTGAAAGGCTCAGGTGCGTTCAGGAAGTTCATCCATACAGCGGCTCAACAGTTATGGTATGGGCGGGTATTATGAAGAACAGGCTAACTGAGCTCGTTTTTGTAAATGGAAACATAAACGCTGAAAATTACGTTGAGGATATTCTCAGACCTTATGTCCATCCATTTGCACAAACCTTTGGCTCCGATTTTACGTTAATGCTTGACAATGCGCGTTCACATACAGCTCGGCGAAACAGTGAATACTTGGCAACGGTAAACATCCGGGTATTGCCCTGGCCTGCACAATCACCAGACCTCAACCCCATCGAGCACACATGGGGCATGCTCCAGAGGCGTGTTTTGAAGGACTTGGACGGAGTGACAACAACCCAACAGCTAAAGGATTTGCTACAATTTCATTGGGAGCGAATACCGCAAGATGACATAAACAGTCTCATTAATTCAATGAATAATGAAACCCTGACTTTTCGGATTCATGTGCGTATTGTTTAATTATCACCTGCTTCAAAAACGGTGAAGGAAGACATCGTGAGGAAACCGGCATGCCTGAGAGATATTTCTCGACGGCATGTGATACCAAGTCAGAGGCCCATGGGCGGCATTTAAACTCTGACACCAGGTTAGTTACTAACCACACGATAAGAAGAAGAATGAATAATCGTAGCCGACAAAATCTGAATAGCAGAGGAGGCCAAACTTTGTATTAAATAGTCCTATTCTTTCACAGTAAGTTAATTTTCTTAAAAAAAATTCATTTTGTAATAATTTTAAAAATAAAATAGAACGTTGTAATGTGAAGAACCATCCTAAAATTTCAATTAGTACATGTTGCTAAGACTTTTTTGATGTGTGTATTATAAGTACGTATTTAGAAATATATATAGGTAAGTATACGATTATCAGTTGTCTAGCATTTATAGCACAAGCTCTGATTAGATTGGGATTAGATGGCGTTGTGTGATAGTTGTGGAATATGTATTTATTTTACTTCAGGCCCTTCGAATGAAAAACTCCCAGGTCTCTGCAGTACATCGCCGCATGGTTGCTGCCAGGACAACACGACTCCTGCCCACGGTCCTGACTTTGAAGGCTGCTGTTTACTGCAAGCCTTCGGATGCTGTCCAGATAACAGTAAACCAGCTGAAGGACCACACTTTGAAGGTATTATACCATCCTTTTGTAGTACCACTGTAATTGGGGCTACTAACATTAGGCTTATTTTTTACATCTCTGTGTTCAACCACTTAGGGTGGTGTTGGTTTCACTGAGCCAAGCTGTGGACAAACTTTATACACAAGGCTTTCAGGGCACGTGTCTTTAAATAAGTGATAACTAGCTAAGGGCACCCCCTGAGGGAATCAAAGATCTGAATTATATAGTTAAGGACTTATTGAAAGCTAGCAGCTACGCATGGCTCAAGCAAGGGTCAGGGAGGGACTAACATAATTATATGTATAATGTCGTGACAAACGATACTCTTGAAAAATAAGTTGTGAAGTTGATTACCTTAGAACATGGTAACCAGCACGTTCGGGAGGACACGGCGCGGCATACGCTGGCAGAGTGTGCCGCTTGGGAGGAGCCACGCCGTGCCCTCGTCTCTGGAGTAGGCAGTGACTTGTCGCTGCCGGCCGTGGTCGAGAGGATGGTCGGCAGCGTCGAGGACTGGGACGCGGTGGTGTCCTTCTGCGAAACGGTCATCTCGCAGAAGGAGGCTGCGGAAAGGGAGAGGGAGATTACTTCCACTCACCCGGCCCGCAGCAGACGCACCGGGCGCAGGCGGAGGGCGGACAACGCCCTCTTCCAGCCCCCCTAAATGGGTCCAGGGCGACGGACGCGGGGATGTCCGCCGCCCCCACGTACATGGACCCGAGGTGGCGGCGCGTCGTGTTCACGCGCGCCCCTCTTAGACGTCGCGAGGGGAGTCTAACACCTCACTCCCCTCGCTGACTCGGCGAGGCCCGCGGGGCCGGCACCAGTCGGGGGTCGCGGAAGTATCTTCTGTTCCCGTGACCCCCGGCGCAGGTGTGAGAAGGAACACGGGGTGGTTTTTAGTCAGTAAGAGTCTGACAGACCCTCCGCCTCCCCGGGCGGGGGACATCCATGAGGATTTTCCACCCCAAAAAAAAAAAAAAAAAATGGTAACCAGCACGTGATGTTAATAATAATTGTCATCTTCTGAAATGGCTCCTATGTGTTTTTGTAATATTACGTGGGCAGAGTCGTGTTGGCGTGTGGGAGCTAGGCAGAGCTCAGGTTGACTTGAGGCACCTACAAAGACACACGTCCAATACGAATCTGTCGGTTTACCTATTTGAGTTATGTTTTGTGATTGCGATTATTAAGTGCTCTGGTTATTACTGCAATGAAAGTATTATTCTACGTAATTTAATGAACTTAAAGGTACCACTAAAGTCAGTTGGTGCCAGCTCATCGCTCAGCCATAGCTGACGCCGACATATATACCGGGTAAAACGGGGTGGATAGAAACTCAAGGGTGAATAGAAACAAAACTTTGAGTAGGATATTCACGTAAATTAAAGGTTGTTTGTTGCATACGAGGACTATTAATGCTTTTAAATAATTGAGATAAATACTTTCGACACCTTGTTAGTATCAAACGATATTAAATTAGCGTAAAAATCCTCCTCAAAGTTTTGTTTCTATTCACCCTTGAGTTTCTATCCACCCCGTTTTACGGTAATAAACGATGCTGCTGATTGGCACTGTGTGTTTTATTTTTGATTCAGACCTAGCGACGTTGGGAGCCGTCTCACTAAGCCATGGGGTTCGCATGACCTTGTTTTACCAGTCCATTTTACCAACTCGCTAAGTGAGTGAGCATCAACGGAACCCTCACTAAGCCCGAGGATTCAACACCGGTACAACTAGGACAGTCTGGTTGAGTGTCCAATTACCAAACTGTGAAATACATTATATTCTTTATTCATAGGTTGTGGATGCCAATACGCGCGTCACGGCTGCTGTCCCGACAATGTTACCATCGCGCAGGGACCTAATAACCAAGGCTGTGGCTGTGAATATACTCAACATGGATGCTGTCCTGACAGGTAGCTCAACACAGCGTATTAATCCTGTTGTAATTTTATACAGGAAATATATTATTTACTTAATAGAAAGGGTCTCTCTTACAGCAAATAATGCCAAAACAATAATTTATTGTATTTGGTCTATTCACAAATCACATCAAAATTCCAGCGAAACAAGAGACGCGGTTTGCATGGTTAGGTACATAAAAAGATGAAAAACTTATATTTTAACTTGATATGCAGCTCTAGATATTTTTTTAAAGTGCGGGGTATTCTGAGCACTTCTGGTTACACGGAAACTTTCAATTTACAATTTTGCCATATCCAATTTTAGGTCAGCCGTTAGTTGACGATGTAAAATTAGTTTCATGTCTGAATAATTTGGTTGTCTTGAAAGAAAACCCGTGCTACGTCTGATGATACATGACGTACTTCAGGTTTATTCAGAATACATGCATATGCATACATAGGTTTAAAATCTTCGGGGACGAAATTTCGGGCAAAAAACTAGAATTCTTCTAAAAGCAGTTCTTTGCCAAGACGAACAAAATAAATATTGTGGTCCACTTATTTCCCCTTTAATGTCCTACTACGTAAATGTTACGACCTCTCATCATTCTGTTGTCGATGATAATTGATTTTTTGAGATTTTTTTTTAGGGTTGTTACCTCAGTACCTACTCCGTCATTTATAGACCGATTTTCAAAATTCTTTTTTTTTATAGGGTGTACTAGCAGATTGGCCACATCATCACATCACAGTATCAAATATTTGATGAGAAATCCTCGAGGAATTGAGGAAACTCCTAAAAAAATAATAAAAAATCAAATACACACGTACCGATTATTTAATTTTTAGTATTCAATCAAGCATTTTCATTTAGAAAGTATAATTTTGTGAAGAAAAACTGATGAAGAAGGCATGTGACGGAACGCATGTCTTCTTCACGCACACTCTTCAACGCATAACAGCAAATTATTCGCTATTGCTACAGTCAAATGTCTATGCTGAGTTTTTGCATTTCCATAACATAAAATTACGCCTGTCTATTTTAAAAGGGGCCGGCAGAGATCTACCGATTAATGTTTAGGAAGAACTTCTTTCGCAATTGTTAACCGATTTCAATTATTCTCTCAAGTTTTGAAAGACTTTCTTTACATACGAAGAAACTAAAGAATACAAAATAAAAACTTTTTTATAAAAAAAACAACCGACTTCTTATAAAAACACTAACAGGTGAAAAATAACTCCAGTTTCAGAAGTCGGTGGCCAATACGAACGAAGCATAACCACCAAAGCTACAGACTTCCGAAACTGGAGTTATTTTTCACCAGTTAGTGTTTTTTTAAGAAGACGGTTGTTTTTAAAAAAAAGTTTGTTTCGAATAAGTAATCCTGATGGTTATTAAACGACGGATGATCTTAACAGCAAGTTACAGAAAAGCGTATCATCAGCACAGCGTCATCTATTGGTCGAAATGTAAACAAACTTACTTGACGTTTGATCTAACCTAAACACAAATACAAAACTTTATAAAATGATGTATTCCCCAGGCACACTCCGGCTTCTGGACCTAATAACGAAGGTTGTACATGCAAAACTTACCAGTTCGGATGCTGTGCCGATGGCGTCACCTTCGCGGTGGGTCCAGAACAGCAGGGTTGCCACTGCCACCAATCCAAGTTTGGTTGCTGCGGAGATGGCGAGACTCATGCTACTGGCCCTGATGCCACCGGATGTGACTGCTCTTCTAGCCGACACGGATGCTGTCCTGATGGCCGCACTGAAGCTGCTGGACCTAAGTTCCTAGGATGTACTGATGCACCTGAAAATAAACAAGGTGAGCTAAACACATTGATTTTGCTTCCTGCTATGCTGTTCCAGACATTCTCATTTACCTTTCTGCCTATTCCAGCTGCTTGCAGTATGTCAGCTGACGCTGGACCATGCCGTGACTTTACAGCGATGTGGTTCTACGACATGGCATACGGAGGCTGTTCTGGCTTTTGGTATGGAGGCTGCGACGGTAATGGCAACAGATTCGGAACCAAGGAAGAGTGTGAGGATGTGTGCGTACAACCTTCACCTAAAGGTATTACAAATTTGTTAAGAAAGTACTTCGGGCTTATTTAGATTTTTTTCTTTTTTAAGCAGTTTTCAGTCTTTCATTTATCGTTTCTTTCCAGACTCGTGTAAATTACCAAGCATAAAGGGTGCTTGCGGCGCGAGTTACCAGCGCTGGTACTACAACAGCACGCGGGAGCAGTGCATCCCCTTTGAATACGGAGGCTGCCTCGGCAACGCTAACAACTTCGAAACCCGAGAGCTGTGCCAGAAGCAGTGTGAACCTAGCAGTGATGCAGGTGAAACGTCTCAAACAGGAGTTTATTCAAAAAAACTCATTACTAATAAACCTACTAATTTAAAACGACTAAAAGCTCTTATACGCAAGAGGCATGTGGCCATTGTGGCCAACGGCACGACTCGGCGGCAACCCAACTGACTTTTATACTGAGGGAGCTGAAGACGGATGCCGCTGAATTTTGAAGTTGGAATGTCAACGGCTGCCGTCGAGGCTTGTCGGCGGCTGCCGTTGGCAATATACCGTTCGTGTGTAAGAGCTCTAAGAGCGAGTTCCACTCACCCACTGAGGGTTGGCGGACCTCGGAAGGGAAAAAAAGTGACGTTAATCTATGATTGAACCGACTAAGAAAATCTTGGTTGCAAAATAACTGTACATTCGAAAGTCTTTAGCTACAGTTGTTTAGTTGAGTTATTCGTCATCTCACGCGACCAAATCTCGGCCGATCGGGGGAGATGGCACAAAATAATTTGATTTATTTTTCTTGTCGTCAACTCGCACGACACTTAAAACCATTGCTGATTTGGTACAGTAAGCTATAAAAGTCTTTTGGAGTGTATGTTTTATGTAGCAAAATAATGTAGTTTACAATAAAATAAAACAAAATTATAATTTAAATAATATACGTATAATAATCAATAACCTAGAATAAAATACTACTTATTTATAATAATCAACATTACATACTTACTCAAAAAGTATCTAACATGAAAATCACAATACAAAATACTAACTTATCAGGCAAACATAAATAGACTGGAATTAAGTGTTAAGCAACTTTTGGTCAATTACGTTAAAGAGACATACAGGTTCTTTAAATTTAATTATGACTGTTGTTTTGAATAGTACCAGGGTATCAGAAATGAACAGAAAGTCGACGCCTATAATCAATCTGGTTACAAATTAGTAATAGCTGTTTCACGCTGGCTCCGCCCAAGTTCCAAAAAAGTTAGGATTCTGGTACATTCCTCTAGCGTGACTGCCATGGTTCACCTCACAGAATAATAATAATGCACGTGGAAGACGTTCACGATATTAAAGTACAAAGTATTAAATGAAGAAAGTGATGAAAAACAGCAAAAAAACAATAATAGAAAAAATGTAATCTTAAGAAAAATATACTTTAGTTTTTTTTTAATTTAGACAATAATATTGTGGGTGCAACTAAGTTTTATTTTATTTTTTATCTGTATAATTAAATTCTCAATTGAACAGTCTTTGTTTCATTAGGATCGCATACATAGTTCGGGAGATATTCGGGTTTATGTGACTGACCCGTTATTTTTGGAACCGAGTGTACGTACTACGTACCTACTTATTGTCTACACCAATGTTATAAAGAGGAAAAATTTGTGTGTGTGTATGTTTGTAATGATTTAACTCATATAGGTCATACTACACTGTGCCGATTTCAAATATTCTTTCACCATTGGAAAGCTAAGTACATTCACCCTGAGGAACATAGGCTACTTTTTATCCCCGCATTCCAACGAACAAATTGGTGAATGGGGTATGAGTTTGATTTAAATAAATAAATTCAAAGTAGAAAAGCAAATAAGTACAGAGCTGTTGATCTAACCACATTAGTATAATTTTTCAGATCAATGCGGTCTACCAATTGATCAAGGCTCTTGCTCTGGCAACTTCAGCCGCTGGGGATTCAAGTCCGACGCCCATCAATGTCAACAGTTTATCTGGGGAGGCTGCGAAGGCAACTCCAATAGGTTTAGCTCCGAGGCAGCCTGCCAGATGCGCTGTGCAGGCGCGCCACCACGTAAGTAGTAAAACCGCGGTTACGAAGAAAATCATTTTTTTAACCGAGGCAGGATTTAAACGTTTGTGGAGTCTTTTGGAGAGTTTTTTAGTATGATTTCATACCTAAAACCTTACTGCTATAAACTCAAGTTTAAAATAGATATTATAGAAATATTTGTGAATATTTTAAGACATTTCGAACATTACACTCTATCTGTCTTTTAACATTTTCTATCTTTAAAACACCTGCTAACAAATGGGTCGCGCTACAGCTCAGTGCACACAGCCTCAAGATGCAGGCAATTGTACCGAGAAGGAAGCTCTCTGGTCATTCAGTCAGTCAGAGAACCGATGCTTGCCGTTCTACTACAGCGGCTGCGGGGGCAACGACAACCGGTTCAGCTCCAGGGAGACTTGTGCACAGACCTGTCCTAGTGCTTACGGTTAGTCGAAGCAGAACATGATCTTTACTTAATTAGATGGGTGAATTTTCGAGCGTTTCAACCGTTGTCATTACCTTCCCCTACGTTTAGGGGAAGGTAATGACAAAGAATGTATTTTATGGAATATTTTAGCCATTTCCAGATTCTGGTTCTTAAGCAGATTCTGAAAATTGCTGAAATATTGCATTAAATTTATGTCTGTTTCATTAAAATTTAGGGGAAGGTAATGACGGCGGTTAAACGCTCAAAAATTCACCCAGATATCGGCTGGTGATCAAGGACGGAATATTTCCGTAAAGTTTTACAAAGCATTCGGTGGGTGGTACCTTTCTACACCTACGCTAATAAAGAGGAAAAAATTGTGTGGTGTGTATGTTTGTATTGAATAAATACAATAGGGTATATGCACGTATTTTTTTTATATTTTTAATTCACTGTTTACAACGTTTTAACATAGTAAAAAAATATAAACATATTTAAAAATGCAGTAATGAAGCTTAAAAAAACATTTAAAATACAGAATAAATTCAAGCTGTTTAAACGCCGCCATTTTCGCGCGCCATATCAATTACGTCATTTACTATGATCCTATCACTATTACTTTGGGTGTTTTCGTTCTTTAGAACCATTTCACCATGAAAAAAGATCAAAAACCAGTTTACCAGTATTGCTTGTACCCGAATGCAATAAACATTATCAGATTGTGCTTTTACAAAACCACTTTCAGTCATTTTTCTTAAATGTTTTATAACCTCACTATGAAGCTAAAATTACTCTGGAACATTAAATTAGTTCACAAAACACACACGGCAATAATTATGTTTTCCAAAAAAAAGTCAATTCCAATACTTTATGTCATACTAACACATTGTATGTTTTGTAGGCGTTGAGTAATTGAGTTGTTGTCGTAGTATTTGTCGTCAAATTTCGTTATAACCAATGGTGAAGCGTTTCACAAATTTGAATTTCCCGCACTTAATTCGCACTTTTATTATTAATTTTAAATTATTATGACGCTATTAAATAGTAAAATAATGATTAAGTTCATATTTTCTGCCATTAAAGATCTGGAAAAAAAATATTTGAACCATATTTAAATAACATGCATACATTATTATATTGTGCCCATTTCAAAAATTCTTTCGCCATTTGACGGCTACATTCATCTGAAGTAACATAGGCTACTTTTTATCCCTGAATTCCCACGGGAATGGGAACTACGCGGGTGAAACCGCGTGACGTCTACTAGTGTGAAATAAAAATTAAATCAAGTATACTTAAGAACTGACAGTAAATATCCACGCTAATACCACAGTATGAATATTAATACAGTAGAACGACGCCTTTGATCTCTGGAAAAATGCCGACAACTTCTACACGCGTTAGACTTGAATAATACCTCCCGCACTACGAACATCGTTTTGTTCGCAGTGGCGTTCGCGGCTTTCCCGCATCTCGCCCCTCACACCCCGCACGATTGCCCTGTCTAGACAGCTTCGTCGGACGACTGTATATTTTTAGACTGTGCTAATACTTAACAGGGCAAAGAGTAACCATTCTCTCATAAACACTAGTACCTACTTGTGACCATTAATAACTGCCGTGCTAAACCAAAAAGCGGTACTCAGGGAAAGCTGGTTTCAAGAAAATTTAAGTTTTGTAAATAAAGTTTTCTTTTGCCTTCATGGATTGATTGGCCTTTTTAAAGGTTGTTTAATATGTTTAAAATAAGATACCGCTAACTGGTTTAGTTTATTGGATGTGTATTTCTTCAAGCCGAAACAAAATTGACCGATGCCTTAAAAATTGAAGGATTCTTTTGAGATAGGTAGGTACCGCTTTTGAGCTTAGCACGGCTGTATACCACGCCGCTCGCGTGACCTTATTATGAAAGTAAGTTAAGTCGTGCGTGTGTCGAGTTGTGTGTGCCTGAAATGAGAATCATCATAGTTCATTAGATATTTGTGGGAGCATTGTGATTAGCAAAGTGCGTCGTAGTAGTAGGTATAGTGTTTTGTTTAGGTTGAAAGACCACAATTGTAAATTGGCTCTACTCTGTCGAAATTTAAAAAAATATGACTATTCACTAATGAATGCAAAAATTGGCTCATTATCATTAGATATTTTAAAGGTTTTGAAGGACTTTTTTTCTCTTACTAATATAGGAATGGAGTTTAAAAACTATTTTTATTGCAGTGCCGGACAAATGTACATTACCTGCCGCGACCGGAGAGTGCTCCAACTACAGAGAAAGATGGTTCTACGACCTCACTTTCAAGAAGTATAATAATTTTGATAAAATTTGCATCAAAATCACTAAGTGTAAAACTGTGGAAAAAATCTACTTCAGTCAAAATCACGAAATCCTTTTTCCCAGGTGTCGCCAGTTCTACTACGGTGGTTGCGGTGGTAACGAGAATAACTTTGTCACTGAAACAGAGTGCGAAAACAGCTGCTCGGAAAAAACAACTACTACCAACACCACCAATACCACCACCACCAATACCACCACCACCACCACCACCACCAGCACCACCACCATGCTCAGGCCTACAGAGACACCAGAGGCAACACCGGAACACCCAGGTAAAAACTGCAAACCTGTGTTACAACCTACCTGTTCGCTAGTGCAATAAGAATTATTTGAATAATTGACATAGATAATCCTACTAATATTAAAAACGCGAAAGTTTGTGAGTATGGATAGATGGATGGATGGATGGATAGATAGGTGGATGGGGATGTTTGTTACTTTTTCACGTATAAATCTTCGGAATGGATTTTAATAAAATTTGGTATGGAGTTAGCTGACACCCTGGATTAACACATAAGCTACTTTTTATCCCTGTATTCCCACGGGAACGGGACCTACGAGGGTGAAACTGCGGGACGTCTGCTTGTATTTTTAACCGACTTCAAAAAAAGGAGGAGGTTCTCAATTCGGTTGGTTTTTTTTTTTTTTTAGGGTTTTTTAACCCCCGACGCAAAAAGAGGGGTGTTATAAGTTTCACCGCTATGTGTGTGTGTCTGTCTGTCTGTCTGTCTGTCTGTCTGTGGCACCGTAGCGCCCAAACGGGTGAACCGATTTAGATGCGGTTTTTTTTATTCGAAAGCAGGGTTTCTTGCGATGGTTCTTAGACATATTTCATCAAAATCGGTTCAGCCGTTTCAAGGTAATCAGCTCTTTAGTGTTAGCTACCGTTACTATTTTAGACGTCTATGGGTATTAACTTTACTTACAAACATATGTGTGTCCTAAAATTTCAAACTCCCATGTGTGTAATATTAATAAGCAACATTGTGGTGTATTTGGTCTGATGCAGCCAGGATATCTAGCAGACTAATACACTCTTGGAAAAATAACAGCAGATATGTCGTGTTTGGATTCATTTTGTTGAGAGTCAGGGTAATGGAGAGAAACGACCAGTTCAGGATTTATTTATTTATTTATTTATTTATTTATTTATAAAGGCTTACCAACTAAGACACATACAGACAATCTTAGAAATAATACAAGTAACAGTTAATGTATGCTCTTAAATTACAGGTAGGCTCAACATTATTTTTAGATACTGCTCAAGCAAATATTTGAAACTAACTACAACTAGCAAGGTTATTCACAAAGATGAATAAAGGTAAACATACCAGGCAACGAAAAACACAGAAACTACAAACATAAAAAACGTACTCTAAAAACTTGATATGCTATAAATGGCTCTTTTAAATACATTAAATTTACCTGAAAGTATATCTATGTCATGTTTATTATATATGTCATTACATTTTCTGAGAATATAGGTGAGAGGTGCATTACTGCCATACTTATTTCGAGTGTATTTAGTGGCGAAAGGAATATAATTTACTAGCCTAGCTGAAGATCTTGGAACTTTTATTTTGACCTGAGACAACAGAGATGGACAA
This sequence comes from Euplexia lucipara, assembly GCA_921972225.1. Lineage (NCBI taxonomy): Eukaryota > Metazoa > Arthropoda > Insecta > Lepidoptera > Noctuidae > Euplexia > Euplexia lucipara. The sequence continues at coordinate 16,117,810 of OV179161.1, read as the reverse complement.
TCTGTTCTACAGTTCAACATTTTGTGTAAGAATATTAATCCTAAATAGTCTCTGCGCCAATGCAAAGATTTCATTTTAAAATGCTCGAGCCTATCGTTGTATTCTTTTACACTATGCCGTATACCGCAGATAATGGACAATCTTCTTAGGAATTTCTTCTGTATTTTTTCAATTCGCTGAATGCTATTTTGATACATAGGATACCACACCATGGAACAGTATTCAATGTTACTTCGTACCAAAGCATAGTATAGTACTTTTAATGCAGTTATAGATTTAAATTGTCTAGTATTCCGGTTTATAAATGCTAACATTCTATTTGATTTGTCAATCATTTTATCCATATGTGCAGTAAAACGCATTTCCGAATCAAGAATAATCCCTAAATCTCTGACTTGTGCTACACTTTTTAAAGCCTGTCCCTTCATTGTGTAAATTGTAATGAATTTATGCTTTTTACGTGAAAACTTTATGTGATAGCACTTGTTGATATTAAGTTCCATAGCATTAGTTTCACACCATTGACAAATTCTATTTATATCATCCTGTAAGAGATTTAAGTCATAATCAGAATTAACGATCTTTGAAATTTTGAGGTCATCAGCGTACATTTCAAAATAAGAGTGATGAATGCAGTATTTTAAGTCGTCTATAAATATTATAAAAAGTATTGGACCCAAATGAGATCCTTGCGGAACTCCAGATGTAGGTATAAAGGAACGAGATGAGTGTCCATTTACTACCACTTTCGCTTTACGATCCTTTAAATATGATTTAAACCAAAGCCAGAGAGAGCCATGAATATTAAACGTACTATAAAGTTTCTGAAGCAAAAGGAAATGATCGACTTTATCAAATGCTTTACTAAAATCGCTGTATATAGCATCGATTTCGTTACCATTACTAACATCAGTTAACGTTCTTTCAACAAAACTTACCAGATTAGTTAATGTAGACTTATTTTGAGTAAAACCATTCAAAATGATTCTGCTTTTATTTCGTCCAACACAGTTTCTTATATACTAAATCACTTTTCTTAAAAAATAAATATTCGGGTGGTTCTAAAAAACTATACAAAATAAATTAACCAATCACTACACAGTACTGGCAAATCGGTAGTTCGCGTAATTGAAGGACGAGGGCGCCACCATCGCGGTGGCGACAGCGCGGCACCCGGCGGTCGAACTAGGGCTCCCCGGCCGGTCACTCACTCAGCCGGCGCGCGCGGCGCGCTGTGGTTGGCTTCTACGGTATGGTGCAGCTACAATTTTAACCTGCACTTGATTCTGCACACAATGCACTGATGGCAACTGGATGAGCTGATGCTGCAGCCAGGGTATCATGCACACCAGTAGGTAGATTCTTGACAAAATAATAGCAGATATGTCGTGTTTGGATTCATTTCAACCAGCATTTGACTCTGCACACAATGCCTTGATGGCAACAGGATGAGCTGATGCTGCAGCCAGGATATCCAGCATACCAGTAGGTAGACTCTTGACAAAATAATAGCAGATATGTCGTGTTTGGATTAATTTCAACCAGCATTTGATTCTAAACACAATGCACTGATGGCAACAGCATGAGCTGATGCTGCAGGCAAGCTATCCAGCACACCAGTAGGTAGACCCTTGACAAAATAATAGCAGATATGTCGTGTTTGGATTCGTTTTAACCAGCATTTGACTTTACATACAGTACACTGAACAATTCTCATAACTGTAAACTCTATAAAACAAAATTAATGCGTTTAAAAAATATAAAATAAAAATTAAATTAAAAATTTAAAAAACCCCCATCGCAAAAAAGTAAAACATTTAAAAAGTTAAAAATAACACTTTAGCCATGAAATTTTACGTAACGTCGGGGTACCGTTAAAATAAGTACCTACATACCTACAAATACTAGGAACATTTCTTACTTAAGCGGTACCCCGACGTGAAGTAAAATTTCATGGCTAAAGTGTTATTTTTAACTTTTTAAATGTTTTACTTTTTTGCGATGGGGGTTTTTTAAATTTTTAATTTAATTTTTATTTTATATTTTTACCTCAGTACTCCGTCATTTATGGACCGATTTGCAAAATTCTTTTTTTGTTTGATAGGGTATACTAACAGATTGGTCCCATTTGTATCAAAACTCATACCTGATGAGGGATCTTTGAGGAATTGAGGGTACTCCTTAAAAATATAGGCACACATGCGCCGATTTCAACATTTTTAGTAACAAATCAAGCATTTTCCTTTAGAAAGTAACATTCTGTGAAGAAAAACTGATGAAGAAGACAGGCAACGGAAATCTTCAACGCGTAACAGCAAATTATTCGCGATTGCTATAGTCAGATGTATATGCTGAGCTTTTGTACTTCCATAACATAACATTATGCCATTCTATTTTAAAAGGGGCCGGCAGAGATGTACAGATTAATGTTTAGAGATAGAACTTCCTTAGCAATTGTTATCCAATTTCAATGATTCTTTCAAGTTTTGAAAGACTTTCTTTTTTTTCTTTGACAAAGAAACTAAAAATTACAAAATAAAAACTTTTTTACAAAAAAAACAACCGACTTCTTAAAAAAAAACTAACAGGTGAAAAATAACTCCAGTTTCGGAAGTCGGTGGCCAATAATGAACAAAACAAAACCACCAAAGCCACAGAATTCCGAAACTGGAGTTATTTTTCACCTGTTAGTTTTTTTTTAAGAAGTCGGTTGTTTTTTTTGTAAAAAAGTTTTCTATATATGCAATTAAAAAAATAGTACAAACGACTTAACACACTATGACAAAAACCACTGAAACTTGTAAAATCATTCTAGTTTCGGAAGTCCGTAGCTTTGGTGGCTTTACGTTCATGAGGTATGGTAACGGTGAAACCCGTTTTACAATAACAAATAAGTATCCACTTTCCAGAATTCTGTTTCTACGCCATCGATGCTGGTCCGTGCAACAAAACTGAGACTCGATACGCGTACGACGCCGAGCTCGGACTCTGTGTCCCCTTCCAGTATGGAGGCTGCGCCGGCAACAGGAACAATTTCCCGGATGAAGCTTACTGCTCTTACTACTGTCACCCCAAGCAAGGTATTTATAGATTTCGGGAAATACGAAGCAATGCGAATCAGAACCATGCATGTTACCAGACATAGGTACCTAATAATAGCATCATTGTCCTAATCCATTTAAGTCCCAAAAATGTCTATGTAAGCAAACTTAAACTCAAAATCTTTATTGCATGCTTGTGTAAATTTGTTATTACATTTAATATAAGTTCCAACATGAAACCCGGTTAGGGCACGGCAACATAATACATAAATTGGACAAAAATTAATTTATTATTATTATTAACATGAGGTACACAAAGACAATGTCAACGTTCTTAACGAAATATACGCCCTTTAACATTAAAGACCACGTTTACAATTATCTTTATCCTTTGCCAGATATCTGCCAGTTGTCGATGCTGCAAGGTCCTTGCGATGAGACTCTGATGCGCTGGTTCTACAATCCTTACACGGACTCTTGCAGCCAGTTTACATACGGCGGCTGCGACGGCAATGACAACAGGTACTGCTTATATTCTTCATACTGTGTGCTAAGTGAACATCAATTAAACAATTTAAGAAATTTTAGAATTTACTTTTGAGGTAGTATTCCGCAAAGTACAACTATTTTTAAGCACAATCAACTAACCGCAACTAAATTATTCCTCAAAGCGCAACTATTAGTTGTGCTCACAAATTCAAAATATATGTTTACCAGCTGCCCGGCAAACTTCGTTCCGCATTACAATCACTTTATTAGTTTTATTTAGTGCTTATTAGTTTACGTTATATTCTCAGACCTTGACTCTACCTACACACAAATTTTCATGAGACTCGGTCAAGCCGTTTCGGGAGAGTTTTGAATACTGTGGCACTTTGTCTGGCATTTTTGCTGAACTTGACCTATTTGGCGCACCGCAAGGCACATAATTCTGTAATTTTGTTTATTTATATTGTTTTTTTTTTAGTTTAATTCTTTTCTGTGACTATTACTTTTAAAAACGTGTGCCTGTGTCCTGCCAAATAAATGCTTTTTCTTTTTTTTTCTAAATTTTTATATGCACATCAACCAACCCTATACTGACAAATTTTCCCAATTGGAGATGAACCTTATTGTGTTTAGAATAAAGTTGAAAACCTATCAAAGAAATTTGACTTATTGGGGTAGGCTGGCGTCTGTACTAGATGCCTCAAAGCGCAACCATGATGAAAATCGAGATGAGTAAAATTTTAATTAAAATTAATAAATAATGTACCCACAAATTCATTCATTCATTAAAACGGACTACCAAGCAAACAAAATTAACTGAATATGCGAGTATGTACCTTTTACACTGTAGAAGAATACATAGCAAAAAAACACTACCTATGAAAAAATAACATGTTTAGATTCGAGAGTCTCGAAGCTTGCGAGTATAGATGCAGGACTGGACCCGCACCGGTTGCAACCACAACTCCAACAACTACAATAATCGTAAGTGTTATCATTTCAATCGATGATGATGTTGTTGAACTCTTTCTTACGAGCATTTTTTTAAACTGCTAATATTTCAATTAGGACGGCCCACCAGAGTGTAGACTGCCGGAGTCACTGGAAGACTGTCGCTTCGGTGGCCTGGTGTGGTACTACGACCCAAGCCAATACGAGTGTGTGCACCACGCCAACCAGGAGACTGGCGCTGTCTGCAGGCACACTGGCACCTTCTTGTCGCAGGAAGCTTGTGAACGATCCTGTGGAGTTTTCAAGGGAGTCGGTATGTAACTCGTGAATAATTTTTAACTCCGGTAATAAATCCTTTCCTCGAAATTGTCGACAGCGATGTTGAAAGTAAAGACTGTTCAGTAACTGTGTTATGTTCCAGATGTATGCAAACAACCTAAGGACGCCGGGCCTTGTGATAGCTATGTCCCGAAAGTTTACTTCGATCTGTCCACCCGCCAGTGTCACGTTTTCATCTACGGAGGCTGTCTCGGAGGTGCTAACCGATTCTCCTCTATCGATGAGTGCTCACAAGTCTGCAAAGCTGAAATAGGTAGATATGATGTTATTACATACTTATTAAGTCTTTACAAGATATGTAAGAGATTTGTCATGATCACATTTTCCTTAACTAAGTAGGTATATCTTTAGTGGAAAGTGAAGAATTAAAAAGCAGAACACAAAGTAAAATGCAATTCAGTTGGTCAGATCAGATTAAAGTATTGTTTGCAAATTATAATGATACAAATTTTAACACAAAGTAAAAAAAATACAATTTTTGTAAGGCTTAGTTGATCAGGAAACTAAAAATTAAGGTTTATTTTAAGCTCAGATAATTGAATAATACTCGGAGTTGGAGTCGGGTAAATCTTCTGCTGCAGCAACCTTTGTCAAAGTGTTATTGTTTTCCAACGAAGATAAAACTACCTCGGAAATACTTGGAGTACCTAATTAAATTTTCATAGTCAATAGATCTGTCATTCATTGGTAGTACTGTGCCCCGAGCTTTTTGCCTTTGGTAACTCTCTCTTGACTTTACAAGCCATTGTGCGTCTTAGATATGGATCATATTTTATCTTGGCCATTCTACGACGCTCAGCCAATTTCTTCCTAAGACGATTTCTTCATTACTCGTAGATAATTTATTTCGATCAAACAAACAAATTTGACCTCTTTATAATATTAATATTATTTTTGGAGAGTGTTTCCACTTCTTAGCATTTTGGCTGGTTTTAAACTACTTTTACGGGTTTAAACCAAGTAAATGCAGCGTGTGGTGTGTTAAGTTGCTGGTGTATTGTGGTTAGGTCCTATTTCGTTGTCATTATTATTATTATTATTTTCATTAGCTTTTATTTCTCGGAACCCTTGGGTTCCGGACCTATGGAAGGCGTACGAGGGGCCGAAGCCAACTCGCAGAGGCCTATTGTCGTCTTAAATGAAATGAGGCACCAACCGCAGATTTTCCTGTATGCACTACACAAGTGCACCTAAGGAAAACCTACGACTGGTGTGAGACTATTGCAGACTATGAAAACAAAAGTATTGGACTATAGGTTAGGGTGTCTAAAATGGACTGGATATCTAAAACTATGAAGGACTATGGCCCCTGACTTACCAATGTTTTATATACAGGGATTAAATGGCAGGGGGTGACTTGCACACTCAATAATGGGCCCTCTGAAACGGCCGCTAGCACATAGTGACGTAGCGACAAGAGAGCAACATAACCTGAGGTGCTTGAGGAGTGGAGAGGCATTCCACGGCTATCAGGACAATCCCGGAAGTACGGTCAAGATCCCTACCAGCACCTTACTGGAATGCTTCCAGTGAGGTGCTGGAAGCATTATTATTATTCCATTTATTTCCTGTATATACATATAAATTACATTTTTAAATATTGATATAAAAAGATAAGAACATTTAAAAATATAAAAAATAGTCGACCACCGGTGGCGGGAGCAGGGTCCAAGCTACCGGTGGTTAGGGCTCCAGAGACAGGAACCTCCTCACGATGCGGGCCGTATCAAGGAGTACTGCCTTCTGAATCAGGCTCTTGACCCAACCGTGCAACGAAAGCCTCGACAGATGCTCATCGAGGCTTTTAGCCATAAGGCCATTGACTGTTACGACTATCGGCACAATGACAGCCGAGTCCACATCCCACATGTCGACAACCTCGCGTGCTAAGTCGAGATATTTGTTTTTTTTCTCTTTCTCAGCTTTCACGAGGTTCTCGTCATGAGGGATGGTAACATCGACTATCATTGTGCGGCGCGCTAATCGATCTATCACCACTATATCAGGTTTATTGGCAACAATAGTCCTATCAGTGATGATAGATCGATCCCAGTACAGTCTGACATGGTCATTCTCAAGAACTGGGTCGGGCACATACCTGTAATACGGTACTTCAGAATCCACAAGCTGGTATTTCAAAGCAAGTTGCTGGTGAATAATCCTAGCCACTTGGTTATGTCTGTGCAAGTACTCGCTGTTAGCTAGACGAGAACAACCGGAGATGATATGTCTGATAGACTCGCCCGGACAGTGACATGCCCGACACACGTCAACTGTCCCGTCCTTCATAATATATCTCCGATAGTTATTCGTCAAGATAACTTCGTCCATAATTGCACAGACGAACCCTTCAGTTTCTCCGAAGAGGTCACTGAATCGTAGCCAGGATACGGACGCTAAGAAATCTACATCGGGTCCATGAAGAGCCCGGTAGAAGCGCCCGTGAAGCTCTTTGCTTTGCCATACCCGTCTGCGGTCATCAGTACTCAGTGCTACAGGTTTGCGCCAGTTCTCGTTAGCCATGGATAGCGGGGTAAGGCCCTTGTCCACTGCGACTACATCCCGATGCATCCCCACGTCGGTTTTAAAAAAGTATTCTCGGAGGCTGTACACCTCACGGTTGTGGAGGGTCTTAGCATTTAGGAAACCTCGACCCCCGCACTTCCGCGGGATGTACAGTCTCATAACCGAGGATCGTGGGTGATGCATCCGGTTTGCAGTCATCAGTGTACGAACTCTCCTATCTAGGGCGTCAAGTTCTGTTTGAGTCCATTTGAGTATGCCGAAAGAGTACATCAACACTGGCATGACCCAACCATTGAAGGCGCGCACCTTGTTTCCGCCCGACAAAAGGCTAGTTAAAACCTTCTTCAGGCGGCCAAAGAAGCGCTCCTTCAACGATTGCCTCATGTCAGCAGCATCGATGCCTAACGCTTCCGACATACCCAAATATTTATAGTTTTCGGATAAGGAGAGGGATCTAAGGTGTATGGAATCCGAGAGTTGAATTCCCTCGGATTCCACAATCTCCCCTCGCTTGACATGCATGACTGCACATTTGTCCACACCAAATTCCATCCTGATGGCGTTACTGAAAGTTTCAGTTACCTTCAGTAGCTCCATCAGTCGCAAATTGTTGGGGGCAAAGAGTTTCAGATCATCCATGTATAGGAGGTGAGATATGACCTGACCACCTCTCCTTAACCGACAGCCTAGACCTGAATCCTCCAGCAACGTGCTAAGCGGATTCAAGGCTAGGCAGAACCAAAGGGGACTCAAACTGTCACCCTAGAATATACCCCGCTCAATCCTGATAGGTTCACTGTTTCCCTGGATCTGTCGACATCCTGGATAGCGTAAGACCGTACTCCACTGTCGCATACACGATATCAAGAAGGTGCGAAGAGTTGCGTCTATTTTGTCCAACTCCAGCACCCTCATGAGCCATGTATGCGGCACCGAGTCGTAGGCCTTCCTTATTATTATTATTATTAGTAGAGATGTAAAAAAATAATGAATATAACTAGGTATTATTTATCCATTTGTTTAATTTTACAGTAGATCTGTGCACACTGCCTCCCGAGGAAGGTAGCTGCTACTTACACATCCAACAATGGTACTACGACCCAGCGCGCGACGAGTGTGAACAGTTTGTGTTCACCGGCTGTAACGGTAACGAAAACAGGTGATTTGTAAACTATATATCCAACTAGGTTTTTACTTATTGATAGCTTTTATTTTAGGTTTTGACTGCAAAATAGCAGTGTGTTTTGCTATTTAATAAGTTCAATCAAGCATCAAATATTTTTGATAAGCATTTTTTTAGATTCGAGACCCGACGAGATTGTGAGGCTGGCTGCAAGCGTCATGTTGCAATCGTCACTACTTTGGCAACTCCTACGGAGGTAAATTAAATCAAAACAAAAATATCCATAGATGCATTCCAGTATTTTTACTTTAAACGTAAAGTGTGCAAAAAAAAACTAATTTTACTTACAGCAGAATTTAGAGCCAGAATGCAAAACTCCAAGCTCATTAGCGCCATGTGAAAATAACGTGACAGTATTCTATTACGACTCCGAGAGTAGGCAGTGCTTCGTCAGCAGGTTCGGAGGCTGCGGACACCCCAACACCTTCACCTCAGAGGAAGAGTGCGAGAGGAGGTGCGGCGCCTTCCGCGGAATAGGTGAGTGAAACTTGAAATTTGTAACTATAGCCAAAACTTTGCTCATCGCATTGCACCTACCACTATTTGTCTTTTTTTATTTATAATGGGTGTTCTCTTGACCTCAATCTTGTCCTGTGGTTAGAGATGAGGTCGACGATGGAGTTTACTCAAAAGAAGCCTATTAACTAGCGACTAGGCAGGGAATTCCACTCTTTGGCTGTGCGCATATTGAAGGAACAAGCAAAGCGCTTCGTCCGAATGTTTGGAACATCTACAAGGAATGGGGTGATAACCTGCAGTACGTCTGAATTCCCAAAGGAAGAAAGGAGATGGTGGAATGAGCTCGTGGATTTCTAGAGAACCACTCACCGAAATACAGTCTGTTAAAGACCGACCGTCTCTGTATTACCCAAAGGTTGACTGGTAGAAAAAGCCTATTGTTTATATGCCTATAATACATTCGTATACTGAATGTAATAAAGAAATAACCATCACGCTTTTCTTTCCAAGATGTGTGCAGTGCTCACCTGGACGCGGGTCCGTGTCGCAATCCCGTTTCCAAGATCTACTGGGACGCGACTACCGGCACGTGTCTGCCATATGCGTACGGCGGCTGTGCCGGCGGACCCAACCGGTTCTCCAGCGTCGAGGAGTGCACGAAAGTCTGCGGAGACACCGGACCTGGTGCGTACCAATATGTTGCTACGATTCTCTCTTTGGTTTTGGGATCACCTAACGATTTCTTAATGTTAATATTATTATCTTCATTTCGAAATAAACTTGTACTAAAACAACTCACAAAACCTTAAACTGAATGTAAGCGAAGCATGAGTTCTACCTAACTATGGCCAGCAAGCTTCTCCGCTAGTAGTGAAGTAGAGGCTAGCTATCGGCCTGAGTAACGCTTGTGCCGCGGCACACGCAGCGCGCGCGTGCCTGCAGGCGGTGCACTCGGGCCGCAGCTGCGCGGCCGCGATCACGGCGCGCTGGCACTACAGCGTGGAGCGCGTGGACTGCGTCGCCTTCGTGTACCTCGGCTGCGGCGGGAACGATAACAACTTCCATTCCTATCAGCAGTGCGCTGACGAATGCAGAATATCCACAGCGGGAGACGACGGTACTTACATCCTACCAACATTAATTAGAAGTTAAAACTGTTCAGTTGATCACTTCTGCTGGTTGGGTTTTTTTTTTGTTTTTTTGTTTTTTTTTTTTAATGATACTGTTTTTATTTTATTTTAGTTTACAAATTTTCTACACAATGTACATTGTTTCGAAATAAATGACTTATGACTTATGACTTATGGGTTTCTTATCGGCGGAAAATAGATACTTGCAATCCTGCTTTCACAAGTATACATTTTATACAGGGTTCCGGTTGGTTAAAAATCGTTAATCTGACGAAACAGGGCGATAGTAGGGATTCTTGCCAATAAAAAAAATTCTCTGTGGCAGAACTATATCTTGATCTTCTTAAAAATTAGAACAAGTTGGGTGTTCTCTAAGAACAAACTATTTTTCATAAATAGGTAAGTACCTACTTAGTTACAGTAAATCGGTACCTAATGTAAAACAACAAATGGTATGTAAGTAAGTCTTAGAAAATGTCACTAGGTATAACCATGATTGAGCAATGTCTTATTTCAATATTTTTAGTCTCACGAAAAATTATTGTGACTTTAGAACCTCCCTGTATAAAAACCTAAACAATACCCTGTATTTAAAATAAAACTTGCCGAAGTAATTTAATGACAATTAAAACGAGATAAGAATCAATTTATTAGTTTTTTTTTAGTTTCAACATGTTCTCGGACCTACTGAATATACACACAATATTTCATAAAAAACCGGTCAACCATTTCGGAGGAGTATTGTAACAAACAATGTGACAATAGAATTTTATGTATTAGAGACTAGCTGCTGCTCCGGCAAAAAATTTCTGCCTTTTGTAAAAAAAAAGTTTACGACCTTTTCTAAGGCGCCGCCGTCCTACTGAATGTCCTTTTGAAGGTCGTGCGATAATGCGATGCGACCTTCAATAGGACATTCAGTAGATATCAGTATGTTTAGCTGAGTACTCACTTAGCAGTGTAGCACGTAACGTATCAGATACGGTATCAACCTGCAAGTAGGTACGGCTCGTCCACGGTCCTCCGCGTATCTAGCTACGAGCTGCCGGATCCGCAGTGCTCGCAACGACGTCACGCCGACAACATCTCTCAAATGGTGGCTAGTGCTGCGTTCATGTATAATTATACTCGTCTTTGTTTCATTCTCAATGAGATAGGTTTACTTGTAGTACGGCTCATTTATATCACATCTTCATTACATAGTTTACAGCCAAAAACTGAACGTATCCCCTCGTGTCACGCGCACCTGTCAGTTATCTGTCAAATATCTTCATTGGTTTTTTATGTCACATAATGGCGTCATCTTTTTCCTATATTTTTTAATATTTTGTGTTGTATTGTGAAAATACTGTTCCAAATAGCATAATAATGGGAAAAAGGAATTCACTAGATAAAATTAGAATATCAAAACGACTGAGAGATGTATTTTAAGCTAAAACTTGATTCAAGTCACGAAGAAGGTAAGAAAATACCTATAAAAAATGGCCGCTTTTAAACTGTTTTCTGTAACTATTTCATCAGAAAACTGATTCAAATACTTGCCTGATTATAACTATAGCAAATCAAGACCCTGTGTGCGTATTATAGCTAGTGAATATGAAAACATAGGGTGCGCTTTGTGTTTTTTGCGTTATGCACGTGCTACTGTGCTTGCAACCTACAAGTGCATGCCTGACCTGTGGGACGTTCTGCGGGAACGTACGTGGTCAACAATGGCAGTATTGGCAGTGAATAGCCCAACCTGTGGAGCGTTTGAAAACGCATTTGTGATGAAAAATTACTATAGTGAACAACAAGTGCATGCCTGACCTGTGGGACGTTCTGCGGGAACGTACGTGGTCAACAATGGCAGTATTGGCAGTGAATAGCCTAACCTGTGGAGCGTTTGAAGACGCATTTGTGATGAAAAATGGCTATATATGGTGAGCAACTTGCCTAGAACCTGTGGGGCGTTCTGCGGGAGCGCACGTGGTTTACAATGGCTATGTTGTGATTTAAGCAATCTGAGGGGTGTTCTTTAGGGACACACGTGGTTGACTATTTTCTTATAACCTTCAAGGGAAGTTCTGCGGGAACTTACATGGTTATATGGTACAATGTTTGTTGCCTTTACAGCATGAACTGTTTTCTACAGACACTGTAATAAATTCATTAAAACAATTCATCTGAAATTATTAGAAAAAACAAAAAATGTTTCTCCGGAGTTCATAAAAAATCTTCAAACAAAAGTTGTATTATGCAGATTCTAGTTGGTAAATGGAATGATTGAAGAACAGGTACCAGGTACCTCCGGAAAAGACATAAGATGTTCAGATTCGCAAAATGCTAGCCGTGGGTTCTCAACTGGAGAAATCAGGATAAGATTTACCAAAAATAGATTACCCAGGTATCTAATACTTACTAAGAAGCTTAACAAAATATGTTATTTAATAAGCATAATGAAGATGAAGACAACATCAGGGTGTCATCGCCCTGCCTTGTTTTGACTCAGACCTTCAAATGTGTCTAGATACTCCGGAGCAAAAAATGTAACAAAGTTGAGTGATACTTTAAGGTATGATATATATATGTATACATATAGAGGGGCATTTTTTCCCTGCTAGTAACAGTCATAAAGACATCAAGAGTTTTCTGCCTTATTCGGAGTCAGAAACATACTTATTTGGTGAAGACCCAATACTTCCCAAACAAGCAGCTTTAAAAACCAACCTCACTCCAAAAATGGGGGGGGGGGGGGGAGGCATCATCTGAGACACCAGTGGTTGAGAAAACATGAGAAGACCGGAGGATTCATCAGCGCTGCAAAATACACCCACAGGTGGGCATTTTAAAAATTAATTTATGTGATTGAAAACTAATCATCACTTCTATTTGTGGTTATTATTTTTTGATAAGATTGTAACTACTTTACAACTTTATTTCATACTAAACCACACCAAAGTTACTTTTCATTGAAAGAAAAACTTTCCAAAGAGAAATCTTTTCAGATAATATCTGTAATTTATAAATATTTTCTGAGCAATAGAAATTGGTCAGAATACTAAAGCTTAGTTTACCAGTCTTTTATTGGTAAAAAGCCCATTGGAAGCTTTCCATTAATTTCTAAATTAGAAGTTGAAGTTTTTTGTTAAAACAGAACATTTCAAATGAAAAGTCTACCGCACTATAAGTGATATTTAACAGAAAAATGACTTTCTAATACAGGTAGTTTTTTAAACAGGCTTATTGCCTGGTCAATATTTACACATATATGACATTATAGACTCTTCAAAGGAAATGGCAACAATTAATTGTTTTATGTTTTTTGGGTTACCTATATATAATGATAAACTTTTACAAGAAAGGTGAAAGATGCTTACAAAATGAGAGGCTATAATATATCAGTTTGTTTATTCCGAATTTCTGTTAAGAAATAATTCAGTTAACTGTAGATAAACAAGGAAAAACAAGATTCCTAACTAACAAACTAAACAACTGTTATAAGTTAAACATGTGAAGTCAACTATAGTCAGATTCCATGTTCAGATGAATGAAAATTTTACATCCACTTGCATGACACCTATTGAATATCTTGTCTTTTATTTAATAAGTTAATAATGAGAATAAATTATTATGGAATAGATACTACCTTGAATACTGCATGTTTAAACAAGACCTTGAATGGTAGTTCATAAACATAGTCAGAGTAAGAATATTTTCAAGTTAGAAACTTTATTTTATTTTTTGACTGGCCTGTTGGTCTAGTGGTTAGTGACCCTGACTGCTATGCTAGAGGTTGTGGGTTTGATTCCCACCCAGGATAATGTTTTTCAATCATTTGTTCTGTGTCTGGGTATAATTTATCCCTAATATGTATTTATTTATCAGCATATATATAAGTATATAAGTATTTTTATCAGCTGTTTAGTACCCATAACGCAAACTCTGCTTTGTTTGGAACTAAGTGGCGTTGTGTGGAAGTTGGTGAATATTTATTTATTTACAAATACTTTTTCCACAAGGTAATTTCCAAGAGGTTATGGTTTTCGGAGGCATCTAAGCAATGGACTGAAAATGAAGCTAAGCTTCAAATTATATTTTAGATTCAATTGCTGCCTACCTAAGTAGGCAGCAATTGAATCTAAAATATAATTCTAAAATATAATCTGTAATGCCTTGCAGGACACCCAACAGATAGTGAAATCTGATAGAGAATGGATTATATGACTACATTAACATACAATTGATTGGGAGGAGTTCAATATCCTACCTATCTATATACCATTACTAAAAATTATTGGCAGTGGTGTGATTACAAACCAAAGGGTTTTTTGATTTTGGTTTTCTACATGATTAAATTTTAATTAATAGCTGATTCTGAATCTAGAAGAAAAGTAAACATTACAAAAGCAGAAGGTACTGTTTGTACTTCATCCATTGTTCAGTCAAACCATGGTTCTCAATATTTCGGAGATTGTTGATACATTTACAGAGGCATTTTAACCCCTTAATTATCTCCTTGGCACTATCATTCTAGATTGTGACATGTCCTTCACAGGAAATTGAAATAAGTGTCAAGAATAGGTTTAATAGACTGAAAAGTAGTCCATATTGGATCGTAAAGTTAGTAAAATACAAAATGAAATGATTTTATTTAAATTTATTTATTTTTAAAAGTATAGGATACTCTTGATTATCCACCTTAATAACTTAAAGAGTTATATAGGGTATTTATTACTCATAAAATAGGTAAGTGATCTCTTACAAACAACCGTTGAAGAATATTGTCATGTAAACATTTGTACATGTTTGGAGTGTGAACAAGCAGTTGAAAATTAATTACGTTAAATATTGATTGAATTCCAGTGCGTTTGACTTAAAACTGTGAATTGTAGCAGTACCAAGCCTACCATAACTTATGCTGATCAATATCATAATGAGACTCCTGGAAGAAGTTTTTCCTATGAAAGTTTTGTTTATATTTGATCTGCTCTACCCTTGATCAAAGGACCGCATAAGATGATAACATGAAAAGATTATTTAAAGGCTTCATAATAAGACCTCTTAAACTTAGATATACCTACTTGGGATGTTTTTTCATGTTTACTTAATTATGTTTTAAATAATTACATGCAACAACGTGATTTATACTTTGTTACCAAGAAGGTCTATTGAGTCTATTTGCGAAAACTACAGGTCAAAGGATGATAACAATCTCCATTATTAAAATAGAGTGATCCAATTAGACATAGGTAATCATAATTAAGAAAATTACAGCTATTACAATTGATATGATGAAGGATTAACAATAAATTAGGAGATGGACAATTACAAGGTTTCTATTTTTTGTTTCCTATTTTTACAAAACAATAGGTAAGTAGGTACCTACTAAACATTGTAACAAAAACGCTGAACTGTATAAGCTCCAGTGTCAGCCGTTGGATTACCAGGGCTATGGAAGAAAGAGTGAACTTATTATTAGCGCGTTTTTCAACTTTCATTACATTCATTATGTAAGAATTTCAGCCGGTAAGGGGGTTTTTTAATATCAACTTTATTATAAATTATACCTACACGTGAACTGAAGGGTCAACCATTCCTTCCTAAATTTCCAAAATGGACATATTAATAATAGACATTTTCCATTTTAGTTTTGACGAGTATGATTCTATTTGAATTGTAATTCGATGTTGTGTTTTTTATTTATTTTTTTGATTCTTTTGGAAAATTTAAAATAACTCATTGTTATTTTTAATTATTTAATAATTATTGATTGATTTTACAACTTGTCTTTAAACATCTACAAGTAAACCTATCTCATTGAGAATGAAACAAAGACGAGTATAATTGAATAGTCAAACGAACTTACCTGTAAGTGAAGTTCGACGGTAATTATACGAAGTCTTTGTTTCATTCGAAAATGAGAAGAGTCCCACCCGACCCAAACAATACATGCTATCTAAATACAATTTTATGCATGGACCCCACGTTGTAAAACCAATCATTTGCTGTGAACTTAATGAAGATATTTGACAGATAACTGACAGGTGCGCGTGACACGAGGGGATACGTTCAGTTTTTGGCTGTAAACTATGTAATGAAGATGTGATATAAATGAGCCGTACTACAAGTAAACCTATCTCATTTTCGAATGAAACAAAGACTTCGTATAATTACCGTCGAACTTCACTTACAGGTAAGTTCGTTTGACTATTCAATATTTTAGATAATTATAAAAGCCCACGTCGATTTTGGCAAAGTGAAATTATCAAAGATAGAAATCGTTTTAACAATTTAGAGTCCCACAGTACTGGAGTATTCTGGTAAACCTCAATTAGATTTAACACTTTTCTTCAGTCCACTCCATAATGAATAATTGAATACGTAAGTTCGTTTGAAGCTCGCACGTACGTACTCACTACACAAGCGGTCGTGACGCCGTCCACGAGCTCTCTCCGAGCCGCCTTTGTGTTCGCAGTGAAACCGCCACTCGGCGGGTCACTGCGAGCTTACAGCGCTCCACGCGCGAGCGGCTCGCAGCGGGCTCGTGCCTACGTACTCACTTGATACCGTATCTGATACGTTACGTGCTACCTAAGTGAGTACCCAGCTTTTGGACGCACGGGCGGGCGCGCGATCATTTTCGTCGGACTGGCGCGCCATCGCGCTAGCGATGGCAATATTATTACACTATTCGATTTGTAGGAAACCTAATTAGAAAATCGGAAGATGTAATCGCAGTTGGGACAGTGTGGATCTGATCTGGTACCGACCGCTTGGTTAGTAATCTAACTAACTGATCCTAACTCTGTTCCTAGTCATTATCCTACAAATCGGATACTGTAAAAGGCTTAAAAGGACTTCAGCCACTGTCAATAATAAGATAGCCAATAGTAGCCTTGCTAGTCGTACAGTCGTTTAGCTATGCACTGACTGGCTTACCCACTGTTTCAAGATAGGTTTAGGTTTGTGTTAGGCTTTAGTAAAATCAAATATCATGATTTCAGACTGCAATTCGTACCGTCAAGAATGCGAGATCCTTACCGACTGTCCGTATGGTATTGACAGCTTTACGCTGAACGGATGCGACAGGTTTGTCAAAAAAATATAATATTTTGGATTGATTTACGTGTCAAAGTTTTGTTTTTGTTTGAACCCAGCATTATCTTCTCCTTCTTAGATGTGTGTGTAGAGAAGACCCGTGCGTCAGAGCAAACTGCGCGTCGAGCGAGCGATGCGAGGTCTTCGCGATGAGGGACTCTGCGGCCCTGGAACCGGTGTACTCCGCCAGATGTATCGCCGGTAACTAATACCTCCCATTATTACTATTTGGACACACAATGCTGGATAAAGTTTTTTCTTCAACGATTGTTATTTTTAGGGTTCCGTAGTCAACTAGGAACCTTTATAGTTTCGCCATATCTTTCTGTCCGTCCGTCCGTCCGTCCGTCCGTCCGTCCGTCCTCGCTTAATCTCTGTGACCGTTAGCACTAGAAAGCTGAAATTTGATACCAATATGTGTATCAATCACGCCACCAAAGTGGTGAAATAAAAATTGGACAAAAATGTTTTATTAGGGTAGCCCCCCCCTCGTGATATGTAAAGTGGGAAGTGATTTTTTTTTAATTTCAACCCTAACGTGTGATATATTGTTGGAAATGTATTTAAAAATGAATATGGGTTTACAAAAATCATTTTTTGATAATGTCAATAGTTTCGGAAATAATCGCTCCAAAAGTAAAAAACAATGTGTGCCCCCCCCTCTAACTTTCGAACCATAAGTTTAGAAAATATGAAAAAAATCTGAAAAGTAGAACTTTATAAGGACTTTCTAGGAACATTATTTTGAACTTGGATGGAAACAGTTTTTGTACAAAAAAGACAAAAAGTTGTACAAAATATTTCTGGACTAAGTTTGTAGTATAATCGTATATGCAAGCATTTAGAACACTTATTGTGACGACCGGGAAACTACGGAACCCTACACTGAGCGTGGCCCGACACGCTCTTGGCCGGTTTTTAATCTCTAAGTAGGTATAAGTACTTATTTTATAGAAGATTGGTCTATTAGTTAGTAAAAAAAAACTCTTTGTGGACCATTTAAATAGCTTGGTCAAGTGAGCGGCTAAATACAAATACGAAATACAAAATCATTGATTTTGAAAAGCGTTTGTATGGTTTGAACGCGTATTTTGATGATTGAATTTTGAGATGATTCATAATATTATTCTGTAATCAAGTTTAATCATACCACACCGCAATATGGGAAATGTTTTTTAAATGTAATAATCCTACTCATTTCCTACAAATATTCATAAATAAAAAAAAAAAAAAAAAATGGAACATTAAAGATGCAAATATTTGTATTGATGTTTGTTACTCTTTCACGAAAAATCTACTGAATGGATTTTTAAGAAACTTTACAGTAGTAAAGCTAGAATAGCACATAGGTCATAATTTATAAAGATATTTTGTTAACATAAAATATTACGATAAGTGACAAGTAAGTAACTAAGTACTTAAAAGTTCTGCCATCTGCGAGTTATTCTAGCGAGCGCTACAAAAACCATTTAAGTTACACGTATAAAACGTATTACGGATACGTTGTTTATCTTAAGTACATACATACATACATAAACTCACGCCTTTTTCCCATTGGGGTAGGCAGAAACTACAGAGCGCCATAATATGCTACGATTCTTACATACCTACTTCTTTTGCTTCGTTTACATTCATACATGTTGTCATACACACACGCGTCCTTCAAAAAATCCTACGACAACATCTAATTATCTTTTTATGTGAAAGCTAATATCGGCTAAAATAAAAAAATAAAAAGCGGATAAGCGGAAATAAAAAAAAGTGATTTTTAATGCACTTTTGGTAGTAACATAGATCTCCTACGCTTTCCCCGATAAAACTGCAGAACATAATTATCTTAATAATATTAGGTACTAGCCGACGTCCCGAGGTCTTACCCGCATCGGTCCGGTTCTCGTGAGAATACAGGGATAAAAAGTAGCCTATGTTCTAATCCAGGGTGTCAGCTAACTCCATACCAAATTTTATTTAAATCCATTCAATAGTTTTTACGTGAAAGAGTAACAAACATCCATCTATCCATCCATCCATCTATCCATACTCACAAACTTTCGCGTTTATAATATTAGTAGGATAAACGTGAAAGTTTGTTTGTTTGGATGTTGTTACTCTTTCACGCAAAAACTACTAAACGGATTTGGATAAAATTTAGTACCTACACAGATAGTGTATAATCATGATTAACCCATAGGATAGTCTTATCCCGATTATATGTCCCGTGAGATATTTTTCGAGTTGTAGCGGGCGAAGCCGCTGGCAACAGCTAGTAGTTAGTTATAATAAAATTTATAAATGACCAATAAAAAAAAAATACAACCAACTTCAAAAAAAAACGCTAACCGGTGTAAAATAAATCTAAATTAGAAATCTGTGGCTTTGGTGGTTTTGTCTCTTTCATGATTGGCCACCGACTTCCGAATTTAGAGTTATTTTACACCGGTTAGTGTTTTTTTTTAAGTCGGTTGTATTTTTTTTAATAAAGTTTTTATTTTACAATTTTTAGTTTTTTATTTTTATGTAGATGATAGAATATTTTCCATTTCTTGGATTGTTACAATCAAACAAATAAACAGAATTTGATGAAATCAAACAGAAAATTTCATGAACAAAAATGTTCATAAAATGAAAAATACCAGGCCAAACTATGTTATTTTTTATGAGACCAAAAAGCAACTATTCGACATCAAACTAAAAAAGAATCACGTAAATCGGTACATAAATCTCAGCGTAATCGGTGCACATACATACAAAAAATATTCAAATATAAATATCATTAAATATAAATATAAATATCATAAAAATATAATATAATATAATAATAATATAATAATACTTTATTGATCTTTTACAAAAATTGCAGTACATGGGTATATAATTTAAACATGGTAAAATTACAAATTTGCTACAATTATAGTGGGTGCAGCTCTGATCTCCTAACTAGGTTATAGTATAACCTGTATGAAGGAGTGACAGTTCCGATCCCCCATGGATTAGAGAAGATGTATTTTTACAATTTACGTGTTTATGTATTACTGCTACAATATTATGGTATAACTAAATGTAAACATAGAAAAAAAAAAAAAACATGCAAACCCAAAAAAAAAAAATGTTCATTAAATGAAAACTACCGAGCCAAACTATAGTATTAATTTTTATGGGACCAAATGGCAACTATCCCGCATCGAACTAAAAAAGAAGCACGTAAATCGAATCACTCGGAGTAATCGGTGTACATATAACATAAAAAAAAATACCGATCAAATTGAGAACCTCCTCCTGAAGTCGGTTAAAAAATTCAACATACTTTAAGGTCCGTTTACTTTTGTCTTTGCAGTAACAGGTAGCTGTTAATTTTAGTTGTTGATTTACCTAGCTTTTATCCTTATTAAACAGAATTAATCAATGTGTTCAACTGTGATGAATACGTGGCCGACTGTTGGCGTCTGCACTGTGGGTACGGCATCCACCGCACGCGCCAGTCAGACGGCTGCTACAAATGCTCGTGCGTCCAGGGAAAGATCGACTGTGCGACGGACAAGCAGAAGTGCAATGAACTCATGTGTTACTACGGCATTGAGAGGATCATCGGCTATGACGGTTGCGAGAGGTAATCTTTAGGATTTTCTTAAGTAGGTTCTTCGACTTGGCCCGAAAACGTCTAATAAATTAAACTCCGACAAAAAAGTCACAATATCACACACGGATACAGCAGAACCAAAACCATCATCCATCGATCTCTATCATCCCGGCTCTTGACGCCTACTGTCAGCTGTTCCTAGCCTAACTGTTTGTGTGTATGAATTTAGATGTTTGTAAACAGGGTGAGTTTACAAACAGTTAAAGCGACACAGATCAATTTCTAGCATGAAGCATATATATTGGACTTATGAGGAGCTTGTTGCTAATTAATAACTGTCGTTCAGGACGATCGAAGGTTATCAAAACTCCTTCGCGCCTCGAAACGCAGGTTAAGCCATTGGTCCCGGACTCCTGGCTGTTGTTTGTAGACAGACAATCGTTACGAGTAGTCAGAAGCTTGAAAGTCTGTCAAACAGTTTAACTAAGGGGTGTTGTGTTATCCAAGAACTGGGTTGTGGAGGTCAGACAGGCAGTCGCTCCAAAAACACAACTGGAAGAAGACTAGACAGATGATGATGATTATTCAATTAGATCTAGTTTAGGACAGCAAACTGCATTGCTCGGGGGACTCTAAAATTTCTTGCGGGAAGAATTCCAATAGAAATGGGTAACAATTTGTACTAGGATTGTTACAGCGTACTCTACATTGGGTATGAGGGACTAATCCTACTCCTACTAATGTTATAAACGCGAAAGTTTGTGAGTATGGATAGATGGATGGATGGATGTTACTCTTTCACGTAAGTATACAGAAATTCGTGCTAGAGTTCGGTACTGATGTAATAGTACATTATGATATATTAAGTGCGGTAGATTGATAATTACAGCCGAGGCAATATTGCTAGCCCGAGCCGCAGGCGAGGGCTACACGAAAGCAGAAGCTGTAATTATCAAAGCGCACGTATGTCATACGACGTTTTATAATATATTTGCGAGGAAATAAATAAAACTCGGACTGAAATTTCCAAATAAAAACAATACAGCGAAAAGAAAAAGCGCGCGGAATAATTTTAACTTGATCACAAATTAGCGATGCGCGCGCATCAGTTTTTTTTTTAAGTCAAAGGCACAAAAACAGCCAGTATTACTAATAAAGTAAATTAATTAATATTTTTCTGTTTTGGTTACTAATGGTTGTAATTTATTGTCAAAATTAATTAAATTAACTAATTAAATGTTTTTTTTTTATATTATAACTCCCAAAGTTTATTTTATTCATAAAATGTAACACCTTTATCTGACATTATGGTATGCAAATAAAAGAATATAAATATGAATATGTTGACCAATTTTCTGATATAAAAACTAATATAAAAACGTCGGAGCAACTGTCAAACTGGGCGTTTTACATTACCATTACGCACTAATGCTTAATGAGATAGCGGAATAAGAGACCCTTTACGAGCAAATGTGTTAAGTATAAAATATTATTTACTTGTTCATACAGATGCAAATGCAATGAGGATCCATGTAAGGGCAAGTCCTGTAGAGCAGGCGAGCGCTGCGTGGTACAAACGAATGTGACCAGCGTCGATCTAGTGCCCAATTTCAAAGCTGAATGCAGACCTAGTAAGTATTTAGTTGTTTGATTACTATCCTATTATAAAAGTCTCACCACAAAATAGATACCAGTTAAATGGGGTGAATAGAACCAATAGCTGGGTAAGCCCAATGTATGGAAACATTAAATAACTCAACAACTCGTTTTATATTTGATAACTAATGAGCCAGCCTACTCTAAACAATATTAATAAAAATACAAGCTGGCCTATTACCTAACAAAAAATAGCCTCAAAATTCATTTCTTAGTGTAAATTGTACTTTTACTTTTCAGTTTTACTTTCTTCGTTTTCTTTTTAGTAGCTAAAAAGAAAACGAAGAACACTCAAAAGTGATGAGTAGTGTGGTCGTTTTGTGGGGCAGTTTATAAAATGAATAGATACTTATTTGAATAAATGAATACCTGGGTTGACTAGGAACCCAGGGATTAATAGAAACAAAACAAAGGAGGATATTCACACTAGTTTAATATTATTTGGTAGGCACTAACAAGATGTCAAAACTATTTATACCTCAGTTGTTCAAAGGCGATTTCTCGCGTTTCTTAATTGACAACATTTTTACATTATATAAAAGTAAATCCAAAACTAGAACAACCATATTTTTTGGTTTTTCGAAATTATGTACTTTTCATTCGTAATTTTAACTTTAAAATTCGGTGCATTCTAAAAAGACGTAATCGCCAAAGGACGTCATTCATACGGTGGAATGGCGATACATCCTTTGCTTTACTGTGATACGTCAAAAAAAACTGTTACTTAGATGTCAATGTCATTTAGCAGTTGTCAATGTCACACATTGACATTAGACATGTCTTGTTTGACATTAGATAGGTATGTCATTTTGACATTAGATATGTCTTTTTGACATTAGATATGTCTTGTTTGACATTATGGTTTTCATCTTAAAAATAAGCTTGCTTACGCAAAGTTAACCACCTCATTCCACCGTATAAGTGACGTCATCGCATGTTTTTTGGTTTTTTATTTTATTTCTCAGAAATTGAGCAATGAAAATATATTTGAACTCAGCATACTTACAAAAATGAAGAAACGGTAGTTTTGTTTTAGGGTCATGGCAATTTTGAAATGTTGTCAATTGTTCAAAAGGAGTTATCGTATAAAAGCAGCAAAACTTTCAGACTTTGGATATTCATTAAACTTATTATTTTTTCTAAGATTAAAATGCAACGTTGGGATATTATTCAAAATATGATTCTAAAGGATAGAATAACATTTTGAATATAAATATTATAAAGCAGAAGAGTTTGTTTGTTTGTTTGGTTGAACGCGCTAATCTCAAGAACTACCGGCTTGAATTGAAAAATCTCTTTGCGTCGGAAAGTCTATCTATCGAGGAAGGCTATAGGCTATATAACATCGCGCGATGACTAATAGGAGCGGAGCAGCAAAAATAAATGTTGCAAGCGGGAAAAAAGCGACCGTTGCGTGCGCTGCGTAAACGGTTTAAATTACGCAAAAATCAAGTATTACGAAATTATTCCTCGAAACCTCACGCGAACGAAGTCGCGGGCAGAACTTAGTTTTGAGTACATGCCTAATTGTAGGTATATCTACGTAGATGTGAGGTAAGGTGACGTAATTTGCAACATTATACAAAATGTGAGCGATTGAAGCACGGATAGTTAACTATGGAGTGAAGCTAACTAAAAAGTTTTTAGCATGGAGTGCTAAAAACTTTTTAGTTAGCTTCACTCAAATACTATTGGAGACGCGCCTACCTATACACTGAGCATCATGCGGTAGTGCAGAAGAAGAAGGAGAAAATGCCTCCCTAGGTACAAATATAAATGAAAGCAAATGGGAGTATGGTTTATTTGGTTTATACGGGTACACTGATATCTCAACTTGAAGAATCAAATTGTTACACATTTGTCTATTCATGTTAAACAGAATTAATCAATGTGTTCAACTGTGATGAATACGTGGCCGACTGTAGGCGTCTGCACTGTGGGTACGGCATCCACCGCACGCGCCAGTCAGACGGCTGCTACAAATGCTCGTGCGTCCAAGGAAAGATCGACTGTGCGACGGACAAGCAGAAGTGCAATGAACTCATGTGTTACTACGGCATTGAGAGGATCATCGGCTCTGACGGTTGCGAGAGGTAATCTTTAGGATTTTCTTAAGTAGGTTCTTCGGCTTGGCCCGAAAACGTCTTATAAATTAAACTCCGACAAAAAAGTCACAATATCACACACGGATACAGCAGAACCAAAACCATCATCCTTCGATCTCTATCATCCCGGCTCTTGACGCCTACTGTCAGCTGTTCCTAGCCTAACTGTTTGTGTGTATGAATTTAGATGTTTGTAAACAGGGTGAGTTTACAAACAGTTAAAACGACACAGATCAATTTCTAGCATGAAGCATATATATTGGACTTATGAGAAGCTTGTTGCTAATTAATAACTGTCGTTCAGGACGATCGAAGGTTATCAAAACTCCTTCGCGCCTCGAAACGCAGGTTAAGCCATTGGTCCCGGACTCCTGGCTGTTGTTTGTAGATAGACAATCGTTACAGTCTAAGTCACAGTCTAAGTTACAGTTAAGTCTGTCAAATAGTTTAACTAAGCCCGAGCCGCAGGCGAGGGCTACAAGAAAGCAGAAGCTGTAATTATCAAAGCGCACGTATGTCATACGACGTTTTATAATATATTTGCGAGGAAATAAATAAAACTCGGACCGAAATTTCCAAATAAAAACAATACAGCGAAAAGAAAAAGCGCGCAGAATAATTTTAACTTGATCACAAATTAGCGATGCGCGCGCATTAGTTTTTTTTTTAAGTCAAAGGCACAAAAACAGCCAGTATTACTAATAAAGTAAATTAATTAATATTTTTCTGTTTTGGTTACTAATGGTTGTAATTTATTGTCAAAATTAATTAAATTAACGAATATTTTTTTTTTATATTATAACTCCCAAAGTTAATTTTATTCATAAAATGTAACACCTTTATCTGACATTATGGTATGCAAATAAAAGAATATAAATATGAATATGTTGACCAATTTTCTGATATTCTAACTAATATTTAAACGTCGGAGCAACTGTCAAACTGGGCGTTTTACATTACCATTGCGCACTAATGCGTAATGAGATACATTACGATACTGAATTTAGCGGAATAAGAGACCCTTTACGAGCAAATGTGTTAAGTATAAAATATTATTTACTTGTTCATACAGATGCAAATGCAATGAGGATCCATGTAAGGGCAAGTCCTGTAGAGCAGGCGAGCGCTGCGTGGTACAAACGAATGTGACCAGCGTCGATCTAGTGCCCAATTTCAAAGCTGAATGCAGACCTAGTAAGTATTTAGTTGTTTGATTACTATCCTATTATAAAAGTCTCACCACAAAATAGATACCAGTTAAATGGGGTGAATAGAACCAATAGCTGGGTAAGCCCAATGTATGGAAACATTAAATAACTCAACAACTCGTTTTATATTTGATAACTAATGAGCCAGCCTACTCTAAACAATATTAATAAAAATACAAACTGGCCTATTACCTAACAAAAAATAGCCTCAAAATTCATTTCTTAGTGTAAATTGTACTTTTACTTTTCAGTTTTACTTTCTTCGTTTTCTTTTTAGCTACACACTCAAAAGTGATGAGTAGTGTGGTCGTTTTGTGGGGCAGTTTATAAAATGAATAGATACTTATTTGAATAAATGAATACCTGGGTTGACTAGGAACCCAGGGATTAATAGAAACAAAACAAAGGAGGATATTCACACTAGTTTAATATTATTTGGTAGGCACTAACAAGATGTCAAAACTATTTATACCTCAGTTGTTCAAAGGCGATTTCTCGCGTTTCTTAATTGACAACATTTTTACATTATATAAAAGTAAATCCAAAACTAGAACAACCATATTTTTTGGTTTTTCGAAATTATGTACTTTTCATTCGTAATTTTAACTTTAAAATTCGGTGCATTCTAAAAAGACGTAATCGCCAAAGGACGTCATTCATACGGTGGAATGGCGATACATCCTTTGCTTTACTGTGATACGTCAAAAAAAACTGTTACTTAGATGTCAATGTCATTTAGCAGTTGTCAATGTCACACATTGACATTAGACATGTCTTGTTTGACATTAGATAGGTATGTCATTTTGACATTAGATATGTCTTTTTGACATTAGATATGTCTTGTTTGACATTATGGTTTTCATCTTAAAAATAAGCTTGCTTACGCAAAGTTAACCACCTCATTCCAACGTATAAGTGACGTCATCGCATGTTTTTTGGTTTTTTATTTTATTTCTCAGAAATTGAGCAATGAAAATATATTTGAACTCAGCATACTTACAAAAATGAAGAAACGGTAGTTTTGTTTTAGGGTCATGCCAATTTTGAAATGTTGTCAATTGTTCAAAAGGAGTTCTCGTATAAAAGCAGCAAAACTTTGAGACTTTGGATATTCATTAATACTTATTATTTTTTCTAAGATTAAAATGCAACGTTGGGATATTATTCAAAATATGATTCTAAAGGATAGAATAACATTTTGAATATAAATATTATAAAGCAGAAGAGTTTGTTTGTTTGTTTGGTTGAACGCGCTAATCTCAAGAACTACCGGCTTGAATTGAAAAATCTCTTTGCGTCGGAAAGTCTATCTATCGAGGAAGGCTATAGGCTATATAACATCGCGCGATGACTAATAGGAGCGGAGCAGCAAAAATAAATGTTGCAAGCGGGAAAAAAGCGACCGTTGCGTGCGCTGCGTAAACGGTTTAAATTACGCAAAAATCAAGTATTACGAAATTATTCCTCGAAACCTCACGCGAACGAAGTCGCGGGCAGAACTTAGTTTTGAGTACATGCCTAATTGTAGGTATATCTACGTAGATGTGAGGTAAGGTGACGTAATTTGCAACATTATACAAAATGTGAGCGATTGAAGCACGGATGAACTATGGAGTGAAGCTAACTAAAAAGTTTTTAGCACTCCACCTCAAATACTATTGGAGACGCGCCTACCTATACACTGAGCATCATGCGGTAGTGCAGAAGAAGAAGGAGAAAATGCCTCCCTAGGTACAAATATAAATGAAAGCAAATGGGAGTATGGTTTATTTGGTTTATACGGGTACACTGATATCTCAACTTGAAGAATCAAATTGTTACACATTTGTCTATTCATGTTAAACAGAATTAATCAATGTGTTCAACTGTGATGAATACGTGGCCGACTGTAGGCGTCTGCACTGTGGGTACGGCATCCACCGCACGCGCCAGTCAG
The DNA here is from genome assembly GCA_921972225.1 of Euplexia lucipara. NCBI lineage: Eukaryota > Metazoa > Arthropoda > Insecta > Lepidoptera > Noctuidae > Euplexia > Euplexia lucipara. The sequence continues at coordinate 16,090,130 of OV179161.1, read as the reverse complement.
ACGGCTGCTACAAATGCTCGTGCGTCCAAGGAAAGATCGACTGTGCGACGGCCAAGCAGAAGTGCAATGAACTCATGTGTTACTACGGCATTGAGAGGATCATCGGCTCTGACGGTTGCGAGAGGTAATCTTTAGGATTTTCTTAAGTAGGTTCTTCGGCTTTGCCCGAAAACGTCTTATAAATTAAACTCCGACAAAAAAGTCACAATATCACACACGGATACAGCAGAACCAAAACCATCATCCTTCGATCTCTATCATCCCGGCTCTTGACGCCTACTGTCAGCTGTTCCTAGCCTAACTGTTTGTGTGTATGAATTTAGATGTTTGTAAACAGGGTGAGTTTACAAACAGTTAAAGCGACACAGATCAATTTCTAGCATGAAGCATATATATTGGACTTATGAGGAGCTTGTTGCTAATTAATAACTGTCGTTCAGGACGATCGAAGGTTATCAAAACTCCTTCGCGCCTCGAAACGCAGGTTAAGCCATTGGTCCCAGACTCCTGGCTGTTGTTTGTAGACAGACAATCGTTACGAGTAGTCAGAAGCTTGAAAGTCTGTCAAACAGTTTAACTAAGGGGTGTTGTGTTATCCAAGAACTGGGTTGTGGAGGTCAGACAGGCAGTCGCTCCAAAAACACAACTGAAAAAAGACTAGACAGATGATGATGATGATTCAATTGGATCTAGTTCAAGACAGCAAACTGCATTGCTCGGAGGAGTCTTAAATTTCTTGCGGGAAGAATTCCAATAGAAATGGGTAACAATTTGTACTAGGATTGTTACAGCGTACTCTACATTGGGTATGAGGGACTAATCCTACTCCTACTAATGTTATAAACGCGAAAGTTTGTGAGTATGGATAGATGGATGGATGTTTGTTACTCTTTCACGTATGAAACTTCTGAGTGTATTTTAATAAAATTTGGTATGGAGTTTGCTAAAACCCTGGATTAACACATAGGCTACTTTACGGACCTACGCGGATGAAACAGCGGCACGTCTGCTAATTTAGTAATGAAACAATTGCCTATTGCTGTTCGAAAACTTTCCGCAAGAAATTCGTGCTAGAGTTAGGTACTGATGTCATAAGTCATGACAGCACTACAGTCCTTCTCGATTATAAAATATTATTTACTTGTTCAAACAGATGCAAATGCAATGAGGAACCATGTAAGGGCAAAACCTGTGGAGCAGGCGAGCGCTGCGTGGTACAAACGTATGTGACCAGCGTCGATCTAGTGCCCAATTTTAAAGCTGAATGCAGACCTAGTAAGTATTTAGTTGTTTGATTACTATCCTATTATAAAAGTCTCACCACAAAATAGATACCAGTTAAATGGGGTGAATAGAACCAAAAGCTGGGTATGCCCAATGTATGGAAACAATCAGTAACTCAACAACTCGTTTTATATTTGATAACTCATGAGCCAGCCTACTCTAATCAATATTAATAAAAATAATAGCTGACCTATTACCTAAAAACACTAACCGGTGTAAAATAACTCTAAATTCGGAAGTCGGTGGCCAAACATGAAAGAGACAAAACCACCAAAGCCACAGATTTCTAATTTATATTTATTTTACACCGGTTAGTGTTTTTTTTTGAAGTCGGTTGTATTTTTTTTTTATTGGTCATTTATAAATTTTATTATAACTAACTACTAGCTGTTGCCAGCGGCTTCGCCCGCTACAACTCGAAAAATATCTCACGGGACATATAATCGGGATAAGACTATCCTATGGGTTAATCATGATTATACACTATCTGTGTAGGTACTAAATTTTATCCAAATCCGTTTAGTAGTTTTTGCGTGAAAGAGTAACAACATCCAAACAAACAAACTTTCACGTTTATCCTACTAATATTATAAACGCGAAAGTTTGTGAGTATGGATAGATGGATGGATGGATAGATGGATGTTTGTTACTCTTTCACGTAAAAACTACTTAATGGATTTAAATAAAATTTGGTATGGAGTTAGCTGACACCCTGGATTAGAACATAGGCTACTTTTTATCCCTGTATTCTCACGAGAACCGGACCGATGCGGGTAAGACCTCGGGACGTCGGCTAGTACCTAATATTATTAAGATAATTATGTTCTGCAGTTTTTTCGGGGAAAGCGTAGGAGATCTATGTTACTACCAAAAGTGCATTAAAAATCACTTTTTTTTATTTCCGCTTATCCGCTTTTTATTTTTTTATTTTAGCCGATATTAGCTTTCACATAAAAAGATAATTAGATGTTGTCGTAGGATTTTTTGAAGGACGCGTGTGTGTATGACAACATGTATGAATGTAAACGAAGCAAAAGAAGTATGTAAGAATCGTAGCATATTATGGCGCTCTGTAGTTTCTGCCTACCCCAATGGGAAAAAGGCGTGAGTTTATGTATGTATGTATGTACTTAAGATAAACAACGTATCCGTAATACGTTTTATACGTGTAACTTAAATGGTTTTTGTAGCGCTCGCTAGAATAACTCGCAGATGGCAGAACTTTTATCTACTTAGTTACTTACTTGTCACTTATCGTTATATTTTATATTAACAAAATATCTTTATAAATTATAACCTATGTGCTATTCTAGCTTTACTACTGTAAAGTTTCTTAAAAATCCATTCAGTAGTTTTTGCGTGAAAAAGTAACAAACATCAATACAAATTTTTGCATCTATAATATTATATTTTTTTTTTTTTAATATTTGTAGGAAATTAGTAGGATTATTACCTACATACAAAAACATTTGCCATATTCCGGTGTGGTATGATTAAACTTGATTTTTTATGTTTGATATGTAAGTAATGTACTTACTTGTTTACAGAAAAATATTATGAATCACTCAGACCAATAAATTTTATTGGTCTGAGATGAATCATCTCAAAATTCAATCATCAAAATACGCGTTCAAACCACACAAACGCTTTTCAAAATCAATGACTTTGTATTTCGTATTTGTATAAATACCTACCTATTTAAAATGGTCGACAAAAATTGGTACGCACCAGGTCCGGTGTCTCCGCAGACTTTCGTGCACTCCTCGACGCTGGAGAACCGGTTGGGTCCGCCGGCACAGCCGCCGTACGCATATGGCAGACACGTGCCGGTAGTCGCGTCCCAGTAGATCTTGGAAACGGGATTGCGACACGGACCCGCGTCCAGGTGAGCACTGCACACATCTTGGAAAGAAAAGCGTGATGGTTATTTCTTTATTACATTCAGTATACGAATGTATTATAGGCATATAAACAATAGGCTTTTTCTACCAGTCAACCTTTGGGTGATACAGAGACGGTCGGTCTTTAACAGACTGTATTTCGGTGGGTGGTTCTCTAGAAATCCACGAGCTCATTCCACCATCTCCTTTCTTCCTTTGGGAATCCAGACGTACTGCAGGTTATCACCCATTCCTTGTAGATGTTCCAAACATTCGGACGAAGCGCTTTGCTTGTTCCTTAAATATGCGCAAAGAGTGGAATTCTCTGCCTAATCGCTAATTAATAGGCTTCTTTTGAGTAAACTCCATCGTCGACACCTCATCTCTAACCGCAGGACAAGATTGAGATCAAGAGAACACCCATCTATCTATATACTTATAATAAATCTGTAGAAGTAAAATTTCTGTACATTGAAAATATCAAAAAAATAAATAGCAGGGGGTGTTACTAGACCGACACCAAACCCATAAATGTGATTAAAAAAAATTTTGTCTGTCTGTCTGTCTGTCTGTCTGTCTGTCTGTCTGTCTGTCTGTCTGTCTGCCTGTCTGTCTGTCTGTCTGTCTGTCTGTCTGTCTGTCTGTCTGTCTGTATGTTCAGGTATCACGCAAAAACTGCCGGTTCGAATACGATGAAACTTGGTATACTTATTCTTTGATAACCTGGGCACCACACTGGGTAATTTTTTATCCCGGAAAAGTATAAACAATAAAAAACAAACTTATTTTTGCGGTTCGATCCCTAGACCCGACTACTGTACCAACCGCAAATGATAAGTTTGTCGTAGGTTACGTCGCCCCCAGTGGAGTTCACCAAGGGGCGCTGCTAAGATATTATAATATTTTATCTTAAGATACAATATCGCTCGCCATACAATTCAATGGACTATCACACACTACGAAGATTTGTACATTGAATATACATTATAGGTATTCAAAATTAATATTGGAGGATGATTGGTGATCGATACTGATGCCAAAAATGCAATTAGTAAATGTTAAGTCTGTCTGTTTGTCTGTATGTGCACGCATAGTTCAAAAACTATTATAGGGATTTTAACCAAACTTGGTACGGTTGTAATCAATACGCCTGGGCAGGTTGATTTTAGTCTCAGTTGTTTTACACATGGTCAGTTGTACGGCGCTCTTTCCCGGGTCAATAGTTCTAGAAATCTTTATGCATACTTACCGGAAGAATCAACTTTGAAAGTAGTCAATCCGGAAGTATTATGCTAAAATTATTACGTTTTTTATTATCAAAGCACAGCCTAAACCGCTGGTATTAGATACATGAAACTTGAAGGGGTGTTCTCAGTGAAGAGTAAGTATCCACTAAAAAACGATTTTTGGAAATTTAACCCTTAAAGGGAAAACATAGGGGACGGAAGTTTGACATCCACGCGGGCGAAGCCGCGGGCAAAAGCTAGTTATAAATAAAAAAGACAAATCGTGGTAGTTGCAATGCGATGAGCAAAGTTTTGGCTATAGTTACAAATTTCAAGTTTCACTCACCTATTCCGCGGAAGGCGCCGCACCTCCTCTCGCACTCTTCCTCTGAGGTGAAGGTGTTGGGGTGTCCGCAGCCTCCGAACCTGCTGACGAAGCACTGCCTACTCTCGGAGTCGTAATAGAATACTGTCACGTTATTTCCACATGGCGCTAATGAGCTTGGAGTTTTGCATTCTGGCTCTAAATTCTGCTGTAAGTAAAATTACATTTTTTTGCAGCTGCACATTTTACGTTTAAAGTTTAAAATACTGGAATGCATCTATGGATATTTTTGTTTAATTTAATTTACCTCCGTAGGAGTTGCCAAAGTGGTGACGATTGCAACATGACGCTTGCAGCCAGCCTCACAATCTCGTCGGGTCTCGAATCTAATAAAAAATGCTTTTCAAAAATGTTTGATGCTTGATTGAACTTATTAACTAGCAAAAAACACTGCTATTTTGCATTCAAAACCTAAAATAAAAGCTATCAATAAGTTAAATAGTTGGACAAATCACCTGTTTTCGTTACCGTTACAGCCGGTGAACACAAACTGTTCACACTCGTCGCGCGCTGCGTCGTAGTACCATTGTTGGATGTGTGAGTAGCAGCTACCTTCCTCGGGAGGCAGTGTGCACAGATCTACTGTAAAATGAAACGAATGATTAAATAATAGTTTTATTCATTATTTTTTTTACATCTATACTATTGATAATAATAACCCCGCAGGGCAGCTTATGGCGAGCTGTTGGGCAGTAGCGACCCCACGGACCTGATCTCCCTAGAGATGTCTTGTTCCTCATCTCTGGCTTGCCTTGATTGGCCGGCCAAAGTGAACTCTGACGAGGAACGGAGCTCCCACCTCTTTCTTGCCTCAGTTGGCCGGCTAGAGTGGTGATTCGCAAGAGTAAACGTGCTCGGAGGAAGGAAGGAAGCATTCCAGTAAGGTCTTGACCGTACTTTCGGGATTGTCCTGATAGCCGTGGAATGCTGCTCCACTCCTTTAGCACCTCAGGACATGTTGCCCTCTTAGCGCTACGTCACTATGTGCTAGCGGCCGTTTTAGAGGGCACATTATTGAGTGTGCAAGTCACCCCCTGTCATTTAATCTGTGTATGTGTAACATTGATAAGGCAGGGGCCATGGTCTTTCATAGTTCTAGGTATCCAGTCCATTTTAGCTACCCTAACCTATAGTTCAGTACTTTTGTTACCATATTCGGCCTATTATAGTATTACTAGTAATAGTCTTACTCTAGTCGTAGGTTTTCCTTGGGTGCACTTGTCTAGTGCATACAGGGAAAATCTGCGATTTGTCGTAATATCAAGATATCTTAACGAATAACTATCGGAGATATATTATGAAGGACGGGACGGTGGATGTGTGTCGGGCATGTCACTGTCCGAGTGAGTCTATCGGACATATCATCTCTGGTTGTTCTCGTCTAGCTAACAGCGAGTACTTACTTGCACAGACATAACCAAGTGGCCAGGATTATTCACCAGCAACTTGCTTTGAAATACCAGCTTGTGGATTCTGAAGTACCGTATTACAGGTATGTGCTCGAACCAGTTCTCGAGAATGACCATGTTAAACTGTACGATCGGATCACTCTACGGATCGATCTATCATCACTGACAGGACTATTGTTGCCAATAAGCCTGATATAGTGGTGACAGATCGATTAGCGCGCCGCACAATGATAGTTACGATGTTACCATCCCTCATGACGAGAACCTCGTGAAAGCTGAGAAAGAGAAAAAAAACAAATATCTCGACTTAGCACGCGAGGTTGTCGACATGTGGGATGTTGACTCAGCTGTCATTGTGCCGATAGTCGTAACAGCCAATGGCCTTATGGCTAAAAGTCTCGATGAGCATCTGTCGAGGCTTTCGTTACACGGTTGGGTCAAGAACCTGATTCAGAAGGCAGTACTTCTTGATACGGCCCGCATCGTGAGGAGGTTCCTATCTCTGGAGCCCTAACCACCGGTAGCTAGGACCCTGCTTCCGCCACCGGTGGTCCATTATTTTTTATATTTTTAAATGTTCTTATCTTTTTTATATCAATATTTAAAAATGTAATTTACCTATATGTATATACAGGAAATAAATGGAATAATAATAATAATCTATTAATATCTTCTATTTCTACTCTACTTCTACTATTCTTCTATAATAATAATAAAAACTTTTTTACAAAAAAAACAACCGACTTCTTAAAAAAACTAACAGGTGAAAAATAACTCCAGTTTTGGAAGTCTGTGGCTTTGGTGGTTTTGTTTTGTTCATTATTGGCCACCGACTTCCGAAACTGGAGTTATTTTTCACCTGTTAGTTTTTTTAAGAAGTCGGTTGTTTTTTTTGTAAAAAAGTTTTTATTTTGTAATTTTTAGTTTCTTTGATGTACAAAGTCTTTCAAAACTTGAAAGAATTATTGAAATCGGTTAACAATTGCAAAAGTAGTTCTTTCTAAACATTAATCTGCACATCTCTGCCGGGCCCCTTTTAAAATAGACAGGCGTAATGTTCTGTTATGGAAACACAAAAGCTCAGCATAGGCATCTGAGTATAGCAATTGCGAATAATTTGCTGTTATGCGTTGAAGAGTTCCGTTGCCTGTCTTCTTCATCAGTTTTTCTTCACCAAATGTTACTTTCTAAATGAAAATGCTTGATTTGTTACTAAAAATGTTGAAATCGGTGCATGTGTGCCTATATTTTTTGAGGAGTTCCCTCAATTCCTCGAAGATCCCTCATCAGAAATGAGTTTTGATACAAATGGGACCAATCTGTTCATATACCCTATCAAATAAAAGAAGAATTTTAAAAATCGGTTCATAAATGACGGAGTACTGAGGTAACAAACCCTAAAGAAAAAAAAAAAAAAAAAAAAAAAAACATACAACCGAATTGAGAACCTCCTCCTTTTTTTGAAGTCGGTTAAAAATAGCCTCAAAATTCATTTCTTAAGTGTAAATTGTACTTTTTACTTTTCAGTTTTTCTTTCCTCGTTTTCTTTCTAGCTACACACTCAAAAGTGATAAGTAGTATGGTGGTTTTGTGGGGCAGTTTATAAAATGAGTAGATACTTATTTGAATAAATGAATACCTGGGTTGAATAGGGACCCAGGGGTTAATAGAAACAAGACTCTAAGGAGGATATTCACACTAGTTTAATATTATGTGGTAGGTACTAACAAGATGTCAAAACTATTTAATACCTCAGTTGTTCAAAGGCTATTTCTCGCGTTTCTTAATTGACAACATTTTTACGTTATATAAAAGTAAATCCAAAACTAGAAGAACCATAGGTATCTTTTGGATTTTCGAAATTATGTACTTTTCATTCATAATTTTAACTTTGAAATTCGGTGCATTCGCAAAAAGACGTAAGCGCCTAAAATCCTCATTCATACGGCGGAATGGCAATACATCCTTTGCTTTACAGTGATACGTCAAAAAAAAACTGTCACTTAGATGTCACTGTCATTTAGCAGTTGCCAATGTCATACATTGACATTAGATATGTCTTGTTTGGCATTAGATATGTCATTTTAGACATTAGATATGTCTTTTTGACATTAGATATGTCATTTTTGACATTAGATATGTCTTGTTTGACATTATGGTTTTCATCTTAATAATTAGCTTGCTTACGCAAAGTCAACCACCTCATTCCACCGTATAAGTGACGTCATCGCATGTTTTTGGCTTTTATTTTTTTTCTCAGAAACTGAGAAATAAAAAAAATTGAAATAAATATATTTAAACTCAGCATACAAATACGGTTTTTTTATTACACACAACTTTAAACTTACTTATTAATTCTTCTAAGATTAAAATGCAACGTAGGGATATTCAAAATATGATTCTAAAGGATAGAAACTTTACGGCGCGCGCGGCGCGCGGCGGCGGGAACGTGATACGACTGAAATTGACACATGATGTAGCAAACACATAGTCCACAAATTGTACTCAATTAATTTGTCAAAAAAAGTCATGAATCGTTTCATCACCAGTTTTGAAGCCTGGTGCCTGTCCTTTGGACGAGACGTCTACGAACGAGGTGACTTGTCGCCACGAGTGTACAGACGATGCTGACTGCCGCGGAGTGGGCAAGTGCTGCCGACGAGGATGCAGTGATCTGTGCATAGTACCGGTCGAACCGACCAGCCCACATCCACTTCTTACCACTACTACAGTACCAAGTATGAATGTTAAGTTGTCCCCATTGTAATAAAACTTTATGAGTTTCTTAACGACAGAGTTTTGCAGTTAAAAAGACGATAAATCTGTTACGGTAATATTCGTAGGTGAGCCAGCAATACCGCGGTCGTTGCCACAGCAAGAGCCGAAGGTGACAGCATCTGAAGGTGGCACAGCCGTACTGCGGTGTCTGTTCCATGGCAACCCACCACCCAAGATCACGTGGAGGTTCGGGAAGCTTACCGTACGTATCAATTCAACAGCAAATTCAATTCAACAACAAATTCAAAACTTAAAACAAATAGGCCCTTTATTGCACTTGAAGTCGTAATGGTTGTAATCCTTAAAAACATATCGTCACTGGAAAGGCAAAATTACTGAAGTGAAAATAGGTTGTTTCGAGATAAAGCCGATCAAAGTTTTTATTTTTAGAAAAAAAATCATATCTTTTTACACAATCATCCGATTTCAATGAAATAACTTTATAAATAATTCTATTTGTAGCATGCGTTTACTGGAAGTGGTTGAAATTCGTATTTTTTACTACTTTTCAAGATAAGTGGCGCTTCAGTAATTTTGACCCAATAACTTAGTAAGCCAAATTTTCTTAAACGCCACCAATGTAAACAACGATTGTATTTTAAAAGTACTGAACACAATACTATTAGTAAATTTGAGTAGGATGAAATTTCTTTAGCATAAATTTTAGTGTCGTGTTGGTGTATCAAAATAACTTCAAGGGAAATATTTTATACTCCTCATGTCTAGGATTTTGACTCATGAGGCGATAGGATAACTAAGTAACTTCAACTAAAATTACTTAAAATGTTTTTTTTTCGTAATCAGTTGTTCAGCAAAGTAACGTTAAAGATCAATCACACTTTATTGTAACTGGGATAAAACTACTGTTCCCTTTAGGTATTTAAAATTTTTTCATATTCGTGTTTTCGAAAATTACTTCTAGAAGGTTGTGTGGGTGTTTGGTAGAGGTAAGGAGGGTGGCGTAGGGTGCATAGGGTAACGTGGGGGTTGGACCGGGAGACGTAGGTGTAATCACTGGGCAAGCCAGTTTAATAATTTACACGGTATAATGATAACTGTAAATAAAAAATATGTTTTAATTAAAATACAGTACCTAAGTGGTAGCATAATAAACTTTTATTGAATCAAAAAACATAGGTATCATGATATTTATGACCCAGGGCACACACGCGCTTAGATCTAAAAATTATTTGTTATTAACGAAAACTCAATGGAACAGTCTACTATTATCTAATAATGTTTTCTATTAATCTTCAGTAGGTAACTTAAACATATTAAAGTAAAAACAAATCAAAAATTAAAAGCCTCTTCTGGCAAAAACAAGTAACAAAAATTATAAAAACTTAATATTTGGCATGTCTTATTAAACAAAATATTCATTTTTCATTCATTCATTCATTAACCCTAGAAGCCCAATCTACGTCATTTTGACGTACACTCCAACGAAAATACGTTGTCTTTTTCTAATGCACGCTCGGATCGCCGCGCCCTCCCGCGCCAACTCAGTAGCCGCAAAGACCTTTTTTTTTTTTTTTTAGGGGTGGAAAATCCTCATGGATGTCCCCCGCCCGGGGAGGCGGAGGGGTCTGTCAGACTCTTACTGACTAAAAACCACCCCGTGTTCCTTCTTACACCTGCGCCGGGGGTCACGGGAACGGAAGATACTTCCGCGACCCCCGACTGGTTCCGGCCCCGCGGGCCTCGCCAGGTCAGCGAGGGGAGTGAGGTGTTAGACTCCCCTCGCGACGTCTAAGAGGGGCGCGCGTCAACACGACGCGCCACCATCTCGGGTCCATGCACGTGGGGGGCGGCGGACATCCCCGCGTCCGTCGCCCCTGGACCCAATTAGGGGGGCTGGAAGAGGGCGTTGTCCGCCCTTCGCCTGCGCCCGGTGCGTCTGCTGCGGGCAGGGTGAGTGGAAGTAATCTCCCTCTCCCTTTCCGCAGCCTCCTTCTGCGAAATGACTGTTTCGCAGAAGGACACCACCGCGTCCCAGGACCCGACGCTGCCGACCATCTTCTCGACCACGGCCGGCAGCGACAAGTCACTGCCTACTCCAGAGACGAGGGCACGGCGCGGCTCCTCCCAAGCGGCACACTCTGCCAGCGTATGCTGCACCGTGTCCTCCCGACAGTCGACGCAGTGGTGACACCGGGCGTCCGGCTCCCTGTTTATGCGACACAGGTACTTTCCGAAGCAACCGTGCCCGGAAAGTATCTGCGTCACCCGAAACGACAGGGAGCCGTGCCTCCTCCCGAGCCAGCGCTCGAGCACCGGCCGGACCGCCTCGATGGTGACAAGGCCGGCGGTAGGGCGCGAAAGCCTGTCCCGCCATTCCGCCACCAGGACCTCGCGCAGCTGCGACCGACGCAACTCCATGTGTCGCTGCATCGATCGCTCGCCGCGCGCCTGCATTTCCTCGCGCCACCGGTACAGTGACGCGAGTACTTTCGCCTCCAGGTCCCAGGGCGGGGATCCGGCCAGTACTCCGGCAGCCTCGTAGGAGATCGTGCGATAGCCCCTGATGACTCTGACGGCCATCGCTCGCTGCGGTCTGCGCAGGACAGCGATGCTGCCGGCCGTCAGGTCAGCCGCCCAGATCGGGGCCCCGTAAAGGGCCATCGATCGCACGATCCCCACGTAGAGCCGCCTACAGGCGGCGCTCGGGCCCCCAGATTGGGAAGCAGCGTTGATAGCGCCCCGGCCGCGCCTAACAGCTTGGGCGCCAGCCGCCGGAAGTGAGGTCCGATATCCCAACGGCTGTCGAGCACCAATCCCAGGTACTTCATGGTGGACTCGATAGCGATTCGAACCCCACCGACCACTAGGTGTGATCCGGCGGGTGGCGCCCGACGGGGGCCGTGGAAAACCATAGCCTCCGTCTTGCTGAGGGCCACCTCCAGGCCGAGGCGCCGTATGCGGCCCACCACCTGTAATGAACACCTGTAACCAACAGTAGATGGCTGCATCACTTCGGTAAGTACCGCCATTTTTTCGTTATTACAATGTTGCACGTAAATTTGACGTATGTTTGGGCTTTGTGTAACTTTTGCGAATTGTTTTCATTTTGTAATATTATGATTTTTGTTCGATTATTGTTTTATTTTCCATAATTTTCAAACTGTACTTTATTTTTAGGAACGAATGTACAATGGCGTCCTATCGACGGTTGAATATAGACAAAATAGCATCAGTATTGGAAAATGAAGACGATTATTCTCCGCACGATACTGACTCGGAACAAGAAGATTGTGTGACTCAAGACGACGTGCCAGAGACAGCAACAGAGACTTCCTGTAATAAGCCCGAACCAAAGAAACGATGATATTGTGGGTATTGCTCGTACAAAAGAAGAGGATGACCAAAACACAATACTCCAAATGCAAAAGAGCAATATGCGGTGAACACAATATTGATATTTCTCAAGACTGTGTATAAAAGCTGATTTTTGAATATTAAAGTACTAAGTATTGATAAGAGTTGATTAAATTTTTAGAAAAAAAAGTGATTTGGTTGATTGTTGTAAAATTTATTTAATTATACGAAGAAACCTAAGAAGATCTCATTTTTTGTACATTTTTTTTACTTTGCTTAATGTAACTTTGTAAAGGTAAAAATAAAAAGTATTAAATATTTAAAATACGTTTTTTTATTTCATAAGAACATATTTTAAATAAATAATCCAAAAACTAATAAATTTCTAAAATAAAATAATTAAATTCAGCGATTTGATTTATATACGTCATTTTTACGTAAGATTGGGCTATAAAGCCTCAAAAATATGATTGGGCTTCTAGGGTTAAAATCAATGAAATTTTGACTTTTCATTCACTACGTAATCTGAACAAAAACGGCACGATTGCAAGGGAAATAAATAACTACTTACCTCTTTATAAATTCAAAACTGCACGATCCCACTCATTGATTCACTAAAATAGATTGATAACGCTAGCAAAAACGACAAATTGACGTCCTTCCGCAGTGGCTCGGTCAGAATGGCGGAACAGCTTAATTTTAATTTATTTGAGGGGCGTATCGCATATCGTGCCCTTGAAGAGGACGTGTATAGCTTAACCGGGCGTCTCTGTAGAGATATCTTAAGCAAAAAATTAAGACCTCCAGCCAGAGTATAAAAACTTAAAAAGCGACTACGCTAAGGGCACCCCCTGCGGGGTACGAGCCTCGGCTTAGGGCGTCGCTGGGAGAGGACAGCAAGGGACGGCTGGATCTGTGTGGTTATTATTTGGGGGCAGCGAGTTTATTATAACTACTGCTCAGCTCGCGGGCTGGCACACAAGCAAGGGACGGGAGGACGGGTAATTATCGGGGGCGTCGCGACGGGCCTCAACGGCGAGGCCGGAATTGGGTTGCGTTCTTGCAAACTGTGCTGGTAGACTTATCGCTCTCCTGGAAGAGGGTGATAGCGTCATCAGGGACGGTGAGGGTGTGTCTCGGTCGCCGTATCTTAGAGATGCGGGACGGAGTGTATCGGGCGGCCGACACCACGAGGGGGTTGGGGTGTTTTTCAGCTACGTCCATGAAACGCTTGGTGAGGCGTTTCATGAACTGCTGAATTGTAGGGATTTTGAGATCTACGTGGAGAATCTCATTTCGGACATAGAAGGGGGCTCCCGTTATCCTACGGAGGAAACGGTTTTGGAGGGTTTGCATCCTATGGATATGCCTAGGGTGCGCATGTGCGAAAACTGCACAAGCATAGGTCATGATGGGGCGAATGACCGCGGTGTAGAGACGCAATTTGCACTTGAGTGACAATTTGCTTCTCGGGGTCGTGAGGAAATGAAGCCTACTGGAAGCGAAAGCGGCTCGCGAACGAGCCATCTTTATGTGCTTCGCGAAGGTAAGGTGATGGTCGAGAGTAACTCTTAAGTACTTTGCCTCCGAGTCCCAAGGGATGGGGGTGTCGTACATAGTAATTGGATCGTGGGTTGGGACAGTGCGACGCGGTCTCGTGAAGAGGACCGCTTGGCTTTTTTCGGGGTTGACCTCTATTCTCCATTTCCGGAACCAATCGCCTAGGGCGTTTGCGGAAGATTGGAGAGTGCGAGCTATCGTGACTGGATTGGTGCCAGTGTAGTAGCCGTATCGTCGGCGAAGAGAGCTAACTGGGACCTATTACTGATGGGAATGTCACTGGTGAACAGTGAGAAGAGGAGAGGGGAGAGCACGGAGCCTTGAGGGACGCCCGCGCAAATCGGATGGGGATGGCGGAACAGCCAGCGCGCGCGCGGTTTTGTTACATTTTATGCTACCTAATCTTTACACATTGAAGAATATTTCGTCCAATTAGCTGCTTACAATATACTTTAGCAACGACGATAGCAAAACATATACCTTAATATTTTACTGAAGTTACATAACAGAGTATTTCATTAATCTTATTTGATAAAATAAAAATAATCGAAGTCCGTAATAATTACTTTAGCTCTTTGATTAATATTTGACAACGCAACACATTTTTCTTTTCCGAATATTTTTCAATAACTTGAGATTACCAAATGTACTTAATGTACTTGTTGTTTATCTGGATGGAAAAACAAAAATACGTTTGTTTAATTTGTAAAGAAGTCAATACAAAGCAAAATTACTGCTTACTCACAAGCTCTTTACAGACAGCAAATGTAAATTACTTATACGCCAGCATCTTTTCAAAAGTAAGACGGCAACATTTCTTGTCCACCATACACTCTAAAAATAATGAAAGCAAAATTACTTAAACGCCAGGCATCATTGAAATAAACGTAAACCAAAATTTCTTTAGCTGAATTTTTATTACATTCAAGGTAAGCACAAATTACTTAAAGGCCATTCTTTTTTAGGCTACACAAAGGCAATTTTATTCAAGCGCCAAACTTAATATTTAATATTCAGGAAATATTTCTTGAGCGACATGAGTGAAAAATTGGCCAAAAAACGCGTCGCTTCAGTAATTAGGAAAAAAAAGCAGCACCTTTTTTTAGGTTACTTAAACGCCACAAAAATGCTCTGATTGCAATGGTTCCTAGGCAGATCGACGCAGAAAAAATCGCTGATTCCGAATATGTATATAACTCAATTATGCCCACTTTGTATGACAGAAGTAATTTTGCCTTTCCAGTGACGATATAACTTTTTTTTATTACTGATGGGCTTGCGTTTGTTCACTATCTTACCTGATGGTAAGCGATGATGTGGTCTACGATGAAGCACGCTGTAGTGCTTTGATAATTCTGGTATTAACCTTACTCCGCATTTAATAATAAAGAAGTAGAAATTTATGGTGTTACCTACCACGCGTTGCGTTTTATTCTGTTGAAACTCCACATAACGCTAGGTCACCTCAATTATTACCACCGACGTGCGGCTTACTTACGTAGGTATCTGTTTTTGAAAAAATAAGAGCTCTCATAACGTAGTACCGAACGCTATGTTAAACGATTCGTTTTCATGTCATACCAGATTGTAATACCTTTTTTTTTTTCTTTTTAAGGATGGGAAATCATGAGTGTCAGACTCTTACTGACTAAAACCCATCCGTGCTCCTCTTAATGCCTTTTGCGTTCCAGGGCCGCGGTGACTCTTTCGAACAAATTCCGCGACCCCGAGATTGTAATACCTGCCAGCAGGCTGCTGCGTGTCTCCGTTGACAATTCATATTGATATTGATCACTGGGCAAAGAGTTCAACGATTATCCTGTGAAACAGTTAGTTTCGTATTGGATATCATCAGTGTGTATCTAGGATCACGTCATGCGCACTCGCAGAGGTCTAATAGTCACCGTAACTTGAAGTCCACTTAAAGTGCAATACCATTTTTTTGGAAATTGTTCAGTTTTCATAAAAGTTGGATATGCAACTGGACGCCAGCTTCCTATTCACAGGCAATAAAAAATAGCCAAAAGTCCTGCTGGTTGAGACTTTAAATGTGTCCTCACCTTTTGAAATTCAGTTATAAGTAAAACCAAACATTAACACACTGACACACCTACTCGCGCCCACACCTCGCACATCCACCCTCCACACACATACGCACACTTGCACTCCACACACACACACATTCGCACAACACACACACCCACAACCACTACACATACCTTAAACCTAAAAAAAAACTTTTTTCTCTTATAAATTAGGCCCCACCACAAGTATTCTTAGGTTATATCTTAATGGGGCTGCCTCATTTTTGTGCTGTAAAACAATTGTATGAGAAACAATAAGAACTTTTTTTTTTTTTTTTATTTATTGTGTAAAGAAGAACCGTCTCCCATTAGATCGACAGTAACGTGGGCCGCTACAGGTTGATGGCGGACGGCCTGCTAGAGATTGTCTCTCTGTACCGCAACGACACCGGTGTCTACATCTGCTTGGCGGACAATGGTCTCGGAGTGGCCTCGCAGAAAGTGAACCTGGTCGTCGATGGTGAGTGTGGCAAACATAATTCAGAAACTGTCCTCATAATTAAAAAAGTAATCTTCATAGAAGTCTTAAAAACCACTGGGTTTGTGTACAATTATTGGCATATTTAAAAGTAAATAAGTAATATTGATTATGACTATACTACTATATAACATGATTACTATTACAACTTGGCAAAAAAGAGTAGAAAATAATGGAGGAGCCACTGTGCTGTTCGTATATCAACCCGATGCAACCGAATAGAGTACCAACCTAATCTTGATACTTAGCTGTTCTTTTTTTCGACATAAATTTACTAATAATCTATTTATGTATTATTAATTCAAATCAGTAAGTAATTAGTAGTTTAGTTCAGCACAACTAATTAAATTACTAACCTAAAAAAATATTTGGGTAAATCCTCCTGGGTTCACAGCACTGTTTAGTTATAATAAAAGAAAACATTATATTGTATAACATAATTCTATATTCCATATTTTATTCTAGTAAATTTTCCTCTAAATATTCTACCCTGACCACGCCCAGGTCTTTATTCATTATTCATTTATTTATTTAAAATTATCATCTTCTACATTAATGACTAATCGCTTTACTTCTCGTACATAGTTGGTTTTTTATCCCAGTAATCCGTTTCTATTTTAATTACAAAAATGTTGATACGAGCTGTTCCAATCCTCCTCGATGATAGCTCGGAATGCACGTTTAGCTGCTCCCTGTTAAGACAAAATATTTCATTTATCTATAACAATATTAAAAGTGAATTTTTTACCACATAGGTACTGCTAATAAGCCGGATATAGAAAATACCCCTTTGTTTATCACCTTCCAGCACGATTCTTCCTATACCTAATATTATCAGATTTCCCATAATTAAATAATAGATTTAGACTATGGCACGATAATTTCTTTTACATTTCTAATGCAAACGCTACAACAAATAATTATTTACCATGATATCACACTTAGAGTATAAGTTAAGTAAAAATTGAATTTACTTTTACTTAAAAATCAAGTCACCAAAGTACCTATTAATTAATCTCGGCGCGCTATACCAGAGTAATGCAGAAAAAATGTAAACATAACCTATGTGCTCGACATTTATTGTTTCAAATTTCTAGTTATTCACAAGCAAATTAATATAGCTTTGTATTCATCAATTAACACTTGATTTAGCTAAAATCAACAAAACAAACTCTTACATACCTACCTGTCTTATCAGCGGTTCTTTACTAAACATTGTTAAGTTCAGAAAGAATGGTTTGGGCCTCATTTTCCGCCAGACATCGCCTGTACCTACATCATGTAAATAACTTTCCTGCCAGCACTCCGAATGGTTTTATTAATTATTCTTCACTTTTAACGTTTATTAATCAATGTTTGGTTGTCGAAATTAAAATTTTACGAAACCGTGAACATTGTTTATTAGGAGATGTCATTATTTTGGAAACGTTGCCAACAGACATGAAATTAGTTCCGTTTCTACTTTTTTTTGCCAAGCTGTAAATAACGTATTTTTTCTCTACGAATTCAAGGCAAGGTTGTAAATATTAAATTAAGACATTTTGTCCTCCCTACGTTGATATTTATGTCGGTGTGTCTTTAACACTTTCTATGCCACGTAGGTCACCGGTGACCTCAAACAATTGAATTTTTATTGTGTCTGGTAGTCTGGCAGTCAAAGTGTTAAACTGTAAATCGTGATTTCCTACCGAAACAATGAAATTTCCAATAAGAGTTAAATAGTAATGATATTTTTTTTCATAGTTCTTTACAGTTTAAAGCAAAAATAACAGCAAAAACGTAGAAATTAGGAAAATACTTTAGAAAATTTTCAGTACCTCACTGTCTTGGTTGGTCGCGGTCAGGCTGTTTCAGAATCATATACAGAACTAACACCGGGAAAAAATGATAACCCGAAGAAAAATTACGCGTGGTACCCTCAGGTCGACCACGAGCCTTGCCCGGTTTCAGACTATTTCCCGTCACTCTCAATTCACATAATATTTATCAACTTCATTTGGAACGTAGGTATCTATATCCTACATTATAATCATTGTATGCTAAGAATGGAAAATTAACAAAGTATGATAGTCGATAAACTCTAAAAATCGGGGGCTGACAGATCCTGTGATGACACCTGCCGCAATTGCTGGAGATGAGAACGCCGTGGCGATCGGCGAGCTGGGCAGACCGTTCCTTGTGCGCTGCCTGGCATACGGGTATCCGATCCCTGCCGTGTTCTGGTATCACGGTAGTGGTTCCATGGTGCCATACAGTGACGCGGTGTTTGAAGCGAGAAAAAACTACTTGCTTATCAAAACCTTGACTGTTGAAACTCTTGGACAATACACATGTCAAGCGTACAATGGAATCGGCAAGGCGGCGTCGTGGGAGGTCTTAGTGCAAGCATATATGCCTAAAGGGATGTTCATCGACCACAAGTGGTTGGTACCACGAGATCCGGTGGTAGACCGACAAGCTTCCATCGCTAAGAATCCAACTACCATCACCACTCCAACTACTACTGAAGCCGCCTGGCCATTTTTTACCGGTAAGATTAGGATTAAGAAATAATAATATTTAATTGAACGACTCTAGCTGCACGCGTAGCATGACCACCGGAAACGGATTTATCTACAAATGAATCAACAAAGTGACAGACTGTATGAACATTTCTTTCGCTTTGAGCACGAAACTGTCAAGAATACTAGAGTCAACAATAGTCTACAATACTAAAAGAGCAGCGGTGGCACAGTGGGTTCGAATTTATTTCATCACCACTGCTCTCGAACACGGTGAAGAAAAACATGGTGAGGAAACCGGCATGTCCTAGAACCAAAAATTCGAAGAAATGTGACATCTACCAATTCGCACTGGGCCCGCGTGGTAGATTATATTATAGTCCATACGCAAAAACGCGCTTTGACGTGGAGTTGCGGATACCAGCCCGGTATCTTTAATCTTTTTAGTCTACGATATCCAGCATTGTTTCGTCTATAATCGGCAGAGACGATTCTTTCGTCGACATTTTATTTTCTACGGTGTTCGTGTTAAGCGTGCAGATTGACTGTCTTACCTTATTCTTAAATTTTTTTGTATCTAGTAGGAGCTGAGGCAACTAGATGTTTCTGTTAATTGCTAAGTTCCTGATCAATTGTTTGTTTTAAACATCAATCAATTGAGATCAATAATGTAAGATGAGTAAACAGCAAACCTGTTATTAAATACTGATAGTTTGCTAAAAACTGGTCAATATTTGACATCTTAGCAAAACTATTTTTTACTTACAATTTCTACAAACAGTGCCAGTAAGCGCTCATGTGTCGACGCAGTCCTCGACATTAAACATCGGTAACGACTTGCAACTATCGTGCGAGGTGGACGGCTTCCCTGAACCTGAGGTCCACTGGACTAAGGATGGCGTCAACATACAGACTGACGACAGGATTACTATCACTGGTAAGTTCATCTACCACTGGTTAATTGTTACCACTACTCTTTTTTTAGTTTCTTAAAGATATCCAAATCAAAATCATCCAAGGAAAGAGTTGGAGCAGACGAATCATCGAGTAGGTACCTAAAGACGGAAAGTTTAAATAAGGTTCGGGTCGCAGTTGTTTAAAGTACCTACCTACAATACATTTATCTGTGAGCTTTTTGATATATCCAATCCATTACTTGTTAACACCAACAGGTGGCGCGATCAGACCCCGACTGACGGTGGCGCGGGCATCGGTGGCCGACAGCGGGCTGTACGCGTGCCACGCCAGCAACCGATACAGTTCACAGTCTGACACAGTTCTGATCAATGTCAACAGTAAGATGTAAAATAAAAAAGAATAGAATAGAATAAGAACTCTTTATTTTATACCATATAGGGTTACATAGGGTATTACGATGGGTGGCCTTATCGCTAAAAGTTATTTAGGTATTTACGTAAGTAACTGTGACCAAATACGTAGGCCTAAAATATATATCTTACAATGGCAATCGTGTGCTGGAAAGCGTAACGTAAAACGAGGCTAATTAACGACCAGGGAGTGGCTGGAGGCATTTTGTAAATTAGAATCGTGGGAACTGTCACTGTGGCGATACCGATTTTCTAGTTAGGTTACCTACAAATTGAATAGTGCAATAAGCCCGGCCTTAATTTAACATTTGCATTTTTCGGGAAACGCGGTTTGATACAATCTGTACATACAATCAATAACCCCATTATTGACTGCCGTGGTTTAATCGCAAATTGAATATTTTCAGAGATTGTGGGTCCTGCTAAGTGCACAGATAATCCCTTCTTTGCTGATTGCACCATTATCATTCGCACCAGGTTCTGCAAACACAAGTATTATTCGAAGTGAGTACATAATCGTTAAACGAGATTAATTAATCGATTACGGAAATCGATAATTAAAATTATACTGTATAAATCCAACTTCGACAGACGAGAAATTATGGGACTTGAAGGCAGGGTTAAGAGAGGGAATGGGATGTATGGATCAGATCTTCTCCTTGAGGTGCATAGCCGAAAAATATCTGGCTAAGCACAAGAAAGTTTACTGTACTTTCGTTGACTTGGAGAAGGCCTATGATAGTGTGTGAGGGATGAGCTGTGGTCGACACTATCCATGTATGGTGTGGACGGGTGCTTGGTACGGGCACTGAAATCTTTATATAGGGATTCCAGTGCCTGTGTCAGGATAAACGGGGCATACTCAGACTGATTTAACATCTCTAGGGGAGTTAGACAGGGCTGTGTAGCGTCGCCTTGGCTGTTCAACTTATACATGGATAGTTGTCTGACAGTTTTAAAAGACAGTGAGCGTGGATTGAGGATGAATGAGTTGCCTGTCAAATGCCTCCTCTTCGCAGACGATCAAGTCCTTCTTGCATCGTCAGCGAAACAGTTGCAAGACATGGTGACCGAAATGAATGAAGCTTATAAGATGAAAGGGATGAATATAAATGTGAATAAGACGAAAGTAATGGTGTTCGAAAGAAACGAAAACGTGTCGTTGTGCAATGTGAAAAAAACGATATGAGTGTAGAACAAGTGAATGACTTTGTATATCTGGGAAGTCTAGTCTAGTTACAAGGGATGGAAAGATTGATGCGGATTTTGAAAGGAGAGTGAATGCAGGAAATAAAGTGAATGGCGCCATACATGGCGTTGTGACCAGCCAGTCCGAAAAGGCACGACTGGCTGTTCACAATGGTGTGCTGGTGCCTACACTAACATATGGAAGTGAATGTTGGGCGTGGCCAAAGAGACACGAAAGTAGAATAAATGCTGTAGAAATGCGTTCCTTGCGAAGTATGTGTGGTGTAACAATGAATGACAGATTGAGGAGTGATGTGATAAAGCAACGTTGTGGTTTGAAAGAAGATGTAGTAATAAAAATTGAAAAGAGTTTGCTTAGATGGTTTAGTCACGTTGAAAGGATGCATGAAAGGCGACTAACGAAAGGTATTTACAAGGCAGATGTAAGTGTGAACGCCGGGAGGGGACACCCTAGAAGGACATACATAAACCTTATTGGTGGGGTTCTTCAGAAAGGTCAGGTGCGTAGTGCGTAGTACTTGCAACCGGTTTGTGTGTATGACAACATGTATGAATGTAAACGAAGCAAAAGAAGTATGTAAGAATCGTAGCATACGGCGCTCTGTAGTTTCTGCCTACCCCCATGGGAAAAGGCGTGAGTTTATGTATGTATGTAAATTCAACTTCTAGTAACTTATCAGACTATTACTACTATCTTATTATGTGTTGCTGTGGAGTTTGTACCGCCATTTCTTCTACCCAGCGGAAACACTCGGTACTTAGTGGCAAAGGGCGGGCTTTTTGAGGGACTGTCTGTCTAAGTCATTTTGACGCTCAAAAAGTGTTCATCCTTCCTCAGTTTACTTGATAAAATTACTTTTGATTTGGATGCTATTTTTTAACAGAATAATAAATATAGTGTTTCATTATCACTCAGTTATAGCAAGTTATTAATTATTGTCTGAATATGACTAGTTTATTTCTTTGAGATATAGGTAATACATTTATTTTATTAAGGGTGCAGAAACATCAATCGTTAATGTGATTTTGCCTCAAGCCGCTACCAACCAACCACATTGTATCATTCCCAGATTCTGCTGCAAGTCGTGTTCGGATGCCGGTCTGCTCGACCCCAAGGAGGCGGAGCTTCAAGAAAACTATCCCTTCAGAAAGAACTAGAAACAAACATCATCCAGATGTTACATTAGCGTAGTAGTCAGACGCGATTGATAGTTAACATTGTTAAATTTAGAAACTACTGAAAAATATTTGCAGTCTTAATACTGTGTAAACTATTCCCTATTAAAATTACGCATGACACCGACTGTAAAACTATATAGAATATCGTCAAATATCACGCCTAGATTATAGAATAGTTGGTGTTAGCCGTGTTACCTCCTTCCTGCATAGTATCGGTCGCAAGGTCTGACATGACCCTCGTTATGTTATATGTGCCATAGCTGAAATAGGTAATATAATATCTTGAACGTTGAGCCACAACACAGTGATCTACTGTGTGCATGTTCATAACACGCAATCATACCAATATATAAAGCAAGTACTTGAGTAGTTAATATTAATACCTACTTGAAGTTAAGAGATGTATTTTATTAAAATTTTATAATGTCACAAACTCCACCTATTATGGAATATTTAGCTCGTAGGATAAGGCTAGGATGGCTTGTAATTGACAAGCCATAATAATTTGTATCAGTGAATGCTTTTGTAATAATTGTGGCGATGTAAATAGATAATCAATAAAAAAATATCAATAAAATGTAGTGTTTATTACCGTTTATCAGGAACCAGAACTTTGTATCTACATTTTAAGCGTTACAAAATAGCACTATGGAATCCTTTGTGATCTCTCAAAGGCATTCGATTGTGGTAACCACGAGACACTTCTGCTTTTGCTCAAAGCATGGTTAAATGCCTCAAGCCTGGAGCTTTTAATCCATAGATATCATCCTTTTTAGACATACTGCATAATGATCAGAAAAGCAGTGTTGACTCATTGGAATCTGATAATAGTAGATTATTAACCAAGGGCTGTATGACATCAATTGCATACGAGGTTTTTGGCGCCTGAGCGAAGCGAAGGCGCTAATTAACCCGAGTATGCAATTGATGCTTACGCCCGAGATAAATACTCTGCTTTACATATCGATTGTGAGGTAAGTAAACAACAAGACAGCAGGTTTCGATGAACATTTATTAAGAAGAAAAAAATGTGTATTTAAAATTAATTATTTTCGCGATGCTTTCGCGCCTACTAGTAGACTGCCTTTTTTTTTTCACGCACGCAAGCGCGTCAAATCTTGCTGGCCAGTTTGATTTTTAAATCGATTCCATCTAACATACGATGTGGAAACAAATAGTTCCATATTTAAAATAAAATCTTTATAAAATAAATTGTCTAGATTCTGATTCGAGTAATTAATCGATACCGAGAAAAAAAAAATTAACTTTTTAAAAATATTCTTCGTGCAGTATGAGTATGACAGTTCTTTTTTCAAATTCCAAAACCTATGCTGTAATGATAGTCATACACCCCGGCATTCAGGGTGTACTTACAGAGCAAGAGATATGTAAAATTTATATTTACCCGGTATACAAAATTTACATTCTTTAAGTGAGAATGAAAATGTTGTGTAGCGGGTTTCGCACTTTATTTAAAAAAAATTAAGTTGATTTTCAAGTGCCTTCATAAAATCCTCTCCGCTGCGGTCTTCTCTGTCTGCGTCGACCTTTACCGGCTTAAACCACGCGATGTTCCTTTACTATCTATAGATGGGGGTACGGGATTCGCTCGCTCGTTCATTGCGCACCCGTCAGGTATGCCCGCCTATGAACTATGACCCGTCAACCTTAGAATCTTCAAAAGTGGACTCTAAAGGTGGCGGTTCGCGCCGCGACAGAGACAAGCGACCGAGACAGGAGACCGCGACCGAAGTCGGAAAACGTCACTTGATGTTAGGCAATGTGTAAGCGACAGTTCGCGAGCGAGACAGAGACAGGAGACAGAGACGCAAGGCAGGAGACAGCGAGACTGTCGCTGCCCCGGACCCAGTACAGTAGTGTAGCGCTTAGAGTCGCCGCACACTTGCGGTCGGTGGTTGCTACTTTTTTTAACTCATGCATGCTTTTCATGATTGTTTTTTTTTTATAAATATAGGTAATACGTAATTACAGCTTGGCAAAAAAGAGTAGAAAATAATGGAGGCGCCACTGTGCTCTTCGTATGGCAACCCGTGGGGCAACCGCATAGCGTACCAACCTAGTCTTGATACTTAGCTGTTTTTTAGACAAATTAATCTAATGATGTATTATTTTTTTAAATTAGTAATTAATTGAACAAGGACATGTTCTCGACACGCAACTGATTACTTACCTAAAAATAACAAATTGGGTAAATACTCCTGAGTTCACAACATTGTTTAGGAATTATAAAAAGAAAAACATTACATTGTATAATATAATTTCTATATTTTATTCTAGTAAATCTTCCTCTAAATATTCTACCCCGAACACGTAGGCCGCAAACTCATCTGAGTCATGTTCGGGTTCAGAGTTGATGCTGCTATCATCTTCTAGATTTATTACTAATCGCTCTATTTCCTTGTTCATAGTTATTTTTTTCCAGTAATCCTTTTCTATTGTTATTACATGTTAGCACGAGTTCTTCCAATCCTCCCCAGTAATAGCTTGGAATGCACGTTCATCTGCTTCCTGTAAAGACGAAATATTTCATTTATCCCTAACAATATTAAGGGTAAAACATTTTTATCACATAATGTTAATAAGCCGGATGTAGAAAATACCCTTTGGTTTTTCTCCTTCCAGCACGATTTTGCTTAGAACGATAACAGATTTCCTTGAATTAAATAATGGATTTAGACTATGGCACGACAATTTCTTTTACATTTCTAATGCAATCGCTAGAACAAATAATTATCTCCCTTGATATCGCACTTAAAGCATAATTTACGTAGAAATTGAATTATCATTCACTTAAAAATCAAGTCACCAAAGTATCAATTAATCTCGGCGCGCTATACCAGAGTAATGCAGAAAAAAATGTAAACATAACCTATGTGCTCGACTATTATTGTTTCAAATTTCTAGTTATTCCTTATGCAAGCAAATTAATACTTTGTATTCATCAATTAACACTTGATTTACCTAAAATCAACAAAACAAACTCTTACATACCTGTATTATAAGCGGAACATTGAAAACATTGTTACGTTCAGAAAGAATAGTTTGGGTCTCATGTTCCGCCAGACATCGCCTGTACACCTTACAACTAAACTCCCTGCCAGCACTCCGAATCGTTTTATTCATTTTTGTTTCACTGTTTACGTTTATTAATTAACGTTTGGTGGTCGAAATTAAAATTTTACGAAATCGTGAACTTTGTTTATTATGAGATGTCATTATTTTGAAAATGTTGCCAACAGACAAAAATATAGTTCCGTTTCTACACTTTTTTGCCAAGCTGTTAGCTGTGTTTTATTCAGCCGAAAATACGTCCTGAATATATCTTTATCAAACATAAGGTGCTTGTTCACTAATAGCGAAAATGATCCTTCTTGGCCTCTAGTTAAATATAATTCCTTAATAGGTATCTTCTTTTAGTTTTGTATTTGTAATAATAGAATAAGAGCAAATCATCGTCTTCTTTTTCCTTCAATAGAACTTCTACTACTTAGTTTTCCATCATGACACAAACACAACTGACTACATCGACAGAGTCTCCGATACTGACTGACGTCTCGGTTGCGAAGAGACTGAGACACTTGTCGCGGTCTCCGGTCTCGGTCCCGACCTATAGTACATGCAGGAGAGACCGAGACACTTGTCACGTCTCCGGTATCGGTCTCCTGTCTCGGTTGCTTGTCTCTGTCGCCGCGCGAACCGCCACCTTTAAGGCTGACGGGACTACACAAGTCTGCATCTTGTGGACTGTGGTGGACTAATCTACCATCACGGTCCTGAGTGTGATCTAAATCAGCCGGTCGATTCAGTGCGTCACTTCTTGAAAACAAGAGTGAAGTGAGCTGTCAATGCCTGGGACTTACTAGTCCCAGGCATTGACAGGAATGACGCAGTTCAATTTGCCTTCACTTCACCGTCATTTACACGTGCTGATTTTTACGGATTAGCAGTGCTGATTATGTTTAGTTTGTAAGTGTTCACTAGCCTGTTTTTTTCTGGGTATCAGTTGTAGGATAGTGTTGGGGTGATTTCAAATACATGGTTCATTTTTAAAATTTTATAAGTGTTTATTTATTATCATTTTTATTTAGGATGCACACTATTGTACCAGTTTGTTGTTTTATGTTGGTGAAGCTGATGTGGCCTTCTGCCTCCAGTGCTGGTATATTCCGCCTTCGGAATGTCGAGCTGACTGGCTTTTATGCATGCAACAGAACCTGAGGGTAATAAAATTTGGTTAGTTGAAGACTGAGATAAACTGAAAACATAGCTTAGTAAAATAAGTGATCTCCGAAGGGCTATAGTACACCCACATTTCGCCAGTTTGTTTAAGCCCTTGTAATTACGAGTCTATTGCGATCAATCGGGCACAAATCCAAACTACGGGCTGCTCATTAGGAATTTAAGATAGGAAATCTCAAAAACGGTTTTCCAGGGATGGGGATCGATCCATTTCATTTCATAAGGCATGGGGATCGACCCGGGCGATCAATCCCTATGCCTTATTAAATGAAATGAATTGATAGTTATTTCTATAAGTAGATCTTCCCGGATACTTTTAAATGTCATTTTTTTTAAAGTAAATAGCATTCCCAAAGTGACGGATTCCTGATATGCAATGCCGAAAGAAACTCAGGGGTCACGGTCTCTTTTATAGTTCATAAAGCCCAGATTGTATTAATTTATTATGCGAGTATTACGATGCAGGGCTTATGCTGAGCACTTGCGAACATAGACTAAAGAGGCAGTCTGAAAACACCTGAAGCTAAAACGTTTAAGCAATTTTAATTGGAATCAACGTAATGGCTCACATTTTAGGACCCATTATTATTTTGTGACTAACAAAGCCTATGGGATATTTGTCCTGACATATTATTATTATGTATATTAACCATGTCAATAAATATGCTGGAGGTCGTGGGTTCGATTATCAACTAAAACAAATGTTATTGTATATAGGTATATATATTTTTTATTTATATAAAATAACCAACTTGAATTTACAGTTTAAAACCACACAAACCAAGTTATTGGTCTGCACAAAAGAACATAAATCATTTCAAAAGAACAAATTAAACATACTGACAAGCAAAAATAAATATATAAACAGAACAATAGAAATAAAAATAATCATAAGCATGCACATTAAAAATTAAATAATAATAATGTATCCATAAGACCTTTTATCACCTATGTTCAGAAATAAAGATTATTTGATTTGATTTGATAATAATAATAAAAAAAAAAATAAGATAACAATAATCAATTGTATAAATCAAGAAAATAAACATAAAATATTGTAATCAAGCTTATTAAAAATTAACACAATTAAAGAGGAATTGTACTAGAGGCAACAATAGACTCCAGGTAACGAGCAGCAGTGCTAAGGAATGTCAGCTCAGTAGTCGCAAAGATATCCAATGTGTCATCAAATGATAAATAAATATATGTGTATGCGTGTAATTTATCTATAGTTTGTAAGTATTTAGAAATATTAAGTAAGTTTATCTGTTATCTAGTACCCATAGCACAAACTCTGCTTAGTTTGGGGCTAGATAGCGTTTATATTTATTTACTTAACTAAGTTATGTATTTTAAAATGAAAGTACCCAAGACCGAGGTCCAGCAAACTTCTGCGAGTGGCACTTCTCCAAGGGTACTGTGCAGGGTTTGGTGTCCCTGTACTTAGTAAGGTGGGCACAATGACCATCTTCCACCTTTTTCATGCCTTCCCCACTGTCGTCGTGATAGTACATGCCACAGAACACCTTCCTGGTCTGCACTCCGTCGCCGCAGCTTACTGAGCACTGTTGAGGAAGAATTGGAGATTAAATAAATAAATAATAATAATTTATTAAAACAAGTAACAGGACTCACAGTGTTAGTAACAATACACTTACAAACTAAGTTAGTAACAAACAAAGATTATCCATAAACGGAATGTGACCTCATTGCCGCAAGGTGACAGGCCCAGCTGAAACCTTGCAGCAATGGTTCAAAAACACGCAATCAAGCCTGCCAGCTATCATAGACAGGATGCTGTTGGCGCTGCCCCGTACCGAAACCAATAAAATAACCTTCTATCAGGATTTTTTTTCACTCTGTCTCTAGTCCACCTCGGGGGTTGTCGGTTGCTTAAGGGGGATGGCCAGGGTAGCCTGCGAAATTCAAATTTTCTCGTGTTTTTTTGTGATCTGCCGTTCAGTGTCAAGCTGTATGTTAATCAATTAATAACGCCAAGACAGTCTTATTTTCGTAACATTGCTAATAATGGCTTTGCAGACACTCCCTAAACTTAACGTATTAAAGCTTTCATAACTTTTCATCAGAATCTGATTCCGATTCTGATCATAAGTATAGGTAGAACATCGTTTAACTAAACTTACGTTTGAGAGCAAATTACAACTCATGTAATTTGCTCTCAAACGTAAGCTTTGCTTATTTGCTGGTATGTTTTTGCTTATTCCTAAAAGGTTGATCACTACGGTTACGTTATAAACTTGATAGTAGGGTAAAATTGGGGCTTCTGCATCACTCGCCTCGCTTCGCTCGGCTCATGATGCAGAAGCCCCAATTTTATACACGCAACGTCTATCCGATGAGGAGTACTCAACGTCTAACCGATACAGCGCACTTTTAGCACTGATGAATGCTGATTGAAGTGTGTGCACTTATAAACCGTAAAAATGCAAGCTTCAGCACAAATGTTTCGCAATACCAACGGGTGACGAATCTTTAGTAGTAGGAACTTATAAGTTATTTTCTATCTTCATACTTTCCTAGCATTTATTAAAAACATTTATAAAAGGAACTACATACTAAGTTTGATGCTTGTATTTAGTTATTACCCGTAGTATAGAAATAACACGGGAAAAATATTTTTTTCTTTCGAGGCTTTTTGTATGAGGACTAGGTCTCTAGACCTAGGTCCTATCTTAGATTTTGTAATTTCTTATAATATTGGTTATACGTAATATTTTAAGTATTATATTAAATTTTAAGTGACAGTCTATTGCCGTTGAAAATATACAGCTCGATGAGAAACATATGGTGGACCCGTTGGCAGTGGGACCCTTGGCCTTAGGATGCGCTACCCTTAACGAATGATAGTGGTGTAAGTATGTTTTTTAAGTAAGTCTTTATTAAATTCTATTTTAAGTTAAACTACGTCTTATATTAAGATTTACTAGAGAGTACATACGATTACCTTATACAAATTTCGTCTCAAATTACAGCGACAGTGCGGCGCCGATGTAGTATTACATCCAAATAAGATTAGTAAAGGAGATGATACTTGAGTACCTAATTTATAATATATAAACAATCAATAATAATTCTTATGATCAATGAGTACAGTGTTCAATATTAAATATAATAATTAATTATAGATTTATTAGAGAGTACATACGATTACCTTATAAAAATTTCGTCTCAAATTGCAGCGACATTGCGGCGTCGGTGTGGTATTGCATCCAAATAAGTTTAGTAAAGGAGATGTTCACACTTGAGTACCTAATTTGTAATATATAAAGAAACAATAATAGTTCTAATGATCAATGAGTATAGTGTTCAATATTAAACATAAAAATTAATTATTTTTAAATTGAAACGTCAGCGAAAACTTTAATACGTTACAATGATCGTTCCCTTATAATATTAGGGTATAAATAGAGCCATCGAGATGTTTTTATAACACATTGGTTGTGGCATCATTCCTTCATTGGTGGCTGTGGAATATCTTCCCAAGGGGTCAAGTATGTACGTAATACTTAGGTCCTACGCCCATAAGCAACTCAGTTGCAATAATGTTGTTGTTTGCTCAGCGTGCTGATGGGCTAGTATTTTTTGATAACTGCTGTTTTCGTTTCATAAATAGTTTACTTTACTTTATCTGTATTTCAGGTCTTCAAATCCCTTCGATTCAGACGCTGAAGCGCCTTCAACATCAACTAAGAAAAAGACCACCAAACCGTCTAAACCCAAGAAGCAACGAAGCAAGATACAAAAAAGACAGGATCATTTAGATAGTGACTCGGAATCAGAGACTGATCCAACACCAGCAAACGTGACCAAAAAGCGTAAAATCAATCTCTTTCCCGATTCTGAGGTGAGTTCATTTATCTACATAATATTTTACGTTTTGTTTCTAACGAAAATTAGTCTGAGCAGAAACAATTTTAATTTCGATGCCTGCCCCATATCTATCTCGTAAATGACCTCGATGGTAGCAAGTGTGTTCCGCTTCTTGTATTTTCTATCTCGTTCTGTGTTCGATTCGCAGTCCGGACAAAGTGTTTTTGGTTATCCAACAATAAAGACATGCTATGTTATTTTAATACGTTATATATAAGTATAATAACGTGTAGATAGTTAAATCGTATATTAATATGATGTTGTAACGATGTTAAGCTCTTGAGCTTATAATAATTCAAAGTCTGTTTTTGTTGTTGGCAGGATGATGAGTCTGAACCTGTCCATGCAGCAACATTAAAAAATTATCTTTCACGACGTGTAGCTTCTGGCAAAACCTATCAAAGCGATCCCACAAAGAGAGGCGAGTATTACATTGAAGTTCGCATCTCGAACAGCCGTGAACTGGAAGCAATTACCAACAACCGCTGGCAACATTCCCTGATCACTTTTAAAACTGCAGTAAATGACAAAACGCCAACTTGGAAAGCAGTTACTCAGCTTGTTTCCACGATAAAAGAAAATTTTCGTCACGTTAAACCTATTTTGTATCCATCCAAGGATTAATCAACATGTACTTGCTCACTTAGTTTATCGATATCCACATAATTTTTGGGTTTATCAGTTTATGCATGTATGTAGGTATGTTTAATTTGAATAGTAATTTCATGTTTTTACATAATTAAATGCATTGTTTCTTACAGGATCTACTCTGTAGATAAAAACTAAATAAAACAAAAACCAGAACCTAAAAATAAGAAAAATTAAACTTTATAAAGAATAAACTAAAATGAGAACCTATAACAAGAAAAATTAAACTTTGTATAGAATAAAACTAAAATCAGAACCTAAAAACAAGAAAATTAAAGTTTGTATAACAGAAAAGTAAAATAAGAACCTAGAAACAAGAAAAAAATAAACTTTGCGTAGAATAAAACTAAAATCAGAACCTAAAACAAGAACAAATAAATTTGTATAGAATATAACTAAAATTGGAACCCAGAAACAAGAAAAATACACTGTGTAAAACTAAAATCAGAACCTAAAAACAAGAAAATTAAAGTTTGTATAAAATAAAACTAAAATCAGAACCTATAAACAAGAAAAATTATACTTTGTATTTAATAAAACTAAAATCAGAACCTATAACAAAAAAAAATAATTTTGTATAGAATAATACTAAAATCAAAACCAAGAAACAAGAAAAATAAATAACTTTGTTTAGTATAAATAAACACAGAATAAATTGAATATTTTTGAAGACTAAATGTATTTCTGCCAACCCTGTAATGAATACGTTAAAAAACATTCTTCTCACAAGAAATCCAACATTCATAAATCTAACTGTTTGCTACAAACTGAATTTGACAATGTTCATATGATTGCTTGTGCCTTTAAAAACAAAATAGTTAGTTACAAAATAGATTCTCAAAAATTTAATATTTCACCTGAATTATTTTTAAATGATATTTCGCATATATGTTCTTATCTTATTAAAGAGAAACTGAAAGTACATACATCATTAAAAGTCAATTTTGAACTGTTTGTTTCATATGTTTTACCTAAAAATAATGAATCATCTCTGAAATCTTTTAACACTAAATATGAAATAATATCGCAAAATACCGATTTACTATCCATTTTTAAAGCATGTGCTGAAAAAATGATTTACAAATGTTCAGAGTTTGAACTTTGTGAATCAGGTTGGACAATCGAGAGAATAAGTCATTTAGAAATAAATATTTTAAAATACAACCCTTTAAGAGCTGGTTCTTACATTCCATTACCTCAAAATATTCGCAAAACAAAATCTTGTCTAAATTTAGTTAATAATGATGAACATTGTTTTCTTTGGAGTGTTGTAGCTCATTTGTATCCGTCTATGAATAATCCAAATAGAGTGACATCATACCCTCATTATTCAAAAGTTTTGAAAACAACTAATATGTCATTTCCTCCAAGTTTTACAGATATTAAATTATTTGAAAATCTAAATCCGAATTTGAGTATAAACATTTATGGTTTAGATTCGAAAAATCAAGTGACTGGACCATTGTATAAAACTTTAAAAAGAAAAATAATGCACGTCAACTTACTTTGTATTAATAATAAAAAAGGTAAAAACCATTACTGTTTAATAAAAAAGTTCGACAGACTTGCACATAAACAATTAACTAAACATAAGTCCAAGATACATTTATGTGACGAGTGTTTCACATATTTTAGTACATCAGAAAAACTTTTAAATCATAACTGTGCAAGAGTGAAAACTATACTCCCTGAAGATAACACGACACAATATTTTTCAAATTTTGAAAGAACTCAAAGAATTCCCATAGTTATTTACGGTGATTTTGAGAGCTTATTACACGAATATTCAGACAAAAATAAAACAAAACATGTTGAAAACATACAAATTCACGAGGCAAGTTGCTTTGCATATTATATTTTTTGCCATTCTCGACCAGAACTTAATAAGTTCGTATCATACAGGGGGCCAGATTGTTCAAAGAAGTTTACTAAATCAATTACCAAAAATGTGAAAAGATTGTATGAAATAATTTCAGATTCAAAGCCCATGATAATCAGTGAAGATGAACGTAATTCTTTTAACAATGCAAAAAAATGTTATTTATGTAAGAAAAAATTCTGTGATACAGACATAGTTGTCGCAGATCATGATCATTTCACAGGAAAATACAGAGGACCAGCGCATGATAAATGTAATTTAAATGCTAAAAAATGTTCATTTATACCTATAATATTTCACAACCTTTCAGGTTATGATTGCCATTTGTTTATAAAAGAACTTTCTGCTATTTGCGGGCGAGAGTGTTTAAAAAATGGTCTTATTTTACTCAAGATTCATAGGATATTAACTTTTAGTCAAAATGCATTTTTAGCACCATACATCTTATTGAATACAACACTTCGTCAAGAAGCAAGTTCAGATTTTGAAAGAGATTTTTTTAAAAAACAAAATAATTCTATTTTCGGAAAAACAATAGAAAACAAAAGAAAACAAGTTGATGTGAAATTGGTTAATGTATGGAAAGATACATCAAATAAGACTAATAAAGTTTGTGGAGCAGAAAAATATATAAGTGCTCCGAATTTCAAAAATATGTCGATGCTATCTGAGTCATTGGTTGCAATCCAGATGCAACAGACACAAATAATTCTGGATCGCCCGATTTATATTGGATTTTCAATTTTGGAATTGGCTAAGAGTCATTTACATCATTTTCACTATTCTGTAATGAAACGTATTTATAAAGAGTCTATCAAACTTTGTTATACTGATACAGATAGTCTTTTGTATTTAATATACACTGAAGACTTTTATAAAGACATGAAAAAGTATATTAGGTACTTTGACACCAGTAACTTTGAAAATGAGAATTATGATATGCCAAAAGTAAATAGTAAAATACCAGGATTTTTCAAGGATGAGATGGGTGGTGATATCATATCCGAGTTTGTGGGCTTAAGAGCAAAATTGTATTGTATAGATTCTGTAACCACATCAATAAGAAAAGCAAAAGGTATTAAAAAAACCGTTACAAATAAACTTAATATTAACAATTATAAAAGAGCTTTACGATACAATGAACATTTAAGAGAAAATATGTGTATAATTAGGTCAAAAAATCATAATATATTTACTCAAAAAATTAATAAACTTGTACTTAGCAGAGATGATGATAAAAGACAAATATTAGAAGATGATTATAAAACTTTACCTTGGGGACATTACAAAACTGTTTTTTAATACATAATTAACTATGTAAATCTACAATCAATACCTGTAAACTGTGTAAATGCATTTTAGTATGTAAAAGAAAATTCCCAATATGTAATTAATTAAGTTAAAATGTATATAATTCATAATCATAATAAAGTTACTTGAAAATGTATTTGAAGTTAAGCTGTATGTACTATGTTGATGTGTGTAATAAAATTTCTAATGTTTAAATAAATTATGTAAACAAATTGATGTGTATTTATTTAACAGACTGATTATAACCCTTTATAACAGGAATAAAACACAAATATTAAGATGATAAGAAATTTATTAAGATATAATAAGTAGGTATACATGGCCTTATTAACTTTTTAAGTATAAAATGATTATAACATACAGCGTGTTACGGAAAGGGTATGTACATATCAAAGGCACGGATTCTTTTGGTGATAATGAACTACATGGCAATATGTTTTTGTACCTATACCTACATAATTATAAAGTTAAGAACATTTAACTAAAAATCATACAAAAATGTGTAAGATAATAAATCCAGCATTCAATTCAAGCTAAATGTATACGTCTGTCCCATTGTACTAAATAAATATAGTATATATGACAAAATATATGAATATTTTTATTTAGTACATTTTTTTATTTTTTTATTATTTAGTACAATGGGAAAAACTAATTTTAAGAACTTTTTACTAGTTAATGAAACAAATATTTGTTTGTTATTATGCAATTTATTGTAAATTGAAAATATATTAAAACATAAATATAATAATGTAAACTTATAATAAATTTAATACACTTTAAAATGAATAAAATATCATTTATTTTAATAATAGTTGTTTTTTTTATTTCCTCGATCTAAGTTCTGTTACAAATAAATTTGTTATTTAAGATTATAGCAACTTTTTGATAAAGTAAAAAGTACATTTCAGAAGAAGCAATTATTGAAAAGATTCTAAAAAATCTCTCGAAAGCAAATTAATTTGTGGCAGACAATGCGAACTATTGACAAAATCGAAATATAATATACACTGCATATAAATAACGTAAGTATACAACAGCATAAACATAAACAACATTGGACAATTCAAATAAATTAGAAAAATTATATAAAACATAATATAATTATGTATTATAGACAATTCGATTGCCTTAATTTATTCACTATTTTACCAACTAAATGTTCAGTTTCAGTCTTTATATCATCATAATCACTAGTCACTAAATACTGCACATCCACACTCGCATCCTCAGGATCCACTTTTATTTTATCCATGGGACGACCATCCAAATCATGTATCATAATTTTGATTAAATGTCGAACATGTGCAGGTTCTTTGCGCATGACATAAGATTTGTTTATTCTCGTAATAGATTTTGATTTGATTTTTTTTTTCTTCTTCAATGCTTGTTCCTCTGCTTTTTGTTGTCGACTTTCTTCACAAGCCTTGGCAGCTACTTCAGCATACCAACTTTCTCTATCTTGAGCGTAATAAAAAGGATTGGTAATTGGATTATCGTCTTCTATTAAATTCTGTAAAAAAAAAAAACGTCATTATAAATAAAATAAAAAATATAAATAATAATAACTTTTACATATTTATAACCTTGTCACTTACCTCCTGTAAATTTGGTCTCTCGGGTTCTTCATCAAATACTGAAGTTCTATTATGGTTTATAATATCTAGAACAGGACTGTAGCACGGTGAGGTTGACATGATTCTGAAAATAAGAATGATAACAATATTAATATAATAAGATTTATAAAAAAAAAATACACATTTGAAAAAATTGTTCTTACCTCGAAAGTAAATAAATGACCGGACAAACGATCTGCTCACGTAAATGACAGCAGCGCAATGAAGAGATCGCATTAAAAAATTATATACAAATGGAGCATGTGATGTCATTATTGTAATTTAAGAATAATATCTTAAATTACAGTTTCGTCTAAACACACAAGTCTAAACTTGTTGATATTGCGGACAAATGTTCTATTCAGGTATAACGTATTAATTATATACATTTTTTATCAATATATATTTGAAGGACAGAAAGAAATAGAAGTAATACGCAAAATGAAGTTGATCAAGCAACCCATATCGCTTAAAATTAACAATATAAATATCAATGAATCCCCGCATCTAATCAGGCATAGTATTTTACTACCTAACACAATTCGCTGTGTTATATGCGGTCCTTCAAACTGCGGTAAAACTAACACAATGATTAGTTTGCTGCTGCATGAAAACGGGATGAAATTTCAAAATGTTTATCTTTACTCAAAAACAAGTTTTCAGTCAAAATATCGTTTCTTAAGCGAGGTGCTAAGAAGAGTGCCTCAAATAAAATTCTTTGAGTTCAATGATGATAAAGATGTTATATCTCCGAGTGAAGCTTTACCGAACTCTGTATTTATTTTTGATGATGTTGCGTGTGAAAATCAAATAAATATCCGCAATTATTTCTCTATGGGTAGACATAAGCAAATTGATTGCTTCTACTTATCACAAACCTATTCAAAAATACCGAAACAATTGTTGCGTGATAATGTTAATTTTCTAATAATATTTAAACAAGATGATGTGAACCTGAAGCACATATATGAAGAACATGTTAGCTCTGATTTATCATGGAATCAATTTAAAGACATTTGCAAAACAGTTTGGAAAACTCCTTTTAATTTTTTAATCATTAACAAAGAGTCCCCAATAAATAATGGAAGGTACAGACAGAATTTCGATACCTTCTTTAATTTTGAATGAAGTTGCATATTTATAACGAGCTTCATAAGAATACAGTTTAGTCTAAATCTATTATTACTTGAATTCACTTGTTTAAGAGGAAGATGGAGAAAAATATTAAAATGGAATTAATGAAGTCTGTCGACTCCATAAAAAGAAAAATAAAACAAATGAAAAATCAGGAACATGAAGTGAACTTATCGCTAGATAAAATGCTCAAACCTGTTTCGGAGCCCCTCAATAGCCTTGTGAAATCTAAAAAAAATCTAGAAAACAAAAACCATATGGAAAATGTAATATCCGAAAATTCTATAGCATTCGAGTCAGACGAAAACAGTTCGAGCTCTTCGACTAAATGTGATGACTTTCACGATGCTGTATTAAATTCTGCAAGCACTCCTAAAAATAAACAAAAAAAATAGTTTAGAAACTTCATTGGAAAGTAAAGACATTTATGGTATTTATGATGGATTAAATGTTCCTTTTGGAATAAGAACTGAAAACAAAACTTTAATGATGGGCAAAGAAATAGTTTCATTTTCTAAAATTGGTAGTTTAGACAATGAAAATACAGTTTTGGTTAAAATTGGTGGTAAAACTTATAATTTAACCCCTGGACTTAAAGAACTTTTACTCCGAAGTAAACCTGATTTAAAGTTAATAACAAACATAGATAAACTTGTTTATAAAGATATCTTACATCAAACTAACGCCCATAAGAGAGATTTTAACCCCAGTGGTCAAATAAGAGGTGATAAAGGAACTAAGTATCGACAAATTATCAAGCCATTATTTTGCGAGACTTCAACTGAAAAAAATCAGATGAAACTTGGAGGTAGTTTGCCAAAGCTAAAAAAATATAAAACGTACACTGACTTGGTATATTGGGATGATCCCAATGAATTAGTCGAGAGATTAAAATTATTAGTAGCGTCAAGAGATGCCGGCAACACAAATCATGATAATGAAATTTTATCAATAATTGAAGAATTGAAAGAAGCTGACGTTATTAAAGAATAAATAGTAGGAATAAGGCGCCCTTCCTTCAGTATCACAAAAGACTTGATATTGATATAATTAAATTTGTCCCAAAAAGAAAAGAAACATGAGCAAAGCCGATATTGTCAACGAAATTCATAAAAACGCGAGGGTGAACTTTCCTCGAAGACACGTTATCATGAAAGATATAGATGATCTATGGCAGGCGGATTTAATTGATATGCAATCAATTAGTGGAGAAAATAAAAACTTTCGATTTATTCTCACAGTTATTGATACATTTTCGAAATACGCTTGGGCTTTTCCTTTGAAAAGCAAGACTAAAGACGTTGTCTGTAATACTTTCAAGATGTTGTTAGATAAAGGGCGAGTTCCAAAAAATCTACAAACGGATAACGGAACAGAATTTTATAATAACTTATTTCAAAAGCTTATGAAATCCCATAATATTAATCATTACTCAACATTCTCAACAAAAAAAGCGTCAATAGTAGAGAGATTCATTAGAACATTAAAATCTAAACTTTATAAGGAATTTAGTTTAAAAGGAAACTATAAATGGATAGATAAAACTCTTGATAATGTAATGTATAAATATAATCATACTTATCATCGGACAATTGATGAAGTCCCAGCAAATGTAAATAATAAAAATAAAATACGCATACTGGAAAAATATGTAAGCTTGGCAAAAAATGTAAATAATAAAAGCAAGTTTAGTGTGGGTGATTATGTACGGATCAGTAAGTATAAAGGGACCTTTGAAAAAGGATACACCCCTAACTGGTCGACAGAAATATTTAAAATTAAAAAAATACAAAATACAACTCCTATTACATATTTAATTGAAGATACAATTAGAGGTCTACCTATTTTAGGGGCATTTTATATGCAAGAGCTTCAAAAAACGAAACATCCAAACGTGTATCTAGTGGAAAAAGTTCTTAGAAAAAAAGGAAACAGAGTTTTAGTGAAATGGCTAGGTTTGCCTTCAACTGAAAATAGTTGGATTGATAAGTCAAATAAATTATAACAGATAAATCAGAGTAACTTAGCTTTACAATAACTATTTATTAAATATTTAATCCCCCGATTCTTCAGTCTTATGATGTGTATTGGAGAGAGCAGTCTTCTTAATTGGCTAATAAATCATTTGCCATTAGAATTACACTTACCAGGCTACAATTATTGCGGTCCTGGCACGAAATTAATCAAAAGGCTTAAACGTGGAGATAAGGGTGTTAACAAATTAGACGAATATTGTAAAGAGCACGACATTGCCTATCATAAGTCCTCAAACTTAGAAGATCGTCATAAGGCAGATTTAGTTTTATTAAATATGGCAAAAGAGCGCGCAGTTACCTCGGATGCTAGTCCAAGCGAAAAGTTCGCAGCGCGTTTAGTAAGCAATATTATGTCAACAAAAATTAAAACTGGTTGTGGCTTAAAAAAGCGTAGCAAAAAGTGTTCTCGTGAAGTTACAGATGGAAAAAGTTTAAATCATAATTTTAAGAAGGTTATAGCCAAAACAAGAAGACATATAAAAAAATTAAAACCAAAATGTAAAAAAGTTGCAATAGAATTAGCTATGGCTGCTGTCCGAGAATTATCGGGTAATTCATCTATTAAACTTCCTCGAGTTATTCCTATACCGAAAACCGGTGGTGTTTTACCTTTGATTCCAATTTTCGCGGGATTATCTGCAGTTGGCGCCTTAGCAGGCGGTGCAGCTGGTATTGCTAAAACCATTAATGAATTTAAAATGGCAAAAAAATTACTAGCTGAGAGAAAGAGACACAACGAAAAAATGGAGGCTCTTTGTGTAGGAAAAGGCCTCCACCTCAAACCGCATAAAGATGGACTCGGAATTTTCATATCAAAAGAAAAAAACTAAGATGTCGGCTACCCAAACGAGCTTTAACTAATATTGACATTTTAAAGTATGCAACTAATATTCCACATTTTAGAGGTGTTTTTATGAGAGATGAGCTCCCTAAATACCCTTTTAAAAAAGAATGTGGAGTTATTAATTTAGATAGCTCAAAAAATCCAGGCTCTCATTGGGTAGCCTATGCAAAATACAATGATTATATTGAGTATTTCGATAGCTATGGAAATCTTAAACCACCAAAGGAATTTATAAAATATGTCGGTAATAAAGTACACTATAATTATGATAATATACAGCGTGATCACCCTTTTAACTGTGGACATCTTTGTTTAAAGTTCTTAAAGAATTTTTGGTGTAGTTAAGTAATAAAATGAGTGGGATTATTCAGAAGAGTTTAGTGTACAAGCATGTCTATTACGGTTACCATCTCCGGAAATAAATCAGAATTAATTTCATACTTTCAACCACCACTTCATTTATCTGATCAGTATGAGTGCGGTTTGCTTTACTTTTCATTATTGAATTCAAAACCTATTGCTCCTAATATTGGAAGCAGTCTGTCTGTGATCAGAATCGAATGTGATCTTGTATACGGCTCATATTTCAACGGTTTACCAAAACATTTCATTCATGAATTTCTATATGACAGTGCTCAGGGTCGTCATTACATAGAAATACCGCAAAACGTAGTATATTTTCCAATAAACAAAAATAACATTTCATCTATATCTGTTAAAATTGTTGATCAGTTTGGTCATAGTATTAATTTTGGGGAAGAACACATTCAATTACGTCTTCATATAAGGAAAACAAAATGATAGTTTATAATAAAAACACATCAGTGAATATAAAACGTCTTATTTCTTCGCGGACTACTAAGGGGCACACACGTAAGAATAAATTGAAGAAATTAACCAAAGCAAATAAAAACTTTCTTAAAGCCCTTGGTTTTAAAACATGAATATCCTACAGATTACTGAATCACCACACTTTGACAGTTCAATCGAAAGTTATGAAGTCCATTCATACAATCCCTACAATAACAGCTTTAGAGAAAACGATGAAATCAGAATTCCCATACACCAACAAGACATATACGTGCTACCATCAGCCAGTTCGATTTACATCGAAGGGCAAGCAAAGTTCTTCGGTAAAGATGGGAATCCGATCAAGAAAACTGTTGCGTTCACTAATAACCCTGTTATGTATCTGTTTCAAGACATCAGATATGAAGTGAATGGTATAGAAATAGACCGTATAAAAAATTCCGGAATAACGTCAACAATAAAATCATACATATCACTAAATCAAGCAGAAAATAAAGTTGCAGCTATATGGGGTTGGAACTTAAATGGATTTCACAGTGACGGACATTTTAGTGCTGTGATACCATTAAACAAGGTTTTAGGGTTTGCAGAAGATTACAATAAAATTGTGATAAATTGTAAACACGAACTTATATTAACTAGGAGTAACTCCAATTTAAACAGTGTAATACTTACTGACGATGTTGCCCATTTTCAAATAGATATGGAAAGAGTTCAGTGGAGGGTACCACATATAAAAGTATCAGATCGAGAACGATTAATACTTTTAAAACACTTAGAAAAAGATAAGTCTATTCAGATGGCTTTTAGAAATTGGGATTTATATGAGTATCCTTTACTTCCTAAAACTACAAAACATTCTTGGTCAGTAAAGACCGCTTCACAATTAGAAAAGCCTAGATATGTTATATTTTGCTTGCAAACTAATAGGAAAAATAATAAAACTAAAGACAGTTCGCTATTCGATCATTGCGAAGTGAGCAACGTAACGCTCTTTTTGAATTCTCAATATTATCCTTATGAACCTTTGAGCTTAAAGTTTTCTGAGAACAAGTATAGTATATTATATGAAATGTATGTGAAATTTCGCCAGTCGTATTACAACAGTCCATTAGATCCGTTGCTAGATCTAAAAGACTTCAAAGAAAAGGCTCCCCTTTTTATTATAGACTGCTCAAGACAAAACGATAGTCTAAAAACAGGTCCAGTGGACGTGCGGTTGGAAATTGAATGTTCTACATCAATACCAGATAAGACAACTGCATATTGTTTGATTATAAACGATCGACTTGTAGAATACAAACCTTTAAGCAACATTGTGCGAAGGTTATCATGATTGTTATTGTCGATATTCAAGGCTTTCAAACAGAAGCCAAGGAATTTATAGCAAAAGAAATCGCAATATTGGGTGATAGCAAACTACAAGTGTTTTTAATTGAGCCGCCATTTTCATTTAAAAATCTAACAAGACTAGAAAAGAAACAAGTTTGCTGGATTGAACGTAACAGAAAGATATACTGGAGTGAAGGATTTATTCCATATTCTAATTACCAGACATTGGTGTTAAATATTTTAAGAGATAAATATGTTTACGTTAAAGGTATAGAAAAAGTTTCCTGGTTAAAGCATATTTTAGAAAATAGTAATAGTAATATATTTAATTTAGAAGAAAAAGGTTGTCCTAGTTTAATAAATTTGTATAATCAATATAAACAGTCTCAAGATGTGTATAATTGTGTTTATCATAATTCTGTATGTGCGTTAAGAAATGTATTATGTATAAATAAATGGTGTCATGATAATAAAATTATAAACTAAAAATATATGTTTTTTATAGCTTTTTATCCCTTCCAATCCTATCTGATCACGACTATAAATTGTTTGCTACCGTTAGACGATGTCACTTCACCATCATAATTTATAAATATTATCAAGTACTAAGTAGAGGACAAAGTGGTCCAATATTTTGTCACATCTCTAAAGACACATTTGGCGCATTGGTTAAGAGTGCTACATCACAATGTAAATAGTAGGTTTAATAGATGCCTTAACAAATGCGTCAAAAGTGTTTTGCTGGTTCGATTCCCGCACAGAACAAATGAATATTTGTTCCAGCTTGGTTTTTATGATTTTTTACATTATTTTATATTATAATCAATTACTCTATCTCCATAATACAGTTAAGTAAAAAAAAAAAACAATCCTCAATTCTTTTTCTGGATTTCTATCCGTATCCAAGGCACCGATGACATTAACTTGCACGGTTGCTAATATATTGAACGCTGTAGCGCTCAATACATTTCGGTTTAACGCGGTGCAGCTATCGAACATGATATTGTTGTAAAGTACGCTCGATAGTTTTGCTCCACTGTAGTTCGACGCCACGCCAACGATCGCGATAATGTGCGACGGTATAAATTGAGGAGTTCTGAATCTGATCAACCGTTCGAGTGAACTGCTGTGAACTGGAGGCAATCACAAAGAAACGGTAGCAACAATTCGCTCATCAGTTTAAAAACCGTAGTGGATAAAAATACATCGACAAGTCAATGATAGGTATTAGTTCTCGATTATAAAATTGGGGCTTCTGTATCACTCGCTCTCGCGCGATCGATTATAAAATTGGGGCTTCTGCATCATGAGCCGAGCGAAGCGAGGCGAGTGATGCAGAAGCCCCAATTTTACCCTACTCTTGATGTTGGTAGAATAAAACTAATAATGTTAAGAGGAACGATTTGATTGTTTGTTTATTTGTTTGTTTGCAATAAATAGGGTCCGAAACTACTGAACCGATTTGAAAAATTCTTTCACCCTTGGGAAACTACTCTATCTCCGTTTTTATCCATGTATTCCCACGGGAACAGGAACTATGCGGGTGAAACCACGTGATGACTGCTGGTTCTAACATAAATGTATAAAAATACTAGATTTCTGCACTTCTTCTCCACATAAACTATCATTATTGCTATTTTCTTGCCCGCAATTTTCTTAAAAAGGGATCCGTAATTTCGCTTAGCATATACATTTACTACTATTTTTTTATTAACCGAGTCTCTAATATGTCCTTTTTTAAGACATTTGTGTGAGATAAAATTAGAATGACAATACATAAACGTATGTATAACCTAACCTAACTCATCATACCTACCCTATAGCGAACCTAACTACCTAACCTAACTACCTTAATGAAATGCATGGATTTTGAAAGAAACTATTACAAAATTTTAAAGTGAACTACTGTGCTGCGTGTTCCCATGGTGCTTAGAATACTAAAGTAGGTGGTAGTTTTTGAAATAGTAGTAGTTGGAGGTAAAAATTTAACCCGATTGTATAACATTCATACTTATAGAGTACCTACCGACCACTTACTTATAGACTGGCATACTTTTTATGCAAAAGAAACTGGAAATGGAGTATCCATTAACAATAGCATTAGACAGAAGTTAAAAAGGTTATTTATAACGCACACTTTGTAACAAAAGTACAATTAAGCATGTTACAATTACGAGAGACCCCGAATTTATTATGGTTTATTTTCACAGGAGCTGTCTGTCACACTTAGAATTAACCATTGCAACAATTTATTTTAAGAAATTATGTGGATTTCTATTAGTTATATTATTTTAACTGAGTTGAAAATTATAGTGTCAATGATAAAAACCTCAAAGAAGCAGGGATGAACAATACACGGACACGTTCTTCGTTTCACTTTTATTCTTCTAAATTTGACAATATTGAATATAAATTGACTTTGCAT
This sequence comes from Euplexia lucipara, assembly GCA_921972225.1. Taxonomy (NCBI): domain Eukaryota; kingdom Metazoa; phylum Arthropoda; class Insecta; order Lepidoptera; family Noctuidae; genus Euplexia; species Euplexia lucipara. Next base: position 16,045,328 of record OV179161.1, on the reverse strand, counting down.
TTATCTTTAAATAAAATGCTCTGCATTCCTGCTTCCGAGAGCCTCTTCTTTTCTAAAGCTATTGTAAATGAAGTAAAATTAACTTAAAGCAATATTGTCGACCACAGGGCGACCTCTATTTAAAATAAAATAAAACATATACCATGTAATCAACATACCTTGCTCCACTGAGACGAATACCAGTGCACGTCGCAAGACGGCAGCTTGTGGTAGTCGCAGGCTTCGTGGTCGGCAGGACGGCTGATATGAGAGCAGAAGCTTTCGTTCATCGCTTGGTTGTTTCCCGTTGAACATATCACCGTTCGCGTACGAATTTTCGAAGTACAGGAGTCGCACTAGAAAAACAAACGATCGTTTTTGAAATGGCGGCCTATTCTTACAAGGTGGAATACTGACGTCACACACATTTAATGAGTTAGATGGTAATTATGAATACATTTTTTCATGGCTGACGGTTTTAAGAAATATCAAATGGGATATTTTTAATCGCACATCTACAAAAACTTATCGGTTATCAATTCAGTATCCTACCTAACGCTACGTTCACACGGGGTCGAGTGTTTCTCTACCGAATCGGTTTTTTGCAGGATTCGGTTTAGTGGCAACAGTATTTCAATGAATGAGTTCACACAATGCATTCACTTTCAAGACACGGCAAAAAAACCTACTACAAACCGATCCGGCTGTACTGCAAAATGTAAGATTTGGTGCAGTGGTATAGCGCATTCAGTACATGCGTACGATACGTACGATACGTACGCAGGGGTAGATTCGGTTATTTATTATTTATCTCGATACGAGGCAGTCGGATACGGCAATGCAAGATGTGCTGTGTGAATACAACATTCGGTTTTTCCAGATCCGATGAAAATAAGATTCGGCAAAATGTGGCTCCGTGTGAACGTACCGTTATTGAAATGATTTTCATCTATGCTAATATAAATTTAAATACTTCTTAAAAGAGTTGGTGACGATGTAGGAGGTAATCTCTGGATCTACCATCTAAACCGATATTGATAATTCTTTTACCAATAACAAGCCATTTGTGAGCGTCTTAATAGTCTATATTTTATTTTCAAAACTAAAAGGGCTTAAAGGGAATGTTAAAATGCGAAATGCACGAGGATAAAGTAGCGAGCGAAGTGCTAGTATACTGAATACGCTAAGAAACAAAAATGATTTAATTAGGCTACCGGGGGCCGAACTAGTCTGATTAGGTTAAATACCCCTACGTACGAGCCGAGCAAGCTAAGCGAGCGGTGCCGCTCGATCATGTTTTAAAAGTGGAGCTTGTAAATGAATGCATATTTATTTACAAGCTCCAGTTTTAAAACATGAATTGTTGCTAGGATTATAATATTTTGATTAACTATTTTGCTGTGCAATTAGTATTTTTTATTAGGTTTCGATTTTTATAATGCAAAAGGAAGAGATTCTGATTGGCAGTTAAATACTACCCATTTAACGGTGAAGGAAAACATCGTGCGGAAACCGACATGTTCTAGAACCAAAAATTCTAAGACATGTGACATTTACCAATTCGCACTGGGCCCGCGTGGTAGATTATGGCCCATACGCAAAATACGCGCTTTGACGTGGAGTTGCGGATACCAGCCCTGTATCTTTATCTTTTTCTACTACCCATAATAAATGAGTATAGTTTACTCACTCCATACCAACTGGATGCGACCCAGTCGACTCCATGGCAAGGCTCCAACATACAAGGCTGTTCTTCCGTCGGTTTCTCCTCAGTACAGTTCTCATCTTCCAGGACTTCGACGCGCCCATTGTTCTTCTGGTGGCAAACCACCTTCCTTGTCTGCCTACCCTCGTCGCAGAGCTTGTCACACTTAAGGAATAAGAATTGTAATAGAAATTTGTTATTTATTTACTTATTAAATTATTATATACCTACATACAAACCTACGTAATAAAAACAAAAACAAAAATAATAATAATAGAGCATCAAAAAAATTATCCGTTTCCCTGTCACTAAAAGACTGGCCGCATTGCCACGTTGAATGACTTTTCTTTTCGTTTTTATAATATAAATTAGACAAAAAGAACTAAATGCCTCGTTGGTTTAGTGGTCACAAGTTTTACGCTGAGCATGCAGTCCCGGATTCAGTCCTCTGTCGGGAAAATTTTTAGTTTTCCACCTAAAACTTGTCAGTAGCTTTTTGGAGTCTGGATTCGTGACCGATTGAAAGTTAGAGGCAAATAATAATAATAAATAATTAAATTAAAAATGTATGACTTGGCTGTTTCGTTACTAAGTACTTCAGAAACTAAATATTCGCATCACCTCCACGACGGTAGCGAAACGGCGAAGCCATACATTTCTACTGATAATGTAGAATTTGTGAAGTTAGGGTCGGTAGGTTAGGCCGTGTAGATTCAGAAGCTTGTCTCTACATGAGATCTGATATCTTTTTCACAAGGCAAACCTTATGTCCTTATGTCCTGTAGTTACCTTGGGACTAAATGGCGTTGTGTGAAAAGTTGTGGAATATTTATTTATTTATTTATTTATGTGGTAGTCTTGGGAACATTTTACATGAAATGTTTTGGTGGGTATCTGTTTTCCGCGCACCTTGTTGGTTCAACATAGTCTTAAGGTGATAGTGATGTCTCTCAACAGTTACATGGTTGTCAGTTTTGTACTTACCGGACTCCAATGTCCGATAAACCACGTGGGACAGGGTACGTCCTCGTTACACTTCTGGAACATTTCAGGCTTCGGGCCGAGCTGGGCGAAACACTCTTTGTCCGGTACTACAGACTCGATTCTGAAAACACATTCGCATTTCCTCTATTAAATCCACTAATCTTTTAGATGGTGCCAAAGAGATTTAATACTATAGAGCGGGCACGTCAAGGAAATGTCATAGAAAAACTTTGATCCCATGTCTCAGTAACGCCATCTAGAATAATATATGAATTTTGGAGCGGCAGTGGAGCGTACAAAAAAAAACTCATAGACTTGTGTACACAAGTTTTGGATGAAAAGTCTGGATGGTGCCCTTGCTATTTAGGGTGGAAGGATATAGAAGCAATGTTTGCATACAATAGGCTCCGAAACTACTGGACCGATTTGAAAACTTCTTTTACCGTTGGGAAACTAAATAATAATAATAATAAATTGTTAATAAATTGTTGTAGTAATGGTGTTTGAAAGAGACGAAAACGTGTCGTTGTGCAATGTGAAAATAAACGATATGAGTGTGGAACAAGTGAATGACTTTGTATATCTGGGAAGTCTGTTTTCAAGGGATGGAAAGATTGATGCGGATGTGGAAAGGAGAGTGAATGCCGGAAATAAAGTGAATGGCGCTATACATTGCGTTGTGACCAGCCAGTCGATGTCCGAAAAGGCACGACTGGCAATGGTGTGCTGGTGCCTACACTAACGTATGGAAGTAAATGTTGGGCGTGGCAAAAGAGACATGAAAGTAGAATAAATGCTGTAGAAATGCGTTCCTTGCGAAGTATGTGTGGTGTAACAATGAATGACAGATTGAGGAATGATGTGATAAAGCAACGTTGTGGTTTAAAAGAAGATGTAGTAACAAAAATTGAAATGAAAAGAGTATGCTTAGATGGTTTGGTCACGATGAAAGGATGGATGAAAGGCGACTAACGAAAGGTATTTACAAGGCACATGTAAGTGGGAACGCTGGGAGGGGACGCCCTAGAAGGACATACATAGACCTTATTGGTGAGGTTCTTCAGAAAGGTCAGGTGCGTAGTACTCGCAACCGGCGTGTGTGTATAACAACATGTATGAATGAAAACGAAGCAAAAGAAGTATGTAAGAATCGTAGAATATGGCGCTCTGTAGTTTCTGCCTACCCCCATGGTTAAAAGGCGTGAATTTATGTATGTATGTATGTATGTAAATTGTTTATCGGACTAAAAAAATTTGTACAATCAAACATTACTAGGTATTATGCAACAAGAACAAAAACATATTAGAGAGTAACAATAGTGTCAGTAGTATTTGTATTGAATTCTGGTACCCAAGGAAAGATTTAACTTGTGTTATGGGTACCAGGATTCTCACACTAGTTTATTACATCAATAGATACATCAGAAGGTCAAAAGTTGAACAAGTGATCATTTGAGAAAAAGCCCTTTTATGTGTGTGAGTGTTGTGCCTTAGTGAGGTTGCGTGTTGGTTGTTGTACTGAGAAGAATTCATGTGATGGGACTACACTATCCCCGGGTGACATATGGTAGGTACTTTTTATTCCTCTAGATCTAGACCCAAGGGAACGGGTACTACGCGGATAAAACCGCGTGACGTCTGCCAGTATGTAATAAAATCACTGTTAGTATATTTTAATCATGTCGTAAAATTATTTCTTTTCATAAACATATTTATGCATATTTTTCTATACGAAATTATATTTCACATCGGCCAGGAGTCCCACGATCTCCTCATTTTTTAAGTTGATTAAAAATGAAAGCTAAACCTACCCTACGAGGTATAAATATAATAATCTGCAGTGCGATTCTGGTCAAATCAAAGCGTAAAAATGTAGGCGTGGTGAGGGCGAATTGAGCTGTCATTCCATACTAATGCTAGGCATTGACAGTTCACTTCACTCAAGTTTTCACGGCGTGACTTTTACTGAATCGACCGGCAGATGACTTTTTCTTACCCATGAGCATTAATCTTCTGACAGGTAACCTCCCTTGACCTGACACCTCCAGTGCCGCATCTTTGTGAGCAGTCTTCCCAGGGTCCTTCGACCCAAAGCGCTGGGCAGGTGCCTGGACTACAGGACTGGTTGGTCGTGGGCTCCGGACCCTCGTGGCACGGCCTACCATCTCTTGACTTACATGCCACGTTACGTGTTCGAAGCGCTGGCAAAATATTAAGTTCGATTTATTCAAAGATTCTTGCAATAAAATATTATGATCTACTAAATCGAACTCCTTTGTCTGTACCTAAATATTGCACAAACAGTGTTCTTCTTGGACTCTTGATAGAAGGTCGAATAATGATATAGGTACTTATTACATAATATGTCAATTGTTTTTAAATCCCTTAAGTTCATTACAAAATATTTATTTTTGTCAAAATAAGGATTAATGGAACTATTACTTTCTCTAATATTTTTGAAAGGACATTTATTTATTTTAGTTCCATGACAGATATATTAACGAAATCATTTTTAATAATTAATTTCTAACTATGTATGATATATTATGTCTCTGATTGCCTACTTGTGTAGCAGATAAGACCAATAAAAAAAAAAACGCTGCCCATAATATTATTTTTTACGGAGGCCAGAATTAAACAAAACTATGATGATACGCGGATATCCGCCTGGAGTTATTTTTTATCTTTGTAAAACTAAAGGGAAATGTGTCAACAGATAATTCTGTACCAACAACATTGGCAGGAAATTTTTGCGGTCTTCTTTATTAGATAAAGTTCATTCACATACCCAAGGTCCTTTACTAAACATAATTATACGCACGTCATGATTGACGTAGGGGCTGAGCGATTTTATCGGCTGTTACCGTTACCCCCGGCGCAGGTTTGAGGCGGAACATCTGGGTGGTTTTTAGTCAGTAAGGGGATGCGCAAACGTAGACACTTTTTGTTACAGACACGGCAAAAAATCTCACCAAATGTTCACATCAAGTGTTAACGTCTACGCATTAAGTGACCGATTTCAAACTAGCGACATGGAAATCAAATTTTCATTAGTAGCTTGTATCCAACACCAGACAAAAGAGTCCACGTTTGCCGCAGCAGTGTCTGATAGACCCACTAGGATATCCATGAGGATATTCCACTCCGAATAACAAATAAAGTATCTAAGCGATGGACTACTGCACACTGCGCAGACTGTGCTGTGTTGCGAGTTCTATTCCCTCAAGGAACATAATCTAAAATGCATAATCCATAATCCTGTCTATGATAGCTGGCACGCTTGATTGCGTGTTTGTGAACCATTGCTGCAAGGTTTCAGCTGGGGCTGTCACCTTGCGGCAATGAAGTCACATTCCGTTTATGTTATAATCTTTGTTTGTTACTAACTTAGTTTGTAAGTGTATTGTTACTAACACTGTGAGTCCTGTTACTTGTTTTAATATAATTTATTTATTGATTCATAACAAAAACTTAAAATAAATAAATAACTAAAACTAACAATAAATAACTACAAAGCGTCAAAAAATTCTTCTGCATCGCTGCCAGCTGGTAAAGTGCCCAAAAGACTGGCGGCATTGCCACGTTGAATGGCAAATAAATAAATAATAAATTAATTGTTTTAATAAATTATTATTATTATTATAATTATAGGAATTTGTATGACTAGGTAATTCAAGTTTCTTGTTAGACTGTTTGTGTAAATAAGTATTTAGTTCATCATCATTTGCCTAGCCTTTTCCCAACTATGTTGGGGTCGGCTTCCAGTTCAACCGGATGCAGCAGAGAACCAGTGTTTTACACTGCGACTGCCAGTCTGACCTCCACAACCCAGTTCCTAGTTTTTAGGGTACCCCCTGGTGAAACTGGTTGTCATTTCGTAATCGCACCCACGAAACCGAAAATAATTCTGGCGAGGGACAACGGTTTCTCCATTATCGAATTTAATAATAATAAAATAAAAATGTTTATTTTCTTCCACAAAAACACTTAAAACTAGAACTTAAAAATGGAAAAACAGAAATAGTAAATATTACAATGTATTTGTGGGAGACTGGTGCCTAAACTAAGCCGCAACTTGTATTTCAGGACACCAGGGACTCCCCCCTACAGGCAACTTAAGTCTTGATTTGAATTAAAATTGATAAAATATAAAATTGATTTAAAAAAAAAAAGAAAACAGTTCATTAAATATGTATGTAAAATTGAATTGTCGTATTGAATGCAAGCTTTAATTGTTGATATTGAGTTCACGGCAACCACAAACTACCAGGTACTCACCATTGACGAACAGTTGTATCTTTTGCATGTTTCCATAGCCATTGTCAGAAACGCAGATGAAGACACCAGCGTCACTGCGATGCACTGGGTTGATCACTAGCGCACCGTCTGGCATCACCCTGTAGCGGCCCGCGTTACCGTCAACCTGTTTCGAGAAGGTTCGGAATAGGTTAGTCGATTAAATTTTAGTTTATAGTCTAGATTACTAGAAAATGTTCCTCACATATTTTCTTTTTCCGCGTTGAGTCAAAATGTGGCATGACGTCACTATCCTGTACAGTTCATACTGAATAATGACGTCACAAGCCCCCTCTCCTTAACTGTAATGTGCTTAATTTAAGTAGTTTTCCATTAATTCGAAAATGCAAATGAATACCTACTTGTGTATTTTTTTTTATAATCTTACTGATGGACTTATTATATTGTGATATTCATACACCGTCCTCATGCATCTATATCGTAGGTAGTTATAATGATGGTATTATTTTTTATTTATTTATTTACTTACTTATTTACTACGGTGAAAAGAAACCAATTACAGTAAATAGACAGTAAAACAACAAAACACACATTGTAAAATTAATGTAAAGTAAAATTAAATAAATCTTAAAAACTAATTTCTCAGGCATGCATTCTCCTCCCAGTACTTCAGACATACCGACAAAATCACCTTCCACTCATCCGCAAACACATCACATTCCGGCCTGGTGTCCAGGAGGGCATTAAGTGCGGCGAGGGCTCGCGGTATTGGGGATCTTGTCCTAGCAACCGTCCGACATTATAAGCAGAAACGGGGATACAATACCAATTTTTTATTGCAGCTACCATTTGTCATGCTACCAAAGTAATATAAATCAAAATCGGTTGAAGGGACTGTAAAAAAGGTTTATTTCAATTTCTTTTCTTAATTCAAATGGACTTTAGCGTGCTGTGCTCGCGATTTGGCATGGAATTTTATGAATAAAATTTGTTTTGCGCGAATCGCCACTTTAGAAAATAAATAAAAGTATCTTAAATATTCATTCATTGGCATTTCATAGATATCTATAGAATAGAATGGAATATAACACTGAACGGCACATGGTTAAAATCACAAGAAAAGAATTTCGCGGCTACCCAGGTACATACTTACACAGTTACACCTTAATTAATATGGGGAAGAGTCAAAGCTTTTCATACGTACGGTTCGCAGTGCGCTTGACATCCACGTGACGTCAGCTGGCTGCTTGCCACGGATCAGACAGCGCAGGGTGACTGTGTCGCCTTCAGTTGCCGCCACATCTGGCTGAAACACCTGAGGACCTGCTGACAACAGAACAAAATAAATAGTCCGCATGCGTTTTGTACCATAATATACTATCCTCCTATCATAAATTTTAGTTTTTAGTCCCTCATCTAGATAACAAGAAAAATATTCTACACATATTTTTTTCTTTTTCAAATTGATGGAAAACTGCTTATTAAGCGCATTAATGTTGATGAGAGGGGGCTTGTAACGTCATTATCTAGTACTAGCAGACGTCACGCAGTTTCACCCGCGTAGTTTCCGTTCCCGTGGGAATACGGGGATAAATAGCCTATGCCCACCGGGAATAGTGTAGCTTTCCACCAGTACAATAATTTTGAAAATTGGATCATTAGTTCCGAAGATTACCCCCTACATACAAACTTACAAATTTTACCTCTTTATAATATTAGTATAGAAGTATAGATAAACTGTTCTGGCTAGTGACGTCATGCCACATTTTGACTCGATGTATCGCCGTTATTTTTGATCATGTGAAAAAAGAAAAAATACGCTTCGAATATTCTCTTGTAATCTAGATGAGGGACTAAAAACTATAATTTTGTCAAATAGCCTATTTGGAAAATAAAGTATGTATATTCTATGCTGGCTTTACATTGGTAAAATAATTTTCAAAATCTGTTTGCAGATCCACATAATACCTTCTTACAACTTCACAAACTCACCAACTATACCTTTTTATTAAATTAGTATAGAAGTATTAAGAAACTAATAGATTGTACAAATTTAATTCCAAAGTAAGTATAATATATCTGAATATGAGTGTATATTATAATATTATGCCTTGTCGACGAAGAGTCCAGTCGGCGAAGGCCGAAGAGTCCCGCCAAAGTAAAGTCTTACGTAACATTTAATAAGCTGGCTGGCTAATACCAAATACTACGGCTGAATATCATTCAGGCCACTAGTTGAACGGTGCTGTTTAGTTAAACGGCCAGGCAGTTAATTGAACGGCGGATTAAGCTAGTTGGCTGCGACAATATCTCTTTAAGAAAACTGATGGGGTTGTCATGGAGTTGCAGACTTGCAGTGCGTCAGGGATATTTGTTGCGCCGCGCGCGTGTTAGTAGGTAGATTGTTTTTACACAATTATGTGCAAACGCACTCCATCAATGGTGGCCCGAATCATAAGCAGTGCCAACAGAGTTTTGAAAACGGTTGCTGCCAGAGTGGACTGTCCGTATTGTTCACTGCTGTCAGTTGCTTGTGTCGCCGTATAATAATAATAATAATAATAAAATGTTTATTCACATAAAACGTTACAAAAATAAAAAGTCTCTGATTTCTGTGCTAGGTTCGAAGACCTGTGTTACAAAAATCAGTATCCTCTCTCATACTTAACTGATAAAACAATAATTCTATGCGAATAAAAGCAGCAGAATTGATTTGACAATAAATACCTCTTATTAAGCTATGTGTGGGATTTGTGGATGCGTGTAATGGTTTGTGCGTATGTAGTGTGTGTGAGAGTAGTGAGTGCGGATGTTGAATGTAATGTGTTGTGTGTTAGTGTGTTATGAATGCAGGTGTAATGAGTGTGTTTCACGTGATATTATAGTAATATTAATTCTGTTTCGTCATAATCAAGCCCTAATAACCAGTCTTTAATTATAAATTTAACTTCTCTATTAGTCAAGGGGTGTACCTATATTCTTTATTTTATTTATTTTATTGTAAAGGTACACTGCCTTATAGGCGTGTTGCCGCCTTGCTGTAGCTGTTCGACAAACTACATTTGGACATACATTTTTAATGACTCGCTGTTTTCTATATTCGCCTGCATTATAAGGAGTGATCTTGTGCTGTTGTACTACTAATTGGTGAATATAGAGTTGCCTAACCGATAAGACTCGACATTTTTCATACAACTTTTTTGTAGGAAATCTGTAAGGGCTAAAAGACATGACTTTTAAAATAGATCTCTGCGCCCTTTCCAAGTTCATCAAAAAAGTCTTACAAGCGCCACCCCAGGCTTTTATGCAGTATCCCAGTACCTCCCAGTACCGTATCATGTTGTTTTCTAACACCTCGTTTGTTTAATTTTTATAGACATTGTCACTAACATTTATTTAGCCCCCTGTACCCTGAATAGTCTTCACTCGAATGAATAAATGCAATAATTTATATAATTTTTTATAGATTCCAAAAGATTCAAAATAGACACAGTCACACAAATCACTAACATTATAAAGTTTGTTGAAACACTGCTTTAATCAAATGAAAAGTAAGTAGTATAGTTTCTGCCTACCCTCATGGAAAAAAGGCGTGAGTTTATGTAGGTATGTAATCAAATGAATCATATCGTTTACCTGTGTATGCGCGTGCGCACACCAGTAGCGCAAGCGTGGCGAGCGAGAGGAGACAGATGCGCGTCATGTTGACTGAGCGTCACGAACAACAGGACAGGAACGACTATACTTTGTAAAGCAAAGTTACACGCAGCAGCGTCAACTGTGCGACGTGTAGTTGACGACTGTCGCGAGTGGTGGACTCTGACAGACTACTACTACTGAAGTACTGATAACGTTAGTTCTCATGTATTGGCCATTGATTGCCTCCTGTTCGTTATTTATCTTAACTTTTTTATTGCCATAAGACTTACCACACACACTCTCACTCTTCACTTACTTTCATTTCAAAATCAGCGTAACGTTGTATAATTACTTATCACTTGCTTCAAAAACGGTGAAGGAAAACATCGTGAGGAAACCGGCATGTGATGCCAAGTCAGAGGCCCTTGGGCGGCATTAAAACTCTGACACCCGGTTAGTTACTAACCACACGATAAGAAGAAGAGCGTCAGGCAGGATCTCAGCATCTGTCTGGCATTACCGCTGAAATGAACCTTTTGGCGCAGTCCTCAGACATGCCATTTTTTGTCTCTTTTTTTTGTGTTATCGTGTTTTTACTGTGCGTGTATCCAGCTGTTCAGTTGCCAATAAATGTATTTTCTTTCTTTCTTTCTTACCTGCAGGGCTATTGCGTATCTTCGTTGACAGTAAAGTTCATAGTGATGATTACTGTGCAAAGAGTTCAACGATTAACTGTCAAACAGCTAGTCTCGTATTGACTATCATCAATGTGTATCTAAGACAACGTGATGCGCACTTATGCATAGATGTGACGATGCGCACAGTAACCCGTCTGATAGTCACCGTAACATGAAGTCCACTTACGCTGGATATTAATAATCTATCTCGGTTGCTATCTTGATCCCGATCTTTGTTTGTAACCAATCAACGACCGAATTCGCCTATCCGAGACTTAAAGATGTCCAATCAGAAGCAGCCGTCAAAAACAAAGGATCGGGATTTGGATTGAGATAGAATATTAATATCCAGCGTTAAAGTGCAATACCAACTTTTCCTTGTAATATCTCAGTTATCATCAAAGTTCGGTGTAACTGGACCCCAGTTAGTCACTGACAATGAAAGATTGCCAATAAATAGCGCTGCTGCAGTGTTTTCAGTATCACGTCGGCGCTAAAACACCGGACAGTGTTGACAAATCTTGTGTTATATCTTCATGAATGTCAAAAAAAAAAGTATGGTTCTGCTACTTTTTCTTAAATTAAACCGTTTCAGCCAGTCGATTCAGTAGAAGTCACACCTTGAGCCCTAGCCATATTACAAATTCTATTGTTCTATTCTTCGATCAATAATTGATCGAAGGTTCTATTATAGTAATCGAGGAAGGCGACAATAGAAAAAAAATGGCGTGTATGGAATCAGCTGTTCGTCAACTGTCAAGTGTATTTCATTTTCAGCCATATTACAAATTCTACTCGTTAACACTTGACAGTTCGTCCCACATCCATTAAATATCTCCTCTCCCTTGTGTTTTCTCGTTTTGTATATAAATTGTGCCAGTTTATTGAAAAAAACAAAATAAAGTTATAATTTAAAAGAAAAAAAATACTTTCCATCTCCCCTCTTTATTTTCTCTCTTACAACACTGAAATGTCTATGCAGAATAAGGTTTTAAATGTTTTTTTTTTGGTTAATTATAAATTATCTTATCACTCTTCCTTAATCAACAATCATTACTAATTTAATCTCCAGCGTTTGATGGTCTATCATAGTACCTACGTGTTATTGGCAAAATTGTGGTGTCCCTCTTCCACAAATGCCATAGAGAAGAGTTGAAGTTGAAGTTGAACACTTGACAGTTGACAAACAGCTGATTCCATATAGGTACGCCATTTTCTTTCTATTGTCACAATAGAATAGAAATAGAATTTGTAATATGGCTAGGCCTGCTTGATTGAAGTGAACTGTCATTAGTATGTAATGACAGCACAATTTGCCTATACCTAAAGGCAAAGAGATTTAAGATACTATTTAAAGGACATGCGAAGAAATGTCATAGACAATCCGTGATCCCATGTCTCAGTAGCGCCATCTAGCATAATATAGCATAGTATTGGAGCGGCAGCGGAGCGTACTAAGTATCGGATGAAAATTTTGTTTGTGATGTTCCGTTTTTAGTAAGAATTGAATGTCTCTGCTTGTACAGACGCCAGCACAACATGTTACCCCAACGTGTCAAATTTCTTTGATCGTTTTTCAACTTTATATCAAACAGAATAAGGTTCTTATTGAATTGGGAAAAATTGACACATTGGGGTAACTTAATGTGCTGCCGTCTGTGCGTATATTTTAACCCTTAATCAAACGGAAAGCTTTTTAAGAGATAAATAAGTGGGAAATAATGGGTTGTATTTTCAGAAATCACTGTGCTGATCTCACACCAAATCCATTTTCCAAATGTTATTTCTATCATGTCGTGAGGGTCCAAGGTCAAATTTGGATTGCGTAACTCTCCAGTAGATACCAGTAATCTGTCTACACCCACGTCTGTGTAAAAGATAAGCACTTTTAAACAATTCAGGAAGTATTGAGCCATACTCTTGGTCATAGCATCTATGCCTACAGGATTAATTGAGATCGGTTATATGGAAAAGTAGGAAATTTAAGATGAATAGAGAGTGAAAGCTTGGGTGGTTGAAAATTCATGCAAAAACTCACACCTTTTTTCCATGTGAGAGGTAGGTAGCTACCTAATACAGCAACACTACGCCGACAGAAACTGAACACCGATAAGACTACGGGATTCTTCGCCGACAGTACTCTTCGTCGGTGTTCAGTCTGTCAGCGTAGTGTCTGTCGATGTACAGTCATACACTTTTACAAAGCGCCACCTGACGCCACCGTTAAGATAGGAATGAAAATGTTCCTAAATCATCAATTTAAAAATACTAGAATGCTTCTATAACAGGCGATTTTTTTTAGTTTGATAGGTAATCGGAGTGTGCCCATCACTCGCAACGGTCGTATAGTTTTGCAGTTAGTGCTGCAACGTGACTCTTCGTGTACGCTCCTCACGGTTGACATGTCGCGCATCTGTCTCCTCCCACTAACTGCGCTGCTAGCATGCGCACGCGCACTTGGAGGTAAACGTCGTTATTTATTTCAACTATTTTCCTAGGCTTTGATTGTTATTGACTGGATTTTAATAAATTTATTTCTCCTAAAAGTTGCGTGTTGTGTTGCGTGTACTATAATTATTATAATGATATTTTTTTATACGCATGTGTATTGTGTATTACATTAATCAACGTTTGGATACGTTTGTATTTGGCATATTTCCTCATTTCTAAGCTAAGCTGCTCCAATATCGTCCTAGTCTCAAAATTTGTGGTTACTAGTTCTAGAAGTATTTAAATCTTTTGGGAAACGGACTAAAGGTATACAAATATCTGTTCGCAGACATGCCATCAGCACCTCAGGCCATGGAGCCGGAGGTGACAGCATCTGAAGGTGGCACAGCCGTACTGCGTTGTCTGTTCCATGGCAACCCACCACCCAAGATCACGTGGAGGTTCCGAGCACATACTGTACGTACTTTTTTTTTGTTAATATGCATATCCTTAAAAGACACAATAATCAAAACTTCTCCTAATAATTCTAAATACTGTTCATGAATTTTAAACTTCTCTTAGTATTTTCTTATTATTCAACCCTTTTTGGTACACTTTTAGTGGACAGGGATGCGGATGAGTTTTTTGACGCCATATTTTAGAGTTAGTTTTTATTTTCATTTCGACCTACTTATACACTACTATATATTAATTAGTACAAAAAAATTGGGCTGTATCCGTACCTGTTACTGATCATATTTTCGGGATAGCTTTTTGTGCATACCTGCTGACGTATGGACATGACTTTAGAAATCAAATGCAATAATATTGTAATAATATTTATTTCTGTAAGTAGAACTTTCCAGATACTTTTACATTAACAATATTTTTTTTAACTAATGGCGCATTTCCAGACCATGGGTTCATAGAATAGACGTTCGAGATTTAGGTTAAATTGCACCCATCATTGTCCATTGCATTGCATTGCATCGCGCTGCCAAGCTCGCTCAGTGGTGAACTATATGACAGATTTTCAGGCCAAATAACCATCTTTCTACAGATTGACGGAACTGTGGGTCGCTACAAGCTGATGTCAGATGGCACGCTGCAGATCGTCTCTCTATACCGCAACGACACCGGTGTCTACATCTGCGTGGCTGAGAATGTCCTCGGAGTTGCCACCCAGGTGATACAACTAGTCGTAGATGGTGAGTGAGAGTGACGTGCAGTACAACCACAAGTATTTATTAGTGTGGTTATAATATCAAATAACTGTAAAAAAGTAAATAATCTATGTAATCGAAACACTAAAAATTATTGATTATAAATGATGATAAAATATCCTATTACTGGCTTCTGTGCAACGTTAAACCATTTCAATCAATTTTGAGATTTACAGTGTCAACAAAACAAAAAAAGGCCTTCAAACTGGCTCAAGATAGTTAAAGACTGAAATATCGTACCATATAACGATCGTTGCTAATAGTAGGGGAGCCCACGATGCTAAATGAGGATTTGCTCGAGCGTCATAGAGACCTATTGGTTTGCAAAGCTTAGATGATAAGAAGAAAAACATGTTATATAATGTATACCTTGTCATCGGTGAAGGGAGCGGCCATAGATTTACAAATATGTAAAAAAATGCTGTTGCATGGACATACTCGAGCGCGTCAGATATTGACAGAATCAGTGTCCAACGTTTTTTTAATAATGTGCGTATGTTAATCTGATCGTTTGCATGATACGGGTGGTCGTACGAAAGGGTTGAAAATGAAAAAAAAAATCGAGCGCGTCAGATTTTCCACATCGAAATCAGAGTCAGATTATTGATCTATACCTATGGTTATATTTTTTTGTTCACGTTGCTTCCCAAAGTGCCGAGTCGCAGTAAGTATATACCGATGCAGAAGCTCCACAGTAACACTTCCAGTAGCCAGCCGCTTTCTAACGTCACTGAGTGTCTCAATAGATGCGTTGGATCATCTAGAAATATATGGTATATGTTTCATAATCTGACGATTATCTAGAGGGATTCACCTAATCTGACAAAAAATAATATTTTATCGTATTTTTTTTTTAAATCATTGAACTTATTTAATTGAAAACCTCAGGAAATAGCATGTAAATAAAAAAGCGTGTATGTTTTTTAAATAGAATACTTGTATTTATAAGAAAGTAATTCTAATAAATATGCTTATTTTTTTATTTTTAAGTTTGATTGGTAATAAATTAATCACCATCTTCCTTTTCTGGTTCAACAATATCATGTCACGTTTCATGGCAACAGAAACCAGAGTGGGCACGGAGTAGAAAGTAATAGATAGAGAAAAATTGAAAGATAAATATAAGCGTGTAGAAGGGAATTTTGGCATTAGGCATCGCGCAGCTGCACGCATTAAACTTTATCGACAAATTTTTGTTCCTTCAGCTTGCATAAATCGACAGATTATAATAATATATTTAACGTTGTCCTTGATTATTTCCTTCAAAATTAAAAAAAAATGCCATGTTCGAGAATGTCGAGATGACGTTTTTTTTACAACTTTGTAGCCCTTGCCTTTCTTTAGTTTACGTCACTCTAAAGTTGTCAGATTAGTCGAATATACATTTTTTTGCATGTAATTAACTCACCCTACCTTAATCTGTCACGCTCGAGAATGTCTGATGATCATTTTTTTTTACTAATCTGATTCTTTATTCGTGATGGGCGGCCTTATATATAATATGGGGCTCATATTTGGCGAGGGTACTTAACCAGGTACAAGGTATCCCCTTGTAAATTAATCTGCCGCGCTTGAGTAAATCCCGAAATGCCCGCTTGGGCTCCCCTACTATAAAGGTTCATCATTTTTTATTTTTATTAGAAGTTCATTCATGTCAACGAGAGACACAATAGAAAGACAATGACAGAGCGGACACCGGTGTCCTCTCGGGATTTAATGAATTTAACCTTTATAAAGAATCAGAACTTGCATGATATGTATTATGCGCTAATCGAATCTTATCCGAAGGTGGCGACAGCGAGTGGTTTACGGATAACTGCAATGAACTAAACAGTAATTGTGTCTACGGCGTCGAGAAGCTCATCGGTATTGACGGTTTAAAGCGGTAATGGATTAGTGTAAAAGCTTATTTCATCAAATTTCATCTAATTTCTGCAGTCCTAATATACTAGAAACTGACTGAATAAGGTAAAGTAACGCATCGGATTGATCAAAGGCTGCATTCTTTACAACCCCTTTGCATGAAAACATGATAACCTAACTCCCGGTCCAGGCTATCATTTGTAGATCTTTGTTAGCCGTTACGAGAAGTCAGAATCCCGGGCCTTTATTTAGATCAGAGAAACAGCATTGCCATTCATCGTGGCAATGTGCCAGTCTTTTGGGCACTTTTCTCATTGACAGCGATGCAGAAGAATTTTTTGATGCCCTGTATCTCTTTTACTTTTCCTTATGTTTTTTTCGTTTGTATTGCTTATTAGATTGTAAAGAGTTTAGAATAGAAAAGAATAGAGAATAGAATATATTTTATTGTAAAACACGAGTATACAGCATAGAATTATGTGTAAGGTCAACAGGTCAGGTCAGGTCAGGTGTGTTTAACACATTTATTTGTTCAAACAGATGCAAATGTAAACAGAATCCGTGCAAAAAGAAAACATGTGGAGCCGGCGAGCGGTGCGTGGTTCAAAAACCACAAGCATCCGAGTCATTTTCTGGTCGGGAACTCTTGTTAACCGCGATATGTGCAACTAGTATGTCCGTTTTAGATGTTTTATTATATCATGAGTTTCTGGACCTCCCAGCGTTTTTGTCGGCTATTTTTGTTTCAGTGCTGAAAGCAGGTGATTGTCCTACGGAAGAGACTAATCCTCAGAAAGAGACATGCGTTGATGAGTGCAAAGACGACGCTGACTGCAGAGAAGCGGGAAAATGCTGCCGACGAGGATGCAGTCATCTGTGTCTGGCACCAGTCGTGGAGAGCAACACATATCCTTGCCCAACTGCTGCATTGGCACCTGGTAAAATTCTTGAAAGAGAGACCACAATTAGAGTTTTTTTAACCCCCGACTCAAAAAGAGGGGTGTTGTTTGAGCGCTATGTGTGTGTGTCTGTCTGTCTGTAGCACCGCTTAAACGGGTGAAACGATTTAGATGCGGTTTTTTTTTCATATATTAAATGTTGTGCCCTCACGTTGGAGGGAACAGGTTCAAAACTTGCATTAAAATGTATCTAAAATTGAATTGAATTCAATAATTTGATTCGTCTGTTCCAATCATAATTTTATTGTCAATTTTAGTCTTCTGCAGAACATCGCCACACGGTTGCTGCCAAGACAATAAGACTCCTGCCCACGGACCTGACTTTGAAGGTTGCTGCTTACTGCAAGCCTTTGGGTGCTGCCCAGATAACCGCACACCAGCTGAAGGGCCACATTATAAAGGTAAGTATATGCCTGCTATTACCACACTCCTACTGCTGCGTGACGATACAGAGATTTTTTTAAATAAATTGGTCCGTGCAAAATTTTATTGGACATTCTTTCTGAAATCCCAAGAATTGTTACAAGTAGCTAGTACGTTTCAATTCACCCTGCTGTCCATAGGTTGTGGTTGTCAGTTCGCGCCGCACGGCTGCTGTCCCGACAATATCACCATCGCTCAGGGACCAGATAACCAAGGCTGTGGCTGTGAATATACTCAACATGGATGCTGTCCAGACTGGTAACTTACGTAACATATATCAATATTAGTTATATCGATCAAATGTAATGACTTGATTCAAACAACGTCCTGCCCCCCGCGTGGAAATATTTTCGACAAGTTTACATTATTTTAATTTTTTTTAGAAACAAGTAGAAATCTAACATTGTGTCCAGCTGTGCATGACGTCAATTTTACCCTGTATTTAGGTATTATCATACATGCAAATATAACGTCGTCTTGTTATTTAAATTTACGTTCAAAACACAATTCTTCAAAAAGACCATCACGGAAAATCGGTTATTCCTCAGGCAAACTGCGGCTTCTGGACCTAACAACGAAGGCTGTACCTGCAAAACGAATCAGTTCGGATGCTGCGCTGATGGTGTCACTTTTGCGGAGGGTCCAGAACAACAAGGCTGCCACTGCATCAAATCTAAATTCGGCTGCTGCAGAGACGGTGAGACTCCTGCCAACGGCCCTGATGCTGCTGGATGCTGTTCTTCAAGCAAACACGGATGCTGTCTGGATGGCCGCACTGAAGCCGTTGGCCCTAAGTTTCTAGGATGTACTGATGCAGCTGATAATAAACAAGGTGAACTAACCACATTGATTTTTAAATAAATAAAATCCCTTTAATTCGAGCGTCACTGACTCTGACTGAGAAATTTTACGCTCATACAGTCACATAACATACACATACTCAAATATAAACACGAAAAAATACACAAAATATATACCTACGTCCTTAACGATAATAAAATCAATAAATAACAATAATCCTTGTATTACACAATTTATTAAACAATTAACAAAAAGTAGTCTTGTTAACCCGCCACATCTCGCATAAAATGGTGGAAGATAATAATAAAAAAATATTGCAAAACTTTCGCACAACGCCATTTTGTTCCAAACCAAGCAGAGCTTGTGCTATAAGACAAA
The DNA here is from genome assembly GCA_921972225.1 of Euplexia lucipara. Lineage (NCBI taxonomy): Eukaryota > Metazoa > Arthropoda > Insecta > Lepidoptera > Noctuidae > Euplexia > Euplexia lucipara. Next base: position 16,026,010 of record OV179161.1, on the reverse strand, counting down.
CTGCAGACTTACATATTTCTAAATACATATTATAGAAAATTCCAACACGCAGAACAAATTTTAATGATCGTGCTCATCACACAAACATTTGTCTTGGGTGGAAATTAATCTATTCTAAGTATTAATGAATTAATCTATTCTAATTAAGGTTAACTTTTATGAATTTTGTGTTGTAAAATTTTGCATGTCATCTAAATCTGACTATGTATTAGGAACTTCAACTGACTTAAAGACCATAAAGTACCATACTTATTGCAAATAAATGATTATGATTATGAATTGACCTCCTCCAGCATAGCAGTCCACCACTAACCACCAGACCAACAGACCTGCCAGATGAGGGAGCGTGGCTAGCATGCATCTGCATAATTTTTGTCTATGCTTCTTTTTATCTAACATTATCTTTCTGTCTATTCCAGCTGCTTGCAGTATGTCGAGAGACCCTGGACCATGCTCTTACTTCACGACGATGTGGTACTACGATATGGCATATGGAGGCTGCGCCAGCTTCTGGTACGGGGGCTGTGACGGTAACGGCAACAGATTCAGAACCAAGGAAGAATGCGAGGGTGTTTGCATACAACCGTCGCCTGAAGGTAAACAAATGAAGCTTTTTAATGTTTCTATAATATAAATGGGTAATGTAATTACTTTAAGTACACACCTAAAAACTAAACAAACAAAAGAACAGTAAAACAATTATAGGGCATCAAAAAACTCATCCGCATCGCTGTCAACGGGAAAAGTGCCCATTCTCTGACCAAAATAAAGGCTGGCCCTCTGGTCACGTGAAGAGTCGACCAACCGCTTGGCGATGTCCCGGAAAACTAAATGGGCATTTGGACCCCAAGGCCCGAGTGTTTAGTGTTTCTATAATTGACATCTAATTAATTACCCTAAATCTTAAGTTAATATTTTATAGTGTAATTGTAAAGCTTCTAACGTTGCAGTAACTTAGTATTATTAAGGTTGGTCCTTGCATGAGTCACAATTCATTTCATATCAAGATTCTTCTCTCCGTGCTGCGAAAAGCAAAGTAAAGCCCGGCGGGTCCCGGCTGACGTTTGTAGATCTTTGACAGACAATGCGGGTAGTCAGAAACTCGAAAGACAACTAATTAAACAAGGGTCATCCCACCCAGTAACTGGGTTGTGAAGGTTAGACAGGCTATCGTTCCATGTAAAACACTGGTACTAAGCTGCACCCGTTTAAGCTGGAATCAGTGCCCTACGTGCGAGTTGTTTTTACGCTAACGCGATCGAAACGTTCACCGCGTTTGGCTCTCTGATTGGTTAAAAGCTTGGAGCGGACCAATCGGAGCGCCGAACGTCATGAACGTGTCGATCGCGTTAACGTAAAACAAGCTCGCACTAGGCACTCTGACCCCAATACCGTTGGGAAAAGGCTAGGGGAATGATGATGAAATGTGACAAATTGACATACGAGTACAAACGCCTAACTTTTGTGTCGTCGCTAGATGAATTTTATATAGTTTGGCAATAATTTCTTTATTTCCGATATCTGTCAATTTATTTTCTATTCTCCAGATGTCTGCAAGCTACCAAGCGTGAAGGGTGCCTGTTTTGATTTCCAACAGCGCTGGCACTACAATAGCGTACAGGAGCAGTGCATCCCCTTCCGATACGGAGGCTGCCTCGGCAACGCTAACAACTTCGTAACCCGGGAGCTTTGCCAGAAGCAGTGCGAACCTAGCATTGAAGCAGGTGATGAATAGTTTTTATCTTTTAAGATTTTTAAAAGACTTACAAAATTATGGACCTATTTGGAAAATTCTCTTGCTGTTTGAGGGAATATACTTTCGGTGTGGTCCCATATAATTTTTATCGAAATTGGTTTAGTTGTTTGGATTAAATGTCAAAAGAACTGGAAAAACTAAACTTTTTGTTTTAACCCTCTGCGACTGACGTGACTCAATTTTTACAATTATTGTACTGGCGTGGTAGTACACGAGACACCATTTCAACAGTAAATATATTTAAAGAATTAAATGTTGTAGTTTTTTTATTTATATTTATTAGATCTTCAGCCTATGTTTTATGTTAAATGAACTTTAAATTAAAAAAAACAATTTTTATTTTCAACATTAAACAGTGTTTATTGACTACCCTCAAATCAGTCTATGAATCTCTCCTTAAACATTGATGTCATTGAAAAAAATACAAAATCAACTTTTTTTATATTAAACATTAGACATTTTAAAAATTAACAATTGCAGTAATCGGTCTTGAAATCATGAGATAATATTCATTGGTTGAAATTAAAATTAGACCGTTTTCAAATCACTGCTTTTCTTGACAATTTTATATAGTGGCTTGGAGCACTGAAGGCAAATTTGCTTCGAACAATCAAAGGAACAATATTTGGTTTTTGGGTGTTGCATTTCTGGCTCGAAAGTCGGGTCTTCATCTTCATCACCAATAGGTAGCGCTAAACTCATGTTCACTTTCCTCTTCCAGCCACTCTTTTATTTGATCTTCCTGATCTACAAAAGTTTCAGCCGCCCTTCTCTTACGAGTAAAAGAAGTGCCTGGCCTAGGGTTGTTACTTGTGTCAGCCATCTAAAAAACAAGATTTCTCTTTTAAATGTAGGTAAAATTATCTCTCCACCACGACTTCATCCACGTGGATTTTAGATACTATTTCACCTTGTAGCCAATCTTATTCAGTGATGATATAGCATTCTATAAGTGAAAAATAGTATAGAAACATGAATAAATTATGTGAATAAATTCAAATTCTAAAATAACGCAAATGAATACAAAGAATACCTTATCGTTAGATAACTAAATTTATTTACTGATGTGGTTGCTTAGGAGACACTATGAAACTATAAACATTCTACTGAGGTGGTAGTATACTAGACACTTACATTAACACTGATATGGTAGTCTCGTGGACACCTTCCTCTCGCCACGCACATGTACGCTCGCTATGACTGCCCCCAGCACACTGACCGACGCACAAGCTCACTACAGTAAGGTACTGAGAGCGGCGGCGTTCAAATTTGAAAATCAACGGTAATGAACTGAATTTAATAATTTGCGGTGTCTGTTGGACTACCACGTCAGCCGCAGACGGTTAATTTACAACCAACTTGATAAAAAAACCACAAAAAGGTTAATTACAACTGTAGTTTTGGAATTCGGTGGTAAAAAATAAATTAAACAAAATCACCAAAGCCACAGACTTACGAAACTAGAGTTATTTTACACTTCTTGGTGTCTTTGATACAATTTCAAGACTGTTAGCATAATCGGTACCTAAGAAAATCCTTCTTTAGTAAAGTTACTTGACCAAAAGCCGTCGATATGTTGCCCCATGATAATAAAGGCCTCGTATATTATGTACCTACAAGGTTGTGTGTTAAAACACAACCTCGTTTCTCGATAAATGTACATTATGTACAGTCAGTGAGCTTCGTTGCCTGATACATCTTCCCCTTATATTTTTATCTAAGATGGATCAGGACGCAGAGCACTGACCGTACTTTATAATTTTTTCACTTATAATATTTTAGCCCCCACCAAATATAATACGGAATTTTTACTGTAGGTATATGGAATTTATAGAGCTCGGTTAGACCCGCGTATTTACGCGTGTTCCAAGCCGTAGGTATAATTTTCATGCAAATATGAAGTTGCTTACAAGCCTGAATTTCGTTTAGCACAATGTGTATTGGGCAACTGCCTAGAAAAGTTAACTCTCATTGACCCTAACTTTATGCAAGAGACAGACATTTTTGTACTTTAGGCAAAAACAATTCTAAAATAAGTATTGTCTTAATGTTGATTCGTATTCCAAACATTTTACAGAGCAATGCAATCTACCAATCGATGAAGGCTCTTGCGCTGGTAGCTACAGTCGCTGGGGTTTCAATTCTAAGGTCCACCGCTGTGAACAGTTTATCTGGGGAGGCTGCGAAGGCAACTCCAATAGGTTCAACTCCGAGGCAGCCTGCAAGATTTACTGTGCTGAAAAGCTTTCACGTAAGAGAACACGATTAATTAATATTACAGCAGCATATATATTTTTCTGCACCTGGTGTCCATGGAATTTTTGTAATATCCTGACCTTTATAAGTGAGGACTTGTTATTGGCTGTCAGTTTAACTTACTGTTTCTTACCTGATTTGTTTTAGCTGTAAGTCCTCCATATCATTTAAATAAATAAATAAATATAAATTGGTCTTAAGGGAAGTAGAGACGATGGTGCACATCTGGACACCTTAAATTCTGTGCATGATTGTCATTTGCGTTACTTTTATTTGTTTTTTTTCCCTTCAAACTATTAAAATCCAACTGTTTGGCCAAATCTTGGTTAAGTGAAATATTTTATCTACAACTATGCAACATTTTTGAACACCTATTTACAAATTTCCGTTTGTGTCCTGGTTTTGACAACAGCTCAGTGCATACAGCCTCAAAAAGCAGGCAATTGTACCGAGAAGGAAGCTCTCTGGTCATTCAGTCAGTCAGAGAACCGATGCTTGCCGTTCTACTACAGCGGCTGCGGGGGCAACGACAACCGGTTCAGCTCCAGGGAGACTTGTGCACAGACCTGTCCTAGTGCTTACGGTAAGAACAAAATGTCTTAAATACAATTGTACCGAGAAGGAAGCTCTCTGGTCATTCAGTCAGTCAGAGAACCGATGCTTGCCGTTCTACTACAGCGGCTGCGGGGGCAACGACAACCGGTTCAGCTCCAGGGAGACTTGTGCACAGACCTGTCCTAGTGCTTACGGTAAGAACAAAATGTCTTAAATACAATTGTACCGAGAAGGAAGCTCTCTGGTCATTCAGTCAGTCAGAGAACCGATGCTTGCCGTTCTACTACAGCAGCTGCGGGGGCAACGACAACCGGTTCAGCTCCAGGGAGACTTGTGCACAGACCTGTCCTAGTGCTTACGGTAAGAACAAAATGTCTTAAATACAATTAAGAGGTGCCTGCAGAAGTCTCTCAACTAATCTACTTTTTTGTTATTAATATTACATACATATCGATGGCAATAATATTATTATTTTATCATTTGTTACAACATTGATCCATTTCTGTGACTTGTAGATCCTGCTAAGACGACTGTAGAAATAGCTGAAGACGAAAACGTAGAGGTGATTGGGGAGCTGGGCAAACGGTTCCAGCTGCACTGCCCACCAAGTGGAGCATCACCCAACATCACATGGTACCACGAAGAATCACCGTTGGTATTTAGTGATATGGTGTACAAACCGCAAGGAAACGTACTCATCATCAGAGAATTAGTTATAAAAACTCTTGGACTATACACCTGTAAAGCGATTTACAGAGAAGGCCAGGAGGCGGTAGCGCGACGGATTACCTTGCAAGCGTATAAGCCTGATGGTTATTTTAGTGAGAATAAGTGGTTAGTTTCACGAGACAAAGTGCACACACCCGGGACGCAGTTGTTTACCTCCGTGGAGCCGGCCATCAGCACCACCACTAGTGAACCGCCCACACCCTTCTCACCGTTGTTTACCGGTAAGATTTCCATTTAAGAAATCATAGTGCATTGCATGAAACGCGAGAAATAAAAACGTGCTAAGAACTGAGCCCTGCGGAAGTCCTCAAGAGATCCCAGAAATTTTGAGGATTTGCGTCAACGAATACTACCTATTAAGATCTTAATGTTATCTAAATAATTCAAAAACAACAATTTAATAATAGTGTATGTTTTCCAAGATAAGTACCTACACTCCGATCAGACGTAATAACATCCAAGGAGTTGTTTCTATCTCTATAGTGGTGCAAAGTCCTGGACATTAATCAAGAGAAACGCATTGAAAGCCTAGGACAAATCACAAAAATACGTAAGGTATCATGTGACATTTCTCAGGTATCGATCACTGTGCAATTAGCAGAGTGCTTGTGAAACAGCCATATTTAATAAATTATGTTATTAAATGTGCCTGCAATTTATTGTTGTAAGAAGCTTTTAAATAAAACTGAGGTTTGTAAACAAATGCTATTTTGAACTAAGTACACAGAAATGATTAGTGGCTAATTACCAAATAATATTAATAATTATATTATTTTGTGACATGTAGATTCTGTGAGCACGACCGAAGAAATAACTGAAGATGAGAATGCTACGGTTACCGGGGAGCTAGGAAAACGGTTCGAGCTGCAGTGTCAACCAAGTGGAGACCCGTCACCCAACATCACATGGTACCGTGACCACGAAGAATCACCGTCGCTGTTTAACGATACAGTGTACAAACCGCAAGGAAACGTACTCATCATCAGAGAATTAGCTATAAAAACTCTTGGACTATACATCTGTAAAGCGGTTTACGGAGAAGGCCAGGCTGCGATGTCGCGAGGGATTATAGTGCAAGCGTATAAGCCTGATGGTTACTTTAGTGAGAACAAGTTGTTGGTTTCACGAGGTCAAGTGCCCACAACTGAGACGCAGCTGCTTACCCCCGTAGAGCCGACCATCACCACCACTAATGGACCGCCTACAACGTTGTTTATCGGTAAGGTTACCATTTAAGAAGTTAAAGTGAATTGCATGAAACATGAGAAATAAAAAGGGGCCCAGAACTAAGCCCTGCAGAACTCCATAAAAGATCCCCAAAATAGCTTGGAACAACAAATACTTTTAGATCACTTTATCAAAATAAGACTAAGCAACATCCAAAGAATTGTTTCTATCTCCATAGTGATTCAAAGTCCTTAACGATTGATCAAAAGAAACGTATTCAAAAGCCTAGGACAAATAACAAAAAATACGCAAGGTATCATGTGACATGTTCAAAGTCTCCAAGACATGTGCAAGTAGCACAGTGCTTGTAAAACCGACATGTTTGATAAATTATGTTTATTGCAATGTCCTTGCCAATGATAAGGAAATCACAAAACTAATGCTGAAGTTTGTAGGGCATAATGATGCGTCCAATTTAAAGAAATATACATTTATTACCATATCTACATTGCGTTAGGCTATGAATCATTATGTCCAGCTATATGTACAGACTCCAGCACATCAAGCTAGCCCAAACTGTCAAATTTTACTCAGTTGAACAAGAAGCTTATTGAGTTCAGAATAAATTGAAAACCTACCAAAGAAGGTTGATGTGCTGGCGTTTGTACAATGTTTTACCATTCAAATTGTAACATAGTACACAAATGCTATTCCGAACTACTTAGTTAACTAAACTTCACAGAAATGATAAGTAATTACCAAATAGCATCAATCTAGAATAACATTAACTAAGAAAAAAAACAACTATTTTGTTATTTAAGTTACATACAATATGTCGATGGCAATAATAATATTATTTTGTAATATGTAGGCTCTGAGAGCACGACTGAAGAAATAGCTGAAGATGAGAATGCCAGGTTGACCGGTGAGCTAGGCAAACAGTTCGAGCTGCAGTGTCAGCCAGGTGGAGACCCGTCACCCAACATCACATGGTACCGTGACCACGAAGAATCACAGTTGCTGTTTAACGATACAGTGTACAAACCGCAAGGAAACGTACTCATCATCAGAGAATTAGCTATAAAAACTCTTGGACTATATACATGTAAAGCGATTAACGGAGAAGGCCAGGCTGCGATGTCGCGAGGGATTATAGTGCAAGCGTATAAGCCTATTGGTTACTTTAGTGAGAACAAGTTGTTGGTTTCACGAGGTCAAGTGCCCACAACTGAGACGCAGCTGCTTACCTCCGTAGAGCCGACCAGCAGCACCACCACTAATGGACCGCCCACAACGTTCACACAATTATATACCGGTAAGATTATAATAATAAAAAAATAATAAAAATGTGTTTATTTCATAACCAAATCAGAACAACAAGTTGATGATTTGAGCCTCCTTTTAAGCAATGTAAAAGCCTGTATTAGGAGACTCCGCTCTTTCACAGCTAGGTATAGGTACATAACATTTTTACATTATACACGTGATTGCGAATGGGGGGGGGGGGGGGGTTGGGGGTTGTGTGTGTTTGCGCATGTATGTGTGCATGTGGGTGTGTGTGTGTTTGTGCATGTATGTGTGTGTGTGTGTGTGTGTGAATAGAGATTAACACTTATCATTAATTAGGTTAAAGCTATAAAACGTTTTTAACTTTCAGCAGAGCACAAAATATACATATAATATACTATTATCCCACCAAAAACATTTAATATAAAATGTTGCCAAGGCGACCACATAAGGTTTATCCTGTGAAAAGGATATTAGATCTCATGTAGAGCCAAGCTTCTGAATCTACATGGCTTAACTCTACTAACTTCAGAAATTCTACATATTACTAAAAATGTATGTGGTTTTTTTTAAATCGGTCCAGTAGTTTCAGAGCCTTTTCAATGTAAACGAACAAACAATATATTTTTTTAATCTATACTTAATTTAGAAGAGGAAAGCTCTTTATAATATTAAGTATATGTGAAACTCACATTGCATCTCACCCATGGTTCGCGTGCTTGCAATGTTCAATGCGTTACTGACATTTTAACTATGATAGTTTGTGAGTTGGGTTCCTCTTCGCTGAGCAAATAAAAGTCGACACACTGACACAGCAATTATAGTTTATTGTCACGGCACCAAACATGGAAAGGTTCACAACATAGTACTTGTATAGCGAACACAGCGGGACAGATTAGGAAGATAGTTAGAAGTAGGTAGAAGGATCGAAAGATGAGCACAGTAAGGTAAGCGCGATAGCGGGCTGAGCAGCACAGTGGCCGCTCCGGAAGCAATGGGCTGACTGCCGGGTCGCCGCTGAGTACCTATGCGCGGGCGCGGCATCGGAATGCGAGCCCCCACCTCACGCGCTACTCAATGGAGCGGTCAGGCGACCGACCGGTTTATTCGCTATAGCAAATGTGGTTCGCCTGTCCGTCCGTACATACAATAATTAATATGTGAGTGGTTGACCAAAAAGGGACCTCAAGGGAAAATAATTGATTTCGAGTAAATCGCGTTTGAAATTTCGTGTAGAAACAAGTTTCGACTCGTGCGCGGGCAAAAAAAAATCATAAAAAAAACACTACAGCACCTAAAAATATTCTGGTTAGACCAAAACAAAGCTAAAAGACCACAGATTAAAAAATTCAAAAAAAAAAATTAACGGTTTCCAATCCCTCCAGGTCCCTTTTTGGTCAACCACTCACATATATTAATTTTATTTAGGAGCTAGATATAAATGAGTTCGCCACATTACCCCCCTCCAGAGACCGTCGCTACGGGCGATAATAGTCTGGAAAATGGACTTGGCGACCTGATTTTGTCGTTCTGACATTAGTCCCTGGGCTTTCAGGTAGTTTATTGGTGAGTGGCGATGGTGCTTTATGTAGTGTGGGTGGTGGCGTGTTTGTGTTTTTATTTGTGTGAATGTTTTGGTCGTGTAATATGTAGGCTGGTTTCAGTCTGTCAATAGTGACTGTGAGTGTTTTGCCCTTAATGAGGATCTTAAAAGTCTTGTCCCCGTGTTGCAGGACTTTGTGTGGTCCCGTGTATGGTGGTTTTAGGGAGCCTGGTGTCTCGTCTCTGAGGAATACATGACTCGATGTTCTTAAATCTTTGAATATGAATGTTGATCTGCTACCATGGCGGGATGCTGGTGACGGTTGCAGTTTTCTTGCAAACACCCTTAAACGTGCCACATAGTCTGACATGTCAATTGTGTCATCAACCTGTGGGTGAAATAGTTCCCCTGGTAGCCTGAGTGTTTCACCATACAACATTTCTGCTGGTGTGGAACCTAGGTCTTCTTTGTATGCGTTTCTAATGCCTAGCAGTACTAGTGGCAAAGACTCGATCCAGTTTTCTGCGGAGTGACAGGTAATAGCAGCCTTCAATTGCCTGTGGAATCTCTCTATTAGACCATTACAGGCAGGATGGTAAGCTGTGGTGCGCTTGTGTTGGAAACCAGCTATCTCCGATAGGTGCTTGAAAAGTGCTGATTCGAACTGGCGGCCGCGGTCCGTTACGATATCGACTGGACAGCCGAATCGAGAGATCCAGCCACTAACTAGGGCTTTTGCCACTGTCTCTGCTGTTATGTCGGATGTAGGTATCACCTCAGGCCATCGCGTGAATCTATCAATGGCTGTGAGGCAATAACGGTATCCTTGTGACAGTGGCAGTGGACCTATAAGGTCTATGTGGATGTGATTGAACCTAGCCTTCGGCAGTTTAAAGGTTCCCAGTGGAGATGAGACGTGCCGGGTTATCTTTGATCGCTGGCATGCTATGCAAGCACGGCACCATTCCCTGCAGTCCTTTTTTACTGCTGGCCAAACGTACCGTTCAGTGACCATTTTGATTGTTGCGTTTGCGCCAGGGTGACTCCACGAGTGTATGCTCTCAAAAACTCTGCGACGATGATCTTTTGGGACATATGGTCGAGGGATGTTGCTTCTCTCGTCGCAGTACAGTTCGGTCTCTGATCCTGGTAGTTTTACTTTAGTGAGGCATAAGCCCGTGTTGCTGTTGAGCAGCTGTTCCAGTTCAGTGTCGTGTTTCTGCGATTCGGCTAGCTTGTATAGGTCTACTGGCTGTGTTATTTCTTCGATCCTTGAGAGGCTGTCAGCGACGACGTTGTTCTTGCCCGATATATGCCTTATGTCTGTTGTAAACTGTGAGATGTAATCCAGGTGGCGGTACTGTCTTGGTGAACAGTTTTCCTTTCGCGAGTGGAAGGCGAAACATATGGGCTTGTGGTCAGTGTAGATGGCAAAGTTTCGTGCTTCGACCATGTGCCTGAAGTACTTTATAGCTTCGTAGATAGCTAGTAGTTCCCTGTCGTAAGGCGAGTATTTCTTTTGAGCAGGGCTTAGCTTGCGGGAGTAGAATGCTAGTGGTTGCCATGGCTCATTGTCCTTACACTGCTGTAATACTGCTCCAACTGCTATGTCTGAGGCGTCCGTCACTAGTGCTACTTTGGCCTCGCAGTCGGGATGGGCAAGCATAGCAGCTTTGCAAAGGCCTTCCTTCGAGATATTGAAGGCTTCCATTTCCTGAGCAGTGAAATGCACTGGATGAGAGCCTTTTACGGCTCCTACCAACAGAGCATTTAAGGGGGCCTGGTGTTGAGCTGCGTCGGGTATGAACCGTCTGTAGAAGTTCAGCATACCTAAAAATCTGCGAAGTTCCCGGACAGTTTTGGGTGCCGGGTATTTTGTGATGGCTTCTACCTTCTGGGGTAGGGGGCTGGTGCCGTCGGCTGATATTCGATAACCTAAGAAAGTCACTTCGCTTACTCCGAATATACTCTTAGCGGTATTGATCACCATACCATATTCCCGTAAGCGAGTGAAAAGTTGCTGTAAGTGGTCTTCGTGGGTCTTCTGGTCCTTCGAATAGACTAAGAAGTCGTCAAGGTAGGCGTAGCAGAAGTCCAGTCCACGCAGCATCTCATCGACAAAACGCTGAAAAGTCTGCGCAGCGTTGCGAAGACCAAATGTCATGAAAGGGAATTCATATAGACCGAATGGCGTGGTAATAGCGGTCTTGGGGATATCCTCTGGACTTACAGGTATTTGGTTATACGCTTTGACGAGATCAATAGTGCTGAAAACCTTACATCCTGACAGGTTATGTGCAAAATCGTGTATATGTCGGATTGGATAATTGTCTGGTACCGTCCTGGAATTTAGCATGCGGTAGTCACCACAGGGTCGCCATCCGCTGTTCTTTTTAGGAGCCAGGTGTAATGGTGATGACCATGGTGAACTTGAGGGTCTGGCGGTGCCATCTTTCAGCATCGCTTCGAACTCGTCTTTCGCAATTTTTAATTTGTCAGGTGCAAGGCGTCGTGGTGTACTTGAAACTGGTGGTCCAGGTGTTGTTGGTGGTGGACTGTTTTGTGTGTCGATGTTCGGTGCAGGCCGTGTGGCCGGGTAATGTCAAGGAATTTCCGTAGTATGTTATGATATGTGGTGTCACCAATAATTACCTTAACCGAGGAAATAATGTCCGACGAACTGATAGGTGAAGCCGGGGTCGCAAGCATTGTATAGTGATCTAACAGACGTTGGTTTCTGCAATCAACAATTAAATTATAAAATGACAATAAATCTACCCCTATTATCGCTTTCGTAACATCGGCTACAACAAATGTCCAAGTGAAGTCACGGCGCAACCCCAAGTTTAAACTTAATTTAACTGAACCATATGTTTTAATAGATGTACCGTTAGCCGCGCACAGTTGATAATCTGTAGTTTCACGTCGCCCTGGTAATAACGATCGTGGGTAAACACAAAGGTCGCTGCCGGTGTCGACCAAGAATTGCGTCTTTGATCGTCGGTCGGTGACAAATAAGCGACCGGTGCTAGGGCAATCGTTGGCCGCCATCACTGATTGCCCTTCGAGTTTTCCGCTGCCTTGTAGTCGCACGGCTTCTGACATTTCTTCGCACGTTCTCCGAACCTTTGGTGGTACCAGCACTGTGGAAACTTGCTGTAAGTCGACTGCGATCTTGACGAACTGGAGCGTCGGTTTGAGCGACTGCTCGATCTTTGCCGCGGTCGTGACATGCGTTCTATTTTTGCGGTCAACTTTTCAACTTGCCTGGCCAGTGCGGCTATCTCGGGATTCGCACTACTCGCGGATGCTGTTTTTGCGACGGCAGACGTGCACGCTACCTGCTGGGGCCCGACGACGTCATTGATTCGGTCCGCTAGCTCCGCCAATTCCTCCATCCCAGCCTTGGACTGCGAGGCAATGATGGCCTGCGTCCCGCTTGGTAGACGGCTCGTCCAAATGGTGCGAAGAAATTCTTCAGGGACGCCGGGTCCGGCAAGGTCCAATAAGTGGCGGTAGAACTGCGACGGTTTGCGGTCGCCGAGTTCTACATGCATCAGTAACTGCTTGAGCTTATTTTCCCGCGAGGCTGACATTCTTTTAATTAACTCTGATTTTAGTTTCTCGTACTTATTACCAGGTGGTGGGTTTTCAATTATTTCTTGAACCTCTGAAGCATATTGCGGGTCCAAGTGGCCTGTGACGTAGTAGAATTTCGTGTCATCTGCCTTAATATTTGAGAGAGCAAATTGAGCTTCCATCTGGGAAAACCAAAGTGTTGGCTTCTCGGGATAGAATGGTGGTACTCTCACGCCCACGCGGAATGTTTCCATGTATTTTTCTCCGCCATCTTGGCCCGCCGCCGCCGTGGACACGTTGCGCTCAGTTCTGTCTGTCATCATCAGTACTGTTCTTCTTCGGGGTCACCAATTTAACTATGATAGTTTGTGAGTTGGGTTCCTCTTCGCTGAGCAAATAAAAGTCGACACACTGACACAGCAATTATAGTTTATTGTCACGGCACCAAACATGGAAAGGTTCACAACATAGTACTTGTATAGCGAACACAGCGGGACAGATTAGGAAGATAGTTAGAAGTAGGTAGAAGGATCGAAAGATGAGCACAGTAAGGTAAGCGCGATAGCGGGCTGAGCAGCACAGTGGCCGCTCCGGAAGCAATGGGCTGACTGCCGGGTCGCCGCTGAGTACCTATGCGCGGGCGCGGCATCGGAATGCGAGCCCCCACCTCACGCGCTACTCAATGGAGCGGTCAGGCGACCGACCGGTTTATTCGCTATAGCAAATGTGGTTCGCCTGTCCGTCCGTACATACAATAATTAATATATTAATTTTATTTAGGAGCTAGATATAAATGAGTTCGCCACAACATCGACACCAGAGTGTGATCTATTTGCTGCGAGGTGGGTAAACATATGTATATTTATGAGTAATTTTGTATAATATTATTGGCTTTTTATCACGTTTTGTTTTTACCTGATTAGGTACTTACTTATATACTTTTTTTTTACTGGTATTAGATGTGTATTTTCATTTAAATTTAACCATTAAGGTTTTTTTATGGACATGGGGGTATGGACCGTGCTGTAAAATAGGTACTTAGGTGAGAGTACCTCTTTTTCCCGCACGGTATTAGGTGAGAGTACATAATTTTACCGCACGTTCCGTTGTATAGTGCGTAGGTTCGATCCCCGGGTCGGGCAAAGCGTTATTCAGTTTTTCCATCTGGAATTTCTTAGTATTAGCCTGGAGTCAGGAGTCGTGCCCGATTGATGGCAATAGGCTCGTCCCCAAATGTGGGTGTAGGTACTACTGGTACACCTCTGCTAAACCTTTCGGGGATAACAGGCGTGATGTTATGATCATTATATTTGTTGACCTCAACATATTTATTTAACACGTTCGCTGACAGTGAGCACTTACCCTGACACCACATACGACAGTAGAATTTTTCATACTAAATGACAAACGTTTCACGACGTAGTGTCATGTTGGCCATATGTTTGCCTGTCGAAATTCAATACTACGTCGATGGACGTGAACGTTTCTCGATGTTACACTACTTACACATAAAAACGTGGCTTACGTGTGTGTGAGAGCGACTGAGATAGCAATATGAAACTACCCACAAAATACTCGTGTTACGGCAGTAAGAAATATGAATTTGCTCACAAAATGACAGTGGATACTGCTCTTCATAATACTTATATGGAAAATTATCATCGGACGACGCACTGCCAATACTTTTAAAAATAAGTAGCCTGTCCTTCGACGTACTGTTCTGACGCACTATTTCAATTTCGCGCCTAATTACGTACTGTCAGCAAACGTGTTAATTTAAAATCAAATACTTTCCCATTTATGTTCCTTCTTTTTCAACAGATGGCAGCGTAACTAAGTCCTGAGTCACAGCAAATTTTGGGGACGCGTTAAGAATTGTGCGGAAGAAATAGCCAGCGGGAAGTGTGTGGGCAGTGCTGAATATTATTTCGTTACTGTAGTGTTGTTGTTAAATGTTATTCTTATTCTACGAAAAATATAAAATAAATTGCTATGAAAAAATAAGTGAAGTTGGTCCTCTTTTTTAAACTAAACTGATTACTCTCACATTTCAAAAGTGACACCTGGCGACTCTTGAATATTGGGATTGTAAGATGTTTGGAAAATCTTAAAGACTAGCAGAGGTCAAGCGGTTGCCGTTGTTTGTTACCGTGGGAATACAGCGATAAAAAGTAGCCTATGTCACCCGGGGATAGTGTAGCTTCGCAACGGCAACATTCAAAGCGGTCCAGTAGTTTCCAGAGTCTATTAAAAACAAACAAACAACATCGCCAAGCGGTTGATTGACTCTTCGCGTGACCAGAAGGCTGGCCTGGATTTAGGTCAGAGAATCAGCGTTGCCATTCAACGTGGCAATGCGGCTAGGCACGTTTCCCGTTGAGAGCGATGCGAATGAATTTTTTGATGCCATATAATAATTTTGCTTTTCTTTTAGTTTTTATTAAGTATGTAATAAATGTATTGATGGTAAAAAAGTAAAGAAACAAACAAACAATCAAGTCTTTTCTTAACTCACTTCCCACTGTAGTGTGCAGCTCGTCTAACCTTATAAATGTAACTGCACACTTATTTAATATTCATTATTACACGGAGCATTGACCCAAACATATCTCTTTTATTTGCACCTGCATACCACAACCTACTGTATGGCGACCCTTAGCCAGTTTCTTCTGTGAAGTTCCGAAGCTGCCTCTATTATTCAAGATGTCTGAGAAAAGTGAAGATAAGAAGAAGAAAAATTTGGAAATGAAAAATTTATAGAGAGAAGATGAACATTTATTACCAACTATTTTATATTCTCAAGCAAAACATACCTATGGATGCATAACAACTCACAGAAGACAGCAGTTTACAGAAGAATTTCGAGAACCTAGTCGAGGGCTAAATGTCAATAGAAAAACGAAAAGGATTGTTGGTGCCGGGTGCCGGGAGTATGCTCAAGCCTATTGATGTCAGGAAATGCAGGGTGCCGGGAGATACATTGAACGGGTCCGATGAGGAGCAGCCGGGAGTAGTACGAGTCCATTAGGAGTATTGCAGAAATCACGCTACTTCGGACGTCATCATGACCTACATACCTGCGTCCATTGAACTGCCTACTGTAAGTTAATTTAATTGTTAAGCAAATTTTTTTGCCTGATGTATTTTGTTGTGTATTTTTTAAACTAGGGCAGATAATATTTTAATGTTGTGTTAACTATTATGTCCCAACAATTGCGAGATTTACATACTAAATTAATTTATTTAAAGGAATATTTAGTTAAACTTGGTCCTGAAAGACGTAAGCAAGAATTAGCGAGTAAGAAATTAGAGGAGGCTGAAAAAGAATATAGAACATTAGATACTATTTTGACTCAGTTGAACCGGGAAGTTACAGAGAAAAAGCTAAGCACTGAATCCTGTGAGGTTTACCAAACATTAATTAATGATATTCAGTTAACATTTAAGAAAATTAAGAGTTTAGTTTCTAGTATAGATAATAGTTACCAAACAAGTTCTGAAACTTTTGTTGAGCCTAGTAGTTTCGAAAACATGGCTAATTCATTTGATATTAAGACTGCTATTTCCCTATTGCCAGTCATAAACGGGCAAGAACAGGTGACCAATCAGTTAATCGATGGTATCTTGCTTTACAGTTCACTTATAAATGATACAGGTAAAAGCCAATTAGTTGAATTTGTTTTAAAAACTCGTCTTTCACCCAGTGCAAAGTTACGTCTTAAACCTTCATATGCGGATGTTCAAACTTTAGTAGGGGATATTAGAAAATTTTTATTGCCTAAAAAGTCAGCAGTGTCCCTACAGTCTCAGTTATTTACAGCTACTCAAGGTCGTAGGAGTATCGAAAAATTCGGTACAGAGTTAGAAGAGTTGTTTGTGAATCTCACTATGACTCAAGCGGATGGTAACCAGTCTGCTTATGAGGTCCTTCGCCCTCTCAACGAGAAGACTGCGATAAAGAGGTTTAGCGATGGCCTGTCCGACAAACGGCTCAGCAATATCATTGCCTCACGTCAGTTCACGTCTCTGCCTGAAGCAATTAGGGCTGCGGTAGACGAACAGTCCATGTCCACCCAGGACCACGACTAGGTCATGCAGTATAGGTCTACTCAGTATTCTAGGCGTGGATTTAGCTACAAACCAGGTTTTCGTGGCCGAGGAAATAATTGTAATCAGCCTAATAACAACCAGTATAGGTACGATAATCCTCGTAATAATTATGATTATACTCGTACAATTCAAGACAATTATAGGGGTCAAAGAACTTCATTTGTCAATAATGGTAACCGAGGTAATTACGCGGAGGGACAGCGTCAGCAGTTTCGCGGCGGACGCTCCGGTTTTAAGCGAGTTCAGCATAACGTAAATGTGCAACAGTCCAACAGTCAGGGCAATGACACTAATAATGAGGATTTAGAGTTTTTTCGAGCCTAAACAATGCACTCATTCTATATTTAGCTTTAGTAATTTTTGTGTAGTTAATTGTAAACTTAGAAACAATGAGGAACTTAACCTATTAGTTGACAGTGGAGCTAGTTTATGCGTATTGAAGTATGAATGTTTATTACAAAATAGAACTTTATTGAATTTGGTACAAGAGGATAAAATAGTAATTAAGGGTATAAGTGGTGATTTAGAGTCTTTGGATATGTTTATTTAGATATTATTATAAAAAATTAGTTTTTCAGCAAAAGTTCTATGTTTTTGAGAACTTATCTTGTACCGCAGACGGTATACTCGGTCAAGATTTTTTCACGCGGTATAACGCGGTATTGAATTACAAAAGTGGTACTCTGAGTTTGGAAACCCGAGACCAGTCTGTTATTGTTCAAGTTAATAGTAATATTATTACGGTTCCACCCAGATGCGAAGTAATTAAATACGTTCCTACGTCGTACAACCGAGATTGTGTCATTTTAGCTACGGAAATTTATAAAGGTGTATACACGGCAGGTTTAGTGTCAAAACCACATAGGGGTCTTATTCCTGTCAGAGTTCTAAATACAACTGATAATTCGGTTTGTATTAATATTCATGATTTAAATATAAGTTGTTTAGATAGTTTCTATGTTTGCACATTTGACAGAGATAGTATTACTTCGAATAGGGTTAGAACTTTACTTAAATCGTTAGAATTACATACTTATTTAAATAAGGAGGAACAAAGAGGGATTGAAAACGTGTGTGCCAAGTATGCCGACGTTTTTTATTTACCAGGTGACAAACTTACCACTACTAATATAATAGAACATTCGATTAATTTAAAGGAAAATACATCCCCAGTGTACGTTAAGCCTTATAGGCTTCCTAACGCGTTAAAAGGTGAAATTAAAAAACAGATAGATGAGATGATTAAGAACGATATCATTGAAGAAACCATGTCGGAATGGTCCAGTCCTGTTCTCTTGGTTCCTAAGAAAACCGATAGGTCAGGAGAAAAGAAATGGCGACTCGTAGTGGACTATCGTCAACTTAATAATCGTATACAGGACGATAAGTTCCCATTGCCTAATATTACGGAGATCCTAGATTCCTTGTCAAATAGCATCTATTTTTCAAAATTAGACCTTAGCCAAGGCTATTTTCAGCTATCTTTACAAAAAGAGGCTAGAAAGTACACTGCGTTCACGACAGACAAGCAGTATCAGATGAAAAGGTGTCCTATGGGGTTGAAGACTTCTCCTAGTGCATTTTCACGTCTTATGACTATCGCAATGTCTGGTTTAAATTATAAGTCATGTTTTATTTATTTGGATGATTGTGTTGTGGTGGGTAATAGTCTCGAAACGCACAATAGTAACCTAATAAAAGTTTTAGAATGTCTGCGAAAAGTTAATTTGAAATTAAACCCATTGAAGTGTGAATTTTTGCGCAAAGAAATAGTTTATTTAGGTCATAAAATCACGGCAGATGGTATACACCCCGATCCATCAAAAGTAGAATGTCTTCAAAAATATCCCACTCCACAGAATGAAGGTTTGTGGCATTTGCCAACTACTACAGGCGTTTCATACCGAAATTTGCTGAAATAGCATACCCTTTAAACGCATTATGTAAGAAAAATGTTACGTTTGTATGGACTGATGACTGTGACCGTGCATTTCATAAGTTAAAACAGATATTAATTAGTCCGACTATACTTGATTACCCAGACTTCTCTAATAATAACACATTTACGCTACAAACTGATGCATCAAAACATGGATTAGGCGCCGTACTGTCTAATAACAATGGCAAAGTAGTCGCGTACGCCAGCCGTAACTTGAAACCAGCTGAGACGCGATACCCTGTAATTGAACTGGAGTTACTTGCAATTGTCTGGTCTGTTCGACATTTTAGACCTTATTTATACGGGAAAAGGTTTAAAATAAAGACGGATCATAAGCCACTAATTTATTTATTTAATATGACCGATCCTTCAAGCCGACTGACTAAATTTAGACTTTATCTTGAGGAGTACGACTTTGAAATCAGTTATGTCCCGGGACGGCACAACGCAGCTGCAGATGCATTGAGCCGGATTCCCTTGACTTCCACCGATTTGAAAGATATGCATAGACATGTAGTGTCAGTAATGACAAGGGCACAAGCTCGTAGGTTACGTACCGACTTACAAAACAATGACACCACTGAGGTGCTCCCTACTCCTAGGCCTGATCAACCTAAAGTAGTGGAAATCCTTAAACGACCAACTGATAGCGTTGAATTAATTTTGACTTGTAACAGAAGTACTTTGAGACAAATAGAAAAGCTTAAGCATTTCATTAGTGAAAATGGTAATTTATATTATGTGCCTGAAAAATCGGCAATATTTGTAATGTCTCGATCGTTATCGACCGTAAGTGTGTTAGCGAGAGAATTACAACGTTTTTGCAAACTAAGACAATTACACGAGCTCGTATTAATTAAAAGTAAACAAAATGAACATTTAATAAATGTGTTTATAAAGGAAATGACTCAATTACATGACATTCCAAAGTTACTTGTAATTAAAGACGTCACAAGAGTAACTGACAGAGACACAATGACTATTATTTTGAATGATTTTCATCTGTTACCCACAAGTGGCCACGCGGGGGTTAACAGAATGTTAAACAATATTAGGAAATATTATTATTGGCCAGGAATGACTCATGACGTAAACGAATATGTTAAAAAGTGCAAAAGCTGCCAGATCCAAAAGCATTCTAATAGGCATACAAAGGAGCCGATGGTCATCACATCCACGGCATCCACAGCTTTCGAAAGAGTTAGTTTAGATTTAATGGGACCTTTAGATGTAGATAATCTTAATCATAAGTATATTTTAACATTACAGTGTGACTTGACGAAATATGTTGAAGCCTATCCATTGCAAAAGAAAGATACTGTTTCAGTAGCTAGGATGTTTGTAAATAATTTTATTTTAAGGTATGGCATCCCGACGGAGATTATTACAGATCAGGGTACAGAGTTCATGTCATCAGTTTTTACTGAAACTTGTAATTTATTAAACATAAAAAAGCTGCATTCCACAGCATATCACCATGAAACTCTAGGAGCTTTAGAAAACACACATAAGACCTTAGGAGCATACCTTAGGATACAGTGCGATAGCAATAGAAGTGATTGGAGCAGTTGGCTTCCATTTTGGTGCTTTTCTTATAATACGACGGTTCACACTGAGACAAAATATTCTCCATTCGAGTTAGTATTTGGAAAATATTGTAATTTACCTAATAATTTAGCACGTAATTCGTTTATAGAACCATTGTACAATCCCGAATCTTATCCTTTAGAATTAAAATATAGGCTTCAAAGAGCGCAAGCTGATGCTAAAAATAATTTGTTACATAGTAAACAGTTAAGAAAAAATAATTATGATGTATGTAGCAATCCAGTTAAATATAAAAGTGGAGATTTAGTTTTAATTAAGAATCAGGTTGGAGATAAGTTAAGTAAAATTTATTTAGGACCATATAGAGTAAAAGAGGAAGTAGAACCTAATGTTAAGATTGTAAGAGACGGAAAGGAATATGTTATTCATAAGAATAATACAAAATTGTTTATAATGTAAGTTAATTTTATATAAAGAAAAAAAAAAACTTATTGTAATTTTTTTTTTCTCTTTAAAAAAGGGGAGGTGTAGTGTGCAGCTCGTCTAACCTTATAAATGTAACTGCACACGTATTTAATATTCATTATTACACGGAGCATTGACCCAAACATATCTCTTTTATTTGCACCTGCATACCACAACCTACTGTACCACTCGAGAAAATGCCTGTCTTGACCACGTCATGCTCAAAACTCATTTGACTGCACTCACCATAGTTTTACACGCCTCTGTCACCGACCATAACCCTGTAATGCTGTGTCTTAATCTTAAACGAGATGTCAATCCACAGTCATACACCATATTGAAGACTAATTATGAAACTCTTGATAGTGAGATGAAGACTACAAGATTCCAAGAAATTTATGAACACACCGATGCAAATGAAGCGACAAAAAGTTTAGTCACCACTCTTGCTAGACTCATAAATACTCACACTTCTTTAATCAAGGTTCCAAATAAAAAACGTTTACTCAAACCGTGGATGACTGTCGGTATGCTCCGCTGTATGCGTAATAAAGATGCAATGCACAAAAATCTCAAGCTTTCTTCAAACAATATTATATTAAGTACTACATATCAAAGGTATAGGAACTACTGCACAAAAATTTTGAAAAAATTAAAAAGAGACTTTGACAGGAGAGAATTAACTGAGGCTTCTAGGGACAATAAAAAGATTTGGAAGGTGGTAAAGAGAGTGACTTACACAGACAAGCCTAACATACCCAACACCGAATTATTGGCTTCTTCTACGTCACCTCAGCTCTCAGTGGACTTAGTGAATGAGTTTTTTGCCAATGTCGGCAAGGAATTAGCTGATAACTTTTTTCATCCACTTGGAAGTCATAGAGTCCCATCAGACACTACTCCTACATCTCCACCTTTACAATCATTCGTCATGTTAGACACCGATGAAGCGGAGGTTGGAGAATTACTAATGTCACTTTAAACACATTCCCTGCGTAGCATGAACACATTGAACACTGAAGAAACGGCCTTTGTCTACAGACGAATCGGCAAAGTGACAGATTATATAGACAGGAACCTCAATCTGTCAAATTTCTTTCATAAACCTGCCTGCGTAGCATGAACACTTTATTTCTTTCTTCCGAGACACGACAAATTTCCTTCTGTCCAACTTGACATTTCTTCTACCCGAGCATGAGGCGACTCGTTGACAAAGCGTTTGTACGTCGAGAAAGAAATTTACATGCTGTCTATAGCAACTGTCAAGTTGCTCTTGTCTAGGTCTCATTTGATGTAGACTGTTTGACACTTGTTGACAGGAAAAGTTTCGAAAAGAACTGTCAAAAGTGGAGAAAATAGGTACGCACTTCATGCTCGGCATTGTTCGGCATTCTTCGGCATATAACTTCTCATCCGTCTTGACATTGTCATGCTCGAGACGAAAGAAATGTCTATATAATCTGTCACTTTGCCGATTCGTCTGTAGACAAAGACTGTTTCTTCGGTGTTCAATGTGTTCATGCTACGCAGGCCTGGTGGTTACAACAGGCGAATGCCTTTGGGAGATCGCAATGTTATCATCCCAATATTAGGGTGACTGGTAATTAGTGACCGATACTTAAGCACGTGATTGTACTCATGAATACGAATAACTCTCCCAAAGAAACTTTTTTTTTATACTCATTAATTTTCAATTAATTCAATTACGTCAGTACTGCACAACGGGAGCGGTGGGGGTGGCAGGGGAGCGTGTGACGCTACTACTACTAGTAGTAGATTTTGCCCTTCCCGAGGTCAGACTATCAGCTGATAGGTCGTGCCGATTCGTGCCTACTGTGATCGATCATAGCCGCCCGGGTTAACGCGGTTAACAAACAGGGTTTTTGTTATTTTATTGTGTTATTATAAGTTATTGTGTTTATAAAATGAAGTTTCTTTGCGAATGTTTATCGAAATCATGATAATCATGTTCATCATCATCACGTGTTTAAGTATCGGTCACTAATTACCAGTCACCATATATGCTGTTTCTAGGTCGTTGATAAAGAATTTTGAAACTCGGTCCATAAATGACTGATTAATATGGGAACAAACCTTAAAAACAACCGTATTGAGAACCTCCTCCTTTTTGAAGTCGGTTGAAAATACAAATAGAAAATAGTGGCGGGCATTATTTAAAAAAAATGTTGCAATTATAAAAATACCTAATATATTTTCATTTATTATTATTTTATTATCATTTATTATTTTTAACTACTTAAATGTCCTACGATTACGAGCTGAACATTCACTTTATTATACAACTTCTACTACATACATTTTTTATTTAATTTTTGTTTTGACTGAATTCCGTACTTAAAAACATTCCATGACAAATGAAATTTGTGACATTTTAAAATAGAAATTTCCAACATTTGATTTGAGTCCATGAAACTGGTAATAATATCAAATAACTATTTAAAATCTATTTAGTATGATTGACGTTCTAAAAAGATTACATGTGAGGTATCTTACTTATCTAAGAAAAGTAATGTCAGTACATTAGGAGCTTCTGGAAGTCGCCCATGCTTACTCTATAGCCTTGCGTCCTTGACGTCGATCTGACCGGCTTCCACACATGACTTGCAACAGAAACTGGGGGCAATAGGTCGTGGTTAGTTGCGGTTTGAGACAAATTTATATCAATGATACAATCGGTATGCGACATCGTCGGTTTCGGGCGATTGGGATACGTGTACATGTTCAATTTGTGTACACGTGTTTATTTATTTATTTATACACAGGCACACCAACGACTTAATTACAAATGAAAAATTAATAAACATCAACAAAAAAGTCCTGTAAGTAAGTAAGTCAATTACAGGAATGCACATCGTTCACAAAATAGGTATGGCTGGTTAACATTGTAATGAACTTATTTTATCATCCAAAGTGTAATTGTTATACACAGATAAAACAAACATTAATACAAACAATAATTAAAACAAACAATACATACTAATTAAAGAACATAAATCCAAAATCTAATTCAAAATCATAACGATTTCAACACGTATCTATAAGGATACCTATAGTTCGTTCGCGTTAAGAATGCATTAAGAATGCAGTGCAACTGCAAGATAAAGGTGTATTCCACAGCGGTGTTAAATTCAAACAAATTATATTCTAAAAGATTAAGTTTAATGAATTTATAAAAATGAATTTGAAGATTTGATTGGAGGCCGACGGATAATGATGACTTTACTGCATTCTTACTATAAACAAACGTACGCAAACGTACTATAGTAGTTCCTACTTACGTGTCAAATAAATAAACAAGGTACCTTAAAATGGGGTGAATAGGGACTCAAGGCTGAATAGAAACAAAACTTTGAAGAGGATATTCACGTAAGTTAAAAGTGGTTTGTTACATACGAAGACTCTAAGGCCTTTAGGAGCACCTCAAGTTCCGAGTTGAGCTCACGATTACTGACAAATGCTTGCACTGATTGATCTGGTCCCCTCATATCTGTGTGGTTCTTTCCTCAAAAGACCATCTCAGACACCAATCTGCATGGATCTTACATGACTTGATCAAGATAATGTCTGGACTTTAAAAGAGACTATGACCTCTGAGTTTCTGTCGGAGTAGTCAGATAGTGAAACTCCGATCTCATATACTGGTTAAAAAAATGACGTGTAAAAGTGTTTGTGAAAACCTATTTACAGAAATAAGTATCATTTATCATAGATAAATAGTTTCGACACCTTGTTAGTATCAAATAATATTAACTAGCGTGAATATCCTCCTTAAAATTTTGTTTTTATTCACCCTTGTCCCCTTGAGTCAATATTGACCCCATTTTACCGGTACATTCCATCCGGCACTCAACAGCCAGGTAAAAATAAGTGGATACTTGGGTATACACTCACTCTTAGTGAGCTGCTCGTCTTCTTATCGCGTGGTTAGTAACCAGAGTATCAGAGTTTTAATACAGATCATGGGCCTCCGACTTGGCATTACATGCCCTCGAGAAATATCTCTCAGGCATGCCGGTTTCTTCACGATATATTCCTTCACCGTTTTTTAATCAAGTGATAATAGATTATTTAACAAAAATTTTGTTTTTAGTCCCTCATCTAGGTTATAAGAAATTATTCGAAGCATATTTTTTCTTTTTTGACGTAATCATAAAATAACGGCGATACACCGAGTCAAAATGTCGCATGACATCACTAGCCAGTACAGTTTATACTAGATAACGAAGAGATTTAAAAATACTATAAAGCGGGCATGTCAAGGAAATGTCATAGAGAAACTTTGATCCCATGTCTCAGTAACGCCATCTATACATATAATAAGACTGTAAAAAAACTGTGTCTGTACATTGAATATATTTAAAAAATAATAATTGAGGGGGGTTTAGAAACAGTAATAGAGCACGAATCCAAAAAAAAAAGTCTGTCTAATTGTCTGTTTGTCTGTTTGTCTGTTTGTCTGTTTGTCTGTTTGTTTGCACACGCTAATCTTCGGAACTACTGAACGGATTTGAATGTTTTTTTTTTGTTGTATAGATATTAAGTCTGGTCAACACATAGGCTATAATTTATCTTGGAAACTGGAACACCTGATGCAGAACCGCAACAGACCAGCTAAACTATAGGCGATACAAAAATGGCCCCATAGCAAAAATTGTTCCACGTGATGAGCATTTTCTGCTGAGAGAATAAATTTGAAGATCCGGAACACCTGATGCAGAACCGCAACAGACCAGCTAAACTATAGGAGATACAAAAATGGTCCCATAGCAAAAATTGTTCCACGTGATGAGCATTTTCTGCTGAGAGAATAAATTTGAAGATCCGGAACACCTGATGCAGAACCGCAACAGACCAGCTAAACTATAGGAGATACACTATAACATATATTGGAATGACGACTTAGCAAGAGTTGTTCAGCCTTATGAGCACTCGCTGTTGACGTATAAAAATCGTTTGATGTAGAAATTAAAACTATCACTAATTTCATTGCATAATTATAAAATAACATAAGTAGGAGGTACTACGCGGTGAAGGCGGGAACAGTTCAGGATATCGTTGAAAATTAGACTCTACTGGCTAAAACTCCCATTTTTTTATCGTATGCCTTCGGGCTTATGTTATTTGAGTGTTTCATTTCCTTTTCCATTTATCTTCGTTACACGGTAGCTTACCCGGTAACGCAGGGGAGCAGCCACTTAGATTTTAATTGATCAGGTATCATCACAATAAAACTATAACCATGCCTAGAAAGAGGTCAAATTTTTCCCAATGTTCCAAAGGTGCTAAATGATTAAAGACCATAAGATCCCAACAATCTACCGAAGAGCGTTAGGAGAGACTTGATGTTGTTCGAGAACATGAGGCTGCAACTCGCTCCGTGGAAACTTCTTGGGATCGCGAAGCACGCCTGCATTCTCAGCGTATTTACGCATCTACATCCAGGTCTCTAGAGACCAGTGAAGAATATGTGCGCGACTGACCGCTGATCGTGAACATCATGCAGTGTCTCGCGAGTTGGAGACGTTCACGGAAAAAGCATGACGCTTGAGTTTTCAGCGTATATACGCATCGACTCTAGAGATAAGTGGGGGAAGGAGATGCGCGACTGACCGCTG
The DNA here is from genome assembly GCA_921972225.1 of Euplexia lucipara. Classification (NCBI taxonomy): domain Eukaryota; kingdom Metazoa; phylum Arthropoda; class Insecta; order Lepidoptera; family Noctuidae; genus Euplexia; species Euplexia lucipara. The sequence goes on along the minus strand of OV179161.1, from coordinate 15,999,440 downwards.
ATCGTGAACGTCACGCAACATATTATAGGCTATAATTTATTTTGGAAAATGGAACACCTAAAGTAAAAGAGATATAAAAATGGTGCCATTGCAAAAACTATTCCAAGTGAAGAGTGTTTTCTGCTGTGAGACTAAATTTGAAGATCTGGAGCACCTGTAGGGGAACTCCAAAGCCCAGAGACAATATAACATATACATAATAGAAATGGCGTCTTAGCAAAAGTTGTTAAGTCTGATGGCATTTTGTTGACCAACAAAAATAAAAAATCTGGAACATCTTGAATCGTCTCGCGCATCCCATTGATTTCCCGTCCCCGGGCTTATAGAATTCGACATCAGATGTTTCAGATCTTCGATTTTGACAACCCCGTTGTCGCTGGCATAAGCAACAGGATCCGCGTACGAAGTCGCGGGCAGAAGCTAGTCTAGAATAATATATGAATATTAGAGCGGCAGCGGAGCGTACTAAAAAAAAGTCATAGACTTTGTCCAAGCAGGACACAAGTTTCGGACGAAAATTTTGAACGTGATGTCCGGTCTATAGGTATTGAATGTCTTTGCTAGATAATGACGTTACGAGCCCCTCTCTTAAACTTTAATACGCTTAATCTAAGCAGTATTCCATCAACTTGAAACAGAAAAAAAAATGTGTCGAATATTTTCTTGTAATCAAAATTTCGTTTAAAACCCATTATCACTTGATTCAAAAACGGTGAAGGAAAACATCGTGAGGCGGCATGCGTGAGAGAATCACTACTATTTAGTAAACTAGTTGAACATAATTTTTGATAACCTAATAGCAAATTATACCGCTATGATGCGCACATAACGGCGATTACTTACTGTGAGTAATAATTGTGGCTGCAAAACCTGCTGCGCACGATCAGGGCGCAATCAGCAAAATATTTGTGGTCTGTGCACGTAGCAGGTACCGCCACGGGTTCTGCCCAAAATTGCGATCAAACATTAAAACCTAAATTTACAAGAGAGTAAATAGATAGAAGACAATATAGCAGTTAATCAATGTAGGGGCGAAACTGGTTATGCGGGCGCCCGCAACGGTCACCCATCGCATGTCTACATGCGGGTAGGCTCCGTGGGGCACGAGTGAGCATTCAACTTTTTGTTGGCTCATTTTTTACTTCACCTTGTCCCTGACCCTGTCTTAACAAACAAGTGTGCTGGTTACAGGAGTTTCTTTTTAGTAGTTTTTTTTTATGTATCTTACGTTTCACTTTGATCTGCGCAGTGTCAGAATTCGAACTGTGAGGGTTAATGGCGTGGCACGCGTACCGCCCGCTGTCAGCCACCGTTGCATGCGTCACCGTAAGCCGCGTAACGCCCGTGCCAGCTGTTGACAATATACATGATGAATTAAAAATAAGCGCATGACCAATGCGTGCCACTAATGCAATTATTTTCTCGCTTTTCATCCAACTTGCAACATGCGAATAGCGAACAACTAATGGCTAAATGTTGAAATTAAATGGGCAGTTAAGCAGTGATGTTGGAAGCAAGAGAAACGTGGCGAGAAAAAGTAGAAGAGTAAGACCAGTAAAATTAATGATTGTAAGTAAGATGGCACGTTTAGATAAGAGATTGTATAGTAGGTGGCACGGTTAGATAGCAGATTGTATGGTAGATGGCACGGTTAGATAGGAGATTGTATGGTAGATGGCACGGTTAGATAGAGGATTGCATGGTAGATGGCACGGTTAGATTAGTGATAGTATGGCACAGTTCAAGACGGCCACATGGCCCGCGGGTGGCATTAAAATTCTGGCACCAGGATAGTCAATAACCAGATGATAAGACAGATGGTTAGGAACTGTATGATGCCTTCACTGACGAGAACGACTTACCAGTAATAGCTATCCTGTCGTCCGTCCGTATGATAGCGCCATCTTTTGTCCAGTACACATCGGGTTCGGGGAACCCATCCACCTCGCACTTCAGGCGAAGGTCATTGCCGCTGTTCAGGGTCGAGGTTGGTGACAAAATACGAGCACTGACTGGTACTGTTTAAGGAAATTAAAAGTTAGGTGATCCATGCGCCGGTCACTGTATGGTGCTGTTATTTCATTAGGGTGCAGCACGATCACTTTGCGTGTTAGTTCTATACTCCTCTTATAATAGCATTAGAAAAAAGAAGCTGGTAGAAGCAGGAATGCAAAACATTTTATTTTAAAGATCAGTTAAAACAATTTTAATTCAAAATGTTTCAATTTACATTAAGAAAAACAAAAGTGAAACAAATAACATTCCATGTGTTGTTCATCCCTGCTTCTTTGAGGTTTTTATCATTGACACTGAAATTTTCAACTGAAATGTAATAAAATAAGTAAATGAAATACACAACATTTCATAAATTAATTTGTTGCAGTAGTTACAACTAATTGTGACAGGTGCAGTGAAAATAGATCATAATAAATTTGGCGTTTATCGTTGTTGTAACATGCTTATTGTACAGACGCCAGCACATCAAGTTACCCCAATGTGTCAAATTTCTTTGAATTTTTTTCAACTTTATGTCAAACAAAATAAGGTCCATATTCCATTGGGAAAATTTGACACATTGGGGTAACTTGATGTGCTGGCGTCTGTACTATGTACAAAGTGTGCATTAAAAATAAACTTTTGTTTAATGCTATTGTAAATGGAGTATTTTTATTTGGTTTGCCAAATATAAAGGGATTTAGAAACAAAAATTAAAGGACCCAAACATGTCGCACTACTTGGCATACACGAAACGCGGGGTGGAGAGGCAGAGACAGTCTGTCAGTCTGCCTTACGCTTGTGACTGAAAAGTATCTAAGTTTAAGAGAGTTGTCTCGTAAAGCAGGTGAATTACGACAACGCAAACTACCAAGAATACTACCTAGAATACTTTCATTGTTATTTTTTTGTGAGGAGGAGCTTGTGGCTTTGGCCTCACGGGTCGGTCGAAGGTTAAGCTACGCTTCACGAGGTTGGTTCGTGGTTCCTCCGTCCCTCGGAAACCACGTAAAGCCGTTGGTCCCGGCTGTCATTTGTAGACCTATGACAATCGAGATAGTCAGAAGCCCGAAAGACTGACAGCCAGTTTAACAAAGGGGTATAATTTTACCCAGTAACTGGGTTATGGAGATCAGACGGGCAGTCGCTCCATCTAAAACACTGGTATTCAGCTTCATCCGGAAGCCTAAACTGGAAGCCTACTCCAGCATAGTTTGTAAAAGTAAAGCAGATGACTGTTATCTTTTTGTGGCTTTCCATAGCAGTTTGATTCATATAGTTAACCAGACGTAAACTTACCAGTAAAAAACGATGGGAAAGCTTCAGTTGTAGACGTAGTTGTGGTCATGGAGGCGAGCGGCGTAGTACTGGGGCTGGGCGCTACTACTGAGTCCAGTGACGCGTTTCTTCGCACGATCACCGTCCACGACGCTGCCTTGCCTTCACCGTTATACGCTTGACACGTGTACGGTCCAAGAGTTTTGAGAGCAAGGCTTCTGATGAGTAAGACGTTTCCTCTTATTTCGTACACCTCATCGTTGTATGGCACCAGGGTACTGTCGTAATCGTAGTACCAGAAGACAGAAGGAAATGGATAGCCGTATGCCAGACAGCGCACACGGAGCGGTCTGCCCAGCTCGCCGATCACCATGGCGTTCTCATCTCCAGCAATACTGACATTCATCTTGACAGGACCTGACAGCCCCCAATCGTTATCATCATTATTAGAGTGCATTCTTTTATGCTATCTCTTGTATATTATTTCTACTTGAAATCACTGACTGGCCTGTTGGTATAGTAGTTAGTAACCCTGACTGCTATGCCGGAGGTCGTGGGTTCGGTTCCCACCCAGGACAAATATTTGTGTGTTGTGCACGATAATTTGTTCTGTGTCTGGGTGTAATTTATCTATAATGTGTATGCATTTAAAAATATATAAGTATATTTATCAGCTGTATAGTACCCATAACACAAGCTCTCAAGCTTAGCTTGGGACTAAATTGCGTTGTGCGATAAAAGTTTGTGGAATATTTATTTATGTATTTAATCAAGAGACTTTTATCCATTTTGCAAAAAACTGAGTGTTTCTCGTAATAATAGTAATTTAAGGAAATAAAATATAAATTTACAAGTTGTCTTTGTATGGCTCTACAATACTGAAATCAATCAATGTGAATTTCGTCGTAAGAATCGTCTGGAATCGCGCCACAAAATTAATTTCAAGTCGTTTGTAGTGCGGGTTCTATTACACCACTGGAGACTTTTATTTTTGTGTTGTGTATCGGCGTTTTCGCGGAAGGCTACATGGCACCACGACGTAGACGTCCGATACTGTGTACATAATAGTTACTAATATTGTTTGGTTTACTCTTAATGTTATTTGCATAAATACCTGGTGCAAGGTCAAACATTTTATGTTATAATTTTTAAACTTAGTACTTAAATAAAAAGTAGACGAATTCACTGTAATTCCTCTACTTTCTACTTAACTCTTTCTCTTACTATATTCACTTAATTAATTACTGTTTTAATGAGACGAAAATAGTTTGTAACCCCTAGTTATAAGTTGCCCCACAGTACCGTGACACATTATATTATGTAAGATTTGAAGGTATTATTATTATTAATCTTGCAGGTAAAAAAGGTTCAAATGTATGACAGCTTTTAAAATAAAACATAAGTTACAGCCACTTATTAACATAAAATATATTAATATAAAAAATATTATTTTACACTATTTTAATTTGTGTCCCATGATTTCAGACGTATTTTTTAGTGAAGTGCATTCTTTAAAAAATAAACTGCCAAATCTTAGCACATTATTTTCCTGGCAACATTATTCAACGACTCCGCCATTTTGATGGGTTGGTAATCAGGGGCTGTCAAAAATGAAATTATTGTCTCATTATAAAATTCGTAACATTTAAATAGTTTATGTTTTACTAGTTGCTGTTCTATAAATACTACTACTGATTTTTAAATTTGGAAACAATTGCCAGCAACAGGCAGAGTAGGTAGATTATACTCGTCTTTGTTTCATTCTCAATGAGATAGGTTTACTTGTATGTATAGTCCGTTACATCATCCGGCGTCACATTAGTTTGTAGCATCCAGCAAAAAAAAAAACTGAACGCATCTCCTCGTGTTACGCGCACCTGTCAGTTATCTGTCAAATATCTTCATTGGTTTTTTATGTCACCTAATGGCGTCAGCTTTTTCCTATGTTTTTTAATATTTTGTGTTGTATTGTGAAAATACTGTTCCAAATGGCATAAAAATGGGAAAAAGGAATTCACTAGATAAAATTAGAATATCAAAACGACTGAGAGATGTATTAAATGCTAAAACTCGATTCAAGTCACGAAGAAGGTAAGAAAATACCTATCAAAAATGGCCGCTTTTAAATAAATATTTCATCAGAAGACTGATTCAAATACTTGCCTGATTATAACTATAGCAAATCAAGACCCTGTGTGCGTATTATAGCTAGTGAATATGAAAACATAGGGTGCGCTTTGTGTTTTTTGCGTTATGCACGTGCTACTGTGCTTGCAACCTACAAGTGCATGCCTGACCTGTGGGACGTTCTGTGGGAACGTACGTGGTCAACAATGGCAGTATTGGCAGTGAATAGCCCAACCTGTGGAACGTTTGAAAACGCATTCGTGATGAAAAATGGCTATATAGTGAGCAACACAAGGGCATGCCTGACCTGTGGGACGTTCTGCGGGAACGTACGTGGTCAACAATGGCAGTATTGGCAGTAAATAGCCCAACCTGTGGAGCGTTTGAGAACGCATTTGTGATAAAAAATGGCTATATAGTGAGCAACTTGCCTAGAACCTGTGGGGCGTTCTGCGGGAGCGCACGTGGTTTACAATGGCTATGTTGTGATTTAAGCAATCTGTGGGGTGTTCTTTAGGGACACACGTGGTTGACTATTTTCTTATAACCTTCAAGGGAAGTTCTGTGGGAACTTACATGGTTATATTGTACAATGTTTGTTGCCTTTACAGCATGAACTGTTTTCTACAGACACTGTAATAAATTCATTAGAACAATTCATCTGAAATGAATGGAAAAAACATAAAATGTTTCTCCGGAGTTCATAGAAAATCTTCAAACAAAAGTTGTATTATGCAGATTCTAGTTGGTAAATTGGAATGATTGAAGAACAGGTACCTTTGGAAAAGACATAAGATGATCAGATTCACAAAATGGAGAAATCAGGAAAAGATTTACTAAAATAGATTACCCAGGTATATAATACTTACTCAGAAGTTTAACAAAATATGTTATTTAATAAGCATAGAGAAGATAAAGACAACATCAGGGCGTCATCGCCCTGCCTTGTATTAACTTAGACCTTCAAATGTGTCTAGACACTCTGGAGCATGAGATGTAACAAATTTGAGTGATACTTTAAGGTATGATATATGTATACATACAGAGGGACATTTGTCATAAAGACATCAAGAGTTTTCTGCCTTATTCGGAGTCAGAAACATACTTATTTGGTGAAGACCCAATACTTACCAAACAAGCAGCTTTAAACTGTTGGAACCAACCTCACTCTAAAAATGGGGGGGGGAGGCATCATCGCAGACACCAGTGGTTGAGAAAACATGAGAAGACCGGAGGATTCATCAGCGCTGCAAAATACACCCGCAGGTGGGCATTTTAAAAATTAATTTATGTGATTGATAACTAATCATCACTACTATTTGTGGTTATTATTTTGTGATAAGATTGTAACTACTTTACTACTTTATTTCATACTAAACTACACCAAAGTTACTTTTCATTGAAAGAAAAACTCTACAAAGAGGAATCTTTTCAGATAATATCTGTAATTTATAAATACTTTCTGAGCAATAGAAATTGGTCAGACTACTCAAGCTGAGTTTACCAGTCTTTTATTGGTAAAAAAGCCCATTGGAAACTTTTCATTAATTTCTAAATTACAGAAGTTGAAGACTTTTCTTAAAACAGAACATTTGAAATGGAAAGTCTACCGCACAATAAGTGATATTTAACAGAAAAATTACTTTCTGATAGAGGTAGTTTTTAAACAGGCTTATTGCCTGGTCAATATTTATACATATAAAACATTATAATACTCTCCAAAGGAAATGGCAACAATTAATTGTTTTATGTTTTTTGGTTATTATTTACAAGAAAGGTGAAAGATGCTTACAAAATAGAGATGCTATAATATATCAGTTATTTTTATTCAGAATTTCTGTTAAGAAATAATTCAGTTAACTGTAGATAAACAAGGAAAAACAAGATTTGTAACTAACAAACTAAACAACTGTTATAAGTTTGTAAAGAAAATTCATGTCAAGTCAACTAAGTCAGATTTCACGTTCAGATGAATGGAAATTTTACATCCACTTGCATGACACCTATTGAATATCTTGTCTTTTATTTGATAAGTTAATAATGAGAATGAATTATTATGGAATAGATACTACCTTGAATACTGCATCTTTAAACTAGAACTTTAATGGTAGTTCATGAACATAGTCAGAGTAAAGAAAAATTTGAAGTTAGAAACATTTATTTTATTTCTTTATTACTGGCCTGTTGGTCTAGTGGTTAGTAACCCTGACTGGTATGTTAGAGGTTTTGGGTTTGGTTCCCACCCGGGACAATGTTTTTTGTGATTAGCACAATCATTTGTCTTGTGTCTGGGTATAATTTATCTATAATATACCTATTATATATTTATTTAGAAATATGTAATTGTTTTATCAGCTGTCTGGTACCTACTCATAACGCAGACTCTGCTTAGTTTGGAACTAAGAGGCGTTGTGTGAAAGTTGTGGAATATTTATATATTTACAAATGCTTTTTCCACAAGGTTATTTGAGAGGCCTTTGGAGGCATGTAAGCATTGGACTGAGAATGAAGCTAAGGTTCAAATTATTTTTTAGATTCAATTGCTACCTACTCAGTCTGTAATGCCTTGCCAGACACCCAACAGATAGTGAAATTTGATTGAGAAAGGATTATATGACTACAATATCAACAATTGATTGGGAGGAGTTCAATATCCTACCTATCTATATATATACCATTACTAAAAAGAATAAGCAGTGGTGTGATTACAAACCAATGGGTTTTTTGATTTTGGTTTTCTACATGACTAAATTTTAATTAATAGAGAAGTAAACATTACAAGATCACTAATAAGTAATACAAATTTTCAAGAGATTACATATTTATTTGGTGAAACACCAATTAATTTGTCTGCTTCCCAGATCAATACAAAAGTGCCAAAGTACATACTTTCTTTTTTGCATTGGTCTCAATCATACAATGTATTAAGTTTTATGATCTCTCTCCGTTCTCCTTGTACTCAATTTAAAGACGAAGCACAAGGTACTGTTTGTACTTCATCCGTTGATCAGTCAAACCATGGTTCTTGATATTTCAGAGATTGTTGATACAGGTCCCTGAGGCATTTAACCCTTTAATTATCTCCTTGGCACTATCTTTCTAGATTGTTTCATGTCCTTCACAGGAAATTGAAATAAGCGCCAAGAATAGTTATAATAGACCGAAAAGTAGTCCATAATGTACCATAAAGTTAGTTAAATACAAAATGAAAAGATTTTATTTAAATTTATTTATTTTTAAAAAATAGAATACTCTTGATTTTCCACCTTTATAACTTTAAAATAGTAACTTAAAGAGTTATATGGGGTAAATACAATGCGCTGATTTATTACTCTCATTATAGGTAAATGATCTCTTACAAACAACCATGCGTTTGACTAAAAACTGTAAATTGTAGCAGTACCAAGCCTACCGTAACTTATGCTGCTCAATATCATAATGAGACTCCTGGAAGGAGTTTTTTCCTATGAAAGTTTTGTTTATATTTGATCTGCTCTAGCATTGATCATAGGACCGCATCAGATGATGATAAATTGAAAAGATTATTAAAGGCTTCATAATAAGACCTCTTAAACCTAGATATACTTGGGATGTTTTTTCATGTTTACTTAATAATTATATTTTAAATAATTACATGCAACAAGGTGATTTATACTTTGTTACCAAGAAGGTTTTTTTTTTTAGTCTATTTGCGATAACTACAGGTCAAAGGATGATAACAATCTACATTATAAAAATAGAGTGATCCAATTAGACATAGGTAATCATAATTTAAATCCATAAGCATAATTATCAAGATTAATAAGTTAATTAAAACTGTAAAAACCAAATAGCCAAACTTAATTTTATTTTACAAATATTAAGAAAATTACAGCTATTACAATTGATATGATGAAGCATTAATAATAAATTAGGAGATGGACAATTACAAGGTTTCTATTTTTTGTTTACTGTTTTACAAAACAGTAGGTAAGTACCTACTAAACATTGTAACAATATCGCTGAACTGTGAGCTCCAGTGTCAGCCGTTGGATTACCAGGGCTATGGAAGAAAGAGTGAACTTAATATTAGCGCGTTTTTTCAACATTCATTACATTCATTATGTAAGAATTTCAGCCGGCAAGGGGGTTTTTTAATATCAACTTTATTATAAGTTATACACGTGAACTGTAGGGTCAACCATTCCTTCCTAAATTTCCAAATGGAAATAATAATAATAGACATTTTCTATTTTAGTTTTGACGAGTATGATTCTATTTGAATTGTAATTCGATGTTGTGTTTTTATTTTGATTCTTTAAAAAAAAAAAAAAAAAACTCATTGTTATTTTTAATTCTTTAATAATTATTGATTGCTTTTACAACTTGTCTTTAAACATCTACAAGTAAACCTATCTCATTGAGAATGAAACAAAGACGAGTATAATTGAATAGTCAAACGAACTTACCTGTAAGTGAAGTTCGACGGTAATTATACGAAGTCTTTGTTTCATTCGAAAATGAGAAGAGTCCCACCCGACCCAAACAATACATGCTATCTAAATACAATTTTGTGCATGGACCCCACGTTGTAAAACCAATCATTTGCTGTGAACTTAATGAAGATATTTGACAGATAACTGACAGGTGCGCGTAACACGAGGAGATGCGTTCAGTTTTTTTTTTTGCTGGATGCTACAAACTAATGTGACGCCGGATGATGTAACGGACTATACATACAAGTAAACCTATCTCATTTTCGAATGAAACAAAGACTTCGTATAATTACCGTCGAACTTCACTTACAGGTAAGTTCGTTTGACTATTCAATAGTTGCTCGGATTAGCTTTCAATGAAAAATCAATATTTTGTGATGAGTTCTGTCTAGGCATTTTGTGTCACACCATCACCACACTCACTATTGACGACCAGGTTCACTTCTTGCGTGGCCACTCCGAGACCATTGTCTGCCACGCAGATGTAGATGCCGGTGTCGTTGCGGTACAGAGAGACGATCTGCAGTGCGTCATCCGACATCAGCCTGTAGCGACCCGCGTTACCGTCGATCTAATGAGACATGTCGAATCAACTTCGTGATGTGTAGGTACCTACTTCAATTTTAACTGAGCGTAATATGAAGTTTCAATAGAATTAGGGCTAGCTTAAACTCCTACCTCCTTATTAATAATCGCGAAGTTAAGTTACTAGCAGTAACATCTTCGGATATAATTTGACCTAACTTTGTGATTATTAATAATAAAGGGGCCAATAGTGCAACTTTGCCTGTTATACACCTAATTGTAGTATTTGATACGTACGGTAAGCACCCCGAACCTCCACGTGATCTTGGGTGGTGGGTTGCCATGGAACAGACAACGCAGTACGGCTGTGCCACCTTCAGATGCTGTCACCTCCGGCTCTTGCTGTGGCAACGCCAGAGGTGGAGCTGGCTCTTCTTCGACTAAAAAATGTTCAATAAGTAATATGGAATAAGAGTATTTCAATATTTCGTAGGTACTCATTGGAAAAATTCGATCAATATGTCAATTTTTGTAAAAATTACGACACGAAAGCAGTTATGCGGGAATTCTGTTGTAGCACCACCTCCAATTAGCAATATGAAATTATTGATGTGTGTTATTTTGCAAAATAGGTTTCTTTAAATTGTATATTCGGATAGTATAAATAAAGTATTGTCGGCACTACGACAACCTTCGATGTACTATTATTGATCGAAGACTACAACAGCGCGACGAACGTCTGCGAGGATTGCGGATTGCGTTCGTGCGCCTCACTGCTCGCGCGCTCTCCGCGCCCCCCGGTCCGTTCGGCTTACTCATCATTAGCGCGCCATACACCTAACATAAGTTTTTACTTGCGCCAATATACATTTTTTTTTTCATCTAAGTCGACTTTTCTTATTTATGTTCCTGTACTGAACAAGTATTACCGGCGACACATCTGGCGGAGTACTCCGATTTTCGAAAGGCATTTGATTTCGTCGTTCCAAAGACTTCGCATCGCTCGCTCGACGAGCAGTTTACTCCAAGGCACGGGTCTTCTACACACGCACATCTAAATAAGAGTTAATAATACTTATTGTAATAAAAACAGTCAAACACAACCAGGTATTAGGTACCTATTCAGTGTACAAAATACTTATTTCACAAACCTTTCGCATCCATCCTGCATATACCCTATACCGTACGGGCAGTCGGTGAGCGCCTCACATTCTTGGCGGTACCGAGTGCAGTCTGGCTGCGGTACTTCGTACGGATCTGTAATTTAGATATTCAACAATATTTTTACTGCTACTAAATCACCGAAACAAAACACCAAAAGTTATTAAATATCTATAAGTATATTCGGATGACTGTGGCCTTAGTTGTTTTGTTTGATATATATTTATTGCTACAGACTTCCGAATCTATGCTTATATTCATATAACTATTAATATTTTTTGGTAAAAAAAATATATTTTATTTGTTTAAGTAAGTAAATTAAGTTAGCACAAGCGCGAGTATGCTGCTGTAAGTCGCTGAGAAATTCGCTCGACTGTCTTCCTTTTCTACCATCAGGTCTATTACAGGTCTTCATATAGTTGTTGCGTCATCAAAACTACATAATATGGCTTCCATGTTCCTTGGCCAAGCAGGAGGAGAAATGTAGCACAATGATTAGTACGCACTTGGTCCAGTCCCACAGACGTACATGCACTCCCCAATGCTCGAGAACCGGTTGGGGCCACCGCCACAGCCGCCGTACGTATAATTCTGACAGCTGCCCGTTATCGCGTCCCAGTAGAACTTAGGGATGGATTCACGGCATGGACCCTCGTCCAAATGAGCACCACACACGTCTGGGAAAAAATATGTGATAATATTAAAAAAAACAATTGTATCTGGTAGATAAGGAAGTCTTTGGCTGTAACGGAGTGCTAGTCAGCATTTTCAGCAAAGCGTTCGATTGGGTCTCGCATTATATTCTCATTAACAAAATTAAGAACTTATGGTATCGGTGGATCTTTACACGCATGGCTGAGTTCCTATCTTGAGAACAGATCTTTCTTTGTAGTAGTAAAATGGCTTTCGATCAACCGTTACACACATATCCTCCGGCGTGCCACAGGGATCCCATTTGGGTCCGGTTTTGTTTAACTTCTTTTTTAATGATATTTCAAACTGCTTCCACTATTGTAAATTGTTACCATTTAAAATGTACAAGGAAATATCATCTCATCGCCAAGATTATTATATTGACGGAGAAAAAATAAAAGAATTAGATACAATACGAGACTTTGGCGTCATTTTTGACAAAAAATTAACTTTTGTTCCTTACATAGACAATTTATTGAAAAAGTATTTCAAAATGCTGAGTTTTGTTATTAGAACCACAAAACAATTTAAAAGCTGTAAAACAAAAATTATCCTTGATAATTGTTTGAGTCGAAGTATTTTAGAGAATAGAATAGAATAGAATACTCTTTATTGTACACCATTAATACTTACAAATAATAATTTTATGGGCTACAAGCGGTGATACAATGGGCGGCCTTATCGCTAAAAGCGATCTCTTACAGACAACCTTTGGATGGACTTGATAGTGGAGGAAAAATAAGATGAGTAGGCAGTGTGTGGTGTACTATTTACACAAATATATACCATACAAAACTATTTGAATATACATATATAATACTTAAGTATAATAATTATCAAGACAAAAAAATAAATAAAATAAATACATAAATACAAACCATTTACAGAGTGACGAACAATTATATTAAGACGTGTTAGGAGAGAGGTAATAATTTTTTATTTAGAGTATTGTAGTGTGGTCTGGCGGCCACACTACGTTACACTTGAGCGTGTGCCAAAACGTTTTCTGAGGCATCTGGCCTATGTTAGCGGTTTATCCAGGAAAATACGTTAGCCTAGCAAGGCTCAAACAATTTACTATGGTTTCCCTTGACAAACGTCGACCACTAAATGACGCGATGTTTGTGTATAAAGTTATGACCCATAAAATTGACTGTCTACAATATTAAATAATTTTAGCTTCTGTGCCCCCTCCAGAATTTCCTCGCAATCCTATAACGCCACTCTGCCCTCCACAGACAAGAACGGTTTGAGGTGCTAGTTCTCCCTATGCAAGGTTCTGCAGAGTTGTGAATGATGCAAATTGAAAGCCAGTATTGATAAGTATCTAGCCGAAGAATGAGGCAACATGTATTTATTTATTGTATCACATAAGTTTATCAGGTTTAGTTTGTTTTGTTTTGATCTTGTTTAGATTAAGTTTAAGTGATTTATTCAGTGCCAACGCAACTTTCTAAGATAGTTTTTTTAATTATTTTGTATTTGCGACAACGTTTTATGTGCATGCAGAGTTCACCTATAAGTGGTTGTTACACTTTACTGTTTGGTTGCTTATGTTTAAATTGCTTGTACCAGTGTATACAATTATTGGTGATCCTAATAAATAAATATATAAATAGTCTTGAGCAAATGATGCAAGCAAATATACCTACTGCAAATTATATAAAATAATCCCGGCTAACTTTTTTCCAAAAAAAAAATTGTGTACGTCCTATTCTCAGACCTCCTGCCTGAATATACACACAGTTTCGGAGGAGTGTTGTAACAAACACTGTGACACGTTACTTCCCGTGTGTAATTTAGGTGGAATACTGGTAAAAAAAAATCCCGTGGTACACTCAGGTGAACTAACGTAAGTAGACCCCGGAAATGTTTATATAACATATAAGAAGAAAGAAAGACTAAACTCACCTTTTCCGAGGAAGGCACCGCAAGTCCTCTCGCACTCTTCCTCCGTCTTATAAGTGTTGAGGTATCCGCAGTCAAAGATGTTGCTGACAAGGCACTGAGCACTCTCCGAGTTATAATAGTACACTGGCACGCTATTACCGCATGGCTCTAACGAGCTTGGAGTTTTGCACTGTAAGCCTGCCCGCTGCTGAATGTAAAATTAGCAAAATTGCGGCTGAACATTTATATTTTAGGTAAAAAAGACAGACCAAACCCTGATCCCTCAAATTAGTTTTCTTTAATGCTAATGAAAAAATCAGACATCGGCACTTATCTTCCACGACCACAAAATCTTTATTAGGAAAACCTTTCTTAAGCTTCTTAAGAAAATAACAAACTATCGTGCAGCTTTCAAACTCAGGTCTTGTGGACATGTCATGACTCCGCCAATCAAAATCGTTTCTACCTAACTCCCCTTGTTCTGGAAGTCCAACCTGTGTTATTAGAAACCAGAGGCGTCTTTGGTTTAAGTGACTCTGTTTGCTTGCAGCTTGAAACTGCTATTTGTACAAGTAAAATGTCAATGTTGCCATTGACATTTTTACTTGCACAAATAGCAGTTTTGTCAATTTACATGTATTTTAAAATATTTAATGTCCATGCATGAAATTCAGGGTTTGTTTTGTGTCTTTTTTGATAGGGTCTTAGTTTCTACCTTAACTGTTACTATGGTCGATGGGGTTGCCGGCGCAATCGGTGCGGGTTCAATCTTGCATCTTTTCTCGCAAGCTTCATGACTCTCGAATCTAAACATGTTATTTTTTCGTTAGTGTGTTTCATAACTATTAGTAGGCTTGCGTTTTTTCACTATCTTAACTGCATTGATGATCACTACGAGAACGTTGGCTTAGAAATACTTTATCCCACCAAAATATTTCATGTAAAATGTTGCCAACACGACCACATAAGGTTTGCCCTGTAAAAATGACATCAGATCTCATGTAGAGCCAAGCTTCTGAACCTACACTACATAACTTCACTAATTCTACATATCAGTTAAAATGTATGGCTTCGCCGTTTCGCTACCGTCGTGGAGGTGATGCGAATATTTATTTTCTGAAGTAAGTAGGTAATGAAACAGCCAAGCAATACATTTTTACTGATATTTAGAATTTGTGAAGTTATGGTCGGTAGAATCAGGCCGTGTAGATTCAGAAGCTTGGCTCTACATGAGATCTGATATCATTCTGTTTTTTTTTTTCCTTTTGTGAACACATACACACGTCTTGGCAACATTTTCCATGAAATGTTTTGGAGGGATTTCAGTTCTTTTTTTAAGTTGCTAGGCAACTTCCACCCTCCCCCCATTTTAGGGGATGTGGGGGTGAAAGTTTTAAGTTTATGAATTTTTTTGTTGGTTATATACTGAACTTTGATTACATACCAAATTTTAGCTTTCTAGCACTTCAGAAAGTGGCCAAACATTTTAATGATCATCAGTGTGTCAGTGTGACAGTGACGAAATCGGTGTATTTTAGATATCAATAAAACCTAAACTATTAGCGTTATTCAATTAATACTTTGTATGTTTATTTAGTCAATTATTGACATCATATCCTGAGAATATGTACTACCTATCTGGTAGTTACATCAAAAACCAACTCTATGAGGGTTCGAAAAAACGACGAAACACTTCGAGAAAAGGTAGGTGCCCTTGAGCTTCGCTTGGCTCGTCTTGGTGGGGCCACTACCGTGCCCCTAGATTCATTCCTAACTTTAAAACCCTACTTTATAGATATCGAAAATCACACACCGACAGGGAGTACCACTTCTAACTACAAAACTAATAATTAGTTCACACAATAAGTATTCCTAAATTATTTCGTGCATTTATGTGTATGGTAAGCAGCATTGCCGTGCGTCTTTCTGATGTTTGGGCAGACTTAGACTATTATAAATTTCCTAAGTTGGCTCTGGATTTTTGACTCTCATCCGTGACGATGTATTGATTGTTGCCGAGGAGCCTCTGCGCGGTTCAAGCTATATTATTATCATCATTATCATCATTTCACTGACCACAAAGTAGAATAGTTAAAAAATCAACATGAGTTATATATGACTCACTCATGGGACAGGAAAGTGGTTCATATTCAAGAAGTAAAAAGATAGAATTTATTAGACCAGTAAATTATAAATTTGGTCCAAAATTTCATAAAAACAGAATAAAGTGTATTAGATCAAATTGGTGTTAAAAAGAAGAATCAAAAGTAAAATTTAATTTAAAGACGACGCCCGCCTCTTTGATTCGTAGACATGTGTTTATGTTATAAATGAAATAACTAATTTTAGTGGCGTATAGCCCAAGTACCAGAGAAGTTGTGGAAAAAGCCATAAAAATATAAGAATGAAACAAGAAAAAAATACTTTTGATTATATATCTACGACAAAATTAAGTTAAGTGCCCATGGTTGATGACCAATCTGTGCATCATCACCTCTGAACTTAAAACAACTCATTTATTTAGTCAAACAAATATACACTTCTTATCTCATAATAGATTTCATGTATTTAACAAAGATTTCGCATTTTTTAAATCTTGGATTGATGTGAGTATTAAAAATATAAGCTGTACCGACCTGTTGTCATTGCCGTCGCAGCCTCCATATGTAAACTGGCTGCAAGATTCCGTGCCAGGATTGTAAAACCAGCGCATCAGAGACTCATCGCAAGGCCCTTGCCGCATCGGCAGCTGGCAGACATCTGGCGAATGACAAAAGTCACTGTTAAATGGTCTTTCGAATAGTGGGTACATTTTTCATAGAAACTATTTCCAGCACACGTAGGTGATGTGAAGTTCATGACTATCAAAGTAATGTAATTGTTATGGTTTATTACTTTACTTTCTAAGATAAATATTGTACCTTGTAGCCACCCCGCTTAGGCATAGTCGCATTTTTATTAATTGTAACGAAATTCGATATATTCTGAATAATGTATGTTCAAAATAAAACATTTGATAATGAAGACTTGGAATTGCAGAAAATCTGCTATATTGTATAGCTTACTCAAATGTGCTATACCTATGCAGTATTTTTTCATGAAATTAATAAAATGTAAAAAATAGAAACAGTAACACTGTGCTTGAGTCTTGTCTCCTGATTCGCGTTTTGTAAATACTTAGATAGTTTTGTAGTTTAATGGACAGTTGGGTGGATAACTTTGGCTGACTTTTTGGCTTTTCAATGGTTCTTTTTTAACCAAGCATTCATTATGACTATAACGGTGAAGGAAAACATCGTGAGGAAACCCCAGAGATATTTCTCGAGGGCATGTGACGTCAGAAGCCCTTGGGCGGCATTAAAATTCTGACACCAGCGGTGCGATTCTGTTCAAATCACCGCGTGAAAATGTAGGTGTCGAATTGAGCTATCATTCCATACTAATGCTAGGCATTGACAGTCCACTTCACTCAAGTTTTCACGGCGTGACTTTTACTGAATCGACCGGCAGGTGAGTCACTAACCACACGATAAGAAGAAGAAGATTAATCTATCACAGCACCAGTTATTATTATTATTAATAAGAGCCTGTGGTGTCCCACTGCAGGGCAAAGGCCTCCCTTCCATTCTTCCACTCCTTCCTGTCTTCAGCCACTTTTGGCCAATCCTTCAGAAAGGAGTCCAACTCGTCACAGCACCTGTATCCAATTTAATTTCTTAAGACACATTAGGTTTGCAGTTGCTACCTGAGCTTTCCGGCGCTGCCGGAATATTCGGCTTTTGTCCTGGGTGCGGTTTTATTACTGTAGGTTTGGTGGTGGTGGTGGTTGTTCTTTCCAAGCAGCTGTTTTCGCACTCTGCTTCAGTGACAAAGTTATTCTCATTACCACCACAACCACCGTAGGAGAACTGGCGACACCTGGGAAAAGGGATTTGTTATTATGACTTGGGTAATTTCCACAGTTATTGACTTGGGTGCAAAAGCTTATAAAATTTTCTAACCTCTTATAAGTGGTGTCAAAGAACCATCTGTCTGTGTAGTTGGAGCAATCGCCAATTACGGCAGGTAGCGTACATTTGTCGGGCTCTGCAATATAAATATTATTAACTACTTCTGTTTGGTGTACAGAAGAAGCCAGTGATCAAAAACTTCCCGGCGTTCCCACTTACATCTGCCTTGTAAATACCTTTCGTTAGTCGCCTTTCATCCATCCTTTCAACGTGACCAAACCATCTAAGCATACTCTTTTCAATTTTTGTTACTACATCTTCTTTTAAACCACAACGCTGCTTTATCACATCATTCCTCAATCTGTCATTCATTGTTACACCACACATACTTCGCAAGGAACACATTTCTACAGCATTTATTCTACTTTCATGTCTCTTTTGCCACGCCCAACATTCACTTCCATACGTTAGTGTAGGCACCAGCACACCATTGTGAACAGCCAGTCGTGCCATTTCGGGCATCGACTGGCTGGTCACAACGCCAATTATAGCGCCATTCACTTTATTTCCTGCATTCACTCTCCTTTCCACATCGGCATCAATCTTTCCATCGAATAATAATACATTATTTAAACAGTCCACAGCCAACATACAGGAGTTTCAAAACATTTTATTAACACATGCTCTCACAAATATCTAACGTTGGTACAAGAAAAACCATTTGCTATAACTAACCGTAAGCACTAGGACAGGTCTGTTCACAAGTCTCCCTGGAGCTGAACCGGTTGTCGTTGCCCCCGCAGCCGTTGTAGTAGAACGGCAAGCATCGGTTCTCTGACTGACTGAATGACCAGAGAGCTTCCTTCTCGGTACAATTGTATTTAAGACATTTTGTTCTTACCGTAAGCACTAGGACAGGTCTGTGCACAAGTCTCCCTGGAGCTGAACCGGTTGTCGTTGCCCCCGCAGCCGCTGTAGTAGAACGGCAAGCATCGGTTCTCTGACTGACTGAATGACCAGAGAGCTTCCTTCTCGGTACAATTGTATTTAAGACATTTTGTTCTTACCGTAAGCACTAGGACAGGTCTGTGCACAAGTCTCCCTGGAGCTGAACCGGTTGTCGTTGCCCCCGCAGCCGCTGTAGTAGAACGGCAAGCATCGGTTCTCTGACTGACTGAATGACCAGAGAGCTTCCTTCTCGGTACAATTCCCTGCATCTTGAGGCTGTATGCACTGAGCTGTAGCGCAACCCATTTGTTAGTAGACGTTTATAAAGATAGAAAATTTTAAAAGACAGACTGATAGTAGAGTGAAAATCTCTTCGAACTTTCAAGTGACCAGGGTTTGAATTTAAAATTTAACCTAACAATAATGTTTAGTTTTGCCTGCGGTCACTTCAATGAGGTTTGAAGTGATCTTTACGAAAAGAACTTTAAAACGATTTAAACAAATTAAAGGGGTACTTATCATTTCAGTTGTTAGAAGGTAAATTACCTTTTTACTCTTAAGACCACCTTCTGTTTGCTTATCCTTTTTGCAATCAAGCATGTTAATAACAGGCAAGTCCCAAGTATGGACATTGTAATGTTACAATGTTTTTTTCTAAAGTGACTAAAAATCATCGTTGTACCAATTATACTGCCCTGATACACTCCTAAATCAATGAAGAGTTGGATACCCTCGTGTTTTGCTTCTGGTTTGACTTGAATTACCTTCACAATCATTATTACTGGCACATTGCACTAATGTGTACCAAAATAACTTTCGGTCAATCAAGAACGTCTCAAATACAAAGATGATAATAAAATCTCGTTTTAAATAGAATAGAGTTCGATGATAGCAGCTAATTAGAAGCCTCAGATACGTTCAATTGCATACCAAAAAAGAGGGATTCTCAACATGCTAAGTTCACTTTGAACCATGTCCAGAAAAAAGAAATATTTTCTTCGAACCGTGGTGTTTCTACTTACGTGGTTGCGTGTCGGCACAGCGCATCTGGCAGGCTGCCTCGGAGCTAAACCTATTGGAGTTGCCTTCGCAGCCACCCCAGATAAACTGTTGACATTGATGGGTCTCGGAGTTGAATCCCCAGCGGCTGTAGTTACCAGAGCAAGATCCTTGATCGATTGGTAGGTTGCATTGATCTGAAAAACGATTGTAATGTAGTTAGGTCTGCTGTGCTTAAAACTACACTACGTCTCTTTTAAACCTGCAATTACTAGTTTCACTAATAATGCTACGGACCTTGAATTTATTTATTTATTGGTAGCGGATTGTCAGTGATGGCTAAGCGATAGGGCCGACATCGGGCTTAGTGGTATCGGGTTCACAACATTATTTGTCGAATTATAATCTTTATTTCAGTAATACAACGAAACATAATAAAAATAGGTATAACTGCAGTTTTGTTTTAGTAGTGTGTCTTCGTTGGTATTTCAAGTCACAGTGAGCTCGGCTCAGTGTCCACTCACCAATACGACTCTGCCAACGTGAGTCATTTGTGCTATAATGCAACAACTGATATCAGATATTTCTATATGTTGTTCGTTAGGTCTCAGATCTCTATAAGCAGCATGTGAAAGCATAAATAAGGTCAAGTGGAGTATCATATAACTATGAGAGAGTTTTACTTACTTACTTGTGAACCATGTTTTTTGTTACCTACATTTCTGCATAATATTCCGTCGAAAAATCTCTGTAAAAGTCGAAGCGACCTTTCTACCCTTATCTCCGAATTTTGCTTAACAAAAATCACCTCACCTGCACCGCTGCTAGGTTCGCACTGTTTCTGGCACAGCTCCCGGGTTTCGAAGTTGTTAGCGTTGCCGAGGCAGCCTCCGTATTCGAAGGGGATGCACTGCTCCCGCGTGCTGTTGAAGTACCAGCGCTGGTAGCTCGTGTCGCAGGCACCCTTTACGCTGGGTAATCTGCATGAGTCTGAAAAGAAACGATAAATGATAGAATGAAAACTGCTTTAAAAAGAGAAAGACAAACTTCATAACCCCCAAAATTGTTTTTAACGAATGTTCAATACCTCTAGGCGGAGGTTGTACGCACACATCCTCACACTCTTCCTTGGTCCCGAATCTGTTGCCATTACCGTCGCAGCCTCCATACCAAAAGCGAGAACAGCCTCCGTATGCCATGTCGTAGAACCACATCGCTGTAAAGTCACGGCATAGTCCAGCGTCCGTTGACATACTGCAAGCAGCTGGAATAGAAAGAATGGTAAATGTCTATGTCTGAAACAGCAAAACAGAGAGAAAAATCAATGTGTTTAGCTCACCTTGTTTATTTTCAGGTGCATCAGTACATCCTAGGAAATTGGGTCCGGCAGATTCAGTGCGGCCATCAGGACAGCATCCGTGCCGGCTAGAAGAGCAGTCACATCCGGCGGCATCAGGGCCAGTAGCATGAGTCTCGCCATCTCCGCAGCAACCAAACTTAGATTGGTAGCAGTAGCAACCCTGCTGGTCTGGACCCTCCGCGAAGGTGACGCCATCGGCACAGCATCCGAACTGGTAAGTTTTGCAGGTACAGCCTTCGTTATTAGATCCAGAAGCCGCAGTGTGCCTGTGTAATACAGTTGTATGTTTGTATAATAATTTGATGAATTGCGCCTGAAAATATCATCGACAGTAGACTAATTATAGCCTCAACACACTCGAGGCTTGGCTGGGCAATTGTTTCAATAAAAACACCCAAAATTCCTAAGAAATTTTCCGTGTATATCCTATGGAATCGGATTTTCCCATACTGACCCAGTTAATAAATAACTGTCTGTGGTTATGGACCACTTATGCTGTTCTAGTTTTTTAAGTTTAATCTGCAGCATGCATGGTTGGACACCATTGAAAACGTGTCCCTTTTTTCCGGGAGTTATTGCGTGTACTATCTTATGGACTAACCAAAGACATTCAATACCTATAGACCGGACATCACGAACAAAATTTTCGTCCGAAAAAGTGTGTCCTGCTGGATACAAGTCTATGAGTTTTTTGTAGTACGCTCCGCTGCCGCTCCAATATTCATATATTATATTCTAGATGGCGTTACTGAGACATGGGATCAAAGTTTTTCTATGACATTTCCTTGACATGCCCGCTCTATAGTATTTTAAATCTCTTTGGGACTAACAGACAAAGTACATAAAAATATTGTTATGACATTAAGTCCTGTTAAAAAGAAATTTAGACAGGACTAATTTACATAATTTACATGATTGGAGGGGCTATTAATAAAATATTTTTTTATGTAAAATTGTAACTGGTTTATTGGTTTTGGTGTAATACTAAGTGTTGAATTACCTGTCAGGACAGCATCCATGTTGAGTATATTCACAGCCACAGCCTTGGTTATCTGGTCCCTGAGCGATAGTGACATTGTCGGGACAGCAGCCGTGACGAGCGTACTGGCATCCACAACCTAAAAGTAAACGATATCCTCACAATTTGTTCATTTGACTCTCATTAGGTTTGTCCAGGTTGTAACGGTCTGATTTACTACATTAAAACCACAGCAGGATGGTAATATACCTTCAAGGTGTGGTCCTTCAGCTGGTTTGCGGTTGTCTAAACAGCATCCGAAGGCTTGCAGTAAACAGCAGCCTTCGAAATCAGGTCCGTGGGCAGACGTTTTGTTGTCCTGACAGCAACCGTGCAGCGATGTATTGCAAAAAACTGGTCGTATATTGTTAGCAATGTCTGAATTAAAAATGAACACAGTTACGAAGATTAGATGATGAAACAGTTAAGGGACATCACAATACCTGAAAATAACGGTGACGCGCCTCATTCCCGTAACAATAGTGAAATGCGTGTACAGTTGAGTTTTTGTTCATCTACTATAATTTTAGCCTTAAAGGTATTTATTTAATAAACTAGTGTGATTGTTTACCTGGAGACACACCACCAACACGGCAATCAAGCTCAGTAGTGTTGCACGGACATCCGTGTTGGTCAGGCCCGGTGGCTTTGGTCTCGTTGTCAGCGCAGCAGCCGAACTGGAAGCCAGCGCAAGGGTCCAAAGTGGTAGTTCCGGTGACGTCGGTGGTGTCGTCGTAGGTTGTGCTACGTTCACTTGTTTCAGATGATTCAGTTGTTTCTATTGTTGTTGCAGTCGTGTCTATCGACAAGGTCGACGCTTCTAAAAGAAAGTCAAAATAAAAATCTTTAGTATATATTTACAGGCCAGTTCCAATTTTTTTACTTTAAGTATTTCTGATATGGTATATAGTATTTTATTTTTTTCTGCATTCAAAAGTGTACACGACGACGTACACCAGCGCAGCCTTGTATACATATTGTATTTTATATGTCAGATGAATTACGAATGTGTCCCACTTATGCCAAATAAAAAAAAAACCTAACTTGAGCGATGTCAAACTACCAAATTTATTCTTAACATAAAAAAATTATATACCCTACTATCAGCTTTTATTTGAGGAAATGGTTAAATTGTAAAAGTGACACTAAGCATTTTCTTTCTCAGACGAGGCGTTCTGATAAAATGTGTAAAAATAGAATAGAACGATTTATTTTGTAGGCGGTGGTGCGTGAGTTGTACAATTAATGATAACATAAAGGAATATTTCCTAAACGTTATAATAATGTCTCTAAAGATCTTAAAGTTAACCTTCAGGGCCCATTGATTTTTTCCTAATCAATAAGCCACATAGCTAACCGTATCATCGTCTTGTTCATAATAATATAGTTTTCAGCTCAACTTACCGGTGAACTGTTCGCTCACTTGAGTTGTGGTCGAGATGTGGACGGCGATCTGCTCCAAGGTGGCGGGTAGCTGTGTGTTTGGGCCCAAGGTGGCGGGTAGCTGTGTGTTTGGGCCCAAGGTGGCGGGTAGCTGTGTGTTTGGGCCCAAGGTGGCGGGTAGCTGTGTGTTTGGGCCCAAGGTGGCGGGTAGCTGTGTGTTTGGGCTCAAGGTGGTGGGTAATGTGCCCAAGGTGGCGGGTATCTGCGTCTTTGGGTCCAAGGAGGCGGGTAGCCGGGTTTCTGTGCCCAAAGTGGCGGGTAGCGGTGTGTTTGGGCTCAAGGTGGCGGGTAGCTGGGTCGATGTGCCTAAGGCGCCGAATAGCTGGGTCGATGTGCCCAAGGTGGCAGGTTTCTGGGTCTTTGGGTCCAAGGTGGCGGGTAGCAGGGTTTCTGTGCCCAAGGTGGTGGGTATCTGGGCCTTTGGGTCCAAGGTGGCGGGTAGCTGGGACTTTGGCCCCAAGGTGGCAGTTAACTGTGTCTTGGGTGCCACCGTGATGCGTGGGACCACCCTACTAATAAATTCAGGTTCTGTAAAATGTACAGTTTATAAGTACAGCGGCACCTATATTATTATTCTTAGGTCAAATAATGTTTGCCTATGTTTAGTTATAATTTAGAATTTATCAGTACCGACTTAATCCAATATTTTTGCATAAGTAGATACATAGACACTACATTTTTTTTAAATATCGATTGCGATTGTCTCGAGTTCAGTGTCTTAAACTGAGGTTTTAATTGAGAAGCTACCTTAAACAACATGTAATTTACTAAATAGGTAGTAATAGTGTCTAAACATCAGGTAATGCTCCTCAATTCGTTAAAAATACAATCATATAATCAAATCAGTTATGTAGCAAAAACATTCAGTGCAATTTACCGGAGAACTGTTTGGTCTGAGTTGTCGTGTTGTCAGCAGCGATGGTCTCCACGACGACGCCGACGGGCTGTACCTTGGGTGACACCGTGACACGCGGCACTACCCTACCTGTCAATTCACGTTCTGTAAATGTGCACAGCCGATCGATTCAGTAAAAGTCACGCCGTGAAAACTTGAGTGAAGTGAACTGTCAATGCCTTGCATTCATATGGAATGACAGCTCAATGCGCCCTCACTACGCCTACATTTTCACGCGGTGATTTGACCAGAATCGCACAGCAGAACACGTTTCTTGTTGTTTCTTAGTTGAATAAGAAGTTTTAACTATACATAATAAAATAATGTCCAAGAAAGTGTAATCAAATAGACAAGGGCACGTATACAACCCATTTCAGTGGTGTACACTTTTGCATATTAGATCCTTTGTACAAGAAATTTTGTTACTAAATGCGTTATAACTACAGTTTTAATTGTGAAGGGTGGGCCGTTTTTCGGGGACTGTTTTTATGTATTTTTTTGACGTTCAAAAAGTGCTGATTCTCACCCTAGTTTGAATAAAGACTTTTGATTTTGTTATGGATTTACCTGTAGGTACTGTTCACAGAAACATAAGTCAAATATTTTTAAGAAAATTGCATATTGGTATGCTGGAGATATTATTATTTTACTTTGATTGGCAACTAGGATTGGGTTTCGTTGCATTTTCATTAAATATTGTGGCAAAACATGGAATTAAATGATGTATTTTATTTGAGAGAATATACAGGGTATAACAACTTATGATGGATTAAATCACTTAACTACACGACGTATGTTTATCCTAAATGTCGAAATAGAGTATAAAGTTAGGTACTACCACACAATCGGTTAGCCGAACGTTGTGAAACGGATTTCCGTTTAATATAAATATAAGTTGAAATTTAAGCTGAATTAGTAGTTATAGCTCCATAAATTTACTATTTATAAAATAACTTTCTTCTCAAGAGCCTTCGATTGTGTTAGCTTTTCCAATTACGTGGAGATTCAATTTGCTTAAAAAATAAACGAATTACATAGATCCCATGTTATGTACCTATTTCGTATGAATTTATACTTATCTTACTAATATTATAAACGTGAAAGTTTGTTAGGATGGATGGATGTTTGTTACTGTTTCATGCAAAAACTACTGAACGCATTTGGATAAAATTTTGTACACAGATAGTTTATAACCTACTTTAAACACCTGCCACGTGTACCTATACATTATGGAATGCAATAAAGATTCTTTGCATTCCAGACTTTGTTCGGTTTAAGTTTGTGTACGTTTAAATAAATTGCTCACTGAATCAATACCATTTCCTTTCCTTACCAGTAAACAATGTTGTCTTCTTGGTGGTAAACAGCTGTGATTGGGGTACCTCCGTGCTTCGACGTACTAACCACGGGTTTTCAATTATCAGCCCGTCAGGTATAAACGCTCGCACGACGTGCATCCGTGGCGCTTTCATTTCTATTGCGTTAAACGCTTGACACGTGTACTGTCCAAGAGTTTCGATAGACAAATTTTTGATATGGAGGACGTTTGTTCTTTGTTCAAATTTTGGGTTTCTGAACAGCAACCGGGTTTTTCCTGGGCCTCGGTACCAGGCCATAAACAATGTGGGGTCTCTGGGTTCCGATGCCAAGCAGCTTACATTCAATGGTTTGCCCAGCTCTCCAAACCACTCGGTGGTGGCATTCTCGTCATCAACCATTCCGGCAGGTGTCCGCTCAGAATCTGAAACTGGGTTCCCAATTGTAAGCAAGTCAATGTTAGTTTACTTACATTCATATCAGATAAATTAGTATGTGAAGGTTTTGTTAAATGTTTTGTAAATGGTGTCCCATGCTAGTAATAATAATAATGAGACTAGTTTTATTATATTATGGAGTCTAGTTTTTTACTGATTTAGGTAACTTCTTACACCAAACATTTTGCCGCAATACTGCTAAGCTTGTAAGATCAACGCTCTCTAGTTCAGTGTTAGGTTACTTCGATAAATAAAGTCTTAGGTGAACCACTTCCCACTTACATAGGTACAAGTTACCTATTAATTCCATGTTCATTACATTCATTTCGTGTATTGTTTGTATCTTTATTAACAAATCAACATTGTTAGGACTATAATCACCACAAACTTTCACGAAATTTAACGCAGAGCAACGCGAAACATAATTCACGCTGTCGCGATGTCGCGCCGTTGCAAAATATCGGCACCGATAGCAGACCCTAAAAGTAATGTGATATAAAGTATTTTACACAACCCACTTTATAACAAAATTGTTGTAAAACTGCAAAATATTAAAAAAATAATAGAAGATAATGTCTGACCACTTCCAACATTGTGGATCAATCAAATATTCTTTGATTGAAAAAAAAAGCTGTAGTATGTCGTTTACCTGCGAATGCGCGTGCGCACACCAATAGCGCTGCAAGCGACAGTAGACACACGCGCGACATGTCGAGTGAGCGCGACGAGCGACTGACACTACAGATACAGAGCAACACAAAGCACCACCAACAACACGAGTATACGATCATCGTGAGTGGAGACAAATTAGGGACTAGTACTCTACACGTTCGAACTTCGAAGTGCTTATCACACACAGGCGTGGGAGTAAGTCGGAGGGAGGTGTGTAGGCAGCACTGACGTATCACACATCATTACAAGAACCGGAATTGCCTAATAATGTCCTGCGTGATGATGATCCAATGATTCAGAGAGTTTCCTGGTTTGATTGATAATATTTATAATATGAAATTTTTACGTACAAGTTTTTTCTATCTCCAAATAGTTAACTTATTTTAATGTGTTTAATACATATTCATAGTGCATTTTACAGGATAACCGCGGATTTATCGTCACTAAGTTACTCACCTACGGTGCCCCGACTTGGGGTGCCCAGACTTGGTATTTGACTAACATCTTAAAGTCCAAACTGAAGATTTGACAACGTGCTATGGAGCGCATTATTCTGGGTGTCAAACTCACAGATCGTGTTCGAAACACCACACTGCGCTCCAAAACATAAATAGTCGATTGCGCACGAAAGGCTGCTCAACGCTGGCGTATTAGGGCGCAAAGGGCGTGCGGGGGTAAGAAGATAGGATTTTACTGAGGTGTACTGGTCTAGACCCATTAATTTCTAAAAAAAATAATAATAATTTATTTTACAGATCATACAATCCAATTTGTTAGTAATACACAACTTAAACACTAGTGTAAGTACATATATTTGGAAATTGTAGGAAAAAATTACTAATGATGTCAAAATAATTAAAATGATAATGTCAAAATTGTTAAAAATAATGTCAAAATCTCCAGTAATCATGTCAAAATCCTTAATTCAATCATTCAGATATATCTACCAATAAACATGTCAGGAACGATTCGATAATAACAATACACGACAGACACACACTACTTCTGGGTACGTTTAGTAGGCCACACTTGCGTCCTCGTCCAGTGTTTTAATATAAGGCTATCCACCCTATCTGCCAAGACTGTTAGCGCTGCCATGCACGCGACACATCAGAGAAGCAACACGCTTTCGTATGATAGCATTAAAGTCGTCTATACGTGCGAACATCCCTGATGCGCTGCAGTGTCGTGGCAGCCTCAACAGTGCCCTGTATGCGTTATTGTTTTGGACTCGTAAGGCTCTAATATTCTTCTGTGTGAGCGTGTGCTAATGACGCCTTTTCATACGATATCCCATAAAAGACATTGCTACTTGCCAAATTTCGTGATTCTTTGTAGGCAAACTGAAAGTACAGGTTTTGATTCCATTCAAACGATCGGTTCTTTAGATTGCGTTCATTTAGAAGTAGAAACTTTATACAACTCTCAGGGATTGTAGAACTGAAGTTAGATTGAGTTATAATTTGAACAGACGGAATGAACGACAGTGAATCGATCCTGTAAGTAATGGTTTCTTTTTCCTTTTAAAGTACCTACGGAGCCCTAGTATAAAAAAATGACAATCCAAAATAGAAACGTAGCCAACATTGACCTTCGAAGAACGCATCTGCTAATCAAATATATCATTTCAGAAAGAAAATAGTGTTATTCAAATCCTTCAAATCAAAATTTAGTATATCTAAGAGAGATGATCTCAACAGATAAACAGCTCCTGGCCTGGTTGTATGCCTTATGCATACAACCATGTTTAAGTAATTACTTACAGAAGTACCTCGTGGTTACCACAATCGAATGGCTTTGAGAGATCGCAAGAATTCTCAAAGTACGTCCCTACTACGTTTATTTTATTTTAATATGATACTTATAAACTTGCAGGTTTCTGACTAACGGTAAAAAAACACAACATTTTATTACCTAATATATTTTTACTGTCCATCTATTTACATCGTTATAATTATTATACAAGGATTTACTTAAACAAATTATTATGACTTGTCAACTAGCCACCCTAGCGTTACCCTACGAGCTAAACATTCACTTTACGAGCCAACTTAATGCATTTAAATCATTTATTTACTATATTATGTTAAAGTATGTAGTATTGTAAAATTGCTCAAATACGTCCACCACAGGTGGAGTTTGTTAGATTTTAAAATATTTATTTATGTACATAAAACTGTTGATATCAAGTAATATTAATTAGCTACCTTATAGTATATTGGTATGGTTGCGTGTTATGACCATGCGCACAATAGACTATTCTGTTGTGGTTCAACGTTCAAGATAAAAATACCTAAATTTCAGCTATGGCACAAATAACAATAACAAGGTTCCTGTCAGAGTTGCGATCGACATTATGCAGGAAGAAGGTTACAACTAGCATCGTCTATGTAGCTATAGTGAGTTTAAAGATATTTTAATTGTGCAGACGTTGTCATGCGTAATTGTAACAGAAAATAATTATCACAATATTTTGAAGTAGTTTCTATATTAGCTGATATCTATTTCTTTCTCAGGGGTTGGTCTGCTTGAAGCTCCGCCTCCTTGATGTCCAGCTGACCGGCGTTAACACACGACATGCAACAGAACCTGGGGGTGATAAAGAGGTTTGTAGCGGCTTGAGATAAAATTACAACAATAATGGATAATATTAATTAATAATAATATTTTATATAATTTTATTATATAATCTCCAATAATAACATGCACACTCTGTTGATGTCATGATGCGTCAAAAAGAGTAAACTAAACCTAAAGACATTCAAGTATTTTAAATCTCTTTGACTAAACCCATTCTGATAATAAAGTGAATAACTAGCCTCAATTGACTGGATAGTTGATTAGAACAATTTATTATCACAATATCGTTTAGAAAATGAACGATTATATACTTACTTTGAGTAATACTTGTGTTTGCAGAACTTGCTGCGCACGATCAGGTTGCAATTAGCGAAGAAGGGATTATCTTCGCACTTAGCGGGTACCACGACACCTGGAAACATAAATTTTGCGCTCAAACCTAAATCATAACCAATTAAATGACCCGCGTTAACGGAGTCCATCCCCGAATCCCATGTCTACATTGGGCAAGTTAATTTAACTACTAATCTTTGGTACCTACCAAAGATTAATTAAATTAACTTGCCAACTGATATGACAAAGCCGATAGTGATGGTCCGGCCAGTTTGCTTCCGAAGTTGTCAGAACACACGACTGCCTTTAGCATAATTGCTGCAGCATCGGCTTTTTTATTACTCATAAAAACTAAATGAAAAGCTGAAGACGTTGGGAGGAGGTATAATAGGGGCAGCACGCGCGCTACTCCTGCGCCGCCGCTCGAGTACGGTGTGAAGCTTAAGCTTAAGCGTGCAGCGCAGGGGCTTCGTACGAACATAAAATGCACGCATCATTTAGTCCTTTTTGTTAAATATAGCCTTAGCCCTGCCTTTCACTCACGAGGTGCCCACAACCTCTCCTAGGTTGTCATTCCACTGTGTGGTGAGAATTTCAGGCTATGCTTAGGGAAGCGTAGCCTAAACTCCTGAAATTCTGTTCAAAGAAACTTCTCAGCCCCACCGTTCCGCGAGCAATGTATTTGAGGCCCACATACCTATACAAGAACTGCAAAATGCTTTAGTTTTAGGTTTAAGAGGATTAAAATTTACTTTTGACATTGATCTGGGCTGTGTCAGATTGTGAACTGTATCGGTTGCTGGCGTGACACGCGTACAGTCCGCTGTCGGCCACCGATGTCTGCTTTACCGTTAGTAGAGATTTGATCACGCTACCTGTGGGTGTTAGCAAATAATGGATTAGAAATACACAAATAGCATAAAATCTTGAACTTGGTAAGCACGGATACCATACTTTACTTTTAGAATAATCTCATTTCATTTTTACGCAATCTCCACCTCAAGATAAAAGAACCTTAACTCGAACGGCTATCAGTCCTTTAGCCGCGTTTGCTAAGACTTTACAATAACATTGACTGGCCTGTTGGTCTAGTAGTTAGTGACCCTGACCACTATGCCGGAGGTCGTGGGTTCGATTCCCACCCAGTACAAATGTTTGTGTGTTGTGCACGATAATTTGTTCTGTGTCTGGGTGTAATCTATCTATAATATGTATTTATTTAGAAACATATATGTATGTTTATCAGCTGCTAAGTACCCATAACACAAGCTCTCAAGCTTAGCTTGGGACTAAATGGCGTTGTGTGAAAATAGTTGTGGAATATTACATCATTATTGTTTTAGTTCACTATCGTTTGGGAGTTCTTGAAGAAACTCCGAGAAGGAGCGGGTTATTAAAACATAACTAGTGGACTTACCAGTGATAGTGATCCTGCGGTCCGTCTGTATGTTGGCGCCATCCTTAGTCCAGTGGACCTCAGGCTCCGGGTAGCCGTCCAAATCGCACGTCAGGTACAAGTCGGTACCGATGTTCAATGTTGAGAACTTCGTCGTCAGATGAACGCTGACTGGTACTGTTTGCAGAAAGTGTAAGTAGGTATTGAAAGTTACTTTTGATATGATATCAAATACTGTCAAGTTTTTAGAATGACTCGTGGGTTTGGGGCATAGGTATAACAAAGGTTCTGTTATACCAATCGTACATTATTGATCTCAATTGATAAAATCAAATAGAGTCGATATCCAACATAGCAATGAACAGACACGTCAAGTTTAAATACTTTATGTACAGCAAACATCATGGAAAATACTACACTACGCAATAAAAATTACCAAGACATCCACGAACTTCCTCGGCAACAAACGGCATGTCAGAATTGTTCACACACTAGTCTATACACTTCATACTTTACATTCTTACAAGTCTTCTGTACCAGCATGTTTGACATTATAATTATATTACAAATGTCACCGTGGAATTGTGAACCAACATGCATAGTACAATATTACTTTATTTTTATTATATTGGTTTTCAAGTCTTATATCTTACCGGTAAAAATCAGTCTGAGAGCTTCAGTAGTGGATGGAGTGGTGGTGGCAGTAGGATCCGTAGTGACGGGAGCTTGTGGCCCGGGTCGGTGGACCACCGGGACTTGAGGTACCAACAAGTCGGGCATTTTATATGCTTGTACTAAGACCACCCACGACGCCGCCTTGCCCACTCCATTGTACGCTTGACATGTGTATTCTCCAAGAGTTTCAATAGTCAGGTTTCTGATAAGCAGGATGTTTTCTCTCGTTTCGTAATCCGCGTCGTTGATATGCACCATGGGCCCCTCAGTACCGTGGAACCAGAACACGGATGGGGTTGGGTACCCGAATGCTGGGCAGGTCACATGGAGCGGTCTGCCCAGCTCGCCGATCGCCACGGCGTTCTCATCACCAGCAATTCCGGCAGGCACCGCGTCAGGATCTGCTAGTCCTCGATTGATTAGCGTTTTTCACACAGAATAGACGCAAGACGAGAAGGGGCGGGCAGAGCGCAGACGGGGTGCCGATGCCGTCGCCACTTTTCAAAACATATTATAGAAAAGACGAGGCAGGGACGTAAAGCTGGGCGCCGCGCCGACACCCGCGTCTCGGCCCAACCACTACCTGTTCTAGCCTACCCCTCGTTGCCCGCATCCTTGCCCCATCCTATATCCATATATTTATTAATAGGCCGCAGATGAGTAAGCGTGGCGTCCGCGGCCTGTCTTTTTTTCTATTTTTTTGCGTCGCGACGCTCTTTATAATATTTTGTACGCGCCCCGCTCTTGTCTTACGTCTTTTCTGTATTCAGCACCTATGAGTCTGTGAATCCATCATCAATCATCTCTGTTTTGCTTTAAGACGTATTTTATTTTCTTCTTACATCACCTAAATTTTTAAATGTATTATAATTATTATCTACATAATTAACTTTTCGTGTAAACGGTGAGATAGGCGTTAACAGTGGGTAAAAAATGTCAAATTCAAAATTAGTGCAACAGTTAATCAAGGTAAATTATTTCCTTAAAGACTAAATGTGAGAAATAGAGTATATAATTCCTTTATACTCCTACATTGCATGTATGGTCCACTCGCTTAGATGTGTAGATAGCCAGTTCACAGGTAGGTGTCTGGCCTAAAATTCATAACATTTTTAAGTACAGAGATGGACATCGCACTCCGATGTAAAAGCTATGGCTACATTTGTAAATATTTATTTTTACATAACTTGTACCTACATGTGTTCGTGCGCCAACATTCCTAGGGCCAGCGCTGCCCTGTTTACAGCATTTTAGCCGCTTGCTAAAACTAAAGCTACTCCCAAATATTACCGATTAAATACGAGCATTAAGCTTCTAAGGTCAAAATCTACCGACAGCTGCTGGTCTAGAGTGATTGTTTACCTGGAGACACACCATTGGAATAACAGCCAAACTCCGTAGCATTGGACGGACCTCCGTGTTCGTCAGACTTGGTAGTTTTGATCTCGTTGTCAGCGCAGCAAGGGTCCAAAGAGTCAGGATCGGTGACATCCGTGGCGTCGTCGTACGTCGTGCTACGTTCACTCGATTCAATCGATACAATCATCTTATTTGTTGTTGTAATCATTTTTGCCGGCGACGTTAACGTTCCTTAAAGAAAATCAATATAAGATGATGTAGGTATTTGGACTCATTTACACAAATTCGAAATAACTCTAGATTGTTTTGCATTCAATGGTAGGTAAACACGTACCCAGCTTCTGGCAAATAAACTAAACAGACGGTTTTGAAAAGAGACAAATACTTATCAGATGAGCAATATGATGAGAAAGACAGAGAGACGGGTAGGTTAGTAAATCAACAATGTCTGTTAATAATTATAGACCAATTGCACTGTTGCCAAATTTCTCGAAAATATTTGAAAAGGTTATCTTTGCTAGAATCACAAAATTTTTGAATGTAAATAATATTTTAAATGCTAACCAATTTGGATTTCAAAAGAATAAAACTACATCATTGGCAATATATAAATTATTCAATACCATTTGGGATAAAAACAATGATAAAAAACAATGTGCGGCTCTTTTCGTTGATATGTCAAAAGCATTTGACTGTGTAAAGTTTGACATTTTGCTTGATAAATTAGAAGGTATAGGAATAAGAGGTATAGCACTAAGATTAATTGAGAATTATTTAAATTATAGAATGCAGGGCACTGTTGTTGAGGTGTATAATGAACGTACTAAAATGCTGGATGTAGTAAAGTCAAAATACGAATCTGTAATATTAGGAGTACCACAAGGCAGTATATCAGGCCCTCCCTTGTTTTTATTGTATATTAACGACCTTCCAAATATAATTAACCATCTGTGTGTAATGTATGCTGATGACGCAAGCATATTTATTTCAAATGAATACTCCAATAATCTCATTTACCAAAATGAAATAAATAAAACATTAATAACTGTAACTGATTGGTTGTAGTCAATAAATTTAAAAGTCAATGTCTCGAAAACCAAATTGATTCAATTTAGAAATTATAAAAGTAGGTACACCAAATTAAATGTAACCATCTCTGATACAGCAATTGAAGAAGTAAATGACACAAACTTTTTGGGAGTTACAATCGATCAGCATTTAAATTGGAAGGCACTTAGAGAAAAGATAAATAAAAAAATATCCAGCGCTTGCTACGCATTGTCAGTTCTGGCAGAAACTACAAATCCGAGTATTACTAGAAATGCTTATTTTGGAAATGTGTACCCACTGTTAACAGATGGTATCATATATTGGGGGAACTTTACAAATGTGCAATCCACATTCATTCTCCAAAAGAAATGTCTTAAGACAATATATAACATGTACAGTACTGAATCTTTGAGAGACGTCTTCAGAACGGAGGGCTTCCTGACACTAACTGGTATTTATATACTCGAATTAAGTTTATTTGTTAAAAATAATATGCAATATTTCAATTTTAAATCAAATTCTAAAAAAAACATTCGAAAAAAATATAAATATGACATTCATTTACCAGTTATTAACAATATGATGGATTATAAAAGTACCTATGTTACGGCTATTCGTGTGTATAATCAGTTACCACCGGCTATTAAACAGTTATATGAAAATAAATTGAAAAAAATGTTAATTGAAAATGTATTTTATAATCTTAATGAATTTTTTGATAAAAAATAATATTTGAAAATGTATCTAATATCTAATGTGTTATAATCTATAATTGTCTAATACTATTGTTGCATGTCCGACTTGGGTAGACTGTTGAAACCAAAAATGTAATGATTTACTAATAAGAACTTAATGTACACAGTTATGCAATAAATTAATCTTTATCTTTATCTTTATCTGTAGATATTGAGGACTAGTTTGTGGTATTTGAACGCTAATACTTAGCGTATTCACATCCATTTAGACTGAAGCAAAGTAGCCGAACACTAGGCTCGAAATTTGTGAATTTCAAACATCCGAGGTGAAACCCAATCTTAAAGCTAAAAAACAAGAACAACAAACAAATTGTGAGTCTAAATTTTGACCTATTTCAACTATAGTTAGGTTTTTGATTCGAGACTCTGATAGAAGTGCAACCTTAAAAGCTAAACTACCTTCTGAGTCAGGCCTATCATAGTCAGAAGTTTTGTTGTCCTGGTTGCAACCGTGCGGCGAGGTCTTGCAGTGATCTAAGCTTGCTTCATTCGAAAAGCTAGGATCTAAAATAAGTTTACAAAGATAAAAGTGAAACTGCCCTCCTAGCCAAGTTACAAACGATTCGTATCTATTCTCTTTCTACAATCGAGAACGCCTCAAATCCCTTTGTTTTGACCACGTGACTTAGCGAAAGGTGATAAGTCACGTGGTCAAAACAAAGGGATTTGAGGCGTTCTCGATTGTAGAAAGAGAATATCTATTCTCTTTCTACAATCGTTTGTAACTTGGCTAGGGGGGCAGTTTAGTGATATCTGTATCAAAAATTTTGCTGTCAAGCGTCATCTAGAAACAACGATGAACAAATATAATAATTAGTTACCTACCAGAAGACACACCATCAGGACTGCAACCAAGCGCAGTGGCGTTGCATGGACATCCGTGTTGGTCAGGCCCGGTGGCTTCAGTCTCGTTGTCAGCGCAGCAGCCGAACTGGAAGCCAGCGCAAGGGTCCAAAGTGGGAGGACCAGCGACGTCAGTGGTGTCTTCGTAGGTTGTGCCACGTTCACTTGTTCGAAACGATTCAATCACCTTTGTTGTTGTTGCAGTACTTTCTGCCGATGACGTCGAAGTTTCTATAAGGAAATCAAAATGAGACGATGTATTTGGTTTTGTTTAACAAAAAATACTACCCATACTTTTGCATTAAATAGCATAGCGTGCACAATAACGTACGCCAACCTTGCCTCTCGTAATAAACCTTTAGATTGAAAATTGCCAAAATCAGCAGATCAATGTGTGCAAAAGAGGCAGAGAGACTGTCATCCAATAGTGTTTATATGGATTGAGAAGACATTTGAACTCAGTACTAGTAGCCGATTTCGTAGCACCAATCTTGGCATTTGTAAAAAACTTATCAAGTATCTGATAACAGCGAGATGATGGTATCATAAAACTAAAAATCATGCATGTTTTTGAAAGTGTGGCATGATTTAGTCGTTGTTGTGTGTACGTATACTGTTCACCTTTCTTGTCCTGTTAACCTTTTGAGGGTTTAACTGTTTGCTTTAAATTTCAAGGTAGAGACATAAACTCGGTTCATTACCCAGACAATATGACTCCTCAATTTATTCGGACATTAACAACTTTATGGTAGAGTTGTAACCAATTTTGAATGTTTGAAGAATCCTTTGGAACCCAGGTTTATTTTAGACTCTGATAGAGATGCAACCAAAAAGTAAAGCAACCTTCAGAGTCAGGTCCGTGGTCAGAGGTTTTGTCATCCTGACTGCAGCGAGGTCCTGCAGAAACCTGAGCAATGAGCATACTCCATACGCAAGATGAAGATGAAACAGTTTATGGCACTACCAGAAAAATCGAAAATGCGTCTCAAGCGTTTGGAAATACTTGAATCAGCTACCTATTTGTTTGTTTTGTAGTAGATACTTGTTACTGCTTACCTGAAGACACACTACCAAGACGGCAACCAAGCTCAGTAGTGTTGCACAGACATCCGTGTTGATCAGGCCCGGTGGCTTCGGTCTTGTTGTCAGCGCAGCAGCCGAACTGGAAGCCAGCGCAAGGGTCCAAAGTGGTAGGAAAGGTGACGTCAGCGGCGTCGTCGTAAGTTGTGCTTCGTTCACTTGTTTCCAATGACGCAATTGTCTCTTTTGTTGTTAGATTCGTTTCTGTCGACGACGTCGACGTTTCTAAAAGAAAGGCAAATAAAAAAAAATTTGCTCCTTAACCTCTCGTATGCCGTAATTACACACACAATATAAAAGCGATTGTGTCTCGCGTAGATCTACCTTAGGTACAGTCAGCCTCATAAGTCGATATACATATGATGCGATATACAGATGCGCAGTGCTCACACACGTGCACACGATTTCGGGCCGCACGCTTGCGACACTAACATAAGTTCGGGTGCTAAGGCACAGAATGCGGAGGGCCCGCAGTGGAATTTTGCTAAAGCAGATTATAAGCTACTATACTCGTTGCTAATTACTAACAATTGGAGACAATTATATGACATGTATGATCCCGAAGAAGTGTTAGACTACTTTTATAGTACTTTAAACAATATAATTGACAGTTGCGTTCCTAAAAAAAGACATGTAATTCCTGTAGACACTAGGTATAGGTACCCGGAGTGGTATTCTCGTGAGATTATTCGTAAAATTAAAAATAAAGCGAAACTTCATAAACAATACAAAAAAAGTGGGAAAACTAGTGACTACGAAATATTTGCACAGTGTAGGGCCACGATTAAAAAAATGATAATCGGTGCCCATGAGCAGCACCAAGAGTTGGTTCAGAGACAATTTGAGAAGGACCCTAAGTCTTTTTGGGATTTTATACGGACTAAAAAAGGAACAGGTTATAATAATAATATTGTCAAGAATGGAAATATTTTGTCGAAACCGGAATGTGCGGATGAGTTCGCTCGATATTTCTATTCGGTGTATAATAGTCAAAAGGCCCGATTGGATATAGATGCAGCAGTGGCAGCGAGCGGTAAAAGCAGCGCACGTGTTCATATTGACCAATTAACTTTAAATCAGGTTTGTGACGCACTAGTTCGATTAAAACCGAAACGCTCTGCCGGGCCGGATGGTATTCCAGCTTTTGTGTTTAGGGACTGTCGGGCGGTTTTGGCGAGGCCACTCTTGCATCTCTTTAATCGGTGTTTAGAAGCGTCACATTTTCCTGAATGTTGGAAAATTACGCGGGTTGTACCTGTACCGAAGGGTAGCGGGGGGTCGGACGTAGGTGACTATAGACCGGTGGCGATCCTATCAACACCAGCCAAGGTTTTTGAGTCAACTATACATAAATGCGTATTTGATCAAGTGTCCAACTTATTGTCTGACGCTCAGCATGGATTTCGTCCAGCGTGCAGCACAACCAGCAATTTATTAAACTTTATGTCTTACGTGGTTCCTCATGTAGATGCGGGGGTACAAGTCGATGCTACCTACTTTGATTTTCGAAAAGCTTTCGATCTGGTAGACAATGACATCT
The DNA here is from genome assembly GCA_921972225.1 of Euplexia lucipara. NCBI lineage: Eukaryota > Metazoa > Arthropoda > Insecta > Lepidoptera > Noctuidae > Euplexia > Euplexia lucipara. The sequence continues at coordinate 15,960,646 of OV179161.1, read as the reverse complement.
TATTAATGAAACTGGCAGAAGTCGGATGTACTCCTAAACTACTACGGTTCTTTGTGGACTACATGAGAGATAGGCGACAGTTTGTGGATTATGCGGGATTTAAATCGCAGCCCTACTTTACTAGATCGGGAGTTAGTCAGGGAAGTAATTTGGGTCCATTACAATTTATTATTATGATAAATGACCTGCCTGGTGTTGTCAGGGATGCCACTTGTTTATTATTCGCAGACGATCTGAAATTACTCATGGCTGTACGAACAGAGGAAGACTGTCTTAAATTACAAATGGACATAAACAGAGTGGTAGAATGGAGTAAAAAGAATAAGCTTCTATTCAATGTACAAAAATGCTCAGTAATAACATTTGGTAGGATGAGGAAGCCATTACGTCATGGGTATGAGCTGGACGACTCACTAATGGATCGAAAGGATATTGTACGAGATTTGGGGGTGCATCTGGATATGGAACTGACATTTCGCGAGCATATTACATCGGTTTGCAAAAGATCCTATAGAAGCCTAGGCTTCATACTTCGTAGGGCGGTAGGCTTTAGGAACGTTTAAGCTATCTCTGCACTGTATAACGCGCTTGTAAGAACTCAATTAGAGTGTAATGTGGCTGTATGGGCTCCACATGAAATCAAATATAGCCTGATGTTGGAGCGAATACAGAACAAATTCACACGGTACCTATATTTAAAACTTTATGGAGTCTATCCTTTCTATCCATTGATGTACCCAACCCTATTTGTGTTAGGTATGGTTGGGTACAACAAGCTAAAAACGAGGAGGGATCTAGCACTTGTTACATACTTTTTTAAATTATTGCGTGGTAGGATCAATAACCCGGGTGTGCTTAAGGAAGTGTGCCTCTGCGTGCCGGATAACTACGTGTCGCGGAGACGGAGACCGCGGTTGCTGTCGGTGCCGTGCGGCCGGACAAACTTGCTGGGGAAAGCACCTATGACGCGCGCCTTGCATACACTTAACGATATCTCGGAAAGGTTAGATTTATTTTCTTGTTCTCTGAATGAATTTACAAAAATTGCATTACATGTAATGTGTTATTATTAAGTAATTATGTTTAGTGCCTAGTATAATATTGTAGAATGCCACACTACCGATTTGGGGTAACCTGTTATGATAGATGTGTTGTGAAAAAAAAAATAAAAAAAAAAAAAAAATATCCATATTTCCTAAACTCATGAACACCTTAGCTCACACAAATTGCTAAACAAGACTAGTGAATTTTGAACCTTTAAGACGTTAATTAAATCCTGGCACTAATCTGGTTTAGCAATTTGTGTAAGCTAAGGTGTTCATGAGGTTAGGAAATATGGATATGTATATCGACTTATGAGGCTGACTGTACATAAGTACGAGAAGTTAAATCACAAATGCTCATAATTCTGCATTCAAAAGTGTAGGTATATGATGACGGACACTTGCGCAGCCTTATGTGCTGATCTATATATATGTTGAAAACAGTCAAATACCAGCAGAGCAACACACATGTAAGCTGAATTACCAAAACATGCATCACACACAAATTCTCGTAAGTCAACCGATTGTGTCTACATGAATCGAGGAGCCATGTCTTACATTCGAAAGTTAATAGGTAAAATGGGGTGAATAGATACTTAAGGGTGAATAGAAACAACATTTTCAGGAATTTATTCACGTAAGTTAAAAGTTGCTTGTTATAAACGAAGACTGTAATGCTTTTAAATAATTGAGCTAAATAGTTTTGACACCTTGATTATATCAAACAATATTAAACTAGGGTAAAAATCCTCCTCAAAGTTTTGTTTCTTTTCACCCTTGAGTTTCTATTCACCCCGTTTTACGTTACTAGAAGTATTTGCAAATATTAAGTAGTAAAGTGGCCGATTTTGTAGCTCATTTATTATATTTGTAAGAAGCATATCAAAAAGGTACACCTTTTTGAGTGACTTGGACTTTTAAGGTGGCAAACTTAGTCATTTACTTTAAAAAAAAGGAATTTTTCCATTACGTAAAATAATTTATCCCGAAAATATGAAGTGGTTTATTGATTTTTTCCGCCCTGTGTACTTGTTGCGTACGGGTACCAAACTCGCGACACGCGATGCAGCAGCCAAACACTAAACCACTTCGCAACCGTGTCGTCGAGTTGTTCAATTAGTTTTCTGTGCAACTTACCGGTGAACTGTTCGGTGATCTGCCCCAAGGTGGCTGGTAACTGGGTCTTTGGGCCCAAGGTGACGGGTAATAAAGTCTTGGGCGCCACCGCGACGTGTGGTACCACCCTACCAATAAATTCACGTTCTGTAAAAATGCATAACTACAGTTTATAAGTTTAGTGGTATTTGTATCTGACGACGAAAAATGTTTGGTTTAATTTACTTGCAGTTTAAATATTTTGCACATAGATAAAATTATGTATAATTCCTACTTTAAATAAACTACTTAATTAAAAAAAAATCGTGTGTATTTCGAGTTCTAAGATGGCGGGTAATAAATTCATACATCAAAATGGCTTCATTTTGATGTATGAATTTATTGAGAAGCATTCACAAACATTATGTAGGTAATTTACCCAACTGGTAGTATTCGCGTCAAAAACAGATACTAGCTGAGGTCACGCGGTTTTACCCGCGCAGTTCCCGTTCCCGTGGAAATACAGGTCCATAATCCAGGTTTTTAACCAATTACAACAGTCAGAAGAAAAAGTAACTCAGGTTTATTTTAGTACCGGTGAACTGTTCGGTGACTTCAGTTGTGTTCGTCTTGTCGGCGGCGATGGTCCCCACGACAACGTCGACGACGGGTACCCGTACCTTGGGTGACACCGTGACGCGCGGCACCACCCTACCTGTAAATTCACGTTCTGTAAATGTGCACAGAACCAGAACATTTCTTGAAAACTTATCAGTGTTTACGAGTTTTACCTTTACTTAATGTCGAATAACGTGTAGAAAAAAAATCTTTTTTGCAAAAAGTAAAACCGACTTCAAAAAAAACACCAACTGGTGTAAAATAACTCTAAATTAGGAAGTCTGTGGCTTTTGTGGTTTTGTCTTTTTCATGATGGGCCACCGACTTCCGAATTTAGAGTTATTTTACACCAGTTGGTGTTTTTTTTTAAGTCGGTTTTACTTTTTGCAAAAAAGATTTTTATTTTTCCATTTTTAGTTGTTCCCATACAAATATTTGCCATTAATTTATTTTTGTATTGTTATTTGTTAACAATACATGTCATGGTAATAGGGTTATCCACTTATCCATAATAAATTAAACTTAACATACCTAACTGTCGAAATCTAGGTATATTGTACACATCTGCGTACCCCTCAGAGCATACAGGCGTGATGATACGTCATGATGTTGTATAAACAATAAATATCCAAGCGATTCCAGCAATCACGACAGATTTGCCGTCTATTTTTGAAGAGTTCCGTTGTATATCTCCGAAGATCAGCACCAGATCTTCACCAAATTAAAATGGGACCACCTCGGGAGTATACTCTTTCACATAAAAAAAGAATTTTGAGAATCGGTCTACAAATGGGGGAGAAATCGCGTAACAAACACACAAAAAAAAAAAAAAAAAAAACATACCTTCGAATTGAGAACCTCCTCCTTTTTTTGAAGTCGGTTAAAAACAAGTGGAATGTGTTTTTAAAAATATGTTAAGACACCCAAATGTCGATTTTCATAAAAAAATATAATGAACTAACTAAATATCCCTCTACGAGACTTTGTAACAAGGATAATCGGTGGCAAATACAAAATAACTATTTTTTTTAAATCATTAATCCCCATTAACTCTGTTGGAGAATTATGTTTGAAAAAGCTGTGATACACGTAAATTATTATTTTAATTAAAGTGTATGTGTACCAATTTCCGAGTCAATCAACCCATAAAAAGAAAAGTTCCATAGAAAACCCAACCCCCCATTTCACCCTATTAAGGGTAGAATTTCGAGAAATACTTTCTTAGTTGTAGTCTTCAAAAACCACACCCTTCAAATGTCATGTCTCTATCCGTTTACGCTGTGCGTCTGTTTTATCAGTCAGTCAGCCAGGACTTTGAATTTTATTTCATAAATAAGTAGATCATAATTTATGATGGATTAATTCACTACACGGCGTATGTTTATCCTAAATGTCGAAATAGATTATTTAATTAGGTACTAGCACAATCGGTTAGTTGAACGTTACATGAGAAACGGATTTCCGTTTTATGCATATATTTTAGTTTCAATTGAAGCTGGGTTATTAGTCACTCCATAAATGTGTGTGTGAAATAGTAGTATAGGATCCCGCTATAGAATATAGAACTGCCTTCACCGAGATGGTTATTGGGTGAAACCTATTATAAATTATATTTTATGTCAACAAATACATTACACATGGGTTGTCTAAAAACATTTCAGTCTAGAAAAAAACTGTAGTTCACGAGTTCCACGTTCCATATAGGTATTTTCTTAATATTTAATGGAGGCCATTAAAAATGTAATCACAACCTCTTCTAATTATAATAATAATAATACCAGCCTGTTACTGTCCCACTGCAGGACAAAGGCTTCTTCTCATACAGAGAAGGCTTGAGCATTGATCACCACGCTTGCTCAAGGCGGATTGGCGATTTCAAACTTGTATTAACTATAAGTCCAGGTTTCCTCACGATGTTTTCCTTCACCGATGTCAATGATGTCTAAGATAAACTTAGAAAGTACATATAAATTGAAAAAGTCACATTGGTACTTGCCCGGAACCTCTTCTAGCTTCCAATAAAACGAAAAGCTTTAAAAGTGAAATAGTGTTTTGGGTTCCTTTAAATAAAGTGCTCATTGAGTCAATAACATTTCCTTTTCTTACCAGTAAACAATGTGGTCTTCTTGGTGATGCTGGTAGTGGTCGTTACCATGGGGGTTGACAGCTGCTCCGCGCCTCGTGGTACTAACCACGGGTTTTCAATTATCAGCCCTTCAGGCATATACGCTCGCACGATATGCATCCGTGGCGCTTGCACTGTTGATGCGTTAAACACTTGACACACGAACTGTCCAAGAGTTTTTATCGACAAACTTTTGATATAAAGGACGTTTGTTCGTTGTTCAAATTTCGGGTTTCTGAACAGCAACTGTCTTTTCCCTGGGCCTTGGTACCAGGCCACAAACAATGTGGGATCTTTGGGTTCCGACGCTAAACAGCTTACTTTAAATGGTTTGCCCAGCTCTCCTAACCACTCGGTGGTGGCATTCTTCTCATTGACGATTCCAGCAGGTGTCCCCTCAGAATCAGCTAGTAGGCTCTCTGCAACTACTTTAGCAGGTTAATGTTAGTTTATTAACAGTAATTTCTATGAAAACAGTTTTAGTAGCGCGTGGAGTGTTTGTGAATTGTTTTAAATGGGCGTCCCATGCCTGTTCGAGTCTAGTTTGTTTTGGATTTAACTGCTAACACCGAATTTGCCGCAATACTGAGAAGCTTGTTACATTACGATCGATCTAAATCAAGGTAACATTACCTCGACAAAGTCTTTTATTAAGACAACTAGCAGACCTCACGCGGTTTCACCCGCGTAGTTCCCGTGGGAATACAGGGATAAAAAGTAGCCTATGTCATCCGGGGATAGTGTAGCTTCCCAACGGTGAAAGCATTTTTCAAATCGGTCCAGTGGGTTCGGAGCCTATTCAATGCAAACAAACAAACATTCAAACGTTTCCTCTTTATAATATTTGTATAGATTTCAGATTGATGCAGCTATTAGGTAGTTATTCAACATTGTTAGGATCATAACTGACACAATTTTTTTACTGAAACGAAACGGAGAGCATCGCGATACACGATTGAGCTTGTCGAGCCCCGCCGTTGCAAAATAGCGGCGCCGATAATATAAATATAATAGCATTAAAAAGTATCGTGTCTATGATGCTCCTAATAATTTGACATGGACTGTTTTGAAATGAGAGGTCTTAAAAAATCAGACCTTAATGTTTTAAGTAGGTACTACTAATATACTACAAGTAGAAAGTCTCTAAAAGCTCCACATGACAATTATTAATTTAGGAGCCCAAAACATTAACATGTTAGAAGAAAATAGGTCTGACCAATCCCAACATTTAGAAATAATAAAATAATTTTAGATTGCAAACACCTGTTAGTAGGTAGGTAGGTATTTAGTTTACCTGCAAATGCGCGTGAGGACACCAGTAGCGCCGCAAGCGACAGCAGACACACGCGCGACATGTCAACTAAGCAAGACGACCGACTGACACTGCAGATTCACAGCAACACAAAGCAGCACCAACAACGCGAGATATATACGACCGTCGCGGTCGTGAGTGATGACAGAGTCGGTAGTAATACTCTACACGTTCGAAATTCGAAGTGCTTATCGTTCACAGGCGTGGGAGGTAGTTTCAAGGGAGGTGACAGGCAGCACTGACGTGTGACACATTTCAGATGACAAGAAGTGGAATTGCCTAATCATGTTCAGTGTGATATGATGATCCAATGATTTAGAGAGTTTCTACGCCGAGACGAGAATATAACGGCTTGAACATCAATTTATCTGTTCCCTCGTAACTTCTTAACTGTTCAAATTACGTCACATTGGATTGATATGGCTCCCTCTAGGTAAAGTAAAGTTTTGCACTATATAGGTACACAATTTAAATACTTACAGTGTTACTTGTAAAACACCAACACCCTCGCAGGACTAGATAGCTTTTGATAGCACGACTTTCTGTTTATTTCTGGTACCTACTTAAAACAACAGTCCTATTTCAATTTAATTAACCTGTTTGCATTTTCAACAATATTAACCAAAACTTGCTTAACACTTAGTTCCAGTCAATTTAAGTTTGCCTAGTTAATAATTTAGACATTCGATATAAAACTGTTTATCGATATCTTAGATTAAATAAGTTATTTAATGTTACTTTATATTTAAAAGAAGTTACTATGTTATCAGGTAAAATAATAGGTAAGTACTACCACAGAAATCGTTTTTTATTTTTTTATTTATATTAGAATCAGTCAACATTAATTATTTGTTAAAGACATTACAAACATAATTATAAATTTATAACACTTATTTAAATACATTTTAAACGAATTTACATTTAACAAAAGTAATTGAAAACATTACTTATCATACAATACTATTACAAAACTCAAACTTATTTAATTTCCATGGCCAATAATTGATATGCGAGGGTCAAACCTACCACGTAAACCACGCAAATCACAACCACGGAAATCTAAATAAATCCTTTATTCTAAAAATATATAAAATCCTTTTAAGCAAATAAACTGTGTTTTGAATTTAAATTACGTTGCCTTATATTATTTTTCGCTACAATATTTTATTCAATAAATAAATTCACAGACAAAGGAGAAAATGGTACCACGCAAATCAAAGTTTTGAGAAACCAAACCCATAACCCATAGCATTGTCAGCTTAGGGCTTAGTGTTTTTTGGTAAGCATGTGCCGTTTAGTTTAAAATAATAACATATCATTTACTAAGTGACTACTTAGATCGGGGGTTGGGACACTTCACGAAAATCAAAGAATGGGGGTGTTTTTTTTTTTAATGGTAATATATAGATAATTGAATAATAATTAATAACCCAGTTAAGAAAGGATTATAGGTTTGCCCGAAAAAAAAGTGACTTGCTGACTTTTCGATTTCTATTTTTTTAAGGTAATGCCGCTTGAAAAACGCGTCTAGAAGAATGACCCACCCGTCGTTTAGTCTGTGTGTAGGTACCAGAAAACTTGGAAGGAAAAACGGGACTTACAGGAGGATGACAAGATGCGTTCCTTCGATAGCAGCCTCGAGCAGCGCGCCGGTTTAGGCGATATTTCTTCCAAGTTTCACGAAAGGGGAGAGTTTGAAATTTTCACCACACAACACCAATATTTTCACCTTTAGAGTACCTACCATAGTAATTTTAGTATTATAATTTTGATTTTGCCATGCTTTACGTAGAGGTACAAACAAAGGCCAAGGTCATCAATCTACCCCAAAATGTAAAATTTTCCCAATTGAACATGAATATTTTACTGTTTGTTGAAAGTTGAAAAATGATCAAAGAAATTTTACACATTGGGGTAGCTTGATGTTCTGGCCTCTGTATGTATACAAAGTTATAACGAAACTAAAAGAGAAAAACGCAAAGAGATTTAAAATACTATAGATAACTATGATCCCATGTCTCATTAAGGCCATCTAGAATAACATAGGGTGACTGGTAATTAGTGACCGATACTTAAACACGTGATTGTACTCATGAATACGAATAACTCTCCCAAAGAAACATTTTTAAACTCATTAACTTTCAATTAATTCAATTACGTCAGTACTGCACTGCTGGGAGCGGTGGGGGTGGCGGGGGAGCGTTTGACGCTACTACTACTAGTAGATTTTGCCCTTCCCGATGTCAGACTATGAGCTGATAGATCGTGCCGATATGTGCCTACTGTGATCGATCACAGGCGCGCGCGGGAATTTCAAACAGCGTTTTTGTTATTTTATTGTGTTATAAATTATTGTGAAAGTATAAAAAAAGTTCTTTGGGAAAGTTTATTGAAATCATTAATACAATCATGTGTTTAAGTATCGGTCACTAATTACCAGTCACCCTATATAATATGAATATTGGAGCGGCAGCGGAGCATGTTTTTTAAAACTCATAGACTTGAGTCCACTAGGACTAAATAAATAAATAATGAATAAATTTATTTGTAAACTATACATAAAATATATTAATTATTTATCATCCACTACTGGCTGTCTCCTAATTAAGTTACAGAAATAAATATCATTTACAGAATTAATTAAACATCATTTATCATTTTATAAAACTAAGTAGATGTTTTCACACACACGTTGAGTTCTTTTGAAACCATTACTCTCATCTCATACTAGACATTAATTTTCACCTGCATTGCTTTGTTTGTGATAGGTATTGTTGGTTTCTATATTCAAATTATAGAGGGTGAGAGCGCACAATGTGTGTTTCTAAAATATATTATAATCTTATCATGTTTTCTGCGGGCCATGCGGGTGAAGTCGCGGGCAGAAGCTACCTACTTAGAGTTATTGAATGTAATAAGAATATACCTACTGTATTCATCTTACAACTACTATAGGTACTTACTACTAGAAAAGGTCTCAAAGCTTTGGCGAGGACACTGTCAGAGTTTATCAAAACCTTTTTTACAAAAAAAACAACCGACTTCTTACAAAAAAACTAACAGGCGAAAAACAACTCCAGTTTTGGAAGTCGGTGGCCAATAATGAACAAAACAAAACCACCAAAGCCACAGACTTCCGAAACTGGAGTTATTTTTCACCTGTTAGTTTTTTTTTAAGAAGTCGGTTGTTTTTTTTTGTAAAATAGTTTTTTATTTCGTAATTTTTGGTTTGTTTGTATGTAAAGAAAGTCTTTCAAAACTTGAAAGAATCATTGAAATTGGATAACAATTGCTAAAGAAGTTCTATCTAAACATTAATCTGTACATCGAATCTCTGCCGGCTCCTTTTAAAATAGAATCGCGTAATGTTATGTTGCGGAAATACAAAAGCTCAGCATAGACATCTGACTATAGCAATCGCGAATAATTTGCTGTTATGGGTTGAAGAGTTCCGTTGCCTGTTTTCTTCATCAGTTTTTCTTCACCAAATGATACTTTCCTCGGAGATCCGTTATCAGATATGAGTTTTGACACAAATTGGACCAATCTGTTAGTAAACCCTATCAAACAAAAAGAAGTGAAAATCGGTCCATAAATGACGGAGTGCCTACTGAGGTAACAAACCCTAAAAAAATAAAAAGATAAATAAAATAAATACAACCGAAATAAAAGCCTCCTCCTTTTTTGGAGGCGGTTAAAAACACTGTTTTTCCTCAGTGGTAACGTTAATAAAAAAACTTTAAGTTTTGTATGGCATGGGCCCGGTCCACATGTAAAATAATAACACTCTCACGAAAATCGCAGCCCATGACTGTTCATTATAAATTAGCGAACGCTCCTTTGGATAGAGTTAGAGTAAAATTTGAGATTTAGGATTAGACCCAGACTGCAAATTAGACTTTCATTCTCACATAATCAATAATTGCAAGTCAGCAAACAAAACTTTATGATTTGTTATTGGGACTGCTTCACAGTTCGACAACATAGGGGTTCCTAAAGTACCTATTATACAATGCTTATGTGCGCAGTAAACTCGAATATGGTGCGATGGTTTGAAATCCTTACGAGGAAAAAAATGATGTTAACATAGAAAAAAACAACGTAAATTTACTCGGTGGGTATACAGGAAACAGTACGGATACTATCCTTATCTATATCCTTCTTTATTCGTCTCAGGAATGGTGGACATTGAAACAATAAGATTTAGAAGGGTCATGTCTCAAGTTACACACATCATGTCGTTAATTGGAAATAAAATCCATCGTCCCCAAATACTAGAGCGTGTCAGTTTCTTGGTCCCTCGGAATATTATCAATGGACTCGGAGGGCCAGGTAACACCGCGCCGTCGGCGGCGCTTGCTGCCCAGTGCGCGCACCGAGCGCGGCAGACACGCGTCTACCAACCGTGCACTCCGCACTATCGGGGGCTTACTTGTTCAGCACCAGGAATTAGACTTATTTTCCGATGGATTTGGACATTTGTACAATAAATTTCGCATGTTGTTGAATGTTTGCAGTATTATTTCTTTTCAAAATAAGGTATCTAATATTTTAGAATAAATATTTTTTCTTGAAACCATATACATACAAAAAAAAACCTAAAATAACCAAAACATGCCCAGTGCGAGTTAGACTGGCACACCGAGGGTTCCGTCCAAAATTGCAGGTAGGTAGATAGTGTTCAGTAATTGAACCTTTAAGACTTTTCTAGTTTTACCAGAAAATCCGCCTACAAGACCGAATTAATTAATACTGTTATTAAAATTTAATTATAACTTCCTTCAAAAACTAAATATTCGCATCACCGCCACCGGGCGCCACGACGGTAGCGAAACGGTGAAGCAATAAATTTTTACTGATATGTAGAATTTGTGAAGTATGGGTCGGTAGAGTTAGGCCGTGTAGATTCAGAAACTTCTATATGAGATCATATCTTTTTCACAGGGCAAACCTTATGTGGTCGTCTTGGCAACATTCTACATGGAATATTCTTTTGTGTTAGCGTGTGCTAATGACGATTTTTCATACAATAATCTGCATCTACTGTGTGCACCTACCTTTGAATGGATCCCCCATTCTTTATAAGACCCATTTTGTGATGTAATAAAAATATACGGTTTTATACTTTATTTGTACTATAACACATAGCTACTTGCCAAATTTCATGATCCTATGTAGGTGAGCAGGAAGTACAGGTTTAGATTACCTTGGAACGGTCAACCTTTTGATTGCGTTAATTTAGAAGTTGAAACTTTACAGAACTAAAGTTAAATAACAACTTCACATCTGCAATCCCTTGGAGTTGTGGAAAGTTGCACAACTCCAAGGAATTGCAGATTAGAAGTTGTAGGTATTTAAGTTAAAATTTCACCAGACGGACAGAACGACAACGCGATCTTGTAATGCTTCCTTTTTCCTTTTAAGCCACGGGAGCCGAGTATAAAATTGCAACGTACCCAGCATTGATCCTCGACGAACGCTTCTGCATATGTTATATCCCCAGAGAGAAAACACTGTTTTTCTAATTATTTTGCAGTATATCTTAGAGGGATGGTTTTAGCAAATTAACAGGCATTCAACCATGCTTGAGTAATTAGAAACTTACAGAAGTATCTCGTGGTTACCACGATCGAAAGGCTTTGAGAGATCGCAAGAATTCCCAAAGTCCTGCTTCGCTTATTTTCAATTATGTATATATATTGCATATATATATAATTATAATGTAAACCTACAGGTTTCGGAAAAACTGTAAAAAAACACAACATTTTACTAGTACATTTTTACTGTCCATCTATTTACACCGTCACAATCATTATAAAAGGATTTACTTAAACAAATTATTATGACTTGTCAACTAGCCACCCTAGCGTTACCCTACGAGCTAAACATTCACTTTATTAGACAACTTAATGCATAAATAATTTATTTACTTTATTATTCTTTTGAACTATGTAGAAATGTAAAATTGCTCAAATATTCCATCACAGATGGAGTTTGTGACATTAAAAAAATATTTATTTACATAAAACTGTTAATTTCAAGTAATATTATCTACCTACATTATAATCTATTGGTATGATTGCGTGTTATGAACATGCGCACAGTAGACCACTGTATTGTGGCTCAACGTTCAAGATATAATACCTATTCCGGCTATGGCACATATAACAATAACAAGGTTACTGTCAGAGCTTGCGACCGATACTTTGCAGGAAGGAGATAACAACTACTAGTCTCATTTTTACAGATATTAGATATTTGAAGCTATTCTAATTTTGCAGTCGTTGTCATGCATAATTGTCACAGAAAATAATTATCACAATATTGCGACTAGGTAACACTAATGTTTTTAAGTAGTTTCTATATTTAATATTGTTAACTATCGGTCGCGTCTGACTACTACGCTATGTAAGATCTTGGTGAAGCTGATGTCTACTTCTTTCTCAAAGGTTGGTCTGCTTGAAGCTCCGCCTCCTTGGAGTCGAGCTGACCGGCTTCCACACATGACTTGCAACAGAACCTGAGGATGATACAAAGAGGTTAGTACCTAGCGGCTTGTGTCAAAATTAGAACAACCATTGAGTAATGTAAGAATACTTGCACTCTCTTTTAATGTACAGACGCCAGCACATCAAGTTACCCCAATGTGTCAAATTTCTTTGATCGTTTTTAAATTTTATGTCAAACAGAATAAAGTTCTTATTCAATTGGGAAAATTTGTACAATGGTGTGTCAAAGAAATAAACTAAACCCAATCTGATAGTAAAAAAAAATAATAACCAGCTTCAACTGACTGGAGTTGATAAGAACAAATAATCACAATTTTGTTCAGCAAATGATATCGATTGACCTAATTGATTGATTAACCTCACTTAACGATTATGTACTTACTGCGAGTAATACTTGTGTCTGCAAAAATTGCTGCGCACGATCAGGGCGCAATCAGCGAAGAAGGGGTTATCTGTGCACTTAGCAGGTACCACGAGCTCTGGAAACATACAAATTGAGATCAAACCTAAACCACAACAAATAAATCTCCCCAAATTGCATATATTGTGCAAGTTAATTTAATTATTATCCTTTAACATGGGTTTATCGAGTGTATGTACAGATCGTAACGAATCGCGATCCACTATCCACGAAGTAGTGCGAAAAAGTCGTATTATTTATTCAACGTTCACCACAATTTGGAATGAGTTAAAGGACGTCACTGATTATGACATTGATACAAAAATATTTGAAGACATAGATGCTACATAAGCATATTGCATACACTCCAACATCAAATTTTTGCCGTCTTTGTTAGGTATAGCCCTGCCTTTAACAACAGGTCCTGCGGTCTTTATTCACAAGATGCCAGCGAGCTCTCCTAGGTTGTCGTTTTACCTCGTGGTGTGAATATCAGGCTACACTTTCCTGCACGCGAGAACTTCTCTTTCAGCACCATCGTTCCACGAGCAATGGATTTTAGGCCCATGTGCACTGAAAATATCTTTAGCTTTAAAGGTGTAAAACTTACGTTGCACATTGATCTGAGCTGTGTCAGTCTGTGAACTGTATCGGTTGCTGGCGTGGCACGCGTACAGCCCGCTGTCGGCCACCGATGCCCGCGCGACCGTCAGTCGGGATCTGATCTCACTACCTGTTGGTGTTTACAAGTAAAGTATTAGAAAATACATAAATTTACCTTATATTTGGTAAACCTGGGACATACGTACCAAAAAATTCAAAACAAATAAGCATCAAATGTTTCTTTGCATCCCTGCTTTTTTATTATTACGCAGTCTCCACTCCCAGATTCCTCTGCTCATACGGCTATCGGTCCTTTAACTGAGTTTGCTAACTCTTCACAAGGACATTACTTATCGCTAATTCACTAAGTACACATATGAAGTTGTTTCGGATTCCTGCAAAAAACTGTGAGAAGTGGAGTAATGAGACTTAACCAGTGGTAGTAGAACTTACCAGTGATAGTAATCCTGTCGTCAGTCTGTATGTTGGCGCCATCCTTAGTCCAGTGGACCTCAGGTTCAGGGAAGCCGTCCACCTCGCACGATAGTTGCAAGTCGTTACCGACGTTTAATGTCGAGGACTGCGTCGACATATGAGCGCTGACTGGCACTGTTTGTAGAAATTGTAAATAAAAAAAATAGTTTTGTTTAGATGTCAAATATTGCCCAGTTTTTAGCAATCTATCAGTATTTAATAACAGGTTTGCTGTTTAACTCATCGTACATTATTGATCTCAATTGATATTGTTATGCAAACAATTGATCGGGAACTTAGCAACTAACAGAAACATCAAGTTTGCTTTATGTACAGCTGATACAGGATGTCATGATGCATAAATAGAAGATGCTAAACAACGATAAAAAAAATCAAGACATTCGCGAAGTTTCTCAGCAACAAACGGCTTGTCGCTATTGTAGGTACACACACTATAATACACCTCATACTTTACATACTTACAAGTCTTCCGTACCGGCCTTGTTTTACATTGTACTATTACAAATGTCACCGTTGAATGTTAACAAAATAAGGCAGAATTCATTCTTTCGCAGAAACAAATCTCCGTATCTCTGTCACAACATAATATAGTATCAACAGTGAATACGTACCAGTTTCTAACGTCAGCAGAACATCAGTTGCTCCCAATACGTCTATCAATATGGATGTTTACTTTGGGCTTTAACAAAAACAATCCAACATTGCTAGAAGACCACATGCAAGCTGAATACATAAACATGCCTCATGCAGAGATAAGCCATTCCGTATTATTAGTAAAAGTCGTTGATTGTTGATCTTACGCCGATTATAAACTTTATTGAACAAGAGCTAAACTTCGAATTATTTCTAGTAGATATGAAGATTGAATAATACTGTAAGACAGACAATCAGCTAGAGTAGTTCAATTTAATTATTAGAATGGTCCTAATCTTACCGTTGAAATACGGTCTGGGCGCTTCAGTAGTAGTTGTAGTGGTGGTGGTAGTCGGATCCGTAGGTTTGGGAGAAGTTCGTGGCCTGGGTCGTTGTACCACCGGGTTTCGTAGTACTAACAACTCATGGTCAATGAAGAGCCCTTCAGGCATATATGCTTGCACTAAGACCTCCCACGACGTCGCCTTGCCCACTCCATTGTACGCTTGACATGTGTATTGTCCAAGAGTTTCGATAGCCAGACTTCTGATTAGCAAAACGTTATCTCTTGCTTCATACACCGCGTTGTAGTTTGGCACCATGGTTCCTCCACTGTGATACCAGAACACGGATGGAGTCGGGTACCCGTATGCCAGGCAGCGCACATAGAGCGGTCTGCCCAGCTCGCCGATCACCACGGCGTTCTCATCTCCAGCGATTCCGGCAGGTATCATCACAGGATCTGTCAGCCCCCGATTGTTAGCGGACCAATGTTAGAGTTTGTGAATGCATCGTCTATCATTTCTCTTTTGTTTTAAGTGATTGAAGTTACTTTCATAAACTCTATGTTAATTTTGTCTACTAAGCGTAAAATTATTGAAATGGGAGGACATAACAAATGGAGTTAGAAATTGTTTTGCGTGCTTTTAAAGTGCTGGCAACTGTGTCTCATCACTCGACGCCAAAAGTTCATTTTGGAGGAACTTACAAATTCATCTTCAAACTTAGCAACGCCATACTTTAGAAACACCCAAAACAATGTATCAATTGTGACAACTAACAGCTTATGTTAAAGTGTGACGTTCACCTTCGTATGCGCGTGCACACACTAGCAGCGCAGCGAGCGAGAGCAGACAGACGCGCGACATGTCGAACAAGCGTACCGAGAGACTGATGCAGAGTAACACGAACTTCAACTGCGTGAGTATATGACCGTCCGCGTCTCGACCAATGGACCGTCTGATTGCGTTAATGTTTTGATAAAAGTCTGTTGACTGCAAACGATTACAGCTAGTGTGCATGTTAGCAGACAAGATTAGTAAAGAAATTAAACTGTTTTCCTAAAGTTATTAATAGGTTGTTTTGTTATGCATTCATAACTTTTTTCTAGTTTATCGTTTCTCTGAAACTTAGATATACAAGTGTCGTCCAGCGTTCTTTTGGTATGGATTTTAATTGACCAAATCACCTCTGTAAAATTTGTTTTAAAAAGCTTATTTTTGCCACATCTTCAGAAATTTTATGACTTTTTCTATTTTTTTTGTATTTAGACTAAAATCTAAGTTATATTAATGTAAGGTCATAATATTAATTTGT
Source organism: Euplexia lucipara (assembly GCA_921972225.1). Classification (NCBI taxonomy): domain Eukaryota; kingdom Metazoa; phylum Arthropoda; class Insecta; order Lepidoptera; family Noctuidae; genus Euplexia; species Euplexia lucipara. The sequence goes on along the minus strand of OV179161.1, from coordinate 15,944,217 downwards.
TTACGAGTGAGAGGGGTTATATAAACAGCAGACTGATAATGGCGGGTCAAGAATAACGATCAGAGGAGCTAGTACAAGAGTAAATCCTGAAACGTGATCTATAAATAACACACTTTAATTCTGCGTAATTATTTGCATATGCAATAGATAAAATAGAAATGATGATTGAGTATTCACGTGGAAATATAACTTCTGTATCTATAAACCAATTAAAATAATTCATTATGTACATAATAAAGTAAACATTTTAAGTTCATGACAACTCATAACGGATCTAAATGTCTAATGCGCATGATTAGTAATGATCATGAGTAAGCTACGATGTTGAGATAAAATTTATATGTCACACTCATTACTTTTAAATAAAGATGTGACACTGTACATAAATAGAGTAATTTAAAATCAATCTAGCAAGACTCTTGAAACTACTAAGAAATTCCTGACTTGCTTACTTCCTGACGAACTCAGAAGAGCCAAGACTTAAGCTCAGCTGTAGATATCGCTTGCGAGCTCGTGATCAACAAGGTGCAATTTATTTTATTTTGTTTAATTCAAAGTCTTTAATGTAAACACTGCTTTATAATTATCTTCTTACGACTTAGTCCCGAGAAGTCCGTAATAATACCTACTCGTGATGTGTGTCACCGATAGTAATTAATACACGATAGAAGCAGAAAGCAGTAGTATTATATTATTATTTATACAAATTAACTATCGTACAATACTCTTGTTACTTGATTAAGTCTGTGGAACATCCTTAAACTACCTTTTTTTCGGTGTCTGTCTTCTATTCTATCACAGCTGTTTAGGTATGTCCCAAATTACTATTAACAAACCACTTACAATTTAAAACAGTTATCAATTGAAAACGGATTATCGGATACTTACTTACCTACGTTTCACAAATAAATTGATTTGATTTGATTTGATTTGGATATTAAGTGCCATAGTAGTCCATAAAAATAATGTTAAAATGTTTGGGCTTAGCGAGTATTTAAACGCATTTTAATTTTATAATATCAAGGGAGAGTTAGCGGTTTTCTTAACATTAATACTTACTTACGTATCATGTTGCGTTTTTTAACTTTGCAATTTCTGTAACTGCATGTCAATTATAATAATACAAGCCGTCAAAGAAAATTACACATATACCTAGACTACAATCTCGCATGTAACTAACTTTTGACAAGACTCCGTACCGGTTTAACAGTTTATCTTGTACTTACTACAGAACGCACTTAACACTGTATCATACAATTAACTCTGCAATCAATGTCTGCTCGCCTTGCATAATGACGAAGATGAACGAACACTTATCAGGTATGTTATTCGTTTCAGACCAAAAATCCGTAAACATGTTGCCGCTTGTTGTCCAATTGTGATTAACATTTAGTAAGGAAACAGAAAAGTTAGTGTCAAGGACAGAAATACCAGAAAGGCAATTAGTTATTGTTCTAAACTAATCAAACCAAAACCCTCTAACTACTGGAGGTTACAAAACTACTTGATGCAAATCCCAAAGCCGTGAAAGTCATAAGTTGCTGTGAATAGAGATAGCAAAAAAAAATTCTTTAGTATGGAAATTATTTTTTTAGGAGTTAAAAAAAATTATGGCATTTTAGGAGTTTGCTCCTAAAGTCCACATCTCAACAATCTACATCTCTTTCTGTATTCTTACACAGGGGAATATGTCGTCCACCCAATGTAAAATATAACAGAAGTCCACAGCAACTCACACCTTCTACCAGTCCATTCCCCAAGCTGCCATCGCACTTCACCCCCACTCACCACTGACGACCAGGTTCACTTCCTGCGTGGCCACTCCTACGCCATTGTCAGCAAGGCAAATGTAGACGCCGGCGTCGCTGCGATACAGAGAGATGATCTCTAGCGCGCCGTCTGACGTCAGCCTGTAGCGTTCTGCGTTACTATCAATCTGTTACGAAACAAGCATTTAATTTTTTATCATAATTCGACAAAAATTCGACTGTGACCATTATAAAAGCGAAATTAAGTTTAGCCAAAAGTTATATTATCACACTTATTTCACTGTTCTTAAAAATCTAGGGACGACAAGTTTACAAATCGTAGCTCCACGAAGCGCGGAGACGCCTCAGCTGCGAAAGCCGGTTTTGTTAACATTTTCCATATGAAACACAAGCTAATTACCGTTTACTCACACTATGACATAAATTACGTAACGAAGAGAGGCTTTGGGTTTCTATCACGGTGATTCCGTAGGTACTCTTAATAGTTTTCTCACATTCTTGTATTTGATACTTACGGTAAGCTCCCCGAAAGTCCACGTGATCTTGGGTGGTGGGTTGCCAAGGAACAGACAACGCAGTATGACCGTGCCACCTTCAGATGCTGTCACCTCCGGTTCTTGCTGTGGCGACACCTGAGGTGCTAATAGCATATCTATAAATAGAACGAGAACATTAGTAATGTTTCATGTTGTATTACTGATAATCGCAGTCGCCCTTTTGACAATATTTTTTACAAAAAATCAGAGAGAAAAAGTCCACAACGGCTTATGCCGATAGACATATTATCCAAATTTTCTTACCTGGTGAAATAGTAGTGGTAAGAAGTGGATGTGGGCTGGTCGGTTCGACCGGTACTATGCACAGATCACTGCATCCTCGTCGGCAGCACTTGCCCACTCCGCGGCAGTCAGCGTCGTCTGTACACTCGTGGCGACAAGTTACCTCGTTTGTAGTCGTCTCGTCCATGGGGCAGGTACCAGCCTTCACAACTAGCAATAAAACGATACAATGAAGAAACACAAAATACTCATAACTTTTTACGACATGAATTTCACTTTATCGTGTGTTTGTTACATCATGTGACAATTCCAGACGTTGATCTTATTGCCTACCGCCGTGAAGCCTACCGACGAACAAATCCTAAGACTGCACCAAGCTTGTAATCGTATTACTAAATAGTTCGTGGTTGACGAAAACTAAAATGTGTCACTTTAAGAGTGACTTCCTTACCGTGAAAGTGGTGTTCATAGGCGGTATTTTATTTTCAAATCTGCGAGGTTGTAGAAGGGATGTTAAAATTCCAACGGACAAGTAAAAAGTGCTGTTTTACAATCATTATAAACAACGGACTGCCGAACAGCCTCCATTTAATTTAATCTTAAAGCGACTCAAACAAATCAACAAAACAAACTTTCGATCTAAGTAAACCTACTTGATCCAAATTCAAGCAGAAAATTTATTACGTAGGTACTTTAAAGTTGAACGAACCCACAACAATTTACACAAAACTTTTCTTCCGGCTTATGTTAATAATAGAAGTCACGGCTATTTATGAATAGAAGAAGCACTAGACTTTTTTTAAGACACAATTTGGAACATTTCAGACACTTTGCCAAACATAAGGGGAGTGTCATTGTTTGAATATTAAGCTATTAAATTTCCTGTTTATTTCAGGCTTACGAGAAATCTATGATGCAATTAATTTGTTTCCTTGTCAAAATAAAGGAATGTTTTTTTAAGCAAAATAATCTATCTTGAGGATTTAAGTGGCTTCCCTTCATTTCCACATGTATGCTGTGTTTATCTTCTTCCCAAATGAAATGAATTTTGATGAGACTTGTTTGTAAAATGCTAAAGCAATAAAGTACTTACTAGGTCTGCATTCAGCTTTAAGTTTGAACACTAGCTCGCGACCGTCCATATTCGGTTGTACCACGCAGCGCTCGTTTGCGCCACACGACTTGCGCTCACATGGGTGCTCGTTACATTTACATCTGTTTATCAAATAAGCAACTTAAAAACAGTGTAGTGTTGTCTTGATCTTATGTAGTTTAGACTTGAGAGTCGATGTAATGAAAGTAACTAAGTACCGGTAAATAATTTTCAATCCAATTAACTTCATTTCGTCGGCATTTCAGATATAAACTAACATAGGAACGTCAGAATGAAACGAAACTATAAAAACTTAGTTTTAATTGATATATTTTATACTTTACTACTTACGTAGTTCGTTGAATGTGTATCATTAAATACCTTCTGACAGTTTTACGTATATATATAATAGCTTCTTCACTAAACACTCTGATTTCGAGCAACGAAATCAGAGTGTTTAGTGAAGAAGCTATTAGAAGGGTAGGTATCTTAGAGGTTATTATCATGAGTGATTACCTTTCACAACCATCAGTGCCGATGATTTTCTTAATGCCGTAGTTACACACGAGTTCATTGCACTCCTGCTTGAGCGGCTCGCAGTCGATCTCTACTTGGATGCACGAGCATTTGTCGCAGCCATCCGACAGGCGCGTGCGCTGGATGCCGTACTCACAGCGCAGACGCGAACAGTTGGCCACGTATTCGTCACAGTCGTACACATCGTTTGATTCTGTTGCATGATTTTTTATGTTTAATAATATGTATAGAAAATGAAACTTCTCAAAATTCAAACATCAAAATGCGCGTTTTAACCAAATAAACGCTTTTAAATATAAGTCATTCGTATTTCGTATTTGTGTATTTATAATAAATCAAATAGAGTTTCTTCACAACAAGCTTTTTTTACCAACACATGAACCAATCTCCTTTACACTAAGAAGAGATTCTAAAAATAACAATCGTTGAAGAAAAAACTTTATCCAGCATTGTGTGTTTAAATAATAGTAATGAGATGTATTAGTTACCGGCGACACATCTGGCGGAGTACACCGGTTCTATGGCCGCAGAGTCCCTCATCGCGAAGACCTCGCATCGCTCGCTCGACGCGCAGTTTGCTCTGACGCACGGGTCTTCTCTACACACACATCTAAGTAGGAAAATGCTGTGTTCAAAAAGACAGCCCTGACAAGTAAATCAATTTACAATAGTACCTATATTGGTTTGACAAACCTGTTGCATCCATCCTGCGAAAACCTGTCAATACCATACGGACAGCTGGGAAGGGATTCGCACTCTTGACGGTACAAATTGCAGTCTGGTGGCAGTATTTGGTTCGGATCTAAAATAAAGATATTTGATTTTAAGCTTAACATAAACCTAGGGGGTAACCAGTCAATGCAAACGATTGTTAACTGCAACTTCAAAACAAAACTTGTGATTAAACATTAACGGCGTTCAACAAATGCCAATAACTTTTTAGGTTCATAACCGAGCGGTTTTCAAATGCTGGCGATATGAGTTATTCAGTTCCACTCGGGGGATATTTTGGGACACCCTGATGACTTTTAGCACACTTATTATATGCATTTAAAACACATCGAAATATTATATTTAAAATATTACATCTGTTTCTGTTTTTTAACAAAGAGGAATAGGTATATGCATATCAATGTTAAATAAAAAAACAAAGCAATTATTGCAAATTCATTACTCCTAGCCTACATCGTCCTCTACCCACACTCACCATTGACGACCAGGTTCACTTCCTGCGTGGCCACTCCGATTCCATTGTCAGCCACGCAGATGTAGACACCAGTGTCGTTGAGATACACAGAGACGATTTCAAGCGCGCCGTCCGACATCAGCCTGTAGCGATCCACGTTACCGTCGATCTGTTGGAAAATGGTACTTCAGGAATTGGTCATACTTAGTCAAAACCCCCACTCCAAAGAGTAGTGATGCCAAACTTGCACCCCTAAAAGTATTTAGCTGTAGAGGTTGTAATAATAATGTGGGGGACAATGTTTAGACTTCATTTAGGAACACAGTAGTGAGCATCTCTCTATCTTATTGAGATGGCTTTGAATTGGGTACACGACAGGAGTCGTACGCTCAACGCATATGGCGACACGAATTGTATAAAACTTATCTAGCTGACCGAACTAACTTTGTTTATTCTTAAAATCAATTTCTTAGTTTAGGTACGTCCTATTCTTAAATACACTAAATATACACACGAAATTTCATAAGAATCGGTCAAGTCTTTTCGGAGGAGTTTTTACACTGTTATACGAGAATTTTATAGGTATATTAGAAGAGATATTTACTGTCTTTTTTCTACGTATGTTGCCGGGGCGGTAATCTTGTGCTCTATATACTTAAAATATTGGATGGAAGGGATATGGATGCATATCCGGATACCGTGAGCCTTACACACAATTGTGAACACCCGGCGGAATTGAAAATGTTTGCCAGTTATTTCCTAAATTTTACGTTTGATTTTGTTTTTGCTTAATCTAAAAAGAACAACGAAAAAAGCATATTTTTTATCTAAATTCTAACTCAATGAAATATCCCCTTAGAAAATGTAATTAGCAACTACTTTTGTTCAAAATCTGCATGGTTAAGACATAATCACGATTTTATACAATTTAAAGTAAAACAGGAAAAACATGGAAACAAGAGATGGCCAACGAAAAATTTCAACGCTGAGGGATGTGAGACGATGTTATTCTTTAAAGTTTTCTTAAATTGCCTTCTTCTTAATTCTTAAATATATAAATTGTTAAATACGTACGGTAAGCACCCCGAACCTCCATGTGATCTTGGGTGGTGGGTTGCCATGGAACAGACAACGCAGTACGGCTGTGCCACCTTCAGATGCTGTCACCTCCGGCTCTCTCTGTGGCGACGGCTCAGGTGCTGCTGGCTCACCTACGAATATAATTTCATCATCAGCTTAGCCTTTTCTTAATTACTTTGGAGTTGGCAACTAGTCTAACAGGTTTCTCATGAGCACATGCAGTGACTGCCTATATGACCTCCATAATCCAGTCACTGGCTATGGCTACAAAATACCTCGGTTAGACTAGTTATCAGTTTTGCTTTCCGAGGATCTTGATACAACATGTATTGAATCGTCCACCCAGCCACGGACCGACTATGTACAATTAATATAACGTGTACCTACATTTAGTAATGTTAGATTTACATTTCCTATTACGAGTTTTTAGTCTTATACTTTATTGTCAAATTTTCATTATTTAAGTTTTATAGGTACAGGAAAAATATAGTTTGGTAGTTTTTTTGAAATTTTCGATCCTTTTTTCATTAGATTTCCTACCTTCAGATAAAGTTACAAAAGATTGTGAAAATATCTTAAATTTTAAGTTCCATTAGTGTCTTGGTTAGTAGTGACTGGCGTGTTGGTCTAGTAGTTAGTGACCCTGACTGCTATGACGGAGGTCGTGGGTTCGATTCCCACCCAGGACACATGTTTGTGTGATGAGCACGATCATTTGTTCTGTGCCTGGGTGTAATTTATCTATAATAAATGTATGTACAAGTTTTTGTGTGCATTGGCATGCTTGACACCGAGTTGGGCGGGATAACCGACATCCATGTAGGCGAAGCCGCGGGCATCAGCTAGGAGTGGCTACGCTAAGGAGTTCAGAACATTTAAAACATTTATATACTCCTTAGCGTACGTATTATTCAAACATATTTTTACTTTCTACGTAAACGAAGGCGCGGGCAGAAGCTAGTCTATAATATGCATGTATTTAGAAATATATTAAAGTATGTTTATCAGCTGTTTTGTACCCATAACACAAGCTTAATTTGGGACTAAATGGCGTTGTGTGGAAAGTTGTGTCTAATATAAATTTATTAGTAGTAATAAGGTGTGGAACTTACCCATAATGCATTTGGCGGAGTACACCAATTCCCCTGAAACAGAGTCCATCCTCGAAATAGGATAGCATTGCTCGTTCGACTGGCAGTTCGTTCTGGCACACGGGTCTTCTTTGCACACACATCTAAATGGCAGAGGATAGTTTTGTGTTGAAATAAAATAAACCACAACAAGTTTTTCAATTCATAAAATAGTTGATCCACAAACCTGTCGCATTCGTTTTGCGTAAACATTTCAATACCATACGGGCAGTTGGTAAGCGTCGCGCACTCTTGACGGTACGGAGTGCAGTCTGGAAGCGGTACTTGGTTCGGATCTGTAAATTTTGCATATATACTAGTTTTTACTACGGATATAAAATACCAAAATTAGCTTTCTAATGTTATTGCATTGTTGGATATCCAACACTGAGTAAAGTAACCAATCGTTGCAAGCAGCTACAGACTTAACCGTCAAATGTCATCATCATCATCTGCCTAGCCTTTTCCCAACTATGTTGGGGTCGGCTTCCAGTTTAACCGGATGCAGCTGAATACCAGTGTTTTACATGGAGCGACTGCCTGTCTGACCTCCACAACCCAGTAACTGGGTAACATGATACCCCTTGGTTAAACTGGTTGTCAGACTTTCGGGCTTCTGACTACAAGTAACGACTGTCAAAGATCTACAAATGACAGCCGGGACCAACGGCTTAACGTGCTTTCCGAGGCACGTAGGAGTCTTGGTATGTAATAAATGGTCACCCATCCACGGACCGACCTCGTCAAGCGTAGCTTAACCTTCGATCGACCCATGCGGCTGTTATAATTTAGCCACAAGCTCCTCACCGTCATTTAACCGTCAAATGTAAGACATTCAATTAAAAAAAAATTAATGGCTAACTAGACAATTTTTCAGAATACAAAAAAAAAGTTTTACGTCAGTTTAGAAATTCGCTCCTAAAGTTTCAATTAGTGCTGCTGATCAAATCATTCAACACATCTTTCAAGCTATTATCGCATTTCACCCCACTCACCATTGACGACCAGGTTCACTTCCTGTGTGGCCTCGCCGATGCCATTGTCAGCCACGCAGATGTAGACACCGGAGTCGTTGCGGTACACAGAGACGATTTCAAGCGCGCCGTCTGACTTCAGAATGTAGCGGTCCACGTTACCGTCGATCTGTAGGGAAAATGTCCATTAAAAGCGGGCCATGCTTAGTCAAACCCCCTGAGAGCAAAGTTATATCAAACCTGCAGTAACCCCAAAAAAATTATGACGAATCTAAATGTTGCTCTTCAACAGAAATGAAGTTACAGAAACTAACAGCATTGAATTGGGCTCAAAACAGAAGTCGTATGCTTAAGGCACTTGTCAGCATAAATTGTATTACAAAATATTGACTGCCGTCAGAGAATGTTGCTGGCGCGAGGATATCTGTAATGTACTTTTTATTAAATTGTAGTAATACGTACGGTAAGCTTCCCGAACCTCCACGTGATCTTGGGTGGTGGGTTGCCATGGAACAGACAACGCAGAACGACTGTGCCGCCTTCAGATACTGCTACCTCCGGCTCTTGCTGAGGCAACGCCTGAGGTGCTGCTGGCTCACCTAGGAATGTAATGTGCACATTAGTACCCAATGTCGGATTTGCCTAAACGACGATTACTTTTCAGTTAATTCACTTTACAACTTTCACCTCCTGTATAGGTACTAGTTACTCTAAACACCAACAACAATTGTTACCAACAGTCCAATATAATAGTCCTTTATTTTTCTGTACAAATGACGATCCCTTAAAAGCTCAATTGAATAGATATTTTGGAGGCATGTGGAACAGGGTGTAAAGTTCCTCATCCACCATTGAAAAGGGAGGATCCTCCGATCAGACGAGTGTTGTGTCTGGTGGGCTAACTACTGCCCGACGGTTGTAGTCGAGAACTTGTATACGTTCAAATTGTGCGGATAACTCTGATACCGCGATGTAGGATGTTGGTCGTTAGTTCATATGTGGCTAGATAGATGGCGCTACAATATATTGAAATATGATTACGTAGTACAACAGTATTCATGAGAAGAAGTTTTCTGGCAAATCATGTTTGGCTGCACGGTTGGCGCAGTGGCTGAGCGATTGGCTTCTGCGCTGCTTGTCGCGGACTTGATTTCCGTACGGAATAATTATTTGTATGGCATACAGGTCTGTCAGTTTGTGTCAGAAAATTATGTTTGTAAACGCATCTACTATGTAGGAAAAAAACTCTAGTGTGAGGCAATGAATAAAAACACATTGCAACCAGGTAAATTGGAAGTTTTTTTTTTTATTTATAGTATGGAATGACAGCTCAATTCGCCTTTACTTCACCAACATTTGCACAGGGTGATTTTAACAGAATAGTACCTACTGCTGATACTACGTGTACAAATTTTACATCGGTATTTCCAAATTTAGGTATATATTTGCGGCATCCAGATGGGCCTATCACAGAGTTGCAACAGTTTAGCAAATGAGGCGTATCAGACTTACCTGTGATGCATTTGGCGGAGTACACCAATTCCCCTGAAACAGAGTCTCTCCTCGAGACAGGATAGCATCGCTCGTACGACTGGCAGTTCGTTCTGGCACACGGGTCTTCTCTACACACACATCTAAATGGGAAAATATAATGCAGTTTAAAAAAAAAAAATATATAAAAACTAAATTTCGTACAATTTAACATTCTTTAAGTAATTTTCGTAGATGTACGAACAATAGCACGCAAAAATCGTACATGCTGTCGTACGCTTACTCGTACTCGTACTCTACAGAGTAACAAGCCAGATTTAGGTATGTGGAATGATGATGGCAAATTTTGCTTTTTCCGACTTGTTTTAATCATAACAATTAACAGAAGATCTGTTAATTGTTACGAAAGTTTCTTTATTTTTGATTCAGTTCTATCCATTGTTTAAGATTATGTAGCTTACGAATTAATACAAAACTTTAACTGCAGGTAGCGGCTTAAATATAATTACTGTTGCTATAGTAAAGAAGATTCCTCTAACAATGGATAATCTTCTGTTACTTTATCCTTAACGAAATCTACCGATTTCCAACAAGTTGTTAAATTTGATGTCTGTAAGTACCTCGCAGAGCGCGGCAGGATCAATAATAATTAGCTAAGTTTTCGCACTTAATGCTTAAAAATGCTCATATCACATCATCATAAATGACCAGGTCTAAAGCTCAGGACAAAGATAAAAATACAAGAATAATCAAATGATTTCAAGCCCTAACAAGTAAATTAGTGCACCATAAATAAGTTGATCCACAAACCTGTTGCATCCGCTCTGCGTAAACCTGTCAACACCATACTGACAGTCGGCGAGCGTCTCACACTCCTGACGGTACGGAGTACAGTCTGGAAATTTTTTATGAACATTCAAAAACGGAATTTGACAGCAAATAACACCATTGTACACCAAAGACATACAATAAAAATATGTACACCCACAACGCGACGGTCCACTTCAGGAACTAAGTACGGACACCTAATCCCAATTTATGTTCGGGAAAATCTAAGAAGTTTGATTTTAGGTTTTTTTCTTCTTGTGTCGCGATAACTTTGTATACATCGACATCGAATGCATGCGTCTACGAATTGTAATTAAAATGTGAATCTGATTTTTCAATTTCTCAAATTGATAAAAAAGGTAATTCAATTTTTTAAGTAATATTACAAATTCTTATTTATTAAACAATATAGCAACCTTGTTGGTAGTTATACTTTCGAGCCGTTTGGGGTGGAAACTCTTGGGCCGTGGGGTCCGAGTGCTCGTCTTCTTTTCAATGAAATCTGCAAACGTTTGGTTCACGCTTCCTGTGACCCAAGGGCTGGCCTCTACTTTGGCCAGAAGCTAAGCATTGCCATTCAACGTCTTTTGGGTACTATACCAGCTGACAGCGATGCAGAAGAATTTTTTGACGCTTTGTAGTTGTTTATTGTTAGGTTTAGTTATTTATTTACTTTAATTTTTGTAAAATATAGTAAGTTTATCTTGTCTTATCTTATTTAATTAAACATTATTCCTCAAAAGACAGTTCAAGTCAATCTAAACACAATTGTAGATTACAATCTTTTAATTATTCGAATGTTTCAACTGGTATGGATTTGAGGGACACAAAGTATTTTCAAACCTGTCAAGTACTTCTTAGATTGTCGCAATTATAGTATATATATTGATGCACGATCATCTCCACAAAACATTTAATTGTAGCATACGACATCTGAATTATAATAATTATACATGTACCTAAACACAGTAATTTAACATTAAGAAGTGCAAGACAGAGACGTAAGCATGTGTGCAAGCAGTGCAGACAGTACAAAGCATAATGTTGGTTGTCCTAAGACTTCAAAAACAAGCGGCTTTCACATTGACGGTGATGGCGTATGAAGTGTTAGCTCCGCGCGCGGTTGCCATTGTCTAACGGTTTTTTGCCCCGGATTTTGGAAGCATATCAATTCAATCTCGTCAAGCATCGCGGTTTGATAGGCGATTGTAACTTTTGTCACTTAAATAAATAAAACCACTGCAACTAAAATAATGAAATACGACAGTATTTTCAGTGATCGATTAGCCTTTCAGAACCTGAAGGCAAAAATAGTAGCGGAATCAAGACTTTGGTCGTCCGCGCACGGAGTGAAGCGGATGTAAGTACCGTCGTCTCTCGCTGTGGATAGTCTGCAGACGTCGGCGCACTGCTGGTAGGAATGGAAGTTGTTATCGTTCCCGCCGCAGCCGAGGTACACGAAGGCGACGCAGTCCACGCGCTCCACGCTGTAGTGCCAGCGCGCCGTGGACGCGGCCGCGCAGCTGCGGCCCGAGTGCACCGCCTGCAGGCACGCGCGCGCTGCGTGTGCCGCGGCACAAGCGTTACTCAGGCCGATAGCTAGCCTCTACTTCACTACTAGCGGAGAAGCTTGCTGGCCATAGTTAGGTAGAACTCATGCTTCGCTTACATTTAGTTTAAGATTTTGTGAGTTGTTTTAGTACAAGTTTATTTCGAAATAAGGATAATATTATTAACATTAAAAATTCGTTAGATCCCAAAACCAAAGAGAGAATTGTAGCAACATATTGGTACGCACCAGGTCCGGTGTCTCCGCAGACTTTCGTGCACTCCTCGACGCTGGAGAACCGGTTGGGTCCGCCGGCACAGCCGCCGTACGCATATGGCAGACACGTGCCGGTAGTCGCGTCCCAGTAGATCTTGGAAACGGGATTGCGACACGGACCCGCGTCCAGGTGAGCACTGCACACATCTTGGAAAGAAAAGCGTGATGGTTATTTATTTATCTAATACATTGAGCATACGAATGCACAGAGGTGGACTTAATGCCATAGACATGTACCAGTCAACCGGTGTAGGTGCAATGTGATGAGCATGGTTTTGGCTGTAACCATAGTTACAAATTGCAAGTTTCTCTCACCTATTCCGCGGAAGGCGCCACACCTTCTCTCGCACTCTTCCTCGGAGCTGAAGGTGTTGGGGTGCCCGCAGCCTCCGAACCCGCTGACGAGGCACTGCCCACTCTCGGAGTCGTAATAGAATACTGTCACGTTATTTCCACATGGCGCTAACGAGCTTGGAGTTTTGCATTCTGGCTCTAAATTCTGTTAAGTGAAATTATAAATTGTAAAGTTAAAAGTACTGGATTAAGAGCATTTATGGATATTTTTGATTTAATTTTAATTTACCTCTTTAGGAGTTGCCAATGTGGTGACGATTGAAACATGACGCTTGCAGCGAGCCTCACAATCGCGTCGGGTCTCGAATCTAATATAAAATTGCTTATTAAAAAATATTTTAACTAGCAAAACAAGCAGAATTTTTTTGCAATCAAAACCTAAAATATAAGCTATTCAGTAAGTAAAACAGTAGGACAAATAGTTCACGAATTACCTGTTTTCGTTGCCACTGCAGCCGGTGAACACAAACTGTTCACATTCGTCACGCGCTGGGTCGTAGTACCATTGTTGGATGTGCGAGTAGCAGCTACCGCCTTCGGGAGGCAGTGTGCACAGATCTGCTGTGAAATGAAACAAATGGATGTTGAGTCAAATTCATTATTTTGTAATAGGTAAGCTATAATAGAGTGTGCACTACAGGAAAATGGATTCTGTTTTAGATTTTCAAAAATGTAATATTGTAATGAGTGTATTTGTCCTTAAAAAAAAATACATGTTTAATGTATAGGGTGGTATATCGCGGTAAATATTTTTTTTGGATTTATGAATATAAACCTACCTTGACTTGAAGCCAAAAAAGAAAAAATATTTTACTAAGTAGGTACACATCAGCATCTAGGCTTCTTTAAGCATTTCAGTATTGAAAAGATCATATCTACCTATTTCAGCTTTGCAGACTTGTGAGCACTCTTCGATAGAAGAGAATCGGTTGGCACCTCCGAGACAGCCTCCGTAGATGAATTCGTGACACTGGCCGGTGGACGGATCGAAGTAAACTTTCGGGACATAGCTATCACAAGGCCCGGCGTCCTTAGGTTGTTTGCATACATCTGGAATAAAACACAGTTACTGAATAGTTTTTATTTTCAACATCGCTGTAGACAAATTTGAAAAAAGGATTACCGGAGTAAAAATTATTCATGAGTTACATACCGATTCCCCTGAAAGCTCCGCAGGATCGATCACAAGCTTCTTGCGACAAGAAGGTGCCAGTGTGCCTGCAGACAGCGCCAGTCTCCTGGTTGGCGTGGTGCACACACTCGTGTTGGCTTGGGTCGTAGTACCACACCAGGCCACCGAAGCGACACTCCTCCAGTGACTCAGGCACACTACACTCTGGTGGGCCATCCTAATTGAAATATTAGCAGTTTTAAAAACTACACGTAACAAAGAGTTCAACAACAACATCATCATCGATTGAAATGATAAGCACTTACGATTATTGTAGTTGTTGGAGTTGTGGTTGCAACCGGTGCGGGTCCAGTCCTGCATCTATACTCGCAAGCTTCGAGACTCTCGAATCTAAACATGTTACACATTCATGAGTGTTTTTTTTTTCTTTCATACTTAATTATTTTTATACATTTATCAACCGACTTCAGGAGGAGGTTCTCAATTCGATCGGTTTTTTTTTATGTATGTACACCGATTACTCCGAGATTAATGATCCGATTTACGTGATTCTTTTTTAGTTCGATGCGGAATAGTTGCCATTTGGTCCCATAAAACTTTAACATAGTTTGGCCCGGTAGTTTTCATTTTAAGAACATTTTTATGAACATTTAATTTGTTTTTAACCGACTTCTAAAAAAGGAGGAGGTTCTCAATTCGACGGTGTTTTTTTTTTTGTGTGTTTGTTACGCGATTACTCCAAAAAGAAAAAAGAAAGGCAGGAGCCGGGTGGGGGAGGGAGGGGAAAGTGAGGTAGGGGAGAGGGGGGGGGGGGTGGAGGGGTTAGGGGGGCATGGGAGGTGTGGGGGAGAGGAAGGGAAATGGGGGAGGGGAGGGGGAGAGGAGTTGATAAAAAATGCTGTGCAATAGCTTTACCGCGGCAGTCTCCGAGTGCCACACGTCATTTTCTCTTTTTTTTTAACCATTGATTCACAATAAGCCACAGCGAAGCGTGGCAGGGTACAGCTAGTATTCATAATATATTATTCTAGATGGCGTTACTGAGACATGGGATCAAAGTTTTTCTATGACATTTCTTTGACATGCCCGCTCTATAGTCTTTTAAATCTCTTTGTATTATTATTATTTCGATTTCTTTATTTTTCTTCTCCTTAAGGAGAGTATACGACCTTACACACGGGTCGGAACCAAATGTGTAAGGGGACATTTAAATTGTAAATGTGGATGATAGTGTAGAAGAAGTTAAGAATTTTCGGGTAATGCGGCAAGTATGGAGAATGGTGGCTTTTTGAAGAATGTGAAGTGTATGAGGGCCTCATGAGGAGTGTGTTAAGACTTTGTGTAAGAGCCTTTGGCACAACACCGGTGGAGGACATATTATTAAATACAATAATTATGTTTAAAAAAATATTTAAAAAACTTTTGACTTCGTAATGTTATTACTTACCTATAATGTAAAAGATTACTTAAATGCAAAAATGACTGTAGCCCTATCTGTAAAGTCCTTGATATTTTAAATTATTGACATGTTTTTTTTGTTTATTTTATTTCATTTTATGATTTTCATTTTGTGTACTTTTTATATTATTTTATTGTTTTGACTATTACAATAATAATTAATGATAATAACTGCTAAACTATGTAACTCGTAGAAACTAAGTAACTGTAGAATCGACCATGATGGAGATAACTCATTTGTATGTTTGTAGAACATGCTGGACTTGTACCTACTTATATCTATTAACATCAAGAATGTTTTCCTATAAGATTGTAAGATCATACATGTTCAATGCAAATAAAATATTTTGATTTGATTTGATTTGGCAGAGCCATTTCCCTTACCAATAGAGCAAAAACAATGGCAAAAATCCAGTAAGAAACTAATTTCATATCTCTAACTTAGTTCTTATCAGTCTCTGATCTTTTTTGAAGCTGTAAGTCAGTTAAGGGTGTAATTTTTTTAAATTTTTGTTTACTTTTTTATCAAGGAATTTTAGAATCGGCACCATTTTGTAATCCTTTTTTTTTGCTGATATTGAGAATATAAATTCAAATATAATCAGAAGTTGTTTAGATGAGACTCATGTTTAAAAACAAAAAAATATATTAAAAGCAAATTCCTTTATATCGCAAATTCTTAAATGGATGTTCACTTAGCACACAGTATGATGAATATAAGCAGTACCTGTTGTCATTGCCGTCGCAGCCACCGTATGTAAACTGGCTGCAAGAGTCCGTGTAAGGATTGTAGAACCAGCGCATCAGAGACTCATCGCAAGGACCTTGCCGCATCGGCAGTTGGCAGATATCTGGCGAAGGACAAAGGTAAAATTGTACACAATGATCAATGTAATGTAGACGCATCATATAAAGTAAATAATAAACAGATTGTAAGTACATAGTTATTTTTGAGACTGAAATGAAATGAAATGATATTTATTTCTGTAAGTAGTCATTTTTTTTTTCATGACAATGGCATTTCCAAAGTGGCTGATCCCTCAGATCCTTAAGAAGAAATGCCGAGAGAAACTCAAGGGTCTCCTTTAAAGTCCAGTAAAATCTGGAAAAACCTTCTGAAGAAAGAATCAATTCAGCTTTGAGTTGACCTGTCCCGACAGACGGCATCCATGCTTCAGTCATCGGACTGGGATGGAATAGGCCAATGATGCTGTCAATATGTATGGTAACATGCGTGGGTCCTGTGTCCTGATTCTCTTTGCTTCCTATTTCCTACAATTTATAAATAGGTACCTTGCATGGGGTGACAGTAGTAAGAACAGTAAGATTCATCCGGGAAATTGTTCCTGTTGCCGGCGCAGCCTCCATACTGGAAGGGGACACAGCGTCCGAGCTCGGTGTCGTACGCGTATCGAGTCTCAGTGTTGTTGCACGGGCCAGCATCGATGGTGTAGAAACAGAATTCTGGAAAGTGGATATTTCTTTTTTGGAAAGCAGGTTTAAAAGAAGCATAACATAGCTGATATAGTTTTTGTTCAACCCGTTGTTGTTATAATATTTTTGCGCTGGAACATACCAGAAAACACTAAGGTTACCAAGATTAATGTTACAGTCTCAATAAGACTGACGATGGCACACACATGAGGTGAACTACCGACATGTGAGAAATTTAAGGTACCTACTTATAAGATCCAAAAATTTTTTTTTCAAATTTCATTTCAATCATTCAAATTATTGTTATTCAGTTTCTACCTGGGCTTCCAGGCGCTATCGGAATTTTTGGCTTTTGTCCCGAGTGCGGCTCTATATCTGTACGTCTGGTTGTTGTAGTGGTGGTGGTGGTGGTGGTGGTCTGAATTTCCGAGCAGCTGTTTTCGCACTCTGCTTCAGAGACAAAGTTATTCTCGTTACCGCCACAACCACCATAAGAGAACTGGCGACACCTGGGAAAAAGCATTTTGTTATTATGACTTCAATGTTTTCCACAGTTCTACGCACATTGATTTTGGTGCTAAAGCTGATCAAATTGTTTTACCTCTTATAAGTAGTGTCATAGAACCATCTGTCTCTGTAGTTGGAACACTCTCCGGTCGCGGCAGGTAACGTACATTTGTCGGGCACTGCAATATAAATATTGATTAGGTAACGTTTCAATTTTTTTACACAGAAGAAAAAAGTGCTCCAAAAGCGATCTGGAGTCAATAACTTCAGTTTAAACCATCTCCCATCTGCCGATAAATCTCCAGGAGATTTTTGTCTTACTGTTGTGTCGGCCATTGACCACAAATGAGTAGATATTGTTTAGGACAGATCAGCCAATTTATTAGTGTAAAGTTTCAACGTCAACAACACATTTTGCTCACCACATGCTGACACACATAACTAATTTACTAAACAAAATCATACTTTTATAAAGAAAATAGAAAAAGAAAAAGCCATGCATGTACAATACCGGCAATGAGCATAGTCGGGTTCAAAAACTCAGGGTTACAAACTTGTTAAAAACATTCATTTAGAAGGAAGAGCCCAAAGTTTGTCATTACCTGCACTGGATCTGGACCTAGAATATAATTTCAGTTCGAGCCGAAAACTTGGGCAGAATGGAGCCAAAAGTGATCAAAACTTTTTATTTATTATTTATGATTTCATCGGATTTTTCTACTTGAACCGGTAGGTAATATAATGTTGAATTTAGACATCTACTTATTTCTCCGCTTGACGCGTTGTTGCCGAAGGCCTTTGTATGATTGGGTAGGTATATGGTATACATACATTCTGCAGTGACGGGGCTGCGATTGATTGGACTTTTTGTATTAAATAAATTTCCAAACCAGATCTCATTTTTTTATATGTTCAGCGAAGAAATGGCAGGTCATAAGAACTATGTCTTAAGAAACTCCCCTGCGCTCAATATAAGAGATACAGTTTTGTGTAAAATTAAAAACAAAGTATGGCATGCTGGTCCACCTTTAATAATTCTACAAAAAAGTTTTTAAAGAAACGTACCTACCTGTGAAAATAGAAACTTAGCTATTTTCACTTTCACATTTTGAAATGGGTTTTGTTCGATATACTTAGGTACGTATGGATGATTATTTAACAATAATTAATCTTAATCTATAGTACTGTAATGTGACCTTCGGTGTAATGAACAATTTATTATTTACCTATTTAAATCTAATAAAGTATTCATTCTTATCAAAATTAATTATTTTATGATCACGAGAACTTCATAGAGATAAGATTTGCCCTTTGCAGTATGTCAATTGCTCATATCATTTTGTTGTTAATTATACGATGAATTACTAAAACGGGAAATTCGTACCGCTCTAGAACATCTTTTTGTACATGACCGGAGATAAATCAGGCGCTAGACCAACAGCTTCAAGTGCTTAACGAGGCAAGGAGTATTTTCCAAACTCCGGGCTTATTATCATGGAAGAACCTCACAATAATTTGGCTTTCAAAACCAAAAAGCTCAGTAGTTGCAACGCAGCAGAATAGTACTTTCATAAAACGTCCTACCGTCCCACGTATGACAAAGAATGGTTACTTATCGTCCAGCGAGTCGATTCAGTAATGGCTTATTACACTATCTGTTTTATAGCATTCTAACTAGGAAATCGGAAAGTGTAAACGCAGTTAGGACAGATTGGATCCGATTTATAGTACCGACCGCTTGGTTGCTTGCTAACTAGGATCCTTGTTAGGATGTTACAAATCAGATAATGAAAAGTCTTAAAAGTCAGGCAACTTGAGTACAAACATTCGTATGGAATGACGGCTCAATTCGCCTTCTCTTCACCTGCTTGATAGATTTTAACAGAATCTGCATGCTGTTAAATATTACTGTCACATCTCAAGTATTTGATTTGATTTTCATTTCGTAAAGTTTGTCCTACTTACCGAATGATTTGTAAAACTTGTGAGACTTTACAATGTTACGTAAATTTTCCGCCTCAGTCACCAGGCGATACCTATATCTACATAATTAAGCAAAGATCATGTTCTGCTTCGACTAACCGTAAGCACTAGGACAGGTCTGTGCACAAGTCTCCCTGGAGCTGAACCGGTTGTCGTTGCCCCCGCAGCCGCTGTAGTAGAACGGCAAGCATCGGTTCTCTGACTGACTGAATGACCAGAGAGCTTCCTTCTCGGTACAATTGTATTTAAGACATTTTGTTCTTACCGTAAGCACTAGGACAGGTCTGTGCACAAGTCTCCCTGGAGCTGAACCGGTTGTCGTTGCCCCCGCAGCCGCTGTAGTAGAACGGCAAGCATCGGTTCTCTGACTGACTGAATGACCAGAGAGCTTCCTTCTCGGTACAATTGTATTTAAGACATTTTGTTCTTACCGTAAGCACTAGGACAGGTCTGTGCACAAGTCTCCCTGGAGCTGAACCGGTTGTCGTTGCCCCCGCAGCCGCTGTAGTAGAACGGCAAGCATCGGTTCTCTGACTGACTGATTGACCAGAGAGCTTCCTTCTCGGTACAATTGTATTTAAGACATTTTGTTCTTACCGTAAGCACTAGGACAGGTCTGTGCACAAGTCTCCCTGGAGCTGAACCGGTTGTCGTTGCCCCCGCCGCCGCTGTAGTAGAACGGCAAGCATCGGTTCTCTGACTGACTGAATGACCAGAGAGCTTCCTTCTCGGTACAATTGTATTTAAGACATTTTGTTCTTACCGTAAGCACTAGGACAGGTCTGTGCACAAGTCTCCCTGGAGCTGAACCGGTTGTTGTTGCCCCCGCAGCCGCTGTAGTAGAACGGCAAGCATCGGTTCTCTGACTGACTGAATGACCAGAGAGCTTCCTTCTCGGTACAATTGTATTTAAGACATTTTGTTCTTACCGTAAGCACTAGGACAGGTCTGTGCACAAGTCTCCCTGGAGCTGAACCGGTTGTCGTTGCCCCCGCAGCCGCTGTAGTAGAACGGCAAGCATCGGTTCTCTGACTGACTGAATGACCAGAGAGCTTCCTTCTCGGTACAATTGCCTGCATCTTGAGGCTGTGTGCACTGAGCTGTAGCGCAACCCATTTGTTAGTAGGTGTTTTAAAGATTGAAAATGTTATAAGACAGACAGATAGTAGAGTGTAATGCACGAAATATCTCTACAAACTTTCAAGTGTCGAGGTTTGAATTTTCGATGATTTGATCGAACCAATAAAGTTTTCTTATAATTGCGTGCGATCACTTGAGTGGGGTTCAAAGAGATATTTACGAAATACACTAGAAAAGTAAATCGAAAGCAATCAAGCAAGTTATGGTTGTGGTGTTAGAAGGAAACTACCTTCTAACACCTAAGACTGAGTTCAGTTTTAGTTTCGTTTGAATTTACCATTACATGCTTAACCATACTATAGTCCAAAGTTTAGTCACACACCCAACATCATGCAAATTAGTAACAATAAAGCCCCAAGTAACTACTAAAAGTCATCCAAGAGAACAAGAAGATGACAATAGAAGTGTAAAAAACTATTTTGCCGTGCTTTTTCGACGAAATGTGAAGCCCGTTATCTAAAGCGGCTGAGAACATCGCGGTATAAAGTACATTGCCCCGAAATACTCCATGAACAATAGCAGTTGGACACTTGAGAAAGATCTTACATTTTTAGCTACTAAATCACTATTGACGCATTGCTCTTCATCATGATCTGCCTAGCCTTTTCTCAACTATTTTGTGGTCGGTTTTCAGTTTTACAGGATGTAGTTGAACCAGTGTTTTATATGGAGCGACTCCCTATCAACCCAATGGCTGGATAAACGATAGGTACCCCTTGGTGAAACTGGTTGGTACATTGCTCTTATTCCTACCAAAATAAGTTTTTTCAACAAAAGGTCAGTCCAGACCGTCTAAAATGCCATTGCCAAATAATATTTATTTAAAACCAGATTTTGCTATCATCATTCTTGACCTTAAATGATGTAGCAAAATCTAGTTTTAAATAAATATTATTTGATGGTCATACGATGATAGCAGCGATCTAGATAACGGGCCTTAGTAAAGATTAATTGCACACAATAAAAAGGCATTCACAAAATGCAAATTTCACTAAAAACCGGGCCTAATTAAAATGTAACCGGGGTTTTTCTACTTACGTGGTTGCGTGCCAGCACAGCGCATCTGGCAGGCTGCCTCTGAGCTAAACCTATTGGAGTTGCCTTCGCAGCCTCCCCAGATAAACTGTTGACATTGATGGGCCTCGGAGTTGAATCCCCAGCGGCTGAAGTTGCCAGAGCAAGAGCCTTGATCGATTGGTAGGTTGCATTGATCTGAAAAAAAATGTAATAAAGTTACAAATCTGCTATGCTTAGAACTGCCGTGCTGTCTTTTAAACTCAATGAAGTTAATTGTCGATAAACTTGGAATTTGGAATAAATTGTTACAAAACAATGCATTTCCATAAGTAGCAAGTGAAATAATAAAAAAAAAAACAAGTGGAGCAACCATATTCTATTTTACATGTCTGAATGTGACAAAAAACCGCTGTAACATAGATGTGGAACACCTCTGTAGGAATCTTCAAGGCTAGAGTGAATAGGCTCATAAAAGACTTGTGCGCTTCACCACCATTGAGTGCATCACTGCTTACCATCAGGTGGGATTACAGTCAAGCACTAGTTTATAATATAAAAAAAAAACTATTGCAACCTATCTTATCATCGGATCATAAGAAACGAGTTGATTGAAATTCATTTATTTCTTTTAACTTAATGCAAAAGTTAAAAAAAACTGAAACTTTTACAAGTCTACTTTATGGTGATGCAGAAACAGAACAAGGTAAATATGGTGGTCAAATAAATGCCTTATCAGAATAGACACACACACACACACATAATTATATAAAACCAAAAAAAAACAAAGTAAAGAGAAAAAAAGAAAAAAATACATCATGTTACAGGAAAGAGGGGTAAATATTTTTGCTTTAAAACTCCGGTACACTCAGCGCACGCGTTGGACTCGCTCACAGTTGTTTTTAATTTGTTAACGAAATTCCTTTTTAGACGTTTGCCTCACCTGCATCGCTGCTAGGTTCACACTGCTTCTGGCACAGCTCCCGGGTTTCGAAGTTGTTAGTGTTGCCGAGGCAGCCTCCGTATTCGAAGGGGATGCACTGCTCCCGCGTGCTGTTGTAGTACCAGCGCTGGTAGCTCGCATCGCAAGCACCCTTTACGCTTGGTAATTTGCACGAATCTGGAAAGAAACGATAAATGATAGACTGAAAACTCCTTAAAAAAGTAAAAATGCGACGTGCTTTCTTAACGAATTTGTAATACCTTTAGGTGAAGGTTGTACGCACACATCCTCACACTCTTCCTTGGTCCCGAATCTGTTGCCATTACCATCGCAGCCTCCGTACCAAAAGCGAGAACAGCCTCCGTATACCTGGTCGTAGAACCACATCGCTGTAAAGTCATGGCATGGTCCAGCGTCCGTTGACATACTGCAAGCAGCTGGAATAGAAAAAAAGGTAAATGTGTATTACAAGTCTAAATCGGAAAGCAGAGAGAAAAATCAATGTGTTTAGCTCACCTTGTTTATTTTCAGGTGCATCAGTACATCCTTGGAACTTAGGTCCGGCAGCTTCAGTGCGGCCATCAGGACAGCATCCGTGTCGGCTAGAGGAGCAGTCACATCCGGCGGCGTCAGGGCCAGTAGCATGAGTCTCGCCATCTCCGCAGCAACCAAACTTAGATTGGTAGCAGTAGCAACCCTGCTGTTCTGGACCCTCCGCGAAGGTGACGCCATCGGCACAGCATCCGAACTGGTAAGTTTTGCATGTACAGCCCTCGTTACTAGGTCCAGAAGCCGGAGTGTGCCTGGGAAACACAGTTTTGTGTTTGTATTTTAATTTAGTGAATTGCGCTTGAAAATATCATCGACACCTTGTAATACAGCGGTTTCTAGCACAGGAAACGGGCTTAATAAATCGTTTAAACGATTTACGACAATACGACACTTTTTTTTAATTGACTTATGAGTCAATTAAAAAAAATTGTCGACGGTAGGTTGGACAATTTATAGGAAATAAGGCATTGCATAAAATTACTTTTCCTTATCTTCGCAAAGAACTGCGCTAAGATGAATTCTAGTTTTTACTCAAAACTACGTTCGTGTGGATTTCTATTCCGCATGAATGCTGAAACCTGAATAATTCTAAAGGATAATATGTTTATCATTCAGTTTAGGGAAATTATTCAAACTTAAAACTAACTTTAGAAGCTAATTTTACATCCTCAACCCACGCTTGACCAAAAATCTGAGTACGGCAAAATTATTTCCTTATAAAACCCAAAAGTTTTAAAACCAATTTCATCATCATTGATAATTTTCTTAAATATCTCCCGTGTACATACAAACAACAGCCAGTAATATCCTCGTGTCACGGCGTTTGTTACAAAACTCCTCCGAAACGGCATGACCGATTCTTAGTAGGTCTAATAGGACGTTAAACAATAAAAACTAAACAAAACTAAAAAAAAATTTTCTTAGGTGGAGCGATGTTTGCCAGAATAGCTAGCAATTTTATATTACTAGGTGTTACGTGGTTTCACTGGCGTAGTTCTCGTTCCTGTAATAATACGAGGATAAAAGCTAGCCTATGTCACATGCATGCATGACTTCACTATCCGGGGATAGTGAAGCTTCCCAACGGTGAAAGATTTTTTGTAATCAGTCCAGAAGTTTAAGTTACATTCAAAAGAACAAACCTTTCCTCTTTATAATATTAGTATAAATTAGATGTAGGTATTGATTATACTTCATGGTGAGTTACCTGTCAGGACAGCATCCATGTTGAGTATATTCACAGCCACAGCCTTGGTTATCTGGTCCCTGAGCGATGGTAACATTGTTGGGACAGCAGCCGTGACGCGCGAACTGGCATCCACAACCTATGAATAAACGATATCTTTCTCAGTTTTCCTAATTAAAATTTGACCCTGACTATCTAGCCAGCATTTTGGAAATTAGTCTGGAACCTTTGTAAATTTTAGCAGGATCTATTGCAATAGGAATACAACAGGATGGTTTAATACCTTCAAGGTGTGGCCCTTCAGCTGGTTTACGGTTATCCGGACAGCATCCGAAAGCTTGCAGTAGACAGCAGCCTTCAAAGTCAGGTCCGTGGGCAGGAGTCATGTTGTCTTGACAGCAACCGTGTGGCGATCTACTGCAAAGGCCTGGGCATCCTTCATTTGAAATACCTGAGGCTAAAATGAAAATATGATACAAATTATGGACACCTGCCGATGCCGCAGTTTTTCCTTAGAGAAATCCACGTATAGAAATAAATTAGTAGTAACTTTGTTACAAGTTAGTTATTGTTTACCTGGAGATACACCATCAGAACAACAACCAAATTCAGTAGCGTTGCATGGACATCCCTGTCCGTCGGGTCCAAAAGCTTCGGTCTCGTTGTCAGCGCAGCAGCCAAACACAAAACTACTGCAAGGATCCGCCGTGCTGGTGTCAATGACGTCAGTGGTTCCCAGGTCAGTTGTGCTAGTTTCGCTAGCGTTAAAGAGTTCAGGTGTCTCAGTGGTTGCCTCGGTAAGAATTTCTGTGGTTGTAGTTTCTAGAAAGATACCAATAAATATTATGTCCTGCGGCAGGATAAATAGGTTATGGTTATGGTTAATGGTTTAGTAATGTGGGGCAATAGTGTCGATATGAATAGAGCATTTATCGCTCAAAAAAAGTGCATAAGAGCAATGTATGGACTTCAACCTGACGACTCTTGTCAACCATTGTTCAAAAAACTTAGTTTGCTACCTCTACCATCTCTATATATTTTTGAAACCTGTATGTTTGTAACAAAAAACAAGGAATTATTTAAGACAGCAAACGATGTATGCCCTTGGAGCAGGCGAGATCCTTATAAATTAGTACTTAATGATTTACCAAGACTTACTAAATACAACAAAAACTGCCTAGCTCTGTGTGTGCGAATTTATAATAAGATACCAAAATACTTCAAAACACTAAATAGCAGATTGTTAAAAATTAAATTACACAAGTGGTTAAGTGATAGTTGTTTTTATAATTTAAAAGAATTTATGGATCAGAAATGTTAGTGTAATACAAAAAGCTTTACAGTTCTGGTCCAAACCTCAAATTTTTGCATGCTACGTTGTAACCTAGCTGAACAAGTTTCTACTTTATTTTATGTTGAACACCATTTCATACCATGTTTTACGCAAATAAATGATTTATTATTATTATTACCTATTATTAAATATAGAACAATGTTAGAAATACTTCTTAGTTATAGTCTTACCGGTTTCGGGGCATCCTTGTTTCTCAGGTCCCGTGGCTTCGGTCTCGTTATCAGCACAGCAGTGATATCTAATGAAGATTGAGCAAGCCAAATATTAAATATAGATATTGGAGCTGAAAAATGAGTGGTCTTCCGATATTGCTATACGTACTTAGATGAGGCGCAAGGTGGTGGAGGTGGCGGGCACCCATCCTGGTCGTTCCCGTTAGCTGCAGTCTTATTGTCTGAGTTGCAGCAGCCGAATAGCGTGTCTGCGCAGGGCTCCACGGGACATTCTTCGTTGTTCTTACCCTGTGCCGGAGACAGGCCGTCCGGACAACAGCCGTATGCAGACTCCTTGCAGGTACGTGGTTTCGCACAACCTAAGTAAAGAACATTACGTGTACAATGTGTAAAACAAATAATGTTATGTTTAATAAAACCGAATAGAAACATATTTGAATGTTTTTGTGAGATTTAAAATGTATAAATACCTTCGTCGAATGGTCCTAAAGCGCGACTCTTCTTGTCAGGACAGCAACCAAATTTAGTGGTAGAACAATTATATTTCTTCTTACGCGGCTTGCAGACCGGTGGTACAAATACGGGCCAATTGGCTGTAATCGTAAAATCAGCGTAATAAAGTAACCAAAAAAGGATAAGAAGTACCTGGACAAAGATTAAATTGGTAGAAACATCCTGCGCTCTTGCATACCATGACAATATGGTACCTAAACTTTTAACCACAAGTCAATTTTGTATTTTATGTAGGTGTATAAACACTAGATTAATGCGCTAGTTTTCTGAACCTGATTTTGTAATCTGAATCAGAATGGTTTGGCGGGTAATTTCAAAATCGTGTCATACATGTAAGAAGGCTGTTAAATCTGTCTGGCTCCATCAACTGAAAACAATGCTAAAAATATCTGAATTTAGGCTAATTTATTATAACAAAAAAATTGATCCACTTACATGAGGTTGGAGGAACACTTTCATCTGTTGTAGGCAAATCTGTAACAGGACTTTCGGTTTCTGAAAACATTTTTTTATGGAATAAGTTCTATATATTGGATCAAGGTAAGGTTTTTAAAATAATAAATATTATGACGTATATTACCTTTGGTACTACCTGTGCTCGTTGTGACTTCAGTTGTGCTGTACGTTGTGTCGGTAGATTCTTCCGAGCCTGTATATTTGATCGTTATCGTAGTAAAATCAGTGGTACAAAGATAATTGATAATAATTATAGTAGGTCTCAGACCAAGTTTTGGTAGTAGGTAAGTACTTTAACCGGGTCACTTGTATACATCAGCCTTTATGGTAAATTGTAACCCAAACTACGTTACAAGCGATAACCGACGCACGACGGTTGCCTGTTATAATTTCAAAATATTTAAATTCTTTTCAAAACAACTCTTAAAAAATATCTGTATGTTAGATAAAAAAATAATATTACGAGGCCACACAAAAAATACAGGTTGTTCGCACGAAGTGGAGTGTGAACATTCAACTTTACTTTCAAATCGCGATGTATTAACACTTAGGTATGTCTTTTGTTATCAAAGTATAACTGATAACAGAAAATGAAAGTGTAGGTGCTTTTGCAATTCGCTATTAAATTCTTGAACAGGCTTGAGATGACTGGTTTACATTCCCATGAGCTGACTCTGAAGATAGGCGCTGTTGTAAAACTTTTGAGGAATGACTAGCTGTCGAAAAAATGTACCTATGAAAACTGTTATGACTAGAAGATCATAACTGGTAGAAATGACGAATAGCGGGCACTGTTAGTACCGCACCATGACTTACTATCACCACCTGACGCTACAGTTTTATTTTTATACAGAGCGTACTTTTATTTAGGGGCAAATCTTTAAAAGGTTTTCTACCCTGTTGTTTCATTTCGGTCGAGTAGGTAAAACTTTTGTATGCAACAGCTGATTTATTTTAGCTAAAAAAACTCGATATAAACGTTGTAGGAACAAACTATTGAGAGAGTAGGAAAACTCATCTGAACTAGTTTTCAGTATGTTCAAATAGGATGACCTATTTGAACATACTGAAAACTAGTAAAATCGTTCAAAATTTAAGATAGAAAATAAAACCCAAAGGTCGACGTCAATATTGTTTGGAAAGAAGTATTATGAAATATAAATATGAAGACCGTCAGACCAAAAATTATGAACATTATAGATATAACTAAAATATTCATAAATTTTTGGTACCCTATTTTCGACTTAGGTTAGCTAACAATTTGTCATTTTATACGAGCAATATTATCACAATGCTGCGAAGCAGCCAAAGTTCTATCTATTGTAAAAAATACACGTAGGTATGTAGTTGTTCTTGTGTTGTACTTACTTCCGGAAACACTAGTCGTTGTTGAATCGACCGTACTACTATGTTGCGTAGTATTCGTAGCAGCCTCGAACTCAGATGAAGTACTTTCAGAAGTAGATGATTCAGGGGTTGAACTAGCTTCAGTAGTTGACTCGGTGTTTAAGGAAGTTGTGCTTTCTCCACCAAAAGTACTAGACTTGGGGCTAATCGTAGAGCTTGACTCAGTTGTTTCATTTGATTCAACAGACGTGCTTACTTCCAATATAGGTGAAGTGGTTTCAGTAGCATCAGAAATTTCAGTAGCATCTGTTGATAGAAAGATTGATGATTTTACATACATTCAAAGTTAATAATGCTGTACAAGTTAAAGTTTTCATAAAAACTTTTAGTTGTGATTCTAAATTCACATCTCATTGTTTACCAAAGGGTTATAATGTAATGTTATAACCCGGTTAGGTCTTGTGCTTTAATTAGTGACATACAATTGGACATTAACGACTGATGATGTAAACATAAATATACGTACCAGTTGGTACTGAAAGCGTTGTTGTTTCAGAACCTGAAAGAGAATTACAAAGAGTTTCACTTATGTTATAAAGTTTTTTCTAAAACAAATTGTTTACTAAGTCGTTTGCGTCTGCGTATTGTGGAAAAGAGTTTCTTAACAACAAAACTATGACGTAGATGTAGCTTGCCTACTGTCTGGTCTTAGGATAAATTCGATGCCTGTCTTTGATTGCGTTAAAATACTAGTTAAAGTAAAGTCAGAGCTCAAAACTTGCTACTCTTCGTGAATTTTCATTTAGGCTATATTAGTGTTTGCATCTACATAATATATGTTAAAAGTCAATATATGTCAATAGTTTTTGGAAAACCATTTACTTAAAATACATATTTAAATGCATTACCTCTTAGCTGTTTATTTTGTAAACTATAAAGTTGTTAAAAGGCAAGCGTAAAAAGGAAAGTGATTGACATAAACTATCAATTACTTTTTCAACAAGAAAACTATTTCTACCAAGTTTTAAGCTCCTGTAAAGAACTGTATTTTTTATTTTTTCTTCCAACCCCACCAGCTCTAGATTTTTGAGAAATAAATGAGTATATCTTTCCATTATTGAATTTTGAAATGTTTCTCCCAATCACAACTTTACATATTATACTATATTACTTACTTCTTGTCGCGGTTTCAACTGTAGTTGTGTCCGTAGTTGGTTCGTCTGTAGTAGACTTGTCGGTGGTTGACTCGCCCGTAGTTGATTTGTCCGTCGTTGATTTTCCCGTAGTTGATTTATCCGTAGTTGATTCTTCTGTAGTGGATTTGTCCGTAGTTTTTTTGTCCGTAGTTGATGTTTCCGTAGTTGACTTGTCCGTAGTGGATTCGTCCGTAGTTGATTTGTCCGTAGTTGATTCGTCCGTAGTAGATTTGTCCGTAGTGGATTCATCTGTGGTGGTCTCGTCCGTAGTGGATTTTTCCGTAGTTTTTTTGTCCGTTGTTGATGTTTCCGTAGTTGACTTGTCCGTAGTGGATTTGTCCGTAGTTGATTTGTCCGTAGTGGATTCGTCCGTAGTGGATTTATCCGTAGTGGATTCGTCCGTAGTTGATTTTTCCGTAGTGGATTCGTCCGTAGTGGATTTGTCCGTAGTGGATTCGTCCGTAGTTGATTTGTCCGTAGTGGATTCATCCGTAGTGGATTCGTCCGTAGTTGATTTGTCCGTAGTGGATTCGTCCGTAGTGGATTTGTCCGTAGTGGATTCGTCCGTAGTGGATTTGTCCGTAGTGGATTCGTCTGTAGTGGACTCATCTGTAGTTGATTTTTCCGTAGTTGATTCGTCCGTAGTTGATGTATCCGTAGTTGATATGTCCGTAGTTGATATGTCCGTAGTTGATATGTCCGTAGTTGATATGTCCCTAGTTGATATATCTGTAGTTGATACATCTGTAGTTGAGTCGTCCGAAGTTGATGAACCCGTAGTAGATTTTTCCGTAGTTAAAGTATCTTTGGTTTCAGTGCTAATAGATGTTTCGCCGGAGCCAGTGCTGTCGGTCGTGTAGTCAGTGTCAATGGTGTCCGTCGTACTGAACCCTGAACCTTCTGGAGTTAGATATTCTGTTGGTACCGAAGATCCTGAAATGAGGAGTATAAAAATTCGGTTCACGATTTTTTTACATAAATCGCAGCTGTAGGACTTTTAAAAGGTAGGCTATTGTTTTTGCAGATCTTATCTGAATTGCAATTTAAATGTTGAAAAAAAACGGTAAAAATAAAATAACTCAATTCATAAACGCTTAAGACATGACGTAGTATTCCTTGACTGCCTTACACATACATTTACTCTTCTAATAAATACAAGAAAAAATAACTCTTACCATAACTTGACCTAGCTTCTATGGTATCATCACCATATCCTGCAAATAAAAAAAAACATTTATGGCTGTTAAATGATTTTAATTGGCATGGCGGAAAAAAAGATTGCTTAATTTATTGTTGATTGATTGATTTGAGATAATAAAATTATTTTGTAACTTTTGAAGACCGTCCCATATCGCGCCACTACTGTTAAGAGCAAACATGTGTATTTAAAATCATTTATGAATCTTGAGTTTTATTTACCAAATAATTTTGAGCGGATAGAAGAAAAAAATAATAATTTAAAACTACCATGCAGGGTTGCGCAGAAAGCATGGCTTTTTACAGTTAAAAAAACCGGCCAAGTGTAAGTTGAACTCGCAACAAAGCTATTTTGATTGAATATATCTCGCTTCTGCTATGACAGGCACTGAACATTACTCTGATTGAAAGATAGATAGAATAAGATAGTCAGTTCTCAGTAAAGATAAGTTTTTTTAATTAGGACACAAAAAACACTTTTGAACGTCAGATTTACAAGTTAAACGAAATAAGAAAACGATTCTAGTAGCACTTTCCAAAAGGAAATTTCGTACGAAGAAGAATGGCAACAAACTTATTTCAAAATAGGTTTTACAATACGTTCTTTATTCTTTAACTAGTTTTTACGAGAGAACTATGTTTATAGAATGTAACTAGATACTATGCCGAGATGTTCCCCAACGTGACAACGCCGACGTTTGGACTATCATTTGTTTTTAATTGATATTAAACACAAATTATTTATGTACTTTTTAGTAGTTGTTTTTGTGCCAAAACAAGCAATGCATTTGGTGAGGAGTTGGGTATTTCGCAAGATACTTGATGCTGCAGCATTGTAAGGTTATCGTGTCTTAGAAATACCACAAAAGAGTCAATCGGACCTGGTAAAATGGTAAAAACCTTTTATCAAGTTTCAAATGAGCTGATGATTTTCAAACGTTTCAACAAGTTTGTATAAATATAGCTATAACCATTTTGATTAAGTTAGCTTAAAAAAACCGTATCAAAATCTGTTAATTCATTCAAATTTCCGGAGATCGGAGGTTAATAATAATAAAAGGACTATAATTAATCAAACTCAAATGAGACTAAATGTGGCGAAGACTGAGTACATGTCCTATGGCAGCACGGATTCAAATACCATCCGAATAGGTTCGGACCTGATCTCTAAGTCCGATAAGTTCAGGTACCTTGAATCCGTGCTGCACGAGTCTGGCAACGTGGATTACGATGTCCAAGCACGTATAGGCGCAGCTTGGGCGAAGTGGCGCGAGGTAACGGGCGTTGTATGCGACCGCAAAATGCCTCCGAAGCTCAAGGGGCAGATATATAAATGCATCATACGGCCTGTCCTCCTGTACGGCGGCGAATGTTGGCCAGCATTAAGTAGACACACCCAGCACGCGTAGCATGATCACCGAAGAAACGGTCTTTGTCGTGTCTCGGAAGAAAAGAAATTAAGTGTTCATGCTACGCAGGCAGGTTTATTGAAAGAAATTTGAAAGATTGAGGTTCCTGTCTATATAATCTGTCACTTTGCCGATTCGTCGGTAGACAAAGGCCGTTTCTTCGGTGTTCAATGTGTTCATGCTACGCATGCAGGAACTCCGCGTCACGGAAATGAAGATGCTTAGGTGGATGAGCGGCGTAACGCGATCCGATCGCATACGCAACTCATTCATCCGGGGTAGCCTTGGTGTCCGCGACGTGGGAGAAAAACTACAAGAGTGTCGTCTGCGATGGTATGGACACATCATGCGCCGCCCTATCGAGTACGTTGGTCGGAGATGCATGTATATGGCTGTCCTTGGGGCTAGGCCCCGTGGTCGCCCTCGCAAACGCTGGCTGGACGTCGTCAAGTCCAACATGAGAGCCAATGGCCTGACCGAAAAGGATGTTGAAGATCGGACAAAGTGGAAGAAGCTCAGTCGGAAGGCCGACCCTGGCAATAGCCGGGATTAACGCCAGGTGGAAGAAGAAGAAGAATTAATCAAACTCAAATATTGCTTACTTTTCTTCGATGGTATAACTGTAGTAGCTTCCGTGGTTGATTTTTTCGTAACTGATTTGACCGTAGTTGATGTGTCCGTTGCTGATTCATCCGTAGTTGATGTATCCGTTTCTGATTTGTCCGAAAGCGATATGTCCGTAGTGGATTCATCCGTAGTAAATTCATCCGTAGTTGATTTGTCCGTAGTTGATTCGTCCGTAGTTGATTCGTCCGTAGTTGATTCGTCCGTAGTTTTCTTTACTGTAGAAGATACATCAGTAGTAGTGGGTGTTTCACTGGAGCCAGTGTCACCGTCAGTCGTGTATTCGGATTCGGTGGTATCGGTTGCACTGAACCCTGAGCCTTCCGAGGTTAGATATTCTTTTGGTACCGACGATCCTGAAAAAGAGAGGTATAAAAGATCCGGCGTTTACGATTTCATGCATTATTCGCAGCTATAAGACTTGTAAAAGGCTATTTGCTTGGTAATTTTTCTATAATAAGTTAGGTATAGGTTTATAAAAAATGTCGAGTAGAGTCAATATTGAGAAACACTCCACTTCTAATAATAAAATTAGTAAGTTTAATTCAATACGAAGAAGTTACGAAGTATAAATTAAATGTGTTATACGCATTGAATTAATACACCTCTGCCTAACACTTCGGAGATTACAGGCTAACAGGCGTGATGTTATGTTAAGAATTTGGTAAAGAAAGTCGTAATAAGTATACAAAAGACATTGTACCATAACCAGATCCGGATTCCATGGTAGATTCAAGATCCGTATAGCCTGCAAACAAAAACGAATCATTGATGAATTTGGTAATGGAGTTAATTGGCGGGAAAAAGGTGAACGGTGAAGGGATCAAATATTTTATAATGGGATTCATTTATTTTGGATACAACTAACCTAACGAGCACCACAAACAAACTGTGTAAAAATTGATGTTCTAGAAAAAAATATGATTTCTGTAGGTCCATGCATTCGGGAGTTGCGATGCCAGAGACAAACACACACGTCTAACTTATAACGCCCTTTTTTATGTGCTTAAACTTAACTTAGACCATTTCCCAACAGAGCATAATAAATGTGAGTTCTATTCACATGCAGCATTGTTCTAAAGTTCTCTATACTTTTTAGGACTACTTAGTTCTGGCGTTTTTGCCTAAAAAATTAAAATCGAAATATGATCTGCTGACTCCCGGTAGCAGATAATTTTTTCCAAACTTAAATTTTAAATTGCTTTAAGAGCATAAAAATGACATCAAAAGTTCCTGATATGTTTAAGAAATAGTTCTGTTAATTTGACTAATAAAAAACATATAATAGCTCAATTGACTAAAACAGGTATAATTGGTTGAGTTACGTTAATCAGCCCTAAATGGCACAAAAAGTGAATGACAATACGTGATTTTGATAGAAAACAGTACAAAAAGACGCGTTTATGTAGGGGCCATTGATGGTAAACAAATATTGCTTACTTTTCTTCGGTGTTGTTTCGTCCGTAATGGGTGTTTCACTGGAGTCAGTGTCTTCATCAATCGTGTAGTCAGAGTCGGCGGTGTCGGTTGTACTGAACCCTGAGCCTTCCGTGGTTAGATATTCTGTTGGTACTGAAGATCCTGAAAATGAGGGGTGTTCAAATTATACACCAGTAAACACCACATTCGGCTGGATCCGGCAAAAATATCGAGCTCAGCAATCTTATTGGGACGTTTTTTACTGAGGAACGCCAACAGAAGACCCGGACCTGAGTTTTGTGACATGAACGCGTTCGCGCTGGTATCTGTCTCCAGCTTGCCACACCCATCTCACGAATGCCCGCAGGTCATTTCAATTCGGCGTTAGCAATATGATTATTATGACTATCAGACTTTTGACTGACCGTAACGTCTGCCGAAGACCCACATATTATAACAGCCAAGAAAAAACAGGGTGTGAAAAGGCCGATCACATAGCCGTTAACCACACATTCCGTACAAATAATTAAGTCACTTTGACCAAAAAATATTGCTGCGAAAAAACTTTTTTTTTTCATCTTTTAAAAAAGATGGTTTCTGTTGCGCGCAATGAAAAGCGCGGAACTTTCGATCAGTTGAGCAGCAGTTTTTATTTAGACACAAGCTCTCCAAAAAATGTTTATGAAATAAGTAGATACATGAAAAAATCGTACCATGGCCTGATCCGGGTTCCAAGGTGGCTTCTATCTCAGCATAAGCTGCAAACAAAAACGAATCATTCACGGTTTTTGTAGTAGATTTTATTGGCATTGCAAAAAAGCGGGTGAAAGCTGAATATCCGCTGGGCAGCCAACCCGATATATTAAAATAATGAACCATGAAATAATTAAATAAGTTATTTTTTTAATTAAATAAATTAATTTTATTTTTAAAATCTATTTAAATTCGATAGAAATCAAGTTTTATTTATGATTTAAAGTATCTTTGACTTTAAATCTTAAAAAATAGGTAAAAGGTTAGAAGAAGTCGACACAAAAAACTTTTTTTTGAGTTCATTTATAATCTTTGGTGTCCTCTCCAGCCTGTACAATGATATTGGCTAATCGTTTCAGCCAAAAAACGTCCACTGCTGGACGTAGGCCTCCCCACAAAGCCCGGTCTCGTGCGTCTCGCATCCATTGGATTCTCGCAACCCTCACCAAGTCATCGGTCCACCCTGGGAGGCTTCCCAACGCTGCGTCTTCCGGTACAATGATATTGGCTATCAGACTGTAAATAAAACTCAAAGGTTCAATGATGACATTAATATTGCTTACTTTTCTTCGGAGGTTTAACTGTTGTGGTCGTGGATTTTTCCTTAGGTTTCTTTACTGTGGTAGGTACATCAGTGGTAATGGATGTTTCACCGGAGCCAGTATCGCCGTCGATCGTGTAGTCAGACTCGGTGGAGTCTGTCGTGCTGAACCCTGAGCCTTCTGTACTTAGATAGTCTGTTGATACCGACCATCCTGAAAACGAGGGGTAAACATTTTCAAATCGCATGTCTTTATAGCACATTTCGAAGTTAGCTAGTTATAGACTCGAGAAGACCATGAGCCATAAGAATGAAGATCTGTTACGTTCACTATTCAGATAGACAGCAAAATACTAGTGTAGCGACATCTATCGCGCCACATGCGAACTAACCACTGACATCCTACATCGCGATGTTAAAGTTATCCGTGCGATTGAACGTTAACAAGATCCCGACAACAATCGCGCAGGTCAGGGTTTCAGTAGTGTGCCAAGGCAAATTTATAATGGCAGGTTTTATTTCGTTGACAAAAAAAAATTAAAAAAAAAACATTTATTTTTGACACGCACAGAAAACATAACAATACAAAATTCAACTAGCAGCAATACAACTGGCATGCCTGAGATTTCTTGACGGCATGTGAAACCAATTCAAAGACCTATGGCATAAATAAACTACCACCATGTTGGTTATTAACCTCACGAATAAAAGAAGAACTAAAAAAAACAATAATAATAAAATTAATGAGGAATTACAGACAAAGGAAAAACCTGTGCGAGGCCTAAATTCCACTATGACAAAGCAAAAAATAACAAAAAATACCACAGCGCTGTTACCCTGATGGGGATTAGTAAGTTGATGTTGCGGCAGCAATAACAGGGCGACAAAAGTTATGATTAGGTATTTATATTCATTTTGATTACAGTCCTGTATTCACCACATAGGTACCTATCTTTACTGTGTGACTATTAGTACCACGTGCTTGGGCCAAATAAATGTTTTTTCTTTCTTTATTGGATTGTTCCATTATTATCTTTCTCTTATATTTTCAATTGCATAAACTGTTTAATGTTAAGAGGAAGTGCAGAGTCACCTTACACAACCATCTCCTTGCTTAAAAGGTGACCTCCAAATCGTGTTTGCTATAACTCGTAATCTATCGATCTACATCAGTGTCCATGAATATGTTAACCCAACAACAGCTGGAAAGGTAAGTAAGAAAAGTAATTAAAAACACTCACCAGGGCTGTCGCTCATCATGTCGTCGGTCTGAAAGTAATATTTAAAAAACCATTATTAAGATGGTAAATGTCGTAAATAGACCAGAGGTAAAGGCGCTACTCACAGATATAGATACTCGGAGATCTAGAAAATGCAACTACTTCGCGTGCCACTTCGCGTACCGTTTCCTTCCATCGGTAAGTCATTTTGTGATTAATTTTATGCGTAATTAATAAAAAAAAAAATCTAATACCTTCAGTAATACCTGGTAATTGCAAATTTGAGAAAAACAAAACATTCGTAATACATTGCGAACCTACAGTCAAAAAAATGGCACGATTTTTTTTGAGTCATAAGCGATGTAGGTTGCACATTTTATGCTAGTAGTCTGGTTAACCTCTCGAACTAAGCTAAATATTCCTGTGTCTGGACTGGGTTCACGTTAATATTGGTAGTCGATAGTGGCTATTGCCGCATTACTGTATTACATTTTCGTTTTCAATAGGCTAGTTCACTAAATTTTAGTTAATAGTCCCTCATAAAAAAAATGTGTCCCCACAGAAAAAAAATGTGTCGAATATTTTCTACTAATCTAGTTACTAGAAAAAAGAAAGATTAAAAATACCGGGCTGGTATCCGCAACTCCACGTCAAAGCGCGTAATTTGCGTATGGGTTATAATCTACCACGCGGGCCCAGTGCGAATTGATAGGTGTCACATGTCTTCGAATTTTTGGTTCTAAGACATGCCGGTTTCCTCACGATGTTTTCCTTCACCGTTTTTGAGAGTAGTGGTGGTGAAAATTACACAAATTAATGCGCCTGCCTAGAGAGTAGCGGTGGACCAGTGGTGGCAGCCCCGACTTATGAACGGTAAGTCGTGGGTTCGAAGTTCGAAAATTTAAGACATTTTTTTTTTCTTTTATCACGTAATTAAAAAAATCATTGGATCAAAATGTCGCATGACATTTCTATCCCGTACAGTATTATACTGAATTATGATGTCACAAGTCCCACTTTCATTTAAATGCGCGTTTTCCATCTATTTGGAAAAGCAAAGAAATAATTGTGTATTATTTTTTTATAATCTAACTGAAGGATCAAATATAATTTTGATATTCACACACCGTCTACTATTTCATTTTTGAAATCATATTTTACACTTGTTACAGACAATTAGCTTACCGTGCTGTCCAGGCCGGCTTCCTCGTAAACCTCATCATCGTCACAATAGTCCACGTCGGCTTCCAGATTTGGTGTGGTTACCGGCAAAAGACCTGGTTCTAGGTATCAAACAAAACAGCATTTAAAAAAAATAGTATTTGTTGGTGAATCTAAGTAACATTTTTTTTTACTCCTAGACATGGGCGGATTCTAATTTACAGGTCTGAAAGTGTTCATTTTTTTTAATCGTGTTTGACACCCAGTTTAGGTAAGTTTGTAAATAAAACTGTTAATTCAGAGTTAAATAATCTATTTTAAGGATTCAAAGTCGCATTGATTTTGTCCACCCTGTATAATTTTACTAAATGACTCAGCAACGAGTTGATTTGGTTGAGTAGTTCTAATAAGTTATTTTAGGGTCCATAAGGGTTTTATTATATGAAGAAGTTTAATGTTCAATAAAACATTATTAAGGTCAATAATACTATTTTTGTAACCTTCATTAAACAACACAAATTAAGCCAAATTTTAGAAAAAAATGTTTAGGTGTCCCAGAGCTTAAACCGGAACCTAAAAAATTGCGTTCGAGCTTTCAAGAGTCCGTAGCATTATAAGATTTATTACCTAGGTCACAGGGGCCTTTGTTGCAGAGCTGTGTGGAGTCAAGCACAGTCTTGCCGTCACAGTCGGTGGCCTCTTTGTCACCTCGGAAGCACATGACGCGTCTGTACTGTTCACCTCCGCCGCATTTTTCAGTACACTGTAAACAATAGACTAATTATACGGATTCTAAAATAATGCCTTAATATTTTGCTATTAATTAATATTCAAGTGTGAATACCAGGATTAAGCACCTAGGTTCCGCACTTGACGGGCCTGTTGGTCTAATGGTTAATGGCTCTGATTCCTTATATCAGAGGTCGTGGGCTCGATTCCCACCAAAGATATTTTTTTGTGTGATGAGCACTATAATTTAATCTGTGTCTGGGTGTATGATAATATGTATGATTTTAGAAATATATAAGCAGGTTTATCAGTTATCTAGTACTGATCACCAGCTCTGCTTGTTTTGGGACTAGATGGTGTTGTGTGAAAATGTGAAGAATTAAAAATATGGTCACGTTAAGTAATAAAGCCAGGTTAAAGGTAAAGTTTGAATACCAGGATTAAACACCCAGTCTTTGCACTAATGAGATTATTGACTGGAAAATTCAAAACAGCTCATTGCAGTCTAATAGGTAATTGGGTTGGAGAGCAAAAGAACCTTTTGGCAATAAATATAATGTTAGTCAACAAATGTTCAATGTTTTTTAATCTGCTTACCTCAGTCCAAGGTCCAGCAAACCACTGCGATGGGCACTCCTCCCTGGGCACTGTGCAAGGTTTGGAATCCGCATACTTGGTAAGGTTTGCACATTTGGCGTCTTCCACCTTTTCCACGCCTTCATGAGAAGTGAGTTTGTCGTAGAAGTATATCCCACAGAACACTCGCCTGGTCTGCACTCCGTCGCCGCAGTTCACCGAGCACTTGAGGAACAACGATAGAATAAGTAAGCTTACATTAAGATAACTACAGTTAAATATGTATATTAAGTCAAAATTTTTGTTTACACCAGAAATGTGAGGCTTGCCCAACACAAGTATCACTTGATTACTTTTTGGGAAGCCCCGGCAACTTATTTGTAAAGATTTACTGAAATAAATACATTTTTATTTTTTTTATATAATAATTAATTAGGTACTTATGTATTGTTTCTTATACATATAGACCAGCGGTCTTAGAAGTTCTTTGCATTTGAATGTAAAACTTTTCTTTTATTGATCCGTGCCAATATTATCACCAGTCACACTAGCTATTGCCCGCGGCATCGCCCGCGTGGATGTCGAACTTCCGTCCCCTATTTTTTCCCTATAAGGGTTGAATTTGCAAAAATCGTTTCTTAGTGGATACTTAACTCTTTAAAAAGAACACCCCTTCAAGTTTCATGTCTCTAATACCAGCGGTTTGGACTGTGCGTTGATATTTCAACGTAATAATTTTAGCATAAAGCTTCCGGATAGATTATATTCAAAGTTGACCCTTCCGGTATGTATGCACAAAGATTTCTAGAACTACTGACCCGGAAAAGAGCGACGTACAACTGGCCATGTGATAAACAACTGAGACTAAGATCAACCTGCCCAGGCGTATTGATTTCAATCGTACCAAGTTTGGTTAAAATCCCTTTAGTAGTTTTTGAACTATGCGTTCACATACAGACAGACAGACACAAAATTTACTGATTGCATTTTGGGCGTCAGTATCGATCACCAATCATCCTCCAATATTAATTTTGAATATATATTCAACTTA
Organism: Euplexia lucipara; assembly: GCA_921972225.1. NCBI lineage: Eukaryota > Metazoa > Arthropoda > Insecta > Lepidoptera > Noctuidae > Euplexia > Euplexia lucipara. The sequence goes on along the minus strand of OV179161.1, from coordinate 15,904,103 downwards.
CAGATTTGACTTCTCAACAGTTTTATTAGATATAAGTAGGTATTATTTATTATCTTCGTAGTGATAGTCCATTGCATCGTATGGCGAGCTATATTGTATCTTAAGATAAAATTTTATAGTATCTTAGCCCTGTGTAGCGCCCCTTAGTGCGGGTGACGTAACCTACGACAAACTTATTATTTGCGGTTGGTACAGTAGCCGGGTCTAGGGATCGAACTGCAAAATTAAGTTTTTTTTTTATTACTATACTTTTACGGGATAAGAATTACTCAGTGTAGTGCCCAAAATATTAAAAAATAAGTATACCAAGTTTCATCGTAATCGAACCGGTAGCTTTTGCGTGATGCCTGAACATACAAACAGACAAAAAAAACACATTTTTGGGTTCGGTGTCGGTGCCCTTTTTTTTTTATATTTTCAATGTACTGAATTTTTACTTCTACAGATTTATTATAAGTATATAGATTTTGGTTTCGATAAAATTAAAATGACAGCATATATGTATATCCATATAACCTAACCTAACTCACCATACCTATCCTATAGAGAACCTAAGTACCTAACCTAACTACCTTACTGAAATGCATAGATTTAAAAAATACTAAATTCATAATTTTAAACTGAAAAAGTGCTGTGATGCGTGCCTCTTTGTTGCATACAATTTATTTAGCTTTTGAATGCAACTAAAACCTCTTTCTAAGTTCAGTAACAAAATAAATTTCAGAACGTACTGATCCGTTGTCATCGTGACACTATTTAACTTTTCGTATTGTTTCAATCTAAATACGCAATAATCCCAATATTTTACATAGGTATATGTTGTCGATTCAAAATCCTTATAAAAACGTTCTTTAATTTGAGAGGAGTATACCGTACCGACGACGCGGCGACGGGACGAACATCAAATGTTTGGAAGGTAGAAATAGTTTTTAAGGGAAAGCCAAATTTTGTTTTTCTATATTCCAAGCATTTTTTTTATATTTACACACCTTAAAACTTCCCCTGGAAATCCACAAACATTTCAAAACCAAAATCAGCTAAATCTGCCCGGCCGTTGTTGAGTTTTAGCAAGACTAACGAACAGCAATTGATTTTTAAAGGTATATATGTATAGGGTGACTGGTAATTAGTGACCGATACTTAAACACATGATTGTATTTATGATTATAATAAACTTTCCCAAAGAAACTTTTTTTATACTTACATAATAATTTATACTTAACACAATTTATTAACAAAAACGCCGTTTTTTATTCCCGCGTGCGCGCCTGTGATCGATCACAGTAGGCACGAATCGACACGATCTATCAGCTGATATCCATGAGTACAATCACGTGTTTAAGTATCGGTCACTAATTACCAGTCACCCTATAATTATATAGACAGGAAAAACATGGCATTTCCGTTTATTCCATTCAATCAAGAACTACTTGGTAGAAGAAAATATCTTCAGTTGGCCTATGAGAAACTTCACCATGGCAATAATACCATGTTAAACGCAAAAGCGGTAAGTAATTAACTATTTAACAGAAAGTGAATTTCGAGAAAATTCAAGTTTTGTAAATATTATATTATGTTAGTAGTTTTCTTTTGCCTTCATAGATCGATTGAACTTTCTAAAGGTTTTTCAATAAGTTTTAAATAAGATACCATTAATTAGCTATTAATATTCTATCTCAATCCAAATCCCGATCTTTTGTTTTTGACGGCTGCTTCTGATTGGACATGTTTAAGACTCGGATAGGCGAATTCGGTCGTTGATTGGTTACAGACAAAGATCGGGATCAAGATAGCAACCGAGATAGATTATTAATATCCAGCGTAAGTTTATTGGATGTGCCATTCTCTAAGCTATCCGATGCGATCAAAATCAACTTTACGTCTTTTTTCTTAGCACTGTAGAAAATAGACAACTAACATGTCTCGTAATACAAAAACCAAAAGTGTTGTTTTTTCTTGTGACTTTATTTTGATCAACGTACCTTACTCCACTGTGTTGCGTACCACTGCACCTCGCAAGGCGGCAGCTTGTCTGCGTCGCATTCCTCGTAGTCTGAAGGTCGGTTGTGGTAAGAGCACAGACTCTCGTTCAGCACATGACGGCCCTTCGTCGAACACGTTACTATTCGCGTACGGAACTTCGATGTACAGGTGTCGCACTGAAAAGAAATTGGAGTGGTGTTCATGGGAAAGTAATTTTATTAAAATTGTCTGAATCAGAAATAAGTATTTGTGGAACTAAGAACGAATCTACAGTGAGAGAAGACTTGTTAAGTAAATCGTTGTTGTGACATACAAAAGCTGGAAGCACACACACAAACAGTTAAACTTTCAAAACCACACACATTACTTAAATACTTACGAATACATTTTTTTTTAATTTTGTTGACTAAGTTCTGTATTTTAATTTCGAGTATTTAAACTTGTTCCAAATGCTATACTTAGGTAATTAGATTTGGGATTATTTCTTAGTTTCTCTATAGGTGATGTTCTTTGGGGAAATCAATTGTAGAGAAAATTTTAGTAAAAGCTTGACGTAACAAACAGACACTTCAATTTAATTTATTTTGATATAAAACGGATTGTTTTCCTGAATCTTTATTAAATAAACTTATTTTACTGATGACAACCGGTACCGTAGCTATTATAATATTTGTTTAATATTATACTACTTACTCCAGACCACCGGGTTGTGACCCAGTCAACTCCATCGCAGGGCTCCAACATGCAAGGTTGTTCTGTCTGCGGTTTCTCCTCGGTACAGGTCTCATCGTCCAACACTTCGATGCGACGATTCTTCCTCTGGTAGCAGACCACTTGCCTTGTCTGCTTACCCTCATCGCAGAGCTTGTCACACTAATGGAGAAATCAATTTGCTCTGTTAGGTATGTTGTTTCAGTATTACGAAAATCAGGACACGTTTCAGTGTCTTTGAAGGCTTTAGAATCTTACTTTAATATTCATTAAGAGCTTGAAAACTTGTAGATAAATGTAGACTCGTTCATCAGATTACTACAGTGAATCACTTTTTACTAAACTTGAATAAATAAACTCTTACGTTACTTCGATACAGGGGTACTACATGATAATGTACTTGGTATGCCAGAGGAGCAAATCAAAAAAGAGATGAAATAAAAACCATTTAAAGTAAAGTAACAAGAAATATGCATAATCTGCATGATAATGGCACTAAGAAGGTATAACTAAAAATTCCACGCCATTAGTCAACTTACTGGCTTCCAATGTCCGACAAACCACTTGGGGCAGGGCGCGTCCTCGTTACACTTCTGGAACACTTCAGGCTTGGGGCCGAGCAGGTCGAAACACTCCTTGTCCGGTACTATTGACTTAATTCTGCACATAGCAATTATTAAATATTAGAATTAGCAATCATTGATGTATGAACTAACGTCATTGGTAGCAATACAGTTTCACGCAGAAGTTCAATGCTCAGAAGGTATTGTGACCTTATGGCATCGGAATTAGTTCCTTTTAAAGGAAAGGCGACAAGTGAATGATTTATTTCAGTAAGGTTTCTTTTAAATGAAGTAAGTAGATATATCTTTTCTACGCACTTTACAAGATAACTAAATGGCATCGGCAGTTCTTTTTGAAATTGACTGATTGCCCTGAGAAGAAATGCCGAAAGAAACTTAGAGATCATGCTTTAAAACTCCAAAAAATATGTTATATTGTGATAGTAAGTTTGACGATGCAGGCCTAAGTCTGGTGTTCTGGAGCAAGAGCTACACGGGTGGCCTCGTTAGATGTGGCTGGAAATTTAGACTACCTACTTTCGTATAACCAAAATCTTTTGCTATATTTCAGGTAATTTACAGACGCCAAATTTTCCCAATTGAGTATGAACCTTATTCTGTTTGCAATAAAGTTCAAAAAGATCAAAGAAATTTGACACATTGGGGTAACTTGATGTGCTGGCGTCTGTACCTCTACAGTAAATACAAGAAGAGTTTATTTTATTGACGTGCAAGTCGTGCAACGTCTTTTAAAACGATGAACACCGGCTGCACGCACGAAAAAAGATGACTCATCGTAACGTTACGCTCATTGTAACGTTACGATCGGAGCGAGAGCGCTGCACGAGCGAATGTTTTGTTGTTAAATTGTCACGTTAAATTACTATCGTCCGTAAACCGACTTTAAAGACAACCAACATTTTTGTTTTGTTTCTAAAACTTACCCATTGGCAATAATCTTCTGGCAGTTGACCTCCCTTGACTTGACACCTCCAATGCCGCATCTTTGTGAGCAGTTTCCCCAGGGTCCTTCAACCCACTGCGCCGGGCAGGGGTCTGGACTGCAGGACTGGTTAGTTGGGGGTTTCAGACCCTCATCGCACAAGCTATCATCGACCATGTCAAGTTCATCCCTTGATCTACATGTCACGTTACGTGTTTGAAAGCCTGAAAACGTATAGAGCTCTATTTACATATCTATAGCAGGTCATGAAAATTCGATTGTAGGTAAGTCAATGTAATTGAAAAAGATCTTGTTTGCTTTGAAAGTATGTGCAGGGTATCTGATAGAAAATAAGTAGGTATGTACCTAACTAATTACTTTTAGTAGGTACGCTGTATTCCCGCTGTAAGGGTCAGACTGAACTTTTGAATTACCTATTTAAGTTTAAATTATTTTATATTATTTCTGCTTTATTGTTCTTGTTCATAATTCCTAACGTTAGCATTAACCCAAGGTACAGACGCCAGCACATCAAGTTACCCCAATGAGTCAAATTTTTTTGATCGTTTTTCAACTTTATGTCAAACAGAAAAAGGTTCATATTCAATTGGGAAAATTTGACACATTGGAGAAACTTGATGTGCTGGCTGTGCTGTCTGTACCTACTTGAACTGGCGTAGGTACTTAAAAAATAATAAATAAGTATGTTTCATAAGTACAGTTAAATACTATAATTTAAACACGCTATTCAACTCAATTTATTTATGAAAAATACCCTACACAACCCAGAACGAGCAGTCGGAGAAGTTAGGAAAAACGACATCTAGCGGCGCCTGATCATATTGCTATAGCAAACATAGACGCCAGAGCGTGTCGCGATTCTTTTGTACCAGGCTTTGCACAAGTAACAAGTGTTGCTCACCTCCGCCACAGGTGGCGCTGCACGGTGTGAACCCTTCATGCGCCCAGTTGTACTGCTTGTCGGTGGGGGGAGCCGTGTTGTTGGGAACACTGTACTCGTACCTGATGCCTACGTTCACGTCTTGAAGAAGAAGCTGGTAAAGAAAACATTATACGTAAATAATTTATTGATTAGACAATTAACACAAAAGCCCGGAACTTAAATTCACAATGTTTTGCACCCGATTGTTTAAGGAATAAAAATGACTGGCTAACAGATTTCGTATAAAAAAATAACAAATTATATTTAAATGAATAAATGATTTTATATGATTTAATGATTGTTATCAAACCGCAAAGGAGAATGCCAATTTCTGCCCCAAAGTGTACAGAGATCATTGTATTACAAATACTTATAATAAAATAAGATACGAATTTTAGAAAATAACTAACATTCCATACCAGACGTGGAAAAAAACTCACAATAAAAAGTATCTTTCTTTTTATTTCACTTGAAAGTACCCTCAACATTGCCATATAATATTAACAAAGAGCAAAACAGCGAAAAACTATCTTAACACATACCTGGCCTAAAATGTTAAATATTTGTGAGTTAGCGTAACTTAAAACGTAATACATTATTATTAGTGTTTTATGTTTTCTTATCCATAAATCGAACTGTAATATTGTTAGATTAATAGTTTAAAATAATCTGAGCATTCATATCTAACATTATTTTACTTTTATTTTGGCAACACTGAAGTCTTCGATCAAACGTCAAATGTCATTATGTCACAAAATATTCTGTCTACAAATGATACTAACCATAATAGATTTACTTTGAAAAATAATGCCCTCCCAGTGCTTTAAAACGAATACACTGTGTATATTAATGCCTGGAACAGATATCTAAACATGTTTATACCTTAATGTTTACAATAAACATAAAAATACTTTAGCCGGTAGGTACAAAAACGGTTTCTTTAAACCTTTATAACTTTTGTCCTCGACTGCTGAGCAAAATGCGCCTTTTATACTTTAGTTGTAGAAGATCTTTACTATTAAACTACATAGATTTCATTTATGTACAGTCTGGGGCACAGGTTCATACAATTTTTGGCATTGTCTTTTTATTCATCAGAATAAAATTATGTTAAATTATTTTGACTATTGTGTAATTGACTATTTAATTGTCTAATTGTAGCATTTTCATAAAACTTTGGAAGTTCCAAAGTTTAATGAAAATGTTACAAAAATAATACGTTGGAATATTTTTTTCAAAGTACCTATGGATTTGTACAAAAGTACAAGGTACCCTTATATGTTAAATTTCTTTAATAGTTTTTAAACGTAATAAATAAATTTATGGTATAGGTTCAACGGGCTATTTTACAAAATTTTAGTTTTTAGGCCCTCATCTAGATTACTAGAAAATATACGACACATATATTTTCTTTTCTATTCCCACGTAATCAAAAAATAACGGCGATACATCGAGTCAAAATGTTGCATGACGTCACTAACCTAACTAAGACTAGATAATGACTAGTTTATACTAGATAATGACGTAACAAGCCCCGCTTAACTTTAATGCGCAACACTAGGCAGTTTTCCATCAATTTGAAAAAGAATTAAAACTTACACTTAATACTTGACAGATTATACTTGTGTAGTACCGTAACTTTACAATTTGGGGAAACTTGATGTGCTGGCGTCTGTTTAATTCACTATAAGCACTGTTTGCAACATCGGAAAGGCTTCACAATTTGAAATTAGACCAACTTAAGAAAAAATATCAAATACCCACTTACAGATAGATACAAAGGTTCAGTGGTTGGTCCTAGGCAGCGCAATTTGTCCGGCGCGTCGAAGCCTAGCTGACTGCGCTCATAGGTCCAGGGCGTGCCTGCGATCTCGATCGTCCTCGGGAAGTCGATGTGGTAGTGGCCGTTCAGGTAGTAGGTGCCATTCTTGGCTCTTAACGCTGTAGAAATATGTCGAATTTCAATAACAGAGAGACACACAGAGGTGGAGGTGGATTTTAATGTTTTTTTTTTTAATTTTTATTTGACTGTTATTTATTTGTTTCTTTTACTGGTTTGACATCTTGTTTTTTGACATTTTGTTAAATAAAGTAGGTAATGTATTTTTTTATAATTGTTTAATCCGTATTATGACTTGTAATAATTCTAATTATCCAATCTTCCACGCGGGCCTAGTGCGAATTGGTAGATGTCACATGTCTTCTAATTTTTGGTTCTAGGCCGGTTTCCTTACAATGTTATCCTTCACCGTTTTTGAGAGCAGTGGTGATGAAATAAATTACACAAAGTAATGCGCTTGCCTGAGTTTGAACCCACGACCACCGCTGCTCTGTTTTAATGTAATTTGGTTATGATGTTTTAATTTAAATATGTAGGTATAATGAATGGACTATGTCTGAAATAAATTAATAATGAAAAAGATCACGATTTTTATTCATATGTAGGTACTCAACATATCACATATTCTGTTGTCTACTCACCTAAATAATTGTTTGACGGTCTCACTTCCGCAATATCAATGTTGGTAGAGCCTGCAGGAATCAGCAAGATATCGTTGTATCCTAAGATCAAAGCAAGAAAAACAATTAAGTATGATCCTTTATAAAATGGCCAGTACCTAAGTACTAAAACACCTCTCCGTTTCAATTCACGACTATGTCACCTTCAGAAAGTTTACCTTTCACGAGATCCTGTGAGTCATAAATGTCTTCAGTTGTGCGACAGTTGGCGCCGGTTCCTCGGCACTCCCGACACTTATCCTCGCGTGCGGTGGAATTCAGCATCATGTCGCAACCGACGGGCTGGTGGGAAAAAGGATAACTTACTTATAACCCCGGCTCTAAAGTGCTTTTCAAATAAAAATTTATGAAACTAAGGTGCCAAAATTGGTGGTGGTACTAGTTTTAAGGTCTTTTAAACTGAAAATCCGAAAGGCGCTTAATGTACTGTTTCGTAATTACGACATTATAGGTAATGGCCCTTCGATCCGTAATCCAAAAGAGACTTACCACCTTTTATTTATGAATGAGGGTTTAATTGTAGTAGTAGTGCTAGCCTCATAGCAATGGTTAAACTTAGTGATTTTATAATCAAATGTCAGAAGCATCGTTTAATATAAATTAGAGACTTTTATAAACATTACCTGACATTTGCCATCGACACAGACGTCGAAAGACTCGTCGTTACACCTGGTGCCGTCTGTGACCTGGAGTTTGTGTCGGAGGTAAAACCGATCCCCATGAGGCATGCAGTTAAGCTCGCAAGGGTTCGGAGCCTTCGTGTATGGCACCCAGCTAGAAATGTTAAAAGACAGATTACATTCTGGCCATCGCTGCGTTTTATTGATTACGTGTTGGTATCATTAGGTTCTTTAAAAACCCGAAAGTGCGAATTTTTATACGAATTTGGTGGTATTAAAGATATTTTTTTTTAAATTTAGAGGTTTATGTCCAAAAAGGATATGTCAACCCCATCATAACTTACAGCAATAAAATTTGCTCAGTACGAAGTTATTCCCTAACAACAGTTACAAACACGCAAGTGAACATTTAACATGTCTTAGATGCAAGTGAACGTTACTATAACGTTACGTTACGTTCATTTGCATACAATAATTGTGCTCCTCAATATTGACACCAGACGGTGCTGCTTACATTTCAGAGCAAATTGCATTTAACTTAAAAGGAATAATCTCTATATTTGTATGAAAAATTACGTGTGGATTTGTTTTGCATAGTTCATTGATGACGGCCACTAGAACTTTTAGTAGCTTTGTATCCTGGGTTTGTATTCAGATTTTTAAGACGTTTTAATGCCGAGTAATAAGCCCGACAGCTTCAGCCACTCTTAAAAAGGGAATAAGTGGCTTTCTTAACCAGAACCTACTTGTATTTAACACCCCTGAAGGCCTTGTCGTTAAACTCGGCGCACTGTTCGGCTCTGAAATCCCCGGAGCCGTCAGGACAGTCCTGCGTCTGGCACGAGAAGTACTTGGTGTCACCTCCCGAACACTGACCTTCTGGCCTGCAAACGTAAATGCACAAATTGGACGAAGTTTCAAATAGAAGGAAATGGCAAAGAGTACCGTTTGCAGTACCTACCTAATTGAGAAAAAGCAGTTTAATAAGTCTTCCAAAAGTGGTCGCTTCTTTTTACGCAAACACCGGGGCTGTTGTTTCCGGGTTAGAGTAGAGTAGAGTTTAACCCAAGACTGATCTCGAAGTCCCAATGTCATAGTTCAAATACTCTATTTTTTGCACAATCGACAATATTTACATAAAACCTGGAGCATTGCTTATGCAACCTTCCCTTAAACATTTAATAACCAAGGGGTTTATGAAATAAGTATATCGTCATAATGACTTAGGAGAGCATAATTTTATTATCTTATTCGTCTTACTCTGGCTGTAAACATATCCTCTTTTGACTGGCCACGCCTCCTCCGCATGTCCTCGAGCAAGGGGTCACCTCGCCCCATTCTCCCCATGGGCCGCTTCCCTCTCCTCCTGGGATGACGTAGGATGCAGGTAGGTACAGCCCGGCGGCGCCTTGCCGCCTGTGTCTGGTGCGGTGTTGGTGTACCTGTTGAAGACAAAAACATAAGGATAAAGAGAGAGAATAGAATACTCTTATTTTATTTATTTATTATATTATCTAATGTACATCGTAAAAACCTACGAACAATAACTTACGACTAACTGCACATAGGAAACACTTCGTACTAAATTTTAATACAAAACTAGCTGCCCCGACAAAGTCCGTTACCTACTAGATGTTACACAAAATTTCCTAAAAATCGGTCAAGTCAAGTCGTACCTATTGGAGGAGTTCTGTAACAAATATCGTGACACGAGATTTTATATATTTAAAGATTAAGTCAGTTGGGTCATCTTAGGGGCGAACAAACCCGATGATTAACAATCACGTAAAAAAAACTTTGGTCCTTATTTAGTTCTTAACTATATAACTTATTTCTGTTCGTGAAAAAAAGCTGTAGGTCGAAGGTATGATAATATTACCGTGTAAGAGGTTAGCTACAACTTTGAAAACCATACTATATTATTAAGTGTCTACAACCTCTAAAACCACTAACATGTAAGTCTTTTACAAGTTTTACTCTCTAAGTACATACGGTATACAACAAAAAACAGGCAGAATTAAATAAATTCGTACATGATGTGAAGAAGGAAACGCTTCGACTTGATCAAATAAATAACGTCGTAAATTCTTTCATTTTTATGCCTGCATTCTAAGGGAACGGGGACTACGCAGGTTAGACCACGTAACGTCTGCTAGTAGTACCTATATTATTTCTAATCATTAAGTAGTTGCTTTATCGACAAAGTAAAAATTAGGTCTATAGGTACACCAGAGGGGCGATTCAATGTCTAATGTGCATACAGTTGATCAGTTTTTCACTTACGTACTCAAATCAAACCTAACCCGAGACTGACACTTCAAAACCAATTTAAAACAGATTAAAATATCTGCTTGACTAATCAGTTCATTAGTTACACTTATCACCTGTAGGTGCCAACTCCCAAGTCCGTCCCGAGCCCACGACTGTGTACAAAGCGTAGGTACTTAGCTTATTGATGAAGTGTAAGGTAAGGTTGTAGGTGACAGTTTATTTTCATTTCCCCCACTTGATAAGCCGCCTGTCGACGACAAGCGACAGGAGGAAACGAACGCCATTGAGGTTTAATTACTCTAGTGTGGCGAGTAGTTGAAGAAGAATTATGCTGCTTGCGTAAACATTAGACTGGTAAGATGTTAGAAGTACAGTCAACAGCAAAAGTAGATGATCAAAATCAGAAATTCAATACTAATGAACGGAGTTCGCGCCAGAACTGTGTGGCGTCGAAGTGATTCAAAAGTATGTGATTGTAAATTATACCAAACATTTACTACCAGTACAGCTGCCATATGTTTGTGATCAGTTTTGACTCCAAAAGTTATAAACTCAATTCGCATCAGAACTAAGAAGTGAAAAAAAAATTCAAAACTAGTGAACAGCTAAAATCAAAAATTAAATATTGAAACTGAGGCCACGTGAAGCAAATAATTCATCCATACGTATTTTTTTATTAACCCAGTAATTTAATTAGTTATGTTTAAAACAGCTGGATTTGATAAAAAAAATGCATATTAAATATATTTAATATATTTCATCCAATTGAACCCCTAAAAAAGCACTTGTTTCACTTTGAAATGTTTTTTTGGAAGTAGGTTGTTTTTTTTTTGTAAAAGTGTTTTAATTTTTCACTTTTAGTGGGTCAGTTTGTAATTTATCTAAGTTACAATAGCCCAATGACAACTGCTCATCACCTCTTACAACATATTGCTTTTCTCGATACAGGGACGTTAATTGTTGAGGAGTTCTCCTAGTAAGATCCAGGAGATCTGGAGCTCCATGGTGAAGGCATCATCACCACTATGCATTTTGACAAGCTTAAATTACTTAGCAACTATATTAAAGTACCTAATCGAATCGCAACCCGTGAAATACTTAGGTATAATTGAGTAGTTCCGATACCCATCTGTGGTCTTCATCATCAGTTCCACTTTAGCAAACGGTGCTTTCCGAGAGCGAATGCACGAGTTACTATACAAAACACCCAAATCACTATAGGTGTTCCTATAAAATTTGAGGTTTTCCCTCGATTTCCATAGGATCCCTTCATCAGATTCTGACTTGGTGACAATGAGACCACAGCGAGAGTATACCCTTTCATACAAAAAAATAATTTTGCAAATCCGTCTATATATGACGAAGTTATGCCCAAACATACATAAAAAATATACATATAAACATCCGAATTGATAACCTCCTCCTTTTTCAGAAGTCGGTCAAAAATAATATAATTCAAAAACTTTAGTATTTAAACTGGTTTTTTTTTGTAACTTCTGGCAATGTTTAAAAGTAGCTGATGTGATACAAAACGATAATTATATAAATATTATCATCTTTGCATGTTTGTGAATTTATGTCAATGTTCAAAAGTAGCTGATGTGATACAAAACGATAATTCAATAAATATTAATATCTTTGCATGTTTTTGAATTTTGTGTCAATGTTCAAAAGTAACTGATGTGATACAAAACGATAATTCGATAAATATTATTATCTTTACATGTTTCGAATTTATGTCAATGTTCAAAAGTAGCTGATGTGATACAAAACGATAATTCAATAAATATTAATATCTTTGCATGTTTTTGAACTTTGTGTCAATGTTCAAAAGTAACTGATGTGATACAAAACGATAATTCGATAAATATTATTATCTTTGCATGTTTCGAATTTATGTCAATGTTCAAAAGTAGCTGATGCGATAAAAATCACAACTCAATGATTGCTTTTGCCCAGTCGGCTACAATATATTAAAACCGGAAGGTAGATTGATATTTTACATTAATGAGCAGAATAGCTTTAATATAATCCTGAATATTGTATAGGTAGCAGATTTCCGTTGAAAACGTAAGAAAATTATATTTCTTGAACATTTACCTATATTATTTGAATGTATGAATTATTTAGTAATCAATAAATTTTCAATAATATTATTAATAATTATAATAATAGCAATATTTTTTCATACTCATTAATGTAAAATATCAATCTACCTTCCGGTTTTAATATATTGTAGCCGACTGGGCAAAAGCAATCATTGAGTTATGATTTTTATCGCATCAGCTACTTTTGAACATTGACATAAATTCGAAACATGCAAAGATAATAATATTTATCGAATTATCGTTTTATATCGCATCAGTTACTTTTGAACATTGACACAAAGTTCAAAAACATGCAAAGATATTAATATTTATTGAATTATCGTTTTGTATCACATCAGCTACTTTTGAACATTGACATAAATTCGAAACATGCAAAGATAATAATATTTATCGAATTATCGTTTTATATCACATCAGTTACTTTTGAACATTGACACAAAGTTCAAAAACATGCAAAGATATTAATATTTATTGAATTATCGTTTTGTATCACATCAGCTACTTTTGAACATTGACATAAATTCGAAACATGCAAAGATAATAATATTTATCGAATTATCGTTTTGTATCACATCAGTTACTTTTGAACATTGACACAAAATTCAAAAACATGCAAAGATATTAATATTCATTGAATTATCGTTTTGTATCACATCAGCTACTTTTGAACATTGACATAAATTCACAAACATGCAAAGATGATAATATTTATACAATTATCGTTTTGTATCACATCAGCTACTTTTAAACATTGCCAGAAGTTACAAAAAAAAACCAGTTTAAATACTAAAGTTTTTGAATTATATTATTTTTGACCGACTTCTGAAAAAGGAGGAGGTTATCAATTCGGATGTTTATATGTATATTTTTTATGTATGTTTGGGCATAACTTCGTCATATATAGACGGATTTGCAAAATTATTTTTTTGTATGAAAGGGTATACTCTCGCTGTGGTCTCATTGTCACCAAGTCAGAATCTGATGAAGGGATCCTATGGAAATCGAGGGAAAACCTCAAATTTTATAGGAACACCTATAGTGATTTGGGTATTTTGTATAGTAACTCGTGCATTCGCTCTCGGAAAGCACCGTTTGCTAAAGTGGAACTGATGATGAAGACCACAGATGGGCATCGGAACTACTCAATTATACCTAAGTATTTCACGGGTTGCGATTCGATTAGGTACTTTAATATAGTTGCTAAGTAATTTAAGCTTGTCAAAATGCATAGTGGTGATGATGCCTTCACCATGGAGCTCCAGATCTCCTGGATCTTACTAGGAGAACTCCTCAACAATTAACGTCCCTGTATCGAGAAAAGCAATATGTTGTAAGAGGTGATGAGCAGTTGTCATTGGGCTATTGTAACTTAGATAAATTACAAACTGACCCACTAAAAGTGAAAAATTAAAACACTTTTACAAAAAAAAAACAACCTACTTCCAAAAAAACATTTCAAAGTGAAACAAGTGCTTTTTTAGGGGTTCAATTGGATGAAATATATTAAATATATTTAATATGCATTTTTTTTATCAAATCCAGCTGTTTTAAACATAACTAATTAAATTACTGGGTTAATAAAAAAATACGTATGGATGAATTATTTGCTTCACGTGGCCTCAGTTTCAATATTTAATTTTTGATTTTAGCTGTTCACTAGTTTTGAATTTTTTTTTCACTTCTTAGTTCTGATGCGAATTGAGTTTATAACTTTTGGAGTCAAAACTGATCACAAACATATGGCAGCTGTACTGGTAGTAAATGTTTGGTATAATTTACAATCACATACTTTTGAATCACTTCGACGCCACACAGTTCTGGCGCGAACTCCGTTCATTAGTATTGAATTTCTGATTTTGATCATCTACTTTTGCTGTTGACTGTACCTACTTAGTTAGTTTTAAAATAGTATGTGCTAGAAGTTTAAATACTTTTTTAGCGTAATAATTGCAAAAACTAAAATTTTGACTACAGCTAACTTCAGAGTGTCGGTTTTTCGTGATGGTGTGCGCGTGCATCGTAAAATAATACTTTCATAATTTTTCCCGGACGCGCCAATAGAAGTATAACTTCAAACATAAAAATCTCAATCTTAGCCGTGGTCTAAAGGTATTAAAAGAAATATATTTACAGAAACTGCACCGTGAAGTTATAGTGGTTATTTACCCATAGCAGCATGGAAGATAGTTACTGATCTTAATACAATTTTCAGTATCAGACTGAGCCTGAAATATCAAGAAACATATCACACACATACTTTTATACATTTGAAAGTAGAACGTGCCCAAAGGGCTCTATTGAAAGTTGGTTGGCAGTTACCATATCGCTTTCCTACTACCGACCTTTACAAAACTTGCAAGGTTCTGACTGTTCGTAAATTATATATACTCAATCTTTTAATGAAAACTCACGGCCACACTCCCTACGATCCTTCTTTGATCTCCCAACGACGTAAACATTCGGTCTGTCCCTCAATTCGAACAAATTGTGCTTCGGCCCAACGCTTCTTCCGCTTCCTTAGCAGTCATGTGTACAATAACACTAACAAAATTTTAAACATATACCCCTTGTGCAAATCCAAATGTAAAGAAAAAATAATAAATTGGCTTCTTGATTTAGATTATTCTGAGACGGAAAATATTATAGTTGTTTTAAAATAAATTAGTTAGATAGTAAATTTGTAGACCACTTTTTAATACACACACCTACACTCACTCTAACAAATATACTTTCACACACACACACAACGCACACCATACACTACACACTCACAGACACACCATTTTAGTTTTAACATTTTTTCTATTTTAGTTTTTAAATATTACTCTCTGTACGTGATGGCTTTGATGTGTTCAAATTAGTAGGTACTTAATAGTATTGTTTTAAGAGGGTGAGAGCCTGGAGATCTGTCATACAGGTCCCGAACCCACTATAGACTCCAGCTCTCCCAAAGGTTACAAATTTGATTTTGAAAATTATGTTATGAACCAATGTCCTGTACCTTTTTGAGAGAAATAAATCATTATTATTATTATTATTATACTACTACTACTATTTAAATTTCCATTTGGTAAATATTGGATTTTGTATAAGACAGCTGAAATTTGTTCATCGGGATCAGCCTCTTAGTAAAACTTGTTTATCTTGTACTAGCTTCTGCTCGCGACTTCGTTTGCGTAAAGTTTTGGTATCGCAATGCATCGCGATGATCATAATTTATGTGTAATTTAAACCGTTTACACAGCTCACGCAACGGAAGCTTTTTCCCGCTTGCAACATTTCTTATTGCTGCTCCATTCCTATTGGTCATAGCGTGATGTTATATAGCTTATAGCTTTCCTCGGTAAATGGTCTATCCAACGCAAAAATATTTTTTCAATTCGACTCGGTAGTTTCTGAGATTAGCGCGTTCAACCAAACAAACAAAATACGAACTCTTTACCTACTCTCCGGAAAAACAATCACTAAAATTACACGGTAAATAAGCCGTGATTATTAATATTCTCGTATCATTGATTTCTTAAAATGATCTCAGTTTTCACGAGGCGTCCGCGTTAGACAAATTATTTTAATAATCAGTTACAATGATACTTGTGATCCTCTGAAATAATAACTGTCTTAAACAATACATTGATCTCAATAATCTAATGGGCAAGCGCCGGCGTCGGTTACGAAGCAGTATCCATCAACCAGAAATAAAATATTACAAACGACATACAGTTTAAGAAATGATAAATTCGTATGTGATCATCAAGTCATACATACAGAAATAGTACTTACTGGGCAAAAGGGGCAAGAGGGGGGACGATGCGCGCACGCACCCATCAATAGGCGCCAACCCTGATTAGATTTATGACTATTCTCATGTTTTTCTATTAGTTTTGATTAGGGCTGTCAGTTTGGTCATTCATTTTATGTATTTTTCTTGAGTGTTAAGTGTATTGTACATACCTATTTTTGTTTAACAGTAGGTGTGCCTTAACCTCTTAACAATGAATGTTCACATTGATAGAAGAACGTGCTCTTCATAAAGATGCAGCCACTAAATATTAATGCTATGGTCTGTGCTATAAATATCGGAATGCAGACTGAGTCAGATATCTTTCCGGGTCTTCATAGAACCCTGAACAGAATATCTAACTCAGCATTTGATGAACAACAATTAGTATTTGATATTAGATCCAAAGCAACCCTTTACCTACTCTTTAAAAGAAGAAGATCAACAGGGAGTAGTGCACGTGCAAAGATATACTTACATATAGACCTCCTATTAAGTTTCGCTTATTTTATGTGCACGCACATAGTGCGCGAGAAGACACATCTAGTGTCTGAGATATGAATTTGGCGTACAATCGTGGGTCCGGGGCGGACTTGGAAGTTGATGCCTACAGGACCAGGGGAAAATCACCTATAACTAATGAACTGATTAACCAAACAGATTTGAATTGGTTTTAGTTTGGTTTAGAAGTCTTCAGCCATGTATTTGTATGTCTTTGAGTCAAGTAAAATTCAATCTGTAGGCAAATTCACAATATGTATTTAAACGTACAAAAAAATGAACATAGAAATTGCTTGATACTGTATGCAACATTATTCATCATGTGACGGAAAACTTATAACTGAACAATGAATCGCCAACCCTGCATGAAATACTCTAAGAGCAATGAAACGGGTCGGCTCACATGATCTCACGCTGAGAGTGCCACGAGTCTTCATCATACACGTCGCTATCAACGAAATCCAATGCAACAAACTCTTCAACCTTCTAATATGGTATACGAGTATGCCTAATATTGAATGGCTATTTTGTTGTTGGTGGTAGAAACTTTTGGATAAAATGACGTTAAAATTAATTAAATGAATGACACTTCTCACAGCGTTCAACTAGCTAATTTTTAAACAACCCTAGTAAAAATATTAAGTGAAAAGCTCATACTTTGTTAAAACCATCATCTATTTAAAAAACGATCACCAATAAATCTACATCTCAGTGCTAACACTTTAAAAATGGCTAAATTATAATATTGCCGAAGCTCGTCAATTACAGATCGCATAAACGCCACCCCGCTTACTCGCAAATGCGATGCGATGATTGAAATATTGCCGGAGCAACTAGTCGCGGTCGTAACTGACATAAAGTCTGATTGCTCGGTCGCGGTCGCGGACGCTCGATAGAGCAATGTCAAGGTTTGGCGGTCGACGATCTCGGCAATATCATTGGAATTATTTCATTGTTGGTGAGAAAAATTAGTATAAGTAGGTACTTATGGGTTGTAAAAATAGACTGTCATGACAGTGTATCTTTAATTGACTATCGCATTTCGTAATTGTTCTGAATTACAATCATTTTAATAAAATTCAGAAATGGGCCGTATTTATAAATAAGCACCTACTCAAATATTTCAAATATTGATAAATAACAATTTTTAAATGTCCTATATTGAATCTCCTCTCTAAATTTATAGCAATTCTATCTACTCTTATTTATCTTATTAAAATATACTTACATTATGTGCGTAGTGATGCCTTGATGCTGTCCATGTTATACAATTACTTAATACGATTGCTGCCAGAAGCAGCGATCTGAAACAATAAAACAATCAATTTAGAAATTATATTTACTAGATCAATTACGTCCATTCGAAAGTATTTAAGACGTATAAACACGTTAATAACAGAAATTGTTCACATAAAGTACATGGTGTTAAGTTACAAATAATGAAAGCCAACTCTAATTAAAGCTTTTTGATGATACCCGGCGAAACCAAAAGGGTTACCATCGCAATAAAACGAAAATAACATATATTTATCGACTTCGAAAATCTAAGTCTAAATAGAGTCCGAAAGACCAATTATAAAGCGTAATGGTATGTAAATAAAAGTTTAATCGATACGTTCATCTTCGGTGTCGTCTGCCGAACACCGAAACGTCGATAGAATTCGTCGATAAAGGACTCACGAGCATAACTGTACCTTTGGGCTCGTACCGATAATATCTCTATTATGTTCATCGACTGTCCCGGTTTACTGAAGCTAATTCGTTTCCGTGCGCCTTCTAGATATCCTAGGAATAAGATAACACCCCTGTGCCCGCCATTTCGAAAGTCTGTGCTTGGTGCTAATTCTCCAATACCTAGAATGTGCAAAATCATTAATGACCGCAGTGACTTGTTGGATGTACACCACGACGGTATAAATAAATTTCTACGAGCTTTCGTAAATAATTCCAATGGCGATATGTAATGATGCTCTAAATTTTAATTTATATTTTAATTTTAATTTAATTTTTATGTTTATTTTGATTAAATTCTAAGTTTAAATTAAATTCTAATTTTAATTTTATTTGCAATTTTGTTTTTGATTGTGATTTTAATTTTAATGTTAATTTTTATTTTGTTTTTTACTTTGATTTTGATTTTAATGTTGATGTTAATTTTGATTCTAAACTCATTTTTTGAACCTGTTTTCAACTGTGTTTTTTTGTTTCTTTTTTCTTTAAGTATTTCATAATCAAATCAATTAATCACAATTTAATCAGTAGGTATAATTGTAGACAGCCTTGAATTAATAATTTTGATAGTTTCTTTACTATTGTTTTAATTGTCTATTGCAAGTAGGTATAAGTCCTAATGTCAATAACTTAAATAAGTAAATATTATGTTATGTTAAACCGTTTTTGTGCATGCTGTGTTAACCTGTAATTAATTGTTGCACCTGTAAATGTTACTCTAGTCATTAAGTCAGAAATGTACATAGTGTAAACAATTGTTGGTTAACCTAAATAAATAAATAAATAAATAAAAATGTTAAATGTAATAAATCGAGTTAGAAGAGGTTAGCGATTTTGTTGCCTCACAAAATTTCTATTTTTTTATTCTTTAGAACATAAAGTCAATCTGCTTGTGTTAGCAAAGGCAAGTTGAAGGAAATACTTAGGTAAGATCCCAAAAAAGCCCTATATCCATGGATCAATAAGTTCGATCATTCGTCACTACATTCTTCATCAACGAATCAGCTTGCTCCATTGCTCACGCTGCACATACGTCATCTGCCTACAACTTCTTTCCAACTATATTGAGGTCGGCTTTGCTTAATTGTGGTAGGTACTATATTTCACATGGAATGACTGCTTCTCTGACATTAACAACCCAATAACTTGGCAAACCGCTACCTCTTGGGAAGACTGCCTTGCCAGACTTTTAGGATTATGTCCACCTGTTATGACAATCCAAAGTTTACAAATATCATTTAAAACGAATGACTTAAAGTGTTTTCCAAAACTGATGTGTAATGGACCATCTATCCACGGGCCGACTTTGACAAGCCTTTTTGAGGGGTGAAAAATCCTCATGGGTGTCCCCCGCCCCGGGGAGGGTGGAGAGGTCTGTCAGACTCTTACTGACTAAAAACCACCCCGTGTTCCTTC
This sequence comes from Euplexia lucipara, assembly GCA_921972225.1. Classification (NCBI taxonomy): domain Eukaryota; kingdom Metazoa; phylum Arthropoda; class Insecta; order Lepidoptera; family Noctuidae; genus Euplexia; species Euplexia lucipara. The sequence continues at coordinate 15,884,015 of OV179161.1, read as the reverse complement.
TCACACCTGCGCCGGGGGTCACGGGAACAGAAGATACTTCCGCGATCGCCGACGACCTTGACAAGCCTAGCTGTACCTTTGAAAAACTCTGCAGTAATTATTTATCTACATGAATCTTGTTTCGCAAATGAAGCAATGCGTTTCATAATATACTAAAATAAGTCCGCGGCTCTGCTATGACTCAAGCATTAAAAACTGATGTGAGTCCCACGGGACACTAGTCCTAAGGATCAAGATGAAAGCGAAGAGTTAATTACCCTCCATGTCCGAACAAAGGCTGCTCCCTCACACACCGACAGTAACTGACTTACATCGGTTTAATTAACACCAAAGTAATATGAATCGGAATAACGAATCATTGCTCTTTAATGCTGTTAATTAGTCCGCATGATGGGTTCTGTAATAAAAGTGTTAAGTGCTATTAAAATATTTCAGTTTATATACTCGTAGCTAAGGTTGGTGGCAGATCGCTTGTGGCTTTGCATACGTGTTGTGTGTCTATCACATTTTAGTAAATTAATGAGATAGTTTACCTATAAAGTAATTTAGGGTGTAGAAGGTACCCAAAGAAAACTTACAAAAAAATAGTAAACTTTCCTTTGAATTTCGAAAGAAATTTAAAATTTCTAGGCTCTCAAAATACTTTTCTCTTATTAATCAACTTTCAACGACGTTGTTGTGTCAAAATAATTGAAAAATCTGTTTGTTATGAAAAAGTAAGTAAATAGTAGATTATTAACCAAGGGGATAAAGCAGTGTCTTCTGTCGCGGGTGACGATTGAAATCGCGAGCGTAACGAAGGACTCGAGGTTTACTCCCGAGCGTAGCGAGGGTGTTAAAAACTTAAATCACGAGCGAAGCGAGGGATTTAAGACGAGTCCTGAGTGTGGCGAGGGATTTAATTTCACCCAAGACTAAGACAGCTTTATCACCGAGGAAAATACTCTACTTTTCGTACCATTTGCGAAACAAATAACAACAATATGAGATAAGCATTTATTAAAAATAATGACTATTAAAAGTAGACGTATTTTTAGAACATTAACTTATTTATAAAAATAAATTAAAATAAACTTAACGTTTAAATATTTGAAGCATGAAGCAAACAACCCGGTAGTTTGCTCCATGATTTGAAGAAAACAAAAACGCGGCAAATTCCTAGATTAATATTTTTTTGTCGGAAAAGTAAAGGCATCAAGCTCATACGGCCTCGTCGGTTTTCGTAATTTTATTTAATTAATAATCATAACTGCATATTCCTTTTTCAAAAAGATGTATAATGCTATAAATACAAACTCAATGGTGTAAACACAGATGTAGTTCAGTATAAAATAATTTCGATAAGTATTCCAAATTTAAATCACATTCTCTCCCTAGGGGATGAATGAAATCCAGTACAATTTTCTTTCCCTGTTTTTAACAGATTAAAAATGACTATTGTTATGTTCGCTTTTTGTGGCATAGAATGTCACTTTTTTGAGCAAGTGGTACGAAAAAGTGCTTTTTACTTCATTCACATGAACGTGTATACATAATATGATAGCTATAACAAAAAAATCTATATATTGTAAACCAATTGCTAATCTTTTGGATCTAAGCCACGGTCTAGGTTTTAACTTGACACGATGTGGGCCGCGGCTCTATATTTCTTACGTTTAGATCAACTATAGTGTCCTAACAAAAATCATCGTCTCCGAACATTAAGGAATTGAAGGTCAGTCTCAAAAGGACCAACTTCCTCACCAGTATGGTCCTCTTAGTCACAAGTTAGGCTACCAAGGCTGCCTACGTCTGAATAATTTGAATATTACAATGCAAATGCGCCCATCGTATGACACGAATGCACAATTACGTATCGATAATGATTCATGAAGCTTGTTAATTGTCGGTAATATGTTCTTAAGGTGAATGTTCCAGGGTAGCCCACTAAATTTGAATTTACTCGTGATTTTTGTAATTTGCCGCTCAATGACAGGTTGTATGTTGATTCAAATATGATTCGCGACTGTAACAAATATACTTTATCTGAGTTATAATAATCACCAATTTTATTCATTTATAGTTACTTAACACTTTGTATGCCACGTAGGTCACCGGTGACCTCGAACAATTGAATTTCTATTGTGTCTGGTAGTCTGGCAGTCAAGGTGTTAATACGGTACAACACCAATTACACTATGTAACATAGAGACAATTACAATTACGATAAAAAGTTATAAAAACGAATTCAAAAATAAAAATCTTAAATTTAACATGGAACAGTAGACTCCCTGGTATACTTACTCTCACAGAACACCAGGCATACAAGTATTATTTTAATCCATTCATCCGCAAACACATCTCAATCAGGGTTGGCAGCAAGAAGGGCATTCATCACCTTTAGAATACGACAAATTAGGGATTCGGCTCTGGCTACGGTTTTGACTGGCAGCTGCGCAAACAGGTTGTGCCGACGGCTCTGACGGTGACCTATGTATCTGTCAGGCACAAATAGTCGACAGAAAGACCATGGAGTTCTGGACAGTCGATACGTCCGCGTAAGGTCTTGCAGGCTATCTATACATATAATAAGACTGTAAAAAAACTGTGTCTGTACATTGAATATATTTAAAAAATAATAATTGAGGGGGGTTTAGAAACAGTAATAGAGCACGAATCCAAAAAAAAAAGTCTGTCTGTTTGTCTGTTTGTCTGTTTGTCTGTTTGTCTGTTTGTCTGTTTGTCTGTTTGTCTGTTTGTTTGCACACGCTAATCTTCGGAACTACTGGACGGATTTGAATGATTTTTGTTGTATAGATATTAAGTCTGGTCAACACATAGGCTATAATTTATCTTGGAAACTGGAACACCTGATGCAGAACCGCAACAGACCAGCTAAACTATAGGCGATACAAAAATGGTCCCATAGCAAAAATTGTTCCACGTGATGAGCATTTTCTGCTGAGAGAATAAATTTGAAGATCCGGAACACCTGATGCAGAACCGCAACAGACCAGCTAAACTATAGGCGATACAAAAATGGCCCCATAGCAAAAATTGTTCCACGTGATGAGCATTTTTTGCTGAGAGAATAAATTTGAAGATCCGGAACACCTGATGCAGAACCGCAACAGACCAGCTAAACTATAGGAGATACAAAAATGGTCCCATAGCAAAAATTGTTCTACGTGATGAGCATTTTCTGCTGAGAGAATAAATTTGAAGATCCGGAACACCTGATGCAGAACCGCAACAGACCATCTAAACTATAGGAGATACAAAAATGGTACCATAGCAAAAATTGTTCCACGTTATGAGCATTTTCTGCTGAGAGAATAAATTTGAAGATCCGGAACACCTGATGTGGAACTTCAAGAGCCCAGCTACACTATAACATATATTGGAATGACGTCTTAGCAATAGTTGTTCAGCCTTATGAGCACTCGCTGTTGACGTATAAAAATCGAAGATCTGGAACACCTGTTGTGGAACTCCAAGAGCCCAGCTACACCATAACTCAAATAGGAATGACGTCTTAGCAAAAGTTGTTCGGTCTGATAGGCATTTCCTGTTGACTTATAAAAATCGAAGATCAGAAACATTTGATATAGAAATTAAAACTATCACTAATTTCATTGCATAATTATAAAATAACATAAGTAGGAGGTACTACGCGGTGAAGGTGGGAACAGTTCAGGACTGATTTTCGATGACGATGGTATATCGTTGAAAATTAGACTCTACTGGCTAAAACTCCCATTTTTTTATCGTATGCCTTCGGGCTTATGTTATTTGAGTGTTTAATTTCCTTTTCCATTTATCTTCGTTACACGGTAGCTTACCCGGTAACGCAGGGGAGCAGCCACTTAGATTTAATTGATCAGGTATCATCACAATAAAACTATAACCATGCCTAGATAGAGGTCAAATTTTTCCCAATGTTCCAAAGGTGCTAAATGATTAAAGACCATAAGATCCCAACAATCTACCAAAGAGCGTTAGGAGAGACTTGATGCTGTTCGAGAACATGAGGCTGCAACTCGCTCCGTGGAAACTTCTTGGGATCGCGAAGCACGCCTGCATTCTCAGCGTATTTACGCATCTACATCCAGGTCTCTAGAGACCAGTGAAGAATATGTGCGCGACTGACCGCTGATCGTGAACATCATGCACTGTCTCGCGAGTTGGAGACGTTCACGGAAAAAGCATGACGCTTGAGTTTTCAGCTAGAGATAAGTGGGGGAAGGAGATGCGCGACTGACCGCTGATCGTGAACGTTACGCAACATATTATAGGCTATAATTTATTTTGGTAAATGGAACACCTAAAGTAAAAGAGATATAAAAATGATGCCATTGCAAAAACTATTCCACGTGAAGAGTGTTTTCTGCTGTGAGACTAAATTTGAAGATCTGGAGCACCTGTAGGGGAACTCCAAAGCCCAGAGACAATATAACATATACATAATAGAAATGGCGTCTGAGCAAAAGTTGTTAAGTCTGATGGCATTTCCTGTTGACCAACAAAAATAAAAAATCTGGAACATCTTGAATCGTCTCGCGCATCCCATTGATTTCCCGTCCCCGGGCTTATAGAATTCGACATCAGATGTTTCAGATCTTCGATTTTGACGACCCCGTTGTCGCTGGCATAAGCAACAGGATCCGCGTACGAAGTCGCGGGCAGAAGCTAGTAGTGAATATATCAAAACCTCTTCTCACCTCCAGCGAGTTAAAGCCTAACATCCCTAAAACGTGCAGTACGTATGGTACGTGTATTATAGGAAAAAAAAGTAGTTATAACCTCAGAAGAGGGAGAGGCATATAAGGAATGTTTTATACAACTCTAAGTTAAGTTAATTACCATTTAATGACTTTTCCATGAAATAATCATTCAATGGCATTATTTTGAATTTAGAGGGTTGTCTTAATGATTTGTTGATTTTATTTCTGTAAACACACGTGTTACGGTCGCAGCCTGACACTGAACGGCAAAGTGAAAGAACCTTCGATCAATAATAGCACATTATTGATCGAAGGAAAAAACACAATAAAATATTTACACACACATGTTGCATTGATGTACTCATTTTTGCATCCTACCGTACTTTTATGTATTAACAATTTAATTTCAATTAGTTGTATTTTTGTATTATTATTTTAAAACTTTAATTCATTTTCATTTGTATTAATTTTATTACTATTTTATTTTAATACTAGCAGACGTCCGCGGTTTCACCCGCGTCGTTCCCGTTCCTGTGGGAATACCTACATGGATAAAAAGTAGCCTATGTCACCCGGGGATAAGTGTAGCTTCCCAACAGTGAAAGAAATTTCCAAACAATCAAACATTTCCTCTTTATATATTAGTATAGATTTTAATCTCTGTGTCTTTCTTAAAAAAAATCTTTTTATGTAAGGGCTGTGTACGCCTGTAAGTGACAAAATCACTAAAAAAATATTTGTGCTATCCTTATTCTGTTGCATGTCTCTATTGAATAAGTCGTTGGTGTACTTTCAAATACATAAATAAATAAATTTGAATTTCGCAGGCTTCCTTCCACCTTAATTCGATGGCATCCGGTCGCTATGCGTATATCTAATTCGGTGATGTTTATTTTGTAATGCGATTACCAAAATGCATTGATGTGGTACGAATAATAAATGATTATCAGCTTGTAATAGTTATCCACGTATTGTTTTGCTTTTGAGGTCCTCAATTTGGACAAACCAAATATTTCAAGGAGGTCAAACTGTACACACACACTTGTCCGGCTAAGTAAGCTTAAACCTACCGATACCGACGATGACTCGTCTTTGAGTGCTTAAACTTTTCATTTTCTAGCAAATAAATAATATTAGAATAGCTATGTGAATTTATCACTAATAAAAGATCGATGGCTGTGTGTTTTAAAATCAATAACAAACCTATTCCTGTTACCTGTTTATATAAGTTTAAGTATCTACATGTGTTAGTTACTACTAAGTGTTATCAAGAAATGCTTGCTTGTAAAGAAGTAAAAGATCTTTTTTTTTTCAATGTATTTAAACACTGTATACATAGTATTAATTAGACAAACAGGAAAATAAAAATATAGCCCTATTGTGGTACTTCTTATATACACGGTGATTTTTCAATCCTCTGACAAATTTTCACAGGGTGTTCTACCCGTTAATATGAACAACTTTTACTATAGAATAGAATAGAATATTTTTATTTCAGACCGGAGTCCATAGGGTTAGTAACAATTTTAACTTAAATTCTAGTGTTGTTGTAGTAGGTTACAGACACATAAAAATATACAATTAGATTTCGGCATGGAGCCGCATCCACCTCCGCAACATCGGGGAATTCCACCGATCTACGAACACACTGAGAATGCTACGAACACTATGGGACCTGCTCGGAAATATAGAAAAAAATCGGCTATTTCATACATTTTGGTTGAGTAAGCAGGTATCGAACTTTTGTATGCTTCAGCCTTTTTTTTCGTGATTTCGGAGTTGGTCCCATAGTAAAAGTTGTTTATATTCTTAAGTAGAACACCTTGTGAAAATTTGTCAGACGATTAAAAAATCACCGTGTATTAAATTCTCGTGTCACTGACTCACAGCGCTCGTTACAGAACTCCTCCGAAACAGCTCGATCGACTTTAAGAAATTTTGTGTGTAAATTCAGTAGTTCTGAGAATAGCTCGTAGACATTTAATAAAAAAAGGCGGAAATAAGTTCATTTCTGTAGAAATCTCTTCCAGTATACTTGCAACAGAAGAAAATAAGACGTGGAAACTAATGTATTGAATGATAGAGAAAGAAGAGTAAAAATAGTAATGTAGAGCGATTATGTAGAAAACCTACGATTTTCTAAAGAATTTTAAAATAAACAATCTTGATCGAAATCTGTTAACAAGTTTATTTCATTTCTGCCCAGAATTCTTTGTAACTGCTAAACAAATACTAATGAATTACGAGAAGACAAGTGTAAACAGTACCTAAGGTGAACACTCTTAACTCAAAGGGAGCCGCGTAGAGCTTCAATCTTTGCCAATAAACAGTCGCACGCGCAACATTTGTAAGAACAAAGACCTAATATCTATGCCTGCACTAGTCATCACACAATTTTCGCTAATTTGAAAGAGGAGTGAAACTATGCAGTAGATTTTTTTACGCTGCTGAAATCACACTAAACTAAAAAAGAATGAACCTATTCATCTAACACTTATTGCGATCTGGGACACTCTCTGCGCAACACATTTGACTAAACACGGCCACCTATCGGGCCCAAACACTATCTAAAGACGCGGGAACGTGTCTAGCCAATTTCAAGCTAACAGAACTGGCGAGCATTATAATATGGTAAAGATAGTCGATATATGTTTAAAAACAGCGGTTGAATTATACAAAACTTTTAGCAAAGTCATAGAGAAACTAAAAGATGTATTTAATGTACTAATAAAAATCGTTCATGCATGAATAGGACGGTTTCCTTAATCATTTGTTGCAAGAAGTGTTGCGTAAAGTGTCATTTAAACATGACAGGTGAACATAACACCAGTTACTGTTGTTAAGTAAACGTAGCCAAGACAAACGACTGCCAACAAACAGTGGTTGTTAGGTTGGGTAGTTGCACAGGCAGCTTGAAACGCAATATGCTAGAAAATTATGCAATAGGTCGTGAGCTCCGGTTGTATGTTCTGTACTTTTCTTGATTAGTTTTATTGTATTAGCATAGCCTACTGCTTAGTGCTTAGTGCTTAGGTATATAATGTGTGACTTTCGCGTTAGGTGAAGGTTTTACTAAGGAATTGTTTAGATTATTTGTTATGTGTGCGTAGTTATCCTGCTAATATTATAAATGCGAAAGTTTGTTTTGTATTATATTTGTTACTGTTTCACGCAAAAACTATCGAATGGATTTTAATGAAACTTTACAATAATGTAGTTTATTAAATACATCTGAATAACACATAGGCTACTATAATATATATCTAAAGATGAATGAGAATGAGTTATCCAAAATATAATGATAAGTGAAAAGTATAGTAGGAAAAAAATCTGCCATCTGGGAGCTAAGTATTCTGGCGTGCTAATCCTGCGTAGATGAAATCGCGGGCACCTAGTTTGTCCATAATATACGCGCGGTCTCTATCGCCGGGTGATTTTATCGTGTCGAGATTGGTTAAAAGAGTTTCTATAATGACTTGATCTCGCTGAGATTCTACTGCCCTTGTTGATAGTGCCTTAGTATGGCCGCAAATGAAACCTTGGTCCCTGATCGTATCTACAAAAATTTGTTTTAAAGGACAATTTTCCTGCATCCTCCCCAGATTGTACTGCACTAACACCAACATCCTGACATCCGACACCACTTCCTACTAATCAGCATGGTATAATAAATTCTCAGTGTCGGCCACGGCATCCGACACCGCACGTAATGACACGGCATCCGTCCGACACGCCGCTGTCAATTAGCTGTGAGCTGATGGACTGATGGTGGAACTGAGAAAGTTTATTTGTTCACAAAATTATGGCTATGTTGTATTAAGTTATGTTCTTTTGCTGGGGACTAAGGAAGTACTGAGTTTCTTGCGCGGTCCAGAACCAAACTGTTGAGCTTACTGTCTGACTTTGCATTATCTCAAAAAAGCTCTCGCTCGCTAGGAAAAACATAGCGTTGTTTTGACTGGCAATATTTATTTTCTTCTACATATAGTAGAGGTTCACTTCCTCAAAGACTTAGATTATAAAATTACCACAGGCACTGTTTCAACCCTGCTTAGGCGAACGTATCCTCAATAAACCTGCCTACTTTATGTATGCTTACTTTTGGGATCTTTACCCCCGGGCCACTACTATGCTTCGTGATTTAAAACAATAAACATGTCATCAAAACAATAAAACACTAGAACAATCTCAATGCAATTCAGACGCTATTGCTAACTTAGACATTTGCAACACGACTCCTGCGCAATAAAGTAACCGTTAAGCGTCATTTACATGTACGTGCAGCAGAGGCCGCCACAGGCGCATACATTTAATTTCGCCATGATATCACTATGACACTACAGCTAATAATAAACTATCATAAATTTCATCGTAGTCTTGTCCCGTATCGAATATTAATAAGTACATACATTGACACTCTATTGTCTGAACAAATGAAACGAATGTGGGTAGTTAGCAGTTTGTATGCAAGAGCTTTTGTCGCAAAGTTATTGTAATTGGTCGGTAAAGAATGGAGAGATTTTGAGTCTGGCAGTTTTTTTTCTTATCATTTTATAACACATAAAAACAAACTACTTACTCCAATACCTACTATCTGCAAAATTAATAACTTTTCAATTCAGCATCGGACAGCCTGAAAAGGTTTAAGTACAAGATGAGATAATATATAATAATATTATTATGTACGTACTAACTGTTTGTCGTGATAACTTTATTGAGCTATGTTTCATACTTTTTATAAGTGCTGGTACCATGGTAAAATGTATGAGATTTGATTATGTGTTCATATAAAACCACTAAAAATCTCAACGGATGAGGATGTTAGCATAACTTAGCATTCCATAGAAATTAACACAAATTTTGCTTAATACCTAGACTTAATGGTACATGGGCATTTCCAAAAGTAAAGGCAAAAGTTTGATTGTAGTTAGCTAAATAGTATATTACAATATTTACAATGTTCTTTTTATTTAAATCATTATTAACCATCATCCGTAATTTTCAACTGAAAGATGCACATTTTAATATTGTAATTCTGTCATTCACGACAAGATATTTTAATCTTCAGAGCTACTAATGCAGCTGTCTGCTATTTTCAATAACATTAGCCGAAAGCTCTTAAAATCTATCAATAGTTTGCCATTAAAAGTTATTTATGTAGAAGTTAAACTATGTAAAGAGGTGCGATACCGATGCGGTGCGCGCGCGCCGCTTCCGACAGCGATGCAGCCGCCCGCCCGCGGTGCTGACGCCGGCGCGTCTGCGAACGGACGATTAGCATTCTCACAGCGATACGCTAAAAATAACAGTTAGGTAATCGCATTGTTCGATCGATTAAAAGTTCAAGCTAGACATTTTTTGTAGTTGTTGTTATTTTGTATTGTAGATGGCGTTAACATGGCGGGATAGGCATAATGGTCATACAGGCGAAATAACTATGATCACACGGTGATGGAAATTCAAAATGTATTAATGGACGTGTAAAAACTTACAACACAAAAACATAAGCAGTGCTTGGAAATTCTGGTTTTTTACCACGAAATTGAAAATCATATTTTCGTACACATACGTAAGTATATGTTTGTTTTGGATTAACTAGCACACATATTATATGTTTGCTTGCACTGGCCAGCGAAACCTTTTGACCTATTAGGGTTCACAAGCAAGCTTTGAAAACACTTCTGCTTGGCCAGATTTCGCAGTCTCTTTAAAAAATAGTCATTATTATAAGAACTTTGATCGACGACTGCTAATGTTGACCGACGAACTTAAATATTAACAGCCGTCGATCGAAGATGACATTTGGGTGTCCGCATGGTTTCAGTGAAAACACGCATAAAATAAGTTTTAGGTACTTTTCAAAACAACTATCAGGAAAGAAAAAATGGTAACCAATATGAGAAAATGCTTATTAAAAGAAACTTAATACATAATACATGCATTGCTAGATAAACTTTTTATAATAAAACAAAAAAAAAATTCCCATTTTAAGTTCAAATTTTCTTTTACGAGTTTGGGTATCATTCATAGAACTCGTAAAAATGTTAGTTTAAGTCGCGTTTTAACATTTTAGCTTTTAAGACGTGGATGGCATGTTGATTAAAAATACGAGATTAGCACAGTTACGGTTTAGTCATCATCTAGTTTGTCCAGAGATTAATGAACTGTCAACGTCCTCACAATTCGCTAATTGTTCACTTGATTATATTAACGTTGACATCGATTGACTAATTAGGCACACACACTAAGACACGCGGCTTAATCGAGACAATTGCTATTAATGGCTTTGCTGGTATTAATCTCCATAATCTTCGCTTGGTTATACATCTAAGTTTAGGTGACAGCTGTTGTTATGTGATTTTATTAGAGAAAGCCGACAGAACAGCTCATTGATCTTGTGAGAAGAGGTCGCACAATATATATATATTTTTTACATTTATGTATAACTGACCTCTTGAATACACATTTAACTGATTAACTCGTTTTCTATTTATTTATTTCTTCCCCTTTACTGGGTAGGTACCCTTCAAGGTTCATTGGAAGACCAGCGTCAGACAGCATCACCTGTCTGGCATGAATCCTGACATGGACCTTTTTGGCGCAGCCGTGAGGCACAAGCACATAATGTGTACCTACTATTGTATAATATTTTCTATTGTTTCATAATTATTGTGTGTATGTGTGTTTTAATGTCTGATGTCAAATAATTTTTTTTTTCTTTCACAAAAAGTGGTAATTTCCACTTTATACTCAAAGAGATCCCGAGTACCTATCTACCACTTAATGTGACTTCTTCAAGATCTTTCACAGCCTTATTAAAGGCACTGTAAGAAAGTCTGTTTGTACTGTTTAATGTTACATTATATGCATTTCTGGTAGATCGCGGGCCTTTCCTAAACATATTAATATCCAATTCTTTTATTTCAAAGTCAAAGTCAAATCATTTATTTCAATTAGGCCTGAAAACAGGCACTTTTGAACGTTAAACTTACAAATAAATTATATTAATATGATTCTAGTTGCACATTCCAAAAGGTAGTTTTGTATGGAGAAGAATGTGCAAGAAACTCCATACTTACTCTTTTATAATAGATTTTACAATATTTGTATACAATAATCAGATTATATGTGAGGACGATGTACCATGAGAAGAAAAAAAAACAGCTATCCTGAGATAGGTGATATAAAATAAGCAACGCGGTTGGTAATTGTATGAGCGTATTGAAAGATACATGGTGCTCACATATTTACATAATATTTAATCCAAAGTTGATTATTAAAAAAAGTAATAATCATGAAGTTAATTCTTAAAATAAAAAATAAAAATAAAATAAAAAATTTAATCAACTTCTGCAATGTTTTTTTACAACTGGTAACAACAAGAATCGCTTCGGGGGCTTTGGTTATATAAATTACAAAAACACAAAGCACGTTGCAAAACGCATCATTGTACCAATCGTGTGTGAACACCTACATGCCATTGTCTCTCTATTTAGTTGTCAACTTTTGCTACTATCTGCCACACCCAATCTACTATATAAAAATAAGTCGGGTTTTCCTTCCTGACGATATAACTCCAGAACGCACGAACCGATTTCCACGGTTTTGCACTCGTTGGAAAGGTCTCGGGCTCCGTGAGGTTTATAGCAAAGAAAAACCAGGAAAAATAACAATAAATTACATTATTAGAGCTAATAAAAATAAATTAAATTACATAAATCAGATGCAACCTTCATAGTCACTAAGAAAAACTAAGACACAAAATTATAGAAAAGTAAATGACAGAATGATTGACAACTGACATAATGTCAGGCAAAAAGTAAATATTGAAAAGCATTGTGTTTACTGTAGAATTGTGAAAAAAAAGTAAAAAAAATAAGTTATTCGTCTCCTAACATTTAAATTGGAAACCATCAAATCAATAACGTGTATTGTGCAAATTTTTATTGAATTTCAACAGCAGGCATTTGTCTTTAAGGTGGTAAGTTGAACTGTGTAAATTATCGTGCATAGTTAGGTAATAGAAATAATATTAATAATGTTTTTTCTAATATATAAAATTTTCGTGTCACAATGTTCGTTCCCATACTCCTCCGAAACGGCTTGACCGATTCTCATGAAATTTTTTATGCATATTCAGTAAGCCTGAGAATCGGCTACTATCTATTTTTCTAACCTCTAAGTGATAAGGGGTGTTCACCCCAAATTTATTTATTTTATTTTTTTAATATTTTTAATTAAGTGGCATCAAAAAATACATACAACTCTAAATTGACACTTTTTTATCACCAACCCTTGCTTTTTAATAGTCATTTTCATAATTTTATCATTTTCTATCCCGCTCGATAACATCAATTATTATCACTTGGTAAGTTATCCCCTCCATGTGTCTACCGGTGTCACTTCTTACCCTGTAAACAGCACGAAGTAGGGATGTTACCTCTACAGTTTTCGGCTATTATTTATTAGTGTTTATGCTTCAAGCGTAGTAGTTAAACATTTTTACTATCTCGGTGTAACTCTCATATCAAATATATTCTTGAGTAACTTTATTATTTATTTATTAATAACTAATATTATTGAATATAATTAATTATTAATCTATAAAAAATAATCGCAAAATGTGTTGGTAAGCGCGTAACTCAACAGCGCCTGGACAAATTTGGCCAATTCTTTTTTCTATTGTTCGTTGAAGTTCAAAGATGGTTTTTACGGCGAGAAAAAAGAGATTTTCGTCAAACATTGCCAGCTGATGAACTCAATGCATGTCTGAAGTCCTCCAATTGTGGAAACATGTCAACGTACTTCAGTTAAGCAAGAATATGCATGTCAAATTGCAAAATGACCAATCTGGAAACATATTCTCTAAACAACTCATTGACATTGGTAGTGGCAAATTTCCTATAGACATGTTGACTGGCTGCATTAACATTTCTCGAAGTTTTTGTCAGTTAACTCGATCAAAAGATGAACTTATCCAGAAGGTGTTTCCAGATGTTTCTCAAAATTACAGGAACCATGATTGGTTGAGCGAACGAGCTATATTGGCTGCAAAAAACATAGATGTAAATGAATTAAATTTAAAAATGCAAGAACAAATTACAGGCGAATCGAGGATATATGAATCAGTTGATTCGGCTACTAACCAAGATGATGTAGTGAACTATCCACCAGAATTTTTAAACTCGCTGGATTTGTCAGGATTGCCACCTCAATCTTCAATTAAAGGTTGGATCGGTAGTTATAATGTTGCGAAATATCAACCAACCGCGTCTTTGCAACGGCACACGGTTAGCGATAAAAAAATTACTAAACAACGTGATAGAAGCAACTATACTGAAAGGAAAGTATAAAGGAGAAGACGTTCTCATACCGCACATCTCAATTATTCCGAATGATGTGCCGTTTGACTCTAAACGACTACAATTTCCAGTTCGGCTTGCTTTTGCTATGACCATAAACAAGTCCCAGGGGCAATCATTAAGTGTTTGTGGTATTAATCTGGAAAACCCATGTTTCTCACATGGTCAATTTTATTGTATGTTGCCTGTGCCCGTGTTGGAAAACCATCAGATTTGTTTGTCTATATGCGGCAGATAATCAAACAAAAAACATCGTATATCACAAAGCACTACAATGAAAATAAAACTGATTTTTGCTAATAATTATGATTCACATGATTAACAATAAAGGGATTACTTATTTTTAAATGCTTAATATGATTTATTTAATTATATAAAAATAAGTCGGGTTTTCCTTCCTGACGATATAACTCCAGAACGCACTAACCGATTTTCACGGTTTTGCATTCGTTGGAAAGGTCTCGGGCTCCGTGAGGTTTATAGCAAAGAAATTTCAGGAAAAATAACAAAAAATAATATTAATACAGCTAACATACTAATAAAAATAAATTAAATTACATAAATCAGATGCAACCTTCATAGTCACTATGAAAAACTAAGACAAAAAATTAGAGAAAAGTAAATGACAGATTGACAACTGACATAATGTCAGGCAAAAAGTAAATATTGAAAAGTATTGTGTTCACTGTGAAATTGTAAAAAAAGGAAAAAAAATAAGTTATTCGTTTCCTAACATTTCAATTGGAAAACATCAAATCAATAACGTGTAGGTACCTATTGTGCAATTTTTTTTTTTAATTTCTACAGCAGGCATTTGTCTTTAAGGTGGTAAGTTGAACTATGTAAATTATGTGGATCGTGCATTTGAGGTTAAATTCACCACTCTTTCCATAGTCCAAAATGCCTAGAGGACGACGTGCGAACATTGGCCGCCGCACAAGACATGCAAGCCAGCAACAAGTGTATTTACAGAACTTAAGCGAAGAAAGACAAAATATAATAAGAGAAAATGCCTGTCTATAATATAAAAATGAATCGCAAAATGTGTTGGTAAGCGCATAACTCATCAACGCCTGGACAAATTTGGCTAATTCTTTTTTTTTATTGTCGTTGAAGTTCAAAGATGGTTTTTACGTTCATATTGAATTACAAGTACTCACTGTTGTTTAAACAATGTAGGTATGTTCCTAACGTCAAAGAGTCAATTTGCACATTAAAAGATATACGGAGCAATCATAACCAATTTGGTGGTGCAATGGTTTTGTTAGCAGGAGATTTTCGTCAAATATTGCCAGTGATTCCACGATCAACACCAGCTGATGAACTCAATGCATGTCTAAAGTCCTCCAATTGTGGAAACATGTCAAAGTACTTAATTTAAGCAATAATATGCATGTCAAATTGCAAAATGTCCAATCTGGAAACATATTCTCTAAACAACTCATTGACATTGGTAGTGGCAAATTTCCTATAGACATGTTGGCTGGCTGCATTAACATTTCTCAAAGTTTTTGTCAGTTAACTCTATCAAAAGATGAACTTATCCAGAAGGTATTTCCAAATGTTTCTCAAAATTACAGGAACCACGATTGGTTGAGCGAACGAGCTATATTGGCTGCAAAAAACATAGATGTAAATGAGTTAAATTTAAAAATGCAAGAACAAATTACAGGCGAATCGAGGATAATATAAATCAGTTGATTCGGCTACTAACCAAGATGATGTAGTGAACTATCCACCAGAATTTTTAAACTCGCTGGATTTGCCTGTGGGATCGGTAGTTATAATGTTGCGAAATATCAACCAACCGGGTCTTTGCAACAACACACGGTTAGCGATAAAAAAATTACTAAACAACATGATAGAAGCAACTATACCTACTGAAAGGAAAGTATAAAGGAGAAGACGTTCTCATACCGCACATCTCAGTTATTCCAAATGATGTGCCGTTTGACTTTAAACGACTACAGTTTCCAGTTCGGCTTGCTTTTGCTATGACCATAAACAAGTCCCAGGGGCAATCATTAAGTGTTTGTGGTATTAATCTGGAAACCAGTGTTTCTCACATGGTCAATTGTATGTTGCCTGTTCCCGTGTTGGAAAACCATCAGATTTGTTTGTCTATGCGCCAGATAATCAAACAAAAAACATCGTCTATCACAAAGCACTACAATGAAATTATAACTGATTTTTGTTAATAATTATGATTCACATGATTAACAATAAAGGGATTACTTATTTTTAAATGCTTATATATGTTTTATTTAATTGTATTTCTTATTCACAACGCCCTATCACCAGGGTGACAGTTCTGTTCAGGATAATTTTTTGCCCCGACTGTAAAATATGTAGGAACAAAAAAATGTCACATTACAAATCATTTTGACAGGAATTTATTGCAATTTAATTAGGCAGTACGAAGTCTGCCGGGTCAGCTAGTCCATTTATAATACAAAGTCTTTCCAGCAACAAAATTCGTCAATTTAGTCATAACTTTCCCACATTACCGTTATCGCTCAATGCACATTCGCAACGACAAGTGACAAAATCTGCTTTTGAATGATCATTAATCTGTACTTTGTCAAATTAAATCCGAAATAAGTTGTCGTGTAAGCGTATTCAAAATCATTAATTTGCCTCAAAGTGATTGTCATTCAATTTAATTCACATTATAAAATGTAGTAATCGGATTAGTTCATGTTGGACGCACTCGTCACCGTCATGGTGTCGCGGGAATCGTTTTTGGAGTGATGACTTCATTGTTAAACGGATTTAACGAGCTTGGAATAAAAAATCATATTCGGACGAAGTAAAGCAAAATTTTTTGGTCGTTTTGAAGGAGTGTCAATGGCTTACCCTGTTCCTTACCTACGTATCGAACAATGTAATACTCCTACTAAGTCTGGTAATCAATTTAAAACTTTAGAGCTAAGCACAAAAGTTTACACTACCAAAATCCTCGTATTTCATAAGATGAGTTAAACCACTTCAGACACTACTCTCATGGTTCTAAAATCAAAATCAAAATCAAATGTCTTTATCAAAATACATCAAAATCAAAATTCATTTATTCAAATTAGGCTGAGAATCAGCACTTTTTGAACGTCAAAAAAATACATAAAGACAGTCCCCCAAAAACGGCCCACCCTTCGCTACTTCCTAGTGTTTTTGCTGGGAAGAAGAAGTGGCGGATCAAACTCCCCAGTAACACATCTGTCTGATTCGTTTGAAGAACTAGGTATACAAAGAATCTATACAATGAAATGCTCAATAAATAGCACTAATGTTTATACACATTGCAAAACATTACATTTCAGAATGATTGTCACGTGTTAGCTAGCACACTCCAATATACCGAGATAAAGAAAAAAAAGTAAATTCATATTAACATTGAAATCTAAACTAAGCAAAACAACTACAAAACTGAAAAATAACAGCCTCCAGGTATAAAAGGCATACCCGCTTACATGTGCAATGCTGGCTTATATTCATAAGGCTGTGACTCTAAATCTAGAATACATGATCTGACCAAGATCATAGCTGGATTTTAAAAGAGACTTCAGAGTTGCTTTCGATATTGCTTCTCAGAGAGCAGTCAGATAAACCGGTACTTTTTAGTGTCTGTAGACGTTAAAATAGACTCAAACACTATTAGTCATCAAAGCAGTAAACAATTTAATACTTACACCTGCTTATATTCATGTAGGTGAATCACGTAACTAGAGAAACATTAAACACGGCATAAATTGTATATCGGCTAAAACAAACGCAAACATGCGTGTGAGCCATGAATAAATATTGTTGAATCTATTTTTTAACCTAAAATCTATCTTTCATTGGTAACTCTAAGTGAAAAAGTAGGGTTAACAAACTCAAAAGATTTCATTGAAGTCAGAAATGACGAGGAAAAGTTTTTTAGCCATCTAAAACAGAACTGTTCTGTCAGTGAAGTTATTTGTGATGAACGATAGGTTAATGATTTTTCCAAGTTTGTTAAACACGTCTTTCAGGTTATACGGATCCGAATCTTGCATGGAACAACAGTTTCACATGCCTGTCTGGTCAGACACGGCGGTCGCCACTACCCCCAGAAACACAGCTAATATGCCATATTAGGGCAAAACATAGAGATTTGAGATAGTACGTATAGAGGGGACATGCGAAGAAATCTGTGAATAGAAATACTGTGATGCCAAGTCTCATTAATGCCATCTAGCATAATACAAGACATATTGGAGCGGTAGCGGAGCGTATTAAACTATACTCTACGTACTTGTATCGACTAGAACCAAAGAGATTTAAAATACTATAGAGCGGGCATGTCAAGGAAATGTCATAGAAAAACTTTGATCCCATGTCTCAGTAACGCCATCTAGAATAATATATGAATATTGGAGCGGCAGCGGAGCGTACTACAAAAAACTCATAGACTTGTATCCAGCAGGACACACTTTTTTGGACGAAAATTTTGTTCGTGATGTCCGGTCTATAGGTATTGAATGTCTTTGACTAGAACTCAAGTATCGGATGCAAATTTTGTTCGTGATATCATGTCTATAGTTCAGACGCCAGCACATCAAGTTACCCCGATGTGTCAAATTTCTTTGATCGTTTTTCAACTTTATGACAATTAGAATAAGGTTCATATTCAATCAGGAAATTTTGACACATTGGAGTAACTTGATGTACTGGCGTCTGTACCGTATTGAATGTCTTTGCGGCAAAATTATAGCTAAATAGAATAGAATAGAATAGAATAAAAATAGAATAGAATAAATCTATTCTATTCTATTCTATTCTAGCTAAATAGATTATTGATAGCGCAAGGGAATGAGCTAAACGCTTGATATAATTGCAAAAACCCATGTCAAACCAAAACTCGATTGGTCAGCCCTAAATCTGTAGTTCCAAAGGCGTTGATTGATTGCTTATCCAGATTTTTAGTGTGCCTACGTTCCTACGCATGCACCCACGAGCTAGAGGTTAACGTTCCGGCTTACGTTACGGACTAGAACATAAAACACGGTTGCGATCTATGAGAATATTGCCCCGAAGCCATTTAGTAGTGTTGCAAAGTATGACAAATCCGATGAATAAAGATTTTGGATGTAAATTAGTCATCATTTAGTGCTCAGTAGTTCCAAACCTTTTCCAGACCAAGGAAAATTTTGGTTTTATTGTTTTTGTTAGGGTTGTGGGTTTACTAATAGCCCTCACTACCACCACCTTACTTAACCTTTAGAGGGAACACAGGGGTAATGGTGTGTAGTATCCCCCCAGAAACTTCAAGAAAAAAATGTGTAAATCTCAATATAAACTTAATTTTTACTTTCAGTATTATTCGTAGAACTGAAAAGTTTAATACAAGATTACCTACGATAAAAATTAAGAGATTGAGATTATTGCTAGGCTGAATATGATAGATTCCATCTATCTTTTTCAGCCTAGCAATATAATTGGTAGCTTTTCGTAGTACTGTGTAATGGTCTGTGGTTCAGGAACGATTTTGAGTTTTTTTCCTTTAAGATAATAATTGTAAATATTATGTGAATAAAATAAATTTTGTGAGAAACAAAATTATATTTATATTGAGCGTAAAAAAAATTCTTTAAACAATGTGAACTATTTGAACACTGATAAAGATGTAAAAACACGTGAAAGCGTAATTAGAAATTACATCGTTTGTTTAGTTAGCGTAACGAAACTACGCGAATAGCTGGCATAGGGTCGCCAAGACTCGTAAAACCGCCCTGCGAAATCGCACTAAAATCTTCAAAGAAAGCAAACGCAAAGCTAAACAATTGTACTATTCTTTACCGTTACTATGGGTAAAATAAAACATATGAAGTGAGGACGAAAAATAGAGAAAAGTTTCTACTGAATGGTTTCTAAAACTTTACCCAGCCTGAATTGGACACGACCAATGCAACGATGGAGAAATTGTGTGAAAAACAATTTGCCTGGAAAATAAATACCAGGACAACGGCCGTGTGGTATAAAAGGCTGAAGATGACAATCAAGATAATTAATATGACGTGCAGTTAGATTTTTTATTCCGCTCACCATTTTAGCACAACCGTTCTATCTTTCAAAGCATATCTGTGAAACCACTTCTTATTTGCTGTTAATTACTTACGTACACAAAATTAACAACAAATAAAGCACATAACAATAAAAATAAAGATGGTATACAAAGGCAAAGGCCAAGACCAACTTCTTTGAAATCAAAACCTATGTTTATTGCTTTTTAGGTATCAAGAGCAAGTCATTGCTCTGCTAAACAGGAACACAGTGTTTATGTGTTTTACGAAACTATGTATTAACATCGTAGAAACTTTCAAGATGTGAGGAAAAATAAAAGATAACGACTTGACCGCTGCGGAATGTAAGTACTACTTTTTCATGGTTCAAGTTCAGTTGCATTTTTATTGCGCGTTTATCAAATAGTTAGTATAAAAAAGAAAATACTTCAGTAACAAGTCCATGTTTTCGAATTAAATGAACCGCAAGTTCATTAAATGAACTGATCTTAGTTTGTGGTTCATTAATTTGTTTGTCTCAGTAAATCGGTGAAGAAAATATTGTATGGAAACATAAATTTCCATCTTGACACAGATGAGTGAGTGAGTGTGTGTTTTTATTTCTACTATGAACTGTTTCTATGAACCAGAAATCGCGTTGATTGAAACTACTCGCATAATGGATCGAACTTCACTTGGTAAGTTCGTTTGATTTTCAATCAAACGAACCATAATGCTCGTGCCTTCTTCACGTAAGAAGAGACCATTGCGCTGCAATGGGACAGTGAAGCTGGTGTTATTATTGCAAAAATAATATTACTTTTCAGAAATTACTATCACGCTGTAATTATAAATGGGGGAATACTTCACTTTTATGATTACAGCTAACGGAGGTACTAAATATGTATAGGAAATAACTAGATGTCGATAACTTTTTGTCAATGTAAGTCGATATCCCATGTCCGTACTTTTCAGTGCAATGAACTGAAAACACACACTCCAACAATCACATTTGTGATTTTTTTTCACTTTGATCAAGTTTTATGTTGTAATAAAAATCTCGTCAATTTTTTTAAAGATCTAACCCGAGGTTTTTTTAATATAAGAATAGGAAATTTTACTTCCGGCCTGGTGTCCATAGCGTTAGAAACAATTTAACTTAACTTCTAGTCTTAAATTCAGTCCAGAACTGTATCTAACTCCTGATCATTGAGTAATCAGTGTGTAATCTGCAGGCCTAGCCATATTACAAATTCTATTTCTATTATCCTAATCGATAAGGCGAAAATGGAAAAAAACGCGGTATATGGAAACAGCTGGTGGTTAACTGTCAAGTGTTAACGAGTAGAAGTTGTAATATGGCTGTAAATGAAATACACTTGACAGTTGACAAACGGCTGATTCCATATACGCCATTTTCTTTCTATTGTCGATTACGATAATAGAAATAAAAGGAGAATGCCAATTTGTGCCCCAAAGTGTACAGAGATCATAGTAATACAAATACTTATAATAAAATAAGATACGAATTTTAGAAGATAACTAACATTCCATACCAGACGTGGAAAAATCTTTCTTTTTATTTCACTTGAAAGTACCCTCAACATTGCCATATAATATTAACAAAGAGCAAAACAGGGAAAAACTATCTTAACATATACCTGGCCTAAAATGTTAAATATTTGTAAGTAAGCGTAACTTAAAACGTAATACATTATTATTAGTGTTTTATGTTTTCTTATCCATAAATCGAACTGTATATTGTTAGACTAATAGTTTAAAATAATCTGAGCATTCATATCTAACATTATTTTAATTTTATTTTGGCAACACTCAAGTCTTCGATCAAACGTCAAATGTCATTATGTCACAAAATATTCTGTCTACAAATGATACTAACCATATGATAATAGATTTACTTTGAAAATTAATGCCCTCCCAGTGCTTTAAAACGAATACACTGTGTATATTAATGCCTGGAACAGATATCTAAACATGTTTATACCTTAATGTTTACAATAAACATAAAAATACTTTAGCCGGTAGGTACAAAAACGGTTTCTTTAAACCTTAATAACTTTTTTCCACGACTGCTGAGCAATATGCGCCTTTATACTTTTGTTGTAGAAGATCTTTACAATTAAATTACATAGATTTCATTTATGAACAGCCTGGGGCACAGGTTCATACAATTTTTGGCATTGTCTTTTATAATATGGCTAGGGCTGCTGATTATATTGGGTTAGGTCGTTAAAAATTCTAGAATAAAATCGTGAAAGCTATCATTAGGAAAATATTTATACAAAATTCAAACTTTCATAACTATTTTTATTTCCTACTTTTACAAACCATTGAAATGTATATTAGCGGCTCGTATAGAGCCACAAAAATTGTTATAAAACCAAACATAAAATTAATAACGCCTTCAATGATCGATCTATAAAATGGAACAGATGTCGAACTTTCGATTTTATTATCGGGACAATTGTCAAAACGTCTGCTTGTATGTCTGTATCAATCAGAGCTGTATTCATGTCTTTTACGAGTGGCTGGTAAAGTTTTATGATGTGGGTGTATTTGACCGGTGCTGCGGTGGTGAAAGAAATCTTACTGTAGTTTTTTAGTTTTGGTGTTGATAAATAAATAAATAAATATTCCACAACATTTCACACTACGCCATCTAGGTAGACCCAAGCTAAGCTTAGAGCTTGTGTTATGGGTACTAAGCAGCTGATAAACATGCTTATATATTTCTAAAGACATAGGCAGGCCAGTCAAATGTTCAATGATTGAAGAAAGATATAGGAAAAACCAGGAAGGAAGAGTTAAGATGAGTAGGACTGGTAGCTAGAAGGCACAGATTTAGTAGGTACTGACTTAGAAACTAGAAGATGAGACTAAAAATGCTCTGTTACAAGAAATACTTAACAATAAATACTAGAAATAAAAATAAAAACTAATAACTACCTATAAAATAAGGCGTCAAAAAACTCTTTCGTATCACTGTCCAAGGACGACTAAAAGTGTACCAAAAAGACTGGCGAGGTCACGTGAAATGTGAACTTAGCGTCTCACGACCCGAGAGTTTTAACCCCAACCCCTTATAAACTTGATTTTTTGTCGTACCTTTTCCAATTCCAAAGAACAAGGTTGTGACATACGGTCAAACGAACAACAACGTGATTCTAAATAAAGTATTTTTTTCTTTTCGAGGTAGGTACTTACGGAAGTCTAAAATGTCGTCGTAGTAGAAATCTAACTTCAGCTAAGAGTTTATTGCACTCGTTAAGCAAATTGTACAAGATTTGAATGGTGACATATTACATATGTGACTATGTAGGTGGCAATCAGGACAGTTAGCATAAAAACTTGGATTTGACTCGAATCGTTACAGCTCCTTTATCGACAGATTTTTTTTCATTGTTTAGAATATATGTGATGCGGTTTTTATAACAATGCAACAATGCAGCAATGCGCGCTTTATTGTGTAAAACTTTGTGTATTAGAATCAAGATTAAAACGGGGGTATTATTCGATGTTAATTACATCGAATAAAACCCACGAGCCATTATAAAATGTATATGATAAGGTCTTGTCCAGAGATATTAATCTTAAATCATTATTAAAAGCAGAGATAGTGGTGTGACCGGCGCGCGGCGGACTTCCAAGTCTCGCACCCCTGACTTTTCGGATCCTTGTGCGAATTGTATAATTATTATCACATACTTTACTCAACAACTGATCCTGCAATGCCTTTCTACAGCAGTTTCTAGCTTAATCAAACAGTATGCGAAGTCTCTTAGTTTCCTAGAAATACGAGTCGTGAAAGTCAGCCTGTTGGCAAGCGATTAGCGTGGGAGACGTCCAAAAATATGTTATGTAAAAGCTTCGCCGATTTTGGATTTATTAGTGTCGTGAAATTAGGCTTAAATTTTATTGGACCTATGTGATATATTGTGACGGTTGAAGTTTATGGGTGATCTAACCACTAAATTCGTATAATAGCGATATGATGGTATGATTATGGTTGTTTGCTCATGTTTTGGGAGGCCTATTATGATATGATGATGACATCACTATTCTGTTGCTTCTTTCAATAAACTAGATTTACTAATACAATCCCAGAATATTTTAAATGCATGTCCAAAGTGTGATGCAAAAACGAAATCACCCACATACACAGAGCTTTCACGCACATCGTGACTGACATTCCGTTATTCGTAGAAACTACATGTAGGTTTTGTCATGAAGGTAAAACTTTGCGCATAGAAGCGAAACTTAAGATGTTACGCAAACATCTCTCAGTGTCTTATATCCTAGTCTTTTCCCAACAACCAACGTTTCAAGGAAACTATATGCAGAATATGCAGATTAAAGGAACGCATGCCTATATATTTACTCCTCAGCCCAGTCATCAGCCTATAAGCACGCCGATACCATAACATCGACAAAGTCTTCAAGCTGCAGTGACCGTCCCGCATCGGGGTTGCAAACATCATCATCAACTCTTACCCTTGTCCCATTTTATTTAAGATCGCTGCAACACGATACTATCGAAACAAGGACCCTAGACGATGTCACATTTCCATTAACGCTAATGAAGTTCAAAATGAAATGTTTGGAATTTAGCATGTCAAAAGCGTACATCAGAGCCAAGAGGCTCATTGGTGACGAAAAGCTGGTGGGTACCAAGCTTCATACCCTGGCCCACCGCCGCAAAGTTGAATAGTCAAACGAACTTACCTGTAAGTGAAGTTCGACGGTAATTATACGAAGTCTTTGTTTCATTCGAAAATGAGATAGGTTTACTTGTAGTAGATCTTCTAGCCGCCACGGCGTCGTACATACTTTTACAGCAAGCGTAAAATAGAGCGTAACCCTTCATGGAACGGACACCTGTCAAATCTCTCATTAAGTTCACAGCAAATGATTGATTTTACAACATAGGGTCCAAGCTCAAAATTGTATTTAGAATTTTAGATAACATGTATTGTTTGGGTCGGGTGGGACTCTTCTCATTTTCGAATGAAACAAAGACTTCGTATAATTACCGTCGAACTTCACTTACAGGTAAGTTCGTTTGACTATTCAATTATACTCGTCTTTGTTTCATTCTCAATGAGATAGGTTTACTTGTAGATGTTTAAAGACAAGTTGTAAAAGCAATCAATAATTATTAAAGAATTAAAAATAACAATGAGTTATTTTAAATTTTTCAAAAGAATCAAAATAAAAACACAACATCGAATTACAATTCAAATAGAATCATACTCGTCAAAACTAAAATAGAAAATGTCTATTATTAATATGTCCATTTGGTAATTTAGGAAGGAATGGTTGACCCTTCAGTTCACGTGTATAACTTATAATAAAGTTGATAGGTATTGAAAAAACCCCCTTACCGGCTGAAATTCTTACATAATGAATGTAATGAATGTTGAAAAAGCTCGCTAATATTAAGTTCACTCTTTCTTCCATAGCCCTGGTAATCCAACGGCTGACACTGGAGCTTACAGTTCAGTGTTTTTATTACAATGTTTAGTAGGTACCCTACTTTACTGTTTTGTAAAACAGTAAACAGAAAATAGAAACCTTGTAATTGTCCATCTCCTAATTTATTGTTAATGCTTCATCATATCAATTGTAATAGCTGTAATTTTCATAATACCTAATTGTAAAATAAAATGAAGTTTGGCTATTTGGTTACCTATAACAGTTTTAACTAAACTTATTAATCTTGATAATTATGCTTATGGATTTCAATTATGATTACCTATGTCTAATTTGATCACTCTATATTTATAATGGAGATTGTTAAGTATCATCTTTTGACCTGAAACTATCGTGAATAGACTCAAAAAACCTTCTTGGTAATAAAGTAAGTATAAATCACCTTGTTGCATGTAATTATTTAAAATATAATTAAGTTAACATGAAAAAACATCCCAAGTATATCTAGGTTTAAGAGGTCTTATTATGAAGCCTTAATCTTTTCATTTTATCATCTTTTGCGGTCCTATTATCAAGGCTAGGGCAGATCAAATATAAACCAAACTTTCATAGGAAATAACTCCTTCCTGGAGTCTCATTATGATATTAGTAATACTACAAATTACAGTTTTTAGCCAAACGCACTGGAATTAAATTCATATTCAACATAATGAATTTTCAACTGCTTGTTCACACTCCAAATATGTACAAATGTTTACATGACAATATTCTTCAACAATTGTTTGTAAATGATCACTTATATTAAGAGTAATAGATCAGCGCATTGTAAACACCCCATATAACTCTTTAAGTTGTTATTTTAAAAGGTGGATAATCAAGAGTATTCTATACTTTTAAAAATAAATAAATCAAAATGAAATCATTTTATTTTGTATTACAACTTTACGGTCCAATATGGACTACTTTTCGGTCTGTTTAACCTATTCTTGGCTCTTATTTCAATTTCCTGTAAAGGACATGTAACAATCTAGAATGATAGTGCCAAGGAGATAATTAAAGGGTTAAAATGTATCAACAATCTCTGAAATATCGAGAACCCTGGTTTGAGTGATCAACAGATGAAGTACAAAACATTACCTTGTGCTTTGTCTTTAATTATTGTCATTTTTATATTTTTGAGTACCTACAAAGAGAGCGAGGAGAGATCATAAAACTTAATTCTTATGATTGAGACCAATGCAAAAAGAAAGCATTTAGGTTCTTTGGCACTTTTGTGTTGATCTGGGAAGCAGAAAAATTAATTGGTGTTTCACCAAATAAATATGTAATCTTTTGACAATTTGTATTACTTATTAGTCATTTTGTAATGTTTACTTCTCTTCTAGATTCAAAATCAGCTACCTATTAATTAAAATTTAGTCATGTAGAAAACAAAAAAACAAAAAACCGTTTGGTTTTTAATCACACCACTGCCAAGTATTTTTAGTAATGGTATATATATAGGTAGGATATTGAACTCCTTCCAATCAATTGTATGATATTGTAGTCATATAATCCATTCTCAATCAGATTTCACTATCTGTTGGGTATCTGGCAAGGCATTACAGACTAAGTAGGCAGCAATTGAATCTAAAAAAATAATCATTTGAAGCTTAGCTTCATTCTCAGTCCATTGCTTACATGCCTCCAAAAACCATAACCTCTTGGAAATTACCTTGTGGAAAAAGGCATTTGTAAATAAATAAATAAATATTCCACAACCTTCACACAACGGCACTTAGTTCCAAACTAAGCAGAGCCTGCATTATGGGCACTAAACAGCTGATAAAAACACATATATATTTCTAAATAAATAGTAACTTATTAGGGATAAATTATACCCAGACACAGAACAATGATTGTGCTAAGAACAAAAAATATTATCCTGGGTGGGAATCAAACCCACAACCTCTAACATAACAGTCAGGTTCACCAACCACCAGACCAACAGGCCAGTCAAAAATAAAATAAATGTTTCTAACTTTAAAATATTATTTACTCTGACTATGTTTATGAACTACCATTCAAGGTCTTGTCTAAACATGCAGTATTCAAGGTATTACCTATTCCATAATAAATCATTCTCATTAGTAACTTATCAAATAAAAGACAAGATATTCAATAGGTGTCATGCAAGTGGATGTAAAATTTCCATTCATCTGAACGTGGAATCTGACTATAGTTGACTTGACATGATTTTTCTTTACAAACAGTTATTTAGTTTGTTAGTTATGAATCTTGTTTTTCTTTGTTTATATACAGTTAACTGAATTATTTCTTAGCTAAAATTCTGAATAAACAAACTTATATATTATAGTCTCTCTATTTAGTAAGCATCTTTCACCTTTCTTGTAAATGTTGATCATAATTATATAACCCAAAAACATAAAACAATTAATTGTTGCCATTTCCTTTGAAGAGTATATAATGTTTTATATGTATAAATATTGACCAGGCAATAAGCCTGTTTAAAACTACCTCTATCAGAAAGTAATTTTTCTGTTTAATATCGCATATTGTGCGGTAGACTTTTCATTTCAATGTTCTGTTTTAACAAAAGTCTTCAACTTCTTTAATTTAGAAATTGATGAAAGGTTTCCAATGGGCTTTTTACCGATAAAAGACCTGGTAAACTAAGCTTTAGTAGTCTGACCAATTTCTATTGCTCAGAAAGTTTTTATAAATTAGATATTATCTGACAAGATTCCTCTTTTTTGTTTCAATGAAAAGTAACTTTGGTGTGGTCTAGTATGAAATAAAGTTGTATATTTACAATCTTATCAAAAATAATAACCACAAATAGTAGTGATGATTAGTTTTCAATCACCTAAATTAATTTTTTAAATGCCCACCTGTGGGTGTATTTTGCAGTGCTGATGAATCCTCCGGTCTTCTCATGTTCTCTCAACCACTGGTGCCTCACAAGATGCCTCCCCCCCCCCTTTTTTCTTCATTTTTGGAATGAGGTTGGCTCCACCAGTTTTAAAGCTGCTTTTTTTTGGGAAGTATTGGGTCTTCACCAAATAAGTATGTTTCTAACTCAGAATGAGGCAGAAAACTCTTGATTGTCTTTATGACTGTTACTAGCAGGGAAAATATGCCCTTCTGTATGTATGCATATATCATACCTTAAAGTATCACTCAACTTTGTAACATTTTATGCTCCGGAGTATCTAGACACATCTGAAGGTCTGAGTCAAAACAAGGCAGGGCGTTGACGCCCTGATGTTGTCTTTATCTTCTTTATGCTTATTAAATAATTTTGTTAAGCTTCTTAATAAGTATTAGATACCTGGGTTATAGTAAATCTTTTCCTGATTTCTCCAGTTGAGAACCCATGGCTAGCATTGTGTGAATCTGAACATCTTGTGTCTTTTCCGGAGGTACCTGTTCTTCAATCATTCCATTTACCAACTAGAATCTGCATAATACAACTTTTGTTTGAAGTTTTTTATGAACTCCGGAGAAACATTTTTTGTTTTTTCCATTCATTTCAGACGAATTGTTCTACTGAATTTATTAGTGTCTGTAGAAAACAGTCCATGCTGTACAGGCAATAAACATTGTACCATATAACCATGTAAGTTCCCGCAGAACTTCCCTTGAAGGTTATAAGAAAAAAGTCAACCATGTGTGTCCCTAAAGAACACCCCACAGATTGCTTAAATCACAACATTGCCATTGTAAACCACGTGCGCTCCCGCAGAACGCCCCACAGGTTCTAGGCAAGTTGCTCACTATATAGCCATTTTTCATTACAAATGCGTTTTCAAACGCTCCACAGGTTGGGCTATTTACTGCCAAGCCAATACTGCCATTGTTGACCACGTACGTTCCCGCAGAACGTCCCACAGGTCAGGCAACTGCCATTGTTGACCACGTACGTTCCCGCAGAACGTCCCACAGGTCAGGCATGCACTTGTAGGTTGCAAGCACACTAGCACGTGCATAACGCAAAAAAACAAAGCGCACCCTATGTTTTCATATTCACTAGCGATAATACGCACACAGGGTTTCGATTTACTATAATATTCATAATCAGGCAAGTTCTTGAGTCGGTTAACTGATGAAACAGTTACAGAAAACAGCTTTTAAAAGCGGCCATTTTTGACATTTTCTTACCTTCGTGACTTGAATCAAGTTTTAGCATTTTAATACATCTCTCAGTCGTTTTCATATTCAAATTGTATCTAGTGAATTCCTTTTTCCCATTTTTATGCTATTTGGAACAGTATTTTCACAACACAACACAAAATATTAAAAAATATAGGAAAAAGATGACGCCATTAGGTGACATAAAAACCAATGAGAGATTTGACAGGTGTCCGTTCCATGAAGGGTTACGCTCTATTTTACGCTTGCTGTAAAAGTATGTACGACGCCGTGGCGGCTAGAAGATCTACTACAAGTAAACCTATCTCATTGAGAATGAAACAAAGACGAGTATAATTGCATGTCTGTCGGTCTTTTACAGACTGTATTTCGGTGAGTGTGCTCTAGAGCTCCACGAGCTCATTCCACCAACTCCTTTCTTCCATCGGGAATCCAGACGTACTGCAGGATATCACCCATTCCTTGTAGATTTTCCACACATTCGCACCAAGCGCTTTGCCTGTTCCTTCATTATGCGCACAGCCAAGGAGTGGAATTCCCTGCCTGCATCGGTGTTCCCGAGTTCATATGACCCCAGTCTGTTTAAGTCGCGAGTTAATAGGTTCTTTTGGGTAAGCTCAAACATGCTGATTTAGGATGATAAGGGCTGGTGAATGATAATTACAATGCCTGTAAAAGGCTGCTAAGAAAGAAAGTTAACACTTAGTTCGCAATAAGCTGATTGAGTTTGGCTTTGTCGCTATGCTAATTCCATACATTTCGGATTTATTGAACTTCGTTATCGTAAGTGAGAATGAGACTTTTTTAAGCCCTCTAGCATTATTTCGCGTAGCAACTTGCGTTTCGCTTCTATAAGTTACAATGTTAATCTATGATTTTTTATCTATTCGGTTCTTCCACGTCCAATCGCTTTAACACATACCACCTACAGTACATTGTTTCGTTTATATATTGTTACTGAAGTAACACAATAAGAGAACTGATGAAATTGTCGATAACGTTTACAATACACAATGATGTTACAGGGTTAGCTGTAAGAATTGTTATTAATATCTTAAATTTTAGATACATTTTAGATTTGAAAGGGATTTTATTAACTTTACTTTTCATGGCTGTATGTTTTTGAGACACAGCTAACAGATCAAGTTTTGTTGAAACTGATTCAACTTTTATTAGGAAATATAAATTTAATTTCATATAATACAAATGTTGTGGTCAAAACTATTCTATCTTTTAAGTTTAACCAAATTTCATAAAGCAAGACAATTTTTTAAACATAGGTTTTGTAGTTCCGGAGTTATACATCGTGAAGCGAGATTTTATATTATTGTAAAGGTTATCATCAGCTATATTTTATGACATCTTGCTTAATACAGCATTTATCCTATCTTCCCCGAAATAAAATTACTTTCTGTATTTAAAGAAGTATCTCCATATAATTATCACATAAAAAGAACTAAAGGTTGACTTAAACAAACTTTATTCATGGCTACCGCAAAAAAAGACCCTAGCTATTAATGGAACCCTGAGTCCGATCCTAAATTAGGTAGATGATTGATGAATATATGGTCATCGTTATCCCCTATAAATCCCCGACTAAATTAAAGCTGAATTGTTCTCAGAACAAAACTATCATAATATGTATTACGTAGATATCCCGTCATTGCAAAGATTTTAAAAAAGCTCTTTTGCCATCCAATTACCTACGGTCAACACTGTAATTTCCTACACTAATGGACTCAACTAGATTAAACGTGCCCTCTGGCTAGAATGATTTAAAGGACGTGGTAATTTTATTATCATATAGGTAGGGCGGATGGTATTTCGTCCACACCACTAGGGCTTCAAAAATAATAAAACTACATATAACGACGTAAATTGTACAGTACATAATATCTAAATAACCTAAGCATAATCAGCTTTAGATGTTATCACTGCTGGGGCGACGGCTGGCCCTCTCTGACATGGAGCAGGTGGCCTTTAACCTACTACATAGACCTATTGCGAGTTGGTGAATGCCACGATACCATCTTCGTCAGCGTAGTCTCTTCTCAACTACGTTAGAGTAAGACACTCTACGAAAATACACTTTTAGACAAGACTAGTAGTAGCTATTGGGCTTCCGACATCCAGATAAATGACAGTCGGGATCATCATCTGATTTTCCTATGCACAGTGGAATGTAATGATGACCTTCGACTACTTAGCCACAAGCCCCGCAAATGCTTCCCAGTCATGACTTTGAATGTATTGGTTCTGGGGCATGTCATTTGTTTCCTCATGTTGATTTATAAAATCATATTGTAAGCCAGTAATATGAGTGACGTAAACTATTGTTTATCAGACCACCCAACGATCATCCAGATGAATTAATAATCCAAGATCATGTACCAGATGCGTTCCTAAATGTCTCTATGACACACACGAATAACATCTTAATTGCAATTTAGGTTCCATTATTAATTCCGCATGGGAATTAGGTCTCAGCCGAGCTTAGCCTGAAAGCACTAACAAATTGATTTACGACTACTAACAACTATTGTAGGTATAGTCACTGGCGAAAATAGGTTGACTATTTTGGGGGCAGTAATTACTTTATAGTTCTAGATTGCAATTGCGAGCTAATTGACATGGAATGGTGATCTTTGGACTCATGATGTTGTGGTTGCTGATTTACAGAAACTGCGGCCGCTGCGGTCGGTAGTGTAATTTTGTGGTATTTTTATATAAACCATAGAATATAGATAGTAGACTTGATGGCAAAACAGGTTACCTCTTTTGCCATCAAGTATGAAGTTTACAAGCAACTTGGTAGGCAAAATTAAACTGTTGCTATGCGACTTTGAAGAGGCGCACCGACCTGATTTCAGCCTTTTGATAGAATGGGTGTGAATCATCCTCACCTACTCGTGCGCTTAAATTAATATCAACTAGGTCAATGCAACTTTTTTCCTAGAAAGCCAAACGACAATAATTAATAGATAAACAAACAATTGAAACTGTCAAAACAAAGATAAGTAACAATACAAATAATCCAATCATCCAATAAACTGTATGTGGTCACCAAAATGATTTGGCGCTCATTCAATTTTGACACTTAGCGTTCAGACCCAAATATGACCTAGGAGACATAGTTGCATCCAATATGGGTGTCACTTTGATTCTACATATTTATTACATGAACGTGGGCTAAGTACTAACCACCTCTTGCATATACAAACATGACGTCATTGCTGAAGTCCTTAATTTTACTAATGAAGCGGTGTTTGTTGTGTTAGACGATCTAATGGTCCAATTATGGCTTCCACTTTCTTTAAAGCACCGCCTCCCACGCCCATCTATTTAGATCTAAAGATCTGTCTACACGTCCGAAAAATAGAGTATATTGCTCGTTGAATACGAGAGCCCGATGAAAGTTGTACAAGCGGTGGAGTAATGGAATTTTTTCACGTGAGAAAGCAATGGAAGGGTAATAAATTGTATCTCAGAGAAAAAACGCTCTTTTGATCAGAAACCGATGCATAATGATGTATGTATGTGTAAATGAGCTCTTGTTTAGTGAAAAAATAAAAACCAGTCGTATAGTGAGTCAACGTTTGAATAGAAGCTTCAATAGCCTTAGGAACTGAGTATGAACCATGTGTTTTCATATCAAAGGTGCAATTTGTGCTTTTACAATGTTTGGGCTTGTAGGCACGCCGAATTGCTTGTCCGTAAAGTGAATAAATAAATGATGGTCAGGTAATCCATGAAAGGTGTTTATAAAAAAAAAACAATAATTTCGAAGCTAAGTTTTGCTTGGTTCTTACACCAGAGGCAAAAAAATAAAGACTGGTGATAAATGATACAAACGATTTATCCTATTAAATAGTTACTGATCTTGGTAACACACCACAGTAATTTATTGTAGGAACTAGGAACAGCAAAAGAGACAATTTAATAGAAGAGCTAGAAACGAGATTGGAAGGCGTTCCCGCGGTTTGTCATCGCGTTTCCTCGTCTTTAACTAGCAAGATATATAGGTAGTAGTTTTACGCATATCTTTTGTATTGTTTTGTATTGTGTTATTGTATATCCGTTTTGTTTTCGTTACGAAAGCTTGTATTTTTGGATTGATTTACACCATAAATGATATAATTATATATATTTCTCTAATTTGATTTTTACAAACACTTTTGCACGACATTTTTAACTAATAGGTGATGGACCGCTGTTTTACTACCTGATCACTCTGCGAAGAAATACCGAAAGAAACTCAGTGGTCACAGTCTGTTTTAAATTCTAGACATTATCTTGGTCAGATCAAAGTTAAAAAACATAAAATAAAAGAAAAAACATATTTTTAAACAAAAATTTAATTGTAATACGAGTAACATTCCCAAGCCTTCATGGTAGATTTGAGAATAAAATCTATATGGGATATTTTTATACTTATAATTAATTATTTAACTTTGACATAGAAATCTCGATGTTTAGACATGTCGGCACATCAGTTCAATTTAGCCGTGCGAAGCAAGGCGTAACGTTAGTTTTTAGTCATTTATCAATTTGACAATTACTGTGAGAATTCCGTACATGGTTGCTAAAGGCTTATTTTGTTGTAAATTTAAACTATCTCAACGTTTGAACTGAATGTTTTATAATATGATTTATTTATTTATGAGAAGCGCTGTTGCATTATGCGTATGGATTGATTTGAATTTCTAATACATGTAAAGGAGATGCATAAATGATATCGACAAGATTGAATCTATTGAAAAATATCATCATAACACATCATGGCTGTATTCTCAAGGTATTAAGCAGAGGGGTACCCATTTAAAACACCTTATGTGGGTGCCCACATTACGTTTACCAGTTGTAAAATAATCCTACCCGTTAAGCAGGCACCAATCTTGAATCCAGACTACTATTTAGAAAAAAAAGAAAGCAGGAAAACCCAATGACACTTCCCGAACTGGGAATTCAGCCCAGAGTATCAAGTTTTCAAACAATAAGCCAAGGTAGTCGAGAATAACTGAATACAGAGTAACTGTACTGAATAATTGAATAGGTTAAAGCTTAAAGAAATATTGATTATATAAAATTCATGTAGCTGAATCTTAACATGCAACTAAAAAATACTGGCTGGTTGGAATCGTAACTTGTGTGCACCTGTGAAGAAAGGAAACTAAAAACTTTCTCCTTTCAATCATTTCAATTAGAGACACAATAGAAAGACAATGACAGCGCGGACACCGGTGTCCTCTTGGGGTTAATGAATTGAGACATTCCAACGGTCTATTTGGTGGTTTAAGGAACCCTAATAAAAATATAATTTGAGCGGACCTAGATAGGTCACGGGTGGACAAGTCTAGACAAATTTGATGGCTCTAATCAATTAGTACCGCGCCGTAACAGTTGACTGAGTCGGACATCGAACCCAGGACCGGGATGCCAGATATCAGGAACTTGAACTCCTTTGTTTCGTTTATGAGGTCAATAGCTTATTGTTCGGTGACATTTGAAGATAATGATGAATCATTATATTAGCTTATTGTGAAAACTTTACGCAGTAAGATTACGCACTTTTTTAGGAGTGGCGCTCAATCTTCTTTATTTTATTTTATTTTATTTTATTTTAGGAAGAACAAACAGTAGTACAGTACAAATATGTCATAAAATCTTATGTTTAACATTTTAAATAACTATGCTACCCACTACGTTCTCCACAGATTACAATTAAAGAATTTAAAAACTAGCCAGAAACAACACGAGTACATAACATGCAACAGTCTGAGACTGGAACTACCATTCGGTTTATTAACACTTTCACTGTCCACAAAGAAGACACAATAGTTAAACATTCATGAGTCATTTGTGAACCATGGGACAGGGAAGTGGTCTATTACAGAAAACAACAAAAGAAAAAAAAAAAAAACTAAATTAACTTAACATTACGCTACTAAGTTTAATGCCCAGTATTTTGCTCATCCTTAAGGGTAGCTTGTATTTGCTTTCTAAATACATTTTTAGTTAGATAAAGAATGTCGATTGAAGAAAACTGATTGTTGTATGTCTGAACCAAACGATGAAGTGGTGAACGAGAGCCAGCGTTGGATTTACAGATGGTGGTAGCAAAAAGACAACGAGTTCGTATTTCACGTACATGAACTGTTCGAGGAACCAGGTAACAGAGACTCTTCACTAAGTCCGGACAGTCAAAATTATTGCGGCACACATTATATAGTGTCATAGCTTCCAGAAGTTTACGTCTGGACTTTAAGGTCAAGAGATCATACTTTTGAAGAAGTAAGTGGTATGACATTTTTTTCCGAAAACATCTAAAATTCACAGCGCGAAGGTATTTACGTTGTACCAGTTCTAACGTTTCGCTGTATTTTGTGTATAATGGGTTCCAAATGGGTACTGCAAATTCCATCTGTGGCCTAATAATAGACTTATATAAATGCAAAAAAGTAGATGGTCGACGGAAGTCTCTGGACGATCTCATTACAAAACCAAACATTTGGTAGGCCTTGCTAACAATTTTTTCAATGTGAACATCCAGATGGAGCTTCGAATCCAACAGAACACCAAGATCACGGAGACAACTTACTTTATTAATAGGCGTATTGGCAAGACGATAGTCAAATTTAGTTACATTTTTCTTTTTGGTAAATGTTATAACGTGACACTTAGGAAGACTAAGGTAAAGCTTATTGGAAGAACAGTAGTTAGAGAAGCGGTCTAAATCCTGCTGGAAGTTAAGACAATCGACTTCATTAGAAATTGTTTTATAGACCTTTAAATCGTCCGCGTAGAGAAGAAATTTTGAATTTTGGAAACAGTCTTTTATGTCATTAATAAACAAAATGAATAATAAAGGTCCTAAAATGGATCCTTGTGGTACACCGGACGTGACCTGAAAAGAGCCAGATTCAAAGCCATTAACAACTACCTTTTGTGTTCTGTTAGTTATGTATGAAATAAACCACCTTAAAAGGTCACCTCTGATGCCATTGAATGCGATTTTATTAAGTAGCAGTGTGTGGTCAAGTTTATCAAAGGCCTTCTGAAAATCTGTGTAGACCGCATCGATCTGCTGCCTATTATCAAGACTATCAAATAGGTGAGACGTAAAGATAAGTAGATAGCTAATGCAAGACCTGTCTTTAACAAAACCATGCTGTTCTTTAATTAAAACACTGCGAATAGCCGGATATAATTTATTATGTACCAGTCTCTCAAATAGCTTGGAAAAAGCAGATAGTATAGAGATAGGTCGATAGGTCGCTACGTCATGCTTGGAACCACTCTTATGAACTGGAACAATATTTGCATGTTTCCAAACTTCAGGGAAAATACCACATGATAAACATTTATTATATAATATAAGTAAGGGATAGCATAATGTATCACACGTTTTTCTTTGGATGGCATAATTTTAAAGGGAAATATGCGAAATTCATAATTTATAATTTTCATAATTCATTTATTTACTGTCATGCGGACGAAGTCGCAGGCGCAGGACTAGTACCTAATATCTAAAATTGTTAATAATAATTATTATTTATTTATTTACCAGAAATACGGTACAGAGTTGTAAAATTAAGTTTAAAACAGTTCTTCACGTCTCGGTGACACAGCAGCATGCAAAATAAGATTAAAATGTTGCCAAAAAAAATACTCCAGATTATAAATTATAGATTCATCCTATCACTAACAATTTAACAATAACTTAAATAATTACTCCTGTATTTGGATGCTAGTCCAATCGAAAAGAATTTACAGGAAAATTTTACAAAAAAACGTTAAATGAATTCGTTGTTTCATGAAAACATGATCAAATTGACGGACATATGCGTCATGTTCAAGTTCCAAGTTCTCTATAAAATCTAGGTTGCCTGCCGTATTGCTTTTCACTCGGTCTATTAGTGTAAGATTTATTGTTTTATCTATATTTTTATTTCGACTTTTACTGCTGTTGTTATCTTTTGCTATATCTGTTCACGGATCATCTACAGTTTTATTTTTTTTATATTGTTCTACTAAATGGTTATTAGGATTTTATTGCCTTATGAGCAGTATAAAATATATGCACAAGCCATTTATTTTATGGGGCTCTGAAATTTTGTGAATATCTATGACTACATCTCTTATTTTCTGCTTTTAGACTTTTCTAGCTGATCTATGTAGTTCATTTATGATTACAGTATATTTTGATTGCAGTATTTAAGTTTGAATAGGAGTAAGATGTCATTTTTCTCAAAGTTTCTCATCAATATATTTTCAGGTACCATCATTTCATAGTTTTTCCCTTCGCCCGTAAGAAAAGGGTGGTAGTTATGTATGGGTGGGTGGTATGTTATGTGGTGTGTATTTACATAGATAGAACTTAGTTCTTGTTCTCCTTATAATATTGCTTGACTTGGTTTACTTACACTCTATGAGCTTAGTTTAGTACGCTTCATCTTACTAATAACGGATACTATACAATAATCTACCTCTACTTCATAAGCCAGCCATGCCCAGATTAAATGAAATGCCCATAAAAATAATACCGAAAATTCCCTCACCATTCAACCTGTGCATTTTTTACCGTCATCATTAGTTAACCCTTCGGAGGCACGTCCCTCGTCTCTGGAGGTCTAAAGAGTCTGTGTGTGGTTCCGTAAAAACTACAGCGCGCCGCAAAAGGGTTAGGGTCATTACATAGTAAATAGATTTCTTGATGAGCGTTTTAGTAATGAAATGGGTGGTGGGTGGCGAGTATTACCTATATACGATGCGAGAAAATAATGTAGTGGTAGTGTTGTCTTTATGTTTAGAGCGAGGCGATAACATTGAAAGTATAACGTCGTTTTAGCAGTGGGTCTGAAAAACACATGATTGGTGCACTTATACAGTGACTGAGGGCCACTGTAGACCACTAAGGAGAATGCAGGATCACCTGGTTGTCTTCCTTGACAATTGGATGTACAATGGTCAAGGAATTGATTCTGTGTGTGCACACATATACGTAGCGTTGAATCGCGAGTTCACGACGGATAGGAATACTTAATCTCTGACAAAAAAAAAATTGTACAGTTGTTGCTTATGTCCATCAAATTCAGCCATATTAAAAACATACACAAACATACTCCTTTTTATCCCATAGGCATTAGAATTGTCTATTATCAAACTGAGAGTACCTAATATTATAACAATAATAATTATTATAATAATTATATACCAGCAAGCGACACAGTCGACGTGTATGATCAGACAAAAGTACAGCAGGCTTACTATGAACTATTATTACGATTCAATTGACGACCTAAAATGAACTGCTTTGCAATTTCATATTAAGACGTCATTAAAACGATCCGGTTTAGGTTGACGCCAAATCAAGCCGGCACTTGAATCGCAAGCTGTTTTAGTTCGTTCATTTTTGGTACCATGAGGTGACATTTGAACCTAAATTGGTTCGCATAGTGTCAAAAATAGCGATCCAAAAAAAGTTTCTAATTTCGTGGCGTAAACTGAATCTTTTTGTTATAAACTTTGAAAAAATGTGGAAATATACGTACCAAATTCAA
Organism: Euplexia lucipara; assembly: GCA_921972225.1. Classification (NCBI taxonomy): domain Eukaryota; kingdom Metazoa; phylum Arthropoda; class Insecta; order Lepidoptera; family Noctuidae; genus Euplexia; species Euplexia lucipara. The sequence continues at coordinate 15,844,767 of OV179161.1, read as the reverse complement.
GGTATTTCAGTTAAATATGTGTTTCTTACGTAACAATGTAAAATGTACGCCATTAATCGTATTACTAATTACTTTATCCAAGTTAAACGTTAAAAACTAAAAACTCTTTTGAGTACTACCTACCTAATTAGAACTCCTTGGGTTCTATCAAAAAAGTTTGTATATATTTCAAAACGCGTGTGTTGCGTTCTAAACTCGTCATAATCATTTTACTTTTACGACGACACTAAGCAAACCTTTAATTTTTATTTTAAAGAATTATTTAAATTACTATTACATTAATGAGTAGTAAAATTGGGCTTAATGGTATATAATTTGACTCATAAGCGCAATTTTAAAATATATTTGTTGAAATTTTATACACAATTAAAACCGCTAAAATCATAACTACTAGTTTCGGAACGCAACGCATAAGTTGGAGTAAAAGAGACAAACTTATGCAACAATTGTCTAGCGTCATCTCTTTCTCACACCGCGGACCACCGACAAATTTCGTTCTTTCATTCAACCATGAGCGAATCAAACGCCACTCAGTTATAGGCACTTCATGGTATGAATATTAGCGAATCAGTTTAGGAACCTAAACTGGTTTGCATCGGAATTGAATGGCTAACTAAAAGTTGATGGTAGGCCTACAGGGGCTCGAGCTCGGCTGCAATAGCAGTGCAATTGTGTCTCAATGACCAGTCACTGATCGAATATTTGACAACTTTGATAGTTTTTGTATGGGAAATGTGTCATGAGTTTGGCGTTATGCGTCAAAAATCGATCACTCGAGCAGACTCAACCCCCAGCTCTTTAGTAGATAGCGAAATTTAAAATTAAAATCGAACACCCAAATCGCTCTTTCCGCCACCATGTCCCCAAGCAGTCGTTAGTATAGTGACTGGCAACTTTAAATCTTTATGCTAATATTGTTAATATAGAGACATTACCACTGCATCTTTTAATAAATTTAGCTTGTTCAAAATTACAGCCTTGTGAACAGTAACATTGTATTAGCTCTGTAAGAAATGCAGTTGGATGATTGAGCTATTTTGTAATAAGGTGCCTAAAGATTTGAATAAATCATATCAATCTTAACTTGGGGTATATAATTTTGTGATGGAACCAAAATTAGGTCCATAAAATCGAAAATCTTATACTAAGCGACATTTTGATGGACAGAAAGCATGTCAAGCAGACACAGATATTACATGCTGATACATAGACTATTTACTTTACACCCTAAAGCTATAAATCATGTCGTATAAGTAGTACTTATCTGCCTAGAAGTTCAATGCCAGCATTCAAACAGCGCGGTATATCAATTTATTTTGACGTCCTGTCACTCGCCGCAATGCGCGTAAGATAGACGTAACAAATCTGAGAAATGGTCCTATGCTACGCGAATAATTTTTAATGTTACTGACTGCACTTAGTAGAAAATAACTTTAGTTATTTCACTGAATAAATATTGTGGGTGAATTGTTTATGAATTGATGAAAAAAGAAAACTTTTTTTGTCAAACATTTTTGCGTTTTATGACAACAGAAGAAGCACGTAGCATTCTGTTTTCGTGATGAGACGTATTCCATTGAGATAAAGTCCAATTTAGGTTAAAACAACAGCTACAATAATGTTATCAAAAATATTCATGAGTCATGTCTACTGATGTTTGATTTACACGTAGGGTCATCACCTGGATCCATGTGAGAGCCCTATCACCTGTTCCTTGGGATCATACCTGTGGCAAGATGCCAGCCGACTACCAGGATACCAGGAAATATCAGGAGGTAGCTACCAAGCTTACCTGGTGTCTGGCGCATGCGTCCCACGACCCACCTGCCATCTACCTGTCCCGTAAACCAATTTGAAAAGAACCCTCCCACTGTAGCATAGAGCCTTTGATATTTGAAAATTAACTTTACAGAGAAGGGTGGGGAGGTCTGCTTACAATGGTGTTCGTGTTAACGCATGCGTTCTGGTTACCTGGCGTGTCGTATCGTTTATTTGGCACGCGACTACGGCACGCGATAGACAGGGGCTTGTCAAAACAAAACAGGTCATGCCGAATTACGTGAGATGTTGTGGATGGGTTAGGTACTTTTCCAGAGGAATGTGTAGGTATTTCCTCAAAATAAAATTATAGCCTTATTAGCTTATGATAATAGCTTGTGGTCAAAATATAAATATAAAAGTACTAATTACAACTGTTGATTTGGTTGACATAAAGATTGGGACAAATTGGAAAAAAGCGGTTGGAAAAATACATGAATAGGCTAAAATTTAAAAAGCAACTTTACCTATTTTAGCAACGTATTCCTTATCTTCGACGTATCAAAAGTTATTTACATTCGTCAAATGATTAGCGACAATGGCACCGAAGCAATTTTTCCTAAAAACGTTACCTTTCAATTAATCAACGAAAACAGATTCCAGGCCTAGTCGTCTCCTAGTCTAGGGCCTAGTCGGCCTTAATTAACAACAATATTTGATCAGATTCTAAATGAAATCTAAAGCACTTACGTTTACAAAAACCAAAAAGATCAAAAATCGTTTTCTTGCAATTACACTAAATTCAAATTGACATTTACATCTTGATTACGTAACACCCTCAGGGTTCCTTGCTCTTTTTACCAGGAGTGCAGTGACCTCAATATTGTGGCCTTGAGGGCTGGCCACAATATTTTAGCAATAAAGAGGTAATTACGTCAGGCGGCGAGACGAGCCCGCGTTATTAACTGGTCCTTGTAGACTAAGAGATAGGTTGCAGTTGTGTCTTCTTGTGTTGATTTTGTCGTAAATTACTGCAATATGAAAATAAATTGCATTGTTGGAGGCAATGAAAACAATATTTTTGCAGCTTTAGGTAATAAATTGAAAAAAAAAACAATTTAATACAACTTTAGCTACTTATTTTATTTTATGCAAACGAAAATAAATAAATAAAAATAATTCTGCCTTCTATATTATACATTTTTATAGAACAATATGTGGACTACTGTGGACATGCAAATAAAACTCACTAAACCCCAAATATCTTGCAAGTTATCAAGGAAATAAACTTGTAGTAGTCTCTTATCTTCTTTAAAAGCGTTCATCACCCAAATATTACATACTTTTTATTTGGTTTGTGATTAAGTCACATAAGCGCTAATTTTCTTACATACATAACAGAAAACACGCAGCAGTATTTTGTTTTTAACTTCGCTTTTAGGCACATAACCCTCGTTGATATCCTATAACAGTAAGTGATTTTGTAAATCTTTGAGTAAAAAAATCGCAACCGTAAATCTCTACCACTTTCCTGGCCCATGAATCTCATAATATGATTCAAGTTGGATATGTTGATTTTAATCTACATATTACAAGCATGGATTGCGGAAGCTAACTGAAGAACATTATTTAGATCAATAATTTTCAACCAATCAAATAGATTTAACAAATGTTAAGTTATACTTGATTGTTTGATAAAGTTCTATAATATGGACTTTAAGATCCCCATCCACTGGACTATGCTTGTAAGCGCAGCCTATAATGATGAAAACGATGAGACGTGCCGCGTGATAATGCTTTCCCGGTCACGCCCACTTGCTTAATAATGTAACATCACTTTTATAAGCGCCGCCAGAGACCTAATGACGTCTACAAGTTATCATTCATTTGTAAAGCGATCACACTGTAATCAAGTGAGACTTCCGACATTATTTGTTCTTAGTGTTTGTTCTTAATGCATAAAAAAATTTAAAACAAAAACTTAAAATATGTTCTAATAACTGGAATCTAGAATCTAATTTAAAGAGGTCCTAGGACCTTTTATAATAGGTTTCTGAACACAGCAAACAACCAACCATCAAATCATTAGGAAAGTAAAGACTACATTTTGAAATTTGTTAAGTGACATTTCTGAAGTGTTTATTTACACTATTCTTTAAATATTTTTAAGTAAGATATTGACAACCCTTGAAGGTCAACCGTGCATTGATAATCTTTTTAAAATTTAAAGCGTAAAATTACGGGTTTATGGATGACCATCAGACATATACAACCCACAAGTTACAGGTTCATATTGTACGGTAATCTTTGGACTACTCTTTTATTTTTTGTTTTTTTTTTCAACTCATGTCTGAGATTTTGTCTTAATCTTTACAAACTGTTGGTAAGTGGTTTTGCAGAGCCGTTTTGTTTTACGCATCTATTTTTTAACAACCACATATTATAAAGTTAAGTATTCACTATTTCTTTTTGCTTATCTGCATCAAGATATGACTAACCATTTATCGTGAGGACCAAGATGAGGTTGTTTAATGCCGCATATGAACGCGTTTTCGACCATTTGTATGTGCTCTTGCATCACAGATGCTTTTTATTTAGGCTCATTTTAAAAGCAAGCAACTAAACTAAGTTCCCTATTAACTCCATTTAGGCCTACAATAACAAAATTTGTCAGAAACAATGGAAGAATTCTACTGTGTACATTCTGTATGTTACCCCGGCCCATACTATGATTATGTTGCGAGATCAAGAGCGATAACACTGTCATAACATTGTACAAGCTAAGCTTTATAAATCCTTGTATGTAAACCCCCGTCGAACTACTGCGATGTATGTTCATTTACTGCCTTATAAAACAATTTTTATAAACATCCATTTAAGTGTGTTGTGACCTGGTTTCTATATGAATATAACTTAAATGAGAGAGAATATCAAATTATGGAAGCCTGTCCGTTTAACCACAAATTACTTAATTGAAAAAGTAAATTACTTACTCGGTAGCTTCATTTTATGCCAGCCTTATTCTAAGTTGAATGTTGATAGAGCAAGTTTCTCGCGTTAAAATGTTTTTTTTTTAAATTTGCTTCTTTGAGAAACTTTTCCGTTTTGGTCCTTAACCCAAATAACTAGACTCGGGTATTTGGGACTGAAATGATTATTTAATGTATTTTTTTACTTTATAACCTAACGAAATACCTTTTTGGGTTAATCAAAACATACCCTAACCTGCCCAAAAAAATAAATAAAAAAGGAGTACCTAAGTACCATATAAAAATACTTAATTAAAATTAATTTGACTAATTAATTTTACCAGAGTTGTATTGCGAGTACGAATAATGATCAAAATCCGAAAAAAAAGTTTCTGGATCTACTTACTGTGATTTTTTCTCAACTAAGTTTCTCAATACCAAAACTATCGTAGACCAAAGATAATATATGCAAAGAAACTATTACGTCACCTGCAGTACCAGGGTAGCAAAGCTCAGAAGATATCACAGCCCTCGAAGCGCGTAATCTTGGAGTAGTATCGCTAACCGAGGCAGCCGCTGTAACCGCACACTTGCGCACTATCATGTAACCCTTGTACGGCGTGCTATCGCGAGAGAGATCTTTACACGTAACACGCATGTTACACCGAGTTTACAAGGAACCGAGAGATCAAAATAAAACCAAAATGAGTGTGTAGTTGTTTTTAAGATTCATTTGAACTGAGACAATGTGACATGGTCACTTTTTATTTAACCATACAGGGGTATCAAAAGGTACGCAGACCAATTTATGAAACCCTAATTATTACTGAGAATTACTGTTAAATTTAATATTTTTAAGACTACTTTTGCACTTTTTGTACTGGCGTAAGTTATTATTTATGATACGTAACGTCATGAGCATGGTCATAAACTTTTAAAATCTGTTTTCAATAACTAAAACCCGACGCTATCCGTATAGTTCCATCTTCACGCAAGGTCCATTATAAAAAGCTTAGTCAGATTAACAGATACAAATCTGTGAGCACCCCTGGCCCTGGCAACCGCTACTTAGGATGAAATGTTAAAAAGAGGATAAAAACGAGTTATTTTTAATCCAACCCCTCCGGGATCCTGTTGCGTAGGAGTCTCGGAGATTTGGACAAAAATAAAATTCGACACTCACAAAAAACTGGGAACGTGTCGTAATTAAGTTAAATTAATAGTAAAAACGTTTCGGTATTTTATCCAGGATCCACGAGTTTAAGCAGCATTTTGGTAATTTTTTACACCAAACAAAACGGAGTTGTATGCTACCTAGATTTTATGGTAAAGAAACATGTAATAATATTGACTAGAATGTAAAGCTACTAAATAACTGAGTGTATTGAGAATAAAATACATGGTGTAGTCCAAACCGATTCTTGCCAGCAAGAGTCTGTATAGAAACAAAATATTAATAAGGAAAATACTCATTACCTAATTACCAATTAGTCCAGAAACAACGCAAACCAATTAGTTTCGGTTTGTTTGGAGCAAATGTTATTGCCGGCTGATGCACCTATACGTTTAATGTTTGACTGGGCCATGTATTTGCGAAAGTCAAACTCACATCATTTATACCAATGAGCATAGTATTTAACAATTAAATAGACCGTGCACAAAATGCATTTGAAATTCATAGCTGTTAAGTAAGGTTACTAATAATGATTGAATTCGCAAGTGGGTATGTAAAATGATGACCAGTTTAACCAAGGTATCTTGTGTTACCAAATCACTGAGGTGTGGAGGTCATACGAAACCATGAAATACTGGTATTGAACCCAACATGGTTCGAAAAAGGCTGAGCAGATCAGATAATGTTTCATGGTAATAGTCTCTTAAAACTGATTGGTGTAACGAATTGTTTTATAGTGCCATACCAAGTAAAACAGGGTGAATAGAAACTCAGGGGTGGATTACAACAAAATCTTATGTATTGTTGATTAAATTTAAGTTGAAGAAAGTTATCTTATTGGCATCGAACAATTTTATTGAACGAACACGGAGATGCTCCTCAAGTTTTTGTTTTGATTAATGCCCATTACGGTCCAAAGCTAGATACAGTAAAGTCTTACATAAAACATTTTAATAAACTAGTGTTGATTATCAATAGTTTCCCTAACTAAAGAAAAGTCATATTTCATAAAGTTGGTCATTATGGAAAAAGTTCATCCACATAGCAACGTACCTACGTCTCTCAAGTATTTTCTAACTAAACCAATTTCAAGAGGTTAGTCTATTTAAGACCAAAAAAAGCGTAGGTATATTATGAATCCATTCACGGTTAATTGAATGGACTCAAAGGGATGCGGTGGCACTTCCTTCTCAGAAGCCGAGGGTGATATAAAAAGATCCTTTTCATCCTTGAACACTTTACTTTTTAAGTTTTTAACTCCTTAGGACAAATGTCCTTCTGATTTATTTGTAGCGTATGAGTTAGAGCTTCCGTTTTTAATTCAATTGTGACAAATTTAGAATAAGTTAAAAGAGAGGCGGTTTCATGCTCGTATAATTTGATTAAAATGATCAAAATATCAAGTTTATAAGCTTTCTGGACTTTCAGTTCAAATTTGCTTAATTACTATAATGGTAGATTAATTATAGAAACAATTAAAAAGCAATTGTTCTCGCGTAGATCTACGTTCCGGCACATGACAGGTTAAGAGCTAGTAGCTGTGTTTGCGAAGGTCAGCTTAGGGTATGGACCGTCAATTACTTACCAAGACTCATCCATTCTACAAAAAGTATGAAAATATATACATATAGCAGTCATTCTCAGAACTTAGAATTTTTTTACAAGTAATAGGAAGTTAGATTGAAGTCCTTCATTCTGACAGCTAGTCATACTAAAAAGTTCTGTTAGCCAGTAACTTGATTATGATGGTCAAATAGATAGTTGCTCTATCTACAGTTGCATATTATTATGGTTAGACAAGAAAACCTCAGACAGATGATGGTGACTATAAACTGCTATTCATTCACATTTACTGTTTTCTTAATAAAGTTATTTTCGAGACTAGCCTGTGCCATGCGAATTTTAGTCTGAACATAATATTATTAAACTTGGTACCAATTGATTTTCTCATGGCTTTTCTCTCTTTTTTTTAATTGGAGTTCTATTTATTTTTTTTAACGTGAAGAGTGAGCGAGATTGATCACTCGGCGCCGAGATATTAAGTATTGGAGCGGACTTCCACCAAACTGATAACTCTTCCGCCGCCCACAGTCCGCTATAGTGGTCAGGGACAGCCATATTGTCATAGATTCGCATACATATGAATACAATGACGATTGTCTTCTGTGTGCCTATTCAGATTATGTGGGACTAGCAGACGTCCCGCGATTTCACCCGCATAGGTCCCGTTCCCATGGGAATACAGGGATAAAAAGTAGCCAATGTGTTAATCCAGGGTGTCAGCTAACTCCATACCGAATTTTATTAAAATCCATTCATTAACTTTGACGTGAAAGAGTAAAAAACATCCATCCATCCATCCTCACAAACTTTTGCGTTTATAATATCAGTAGGATTATTACTAGTTTAGGTCAAAAACTGCCTAAGTGGCCTAGTTTAGAAGATATAAGCGATTAGTAGGATTTATTGCTCGATTACACCGTGTAGGCATTTGATCTATTTCCGCCAAGACAAGCCAAGCGCAGCGCAAGGGCACTACCTGCCTTTTCTCGAAGTGTTTTGTCGTTTTTTTGAAACCTCATAGAGTTGGTTTCCGAGGTACCAGATAGTTCATATTCTCAGGATATGATATCAATAATAGACTAATTACACATACTATACGACATACGTATAGTAAACATGTATGGCTTGGCTGTTTCGTTACTTAGGTACTTCAGAAACTAAATATTTGCATCACCTCCACGACGGTAGCGAAACGGCAAAGACATACATTTTAACTGATATGTAGAATTTGTGAAGTTAGGGTCGGTAGAGTTAGACCGTGTACGAGTAGATTCAGAAGCTTGGCTCTACATGAGATCTGATATCTTTTTTAAAGGGCAAACCTTATGTGGTCGTCTTAGCAACATTTTACATGAAATGTTTTTGGTGGATTTTAGTTTTATAAAACAAGTTTCTCTTTTTTCAGGGCAACTCAATAAGATACAGATTTCTTTGTTTGGTAAAGTAACTAGGTACTAAACACCGTTAGAAAGAGTTTACTACATGTGTACTATTTATGCAGGCATAACGTATTAAAGTAATCTAAGATGATACTGGAAAGCAAGAATCTATTAAAAAATAGCATAAAGTCCAATACATTTTCTATGTACTTAACTACAATAACGCTATAATTTGAAAATCATATCTAAATAAATGACTATTCCTCTAAAACACTTTCCCCGTCGCGTCGTTATAAAACTTACTTATAGGTACCTTACCCGCCGTTTGAAAAGAGCGACAGTAAATTTCTAGGTAGTTAAAAGATATTGTGCTGTAAAATATGGAAAGGTGAACAATCTAATAAATGGTACAACAAAAATTCTACGGGATATAAAAATATTGTACCCGGTGGCCCGCCGCCGTGACGTCACGGGATTAAGTGTGATTTACACACACGCTTACGGGAACTAAGTACCAGGGTAGCAGGAGCAGCGGTGTGTGTTACCTGCAAAGATATGGATAATATTAATAAAAGTGTGGTCGTAAAGTTGTTTGATTAAGTAATTGTTGTAGTTGTAAACATCTTAAAATTAATGAGGCACTTTATAGTAAAAAACCGTAAAATTATGATTAAAAACCGTGCACAACAAGTCGTTTTAAACTTCACAAAATCACAAATTTTGTTGAAATAGTACTTAATGCATTGTTTTGTTTTGTTTGACGTTAACAAATATGTGCCCACTTATTACGTCACAGTTCTCAAATATGGCGTGAAGCTGACATACAGCACTTGCCAGTTTTTCCACTAAAATAAACACACACCAAACATTTTTAATCCAAAACTTGTGTTTTTGCAAAAAAAATGTTTTCTGTAAATAGGTATTAAATCCTCAATGTGTTATAAAACCTCCGTAGACAAACTTAGTAGACCAAAAAGCTCATTGTTTACTTATTTCCAAGTATAATTCATATTTGCCATAGAAAAATATGATCCAAACTTATGATGACGCATAGAAAGAAATACAAGATTTTTTCCATAGACTTCATCTCAACATTAAACCTGACAAGATTTACCTAGGTAGAAAATTTTGCAATCGTGAATTCTTTCGCAGGTTTCAAAGCTTTTAGAATGGTAAATCAATCGTTTCTAGTAAATTCTCCGCCATTTTTGCGAGCATATTGTTATCTTGCATGAACGTTTCCGGCGCTGCCATATGTAACTACTGTTATTTATACTTGGCCGACAATCTAATGAGATGTACTGGGACTATTCATGTGGAAACACGTGATACGTATCATTATAATGATGCCCATTTGTCTGCGTTTTCGTTTAGTTTAAAATAGTTGCCTATCCACACTGTTGATGAGACCACTATGAAGACCCAAACGTCTAAACTTAATCTTTGCTCATTTCTATGGCTTCGTAACAAGAGAGGAATATTGTTCACATTTATGAAGTTAAAAATAAAACAAAATATCATGGAAAAAATCAAACTTAAGTCAACGCAACTATAAGATACGGCTAATTTAAAACAACCCCTTTTTTGATGTAATGACATCTTTCAAAAGTTAAGATTTTTTTTTACATAGCAGCGTAAAATTTTCGTCGAAAAATAAAATTGTCAATTTTAGGTTTACCACTAAACATCAAAATATTAGTTTTTGCGACTAAAAAGCTACATTTGCAGTTGGAGCATCGACTGTCATGACATGTATAATGACGATAATTATTTTGCTCAACGATCTATGCTCAATGCTGTTTGCATTAGTTTTCATAGTAAATTTCGTCTTTGTCCGTAGTATCTTGCTGAATTTACTTAAAATAATAACAATAATCATTGTTTTAAATCGTACATTTAATAGTGTCTAACGAATCTCTACGAGTTAGCTTTGGCCTCTCTTACATCTTTCACAGAGACCCCAAGGGAAAATATGACGAAGACATCTAAGAAAGAAACACCTACAAGATAAATTAAACTTATGCAACGTACAGCACAACACACAAAGCCTAATACAAATTCTCCTTGAAACGAACTTTACGCGAAACGGTAAAAGAAATGCCTCAAACTGGTTGTAACGTGCGACCTTCAACAAATATTGTGGTACTGCAGTCGAGGGGTTAACTTGAAGCTAAATCGCAATGTGAACACAAGAGTTGTACAGTCAATCGCACGACGACGTTAACAGATTGTTATTATAAACATGTTGATTTCGTAGCAATAAGGGCGGTTTTCGTAGTTCAAATATTACTATTAATGATGGTAAAGATACCAAATTTTGACTGCTAAGTGTGCTAAGTCACCACTTGTCGCGACATTATGTCTAGCGGACAATATTTAAATTGATTTTAGACACTGGTAGCGTTTACGATTTGAAGTTATAGTTTATATATATAAATATGTACAAACGACGACGTTACTATTGTCTGGAATTCAATCCATATTTATTTAGCACTTGTGTCTAGCGGTGTATTAGAAGAACTTTTTGAAATATAAATAGCAGCACTAGCATACCACTCTAAAGTTTCATTAACCCCCTTGTACTTCAATCATTAAAAATGATTTAACTTCGCACCTAGTCGATTTTTTTTCTGTTTTATTAATTGTCGGCACTACTTCATAGAAACATAGCTTTACCTATACTAAATTTTACACTCCTACTGCGCTCTATATTCACAAAAAAGTCTCTCTTGACATAATAAAAATTAATAAAAATTTGATTTGGTGACTGTCAAGTTTCCAATTTCACTTCTAACAACATTATTGTTATTGTTCTCCGAGTCCATACAGATTCTAATCGCGACGTGTGAGGTTCTCAAATGCTAAAGCCTCCATGGCAGAAAGAGACAGCTACATCCACATTTTCCTGCCCGTTCTAACGTTCCCAACTTCCAACACTCGTGTGAAAATGTGTCCACATACGAGAACTTAGATGTCCATTTGAATAACGGATTTGTGTGCCGTATATTGCTACGAATATTAGAAACCACGTTACTATCACATTCACATGTGTGCACGTGTTAGAAAAAAAACAGCGTTTGCTAAGCAAATTCTAATCTCTACACATACTCATGTACCAAGGCACCAGAAACCGGTAGGAAGTATCACATGTATGCCTCCCTACTAGATATAACACACGCCATAACCACACACCACACACGCATCGCATGTCGAAGGGGTTGAGCGCACGTGGCGTGGCCCCTAACCTAATTCCACACACACTTGTTTGCAGGCAGACGAAACAACCCCTCTAGGCAGGTGCGAAAGAGATATCATCCTCGTCCAGTCTGCAGTGTTAGAAAGAGTTAGATATGGGGCGCGAATTGCGGAGGCACAAGACAAGTTTGAGTCTGCGCATCTTGAGCCTGAACTAAGGGTGAAAGTTCGTAAACCGCTCCCGAAGACTGGAAGCCTGGTAGTTGTTTTCCATTTTAGGACAAAACTCGATAAAAAAGGGCGCTTGGGTGAGGGGACCACATGGGGCCTGAGGGATCAAGCTAATCGTGCTTAGAGGTTGAAGGGTGCGTAGGCCAGTGCCGAGAAATACGAGGGTGTGAGACCGTCTAGACAGGTCTCTTGTTGATGTGTGTCGTAGGAAACAAAGTAGGCGTCTGTCGTCATTCTCGACGATTTTTTTGAGCGGGAAGTCTTACAGTTTGCGTAGGCTTTTTTCCAGTGATATAGATGGATATTTGATTAATAGAGCTTCTTTTATAAGCTCGAAACAATGTATAACATTTACAAACAAAGAATAAAAATAGTAATATGAAATAGGTAAAACGGAAATCAGGATCACACCCACATAATGAGATTTAAAACTTAATAACACACAATATTATTTTAGCTCTTTATTAATTAGACTTAATTCCCAAATAACTTGCATCCTATTTACAATCGAATCGAAGACTAAATTTCACATCGTTTCTTCTATCAATTTCACACAATCACAAATATTGAGTGAGTGACTTAAGGTCAAAGCCCCAATCAGTGGAACGCATCGTGAATTCGTGACCCATACATGCCCAATGCCCATAATATACGTATTACAGCGTAATGAGGTCATAGGCCCATTGGACCGCGAAATGCGACCATTATATCCCAAATGATTTCGAACTAAGTATTTCAATGACTTAATTTGAATGTATGATGGGCCCGTACAGTACAAACTTGATTGAGGTTTTAACATAGAAATTAGAATCATTTGTATTGAAAGGTAATGTATTTTTCGTACCACTTGCTCAAAAAAGTGACATTCTATGCCACAAAAAGCGAACATAACAATAGTCATTTTTAATCTGTTAAAAGCAGGGAAAGAAAGTTGTACTGGATTTCATTCATCCCCTAGGGAGAGAATGTGATTTAAATTTGGAATACCTAACTTACCGAAATTTATACTGAACTACATCTGTGTCACGTACACCATTGAGTTTGTATTTATAGCATTATACATCTTTTTGAAAAAGGAATACGCGTTTATAATGCAGATATGATTATCAATTAAATAAAATTACGAAAACCGACGAGGCCGTATGAGCTTAATGCCTTTGCTTTTCCGACAAAAAAAATATAAATCTAGGAATTTGCCGCGATTTTGTTTTCTTCAAATCATGGAGCAAACCACCGCACCGGGTTGTTTGCTTTATGCTTCAAATATTTAAACGTTAAGTTTATTTTAATTTATTTTTATAAATAAGTTAATGTTTTAAAAATACGTCTACTTTTAATTGTCATTGTTTTTAATAAATGCTTATCTCATATTATTATTGTGTTATTTTTTTCGCAAATGGTACGAAAAGTAGAGTATTTTCCTCGGTGATAAAGCTGTCTTAGTCTTGGGTGAAATTAAATCCCTCGTTACACTCAGGACTCGTCTTAAATCCCTCGCTTCGCTCGTGATTTAAGTTTTTAACACCCTCGCTACGCTCGGGAGTAAACCTCGAGTCCTTCGTTACGCTCGCGATTTAAATCGTCACCCGCGACAGAAGACACTGCTTTATCCCCTTGGTTAATAATCTACTATTGTTGTTGATTAGTTTGTAAAACTGTGAATCGTCTTGATTGATGTGTTAGATGTCGTATTTAAATGTTCCATGTCCATAGTAAGTCATACAGAATTGGATGCGTGTCCATAAATCATAGCCATCATTCCTACGTCACGGGCTCTTGGAGCTTTATCATATTTTATTTTATTTTAGAAATACTTACTGACAAAATAATTACCTATGTTGTCTAAGTATCAAACTTTAACGATTTCAAGAAGAAATGCGTCCTCTGTTTCTCCTAAAACGATTAAAATATATTGCAAGACAAATACTTTAGTTACACTTCATTCAACAATATGTACTTCATTGAATCTGTTAACTATTAGTGTTTTGTTTATTTCGAAATTCCTATTATTTTTGGAATCGCTCGCAATTCTTACTTACGGTACAGTTATTTTCATCGATCCAGGTGGTGTTATCAGTACACAACCAATTCTTGTAGGTTTTCTGTATTTTTTAGGCCGAACGGATACTGATGTCAATAGTTCAATCGTTATACAACGTGTTTTTTTTTATATCCCATAACTCTAGGGTATGATTGAGACCATATCAAAGAATCAACTGGCATATGAATTATGTTTCAATCATCCTTTTTTTTTACTATCATACAAAATAATTCGACAAAGTCACGATGATTAACGTTAGAAAGAAGATTCGTCGTACTGGTTACGACATCTGTGAATTTACAAAAAAAAATGTATTGCACTTTAAGTGGACTTCAAATTACGTTGACTATCTATCAGACGGGGTACTATAGGTACGCTTCGTCACATCTCTATGAGTGCGCATGACGGCATCCTAGATACAACAGATGATAGGCAATACGAATCTAGCTGCTTTGACAGTTAATCGTTGAACACTATGAACAGCTGTCAAGACCTGTACAACTCTTAACATATATGTCAATACTGTCATTATTCATACGGCATTCGAATAATTTAATGGTACATCAACTTGACAAATAAATAAAACCACACCAATAACAAAAAGTGTGCCAACCAAACAGAAATTATTAAATTGTGCATTAACGCGATGATTCTCAATAGATAAGAAATTTTTACCCGCCTTTATTTACATGACTGTGAAGAGCGCATGCACGATCTGTCATGTTGACATAACTGTCAAATGCATTGACAACTTGACGCCTCGTTGCAAGTACCAATTAGATCTGTTAAATTGACAGAGATTGTTATGTTTGCCTACTTTGTTTCAATTAACTGTAATCAGAGCCCTATTTCGACTCATTTATTAGAACCGATCATTCATTTTAAATCTCTTAGGTATACATCGTAGTAAATGACAGTTGTCAGTATCGTCATTTAGTGCACTGATTATGAACTTTATACGGGCAGTGCCAGGCTCTGATCCAAGTGGGGATTCCTACATTGCTCACTCCGGTGGATCCAGGCTTGCTTCTTTATGCCTTAAAAAAATACATAATTTATTATTATTATTATTTTTTTTTTTATTTTTTTTTTTTATTTTTTTTCAGACCTACTGAATGTAAACTCAAAATTTCATACGAATCGGCCAAGCCTTTTCGGAGGAGTTTGGTGACAAACACTGACACTGTCACTGTGTATACGAGAATTTTAAATAAGTATTAGATAGATATATTCATACTGTTGATAAGATTGCCACAAGTAAAACCAAAACAATAATTATAACTAAGTACTTCTACTTTTTATTTAGCGAGTCTCTAATTTGCTCTTTAAACCATTTGTATTAGAAAGAATTGGAATGACATTATTGTATATACGTATAACCTACCTAACTTACCATACCTACCTATAGCGGACCTAACTACCTAACCTAACTACCTTACTGAAATGCATTGATTTTGAAAGATACAAAATACATGATTTTAAACTGAAAAACTGCACTGCGTGTCTCTATATCACGTACTATACTAGAGTAGGTGGTAGTATTTGAAGTAGTAATAGTAGGAGGTAATAATTTAACTTGATGTGTATATCATCCATACTTAAAGAACTACTTTGAGTGGCCCGTTGATCTAGTGGTGGATTCGATTCCCACCCAAGACAAATGTTTGTGTGATGAGCACGATCATTTGTTCTGTCTGACTTCGATGAAGGTAGTGGGCATGCCCACAGTCCCCACGGCGGTGGGATTCGCGCTTGGTTCGACCAGTAAGCGGTTCCATTGATGGTTTTTAAGAACTTTAAGAATTAAGAATGCCATTAAGAATGACACAGTAGTAGTGTCTTTAATAATGAGGAGCTTGTGGCTAAATTATAACAGCCGCATGGGTCGATCGAAGGTTAAGCTACGCTTGACGAGGTCGGTCCGTGGATGGGTGACCATTTATTACATACCAAGACTCCTCCGTGCCTCGGAAAGCACGTTAAGCCGTTGGTCCCGGCTGTCATTTGTAGATCTTTGACAGTCGTTACTTGTAGTCAGAAGCCCGAAAGTCTGACAACCAGTTTAACCAAGGGGTATCATGTTACCCAGTTACTGGGTTGTGGAGGTCAGACAGGCAGTCGCTCCATGTAAAACACTGGTATTCAGCTGCATCCGGTTAAACTGGAAGCCGACCCCAACATAGTTGGGAAAAGGCTAGGCAGATGATGACAGTAGTAGTGTCTTTTTTTACCTTACTGCTAAAATATAGGTAGGTAGGTCTATTTAATTTTTGTGTGTAACCAAGTGTTAAAAGATTGACCTTCTATTAATTTGACTATTAGGCACCCAACAAAAACATATCGACATAATTTGAATAAATGGCTTTTGATTTTCGGGCGAAAATGCAAGAGACCGAATTTCATTTACGCTTTAAGCCGAAGTAGAAACTATTTTGGGTAGAACTCCACTTACAAGTAGATACTTTTAGTTGACTTTCGCCCTGCAATCAGTACCTACAATGTTTCGTCGACTTGTTGCTGTCAATAGTCAATACCACATTTGATTGCGAAGCATCATAACAATAAGCTACGGTATGGAGTTCTTCAAAAGGGGAGTAAATAGGTTTTTAAAGGGTCTGCAACGCGCGTGTGGCGCCTCTGGTGTTGCAAGTGTCCATAGGCTACGGTAACCGCTTACCATCAGGCGGGCCGTAAGCTTGTTTGCCACCGTCGTAGTATTAAAAAAAAAAAAAAAAACTAAACGATTACTAGCTATCATCAATTATATTATTTCAAGTACCTAGGTAATATTTATTAAGTTTACTTTGCTTATTTGACGGTTGTGATGACATGCAGTTGCAAATTTATAAAACACTTTAAACTATTTGTGGTCCAAAACCCGCTTTGAATCAGTTCAAAATGGTTATTAAACACACGGCTACACATCAAGCTACATTTCCAGTTTACACTGACCTCGCCTTTGTACAGAAATTCAATATCATGCGAGATCAGCTTATACTGGAAATGCATAGCTTGATGTGTACCTATGTATAAACTTGCTGCTAATTTAATACACAATCAATGTACGGCTATAATTAAACAATTAAAAAAAAGGTTCAATCTACAAGTTTTGGTTAAAGGACATTTATTTGCATCTTTAGTTGTGTGTGTGTATTGTCCTACTTACACCTTTTTACTTTTAATATCACTATTCAAGTGTCGCTCAGCAAGCGACACTTTAAAATGTGGCTAACTAGCCACACTTGACCTCAGTGTCGCGTCGCGCCGTCAATAGACGCGTGCGTGCTTTTTTGTGCCGTTTTTGAAGAACGAATGTTGTTTAGGTAACCTATCTAAGACCTTTTTGCTCATTGTCTAGACCCGTTTAAGATTTAAATACACAAATATTTAAAACTGTTGCGCACGTAAAAATTGCATAACTTTATTTGGTCTCGAATAAATAGAAACGGGGTTAAGTTACACAGGTACAAACTTACCCTTAACAGTAGGTAATTTTCTAACATTTTTATTTAAAGCGCATTTCACTTACACAATAATTAACTTATGTACTCATATTATTTTACATTAAAACAACGAAACGAATACTTACAATAAAACGAAAAACAAAACACAATCCAACCCATGACATCGAATAAACCAATTAACAAAATGAATTGAATTTCGAACAAGATATGGCAGCCAACTATAAATAAAAATAAAATCCTAGGAGTACCCATTTAGAAAACTTCAAAAAGGTTCGGTTTACACCGTACACCCATGATCGTAAGGCGTACTGGTTGAAAAAACGTTCAAAACTTAAAATTAACTTTACAAAAGAAATGTCTAATAAGCGGTTTAGAAAAAAAACATAAATAATTTCCCTCTCGATAGAATGCCTCATCCCGAAGGAATGTAGCACTGTCCCTTTCTATTATACCCATCTCTTTTTTACGCTGTCACAGGTCAAACTGGTTAACTTTGATTAATGACCTTACTATTTTTTATTTACTTATTACTGGATGAATACTAATGTAATTTGAGGTTCTGTGATAAAATTAAGCTTTTCATGATTCCCTGGTACGATGACATGACAATGTTGATTGCAAGTAATGAAAAATTAAAAGAACATAAAAATAAAATGGAACATTATTTACATTTAAGTAGAATGAATCTATTTTATTTACACAATCTTAACGTTAGGTACTGTATATTATTATCTAGCTCTGCTATAGCTAACCCGTAAAGTTTTTCCAATGAGAGAGAATGAACGAATGAGATGGAAGACTTGTTTATTTACAACTTCACCATTTTACTACACAACACAACCCCTACTACAATATCCACCCACCCCCTTTCATTCAAGAACATTCGCCATTCAAAACTGAGATCCATCGCCCTAGCGTAGAGCTCCTGCAAATGTCTGCGAGCCTGGTAATTTCAGCACAACATTACGTCACCATTTTGTCGAACCGATTCCGCATGTTTGTTGCAACTCCAGCACGGGCAATCTGTCTCCTAACCAATTTGTTTATTTACTAACTTTTTTTATTTACTTTGAGTCAAAAAATATTGTATTAATAATATTCAAACTACATGATGACACTTTACTAAACTTTTTAATTTCGAGGGTTATATTGAGGGATTTAAAATAAAATGGAGAGGTTGGATACAGTTTACCAATATTAACTATTACGTCATTAATTAACATCTCTGCTCTGATCTAGTCGGATTATTATAAAGATAATAAACATTAAATACGTTGGTCGAAATAACAAGTCGACTTCCTAAGGCAACAATGATGTAATGCCAGAATAAGCTTAGAAGAAACGAAAATAAACTGCAAAATTCCACTGGCGTAATAGGAAAAGTCATAAAACATTTTCCAAACATCCTATCTATGGTACAGAAATTAGGCTAACGTAAGCAACTGTCCAGTCAAGATTCATGGGTCAGCGAGGCTGGAAACATATGGCGAAGTTCCTGGAATGCAATTCACTTGTATCAAAAGAATCGAAGTTGCTAAATCGGTGGTTTTAAGAACAATTAAACATGGCGGGAAGTTGCGTCAAGTTCCAGCCTGCGTAGCATGAACACATTGAACACCGAAGAAACGGCCTTTGTCTACAGACGAATCGGCAAAGTGACAGATTATATAGACAGGAACCTCAATCTGTCAAATTTCTTTCAATAAACCTGCCTGCGTAGCATGAACACTTAATTTCTTTTCTTCCGAGACACGACAAAGACCGTTTCTTCGGTGATCATGCTACGCGTGCAGTAGGGGTTATAAATATAGCTCACGCTGAGAAAGTTTGCACTGCCAATAAAAAAAGAGTCTTTAGAGTTAATAGGTAAGTAAATAAAAAACGTTTACACAGCAGATAGCACAGGAAAATACAACAAACAGGATTAGAAAAACGAGGCACTAACGCAAATGTTTACCAGGCGTATTTCCGATCGTTACAGCTTCTTTACAGTGACTCATTTACGTAGTCATTCATGAGAGATTTGCGTACGACCCGCTTTACCGTAAACTAATGATAGAAACAGGTACGTTAACATATTCCATGTTTAATGGAAAACAGAGCTTTCCCGTGACCCAATTTTGCCGTAGACATGTTTATAATATAACCTGAAATATTTATTTGCTTTATTTGAAAACACTTTAGGATTCAGATCGCGCTATATTTACATGCTAATAAGATAGGCCGTTCAAAAGTTATGTTAGCAAGCGCTTTAAAGCAATTTAATTTACTCGCAGATATTTTAAGAAGTAGTGAAATGGGTTTTTAGATTGAGATTACCAGAGAATTTGTGTAAACTATGCTTTACAAAAAAGCTTTTTTATAAATAAATTAGCTGACTTTAGAATTTCTTTCCAGTAAAATAGTTCTCAATAACTAGGAACTAATATATGCAAAGTTAGACAGACTTTGTATATTTTGTCATACAAAATTAAATTACAGTACAGGTGTAAAGCTATTCACGTTTTATAACTTAGAAAATTGAGGATACACAATGTTCACTATGATGAATGGCTCCGTATTTCTATTTCCCAATAGACCCAAAGTTGTAACCTACGTCATTACAAAGTTGCTTCTCCCACAATCTTTCCAAAAGTGCATTACACACGTTCTCACATAAAATCTCTCCCAGCATGTTGCGCAAGAGTGTACAGGGCCGTTCCTAATTTAATCGACATAAGCGCGCGGTTTCACTAAGACTATAGGTGGCACCCCAAAAATTCCACTGTTGGATTTTCAATGATGGGCTGGGTGCCGAAAGTTGAAAGTCCAATACTGCAATACAAGTACACATTTAGGCGTCGCCTAAGTGTTAATGAAAACTGGCATAGTGTTGGGAGTAACGATTATTGACCATTAAGCATGCATCGGTTCGCTCTAATTGCTCGATTAACGCCGCTTCTTCGATAAAACTTAAAATATACAGGGTGTAACGGAAAGGGTATATACATCCGAAGGGCACGGATTCTCTTGGTGATCGATATTAAATAATATCGTGAAGTTTCAAAGTTATTAGTTGGGAGCTGAAATTTTGAGGAAAGACTCGTCATTATATACTCTATTCACCCTGTTTGTATGTATATACCCTTTCCGTTACACCCTGTATATTAATCCATTTTTTTTTTATCGTAATATTTTTTTGTGTTTTTGCTTATATCGTTTTGATGATAAATTAAAACCTCATTAGATGAGTAAAAGTTATGGTTTGATTGCAATACAATTATGTTATTAATAAATTAACCAAACTCGGTAAAAAAACTTCTTTTTCGCGATTTTTGGGTTAGTCACAAAGTTAATATTTTTCATTAATGATCCAAAACAACCCCATTTTGGCTTTTGAATATCCTTAAAATAATATCGAATAAATTAGTTTTAATAGATCATCGCGTAGCACTTTAGTAACGGATTTTTACTTTTTATGGCTTAAGTTTGCATCTGATTTCATCATCATATTAGAAGTATGTGCAATTCCGTTGATTCCACGTACTACATACGGGTATTAATTTCAGATAAACCAGATACCAGATGCCTTATCATCAGTAAGTAATCAATTTCCAGGGGATTTACTTATCATATTCCCGTGCTTACATGTTACTGCTAAGCTAATGATATTCTGATACTGTCTTATTCCCATTAAACCATGTAGTGTAAACATGCATTAAAGTTACGGAATATATTCGCAAATTGTTATTCAATTTTATTTTATTTACTAGCTTCTGCCCGCGACTTCGTACGCGGATCCTGTTGCTTATGCCAGCGACAACGGGGTTGTCAAAATCGAAGATCTGAAACATCTGATGTCGAATTCTATAAGCCCGGGGACGGGAAATCAATGGGATGCGCGAGACGATTCAAGATGTTCCAGATTTTTTATTTTTGTTGGTCAACAGGAAATGCCATCAGACTTAACAACTTTTGCTAAGACGCCATTTCTATTATGTATATGTTATATTGTCTCTGGGCTTTGGAGTTTCCCTACAGGTGCTCCAGATCTTCAAATTTAGTCTCACAGCAGAAAACACTCTTCACTTGGAATAGTTTTTGCAATGGCACCATTTTTATATCTCTTTTACTTTAGGTGTTCCATTTTCCAAAATAAATTATAGCCTATAATATGTTGCGTGACGTTCGATCAGCGGTCAGTCGCGCATCTCCTTCCCCCACTTATCTCTAGAGTCGATGCGTATATACGCTGAAAACTCAAGCGTCATGCTTTTTCCGTGAACGTCTCCAACTCGCGAGACAGTGCATGTTGTTCACGATCAGCGGTCAGTCGCGCACATATTCTTCACTGGTCTCTAGAGACCTGGATGTAGATGCGTAAATACGCTGAGAATGCAGGCGTGCTTCGCGATCCCAAGAAGTTTCCACGGAGCGAGTTGCAGCCTCATGTTCTCGAACAGCATCAAATCTCTCCTAACGCTCTTCGGTAGATTGTTGGGATCTTATGGTCTTTAATCATTTAGCACCTTTGGAACATTGGGAAAAATTTAACCTCTTTCTAGGCATGGTTATAGTTTTATTGTGATGATACCTGATCAATTAAAATCTAAGTGGCTGCTCCCCTGCGTTACCGGGTAAGCTACCGTGTAACGAAGATAAATGGAAAAGGAAATTAAACACTCAAATAACATAAGCCCGAAGGCATACGATAAAAAAAATGGGAGTTTTAGCCAGTAGAGTCTAATTTTCAACGATATACCATCGTCATCGAAAATCAGTCCTGAACTGTTCCCGCCTTCACCGCGTAGTACCTCCTACTTATGTTATTTTATAATTATGAAATGAAATTAGTGATAGTTTTAATTTCTATATCAAATGTTTCTGATCTTCGATTTTTATAAGTCAACAGGAAATGCCTATCAGACCGAACAACTTTTGCTAAGACGTCATTCCTATTTGAGTTATGGTGTAGCTGGGCTCTTGGAGTTCCACAACAGGTGTTCCAGATCTTCGATTTTTATACGTCAACAGCGAGTGCTCATAAGGCTGAACAACTCTTGCTAAGACGTCATTCCAATATATGTTATAGTGTAGCTGGGCTCTTGAAGTTCCACATCAGGTGTTCCGGATCATCAAATTTATTCTCTCAGCAGAAAATGCTCATAACGTGGAACAATTTTTGCTATGGTACCATTTTTGTATCTCCTATAGTTTAGATGGTCTGTTGCGGTTCTGCATCAGGTGTTCCGGATCTTCAAATTTATTCTCTCAGCAGAAAATACTCATCACGTGGAACAATTTTTGCTATGGGACCATTTTTGTATCTCCTATAGTTTAACTGGTCTGTTGCGGTTCTGCATCAGGTGTTCCGGATCTTCAAATTTATTCTCTCAGCAGAAAATGCTCATCACGTGGAACAATTTTTGCTATGGGACCATTTTTGTATCGCCTATAGTTTAGCTGGTCTGTTGCGGTTCTGCATCAGGTGTTCCAGTTTCTAAGATATATTATAGCCTATGTGTTGACCAGACTTAATATCTATACAACAAAAAAAAAACATTCAAATCCGTCCAGTAGTTCCGAAGATTAGCGTGTGCAAACAAACAGACAAACAGACAAACAGACAAACAGACAAACAGACAGACTTTTTTTTTTGGATTCGTGCTCTGTTACTGTTTCTAAACCCCCCTCAATTATTATTTTTTAAATATATTCAATGTACAGACACAGTTTTTTTACAGTCTTATTATATGTATAGATATACCACGTGACCAGAAGACTGGCCTTTATTTAGGTCGGAGAATCAGCATTGCCATTCAACGTGGCAATGCGGCCAGCCTTTTGGGCACGTTTCCCGTTGACAGCGATGCGGATGAATTATTTGATGCCTTATAATTATTTTAATTTTCTTTCTGTTTTAAATCATAAATCATAAATCATTTATTTATTTGCAAACATGGGTAATAATATACAATACATTGATGTTATTTTTAAAATAAGCAGGTACAGTGCTCCATGTTTAACCATCACATGGGTATGCAAATCATGTAGTTATTAAAATTAAGATTAGATATTGATTGTCATTAAATTAAAAAACTTTTTTGCAAAAAATAAAACCGACTTCAAAAAAAGCACTAAACGGTGAAAAATAACTCTAAATTAGGAAGTCTGTGGCTTTGGTGGTTTTGTCTTATTCATGATGGGCCACCGACTTCCTAATTTAGAGTTATTTTTCACCGTTTAGTGCTTTTTTTGAAGTCGGTTTTATTTTTTGCAAAAAAGTTTTTTATTTTTCTATTTTTAGTTGTTCCCATACAAATATTTGATGAATGAATTGATTAAAACATGAATTTATTTTATACTTATTGTTAACATTACATGTCATGAGAAATAGGGTTATCCACTTATCCCTGATAAATGAAAATTAACATACCTAACTGTCGAAATCTAGGTATGTTGTACACATCTGCGTACCCCATCAGAGCATACAGGCGTGATAATACGTCATGATGTTGTATAAACAATAAACATCCAAGCGATTCCAGCAATCACGACGGATTTGCCGTCTATTTTCGAAGAGTTCCGTTGTATATCTCCGAAGATCAGCACCAGATCTTCACCAAATTAAAATGGGACCACCTCGGGAGTCTACTCTTTCAAACAAAAAAAGAATTTCGAGAATCGGTCCACAAATGCCGGAGAAATCAGGTAACATACATAAAAAAAAAAAAAAAAAAATACATACACACGAACATAGAACCTCCTCCTTTTTTGAAAGTCGGTTAAAAATAAATAAATAATGTCAGCCTTAAGAGTCACAGTTATGAGAAAAAATATTTTAACATTGTATGTCAGAATAAAAAGATCAACAATTAAAAAATCAATTACAAATTAACATAAATCAAGTGGGTAACAATTCGAATACTAATTTCATCATTACTTACTATTTTTATTTTTTAATATTTTAGATCGGAGTAGGCCTAGCATCTTTCATTTAAATAGTCATTAATTTGATAGTAGCATTTTGCAACTAGAAACTCGTGTAGTTTTTTTTAAATTGATCCAGTTTTTTTAATTTCAATGATGTGTTTGGGTAGTTTATTATAAATTTTAGGGGCCATACCAAGAAAACTCTTATTAAAAAAATAGCCTTTTTATGTGGGATCATGCATATTTCATTTTTGTGGCGAATACTTTTCGGGTGATTGTATAGGTGTATATTTGTCTTGATATAGCTTGCTACTTCGTATATGTAGAGACAGGGAAGTGTAAGTAGCTGAAACTTTTGGAAATGTGGCTTACAACTGTCTGTGCTTTGAATACCACAAATTGCCCTTATGCATTTCTTCTGTGCTTTGAACACTAATTCTCTATCAGGAGAGTTCCCCCAAAATATGAGTCCATATCGCAATGTAGATGAAACATTTCCGTGGTACGCCATTAATAATGTAGACAAATTTGATATTTTCCTTAAGTTATAAAGGGCATATGAGCACTGGCTAAGTTTTTTGCATACGTTTTCATCATTGTGTTTTCCAATTCATCTTTTTATCGATCCAGATACCTAAGAATTTAGTATTGTCAGTCTCCTGAATACATTTGTCATTATATCGGACATCTAGTTTTTTATTGTCTGTTCTTTGTTCAAAAGAATTGTAAGTAGTTTTTTCGAGATTTATTTTGAGATTAAATTATGGTAATATTTTTAATGATAGAATTGATAAAAAATATTTTATATTTCATCTTTATTTTAGAATCTTAAAACGTATTTGCCTTAAACAAAAAGGATTTTGAAGGAATACATTGCATCCTTTGTTTTAATAATAACAATTCCTCTGCTCCCGTCTAAGTTAAATAGCGCAATGGATTTGATTGAATTTCAAAATTTAAACGTTATTTCACTGATTGTGTGTTCCGTTGTTTATTACCCAGCTGGATTCCAGCATGTGTTTGCTGTAGTTGGCTAAGTGAAGAATTCTACGAACTTCATTGGCAAAATTTCGACAAGTTAGGCCAACAAAAGGCTATTCAAGGTTGCAAGTCGCTGAACCCTGAAACAATATTTGGCTGAGTATGATTCGAAGAAACTTAACAGATGTTGGTTTATCATTGGCTAGCAAGAATAAACTAAACAGTTATGAAGTAAGGATGAAGAGAAAATAACTGAAGGTATTATATTTCTCTATGGCGACAAATAGTTAAGGATAAAAGTTAGAAAGCTGTGCAACTGAAAATAATGTCCACGTTTATGAAAGTTAGACGAAGAAGAACAGATAAAGGACAGAGAAAGAAAGACAGTAAGAAAATAGAAAAGAACACGCTTTATTGTACCCCATAAAAACTTACAAATGATATCTGAGAGATCTACAGAGGGTGTTACAATGAGCAGCCAAAAAGATGAGAAATCGAACATTACACTTCAATAAAATATTCCAGATCAGCGCGTAAGGATGTTTGTCTATTTATCGAAAGCACTAAGATCTACACAAGAACATAAATACAGGCTGACTATTTAGGGCATGTGCTAATATTAATCTTGGGAGTATGAGCGTCAGTAAATTTTATGTTTATGACACATATAATGGTGTCACAGGCGAGAGCTCAAGCCGAGGGCACATCAAAGACCCAGCAGTAAACCTAATTGGTGCCGACTTTAAACTCACTTCTCGGTAACAGTACGATGGAGATGCAAAGAAGGCTTGAATATGTTCCAGAGCTCTTAAATTGAACCGAGACAAACTTTCGTATGCAAGGAGCTGTGTAGAAATATCGGATATTAGTGAAGCTTGAGATGCACCAGTGTATATTTATAATTCCCGATTTTGATGATGTAATTCAGAAATTGTTTCATTATTAAAAATTGAATCGACATCGGACAGAGCCAATTTTGTAAATCTTAGATACCTAAAGCAAATTATGGGGTTTGACTTAAGTAACAAATTACTCGTATTATAAACTAACTGAATAAACGGTTTCAAAATATTGCACTTTTTGGAGATTAACTCGTGATGGATAATATATATATACTTCAAAAAAATCAGCAGTAAGTTGACTATCTATGGATTAAGAGCAGTGCAACTTCTTCATGAGTCAAAAGGTATTTTTTTATTAGACAAAACTAAAGTTAAACAAGTTTTGTATCTTATTCAACGATTTCTATTAACTCTAACTCATCGTTCCTTATACCAACAATGTAAATACATCGCTTTAACCTTGCCTGTTGACAATGCTTGTACTTGTTTTACTAAAACGTACTATTTACTTTTACATTCCTCTTCCAAAAAGTTGTTCTCGATACTACTCCACGTATCGAACTTTTTTATATCTTATTTTCTTGTAACTTAACCTGTCAGTAGTTCCATTATTCGCACTCATAAAATGTGCCACGATAACATTTTACTACGTAAAAGAAGAAAAAGAATATTTACAGGATAATAAAGTCTGCGGGATAGCACGTGTGTCGTGCATTATGTCCTTTTTATTATAAGAAAAAGTAAAACCAAAGGGTTCTGTACCAATTTTGTTCACTTTTACACTCCTTGATGCATCATTACGAGCAACGACGTAATGTACTAGATTATCTGCTTCAAGTGTGTAAGGATATATCTCACTTACAGATGTAATCTCGTTATCTGTAATGACGTTTGAGAGATGACGCCTCGTTACCCAGACTTAACTCACACTTATAATACCCTTCCCTGGACTAATGCTACAAGTCTTCAGTAATGGAATAGACTCCTAGCATATTATGCAGTGGCCAGTGAAGCATATTCTGAACATGAGTTTTTACATATTTTGATTGTCAACGTAGGAGTAATTGCATCAAGTATTAATGAATCAGTTTCTGATTTGCCATGTAAGCCATGTTGCACATCAAATGTGTCAAAAGATTTAATATCAGCTAAAGTTTTTGGCACACCTTTTCATTATGTTCAAGTAGAAAATACAGCTACATTTCCATAAATTGAATAATACAAGTAGTAGATAAAAACAAACCAAAATACAATTTGAAAGCATCCGAAACCAAACGCAAACACTTCTTCTAAAACTTCACACATTCATCTAATCCGACGCAAGTTCCATGTAAAAGTAATTTAATAAGGCACCGCGCGACCGTGGGAGCAGCCATTAGTGCGCCCGCGCATTTAAAAGTGCATCAACGCGTAGCACTCCTGCGACACAGATCATTAAGATAGCCGATACGGAAAAAATATGAAGACGAACTGTTTTTGTGGATGATTATGTTAAAGCTAACACATTCACAGCTGGGATTATTTGTAGTTTTTTATGTTATATCATTACTATCAGTTGATTTGTTCATTGACTCTTTCCATAGATAGGAATTTCTTGCTTTCATAACCATCAGATTGCTTATCAGACTCTAATCGTTGTTTCATTTGTAGTCAAACCTGTTGTATTGAACGAGTACAAGAAAACATTTTCAAAAAATTCAAACATAAGATTCTTTGCGTTACTCCTACGTCCCTCTAAACATCCGTCTGATGTCAGTTATAAATTAATAGTCCCTTTTGTTACACCGGCGCACTAAGGAAATATTTATGTGATACGTCACACTAGATTCCCACAACTGCCACCGGTTGAGAAATTAGTCCGAGCTTCCATTAATTTTATTTCGGCTAATTAATTACCGAAAGTCGTGGTAATTGTAGGAAGAACGTTACGTATGGCTTTGTAAATTGCGAAATGGTACACTGCCCCCGCATCTCCTACCATCAAAGGGCTGAAGATTTGTTAGTAAACATTGTCGTACAATGAAAATGAAAGTCGCAAATCGTAAACTTCGATGGGCGCATTGTGTAATGTTGCGTAAACATTTGTCAGGGAAATAATACAATATTGAATAACGAAATCTTTTGTATCCTGTTAGGTATTGCTTTTATTTTATATAATATCTTGAAATTAAAACCAACGTCCATGAAATCGAAGAATAACTACCTATAATATGTTTTATTACAACTGGGAAAGAAAACAAACAATTATTTTTTTTCTAGTCACCTGCGTGCTCCTGTTTTGTACCAGGCAAGCATAAGCTAACAGGGATAGTAAAGTATCCGTAGCAATAGCAATGGATGTAAGCGAACAAAAGTTTCGTTTAGCGTTTCCCGCTCAATCGTTTCATCGTGAGTTGTGTTTAGTTCCAAGTCTGTCAAAGTCTATTTATTTTGATTTATCTGTAATTGGTACTTCCTCAAAAATTTCTTTACTTCATAAAAATAATAAACCATCAACAGGCTATCAGTATGTAGTAGGATCAGTAGGTAGTTTTTAATACGATTTTACATTTTCAAGAACTTGTCACGTGATTTATTACAATACGAGTATCATCCTATCCAAAACATAAAAGAATCACTACAATGTCCAGTCTCCATAACAACAAGATCAAAACTTCAGTATTAACGGGAATCAGGAACGGGTATTTCTAGTCCTAGTCCCCAAGTCTTGTCTTCCCCGATCTCTGTGCTCCTAGTAATAAAGTTCAAAGTAGCGTGGTTTGCACGTGCAATATCAAATTTCTGACCGTTACATCTATGGTCAGACCACCGACATTGGGTTTCCGACTGACTGGATACAGGGAGCTGGCTTTTTGATAGAATTAACCGATACGAGCTGTGGAAACTGTTTCTTTGAGTTGCGGTAATGTGGCGTTGATAGTGTCTTAATGGACATGACAGTTTTAGCACTTAACCGTTATTTAAGTTTGTACAAGTCTTGAAAGTTTTTTATGCAATAAGAATTTAGAACACATGTCAGATATATCAGTATTCTACTTAATTATACT
This sequence comes from Euplexia lucipara, assembly GCA_921972225.1. Lineage (NCBI taxonomy): Eukaryota > Metazoa > Arthropoda > Insecta > Lepidoptera > Noctuidae > Euplexia > Euplexia lucipara. The sequence goes on along the minus strand of OV179161.1, from coordinate 15,815,211 downwards.
CCCATTCAACGTCCAAAAGAAGCAAAAACTAAGCAAACTCAAACATTTTGAGAAATCAAACGACGAAAGCCGATTATTAGCCGAGGTAACCAAAAGCGACGGACCGAAACTGGCGCCTACAACCGACCATAAATTCAGAGCCAGTCAATATTTTTTTATTTTTCTCTGTCGGTTGCCGGGCAAAGGACTGGCCTAGTTTATGAAACAATGAAAACAAACTTAAATGCCATGTAGGTACATTCTGATAGCAGCTGCATCCACATGGCCCCGGTGATGGGATAGGCGCGAGCTAATGTCGTTAATGTACAACGAATATTAATAAAATTAGACGCCCACGATATAAAAATAAAAGCAATTAGAAACGTGGAAGACATTAGAGTGATATTTTTAAGTAGTTCTGAAGGTTTAATGGATCTCGTGTAACCAATAGTAGGGAGAGTGAAACCATATAAAATTAGTGTCTACCTATCAATATCTAAAAGAGAAAATTAAAATCTAGTACATAAGCCGCTATCGATAAAGCAATTAGTAATCTGACTGTTGAGTTGCATAAACAATAGTTGGCACATGGCGGTTTAAATGGCCAATAAATACTCTAATAAAATGTAGTTATTGCCCACAATACCTGTGGGAAATCATACAATACAAAACCGTAGCATTCTACGGGGAAATTACCAAAAATCAATCTTAAAAACTTTTAAAACTCTCCACAGAATCGAACTTTTCAATTGATATAATTTTGAGTGGAAGAAAATACTGTTAGTTTAGCATTGGGCCGCCTGCACATTTGTGAGCTTGAAGTATTTAATTAATAAGTAAAGATGTTTTTTTATGGCTTTATATATTATCTGTGATATGCAAAATTAATTGTACTACATGCATTGTGCTTGGCTAAAAACTCTTTAATCTAAATGTGGCAGAGTACCTAGTTGTTTATACAATTAGAATTCGAATCTAAATCGTTCGAATTTATGTTACATCGACGTCAATCGTGTTAGGCACAAGATCTAATTCTTTAACATTGCGTCAAAACATTTACGTGGAAGACAGTGCCCGAAGCATTCTATAAAATTACGTTAATTATCATCAAGTTCATAAAGTAATCAACACATGATTTACAAACAGTGAATAATTAGTCTAGACCAGCTAATACTTAATAGTAACATTTGGTCTAATGTAAACCACTATGGTACAGTGTTTAGGTCTGCACTCTGCCTGGGTGATGTAATGCAGCCTCTAAAATATGGGATTTACATCATACTTGTGTTAGATCATACTTTTCAGAATATTTTGGCGGATGTTTAGAATGTCTAACAGATGTTTTTCTAACATAACACACAAGTGATTTTTTATAAATAAATCTTTTACCTGTTAGGTTTTGAAAGTAAGCTATATTGTTTCAAAATTCACCTACGTATCTTGAAGATGATATAAAAAAATTATTATCAATAAAAGTAAAATAATTTAATAGAAGGTAATCGACAGTTGTATTTCATAAAAGCCTGCATGGAACATGATATTCAGGGCCCGGTATTCAAAGAGGCGGTGGACCCGTGTAGGCAATCTAACTCGAAGAATGCTATATACCCTGCCCTAAATAAGGGTAAGGGTCCCTGAATACCGTGTAGTGTAGGTAATGGGCCTCTTAGTCCAATGAAATCTGAATGAAAACTCAGCAAGCATTTTATTCTAAAAGTCAAATAAACAGAAATAACACAAACAAAGAAATAATGGGAAAAAGCACAGAACATTGGATACCAAGCCATAAAAGCAATAGAAAAACTATTGTGCCGATAACGCGGAGTCTAGCACTAAACTCGAGAAAACTATCAACACAAAAAAACAATGCTTATGTCGAAAAGTCAGCTCAGCAGAGCAAAATGTCAGCTTCCAACTTTAGCTCCAGAGATAACCTTCTCCCATACCAGCTGAAAATCGTCTAGTAGACCACATTAACAATTTGTTAACTGGGTACAGCACAAAAGACTTATCCGTGCATTCAATTCTAATGAGACAAGCAAAATAACTAGTAACTTATGACAAATTGTACTGCAGTCCAATTGTAAAAGTCGGCTGCTAGAATATTTAACAGATGCCATAGAAAGTAAAGAAGTGAAAACAAAGGAAGACAAGTGTGTATATGGAAAATGTGCTCAATAGAACTTCCATAGAAGTAGTAAGGACAACGTGCATGGATACGCACTAAGTACAGACGTCAGCACATCAAGCTAACCCAAAATGTAAAGTTATCCCATTTGAATATAAACCTTAGTCTTTTGTAATTAAGTAGAAAAACTTTTTAAGAAATTTGACATATTGCGGTGGCTTCTGTACTTAGTGATGTAAGAAACTAAAAAATTATCAACAATTCGATTCGGTAGTTTTTGATAAATTATTAATTCCATATTTCTGTAAAATTACAACGAACACTTTCAAACAAGCTGAAAACAGTGTAAAACAAGGTGAGGTTAGTGTCTCTCATCTGATTACTCCAAGAAAGAACACTGAAACAAACAAGCCAGATTACTGATTTATGAAATAAAGCGTCTGCACATAAAAAAAGTGAATACATTCAAATATAGCACTGATGAGATGACAAATGCGCTTGACCAACATGTTCGTTTAATTTATTGCAAGCAAAGTATTATGTTAATTAAATCATCCACACGAATCTAGTACTGTAGAGAATAGCAGTAATTTGTCAAACAACGATTTGTTATGAAACTAGGCCGCGGAGCAATGAATACGCAGTACGACAACACTTCAGAGACTATCAACTTAATGTACTGGCTTATAGACACAAATAATGTTTCATGAAAAAGCAAAATGAGAATACTACTCAGGTACTAGTCAAGCTATTGCCCCACTTTTAGAAATAAGAACCTCTTAACAGTTGGAATTTATCTAATCAATACGAATGATGAATGAAACATATTAGCAGCAAATGACCTCATGAATATGTCTACTATTGGAGCCTACCTACCACATCAGCAGCTCTGCAGTGATACCTATTCTATTGAAATCCGTGAAATTAAAACGAATTGAAATGTTATTCCATACTTACTACTTACTTCCAAAGTTAAAGCGCTAGTTCATTGTTTTATGAATAAACACATGTAATACATAAAACTAGGTTTATCGAATTTAAACATAAATGATTCTGGGACATCAGACTTGCAAAGTCAAGCAAATTGTGAAAATAACTGAATTACACTTAAATTAGAGCTAGTCATCGTAGGTACGCTCGTGGTCAATAACACTAACTAAACGACATCTAAATGTAACTTCGTAAACAGTACGCCCGTTAATTAGCTCAAGAAAACATTTCACTAACCACAAGACGAGACTACAGTTACATCACCGATTCTCCGATGCGTAATGTTTTGACAGCTCTATCAGGTTGCCTAGCAACTGTTTTGTAACGAAACAATATTAACACAAAACCACAGACAAGTGACAAATATGAAGATTTTGACAAGTAATGGCTGACATAAGTCGTTTCATAAAATTAAGCGATAGTGAAAACGATTGTCAAGATCGAACAAGAAAAAAAAGATTGATTAGGTTAATGTGACAATATATAAAATTTTAATTTGCAACCTTTTCAATTTACTTGCGCCTCTGTCTGTACGCGCATTTTTCCAAATAAGGTAGGGTGGGGTGAGCGAGTGTTATTTTGTTTGCATTTCATCTCTTCCATTTCATGTTTACCTGGTACCGATGTTTACAATTTTGAGCAAAATAATAATAATATGAATGAATATTGTTGTATGTAGGTACATGTTGTAGCGCGGCTTTATTTTAATTTTCAGGTTGATTGTATTTCAGTTTGCAGTAGTAGGTACTCCTTTCCTTCTTTTCTACTTCCTCTTGTTATATTCTACTTTAAGTATAGACAGATCCTTCCATATTGCTTCTTTAAAACCTTCTATTGTTAAATATGCAAGTCGTATTACATTTCTGATGATTTTTAAGTCCTTCGAAAGTTAAACAGTTACATATCTTTTTTCCATGATGCACTGAATGTCAAAACTACATCTTCCAAAACAAACGAAAAGGTCGCATTAATTCATTCGAATCTCCGATATTGCCCAGGCAACTTAATAAACAGGCTAAACATTGAGCAATAAATCAATTCCTGTTATCATTACCGTTTTTCAAGGCACGTGCTTCGCTTCCTTAGGCGACTTAGTTCGTGGGGTATTTTAGGAGCAATCAATTTAGGGTTGCCACTTACCGCAGGATTACAAACCAAAACTTACAAAATAATCTTTGTATCTATTAATTTAACTTTGATAGTGATTTCGTCCGCCCTATATTCCTTAAAGAGATATTTTTGCAAATAGTCCTTATACCTTGTCTCCATCATCATTATTTAGGGAACGTCTTTCTAGGTTCAAGAGTTTTTGCTGGGCACTGGTGAGTCTGGTTTTTAAATGTGTTTAAAGCTGAAGAGTTAAGCTAAAGATAGTTTATTTTTGTTACACAGGGCTAATCTCTGAAAATAACTGTAGCATTTTTTTTTTGCGAGAATAGAACAGATGAAAACGTAAGGCAGTGATAAGATATCATACAGAAGTGTAATGGCCAACTTGTGTAATTCGTGAAAGAATATTTTTAATCCCATTTCCATAATACGCAGGAAAATGATTTAAGTACAAAACCCATGAGAGTAAATTTTCGGAACGGCTGCGGTAAATTTTTGTAAAGCGCTCTTTAAAAAAGAGAACTTCAATTTCATTTTTTTGATTAGCGCCAAGGTAATGTCGCTAGAAGCCACTGAAATATACATAAAAGTAAACGAATCCTTGTTGTATAAGAACGACAAATGAAATATCGGATCGATTCCCTAGTAACAAAAAATCTAAATTGAAAATACGACCTCTGCGTCCGTAAAAACGGTCCCAAAAGAATTTAACCGCGCAATCAAATCGCAAAATGCATTTTACTACCGTAATTTCGTTTTTAAGAGTAGCCCTAAATTATTTTGACGTATTCCTTGGTACATGAACACTTCCATCGGATCTGGGGCAACGGGAAAGGAAGCGACGTAAAAACACCGTAAACTTTATAATAATCATTATTGTTAACATCAATCGTGCAAGTTATACTGATTAATTCACGTCATTAAACATTTATAACATCAAGTAATGCCGTTATTTTGTAACTGATTTTCGTGGAATACATCATCAGAATAAGTATAGCCCTCCTTACACTAAAATTTTCTTTATTCTGAATACTAGCTACCTCACTCAGCAAACTTGGTTCCGCCTTTGCTTTTTCCAAAAAAAAAAGTTAAGGTCCTGTTCTCAGAGCTACTGAATATACCTACACACAAAATTTTATAAGGATCGCTCAAGCCGTTTCGGAGGAATTTTTTAGCAAACACTGTGACATATTTCATAAAATACAATACACACAAGATTTTTTTTAAAAATTCGATTTGGTTTTGTTTGCAGACTATAGACAATAGACAATTTACGAAGAAGAAGGAAGAGATTCTCTTTAGTGTTCAAAAAATAATAGCTTCAGTCACCAACAACTGAATAAATAGATGATCGTAGTCTTTCTATAAGCAATAACAGGAATGTTTTTTAGAAGACTAATCATCACTTAGCACAGATGAAGAACATCCTTATCCAAAAGTTGTCCAAAAGTAACAAAGGAGGATGCAGTAGCAAATAAGTTCATTAGAGTACAAGTTTAGAAAAAAGATTGCGATAACGGTTACGTAGATCGTGAATTTCTATAGGTAGCGTGGAGATGTAAAGGGGAGTAACATGTGGGGAAGTTACATGGGTGTTCGTCAGGCCAAAACCCACCCCCGCCCACTGTTACAGGCCTAAAAATACCTTCAACAATTTGTGCCAGCCTGGTACGTTGTTTATAAATTCGGCCTGAAATCTGTGCCTGTATTCCAGTGTGTGTTCAGCACCCCAATTTTCTGCACTTCGTGTAAACCTGGTACTCGAGAATGGTTTCAAAATATTTCGTAGTCTGGCCTTGGATTTGAATATGGACCTAAGAAGAATGTAGGTAATTCATTCATGCGTTTCTTTAAGGACCTTCCTGCCACACTAACTAATTTGTGTTTAGATATTTCATATTTTCATTGAACTGTTTTCAAACTGCTTTTAGGTAGACATAGTACCAAACAAATAAAATTGTACTCGAAGAAAGAGTGAAGCTTGTTCGAAAAGCACATAGGTTATTATTATGTTTTAAACAATAGTTTCAAAAGCGTTTCTTCGTGTTGTGTCCTTCTTCGTTACCTTATTCTTTCATACATTTAGCAAAAATCCTTCATAAAAAGTCACAACAGGAGTTTATAAATTTTATAATGTAACTACTTAACAAGTCTTCTTTGCATATTCCATATTTTATAAGCTTCTTATAAGTTTTACGATTAAGATATAGGCACCTATTTGCCTAGTAGGTATTATTATATACGAGTAGTAACGAACGACACAACTTTTTGTGTAAGTTGAGTTTTACATCCATTTCCAGAATGTTCCTGTTTTCCTAGTACTTATGCTGTTACGTTACAAAATGTGGATCATGAGGATCATAGTTTTTACACCGGCATGGCACATTTCTTGTAGCTGTAACAAATAAAACGTACTTAGTATTTTTCTACCTTTATAATATTTATGTCTTGTATATTAGGCGAGGATTTGAGGGCCATAAAATTGAGTACTTTTTAGAGAAGTCTTGTTTTGCATGTGTTGATACTCAACAGTGCGTGCGTAAACATTAAACATTGTATTACGAATGCAATGTACCTAAAGACGCCGCCAGCACATCAACCTACCCCAAAGTGTCAGATTTCTTTGATAGGTTTTCAACTTTATTCTAAACATAATAGGATTCATGTTTAATTGGGAAAATCGTAGGGACTGTACAATTTTATTTAAAATTGTCTTTTATTTAACAGTAGATTCTACGACTGTTTTAAAACAAAAGTTATTTTATTGCATCGGGAATAATACTTAATGATGATCTTTAAAATATTGTGTTTTATTTTAAGTTTGAATGCTGAAGTTTTTGGAATGTGGATAATGAGGATAAGTCTCTAGCTTAATATTTAAAATACAATTCGTGAAGTCTTAAATGAAATTGTAATATATGTACATGTATATGGAGGAAGCACATAAACATTTCCTAACAAGATAGTTACATTCGATAGTGAATTTATTAAGGCTTGCGTCCATACGATTAATGGTTGAGCTGCTAAGTCATAGGTCGGGCTTTCACTAGTGAGTGTGTGACCCTACGCATCTCTGCCTTTACTTAGAGCCCTAGTACATTATTATTGTTAGCATCTCATTTTAGTATTAATTTAGAAGATTTTCGTATTTAAAAGCGTTGCAAAAATGTATCTACACTTCTTTAGGTACTATAATTATTAAAAAAAGGAAAAACTTGTTTGTATGTAGTGGATTATCTACGAAACTATTCATGCGATTTCTCAAAACATATTTCACTAGCACTCCTAGTACTTGGTATCTTTAATAATTAATCACTTTCCGATCCGATATGCATTTGAATCAAACTCAAAGCTGGTGGATAGATATCCTGGTTCAACTGAATATTAGCTGATCAACAAGCATGCATAAAGTTTAGTATTGAACCTCGGTAAATAGAAAACTAAACACATTTCACGATCATGAAATCACAAATACCGACTCGTTTTGGGACTGTTTTGTAAGAATTTAAGCAGTTAAGCAGCGAGCGGCTTGAAATGCTAAAAGTTGCTGTAAAGCCACAACCTTCGGTCACAACAATCAAGTGATAAACTTTATTATTTACAATAATGGAAGTTTGCTCGTGTATTCCAGCATTTCCGACACGTAAACGATTAAGACACTTCAGAAGTATTACGTATAGTGCTTGTTTTATATCTGTTATACCTATACATATTATTCTTGTATCATACACACAGTACCTACCTACCTACTAAACAAATGTGTTGGGCTTTACCGTGCTTTTGTTAACCATTAGTTAAAAAAGTAATTAGAATTATGAATTCTAAGTTTCAAAATAATAAAATTTGACAATAAATTCCACAAAACACGGTGGGTACTCAATGATGATTCGAACAAGCTTGCCCTGCTAACATGTCTAATTCGATATGTACCGTAGCCCTGCACCGGCACGTACAACGGGCCGTTTCCGTGTTTCCAAAATCAATTACACCATTTACCACTACGTATACGGTAAAGATACCCGGGAAAGAATTTAGGTGAACTTTTCCTAGCCATTTTATATCGTTTGCGTAATATGCCAGTTATGGCATGCGTTATTTTGACAGATGGACTATAAAACTTGTGAATGCTTAAGTTATGACGACGTAACTAAAGAAACGGGGATTTTAATCTCAAAAGTTTGCAGTTGACACAGTTTTGTATCGTCCAAACTTCAAACATGCATTGTTTAAAAAAAAATGGTCATATAAACACACATGGATGGCCGGTAGCACAAACTGTTTCATTTTTTTGTTCATCGGCGGAAATACAAACACGGTTTAAACAATGGCTTCTTGTTTGGGTTGAATATTCGTCACAAAGTCGTTTATAATAGTCAGTCGTTGTCTACCGCGCTCCGTCCGTCCCAGGATGTGACTCAAAGAACGTGACAACATAACAGTGCCAAATGCTTTTATATTTGAATGTTGTGTGCAAAATGTTGCTTCGTAATGTATTTTACAACTCTCTCCGATTACATCAAACCTTCGGTCAAGTTCATGACCCTCTCGGTGAAGCTAGAGCGAGAACGAACACCAACCACGGCAACTACCCTTGAACTTGACTTGGTCTCTTTCTCTCGTAATCGATAAATTTAACCCCGTCATATTGCGTCACCGTTCCAACGAAGAATGTCACCCGTGGTACCAGGAGCTCATAGGTAACAACTAGTAGAACCGTGACGAAATAGATAAACGTGGACATTATGAGTATGAACGAAGTGTAGCAAACTGCTAAAAATTAAACAGCTTATCATGAATTTAAATTTCCTGTTTCACAGAAAAAAAACCAAAATTACACATAATATTATCTGAATAACCGGATATTTCAGATTCCTTTAATTCACGGATACAAACTATGCGATATGGAATCACGGAAGTTAAACGGGTGGTAACTATAATTAATATTATGTACCTACCTAAGAAAATCAGCACACAATAACAGTCCATATTAGGCAATGGAAGCTTAGTTAGATTAGAAATGAGTTCAATTTGCACCAAATTAAAAATTGAAAATACGAATTAATTTAAAACTAAATTAATCAGTATTGCATAATTATGTAAACATTAAATTAGTTAGGTACTTCTGTACCGATAGAATGATAAATTTGATCTCTTATTATGGGGTTCATGAAGCTAAAACGGGGTAAACAAAATATAGAGAAAAGATGGTTATAAATTCAAACTGAAACCAACGTTTTCGGGCTAACATGGAATAATGAATGCCATGTCAGAATTAAAGTTACAGTTCTACAATTTCTGATAAAGTTACAACAATAGTAAATTCATGGTCATGTAATGCATAATGGAAGAGCAGCGGTGGCCCAATGGTGGCGGCCCTGACTCACGAACAGTAAAGTCGTGGGTTCAAACCCAGGCAGGCGCATTACTTTGTGACTTGTGTAATTTATTTCATCACCACTGCTCTCAAAAAGGGTGAAGGAAAATATCGTGAGGAAACCGGCATGTCCTAGAACCAAAAAGTTCGAAGACATGTGACATCTACCAATTCGCGCTGGGCTCGCCTGGTAGATTATAGCCCATACACAAAATACGCGCTTTGACGTGGAGTTGCGGATACCAGCCCGGTATCTTTAATCTTTTTTTTTATGCATAATGGAACTCTCTCTGGCATTCACTATGCAGTAGAATATGATTAGAAATATTGGAACGGAAACCCAGGTTTTAATACTTAAATGTAACGTTGAACGTTTGCCCTTCCCTACTCTGTTTCTAATTACCTACATCGTGAAAGTAAACAGAAAGTGAGGTTGTCTAAAATTATTGTGTACCTACTACAGAAACCTTTGACATTTCTTCAAAGCTCCGCTGTTTGAAAGCGTCATAGTGTGCATATGACAGATAATGTGGATGGAAGCATAGGATTGGCGTATGGACATAGAATGTGTCGCGCATGTGTGCGCGGTGCGGGCGTGCGGCGGTCCAACGCCCGGCAACTACCAGGCGGCCAGAACATTGCGAGAGACTTTATTGTTATTATTCTACTGTGTGAAAGAGACGGGAGATGGGTGGTAACCTCGGAGTTGGGGTGGAATGGGGAATCTTTTACATGAGTGTGTGTTGTAAACTGTAAGCTTATGGCAGTGTGAAAAGTTTGAGCTTTTCATTTATTTACGACTGATGCAGGCTGTCTTTATATTTCAGCTCCCGTGATTTTGATTTCTTTTTTTTATAAATAAAATAAGTTATTTAAATAAATGTTAGACACTCGACCTAGGTGCCAAGGTGCCTACTTAACATTTTAATGTTTCCTGTCATTTTAAACAAAGCAGCTGAATTGGGTCCTAAATTTTAGTTTGACGAATACATTTGTATGCGTCTAGAATATAGAAGAGCAATGAACGATCAAGCAGATGTACCTACTGTTTCTATATTTTTGATATTAAAGATAGAAGCTTAGTTATACAAATAAAGGTACACATTACAAGTACCTAAGTATTTCTTAAATTGATTTTGTTTTTCATTTCCCTTTGCAGGCAATTTAAAAAGTAAATCTTATCTAAATGTTAAGATATGTAAAGTATAATTAGAAATTTATACACGAACGTAAAGGATTGTGGTAAGGTACACTACTTTAGAGTTCAAAGGTCTTACTTAGATCGCTATGTTCTACCGAGAATGCCTTATAAAGCTTTACAAAATTATAGTCGTACGCATGCGCGACAGTATACAGTTTCGAGGGAAAATATTTGCTAGCATCTAATTTGCGTGTGTTCCGTGTGCGTGTCCTAGTAGGTACTGGAGTACTAGTTTTAGGTCTAGCTCATTTTGAAATTATCTTTAATTACTAATATTTTATAGAGGAAAGATTTTATTGTTTGTTTCTTTATTTTGAATAGACTCCGAAACTACTGGACCGATTTGAAAAATTCACCGTTAGAAAGTTACGCTATCCCGAGATAACATAGGCTACTTTTTTATCCCTGTATTTCCGCGGGAACATATGTACATATGTACCTTATTTCAGCCCAATCTGCTGATCCAAATCAAACAACCGCCAGCAACAAGCTACCATAAACTGTCAAATATTCCCAATTGAGCAATCTTGTTCAATTGTGAATATTTGACAGTTTATGGTAGCTTGTTGCAGTTTATGATAGTTTTTCGACTTTATACAAACGGAATAAGGTGAACCTTATTAGAAATTTGACACATTGGGGTAGATGTGCTGACCACTGTACTGAACAGCAGATTTTTTCGTGTGATATGTGCTCGTGTGTGACCACTATCTCACCTGTCGGTAAGCGATGGATGATGTGGGTGCTGGTAAAGCGGCGCTTGCCTATAGAAGTAATCTATTCACTCTTGACTTAGAGACCCTTAGGTTGTGGTTATTGTTCTTTAGTAAAAGTTATTCATAATGATCAGAATAACAACCACTTTTTGGGTTAAGGATGTACTAAAATTACTAACGTTGTATATTAACAGTGCATATTATGTAGGTATGTAAAAATTTTAGAAAATTCATTGTGTTTTCGTCTCTTAATATAAAGACACGACACATCTATTGTAACATAATACTTAAGTAATATACTAATTCAACATCACGCTATAACTTTTAGCAGTGGGTAAAACGCAGGGCACAATACTAGCTGTTAAAAAGACTACTTCTTAAAGATATATTGACACGCTTAAAGGTCGACAATCTAGCCATTAAATAACTACAATATTTACTTTAATTTCTCTATCCAGACAGTCATTATAATGCTATTATGAAGAGCCCTTGTTCACATAAAGAGCCTCACTAACCTAAGCAATTTCGCAACAGGTTTACAGTAAAATAAACAATTTTCTTTATCTAACTGTGTTCAGAGGGGCATTAAGGTCTAAATCAAGTAATAAACTCATTGCGAACGAAATAAGATTCAACATTACGCAGCTGTAGTTGTGAATTGTGAAGTTATGAAAACATTATGTTTAATAAGAAAATTATAGACCGCTATTCCATTCAGTAACAATCTTTATTGGCTTGGGAATTACTTGACATTGTAAGAATCAAAGAGATTTAAAATACTATAGAGCAGGCATACGAGGAAATATCATAGAAAAACTTTGATCCCATGTCTCAGTAACGCCATCTCGAATAATATATGATTATTGGAGCGGCAGCGGAGCGTACTAAAAAAAACTCATAGAATTGTGTTCAGTAGGACACAAATGTGGTCAAATGACCAGAATCGCACTGCTGAAGGTTATACTGGCTGTACGGTTGTGTGCGTCCGCGTCGTGAGATAAATAAAACCTTCAACGATTTAAAAGATGTTTTTAGAGAAAGTTCTAACCTTTTCTTAACATGTCGTCTATTACCAATTTACGCCTACGACTAAATCAGTTACAATAACTAGATAAACGAATGAACTCTTAACGTACACGTAATTGAAACGCCTACGAAGCCGTTTAACAATTAACTATTCGTCTTATGTTTTTATTGGTTTCATAAAATCTGTAAAATTGAATTAAAATTTGAAACATCTTTCGTTGACACGCTTTTATGAGCTAGAATACAACAATAAATAGAACATAATAAAATACGAACAAGGTAGATCGTACTTTGTAGTAAAATATTACAATTTTATTTAATTTAATGGGTCATTCAATAGGTCTAAGCAGTTCGATAACAATTAGACGTACCTACCAAAGTAAATGACAAATACAAAAAATGCGAACAATCTCACTCCTCTCGTTGTTGTAATGTATTCTGTAACCGTAGCGACGGGAGTCGGGACGCCTCCCGTAAGTCCCGACCATCCCAAGGGACCTTGTAAATACCGTGTAACTTGTACTAGGACCACATGAGTCATAAGGATGTGTGCGCCAATCTTGAACACGCGCGATAAAAATAATTGGCCAGCGTTAAAGTGTGCCCTTTGCTTGCGAGTAAACTAGTACTTTTTTTATTTTTAACTTACATGAGAGATTAACTACGCGCTTCTTGGAGCATTAATATAATGGTAAGATAAAGGGCAGCCTTTGATGGTATTAAGTGTAGGTACACCATAGACTTTAAATCTCTTTAAATCGTTTTGTTGGTTGATGGTGGTTTACATGCATTTAAGTATTTAAATAATTTAAATCAGCTGTTCAGTAGATGATTGTGTTACTTACTCGACAATATAAATTCAGAGTTGATCTCATAGAAAATTAGTTTATTTATATTCATGAGCACTTTCATCCTCTGATAGGCAATTCATTTTGAAAGTTCTTAAGATAATATATAGATACTCATACACTTTTGCTTTTTACGGTAATGCTAAATAAGTATGCCTAACTACTTATGCGAAGACCCTTATTGAAAATAGGTACCTACTGAAGTAAAAGTTTGAGCGCATCGAACTTCCTTGGAAGGCTATCATAAGTTAGGTCAGAAGAATACGTAAATAAAATGCATGCACCGTACCGTAATGGCGGGGGAGCATGTAGCAAAGCGCGTGAAATATTACCTTGGCGGGAAAATTTACGATTCGACCGGCAAAGCGGCGAGTAGCGTAGCGACAGCGAAAGTACTAAGTGAGGAAATTCTGCAATCCGTGTACTTAACTAATAATTTTGAGCTAGTAAGTGAGGGTTGTTTGAGCTTAACTTTAATTTATTGGTTTCAAACTTATTTCTCTTCAGTTCTTCGTGGTAAGGTAACTACTAGAAAAATTGTATGGCTACGAAACTACAAATGGCTACAATTTTACAACAATCTTTGTTTAAGATCTTTAGAGACACACATTAAAGAATCTTTATTTTTTTACTTTTCTTAAGTTTCTATGTAGGTACTACAGCGAAAAATAAGCAATAGTTTATTTTCTAAATCCTTCATGCATCCATCAAAATGATTAAATTACACACTCGTTTTTCGTTTTCCTTATCTCAACTTCACCTAAGGAGGAAAATAAAATAAACGAAACGAAATTTTACTTACGTTCTGTGAGTAAACAATGTTACTTACAAGTTACAAATAAGTAAGTAGGTACGTAGCCTTACATAGTAGCAGGTAAAGAAACAGATAGGCTTTTAATATTAATAATAAATAATAAATTCCACCCAGATCTTTTTTTCTGCAGTACAAATTGGGCTTAATAAAAGTGATAATAACATATTCCACTTTTGTCAATACCAACCACATACAAATAAAAAAAAAACTGACCTTGAAAAAAATAACACTCTTGTCTTTTAAAAAAGGGAAAACTTGTTTATATTTTTCTTAAGATCCTTCCCCTACCCGTATTTTTTTTAAAGAAAGCATTCCAGTCGCCAAAATCAACGAAACGTCTACGAAAGTACTAGGCGGGCAGTAACTAGTAAGAGATTGGCCATAGTCTAAGAGAGTCAATCGCACGGGATGGCGGAAGATGTGAATATTGTCGTACTTAAAACGTAACGCGGCACGTCAAACGCATACACACGCCGCTCCGCGCTCTGCGGGTGATTTGGCGCGCATTGTTAGGAAACCACTTTAGGGATGTCAAATTTTTGATACTGTTTTAATTGTTTCACAATAAATTTAATTGTTTCAATTGGTTACATAACATCAATACAAGTAGCCCCGGCAATTTTCATTCCGCCTTAGAATGTTTTTTTTTTATAGTTTATTAGTTTATGTCCTTTTCCTAGACCTACATAATATACACACAAAATTTCATAAGAATCAGTCAGGCAAGCCGTTAGTTTAGTTACCAACACTGTGACACGAGATTTTTTTAAATAAGAAGATAGTGGCCAAGAAACTCAAGAAGAAACTGAACAACAGTAAAGAAAAAAAAACGTTTCATTGAATTATTAAATAAAATGTCTCAATAATGTTTCACCCAATTTAAAGCCATCGAAATAAAAAAATATATATCTCGGCTCCGATTTACGACCAAATCTTTGTTTAAAACTCCTAATTCTAAGCTACTGTAGCATACAGTAGCTTAGAATGAGGAACATGACATCCATGCGTAATCCATTTCGTAAGATATCTTCTTCTCGTAAAAAGTAAAGTTGTGTATAAATTCACCCGGGTGTTTTTAAAGGCTGGGAGGAGCCCTGAGACCTCCTCCTTCGAGATGGACAGATGACCTGGTGAAGGTCGTGGGAATGCTTCGATGTAACTTGTTCAGAACCGAAGCCTATGTTTAACGGTAGACATCTTGTGGTTAACACGGCGTCTTCGTACTTTATTCGAAATTCAAATAAACTTTCCTACACCACTTAATTTAAACCCTTTCCAACAAAAAAACTGCCTCAAAAAACCGTGAGACATCAAGTCTATCATCATTGACAACCTTGTAGCAAGTGCATGTGTCCACCCCCTAAAGTGACAACATGTGCGCCCCGGCTGCGCCCGCGCATAGACACAGGACTCCCATCGTCTATGATCATTGGGAACATTCATATTGACATCCTTATGAGGGCAATTAGTGCATGTGATGGGTGTTAATCAATGTGTGGCATGTGTTACTTAATGCAAAATTAATTAAAATTATGTTTTGGTTTTCCGGGGTCTTGTACCTATATTAAAGACTTATCGCTAAACATATTTTTCTTTTTACAAGCCATCTGCTATTTAGCCTGGGTCTTCCTATCTTTACAAATGATCACTAAAATAAGTCGTCGATAAATGTAATTCCTTTACTGTTTTTTTTTTCAAAGCGGAACGACGAACTCACAAACTTGAACTACTTAAGATTTTCAAACTCAAACTTAAACTCAAAATCTTTATTGCAAAAATGTATATATGTGTGTGTGTGTGTGTGTGTGTGTGTGTGTGCGTGTGTCTGTGTATGTGTGTGTAAATGTGTATGTGTATTGTATTGTTATAGTTCAAATCCGGGTAAGTGCCTGTAAGGATTTTTCATTCCACATGTACTTTCCAAGATTATATATTAAATATCATTGACATCGGTGAAGGAAATCATAAATACCTAGACTAGTAATTAATATAAGTACGTTGGTAATCGCCAATCCACCGTGATGATCAATGGCCGTGCCTCCTCTGTATGAGAAGAGATATTTACCCAGTGCGACAATAACAAGTAGGTATTATTATCTATCTATACGAACATTACACAGAGAAAAGATTTCTATCTTTGTACTTATTTAATGACTAAACTAAAAACTACTTCTGGACCGATTTGAAAAGTTCTTACACCGTTGAAAAGCTACTTTATCCCCAGGAAACCGGTTGACATTCGCTAGTTATTGTTAAAGATACCCTATTCAGAAGAAAAAAAAAGAAACTGGCCAGTCATTTCTCCCAGTACCTACCATTTTGGCGAGTAAACCTTGCTCGCGGAAGTAACTCCTAAACAAATGAACAGTCGTCCCCGAGTCGTTAACGCCATTTCTAGCGCACATTTAGCTTTACGCCGACATGCAAGTTACCCAACAAAACACAAAGCTCTTCTGCTAATTTTGAACTTGCTCAAGCGTTATCGTCGTTTGGGTCGCCATTCAATTCCCTTACTCGCATGAAGGCAGTAATGGAGTTATTGTATGCAGTTTTTGGTTAGTTTAGGTCAGTTCTATATCACTAGACTATACAAACCGGGCAGTTTATTTACAATCTGGCTCGAAAATACATTGTAGAAAAACACCGAAATTACAAAAGATCAAAAATTCCGTTTGACTTTGGCACTGAATGTAGTTACCGTAATAAGTAATTACATTTAGTGCTTATGTATTAAAAACACTAAGAGGTGGTGAAGGGCTGGCCAGCTTTGATCTACTGTCTTACGTAATTTTTGACGAAAAAGTGCTAATCCTCAGTCTGATTTGAATAAATGACTTTAGATTTTGTATTTGACTTTGACTGACGTATATACAGGGTGTAAAAAAACCGATCACATAGTCGATAACTACACAATCTGTACATATAATAAAATTAAATAACTTTAACCAAAAAATATTGCTGGGAAAATACTTTTTTTTTCATCATTATAAATGAGATGCTTTTTATTGCGCGCAATCAAAGCGCTTCAACGCAGACAACGCAACGCCAACCAGCTGAGCGCTGATCACTAGCGCTTGGTCGTTGACCCGAGCGGTCCTCTTGTGTTTAGTATCTATTACATTTTTGCAACTTCAAAGGCGTAATTTGTTTTGAAAAATCGATAATTTTCATAACGTTTGTTCGGAAAACAGTTTACTGATGATACTTGGAATACGTTTTTGAAAAAAATACGAAAAAAAATGTTGCAATTTGACCTTCAATAGGTATCTCCAAAACCAATGATTACCCAGGTATGTTCTAGAAGAAAAAAACTATCCCAGTTATAGGTAGAATATGACGTTTTCGTTACGTTATTTGAATTTGAGCTAAGGGTCTTTTTACACCCTGTATGTATTTAGATCGCAAAAATTTAAAATACAACTTTACAAAATCGTTTAAGTTTCAAATGAGGCAATCACAAGAAATTAGTATCACTATTACATATATTAAAGAATATAAGAAGTTGCTAATTTCAAATATTAAGTATTTAAATACTATGTTCAAAACTACTGTTTACAATTTTAAAATCATTTAAATAAAAGTTAAGTTTGCGACAAGCCAAGAATTTATTAGAAGTGGAATGTATTAGATAGACACCAACATAAATAGTAATTTATGATTTTTTGATACCACTCCCATGCCAGATATTTTTTTACCCAATGACCCAAACCTAAAGAAGACGAAATGAAACGATATTTATTTCTGTAAGTAGATCTTCCCACATACTTTTATATGTAATTTTTTTTAACTAACATTTTTAAAATGACTAATCCCTGAGAAGAAATGCCGAAAGAAACTCAGGGGTCATGGTCTCTTTTATAGTCCAAACATAAGATTGTATTAATTTATTATGGGAATCTAACGGTGGAGGGCAAAGTCTGGAAAAGCCTTCTGATGAAAGAATCAATTCAGCTTTGAGTTGACCTGTCCCGACAAACGGCGTGCATGCTTGCTTCAGTCATCGTGTAGCTCAAACCTATTTCAGGGCTACTAAAAAACTAGCTCTTAGATTTAGATTCATTTAGCTTATCAGAATACCTACTTAATATAACTCAATGACAATTGAAACTAAAATTCCCCTTCCTCCGTCCTTGAGCTGTAATTAGCCTATGAAACACTTGACCGACATTCTCAAAGAAATAAACATTCTCCATCGGTTAATAGTTTGATAACGTAAACCAACGAACTTACAAACATGCTATAAACGTCTGTATTGATGCCCACGCGTTGCCGCACACCCTTGATGAAGTTATGGTTGCCCTAATATTCAGACCAAGAAAATAAAATCAGCGCTTTTGTAAAGCACTATCAAAATTACTTATAAAGCACTATCAAAATGCATTCTTAAAAAACGTCTTTAAAATATTCGATCAGGTTCGATTCCTGAGTGTTATAAGGTTTTTTCCACCTGGCATATCACAATCGTCCTAATAGCAGCTCTAAGTCAAAATTTGTGCTCGGCTGATGGTAAAAAACTCGCCCTCTACATATAACATGGGACCTAAAAATATGAAACGATCTCTGCCTAACTCTTCGGGAAATACAGGCGTGAGGTTGTTGTTGTGATTTTAATTATTTTACCATTAACTAATAGATTTCTATGTTTTTATAAATCAGTATCTTAATAAAAAAACAATTAAGTACAGACGCCAGCACATCAACCTATCCCAAACTGAAAAATCTTCCCAATTGAACATGAACCTTATGGTGTTTAGAATAAAGTTGAAAACCTATCAAAGACATTTGACATATTGGGGTAGGTAGATGTGCTGGCGTCTGTAGGTACATACTTCTTTCTATGTAATGTAAAATTTTAAGGAGTGCTAGACCCGTCCGAATTAATAAGACATAAATTCATTACATAACTTCAATAACATAAAGATTCCGTCGCAACTAGAGCATAAAGAACCACATTCAAATTGCACAAAACTCATGCATATAAAAATGATATTCCCATCGTTCCCAAGCGGATTATCTTTCTATTAGAATTAATTAAATTAAGTATGTGTGAATTTTATTATTCTGTTTCAAGTTGGGATTGCGACAGCCCTGCTCAGCATTCCGTTCCTCAAATCCCGTTCAGTTTCCCTCAGCCAGCAATGATGTAACCTTGGCCGATTTGGAGTAGCCGACAGGTTTCCTTCGATTACAGTGAGTACCAGGGAAGTATAAATGGACATAGGTTTATCTAGTGTAGGGTTTATATCAAAGAAAGTGCTCGCGTCCATGTTTAACATTATCACTACACAGCATCCATTAGCATTAATATTAATTTGCTACTTTTAGAGGTCGCTGAAATATTGATTAGCAATTTACCGTTTGCTCGTATTTGTTTGTAAAGTCATGTAGATCATTAATTACTTATATTGTACTCTTGACAGTAACCACCAACGAACCAAGCTTTATTTACTTTTATCACTTGTCTCATTAGAACGCGATCCTCTCACATTCAGTTCCAGGAACCATCATTTTGTTACCAGGGAAGCAGAATCTTTGATCGCGTAATACAAGGAAAGGACTACATACAACATGGATTTATAGGGGACTTCGCTGAAATTTCGACTAACCATGAACTGCTACTTACTAGCTTGCAGCTATTTATAAACGTGTTAAAATGTTTACTTTAGTTACAGAGATTTATCGAGCGTTCGTACTGAGCATGAGATATTCTCCTGTAATTCGTACTGACACGATACTTTACAAAATAACGTACCTACACGGTCTACATTTAAGACAAGGTAGTAATAAAGTAATTTATTAATTGTAGTATCCGATGTTATGACGAAAGCTAAAACTTTTCACAGTCGAAACCAAAACTTTGGGCATTGGACCTCAAAATATATATTAAACAAATATTTTTGCAAAAAAAAATTCAATCCAAAAATCTTTAGTTAGGTATTTGATTTTAATACTGTCGTAGAATTAGAAGACAAAAAAACAATCACTACACACATTCCGTTGTCTCCACACCTCACAATGATAAACTTACCTATCGACTTTTATTTACATACAACTAACAAATTATGCATCATTTACTGCAAAAACGATGTGAAAAAAAAACAATCTCTATCTGTCAAATAGAATAAATTATCATAGGTAATGATTTCCAAAAAAAAAATTTTTTTTTAATAAGAAATGGTTTCATCCTAGACTATTTTTATTCATAGCTACGCGCCACGCGTTAAAATCTAGACTTACCAGATCTCTCAGTCTAACCTGTGTCTCGTTTGTACCTAGAATTACCAGGACGGCATAACGTACCAGGAGGTTTGTAAGCACTAGGTTTACTTTCAAAACCTACTCACACATGCGAGTTTCAACAAGGTTAACTGGAATTTCAACAAGATGGTTTTATTGTTGACGGGATTTCGGTTCTGCATCTTGTAGTGTATCAATTATTTGTAACGGCTAGTACTTTTCACACACTAATAGATGTTTAAGATATTTTTACGTCTCTACTAGTAATTACTAAACGCAAACGTGTTACTAAGCAAATAACCGAGTTATTGAAATGCAACAATGCATCGCGCTACTCTCACCTCACACAGTAAGTCGTATAGATACGTGCAAAGCTTTTGACTGGAAAATAGAACTTATAATTATTGACACTTATACATATTAATCATACCCAGTTAAGTCCAGGTTCTGAATTAACAATTTGGTCCAATAGATGGAGTCACAGAAACCCGAACGAGACAAGAACTAATTCGCAAAAGTGAAGTGTTGTAGGCTAGTCAGCGAGTCAAACTTAATTAAAATTATGCTTTACACTTTTATCGTTTTTACCATAGATCAATTTTAACAGCTTTTAAAAGTGTAGAAATTGCAGATCAGCGTCAAGCACTATGTCTGACAATAATGCTGATCCGGGCCTATTTGGCGCAGCCGTGAGCCACGGCACTATTAGGTCAGTTTACTTGTTTTCTTTGTATTGTTACAGTATTTTATGTGCCTTAATCTGAGTCGAATAAAATACCTAATGTCTTTGTTCTTTTACTCTCTGAAGATATCGATACCTCTGGGCTCAAAGGTCGTAAAGGACATTTGGGCGAAAATGACTTTATGATACTGTTTTACTCAGTTTTTAATTCTCTATCGATCTGTATATTCCATTTTACGAAATTCGCGAAAAAAATACCTTTACGACCCACGTAATTTGAGACGTTTAACATAGTTTACCGTGAAAATATGGATGTAAATAACACTTAGTTACCAGAGTGAACTCATTTTGGTAGTAAAGCAAAGTATAAAACAACTTTTGGGTGTAAAATACATAAAAATATCAATTGTCTTATACCACCTTAGGTGGTTAGTATAATTCACCTCAAAAATTTGGATGTAAAGGACATCGTCTTTGCAAATTGTCCTGTACACCCTTACAATTTAAAATAAAAAAATACAAGTGTCCTTTACGACTTAGTTTCATTTTATTTGCTTCCACTAAAGGCGTAGGTATATAAACGTAAGTGAGGAATTGTCCCATAAATACCTAAAATATTCAAAAAACAACGAATTTAATCTAAACTTACTTCCTAACTTAATAAAAATTAAATCATTTACACGAAACTATTACTAATCACAATTTTGTGAAATGTATTATAACGATTAGCGAAATTACAAGATGTTCAAGTTTAGGTATCCACTTCATTATCGTAGAATTTGATTTCAGTACACATATTTTCAACCCCTACCTTATTAAAATGTTTCTAATACTCGTTTCAATGTTCGCCACATTAAAAAAAAAGCATAACGACCAAATGTTTGTCAAATACTCAATGGAAGACAAAGCAGAGACTCATTCTGTAACATTATGCGAGCAAACCCCAGAGAAAGGAAAAACAAAAGGAAAGGGGAAGGGGAAGACTTCCCCTTGGATGGTTTATTTACTAGTGATTGGTATGGATGCAGTGAAGCAGCTATACAATAGTAGATTACCAATAGCCGCTGCGAAATATTAGGTCTTTACCTATGAAATTGCCGTTCTGCAGTACTGGCCATTTCAAATCAAAATAATTTTTGTTTGGCTAAGAATTCTAATTTCAAATTACTTAATTTAATTTTAAAAACATGATTTTTTTCCAAAAGTAGTCATTTGTTTATTTAGTATTACATTTTCATCGCATTTCAATCTTTTTCGTCATCATGGATACGTTAAAAATTCGAGTAATTATGGAATATGAGTACCGTCGTGGCAGCAACGCGGCACAAGCGGCACGCAACATCAACGACGTTTACGGAGCTAACACTACAAACCAACGCACCACCTGTTATTGGTTTGCTCGCTTTCGTTCTGGAAATTTCGACCTCAAAAATGAACCTCGCGGTCGTCCGAAGACTTTGGTCGACAATGACGAATTAAAGGCGATTGTGGAAGCTGATGATACACAATCTACGGCTGAATAAGCAAGTCAAATTGGCAAGGTAAAAAAGTTTGACAAATGGGTGCTCCACGAACTCAATGATCGCCAGCGCGAAGTACGCATCGAGACGTGCCTTGCACTGCTCAACAGACACACAAATCAATGAATTTTGAACCTGCGATGAAAAATGGATTCTGTTTGATAACCGCAAGCGCTCAGCAAGTTGGTTGGATCCTGGTTCAGCACCTAAACAATGCCCTAAACGAAAACTTACCCCTAGAAACATGATGGTCACTGTTTGGTGGTCTAGCGCCGGTGTGATTCATCACATCTTCTTACCAAACGGGGTGAGCATTACTGCAGATGTGTACTGTAAAGAACTGAACACAATGATGGAGAAGCTGGCACATCTCCAACCAGCTTTGGTCAATCGCTCGTCTCCGCTGCTCCTGCAGGACAACGCGCGACCTCATACTGCACAGCAGACGGTCTCCAAGTTGCAAGAACTGGGGTTGGAAGCTCTCCGTCATCCGCCCTACTCACCAGACCTTGTGCCTACAGACTACTACTTTTTCCAGAATTTGGATAACTTCTTGGCGGGAAAAAAATTCAATACCCGAGAGGCAGTACAAAATGCCTTTGAAGAATTTTTTGCCTCCCGTCCAGTTGATTCCTTTAAGAAGGGCATCAATAAACTGCCACTGCGTTGGCAGAGATGCATTGATTGCATGGGTGATTAGTTCGATTAATACAAATAAAAAATACATGAAAAAAAAATCGTTTAAATTTCTTCATAGAAAACGACAATTTCATAGGTAAAGACCTATTTTATAGACCTGATAAACCTGTGTGAGAATGGAACAATACCTAAAAGATTTCATAAAGAATACAGGGAGTTTCCATGCAATTCTGAGCTACGTGAAACTTTGAACGAAACAGACGAAGAGGACGATGAAAAAAGTGAGAAAGAAGATGACTAAATAAATTATCAGCTGATGATGATTTATTTACTCATCATCTCATCAAACAGAATAAAGTTAGTATATAGAAAAAAGTTATTTTAGGTGAATAAAGTTGATTAAAGAAGTGAAAATAATTAAAAGAGTACAGAAGATAGTAGAGAAAAGGCAAGCAAGAAAAATTATGTTTATTACCAAAATATTATTTTTTATTTTTTAAAGATTTAGAGCTTTGTGTTCAATTAAGTAAGTACAAATAAACGATCTCAGTTTGATTACAAATGTACGTTTTATTTGTATAATTATGTTATTTCATGATTATTCGTAAAGAAAATACAGTAGTATACACATAAATACATACAAAATTACATAATCCATTTAACACTTAAGTTTAATTATTAATTTATCCTTCTTCTTAGCGTGTGAGAAGAATTTATCCTTTCAGTATACCTTAGCGGGTTTTCCTTAAAAACCTAAAAAAATATTACACTTGTCGATTATTTCCATAATATGTTTAGTTTTGTGCAGTAAAGTGGATTTACGCCTTTAGGTTATGTCATAGGGTGAACATTTTAAGGGTGTAAAGGACTTTTATTTTTATTTTTATGGTCGTAAAGGAAATCTATCTCGGTAAATACAGCACTAGGCTAATTTTTAAACACTGCACTTGATAATACTAGAAATTCTAAACACTTTTTCCCTAGGTTTCATTTAAATAGCTCAAGAAACAAAAAAGTTAGAGTCAAAATATTTTTTTTTTTTTCGTTTTTTGCTTCTCCTGAAAAGTCGCATTTTGTCCTTTACGACCTTTGAGCCCAGAGGTATCGATATACTAAGTCAGATGTGCAGAAAAATCAATTGAAAAACAATATACTTATTAATGTAATTGTGAATTTGCAATGGACCTATCCATGGCGATAAATTAATTTGGCGATAAAACCATATAAACCTAATTTGTGCCTCCTAACCTAATATTTTAGTAAGTAGATGTAACTCGTCTCAGAGCTTTACAAAATGTTCGTTGGTGAACGAATGTCGTCAATATATTTGCGGTTGACCTAATTGTACCAAACCTTCTTAACTTTATAGTCCATGGAATGGTTGCTGATAGCTTATTGTCCGTCTGTTTGTTTTGTTATGTTCATTGTTCTATTTAGATAGGTTCTTTGAACCCTCTGAAACTTAACCTAATCGAAAGTGACTAAGCTAGCTGGCTGCTCCTGCATGAAAACAAGTGTTTTATTTTCATAAAGCGTATTATATTGTACATAATGTTCAATACTTTTGCACTCATCCCTAGTAATGAAGAACTAGTTGTCTGGCTAGGAGTAGAGCAAAGGTTGTGTAAGGTAGATAGGATAAGAAGTATAAGAACCTACCTATAGCGTAGTTCCAAAATAACTTGCTTGAAATTGTCCTGATATTTGCCACTCTGGAAACTCTTGAACAGTTGTAGGTAGGTATGTAAAGAGGAGTGTTATTAATTCTCTAGGAGTGTTTCTCCAGTAGCTAGGTATAACCTGGGGGTATTAGTTTATTTCTAGGCAAGCGTACTACTCATCCATCTCATCGTGTCTTGTCATGAGGCAAAATTGAATTCAAACACAAGCCTACCAGTAATAAGAAAATAATTGCTGAAATATTTTCTTCCAAAAAAACGCATCGTAAAACAGTTTTAGTATGAAAACATTTATGGTGTACAGTTTCTTTGTCAAAACAAAGTCTCATTTTAGATTTACACAACAAAAGATACCGAAAATGATCAGATTAACACAAGAATAAGAAGAAATGACTTAAATAAACACGAAGATTTAACATCATTCCAACTGCATCTCGGAGCGGCGGAAATCAATCAAAACTCAGAAACAAACGCTTTCTTTGCCAAGCTACCGTGGCCCAAAGAATATAAGCTCAGTTTGTTCAACCGTACATTTAAAAGCTAAACACTGTCTACATCCCAACACAAAGAGCTCTAAAGTAAATTACCAAACGGGACGTAACCACAAAAACAAACACACGAAACTGAAAGCGAATTTTCAAAGAAATCGCGTGCGCAATCCTAACGCTACTGTTTGCAAAAACTTTAAAATCTTACCGTACATGGTCAAAGGAAATGATACCCTATTCTATACACATAGTATTGTTATTGTAATGTTAAGAAAAGAAAGGCTTTTCTGCCGTTATCTAAATCTTCTAAGAGTTTAATTATACGGGCCTCTACCACAAAACCGACAATGAATTTATGCATGAAGAGACGGAGAGAGAAATTCTCCTCTCGAATCGCCGGGATCTTGTATAAAAGGAACAATAGTCTTTAGTTTTAATCTTCAGTTGTTTTTTTAATATATTTTTTGGTTTGGATCGGGTTCGTGTGCGACTGGATTTACGACTTTTGAGCGGGTTAGGGTTGACGCAGGGATCACACTTGGGACCTTATCAGGTGTGAACTTAAAATGGATGGCTTTATTAAGATTAGATTGTATATGTAAGAAGTGATAATCTCGAAGTTCGACGAATTAGGATTAATGTTGATAAAGCGTAAAAAACTGTTAAGGACTTTAGAGATGCAAACAAGAGGCCTAAAGACAGTTTAAATATCCACAAAAGTGATTTTTTAACACTTTTGGCTGAAAATCTTGCATAGGTCCGCCTGTGTCAATCCATTGCTTACCGAGACCATTTCGAAAAACACGTAAAACATTGGTCCCGATCATTTGTAGATCTTTGTGATTTGTTACGAACAGTCTGACAACCAGCCCATCAAAAAGATATTGTGTTACATACCTATTAACTACTGGGTTGTTGAAGACAGATTTACAGTCCTCAACATAAGTGGAAAAAAGCTCGGTCATGACGAGCTTAATACGATCAAACGCAAAACTTCTAGAAACGATTAAAGCTTGATTGAGTTGCATAAAGATATATTATCTCTTATAGAGGCTCACGTTGATTACTATTATATGGATGGCAAGTGAGTTATTTCCTTATAGCTAATGAGATGAAGAGTCGTTTCAGACAAAATCCTTGTTAACAGCTCCTAAAGACTACGAGTTGGATCTAGCTAATTGCCTGGTAGATAAAGACATAAGAGGCACTTAGAATTCTGGGCAATAAATCTCAGTTACGAAATAATGGTTAGTTGTATATAAGTACAAGGAATCATTAAATAATTAACATTTGAATAGTGGACTTACCAACTCTGCTCTTCATCAACATGTAGGTTTTATGTTTCAAGTCACATTAAGAAATTAGAATTAGGTAATAAAGGTAAATTATATTCCTAAATAGACACACACGTCCTTATGAGAATAATCTTCATTTTGCGATATTTTAAGTTACTTTGGATAATTTCTGTAATTTTTTTAATGAGAATGTTTCTGCTGTTTGTTGATGATGAAAACAGTGAATAGGTACAATACACAAATATGTTTTTAATTAGTTCTTTCAAAACGGTTTATTAACAACACAGAGGTCATTTTTTTATTCTAAATTAAGTTTGTGTTCAAGATTTTTTTCTCAACACGTGCCGACCCTACACGCCTCCCTTAGCCCTTTTTATACCTCGCTACAGGCTGACAAGAGACGACTGTGTGAGCGCACAATTTGGGTGTGATTCTGATAGATGCGTACGCGCAGCAAACCACGCCACTTTGCAATTTGGCAAAATTATACACGTATTATAAGCAGGTACATTTTGAAGATATTTTTTACAACTGTTGCCGACTGTGTAATTGTTCGTTCGTTATTTAATTAACATAATAAATCTGTGAGGAAGTATTTGGTAACACTTGCTTTTTATTAGGTAAGTGCATTCCGACAAGACTACAACATTGTTTTTAATAAATACCAAATATTTTCCGTAAAAGCTCGTCTTGTCATAATTTTATTATGTTCATAAATAGATCTTGAGTGTACCTAATATGTGTATGTAGTGCGATATTAGTTAATGGGTAGGTTACCTACTAAAAGTTAAAAGTAAATGTATCAGCTTTCGTTGTGATATTATAATTATATCTGTAATCCTCAGACGCCTTTTACAATTTTCATCGCAATCAGTATCGGTCGTGGGACTCACTGATTGCCGGCCGGCGAAATAACAAAACTTCAATCAAACTGATAATATTATTCGTTGCTGGTTGTTGTGCCATATATTTAAAAGAAAGCTTTAGTAAGTAGTTTACAGTATTGAACAGTTTACTTATTTAACTTTAAATTAATAGTAAAAATCAATAACATGAAAGAATATATGATTATAATGATACTAAGACGATCTACTCATCGCTATTTCCAAAGACACGACTTTTTAAGTCTAGCTTTTCTTTCCTTAGCGAAAATTTGTATTATGGTAAATCTTTTACATATTTAAATCCAATCAGAAATTACGGTCCCTATTCATTGATTAGAAAAAAGCAAGACTTTCTTAAATCCCATACAAAATGCTGTTTAGTAAATAAAGTACTTTGTTTCCCTTCCATTATATAAAATAAATTTACCTAAAAACTATTTGATCTATGTTTCAAATAGATTTACCTAAAACTAAAAGTCGACTGCAAAACTAAAACATTTTTAACGTTGCAGTTCCTAATTTTTTTCACCACACACAACACTTTAAAAATAAATTGAAATTTTATTAAATTTAATTCTAGATAAAGGCTTATGTATCTTCCGCTTTGCCTTTAAACCTCATTATAATCTAGCTTAATCCTTAAAACTCTTAAAAATTAAACCTACCTGAAGTTAAAAGCCGTCATCTTTACTCCAGCATGCCCGTTAATCTAGATTAACTACACTAAACAACACCACAGTCAATCACAAAATAAAAGTAAAAAAAGAGTTCAAAATAAAAAAAAATATTTTAAAATTCCCGCTTAACTGCGCGCGTTTGCGCAGGCGCGCAGACAGTGAAATGACTGGTCGACTTCACTGAAGTGCGTGTGACGCAGCCTCCGTCGCGCGCAGTGTCTATCGGCGACTCTCGCGCATCCTCGCACCCCCACCACGCCCGCCATTCATGAAAACGCTCAATGGAGCTTTGAGGCGAACTTCCAGCTTTTCGCTTTGCCCTTTCAAGTGAAACAATGGAGCTTTTACAAATAATCACGTTTATTCTTGTTATGCTAAGTTTGGGGTAGGCATTACTTTGTGATGCCATTAGCACTCACACATTTTAGCTTATTGACTTGCGAGTTTGCGGCACTAAATTCGCACACCTAGAATAACGCACGAAAGATGCAAACATACATTATTTCAGGATACAACTGCGTCTTCATATCTTTTACTACAACGTTCTGTGCTTACAAACAATTGCATTAGTTTGAAATGGCACCTCTGAACTGCGTAGCAACTTCGCAAACCCTATACCTGCACTACAATACTCGCAAAGTTGATCGAATTTAATTAAGCGAATACGATACGATCAACTTCAACCAAGGTTTACTTCGAAGAGAACTTCGCGAAGTAACTTTACAAATAGAAGCACGGCGAAGGAAGACAATGTCAATAAACATGCCTGCGAGAATGTCTCGACGGCTTGTGAAGACAAGTTAGACCTATGGGTGATGGCATAAGATCTCTCACCAGCATGCGTAGCATGATCACCCTTGATTTTGTCTACAGAAAAAATATTATTTATTATTAGCATTTTTTCCTTCATAATAATAACAATAATACAACCCGCAGGGCAGCTTGTGGCGAGCTGTTGGGCAGTAGCGGCCCCACGGTCCTGATCTCCCGGGAGATGTCTTGTTCCTCAACTCTGGCTTGCCTTAATTGGCCGGCCAAAGCCAGTCCAGTATTTTATTACCATAATCTGCAATAGTCTTCCACCAGCCGTAGGTTTTCATTGGGTGCACTACTCTTGGGTGACTTGTCTAGAGCATACAGGGAAAATCTGCGGTTGGTGTCACATTTCATTAAAGGTGACAACTGGCCTCTGCGAGTTGGCTTCGGCCCCTCGTACGCCTTCCAAAGGTCCGGAACCAGAGGGTTCCGAGAAATAAAACCAAATATAATAATACTAGCATGTTACTGTCCCACTGCAGGGCAAAGGCCTCTTCTCATACAGAGAAGGCTCGAGCATTGATCACCATGCACGCTTGCTCAAGGCGGAAAGTTATATTAACTATAAGTCCAGGTTTCCTCATGATGTTTTCCTTCACCGAAGTCTATGATGTCTAAGATAAACTTAGAAAGTACACATGAATTGAAAAAGTCACATTGTATCTACTTAAGATAAGATACCGGGCTGGTATCCGCAACTCCACGTCATAGCGCGTATTTTGCGTATGGGCCATAATCTACCACGTGGGCCCAGTGCGAATTGGTAGATTTCACATGTCTAATTCGAATTTGGTTCTAGGACATGCCGGTTTCCTCACGATGTTTTCCTTCACCGTTTTGGAAATAAACACATTGGTACTTGCCCGGATTTTTGAACCACAACCTCGTGGATGAGAGGTAGGCGCTTACTCTGGGCGATCACGACATTTCCTTCAAGATCAGCAGAAATGTTCCTACCATCAGTCACTTCGTCGAGTCTTCCGAACACGTGTCCATGGTGATCATGCTACGCATGCTAGTTGGTCAATTACCACACGTACCTAAAGGAGAAGACCTATAGCCTCAGCATTGGTTAAGGCCGGAGCTCCACCAAAGCAGAGACGTGTGCGGTGTGCTGTGCGAGAAGAGTTGTTTTTCAGCTCGGAGGACTCCACCAAAGCAGAGACGTGTGCGGTGTGCTATGTGCTGTGCGAGAAGAGATGTTTTTCAGCTCGGGTGCAAGGCGTTGAGTGCTCAGTACGCATTCTGACACGAAAGGTAGATGATGTCGCTATTATTACAAAAAAAGTATCTTCTTTTACTTGAAGAAGAAGAATTGATAGCTTTATACTACCAAAACAAAAGAAAACATCGGTTTGGAAGAAGAAGTCACTTGAATTACCATACCAGTCATGGAGATTTTTTTGAGTTAGATGATGAAAGTTTTACCAAGTCCTACAGACCACCGATGAATATATTCTACGAATTACGTAATTTAATTAAACCGAGAGGGGGAGGGTGACATCGCTCACTGCACGCCGCTCACATCTCTCTCCACTGCACGTCGTCCGGGCACAGTTCACATCTCCGCTTCCATCCCGCCATACAAATATTACACATCTCTGCACAGCGATCTCCACTGAAGCTGAGCGGAGAGGAGATGTGTCAATAACACAATTCTATTGGTTGTTTAAAAAACATCTCCTCTCCGCTCGTCTCGTCTCCGCTTTGGTGGAGTCCCGGCCTAAGACGTGACCTTGGTGTATGTCCTCGTAGAAGTACTTAAAATAACATATCAACCGTAAAAAAGTAGTATTACAAAACGCCCTGCAAAAAGAATATAGAGAATTAAACATTGTCAATATACCTACCTACATAAAAACGTTTAAAATAACTATAATAGGTACCTACCTAGTTTCATATCAAGCTTAACGACATGTTTAGGAGGGTTTATATAACTAACATCCTCTCAAATCTAAATTAAATTTGAGTCATAACGGACAATGTATTTTTATCTAAACCTAATGAATTAAAACAATATTGTCAGTCAGTTTAATTTTTTAATGTTAGTTAAATGAAAACAATGTTATTAGAAAAGGTCTTGTTAAAAGAAGTGTTACCAACATAATAGATTTTTTTGGACCGTGGATAGCAGACCATTCATACGTATCTAGCTAGACTCCTCCGTGCCGTGCCTCGGAAAGTTGAAAAAGAAAGCCGTTGGTCCCGGTTGTCATCTGTAGACCTATGACAGTCGTTACAGATAGTCAGAACCCCGAAAGTGTGACAACCAGTTTAACCAAGGGGTATCTTGTCACCCAGTAACTGGGTTGCAGAGGTCCGACAGGCAGTCGCTCCATGTCAAACACTGGTATTCGATGAATCTGGTTAAACTCGAAGCCAACCCCAACATGTTTGGGAAAACGCTAGGCAGATGATAATGATGATCAGGGTATTGAGCGTTTGTGTAAAATAAGTAAAACAACTAGGAGATGATAGAAGCCTCCTAAAACCCTTAAAAACTATCAGACTAACGTGACCGTAAAATTATTAGACAATCATATTTCGAGTAAGCATATTTAACTGCGGGTTTTCCTGTATCTATATTATATGTTGCAATATCCTATACCTACAGTAATTTATGCACTGTATGATTAGATATATGTATAACCAGGAAATTACTGAAATTGTATTTTTTTAATGACAATGTTGCCCGTGGCTCATACACCTATCCGACGTCCGACCTTTGTACCTACTCTATATTAATCAAGTTAAGTCTCAGTTTGCCACTATAGAAAAATCTTATATTTGGGCAATTGGAACCTAGCAGGGGAGTTAGCAGTCGTTCAGGTCGATCTTCAATGCAGAGCAACGTAGGCTGGTCTTTAATCCGCACACCGAGGGTGGATTGAAGACTAGCTATTTTTCATTGATCTAGGATATAAATACCAGGCAGTCATGAGCCCGAAAGGCTGACAACCAGTTTAGCTAAGGGGTTTAGTGTTACCCTGTTGTGGAAGTAGGATAGACAGTGTTGCTCTACGTAAGTACACCATTGGTTTTCACTCACACGGGAAGCTGACCCCGACATTGTTGGGAAAAGCTAGGCAGATGATGATGATCGAAAACTGATACTTTATTGTTTCTTTTTTAGCCTGTCTGCAGCAAAAGTGGTCAAAGAAGTTAATTTCAGGAACAAGCTGAGCGCGGGCTGTGCTGTGACCCATCTCATGATATTCCTGACTGGTTCAAAAAAGTTTAACATTTGTTGTTGTACAACAGTAATTTTATTAACAGACTTAATAGCTGACGCACCGTAGACCTATAAAACTTGACAATTCAGGAAAGTACATAAAATGATCATGGGGCAGAGTAGTAGCCCATGTGAGTCTAGTATATGATGGTTTAGCCTTTTCCAACTGCTTTACAGACATTCAGAGTCTATTTATGATTCTAAATTATTTGAAATACCATTGTCTGAATAAAAGCCTTATTTTGTATAGAATTTTACAGAAAAAATAATGATTCAAAGATATCTAAGTACTACTTTTTACAATACAATTTAGCTTATCAGGTCCTAAACGTGATTTCGATGAATCACGCCTGAGATAGGCTATTAACATGAAGGGCAGTCGAGAATCATCTCGATAACGCCCTATCATAGGCGAATTTTGGCAAAATTTCGCAATAAATCGTAATGTAGGATAGTCGTACCGCGGAAGCATATACTAAAGCAATCGGTTTGCGCTTGCGCAAGTACACAATGCGTCCGCCTTGCCTATCACAAGCGTGGGCCTTATCACATCCGTACATGCCCGGCGATGAGACCTCACTGCTATATTGATTCTTTTAATTAACTCTATATTTCTTCATTGTAGGCCTGACAGCTATATAAGGCTTTATGTTGAATTTGATCACTGGTTGAGGTGTTAGTATTTGGAGTTATAGCAACGCGCTGGGCTGCGGTAGATTAGATTTTTGGCAGGCACTTTCGCAAGTAATCTGAGAAAATTTCGACATAAACATTTTCTCAGCTTACTTGCTATACATAGGTACTATTAGAGCGTCGATCTTCACTAGGTAGCTTGTCGCAACTGCCAGAAAATAATAGCAAGGCTTGATGTCTAAAATTCTGTTAATAATTCTGTTAATAAAAGTGCATAATATTTAAATTATTAAGAACTCCCAGCAAAATGGCAATATGTGCAATGTGTCAAAGGCCTGTTTGTAGACTGATAACATTCATTGTGCGCGACTTGTTAATGTGTGTGTGAGTACTATTATGTACAGAACACAAACAAACAACGTAACTGGTGGAATGTGAGTGCACTAAAGTAACGGTGTTCTTTATATTATGTAGCACTCGGCCACCCCTTTAGAAGATACCTACACGAACTCATTATGTTGCGATAGATGAGTTTTGATGGCAATAGGCTTGCCGTCGCCTCTAATTACAAGGAACTTACACATAAGTAGCTGGCGAAGTGTGGGTGTTCTATAGGTAGGTACTCCTGTGCCTAACCCTTAATGCTTGCTTAACAACGGGAATAACCTGGATAATAGGCGAGATGATAGTGTTGTGTTCTAAGAGTTTATATACGTGCGTACGTCCGGGGACTAGGAAATCATAGTCGTACAAGAAGTTAGAAAGTTAGAACTTTTTATACCCGACCGCTCAACGCCCAGGGCTTTCTCCTGTATTGTGGGTGCGTTCACAAATATAAACCTCGCATGCATAAACACTTACACCCGGAACGAGTGTTTGTTGGTCATACAAATATTTGTTGCTTGCAGGAACTGAACTAGCGACCTCCATCGGTCTTGGACAATGTTAACCTTTAATAGAAAAGATATCAATGTTATATTTCTTACTAATGTGACTGAACTGCGCGGCTCCACCGTTGTGGGCACCTTAGGCATACCCACGAGTCCACGACCCTAATTGTGGGTTATAGGTTAATGTTATAACCAATGTCTTTTGACTGGCCTGTTGGTCTAGTAGTTAGTGACCCTGACTGCTATGTCGGAGGTCTTGGGTTCGATTTCCACCGTTGACAAATGTTTGTGTGATGAGCACGATCGTTTGTTAGTGTTATTTGTAGTGACTGTGATCATAACCAATTTTGGGAATTGGATCCAGGCCTAAAATAACTGCAAATGGTGAATAATGTTCTATTGAATAAGATAAAGTGCGGTGCCGATCCCACTCCAAACAGATCGGGATAAGTCCAAGATTATCTTTGGCACAGAAAGTAACCTTACCTCTTAAAACTGGGCAAATAAAAGATCCGTGGCATTCTCCACGGTCAAAAAGGTTTTGGAATGAATGATACCTATATACAAGATTATTTTTGTAGTAGGCTACTAGGACAGTTGATGAAACAATTTTTCCCAGATGCCCCAAACGAGACGAAGGTACCGAGGCCGATGGTAATAGTACTATATTCCTCATAGTTTAATACTAACGCAACCGGAAAAGTATTGTGTATTGATATCCTTTGTGCATGTGTGTTAAAGAGATTAAACATATTTAGCCATCATAATTGCATTTAATCTCAGCGGCCATGACCGATGTCAATTTAATTTGAGTTGTATTTCATTTTATTTCCTACTAAATTATTCTGTTTTTTATTTCCCAATAAGCACTTGCAGAGCTGTTACAAAAAAAGGACCTAAGATATCTCTAGAAGTGTTAACTCCTGTCTCCATTATATTTTGTTTGGGTAGGTACCTACTCATTTATTTGTTAAGTATTACAATAGTTAATTAATCAATTTAATACCTCATTCTGTCTTCTCACGGAACTGCAAACATTTAAACATCATAGTTTTTTAATCTCTTTCATATTCATCATCAGACTAGTCCATTTATTTATTAAAACTTTATGCACTAGTTAGTAAAATAAACTGTACAAAGGCGGACTTAATGCCTTAGGCATTTTCTACCAGTCTACCTTAAGGTGATGCAGAGACAGAACACAGTATCGAGATTGGATCGAATTGATTCATTTCAGGATGAATCCGCAAGCGCGTTTATCAACATATCATATCAGTGATCTTACCACCAATCAGGGGGTCTAGTCTGCTATTGCAATCGTGACCGGTCAATGATCGATTTTTGACGTGTAACGTCATACTTATGACACATTTCCTATACAAAAACTGTCAAAGTTGACAAATATTCGATCAATGACCGGTCATTGAGACACGATTGCAATAGCAGACTCGAGCCCCAGCTCCGGTGTGCGTTTCAGGCTCTGCAATGTGTTATCTAGCAAACTCATTCAAATTAGGCATTACTTTACAACCGTTAAAATTACTAGAAATACTCAACCGATATTAGAAATTCTTTTACCATTAGATAGCCTTTATTATCATAACTACTAGGATGTGAAACGACCAAGAAAAAGTGAGAGATTCGCGCGTGAAGTTGCAAGAGCACCGCTAGTTTGTTTGTGTAACAACTCGTGAATTTCTGCTAAACCATTTTTAGCAATGTCAGTAGTCAGTAGTGCCAATCTGCCTACTGACATTGCTAAAAATGGTATGGTAGTAGCCACAGAGCGAACAAAAAAGTACCAGTTGTTCCACCTTAGAACTAAACGGTAATGGTACCTACTAGTGGCAACGCAGGACCAGCAGTGCAGTATTCTGTACAAAATCACCCTGTGAAAATATTGGTGAAAGGAAGACTGATAGTCCCCCCCCCCCTCCCCCCCCCCATATCCCCCCTCCCCCCTCCTATCGCCTATACATTGCTGTGCCCTAGCTGGGTTCATTGCTTGGAACTATCATAATGTAACAACCTGTAAACAACATGAAATGCAATAAATGAATGATTATGATTATGATTATGATTGAGCTGACACTCCCTAGTAATGCTAGGCAATGACAATTCACTCAAGTTTTCGCGGGATGACTTTACTAAATCGATCTGCAGAAGGCCCTACCCTAATTCTCGTAATCAAAATCTAGTCGCAAACTCATCTTAGTGACAATCAATATCAAAATCTTGTCAAAAATTTGGGGAAGTTATTAAAAATACCCGTACTTCCCGTTCCCCGTTTTTCCTGTTTCCTCTTCTGAGGCCTTAGTAATCCCTGTGTAATCCCTGTGTACTTAGTTACTGATGCGAAGCTTTCGTGTTCTATGGTATGAATACAGTCGGCCCCACTGCGGTGAATCAGTTAGCTAACGAAATGCTTTGAATTAACTACGCAATGCCCCCAGCGACCGCGCGCGCTGGGTGCTATGGGATTATAGCCTGGTGATTGTAATGATGTAGGGTGATTCACCGGTACTGAGGCTGATTGTACATCACCAGCTTATTTTAACACTATGAACAGCTGCATGATGAATGAAAACGTCATTCACGACTAAACTATAAACCTCGAAAGAGGGCAAAGCTTCGCTATTTTTGTTTGCGCTTCACAGTTCGTAAACCCATGGATGGCGTCAGCTTGTATACTTAGGTAATCGTAGGTAGGTACCAACTCGCGAAATTCTTAATTTCTATCGTTACATGACACTACTTGATCCAAATTTTCTATTCCATAACTATATTTATTACATACATACCTGTACTTTGCGATGCCACATTTCGCTATTTCAGTTTTGTTACTATCCCACCTACAGGGCAAAGAGTTTGTCTTATACAGAGAAGCGGATTAGCGATTGCAGACTTCCTAGATTCATTACAAGTCCAGGTTTCCTCACGATGTTTTGTTTCACCGATGATGCTATTTAAAATGTACAGTGCGGAAAATCTGCTTCTAACTGACCAAGGAGACTTACCAACAATCTGATACAACTGGCAATTGAAGACAGTAAAGTAAAATACTCTTGAAAAACATTACACTGTCACCTTTTGACAGAACCATCACATTTTTGTTAGATTTTTTAGAACTTGAATCTCGTTAAATTAAACGTTTATTAATAAAATTCATCATGAGTGCTGCACCAGGTTGTGATAACCTGAACAACGAACGAATTAGGTGCGACGTATGTCGTACCATCAACTTAGCCAAACATTTAAATCGTCCCAAGCCGAATATGCAGATCTACGAAAAATGTACACCCAGCGAAAAGTTCTGCCCGGCTAGTCCAGGTGACCATTTTAAATTTGAAAGCCCTTTTATAACGCGGACTTACCTATGTAGTTTCTGCCTACCTCCTAAGGAAAAGGTATGCGATTTAATGCGATAATGTAGGTATAATAACTGGTAGGAAAACGTCGATGGGCCCTGATGAAGAATAACAACTATCTTCTATAAATATAAAAATGTTATGTTGGTTTGTGTACGAGCTGATTTTTTTTACTTTATCAGTAAAAATGTATGACTTGGCTGTTTCGTTACTTAAATAGTAAACTCAAACTCAAACTCAAACTGTTTATTGCATTCATTCGATGTACATAGTTGTTATATTAATTATAAAATAATTAAAGTTTCAACATGAGACCGGTGAGGTCACGGCAACGTTATAATAAATTATGTCAAAATTTAAATGTCAACAATAAAAATAGAGAGAAAAAAAAATATATAAAAACTACTACTACTACTAGTACTACTACTAGTACTTCAGAAGCTTGGCTCTACATGAGATCTGTTACCTTTTTACAAGGCAAACCTTATGTGGGTAGTCTTGGCAACATTTTACATGAAATGTCAAGGTGGGAAATTGTAAAGAATTGTTTCTTTTACGTCAAATAATGGTAAACCTTCAGCTGGTCTATTGCGTATCTCCTTTAACAGTTCATAATGGTGATCTCCCTGCATAAATATGTACCTACTCGTATAATATATCCTCATGGATCGTCCTGGGGAAGGCGACGAGGTATGTCAGTCTCTTACTAACTAAAAACCACCCCGATATTCCTTATGACATCTGCGCTAAAGGTAATGACAGAATAACTTTAGCCTATGTAGACGTCTATAGTACCTATCCATAGAAATCAAAAAAATATTATATCTATGATAGTATCATTGTAGTCTAGGTTGCTCGTGGCCGGCTTGTAAGTGCCCAAATTTTAGAGTATTAACTATTTTTACTTTTTGCCCCCCTAGGCAAAAAGTAAAAATAGTTAATAAAAGTAAAGAATTGGAAATTGCAAGTCGTGCTTTGTTAGAGTGATAAAACTAGAATCTGAATAATTTGCTCAAGTTTGCTGTAAAGTTCTGTTTCGAAAATACCAGGCGACTAGCATTCAAAAGAGCCACTTACTCTGTTTAAGAATATTTAAGTATACCTAATACTTGTTTGAAAATATCATCGAATCTTTCACCTGCTGTCATGCAAATCAATCAGTTGCTATCAAAACTTATAACCTACATAGTTTTAACAAAATCTGCACGGTTTTTATGCATTTTTATAAACATATCTGAAAACCATCTTCGTAATTAATTACCTATGCTAAATATATTTCAGTACATGATCTGCATTTCGTCTGAACGTCTAAACTTCCTTCTGGCTAAGTCCTAAGTAGTTTTAGATATATTTATAAGATAACAAACAGTGTAAAACTAACAGACAAAGCTGTTAAATTATTTCCAACAAGAACTAGATAAATGCCTAAAATCCTAAATGTTTTAAGCGATCTTATTAATGTTTGGGGGTCATTAGACCTTTCAGTGGCTTTGTAATAACAACGTGAGGAATTTTGTTGAGACGAACTAACAGAAGTCATAGAATTTAGATTCAATTAATGCGGCTTATTAATGTGAGATCAGAGTAACAATCTCTATTTTATTTCATTTGGATTCTTTAAAACGTGTCACAGGTGCTTCCTAATATTTTGGAAACGAGCATTTTCAATTACTTATTAAATTAGTGCCTAGGTAGTAGGTACGTTTCGACTTTCCGTTTGCGCACTTCAGGTACAGACTTCAAGAAGGAACGCAAACTTTATCTTTCTCACGGTGATTACAAAGAATCAAAGTTCATAAAACAGCTCCAAGCTGTGTGCCAAATTTTATGATCCTAACTTCCTAGGACGCCTGTGTCTACACACATTGTATGAGTTGGTGAGTCACGCGCGAACACAATATAAAATCTTAGGTACGTGAATTCTATTTTAGTTCGCAGATAACACTGACCGAGGCTCGCGTGTCACTGACTTCCATGTCCACTGTCCACTGCATGCACTGACAATAGAATCGTAATGTGTTTCCAACTTAAACTTTATTCAAATCGTTAATTGAATAAACATTGTCAATTCCAATTATTGTTATATGATCTATTCAATGAAAATAATGGCCTGACGGTGTTTTGAATCTTTAATAAAAAAAATATCTTTTGGTTGTACTAACTGTTTCTTTTTGCGATAATACAGTCTATCATATTGCGATATCATGCCGTCACGAAAATGAGTGGTTACTGCCTCATTAGTTAGTCTAGGGGTATATTGATTTATTCCATCAGAAATTTATTAGAAGCCCAATTTTGGGCTTAGCTGATGGCAATATTTCTGTCTTTGGGGTTTTTGGTTGACGGTGTATTGAACTATCAGTAATCTGATGGAATGAAAATCTAACAAAGTCTTCACGTATTTTTTAGTTCAAAAGAAGCTTGTGCAAACGAATGACGGTTATAAAACAGGCCATTACTATGTTAAATAACTAAAGGGATTCATACATTTTATCACTAGACAAAAACATGTTTCGTTTTATTCATTCATTCCATTATTCACTAGAAAAGAAAAAACAACTTTCGACAAAAAAAAACAGAAATGTCCAATGTACCAGGATATCATAACTCGGATTAGGTGAAATGTGAAGTTTATCAAAAAATATCCCCCGCTACAAATGCTACAATATAGCTAGAAAGAGATGTAACATGGTAATTAAAGTATCTCTGTCTCTTTCGCATGAATGAAAGAACCGTGTAATAGGTGACTGACCTACATTTTACGATCAAGCTTCCTTGTTGGTATGGTGCCCTGGTGTTTATTACAAATTATGTAACGTCTCCTAAATGCTCTCAAACTTTTACCAGGCACTCGATTTACATATTTTACATGAATCGTTGTTACGTAAATAAATTGCTATGTTAGGTGTCCCTCTTGCCCACTGAGATCACTTTTACTAATTTGACGTTTAAATGGATTTGATTTTGACTTTTGTTACACTTAAGTAAAATTACATTTTACGCGCAAATGTTTTTCGAAGAGCAATCTATTTCTTAAAAGCGATTCCATACCAACTATCTGGATGTGTATCGATCCTCTCTGACTTCTCGGCATTGGATTTTATTTTTTTACTAAAAATTTAAAAAGTCTGTCATTTAAGATTAAAGCCTAACTTATGAATAACGAACTGTATCTTATATTCTCAACACCTCGTTTTAATTATTAATTGCATTCAAGTCGATTAATTTTGATTGATCCCTAGATCATCCGCTGAATCCAACCTGCATCAAAGTTTGCAGCAAAGAAGAGTACAAGCTAAGAAAAAGTGGCCAAACTGTTGCTTTACCCAGTATCCCTCACTACGTACACGGAAAGCTTATGTACGCCGTCAAAGTTGGTGAAATCTACCTCTTTTAGTTAATGCTATCCTAGTAGTAATTAAGATTTGCTATGCTGTAATCCTTATCCCTAAGGTCGAAAGTCAAAAGATCAGGCAAGTTAGTTACATTGGTGTTTCGCCATTCAAATGTAAGTACCTATCTACAATTTTTTGTTTTGAAAAACAAATCCTACAATAATAATCAAGGATTTTCCGTAAAGAGGAATATCGTTTTTTATCAAATTAGTTTGTCGTGTTTAGAAATAAAACTAAAAGTAAACAGACTTGAGACATCAACAAGGGTCATTGGACAACCTTCACACCCACACACACACACACACACACGTCACATTCACATCATTTTAGCCTTCTATCCTTAGTCCAAGTTCACTTGTATTTTCTATGCGTCTTGAAAGTTATTAATGATAAGCTCGATATAAAAAATATCGTTACGTATTATACCTACTTTCTATAATTGTTATGCCAGTACCTGATACATATTTATCATTATAAAAATTTTGTATTTACAAACACCATACTTGAGTTGTAACATTTACTGCATTTTTTCCGTCATCTTTATTGTTTGCCCATCTCCTCAACAGGCTGGCATCATAGTAGGCTCCCTTTACTTCACGTACACACAAGGAGTGTGGGGCGACCAACAAGACGTCACAGAATGCGTTCGCCGTTGGCAGGAATACGTACGCAGCATCAACACGAGACGCCCACCGATCTTCGATCAATGCGGTAACGTTGTTGTAAGTACAAAGAACAATTCAAATTGAACTTTATTTCTACCAGTATAAGATTCAGATTCTAGTGGACACATGAGCTGCTATTGAAACGTTTGTACCTGCTCGCAGCTCATGTGTCCCTAGTAGTAGTAGTTACGTCACCAGTCGTTCGATCAACCTTACGGCTCAGCAATTCGGTGCAAGTTGCTATCGCAATCGACTTTCAGCGTATGTATAATATGATAACAATTTACGTAAATTGGCGTATGTTATTTATTCTGATTAAAATAAATTTGGGGTCAGAACCGGCTCGGTACGTAATTACATTAAAAAAAAAAACAATCAAATCGAGAACCTCTTCCTGAAGTCGGTCAAAAATTTATATAGACATTATTTTTAACAAGAACCAGGCAAAAAGATTTAGATACCTACTCTACTGTACCTATTTGGAACTAGGTAAAGACATTCTAGTAAAATATAATACTAAACATAGTGTTGATCCTAAACATAGTCCGTCCCAATTAATGCCGATTCATACAAAATTGAATAATTAAATTAATATTACGCTCAATGTCTTGCCAAATTTAGAATAAGTACCGGAGTCAAACATAATTCTAATTAAAAAAAACAAGCGCCTTGCAAAAAAGACACTCCTGCAACGGTACTCCGTAGTGTTTTTTTTTATTGGAAGTAGGCTGTGTAAAAATGATTATTTCAGTTCTGTGCCTTCGGCTTGACCTTTCGGAGATAACTATCCCTACATTAGTGTACACACATGCTTACTACTTACCTACTTTAGTCCTTGAGTGAGCGATATCTGCTTGGAGGGCGTGACCTTGCGGACCGCGCATGCGCGGAGCGCGACGGCGGCGGCGGCAGGCGCGTGAGATGCGAGCGGGCTTATGTTAGTACGCTATTTCCACACTTAGCGTGCGCACGTGCTACTATTTTACGTAATAAGATACGCGAAACGAGATAAGAGTAACGTTGTTGTAACGTTTGTGAAGTGTTAAGTGACTTTCCAGTGGATTACAAGTAAATGTAATGAAATGGTAAGTTTCTAAGATATTTATTTTATTCTTTGTGTGAGTGATTTAAATTTTCTAAAGGAATCTGCTGTGTGTTTATATACCTAATTATACTTGCTGCGCATGGCCAAGTTGCATATTTGTTCGCATGTCGGTTCGCTTTCGCAACCAATGCGGTGAGCACCCTGTCGGATATCTCATCCACAAGGTGGGTAAGGTACCTGTACTATACGATACGTCATGCACTCATGTCGGTTCGCTATCGCAACCAATGCTAACCACCCTGTCGGACATCCCATCCACAAGGTGCGTAAGGTACCTATGCTATACGACACGTCAACTGCACGCACGCGGCGTTCGTTATCGCAACCAATGCTAACCACCCTGTCGGACATCCCATCCACAAGGTGCGTAAGGTACCTGTACCATACGAATTACGACACGTCAGCTGCACTGCTACTGTCATAAAACTCAGGTACTCGCCTCGCAGCAAGCTCCTGACAAGCCGCATGCCTCGTAGACTGACCGGTGCGTAAATATTGAGTGGCGCGGCTCGATTCGGTGAGCCGCGCGGCTCGATTTGGTGAGCGGCGCGGCTCGATTTTTTGAGCCGCGCGGCTCGATTTTTTGAGCCGCGCGGCTCGATTCGGTGAGCCGCGCGGCTCGATTTGGTGAGCGGCGCGGCTCGATCTGGTGAGCCTCGTGGCTCGATTTGGTGAGCCGCGCGGCTCGGTTACTGAGCGGTGTGGCTCGAAGGTAGGGTTACGCAGCTTGATTGTTGAGCAGTGCAACTAACTTATAGACCATCAAATGATACGCCTGCGTCTACGGCTACTGTCGGTTATGGCTTCGAAACGAACGTTGACTGGCTTGACGGCTTGGTAACGATCTCGTTGCTTGCTTAAAATGGCGCAGGGAGTTTATTTATTTATTTATTTTGGGAAAACAAACAGCTACACAAATATAGTAATATACAAACTAAAATTACATTGCATATAATTATGTGTTGAGTTGCCTACACAACGTGTACGGCTACCCTTAAGTATGTCACGTAAGGCCGCAATACTGTAAGGGTACGACAGTACATAATAATAATAATTGGAAAATTAAGGAACCTACTAAGACCTACAAGCCTAACAGCCCTATAAGCCCTACAGCCCTACCCTACCATATACCACCACCACAGTGAGGGGTAATGAGACAAGAATATAAAATTCAAATCTGATTTATTTACAATAAGTTACAGCTTATATTACTACTTTTTCTTAACACACACTATTATATATGTGTCCTATGCGTGTAAGATGCAACTTAATCATAATTTTATCTGGGCCGCGCCACAGCCGGGCAGAGTGCTGAGTCAATGTCCAAAGGTAACATTGAACACAACGTTTAGGGAGCTACTTAACGAGAGTGGAGAAACTACAAGGTGAGGTGATTTTGGAGTACGTCAAGCTCTTGGCACAAGCGTCTCTACCTAAGGTTGGACTCAGTGGGAGGTCATCAAAGCCTTAAGACTCCTCTTAAGCTTTCGGGGACAAACCTGAACCGACTGTTTTAAACAAACTTATGTTCACCCTCCTCATAGTAGGCTTAGTTCGAGCCTTTGACCCGGAAGCGGATCATCTGACAAGGGCTATGGGGAATAAGGTGCACGTTACTAGATTGGGCCTTTGCACGCGCTCTCATACTAGGGCCACCCTCGATTGCGAATCGCATTAGGGGGTCAGCAGCTCGCTCTGAGCTTTTCAAACAATCTGTATAAGATATACGACCCTTACTTCATACCGT
This sequence comes from Euplexia lucipara, assembly GCA_921972225.1. Classification (NCBI taxonomy): domain Eukaryota; kingdom Metazoa; phylum Arthropoda; class Insecta; order Lepidoptera; family Noctuidae; genus Euplexia; species Euplexia lucipara. Next base: position 15,771,073 of record OV179161.1, on the reverse strand, counting down.
TGTGAGGCAGATAAGACTCTGTCGGGGAGCCTCTCGGAGTCAGCATGTTTTCTCAAAGTCAGCAACGGTTTGAGCCTGACTCAGACAAAGAGAATTATTTATTCAGATTCGGAGAATCAATCAGGTTCTGAGTCACCTGGTGGTTGCTCTTGGAATGCCCCTAAGATGGATAGTTTTTCGAACGCTCCAGAAATGTGGTCATCCAATGAAATTGAATTTTGACCCAGGATAAAAGAGGTCGCTTTTACCGGAGCTTACTGAACCGATTAAGAAAGAGGACATCAAATGTCAAAGACTGGGTTCTCAAGGTTGGAATCGAATCCGATACAAGGGAGGAAGTCTTTCAGGCTGCCCCTATTTCAGTGCTTTCAAGATTAATATACAACTTGGATGCTTTATAAATCATCCATCCCTTTTCCTGGCTGTTTTAAACAAGAGGGTGTGCTCGGCACTATTAACCATGGGTTTGCTCCTACAGAGGAAAGCACTGTCTGATAGGCTGTTTGTTATCGTGCTGGTGAGGAATTACGTAAGCTATTAGCTGATGACTCCCAATTTAAGGTCTTGTCGGATGTTTTGCTGCAGTTCGTTGGTGCTCATCGTGCAGAAGCTATAGAGGCAAGACAAAGGGCGTATAAATCTTAAAATGAATCGCTTGGTGCTGTTTTACACAGCATCCTACCATTACGTCCCACCGGAACATTTTTGGGGGAAAACGGTGGCCTAGCACAGATTTTTTCCTACCATAAACTGTTGTTTATGCTGTGGTTTTCGGAACCTTTTCGCAAACCAACTGTACCTTCTCACCTATCGAGAAGACGACAGCAATCCTGGCGCGGTCATCCTACAAGGTCATCACACAATGCATCAGCCCAGTCAGCAGCGCGCCGGTTGTCGGGAAGTTCAAGGCCTTCTAATAAGCAACGGAACCGATCTGGAAGGGATCAAAATTTACCTAAGCGCAGGGATCGACAGTTTCATGGGGGGCAATGGTGGAATCTCCTTGGCAATGGGAAAAGCTAGGAGTTCCAAAGAACATCCCTCCGGATACACAATACCGTTTGTAACCAAGCCGCCATCTGTTACACGAAAACTTAGAGAGATTTACGACAAGAACCTCAAATGCGCTAATGCACGCTGTGACTATGTCTATGACTATTTCTCTGAAACCTGCGAAGTTTCGCTTAATAAACCAGAATAACGTCCCGAATTTTCTGCAGAAGAACGATTATTCAGGAAAGCTGGATATCAGTCAGAAATATTTTCATATCGTCATAAACAAAAGTCATCGAAGATACCTTGCCTTTCCTTATGCAGGCGAGCTCTTGCAAAATTAAATGACGGCCCTTCCATTTGGACTATCCAGCGCGTCGTTAGCGTTCTCACTAGTCAGCAGGTGGTTAGCGAGCCTTCAGAGGGAGAGAGGATTTCGAGTGGTCGTACTTAGACTACTTTCTGTTCCAGGACCAGACGTGTAAAAGGTCTAATGAGATATGCAGTAAACCTTCTGCAAGATCTTAGGATGGTGCGTGAATTTACAGAAGCCGGTTCTAAATCCCAGGAAACAAACAGAGTTTTTAGGAAACGTTTGGGACGCCGACATAGATTGCCACGCGAAAAGATAGTTCGATCACAGGCACATATAGGTTTACTACTAAGAACAAGGCGTTGGTCTTGGTGGTCATGCACAGCTCTGACAGGAAGACATGGTTTTGCATCACTGGTAACCCCGCTTGGCCGTTTAAATACTCGACACCTTGAAAGAGCTTGTCGAAAATTGACACAGGATCGACCAAGTCAAAAGGTCCCAATAACGTCGCTGGCACTAGACGATTGTTCTTGGTGGATGAAGAACATCATAATTCCGAGCAAGATTTTTGTGCCAGAACCAACAATTTTCATAAGCACGGATGCAAATGCAATGCATGCATGCAATTTCCATGCATCGCATGTCAATTGCGTGCACGTTGTTTCTTTAATTGATTTTAGTTATAAGAATTCAAACACAATGTAAAAATTGTTATTGAATAAATAAATTGAATTGAATTGATGCCTTCAACGAAGGCTGGGGAGTACAGCTGAGCGATTACCACCGCTCAGGAACGTGGACAGACGAACAAAGGAAGTGGCACATAAACAGAAAGAAATATTCACTGTTTAGACTGTTTATATAGCCCTAGTCGAGTTTATTTATTTATTTATTAAAGGTAAACCAACAGCTTCTGTATACAGCATTACATAATAATAATAGTAAAAAGTATCAGACTTATACAGTCGCCAATAATAAGTCGACCAACATTCAATCAAGAGTTTCAGGATGTCTTGAAAGACCAATCTGTTATGATAAAATCCGACAATCGAGCAGTAGTATCTTACCTGCGAAATCAGGGAAGTACAAGGTCGGTGCTGCTCATGGAAATGACAAGGAAAATACTATTCTTTGCCATCATAATGTAACTGTCCAGACATTTTATCTATCAGGATATTACAATTCAGTAGCCGACAGCCTGTCCAGAAAGAAGACTTTACCGATTTGACATCTCAAGGAGGCATTCACTCGCGAAATATTCTCGAATTGGGGCACCCCTCAAGTAGATATGCTGGCCACAAGTCAATCAAGAGTAGTTCCGACGTATGTCTCAAAAGAAGCAAGGGATCCCCAGGCTCTTTACATCGATGCATTCAGCCAAGTTTGGGAATACCATTTAGCTTGGGTGTTTCCCCCTCCTCCTCTCATACCCAGGGTGCTCCATTATCTCAACAGAGCATCTGGGACGTATCTAGTAGTGGTTCCTCGCTGGGAGAAAGTGTTCTGGAGAAACGACCTCAAACGCAGAGTATTAGAAGCTCCCAACCAGATATTAAGCCTGAGCAGGAATCTAGTGGACTTGTCAACCAATCAACCTCCACCAAAAGTAGCAGAGTTGTTCTTAGAGGTCTGGAAGATACGGAGTGGAGCAAACTGGCTTGGAACCTAAGAATATTGAATTAATTTAGTCTGTTTGGCGTGATTGCACATGGCGAACATACGGGGCAGCGTGGAAACAATGGGTCTCGTGGTGAGACAAAATGGGATAACACCTAGCGGTCCTCGACCCCAGGAAGTAGCAACCTAAAAGGGTGCCTCTTACGCATCAGAAAGTTAGCCCTGCTACATTTCTAGTGCGCAAATCAGTAGTAGTTACCTTAGCAGACCCCACTCAAGAGTATCGACTAGCTAATAATCCTATAGTGGGAACCATTCTAAAAGCAATTCACATTAAAAAAATGCAAAGCGACGCTGTTAAAGTCACAGATTTGAAAGGTCCAGGATTTAATTCGGTGGTTAAAAAATAACGTACCTGATAAAAACAGTATTTATCAAGTCTCTCGGCATTTAGCCTTACTTCTTTTGCTGGCATCATGCCGTCGTATTTACGACCTTACTTTTCTGAGTATTGACGATAAACACTGTGAAGGATTCGGTTCAACAATAACCTTCTGGCCTAGATTTGGCTCAGAGCGAAATTTTGCCAATCAGGTTGGCAGCTAACCTGTTCAGGAGATCCAAGTTTAAGTTTAATTAAATGGGTAAATTGGCTGATTGATTTATCAAGTAAGAGAAGAATGGCACTAACTGATTTGCAACGTTTGTTTATTACTATACATGAAGTAGTAAAAGCGGCCTCACGAGCCCCTGAGGCCGCTGAGGCCTGCGATGGTGATCGCAGGTTGGTTAAAGGTGCCGTTAAAAGAACTAGGATTAACCACTAGTCCAGGTTCGATTCGTTCAGCTGTGGCCTCAAATGTTTTTAAAAATTAAATGCCTTTGGATGACATTCTAAAAAGAGAGAACTGGAGGGGCTCTGATCATTTCTTGAAGCATTATTGCAAGCCGGTCGGCCAACCTAGAAATAGTAATGTTAACCCTCTTGGTGGTTAATTTACGATGTAGTTGTGCTTGTTACTATTTAGTTGATTTGTATGTCATTCGAATTAAGACTGAATATTACTGTTTGATCTCATCATTAAACTTATATGAAAAATTACAAGTTCAGCTGTAAGTCAAGTCAATTTAGAGAAGATTAGTTTTTAAGTTTAGTTTGCTACATAATATAAAAGAGTTGTCAGCTTCGCTTATGACAATAAGTTTCTTGCTTTTTCTTTTGTCAAGATACGTTTGTTTTATTTTGACACACATTATCCTGTCACAGTACGCTTTAGGGCGCCGGCAGAAGATAAACACTTCTCCGAAAGGTCAAGCCGAAGGCACAGAACTGAAATATAACCGTTTTCCCCCCAGAGGGAAGAAAACGAGTATTTCAGGTCTTGCCGAGGCTTGACCTGAGCAAGTCCTTGCCGGCTTTCGGAGCTAGGTACTAACATAAGCCCGCTCGCATCTCACGCGCCTGCCGCCGCCGCCGTCGCGCTCCGCGCATGCGCGGTCCGCAAGGTCACGCCCTCCAAGCAGATATCGCTCACTCAAGGACTAAAGTAGGTAAGTAGTAAGCATGTGTGTACACTAATGTAGGGATAGTTATCTCCGAAAGGTCAAGCCTCGGCAAGACCTGAAATACTCGTTTTCTTCCCTCTGGGGGGAAAACGGTTATATTTGTATGCAAGCACCATCTGCTGCGATGCCTGCGATCTTTTTAGTGTGTCGATGGTCGATCGATGACAATATCTTAAAAATCTCTTTGATGACAAACTAAACAAAGTTAACTTCTTCTAAGTAATATTTAGGTGAACTAGGCTCACCTCTGCTTAACCCTTAGGGAATTTTCTGTTACCTCTCCTAGGCCATACGTAGTACCATCGTCAGCACAGAATCTGGTTCTATAATCGACAGTGACTTTTATTAATAAGCTCCCACTTCATGCATCTTCTTGCACCAAAATTACTTGGATGCAATGCATTAAAATTTGATATAACGGCAAGTTCGGCTGTCATTCGTAGATCTTTGACAGTCGAAAACCCTTCATCATCAGCAACTAGAATACCTTGAATACCTATAACGTTCAAAAGTGCCTGTTATGGGTCTAATTGAAATAAACGATTGGTCTTTGATTTTGACTTCAGAAGTAGTCGCCTCTTTGATCTTTGGTCGACTAACGACTAAAGAGGTTTCACCATTCGAAGTTCTGACTTCGAATGGTGAAACCTCTTGTTAGTAATTATTTTCTTAACTCTGGATAAGAAAATATTAAAAAAAAACACTATTTTGCTAGCACTTAAAACTATGATTTTAAAATTAAGATTATCCTGTAGTATTAATAATAAAATAATTTAATAAAATCACAATTTTATTAAAACTAAAACCAAAATTAAAATAAAACAAACATCAAAGTTATACCTACCAAACTCAAGATAAATTAAAATCAGAAATAGCAGAAATCATTTGTGATGATGTGATGTCACGTGTGTGTGTGATTTAATTTTTTTATTGTAAAAGCTTGCGCGTGTGTTTTTTATTTTTTTATTATAAAGCTTGTTTTTTTGCTCGCCTTAGAAAACAAGAAATTAGAAAATAATTTTACGTTTTATTCTGTTTATAGATTTCCGATTTTATTCATAAGGGGTTGTTATCATCAAAATCCAAGCTCAAACACAATGCAAAAATATACCTAGCTAAAATCAACAAAATCAATAATTATTGATACTTCCAAACGAATAGAAATCCACCTCTTTCTCCTTCCTAAAAAGAGGTGAAATAAAATAACAGCCCATTATTATTATATCCAATCCGCCTGGGTTTCAAATAAAAAATGTCTTGAAAATGTTGAACGGAATGCCAGTGTAATGGGTGCTCCTTGTAAATTCTGCAAGCCTAGTAAATTGGGAGGCTGTCTCGCAATCGGCGCGTGCCATTCGCATCGGAAACACTCGTTTTCGCAAAACGTCTGCCCACACTGAACGCCATCCGCGCATTGGCCTGTCCTTCCTATTCTGAGCATTTAGCAGAGCCTCACTCAAATAATTCGCAAGTTTTAGCGCCATTTTGAACTATCTCTACAAACTTCGTCCATTGCGCCATTACTCAGTACCTACTTTGTTAGAGATAGAATGCAAGTGAAGCAGTGGACGTAGTCCTCATCATTGGCCAATACAGCGCGGCTTGTTACACGCTATTTTGGTACTACACCGACAACAATCGCTGCCAGCCTAGTACATGTATGCTACGCTCAACAGACACTATGTCACAGTGAAGTCATGCCATTACTTGCCTTTTCGTAGGCGAAAATTCCTGCTAACCTTTTCTAGTATTATGATTTCCTAGTGTTTGCACGTCACTTACATACGAGGGACGCCGTTCTTCGCGTAGTGCTTGTTCATTCATTCCCCCTCAATACGGTCAATGAAAACGAACTCGCATTCTTGTATTGAGCGGGAAAACAGTTTAGATTGTAGCTTACAAACATTCCCAGCAGTTCTGATTTCAGATTTAAAATGTACTAACTAACCACTAAATTAAATCTGTATGTAGTTTAACTATGTGCGTAGTGTAGGAGTCTACCTACTTTAAATATTGAGGTAGTGTACGAAAAATATCCCACTTCCATAGTTCCTATTTCTCACTATTTAGTACTAGTTCTCACCGAATAGGTGGATATTTTAAACCGACACAATCGGATCCATATTGTAAAATTGTAACGGTACTCAGTAATACTCGACTGCGATAATTTTATTTTAATTGTCTAACAAATATTTTCTCATATTGTGAAATATTAAATTAGATTACTAACTAGGTTACATCCAGATCCTAAAGGCCAAAGTCATACGGATAACGCTATTCAATGCCAAAACAGTTTGACATGTCGTTTTTAGTTCCGGTACCCTTCTGTGATTCTTGTACATTCATGCAGAGGGAGGCAGGGGATCCATGGTGATCAATATCGCTTATAAAACCAGTAACGTAATACTGGGCGGAAGGAGCATCCTACGCTCTGATATCTGCCTGGTATAAATGGGGTCATATCACTGACAGTGTTACGTTACAAGGATGAAAAAAACTATGTAATACAAGCGCTTAGTTACACCAAACGCCAGCGTGCAGCGGTTTCTAGCAAGGAGGCTCGTAATTTTTTTCAGTTACCTACCTACCTAAATTTTAATCGTAATTTATATTTTTGTAACATGATGAATGGTAAAATGATTTTTTAAGGGAAAAACTGTCAATTTGTATTTTAATTATCTTGTTGTTACCAGCCGAATCATAGGTATTATAAATGTACAAGTTTTGTGCCATTTACGTTATCTAACAGAGCTTGCTGTTATGAAAGTAGCAGCACAAAAAAGCAAATAAATATAAACAGGGAATGCTGAGCAAAATGTTCCGTACCTATACTAAACCTGAATCAGTCTTGACGGTCAAAGTCAAAGTCAAATCATTTATTTCAATTAGGCCACTTAAAAGGCACTTTTGAACGTTAAACTTACAAGTTAAATAAAATTTAATGATTCTAGTTGCCCCTTCCAAAAGGTAGTTTTGTATGGAGAAGAATGGGCAAGAAACTCCATACTTACTCTTTTAAAATAGTTTTTACAATATTTGTATACAATAAAAAATACATTATATGTGAATACGATGCACCTAGAATAAACAAAGTAAAATAAAAAAATAAATAAAAAATAACATACTATGCTAAGATAGATTAAGCATTTTAGTAGGATAAATACATGGTACTCTCACATTTACAAATATTAAAATCACGGATTAATATAACAAATCAAGAAAATATTAAATCATAATAATAAAAAATAAAAAAATACACAGCAGAATAGCGTGAGTGTTGCAAAAATAAAGCAAATTAAGATTTTGTCAAGTTCCTTGATTGCCCTATGGAGCTGGACCAGCATGTTGCCAAGCATTATTATCTTGAATATAATCCTCTAATTTGTAATATGCCTGTTTACAAAGTGTACTTTTAATATAAGTTTTAAATTTCCTTTCATTTAGTTTTAATATATCAAGAGGTATTTTATTGTAACATTTAACACAGTAGGTACCCCATGAATGATGTCTGTACTTTAGCTAATCTGAAAAATGGTTGAGCTATTTTATCTTTATTTCTAGTATTAAAATTATGTCTATCACTTATTTTACTAAAAAGATGTGGGTTTTTTCTTACATGCATAATATTTTCGTAAATGAATTGACAAGGCACTGTCATAATATTAATTTTCTTAAATAATTCCCCTAGAGATTCTCGACGCGGTAGATTATAAATAGCTCTGACAGCTCTCGACGGCGCTAATTAAATGTATAATGTATGTTGTATGTTTACAGATTAAGGATTCGGTGGAAAATGCGATGGGACCTTTATATACTTTGTATAAAAGCGCTGTGACTACTTGCTTTGCTGGTAATTTAACGAAATGCTACTTTATATTAAATATTTACTAATAAAAATAATTACGAGTTTGTTTGTTGGTTTGCTTGAAAGCGCTAATCTCTCGTGTTAATTTGATTTAAAAAAACCTTCAATGTTAGATAGCCCATTTATCTAAGAAAGCTGAAGCTTCTAATACAGCGCTAAACTCTCTACATATAAATAAAATTTAAGTGTCTTTGCAAAATACCAGTTTTTTTAATGAATGTAAAATTATGGTAGTAACGCGTCGTCTATTTGTTAAGGCAATTCTCCAAATCGGCTTGACAGATTATCACATGACTTTCACTGTCAGATAGCTAACATTAGACTACTTTTATTATTAAACATTGCCCCTATACTTGATTTTTTCTTGTAGGTTACCTATCGTATCTCAATGGAAAATGTAAAGCGTATAATAATATTGTATCTCTATAACAGGTGTTGTCAAGGTGCCGGTCCTAATCAAATGTGCTTACATTGACTATCTACAAGCTCTGGAGAAGAAAAAGGATGATTATGAAAAGGAAAAGAAAATTAAGAAATAATAGACTTCAGTAACACAAACGCTCATTAAAATTTATTGGCAGGAAGCAGGTATAGTAATGAAAATGGACAAGTTTACAGTCCATACTTTGTAACGGAACTAAAAACGGTAAGCGGTTGACAATCAAAATCAATCATTATTATTTCTTGGTATTGTTTTGTGTAATCGTCAAAAAAAAATGTTAAGTAGGTAAGTATGTGTATTTTGTGCTTGCCGTTGATAAAATCTGTCTATAACGAAGAAAGACAAAATTAAAAAAAATGAATGTAAAACTTTGTATTGTAAACAAAAATAAATATGCGTAATTATTATTGCACATCTTTTTTTCCTAATTATTTTACTTTTCTTATTTTAAACCACGTAGGGGGCTAAAATTTTATTTATTAACAACTATACAATTATTTTTTAAAAAAGCTTACTGGCAATGTGGGTTGCCCCACACTACTAGCCCTCTAACTAAGCTTACGCTTGCAACTATATTAATAATAATAATAATGCCTCTCCACTCCTCAAGCACCTCGGGTTAATGTTGCCCTCTTGTCGCTACGTCACTGTGCTAGCGGACGTTGCAGAGGGCCCATTATTGAGTGTGCAAGTCACCCCCCGCCATTTAATCGGTGTATATTAAACATTGGTAAGGCAGGGGCCATAGTCCTTCATAGTTTTAGGTAACCCGTCCATTTTAGCCACCCTAACCTATAGTCCAATACTTTTGTTGTCATAGTCTGCAATAGTCTTACACCAGTCACAGGTTTTCCTTAGGTGCACTTGTCTAGTGCATACAGGGGGAATCTGCGGTTGGAACCTCATTTCATTAAAGACGACAATGGGCCTCTGCGAGTTGGCTTCGGCCCCTCGTACGCCTTCGAAAAGTCCGAAACCCAAGGGTTCCGAGTAATATAAGGATATAAAAATAATAATAAATCAATTTTATTTCACTCTTCATAAAGGTACACATAGTAATAAACAAGAGAGGAAAAAAAAGACAATTAAACAAAATGAACAAAATATGATCCTTTGTGAGAGACTGGAGTCCATACTAGGATACACTGTGTGATGGATCACCAGGCTCTCAACCCGAAACTGGAGTGGGCTCACGTCAATAGTGCAATGGGTAGGGATCTAACCCACGACCTCTTTATCGCAAGGCCTTGGCTATTCCATTGGGCTATTGCCGCTTCAAACGCTTCAATGAAACCAATACTAAAATCGTAAATAGAAATTCAGCATTACGTTTTGCGAACTCCCATTTGGTTAACATAGTCTGTAAGTAGAAGTAACTTCGATCCTTGACCCCGATCGAGCGTTGAAATTTTCCATCGGCGCATTTCCAAGATTTTCTGGCTTTTAACTGTGCAGAATTGTGACTTCTGTTCAAAATTCCAAACAAGTAAGATTTGTAATAAAAGAAGTTACTCATCTGGTTTTCGAGGTGAAACCTAATAAGGGGATTGGATAGAACTGATATGTTTTTCGTGGTATTTAACAGATTTACGCAACAATGCCTTAAAAAAAACGTAAAAATGAGGAAAATACCGACAAATAATTCTAATGCTTGTGAACTTCAAAATCATGAACTGAATTTGTAGTATCAGTAGTATAATCGACGATATTCAGGAACAGCCTAGGCTAGTTAAGTTCCAGCTAATATCTCTGCTGCCTACGCCTGAGGTCCGAAGCGTGAAGCTCGAAGAACGCAGGATTTTCATCAGGGGAACCACCAGCCAACATATACTCCAAGTGTCTGATGTAGCAAATGGCTATCCTGGAAATCAAAAATATACATCACGGCAAAATTCATAAACCTTTGGAAAAGATTAATAATCGTGGCTGAAGGTAGACCACAGGCGTCCATCTTCATAGTAAAGGTAACCTACCTACTTATTGCCTTTGACCGCCTGACGACCATACAGCGGTTTTTTTTTTAAACGTGGAGGCTGTTCAATAGATCACGGTAATATACAAAGACATAAATCTCTTTGGTAATATATTACCGTGCCATGCCGTGCCATTTGTGCGACAATTGGTAGTTCAGGTCCGTAGGTACTTACTGCTAACACCATGCAGACTAGGTAGTTAAATTTTTACCTGAGGATGAGGCTATTAATATCAAGTTTGTGTCGATAGAAAAGAAGAAAGTACTGCTTACCTAAGACACTCGATCTTGGAGTACTTCTTCTTAGATGGCTTGGTGACTGGCAGTTTGGAGCGCAGTAGATCGAAGGCGCGGTTCATATCCCTCATTCGCGTTCGCTCTCTATCACAAGCCGTTTTCTTGTATTCTGAAAGTACGCACGTGGAAAAAAGGATTCGTGAATTTAAAATCAAATCATTTGGATTTTTTGGAGTCAGGATTTGTGATTTTGTGCTCAGTTTCTGGTACTGGTTTGAGCTTTAAACATGGCTGTCAAAATGTGGGTGTACTAAATACCTACAGGTAGGTAGGGACCTACACTACACTGCGAAGCGGCGAGCAGTTTGAGTGTCATATAATTTAAAACTTTATACAATACATCTTTTAAAATTATTTGACAGGCAATACAGGCGCGATTACATAAGTTTATTCTAGTCCAAGTCTGTTACACAAGTAGTAGGTACAAGGGTGTTATCTGTTTCAGACTAATGTACCTATGTGTATTTTGAAGCCAATTGTACCTACATATTACATAGGTACTGAATACAAGGAACTATTCCAAATTCATATCCCTTTTTTTAATTAATGTTGTGCTTACTTCACCGATCACAAGTAAAGAACTTTGAAACATGTGCTTTATTAGTGACTGATACCAATATCAACTTTATTTTAGAAAAAATTAAGTCCCCTTTACTACCGACTACTGCAAAATTGTAGAAGTTGTCAATTGCTTTACCTACTTGTTTTGTGAGTGCTAAAGTTAGTTTTACAAAAACACATTAATTGTTTGAATTTTTGGAAGCTAAAAGGCAAACGCAGGATAAAGATAGGTATCTGCGGCCAATAAGTTAACACATCTAAGTTCTAAAATTTCTTAAACTTTCTTAAAGAGCGTCGTCGATAACACATTTTAGAAGTCTATGTGCCATATTTAATACTCCGTCTAACTCTTAAGTCTCTACTGTTGGGAAAAGGAAACACGTACCTATGACTGAGAACACATCAGCTAACCTACCTTTCTCAAGCTGCATGGCCTTCTCCTTCCAGTTCGTGAGGGCGTCGTGGTTGGGGTCATCTGTCCCGTATTTAGAAGCATCCTGGGATTCGTGGGAGTAGTCTAAAGAAGATTCGGAATTGGCAGTCTCTGGTATTGTGGCCGCATCTCTGTAGTCTTGTTCGTAGTATCTGGGCCCTTCAAGGTAGATACGTGGTTTATAGGAAGTCAGAGAGAACAATTTGTAAAAATAAAAAACTTTTTTACAAAAAATAAAACCGACTTCAAAAATAACACTAAACTGTGTAAAATAACTCTAAATTAGGAAGTCTGTGGCTTTGTTACTTTTTTCTTATTCTTAATGGGCCACCGACTTCCGAATTTAGAGTTATTTTACACAGTTTAGTGTTATTTTTGAAGTCGGTTTTATTTTTTGTAAAAAAGTTTTTTATTTTTCCATTTTTAGTTGTTCCCATACAAACATTTGCCATGAATTATTTTTATATTGTTAATTGTTAACAATACATGTCATTATAATAGGGTTATCCGCCTAACCCTAAATAAATGAAACTTAACATACCTAACTGTCGAAATCTAGGTATATTGAACACATCTGCCTACCCCTCTGAGCATACAGGCTTGATGATTGTATAAACAATAAACATCCAAGCAATTCCAGCAATCACGATAGATTTGCCGTCTATTTTTGAAGAGTTCCGTTGTATATCTCAGAAGATCAGCACCAGATCTTCACCAAATTATCTTTACCAAAATGGGACCACCTCAGGAGTCTACTCTTTTAAACAAAAAAAGAATTTCGAGAATCGGTCCACAGATGGCGGAGAAATCAGGTAACATACATAAAAAAAAAAAAAAAAAATACATATACACGAACATAGAACCTCCTCCTTTTTTTGAAGTCGGTTAAAAAGTATGTCTCATAACAGTAGGGTTTTGGGCCTATAGTATAGTCGCTATCTGCATGACGTGTAGGTACTAAAGCCGCGTGTTTTTCATCTTTGAAAAAAGGTGTGTTGGAGACCAAATGTTTAAAAACTGTAACCTGAAAGTAGTATCTAGTTTTTACACAAATTAGCGATGTCGTTGAATACAGACCTAACCTGAGTACTGCATTTCATAATATGTACTGAGTGCTTAATATATTTTATTCGTAAACCAAAATGTGTAAGTAAATAGGTTAAGTAACATAAAATGCATAAAACGTCTTGAACGCCTGTTAGATTTTTAACAGCAATCACTCTCTAAAAGGCTTTCTGCTATTAGAATTAATGAAGTCGCATTAAATTTTGTAACCACGTAAACGTTGCTACACCATACCACGTTAACAAATAAATGAATCTTTGAGTTTTTTACAGTTTTCTGGTCTTACCTTCAGAAGTACTGTGGTCCAATTCGTGTGGTCTAAAATAAGATATCCTCCTGGGTTCATAGTCTTCTAACACATAAGATCTATGATGGGATATTGTTTTATCATACTTCTTATGGGAAAAGGTGTGTTCTTCTTTGGGCTTGTCATCTTGGCGACCTATTTCTAGAATGACGCGATCTTCTGTTTCCGTCTTTTGTTCATCATCTTCTTTAACGACGGTGTAGTTCGCTATGAGAGGGAGCGGAGCCTCGTCTTCGTAGGCTTGGTTGTACATTGCACTTACTGTTAACACTTATAGTTACCTAAATATCCTATTGGCTGCAATATGTTTCACTTTTGCAAGCTGTTGAAGTTGGTGAAAAGTGTTCTAACATGCCAACGTGGCAATCATAACACCAACTGATCGCAAATCCTTGTTATCATGAAAGAGACTAGTGGGTAAGAGTTTCGCTAACCTTCTTTGCCTTCGAAGGAAGTCAACAATCACAGGGAAGTTCGATGATTTTCACATTAGGAGACACATTGCCTACATTAAGGTACGCCTTTAAGACCGCTAACCACAAACATTTTTATCACTAGAACTATAGATACTCGTAAGATCACAACACCCGTCCACTACCTGTTTTGAGTCAGGACTGTGTCATCCACATTTCAGTTCTATTGTAATGTATATTCGATCAAAGTAGCGTTGTATGTACACAAGTGTGTGCTACAATTTTTAGTTTTCACCAAGAGGGCCGTTGTCATTGTCTTGGCATCTTTTGTTGGCTATTTGCTTTGTACAGAACTTATGAGACACCTATGGTGTGGACTTCTAAGTGGATTAAATACCTTCTATTTTTATGGTAATTTGTGAATGGAAATGTTGTAAAGGTTTTTTGGTTGTGTTTTATTTTTGTCGAGAAACTGTGATGGTTTTGGATATCTAATATTGTAACATACTGAATTAGTATGTTAAACTTTAGACTACATAAAGTCAGAATAGGTTTGCACCCTGTGGTTGGTTCTTATTCAGACAACTTTTAAAATGAGTCGTATAGGGAAAAGAACAGAAAGGTTTGTTTGTAAAAAAAAACAAATGCAATACTTGTTGGTGTATTTATTTAAATAAATAAAATAATTCATAAGTTACGCCTAAAGCACAGCCATGTAACCCAGGATGTTTTGCGCGTTTCTATCCGACTTACAATCAACTCGTGCGCAGTAGCAAAACACTTTATGGTCGACGCAAAGTGTAAGAAATGATTCTTTAAGGCTGGCAATATCTTCCGTCCAGTAAAATTAATTATGTAGGTATTTAAAACCTAGGCTTCTTGCAGTCTTACCTACATTATTAAAAGTAGGTACAAAATATGTACATTTTCTCAAGGGTCGGTATCTACATAAGTAGGTGCTTGACGGAATATGCGCTGAGCGTGTGCGACACTATAATATAATACCACGACGCACTATCGCATCATCGGATGAGATGAGTGTGAAAGGTTTAATGTTAGGTACATATTTCTCTGTTCTGGCGTTACATGACTGATAGTACGCGACGCATCTTCCGTCAGATATAGACCCTAAATCAGTGCCCTATCATTATGTGGGAGTTGTTTTTACACTAACGCGATCGAACCGTTCACCGCGTTTGGCTCTCTGATTGGTCAAAAGCTTAAAGCGGGCCAATCGGAGCGCCGAACGTCATGAACGTGTCGATCGCGAACATAAAACAAACTCGCACTAGGCACTCTGGTCGGTACAGACAGTTTTCATATGTTTTGTACGCACCAGTAAGAAGTGGAGCTTGGATTAGATCAGGCAGTAGGTTCGCGCTGGTAAATCAGCGCCAGTCACCTTCTTCGGACGTGATTTGACCCTATCTTATTTACATGGATTTATTATTATAAATGCTCGCAATTCCAGCAGAATTATTGCATATCTCCGTTGACAGTAGGTACATAGTGATGATAACCTATACAGGGTGTCTCATTCAAATCGGTCAGTATGGGAAAGTCTGAAACTATAAGACAAAGGAAGATCTGTTCTGAGGAACCATGTCATCGATTTTAATAACAAGAAAAACTGCATTCATTCATTTTAAAAAACATCTGTACTCCGTTCGGGAATCGAACCCGGTTATTTTGGAGAAAAAAAACCTACACTATTTCGTCATGAACACTCGCAGAGCTGTGACGAAGCGCACAGAACCCCGTCTGATAGTCACCGTAACTTGAAGTCCACAAGTGCAATACCATTTTTTTTTGCAAATTCTGGACGCCAGTTAGTCACTCACTGGCAATTATAGGATATTCAATAGTCCCGCTGGTGCTATTTTTGTCAAAGCAAGAGTTTATCATATTTTATATGCTTGATAAGTGAGACTTTACTTTATTTATGAAGGTAACTAAAATACCATCTCATCAAAAGACCATTTCAGACACTAATCTGCATGGATCTTACATTATTTGACCAAGATAATGTCTGGACTTTAAAAGAGACTATGACCTCTAAGTTTCTTTCGGTGTTTCTTCTCAGAGTAGTCACGTAGTGAAATTCCGATCTTATCTACTAGTTAAAAAAAGACGTGTAAAAGTGTTTGTGAAAACCTATTTACCGAAATAAATATCATTAATCATTTACAGAAAATAATCTTAAATCTTCATAGGTATGAGAATCTAGACCCATGTAAATAAGACATAGGTACACGACTTGTGTACAGGTAGGCACACAAGGAATATACTATGCTTTAATTTTCGTTAAAAAACACAGGGCCCCGACTTATCAGCTACATGTAATTTTTTTTTTTTTTTTTTTTATAGATATTCCACAACCTTTTACACAACGCCATTTAGTCCCAAGTTAAGCTTGAGAGCTTGTGTTATGGGTACTAAACAGCTGATAAACATACTTATATATTTCTAAATACATACATATTATAGATAAATTACACCCAGACACAGAACAAATGATCGTGCTCATCACACAAACATTTGTCCTGGGTGGGAATCGAACCCACGACCTCCGGCATAGCAGTCAGGGTCACTAACTACTAGACCAACAGGCCAGTCAGAATTATATTACATACTTCGTATAAAAAACCGTCGAATGCCACAACAATCTGGCATGTTACTTTTCAGTGGTTTCTCAAAACCATGCAAGCGGTACAGTGAACTACGAGTATTTCTGCTTAGTATGAAAACTACTGTTATCTTTTGCTTTTGAAAGTACAACACTCATGAAATAACCATACGGTTATAAAATGTAAGAAAAACTTTATTATTATGTTTCTATTAATTATATTAACAACCTCGTGGCTTTTAATTACCATCCAATTTTAAATCATTGACATAAAAGTTCTAAATGTTTTAGTATCACTTTACAAAAAAAAGTGTAGCGCTTGCGTTTGACTCAACCCTTTAAGCGCTTGGCTAAATATTAGTTGCCGTGCTAAAAATACACAATACACAACAAAATTGCTACAAATCAATAAAATAATACCTGTACAGTAAATAAGGAGAAACAATATTGTTGTATCGATTTTTAGTTTTTGATACATAAATAATATCTCAATTCGATAATGGTTTTAGTTGTACCACACAGTCAGTATTTTGAAAATAAAACGAAAAAATCATACATGTTCTCTGTCGCAGCAATACGACACGAGCGGTAGGGACACGGAAATATGTGTCGCATATATGCGACACAAGCGGTTAAAAGGTTAAACATTTAGAATGATACGTTAGTTTTGGAAAAATATTTACGCCTACCTATGTAGGTAAAGTTTGTTTTTAATTAGTCGCGATTTAAATTTGTACCTCATTCCTAGAAAGTTTGGATGTTCATAATAAAAACCACGTTGTTTATTCATATAATTATAGCACATTCACGCCTTTAACCCCCGAAGGGTTGGTCAGAGGTGTACAAGGACACCCACATTTCGTCAGTTATAAGCAAAGACATTCAATATCTATTGACCGGACATCACGAACAAAATTTTCATCCGAAACGTCTATCGAGTTTTTTTTAGTACGCTCTGCTGCCGCTTCCAACATTCAATTTATTCTAGATGGGATCGGGCGTTACTGAGACAAGGGATCAAAGTTTTTGTAAGACATTTCCTCGCACGTCCGCTCTAGTATTTTAAATCTCTTTGGTTATAAGTCAAGTCTCATACACCTAATAAGGGGCGAGCCCATTGTGCATTGCTTTGATCAATCCTCCATACTTTATTACTTCACAGTATCAATAAAAGTGCTATAAGGTACCTATTTCGTATAAAGACGTAAGTTTAATCACTGTTCAAGCAAATAAATAATTTCAAGCATTTGTGAAATACATGTAGGTATGTGTACTGTTGACCTCTTAATAAACATGGTCACATGTGTACCACGTGACCCAAACAGTTTTACGCTCTATTTGCATTTGTTTACGGTTTAATTTATTTGATTCAGAAGTTAAATAAACTATTATTACCTAGATAGTGTTGTGACCGTTAAAGAGAGCAGTAGGTTTCAAATTTCTCTGTTTTAACCATATTCAAGTCACTTAGACAATATTTATCTCATCCTAAAGAATATTACATAAATTATATTTCGTCGCTTCATTCTTCAGATATTTTTAACCATGTAGTCCCCTTCCCTTGCGCTAGCAACTACGCACGTCTATTTAGATTTTTTTTTTTTTTTTTTTTTTTTTATCTGTCAACACCTAACCCTACTCGTCAAGTCGGTCAGTTGTAGCCATCATTCCTTTTTCGTGCGCAGCAACGAACGGACGTCTTCAAAACTCAGTAGGTAGTAGGATAAAAAGTGTATTTAGTTATCAAGTATGCCGAAGCGAAACGCTGAAGAGAAGATTGAGCATTACAAGAATAAAATACGGAGGTTAGAAAAGAAGACTCATCGTCGTCGAATAAGATGTTTTTCGTCTTCAGATTCGGAACAAAATCAAAGTAAGTACAAAATTTTCATAGTTAGTGTTTTAAAGTGAAAAAATATTACTACTGTGTAGAAAATACGCCTGGAGGTTGCCCGCGATGGTAACACGATGGCTAAATACCTACTAGTAACTTCATTAAGTTACGTAATAATACTGGGAGGTTGTCCGCGATGGCAACACGAAGGTTTAATTTTACCGGGAGGTTATCCGAGATGATAACACGATGGCTATTTAGAACAAACATGGTTTCTAGGAACTAGAATCACATGTAACACTGTTCTTATGTACCTACTTACAAAATTCTTTACCGTATAAAGTTATAAATACCCTCATAACTTATAAAAATAAAAATGTTACCAGGTCCGAGAGTAACGGAAGACCTCGAGGCCGTGGACACTGTGGTGGACTCCGAGCCGGACCCATCACCCCAAGAACCACCACCAAGCGACGTGATTACTGGTCCAGAAGTTGCGAGCAATATCACTGATCCAGATTTGGATCCAAATATTTTGGCGGCATTGGGTGAAATCACAGACGAAACTCCGGAGTTTGGCGAGAAAATCCATGAAAATCTCGCGAAAATTTGGCTACCTTTGTTGAAAAAGGGTATGACAAAAGAAAACAGGGAGGTACTTTTGAAAAATTACCTCATACCCGTAAATTGTCCGCTACTTCAAGCACCTACGCTTAACCTAGAGGTTTCTGCGGCTATACCGGAATCAGGTAGATTTCGGGACAAGAAAATGTCCGCTAGTCAACAACAACTGGGCCTGGGCATTTCTGCTGTCAATAGAGGTTTACACTTGCTGTTAAATGATGAAAACAGAGTAGATGCAATTAAATTCATCAGTGATGGATGCCGAATATTATCCGACTTACATCACCAAAATACTGAAGCTAGAGTCAGATTTATACTTCCCGGTTTAGACAAATCATTTTTACAATTTCTCGATCGTTCAGAACGTGACAATACGCTGTTCGGTAACGACCTTTCAGAAAAAATTAAAGCCTCAAAGGCAATTGTAAAACAAGGCGAACAAATCAAGAAGACTTTACCCCCATTAAAGTCTTCTAGTTCCAGCTCCAGAACACAACCAGCAGCTAACCGGTCCAACTACCAGGGAAACTGGTCAGGACCTTCTCGCTTCCAGTCGAACAGGGGAGGGGGGCGAGGGGGGCAGAAACGGACCAACTACCAAGCTCCTCCTGCATCCAGCCAGTCGAAGGCCAAATACAAGCAGCGTGCGTCAACACGGCGTCATTGACTCAGGTACACGCAGGCAGAATTCAGTTTTATTATGATTGTTGGGCAAAAATCACCAATAATACGACAGTTCTCAGGTGGATTCGTCAAGGTGTAGATATCCCTTTATCACATGAAGTATTACAGTTCCATAAAACAACCAAAACATTTTGTTCTAAACAAGAGAAATGCGAAATGGCGATCGCCATTAATAAGCTCATAGACCTGGGTGCGGTTAACGTTTGTAAACCTACAAAAGACCAGTTTATATCTCCCATTTTGTTATTACCTAAACCAAACGGCGAAAAAAGATTCATCCTAAACCTAAAATCATTTAATCAGTTCGTCGAAAAATCCCACTTCAAAATGGAAGATCATAGGACGGCCTCTAAACTTATGCCAAAAAATGGTTTCCTTGCAACGATAGATCTTAAAGAAGCCTATCTTTTAGTTCCAATCAAAAAATCATTTCGAAAATACCTACGTTTCCAATTCGAGAATGAGATATCTAAAACCATAACATACGAATTTAACGCCATGCCCTATGGTCTTTCCATTGCGCCTCGAGTATTTACTAAAATTATGAAAGAGGTCATGACCTATCTTAGATATAAAGGACATAAATCAGTCATATACTTAGATGACATCTTATGTATCGGAAAAACCCTCTCTGAGTGCCTCAGTAATGTTAACGAAACTTTACGAGTGTTAGCTTGTCTCGGTTTTGTGATAAATTATGAAAAGAGCTCATTAATACCCCAACAAGAGTGCAAATATTTAGGTTTCATTTATAATACGACAATCCTATCGATTTCCTTACCAATTGAAAAACGTCGTAATATCGCGCAGCTCGTTAAAAAGTTCATTGGATTACCTCCTTGTACTTTAAGAGAATTCGCTCAGTTAATCGGCGTTCTCACGGCAGCGTGTCCGGCCGTCAAATACGGGTGGTTATATACAAAAACCTTAGAGCGTCAAAAGTACCTTTTATTGAATAGATTTCATTACAATTATAATTCAAAAATAAACCTAGAACGTTACATACTCAACGATTTAAATTGGTGGTCACAAAATATTTTTACATGTACAAACTTTGTCGACACTCCTGATTTCGAATTGGAAATATATTCTGATGCTTCAAAAACAGGATGGGGAGCATTTTGTGATGGTAATCGCGCTCACGGGTCGTGGAAGGAAAACGAGAGAGAATATCATATAAATTACCTCGAGTTATTAGCTAGTTTTTTAGCACTGAAAACTTTTGCGAAGGAACGATCAAAATGTTCAATATTGCTACGAGTTGACAATAACACAGCATTGAGTTATATTAACAGAATGGGAGGAGTACAATATCCTCACTTAAACGACCTAGCTTATCAAATTTGGCAATGGTGCGAGAAGCGAAATATATGGATATTTGCATCCTATATTAATACCAAACAAAACATTGAAGCTGATATCGAATCAAGAAAAATCAACCCCGACATAGAATGGATTTTATCAGACCAAGCATTTAAAACTATCATTCGTAAACTAGGTCTACCTGTAATTGATTTGTTCGCTTCTCGCATAAATGCAAAATGTCAATTGTATGCATCCTGGTTTCCTGACCCAGACGCATCTTTTGTTGATGCGTTTACAATTAATTGGAAGCATAATTTTTTCTACGCTTTTCCCCCATTCTCTTTAATACTTAAAAGTGTGTATAAGATAATAAACGATGAGGCGTGTGGTATACTCGTATTCCCATGGTGGCCATCACAACCATGGTTTCCTATTGTTATGGAATTAATCTCCTCAGAAATAATATTCTTTGAACCCAGTAAAGACTTGCTTCTATCTACCTCCAGGGATCACCACCCGCTGCACAGACATCTTACACTGGCTGCAGCGATACTCTCCGGGAAGCCTTTCTCCGACGTAACATCCCCGTAGAAGCGATAGATCTTATGTTAGCATCACTTTCCGATAATACCAAAAAACAATATAGCGTATCATTTAAACTCTGGTGGCAGTTCTGCAAAATTAGAAAAATTGATACTTTTGAGAGCTCAGTAGCAAAGGTCATCTCTTTTTTGACAACTGAGTTTAATAAAGGTGCATCATATGGATCTTTAAACTCCCACAGATCCGCACTCTCGTTATTACTGGGCAACAATATTGGTTCTGATGAATGCATCAAAAGGTTGTTAAAAGGAGCCTTTAAACTTAAACCTAGCCGGCCAAAATATACACACACGTGGGATCCACAAATAGTACTTAATCTCGTTTCTAAATGGCACCCCAATCGGGACTTAGATCTAAGTAAATTAACAAAGAAACTAGTTATATTACTGGCCTTATGTACTGCACAACGAGTACAAACTCTTTCCCTAATAAAACTTGAGAATATCAATATTTTGTCAAATGGAGTAAAAATAGTGATAACAGATGTTATCAAGACCTCGGCTCCGGGTAGAGAACAACCTGTACTTTTCTTGCCTTATTTTGTTGAAAATAAGAATATTTGCCCTGCTACCGTGCTCGCAGATTACATATATAATACAAATAATCTGAGAGCTAAAAATATAAATAACTTAATATTAACAACTAAAAAACCTCATAAGGCGGCCACAGCACAAACCATAAGCCGATGGTTAAAATTGGTGTTATCAGAAAGCGGTGTCAATACATCAATATTCAGTGCACATAGTACACGACACGCCTCAACTTCTACTGCAAGCTCGGCTGGTGTGTGCATTGACACAATACGTAAAACCGCGGGATGGACCAGTCGGTCTCAAACGTTTGCCAAGTTTTACAAACTGAATATAATTAATGAAGCCGAATTTGCAGAATCAGTATGCCTACAATAATATTAAAACTAGTTGTAAGGAATTGATTGTAAACAAACACATTTTGTATCATAATATAGAAGAATATTCTTTATTTTTTCAAATATATGGTAAAAAGCAAATAAACAGTTTATCATTTCGAAAATCCTTACAGATTATTTAAATGAACTTGCAAATCTCATTAGGTATCTCTTAACATCTACATGGTTAAAAATATCTGAAGAATGAAGCGACGAAATATAATATATGATCAAACGAACTTCAAAGTGAAGTTCGATCATTATTATATGAGTCGCTTCATTCGAAGATATAACTTCCCAACCCGCCCGAAAGAACCCAGAAGAGATTTGCAAACAATTGTTACTACTTATAGTCATCTCTAAAATAATGATGGCTACAACTGACCGACTTGACGAGTAGGGTTAGGTGTTGACAGATAAAAAAAAAAAAAAAAAAAAAAAAATCTAAATAGACGTGCGTAGTTGCTAGCGCAAGGGAAGGGGACTACATGGTTAAAAATATCTTCGAATGAAGCGACTCATATAATAATGATCGAACTTCACTTTGAAGTTCGTTTGATCATATATTAATTTAACAAAGTTGTGTTACGAATTTATTACAAAATGTCCAACTGAGTTGTATTCATTAAAAAAGTCAACAATCACAAAACCTCTCTTGTACCTTCAAGGCACACTGACTTGGTCAGTCTTGGGTTAAAATAACAATAAACGTAAATAAAAATACTTTGAATTCAGAAAATACACGTGATTTAGAACTTTATGGGCCTGATCTTAAAGAAGCTATGCACCACTTCATCGGTGACCTTGTTTCTGCGCTGCTGGTAAGCCTGGATCCAGGGCGAGATGGTATCTACTGCCTCCTTCTTTAGTTCTCCAGTCAGCATGACGCCAGATTCGTAATCTTTCTTTACCTGTAAAGATGGCGAATAAAATGAGTTAGTACTAAAACTTTCGCGCCTAAACTATCTTCTATTTGTTTTATACTTAAAGTTTTATTTTCGTAAGTTTTACTTTGAAATCGTTGATTTATGAATTAACACATAAACACTTGGGAGCGAATAAATCAAACCACGGGTTTTTCCACATATTATTACTAAATTTTATATCAAAATTACCAGTTTCCTTTCAGAACCAGATTAATCACTTATTTTTACAAAAATACCCTCATTGTAAAGGTCAATTAACCTTTAGGCGATATATGGTTCGAATTGATAGTATCAATTCGAACCAGCAACAAGGAACGTATTACGTTCCTTGTTGCTAAGAATATTCACAATTTATTTACATAAAAAAGATAATTTAAGTGTCTCGATTTTATTGCTCCCTAGAAAATGGGCAAATAAACAGTATAAAAAAATAAGAACACTAGTTGCAGTTCAAAATTAGATTACTTCGACAATACTAGAAATACCTAAATAACAATAAGCATAGTCTCCAGTTACCTGCGCTAATCTTTCGTCGTCTTCCATGAAAAAGGTTAGGTATTTGAACGATATGTCCACATCAGTGTTGCCACCCTTCAGTCTATGTTCCTCTACGGTAGCCTGCCCACCCGAGAACGCGAATTTATTGATCTGAGAAAAAAGAATAACATGATATAAGAATGTAATTGTATTATGGCAATGATACATTAAATTCCAAATCCTACTACGTAATAAAACGACGACTACGTTGGAAAGCGTTAAGCAATGAGTGAAAATATTTATAAATCGAGAATGTTACTAAATATAAATTTCTAGCCTTATGGTAGACACATGATACATTATCTTAATACCTACTTTATACATAGGACTAATAATTGTGCTACTCAAAAAGTTTGGTGGTAAATGACGTCACATTATGGCTGGGACAGAAAACAGGACTTTTAGTACGGTTTTAAAGCAACAAATTGTTCTAATTGACGGAGAAGGATAAACTGATTACTATATTTTTATGCGAGAACTAGTCCTTGTTAGTCGTAGAGTATGCATAAATATATCCTATTTCTGAAGTTAGTATTTTTGTTGGCTTAAAGAGCTGAGATAGTAATCAAACCCAGCGGTTTGAATACTGTCTTTTATCGTTGTTAGTTAAAAAGTAATAACAATTACCTTAGTCTTAATCTGCTTTGGACTATCATTCAAGAAGATAGACGCGTTGGGATCGCTGGCTGACATCTTGTGCTGTGCTCCTTGCAAAGCCGGCAGGAAGGTGGAATGAATGAGAGCTGGCTTCGGCATCTTCAGTCGAGCGGCCACGTCACGCGTCATGCGGAAGTAAGGGTCCTGGTCGATGGCGCACGGGACTAGGCAGGGGACCTGTGGATTAGGTATGATTGACATGTACAAGATCTAGAAAGCTTACGAGTTAAATCGCTCTCTGAGGTAGATGTGTGGTCTAATAGAGATGACTGGTGATTAATAAGAGTTTTCTGACGATAACATTACTGATCAACTTCGTATATGTCGAGGTCGATTTGCATTGCCATCTATGCCTTAATGATAATATTGTGGCGTATATAATATAAGTAGTTAAGTAGGTATATAGTTTTTCGACACGACAAAATTCGTCAGACATTTTTTCAAAGATTGTCTTGTATTTTGACACTGAGATTTTATTTTAAAAATATCTTAAAACTTTTACTTAGCTGACTCTAATCTTGTATGCATTTTACATAAAGAAGCTTTGAATGAAAGAATGTGCGACAAATTACTTCACCGTGAAACTTCCTCAGGAATGATTTCATTCTTAAACGGTTGTAGTGTGATCTATTTGTAAGTAATAACATTAAAAGCAATAATCATTAATATTTAATAAACTTACAACTTTATTATCAAATATGAAGGGGAAGCTAGTTGAGAACGCGGGCGCAGCTTCTATAGACGGGAAGGTGATTTTGCCGATGACGTCAGAGTCTCCGAAGCCAAAGATACCCTTCACCTGGTTGTAGGTGACGCACTTCTGTATCCGTATCATATTCTGGTAGAAAGCTGGGCATTGGCTGGAAGGATAGGATAAATATTGTGAGGACAATCTAAGAAATACATACATAAACCTTTTCCCATTGAAATTTACAGTAACTAAAGAACGCCACCTATGGTCCTACACGCACGCCAGCTGCGGGTACTTCGTACTGTTCTAAAGAACACCACTATTAGGCTGCCTGTCCACTGAAGTGGAGCGAGGGTTCAGAGTGGAGAAACGGAGGAATGTAAACTGCAATAATAGGACTGTGCAAAATGTTTGCTCTGTTCTAGTGGTATATCCTATTGGACTGGCCTGTTGGTCTAGTAGTTAGTGACCCTGACTGCTATGCCGGAGGTCGTGGGTTCGATTCCCACCCAGGACAAATGTTTGTGTGATGAGCACGATCATTTGTTCTGTGTCTGGGTGTAATTTATATATAATATGTATGTATTTAGGCTATTTAGTACCCATAACACAAGCTCTTAGCTTAGCTTGTGACTAATGGCGATGTGTAAGAAGTTGTGGAATATTTATTATTCTATTGGTTAATATTTCTCCATTTCTCCATCTGCAGTTGGCAGGCAGCTGTCAAAAAAAAAAAGATCTCCAAATGACCAAATGTATGGTCACTTCAGTTTCCAAGGAGTTATGGCTTCTTAGTATTGTATTCTACTTTAGTATAGGGGAAGCTTACCCAATAAAATCCAGATCATTGAATATAAAAGTGTTCTCTGGATCAAAACCCACTGCGATGATGTCCTTAGCATTGTTGAATGCCATCTTACGAGCATCTTCAATCTTTAGGTCTCTCCAGAGAACCTTCTCATCATCAGTCAGCTGGATAATCAGTGGGACATTGAATACATCTTGGAGCCATCTGTAGAAGGAAAACTTTTTATTTTAAAATCATTTCTTTTTTCATTGACATAGGAGTAACATACAGCCCACAGTTTAAAGAAATGTCTTGCTTGTTTTACATGATTTTTTAAAACCTGAAATGAATAAGTATTATTTGTGCAGAGAGTAAAGAGTCAACCAGCCAATCTGCAATGAACAAATTAATGTGATCTATGTTTACCCCGTCTCATGTAAGAGAAGAGACAGCACTCTACATGCTTCTTGCCCAGGAGTTGCTACATAGAGAAAGTATGTAGATATTAGGATATCCATGAGTTAGTGATGGTTAACTCTAAGGAGTCACATGGCCTTTCTTGAGGAATTTGGCCTGGATCAAATAATAAATAACTTCTACCTATGCTCAACAATTTCTGCATTTTAATTACAATAAAACCTGCTCAACTCACTTGGTAAACATAAAAGGTATCATGTGTCCAATGTGCATACTCTCAGATGAAGGCCCTCGGCCTGTGTATAAGTAGAACTTTTTGCCGCTTTCATAGAGAGTTAGAATGTTGTGAATATCACGGTGTGAGAAGAATATCCCACGCCGTAGGAAGTGGTGAGCTGAAAAAAAATAAAAATTTTACTTGCTGTAGTATATTTTTGTATATTTTTACAGAATTATTCGCAGACAACTAGACAAATAGAATAATTTACCTTTTTTCCCTGTGACTTTCTCAAATCTTTGTATAACCTCTTCATCTATCTTCTGACTCCCAAATTTCTCTGAAAAGTAAGTTGTTAAAGTTCATTATATATAATTTTGACTAAACAAGCATTTTCGTTAATTATTTGATTTTTTTAGACTTACTAATTAACTTTTCATAATCTATTCCTGTCTCAGACTTTCCAGTAACAGTCCATGGGTCCACGAAATCATCGTCTTGATTCACGGCAAGTTTATTTACTTGCTCTTCTACGGTTTCGGCCATAGTGTGATCTAAAATGTATTATTTACGAAATAAATATTAATATTTTGTATAGAATGACTAAAATCACATGCTTGGTTATTGTGAATAAGCTGGTTATCAGTTTTGCTATTATTAAGCTGTGTGTTGCAATAAATCCTCTAGAAATGTGGATAAATATGGTCGAAATGTGAAATAGGCAGGCCAAGTCATAACAGAACTGATAACAATTACAGGTTAGTTTTGATGGATACTGATAAATTTACTTGTTAAGTTCAATGGTAACCCTCCTATTATTATAACACTGTTTCTGCTTACAATACTACTCTATTTATTAAAAAAGCTGATGCAATTTTCTAAAGAAAAAACAACATTGCATTCAATATTGATCGCGTACAGTGCTGCCACCTCTCTGAAGCCAGTAAGCGCTAAAAGTGCTTGAAAAAAGCGCTAGATTCCGCTAGATTGCATAAAAAAAACACACACACACAAGTAATACCTACTAAAAAATTTTAAATCTAAATTAATAAAGAGCCTAATCGCTTTCGCTGTCTGAGCAGGTTCTGTAGACTGAATTTTTGTAGGTCCAGGTTGCGGTTTTTGAGGGTTTTGTAATTTCCATTTATATTTTTGGTTTGACGTGACGTGTGTTAGAACATTTTCGGGAAAATCGTAGTTGTAACAACGATTTTCCCGACGGTAGCCGTCCCGACATGTAGCCTTTTTGTAAGATAATCCCAATTGTTTATGTAAATTTGCGTTTATTGTGTCTGTGCCAGGTCTGCCAAAAAAGCGCTAGATTTTCCGCTAGGAGTTAAAATTGAAATTTCAGCGCTAAGTGTTCCAAAAAAGCGCTAGATCTAACTCCGAAAGCGCTAAGGTGGCAGCACTGATCGCGTATGCGGCGTTGTCATTTGTCTTGTCAATTTCATGCTGTCAAAACCGTTTTGTTTAGCGGGTGCGTGACTCATTCAGTACTACAGTAAACTATTTCTGTTTAAAAATAAACAACTTTGTTTATCGTATTTACATTGTCATGCATGACTAATATTTGTCAAATATTTTTGAATAATACACATGTTACTTTTAAGAATAACATAGTAATTTAAATGAATTTATAAATGTATGGATAAGAAATAAGTGAAATAACGAAACGCATAAACTACCACTGCTACTAATGTTGCTACGACGCCCTTCACTTACACTACCCTAAACATAGTTTCTCAATTGTATAATTTACTTTCAACTGATAATTATATTGTTTACTTAAAAAAATAAATAAATATAAAATAAAATCAATGATTGATCTTGCGTTTTTAGTCAATTAAATAATTTAATAAAAAAAATATGCAATTAAAAACTACCAAATTGATATTATTTTTATAGTCTGCAGACCAAGCGTGACAAACGTCAAATTTTGTCAATAATACGTTTCAGTGATCACAATTTTTTTGCTGTATTTATGATAGGGAGTAGAATAAGCTCGTATTTCTTTGTCTGAAAATTTTATGGAGATTTTGTGTTAAATAAGCCCGTGTGTTGGTGTTCTTGATGGTGTCCGGTGACGATTCAAATGGTGGCCGTTTGTCGCGTAAAACTACGAGGTCTCCGAACCGTAGGTCTAAGAAAACAGACGCAGACCTAGCAAAGGGGTCAGCGTTGCGAAATGACTCGCAACCTTCTGTCCATAAAAGGAATCTTTACGTCGTTTCTTTCCCAATCGTCATTCTGTTTAACGTGCTGAGATCAATTTTGTATCAACTTTTTATAATTTTTAAATATTTGTATACGGCGTCGCATCGGCTTATGCACAAGCCTCGTAAGGCAGGCGAGTGTAACTTGGAAGTGGTGGTGAAGGACGGTATAGTGTCTACGGAGTTAGCTCCCAGTGAAGAGATGTCTCACATACACAATGTTGGGCCTGGGGACCCGCTGCTGGCCAAACAGAAGCACCATCACCGGAAAGCTTTTGAGTACATATCAAAGGCACTGAAGATTGATGAAGAAAATGAGGGTGAGTTTGTCAGTTTCTCTTAGGCATCTATTAAAACAGTAGCAGTTTAATGAAAACATTGGTGGAATTCATGGAAAAATAAATACTTAACACATTTTTTATTATTATTAAAATAAGTCATTGCTGAGCTTGGGCTTTATAAAAAAGCCCTAGAAAAAGAAATACCTTTTTATTTACCCCTAGATTGATTAAAAAGTCTACTGTACATACTTAATGTTTAGGTCCTTATTTTAAAGTTAACCAGTTTAATAGACACTTGGCATAAAATTAAAATACACCCTAAATCAAGTTTAGAATAAAACGGGTAAAAACCCAATAGTAGGTATTAGTCATAGACACTAGAACAAAGGTTTTAAAAACAAAGGAGTGAAAATTCTTGTAAATATTTGTTTCTTTATTCTTTTATTTAAAAATGTCTTTGGAGAATAACAGACTCAAAACAGTGCCTGTTATAAATTACCTACAATGAAATTTTATAGAGGTCTTTTTCAAAGTCCCTAATTCTGATTACCCTTTGTGTGTTTAAACATGGATCCCTCCGAAACACAATGCTTTTTAGTTATGTCTGTAATTAGGGCAATTCAACTTGTTAATCACCAGTGCTGATAAAATAAAACAGAGCCTAATCAGCCTATTTGGTTTCCACTGCTGAGATTCAGACCTCCTGCACCTTATAGTGGTACAGACGGATTTCACATGCCTTTGACTCTTTCATTCTTTGACATGCCTGTTTCCACGAGTCGTTTTACGTTTCCATTTAGACAGCAGTGGTGATGAAAGAAATCGTCAGAGTACAGTGCCTGCTTGCCACAACCAATAAACTTGTTATTTGGAGCTGGGCTAGATGCTCATTAATAAAAAATAGACCTGTCCATATTATGGTAACAGCAATGCCTAGCCTTAGATTTCTGGGCTATGTAATTTGCCTAGAGGTACTATCAATATGTCATCGCATTAATCTCTCCCACAGGACAAAAAGAATTAGCTATAGAGCTTTACAAAAAAGGCATTTATGAGCTAGAACGAGGAATCGCCGTGGACTGCTGGGGTGGTCGCGGCGACGCCTGGCAGCGCGCGCAACGACTGCACGACAAAATGAAAACCAACCTAGGCATGGCTAAAGACCGTCTACACTTCCTTGGTATGAAATAATATTAAACTACCATCCTACATCACTGCCACAACTCCAAGCTATGACCCAACTACGCTATTTTATTTTGAAAGTGGAAATTGGCTGAATGTTTGCATGCTACGCTTCTTTTTTTTCCTTTAAACATATATACACAACTTATCCTACAGTTTCTATTGAATATAATTTTATATTCCCCAATGTAGCCAGCCTAGTTGCGCTCAGTAAGTTGGGCGTAGACAGTGAGCCCGAACGGAGCGACAAAAAACCGACGGAGTCACCTCTAAAGGGCCGACGGCTAGAGAAGTCGAAGACGACGTTACTCGCGCATACCGAAAGTAACAGTGGTCAAACGAAGCCACCGAACGAAGGTAGAAACACAAGAAATAATGCTTCATGAAATACGCTTCGTTTGACGTAACCATAAGCAAAATTCAACCAGAAATTCAACTAACATTTGTATAACTAGATTGTTATAACACTACACTTGACATTGGAAACTAATTGGACTGTTTTGTTTTAAATTTTATTGTCAGTGTTTGCATGGTTTGACTGCCTGCCTATCATCATTTCAGCTTGCAATTGTTTTCAAATTTTTACACACTGTGAGATGCGTTTGATTATGTTTTGTGTTATGCTTATCGCTGCATCTATACCTACATAAGGGCATTTAATGTCTAAAAAACCCTTCCATTATATCCGTTCGACTAAGAAAATTCAATTTTCGTCAATCACTTTATATGCAGAGTGCATTCGTTGTCTAACATTTGCTTGGTGTTTAAAGAAAATAAACAACTAGTTTTCTATGCATGGACGCAGTATCTCTTGCATAGTAACTAGCTAGGTATCAGGCACCTACATTTATTAGCACAGCTCACAAGTCGGACACGTAACACGTCATTAGACCATGTTATCTGTATTTAGAACCTAGAAATCCAGATTTTTAGCTCAACAACACGGTCATAAAGAAAATTAGTAGGTACATTAACTTCCATGTATTTAATTTCGTTAACTAGTAAAACTATTTACAGTAGTTTTTCCACATAAACCTAAAATAAAATGTGCTCGAAAGGTTGTTTGCTCTTGCGCAATTTACGTCACATTTATACGCAAGTTAAATAAATACATTTCCTTTTCCGTATAGATAAGTCTGTTATCTTTAAATAATGTAACTTTCATCCTTACGTAAAGCAAATATTTAAGACATTATGCGGTGAAACAGACAGATAACTGCAAGGTCTCGATGCTCCGCGTCACTCCATCAGTTATGCAAAAATAATCTAAAAGTAGCTCCATCCTTGAGCAAAACAAAACTGGTTCATAGATTTATAGCTTTAATTTATCGACCGAAAAATGTTATGCTAATTGTCGGATCCTAGGCTAGTTGGTCTCAGTTCACTTGAGTTCTATGGTCCACGGTGCGCTGTGCGTAGGGGGGAGCGCAATCATGCGCACAGAACTCACACGCATGATCTTTTACATACGACTTGTATTTCCCTAACATCTCGTTTCGGTTCAGTAGGCGACGCGAACAGAGCTACTGTTTCAATGAATTCCTGACTAATGTTACAGAGTCGAAAGTTATGTTTGGCGTTCAGTTGACCGGCTATTCAGATTCTCGTGGAATGTTTCAGAGGGGTGACCTTAACCCTCACAAAGCTGTACAAAGCGGTCAAAAACATTTCCTCCCTTAAACCTCCTTTTATTTCGTTAAAATCTTATTTTGTTCCAGTCAAGATAACCCGCTAATTTCGCAATTACTTTTTTTTTTGCAAACTACAGTGCTGCTTCACGTTGTATGGTAATCAAATTTAACATGCGGCAATCATGATTAAGACAACGACTTAGTAAATTATAATAATTTAAAACACCACACAAAATAGCTCTCGTATTATAATTTCTGCTAGTAAGACTTCGTTTAAGAATGTGATTTGCTGCAAATAAAATTTTGCGAGCTACAATGAAGGAATCAGCATAAAATAGGGTTGCAAAGAGGTGAATATTTTTCCAGGGATACTCGTATTTGTATCGGGGGACCAATTCGTGCGAACGGGCAAAAAAGTCAATTTCACTCAGCCAGAAAATGTTTCACGATGTTTTAATAAACACAGACGTTTAGTCTCGCACAATTTCGCGCTGTTTTCACAGCTAATGGGCCTTCACAATTTGTTAGAATCAACTCAGGGAAACCGCTTATTATGGTGTTATAGCTCCTTGAATTCATCGTAGGCGACGTTTACTACTGACCTCATTAACACCGGTGGTATTGAGATTTATACGCCATGTTTCTGCTACTACAAAGACTTCAAACTTCAACTCTTAAGTATCTAATCTGAAACAGTCTAGTTTCAAGTCGAAGGGATCTCTAAAGAGCAGCCTACCTCTTGTTTGTGGCTTCATGTTCACCTTTTATCACACTTAAATAGTTGTCTAACTATTCTAGATTTATCTTTTATAACTAAAAGTACAGTTTAAGGCCTAACAACTTTCTAGAAGCAGTC
The DNA here is from genome assembly GCA_921972225.1 of Euplexia lucipara. Lineage (NCBI taxonomy): Eukaryota > Metazoa > Arthropoda > Insecta > Lepidoptera > Noctuidae > Euplexia > Euplexia lucipara. The sequence goes on along the minus strand of OV179161.1, from coordinate 15,738,245 downwards.
TATCTCGTCCTCGTGTATGTACAATTTCTTAGAAATCAATCTTTCGACACTTGTAGATTTCTGGTCTGACATATCCAGATTTATCTCTAACTAAACACAAAAAGAGTAGTTTTAGGCCGAACGGCTCTCCAAGAGCAATCTACTTCGTGTAAAATGGCTTCGATTCTATCATTTCGTCACACGTAGAGTTTTGATCTAACTAATCTACATCTATCTGTAAACTCAATAAGAGTCTAGTTTTAGGCTGAACGGTTTTCTAAGAGCAGTTTATCTCTTGTATGTGCAATTGCTTCGAGTCAACTCTTACGCCACACGTAGATGTCTAGTCTAGAACTAAAATACTCAATCCAGGACGAAGCGTTTTGCAGCCGCAAAGAGATCCACGCTGATATCACTTCTTTGGCCATTTGTTCCATAAACCGACCGTGACGGTAAACACTCCCATTGAAAGCCGTTAAAAGCAATCTCTGTAATTGTATCTAACGAAATCTCGTGAAACCTTTCCAAATAAAAAGCTTAGTGTACAATCCACATTATTGTTCTCCTCTTTAACATTTACAAAGAGACATTATAGTAACGGACAGAGCCTATCTAAAAGAAAGTTTTCACAATCATTTTTATATAAAAAAGCACCTTTCCACTGTCTATCTATGCACCTCTCGCGAGATACAATATTCTGGCCGGACAGAACGGTCATTGACCCACTGACATTGGCAATGGCCCCTTTTCATCCACTCGATTGAATCAATCGATTCGGTTAAATCTCGATTTAAATTGGGTGCTGCCGTTTAAAATTGAAATAGCCATTCTATTTATTACTGCTGTTTAGTCATTGCCAAAGCGTGTGTCGTGTGAATTACTAATTAGCTATGACTAATGCGATAAATCTGATCTGCTGATCGCTGGCTTAGTGCAACGCCAAACCTGAAGTCCTGGTTTAGATCTTGAGTTTTCTTTCCTTTTTTTTATCGGGAACTTCTCAGTAAAACCCTGAAGTTTGGACCTGTGCCCGATTGAGACCAATATGCTTGCCCGCAATGCCCAGGTAGTTAGGCATATCTGGGTAAATACAGAGTACACATAACTTTTGTGAATCAGGCGAGGCGTGATCGTGATTTTTTGTGTGAATAGAGTTCTGACAAATGCGAGTTTACTTCACTCAAGTTTTCAAAGGCTGACTTTTGCTGAATCGGCCGGCAGGTCACTCAAATCAAGGTAACATTTCTCACCTTGAAAGACCATCGCAGACTAATTTCGGCATGGTCCTCACATGCACGTTCTGACCAAGATAATGTCTGGACCTTAAAAGAGACTGATAGAAAATGCTGATCACATCTAGTTTTATAAAACATATTTTTCGGTTTTGTGTAAAAGTGTTTTTATCTTTTCAACTCGTATGTCCCACGGTTAGTTAAAATATGCAATAATGAGATAAATACATACAAAATACAGTGTTTCCTTTTGTTTTGAAGTCTTAGTCTTCGTAAGCATGAGGTGTTTATAGGAATTAAGTCAAGGCGACTTCGTGTTCGTTATTCTTGATTAAAAGCGTGTATTTGTGTATATGGTAGGTGTGTTGTGTGTATATTGCATCTTTAGCGTAGTAATGAATTGCGTGGTGGCTGGGATCTGTGCATGTGTAGGTACTTAGAATATAAAGAGTCCTGTTCAAGGAAGGAATTGGGTTCTGTAAAATTAGATTTCAACTAAGAGGTTTAAGATTCTATATTATATAAGGTGACTGGTAATTAGTGACCGATACTTAAACACGTGATTGTAATCATGATTTCAATAAACTTTCCCAAACAAACTTCTTTTTTTATACACAATAACTTATAACACAATAAAATAACAAAAACGCTGTTTGCAATTCCCGCGCGCGCGCCTGTGATCGATCACAGTAGGCATTAATCGGCAGGATCTATCAGCTGATAGTCTGACCTCGGGAAGGGCAAAATCTACTAGTAGTAGTATAGCGTCACTCGCTCCCCCGCCAACCCCACCGATCCCGTTGTGCAGTACTGACGTAACTGAATTAATTGAAAGTTAATGAGTATAAAAAATAGTTTCTTTGGGAAAGTTATTCGTAATCATGAGTACAATCACGTGTTTAAGTATCGGTCACTAATTACCAGTCACCCTATATACAGGACATGCGAAGAAATGTCATAGAAAAACTGCGATCCCAAGTCTCAGTAACGTCATCTAGAATAATATAGCATTATTGGAGCGGCAGCGGAGTGTACTAAATTAAACTCTGACATGTGTCCACTTGGACATAAGTATCGGATGACAATTTTCTTTGTGTTGTCCCGTCTACAGTAGTTAAATAGGTATATTCAATACCTACTTAACTACTGTAGACGTCTTTGTATTTCAACGATCTTGAGTAGTAGGTAGTGCAGAAAAATCGTACCTTCTCTTCTTGACTAATCCACACTCTCTTCTAAACTATCCTTCTTTTAGTTCTTAAATAGAAGAAAACTAATGTACTTATGTATAATAGTATAATGTTTGTTGACATTCTTATAGCACGACGCGATATAACAATATGAACTATTGAATTTTGGTGCGCATTAGCTATTGAATTCACTATTTATCTTAAAATTTTCCGGGACTTATTTTAAAAGTAACAGTGATTTCAATTATACACCGACACATTTTGAGCAGATTAAGCACATAATATAAATACAACCTCTTTGGTCAAGTGGTTGCAAGCGCTACTAATGAGTATCAGATCCTGAGTTCGATTTCAGGTCGATCAAAGATTTGTAAGGTTTTCTCCATTTCTCAGTGCTGCCGAACTATACTAGACTTTCTGTCGAGTTGACCAAAGGCTCGCCTCTTTTATTACTTGAGACTTAAATACTAGTACCTATGGAATATAATGACTGACAAATATGTACCTACCTACCTACCGACATAGTACTTACATCTCTGCTTAGACCTTCGAGAAATACAGGCGTGATCTTATGTTGTATATCACACAATAATACGATACGTTATTGATTGGACCTGAAATAATTGGTCGTTATCTACCAAAAAACGTATTTGCGTTCACTAACGAGAATTTATACAATTATTTTTATCAGTGGCTATTCACAATTTTGGGATGTTAGTATTACATTGTGTAGTACACTATAATAAGACTACTAACGCAAAATAACATAAAAAATATAGTCACATTTACCGCTGCCTCACAGAAATATGAAATCATAACAAACTGCCAGAGTCTGCAGCCAACAAAGCCTCGGTTTTAACCTTTCAGCGGAGCTGAAAAGTTTGCACACTAAACTAACTAGAATTGATTTTTGTTAAAATTCTCAACTGACCCAAATTAGTCGCTTTAAAAATAAAAGACGCTTTTGTTTGTAACCTAGTTTCAAAATAGTCGGTCAATAAACATAGCAAATACGTTCTTTGACTTCTAATAACAATAATAGGTTAGAAAGAAATGGATTCGTATTTTAGGCACAACAATATTATGTACCTACTTAGGTAATAGCTGCTCTGACAAATTTCGTTCCACCTTTGACCTTGACCTTGACCATGAAACACTTCTATTGAAACTGAATCACTATGGAATTAAGGATACAGCACTTAATTTAGTAAAATCTTACTTGAAAGACAGACAGGTTAAAGTTCAGGTAAACGGCGTAAACTCGTTGGGGGCTGAAATGACAATGGGTGTTCCCCAAGGTTCAATACTGGGTCCGTTCCTATTTTTAGTGTACATTAATGATTTGCCCCAATTAATACATAATCAACCAAAGATGGTGTTATTTGCAGATGACACATCACTGATCTTTAAAATAAACAGACGGTCACCACATCTTGACGACGTGAATAACTCAATTACTCGGGTACAAAATTGGTTTACGGTAAATAATTTAGTACTCAATGAAAAAAAAACTAAATGCATTAGATTCACTTTACCAAATGTTAAAAGTAGCGAATGTGACATCATGTTAAATGGAGGAAAACTGAAATTTATTAATCAGACAGTTTTCTTAGGTATTACTCTAGATGAAAAATTACAATGGGGACCCCATTTAACATCTCTTGCGGGGCGGCTAAGCTCAGCCGCTTATGCGGTTAGAAAAATAAGACAGTTAACAGATGTAGAAACCGCGCGTTTGGTCTATTTTAGCTACTTTCACAGCATAATGTCGTATGGCATTTTGCTGTGGGGCCGGGCTGCTGACATTGAATCCATTTTCATTTTACAAAAGAGAGCTGTCAGAGCCATTTATAATTTACCGCGCCGCGAATCTCTTAGAGAGCTATTTAAGAGAATAAATATAATGACAGTACCTTGTCAATATATCTATGAAAATATAATGTATGTAAGAAAAAATACTCAACTCTTTAGTAAAACAAGCGATAGACATCAGTTTAATACAAGAAATAAAGATAAAATAGCTCAACCTTCCTTTAGATTAGCAAAAGTACAAACATCTTTTATGGGGTATTGTGTTAAATGTTATAATAAAATACCATGTGATATATTAAAACTAAATGAAAGAAAATTTAAAACTTACATTAAAAGTACACTTTGTAAACTGGCATATTATAAATTAGAAGATTATATTCAGGATAGGAATGCTTGGAAACATGCTGGTCCTGCTCCATAGGACAATCATTGGAGTCTTGACAAAATCAACCGGGTTGCTAATATAATAATGTACCTCTGTATTGTTTTCTATTATTTTTTATTTCTTCACTTGTTTTTAAATTAATGTAATTACATTTGTAAATATGTGAGCACAATGTATCTAGCTGTACCACATGTAATTATCAACTACATTGCTTTTTTTTTAGTTTGCTTAATTCTATCTTAGTATAGTACTTTTATTCTAGGTGCATCGTCCTCACATACAAATCTTATTGATGTATACAAAGTATTGTAAAATCGATTTTAAAAGAGTAAGTATGGAGTTTCTTGCCCATTCTTCTCCATACAAATCTACTTTTTGGAAGGGGCAACTAGAATCATTTTTTAAAGTTAATTTTTGTTCGACGTTCAAAAGTGCCTTATAGGGGCCTAATTGAAATAAATGGTTTGACTTTGACTTTGACTTTGATTTTAGGGATCCGTATCTCAAAAAATAAGACAAAAAATAAACCCTTTTAAGACCACTCTGAGTCGTCTGTCCGTGTGTCACCATCGATTTTCTTAAGAACGGGTGAAAATAGTTTCCATAGAATCATAAAAACCATACTGAATAATACACACATGATTTCATAAGGATCAGTTAAGCCATTTCCCAGAAATTTTGTAATAAACACTGAGACACGAGAATTTTAAATATTAGAATAACCTACTAATAACCAATGATCTTTTTCATTTGCATCGTCTCAGGAGAGCTAAACAAAATCAGTCGCTCGAGTCGATCGTATTCATAACCTACGCTTGCTGAGGTCGATCCGTGGACCGTCCTCAGCAAGCGTAGGTTAGCCGTAGGAAAGCGCGTTAAGCAGCTTCCCTGCTGTTATTCCTAGACCTTTGACAGTTGTTACCACGAGTAGCTCAAAGATTGAAATCCAGTTTTACCTAAGAACTGTCGGGAAGGTCCAATAGGCCGTGTCCATGTAAAATACTGGTACTCGATGCATCAGGTTAGACTGCATGGAAGCCGACCTCAACGCAATAAGGATAGGCCAATGATTATATTGTGAATCATCTCTATTCGAGCCATGTCACAATAAGTCATAATGTGTCTGTCATACCTACTTAGTACAATGTAGAAACAGTGCTTCAATTAACATCAAGAACATATAGACCAATGAACGCTGTAATGTAGTGAGCATGCAACATTATTATCATTACTTACTATAACATAGCCACTATAGTTTACTCGTGAATATACTCAAACCTTGTTCCATAAGGGTAGGAAAAATCTACAGAGCACAATCTGCTATGCTCTTTACGTACCGTAGGTACCCCATTATGTTGGTTTACGTTCTGCTGGTGATACTGGTCAACAACACGAAGGCATTTGAAAGTCAATAGAATGTATCGAAGTATGATGTGAAAATAAATGAAAAGAGTGTGAAACAAGCCAATGAGGTTGTACTTTTAGAAAAAGATGGAAAGATTAAGGCGGTTAACACATTGCCGCCGCATCCCGCTGCGGATAAGAAATCATTACCATTACGTCTCGAGCGCTGCGCCCCCGCACGGAGTTGCGGTGTGAGTGTAACGTTAAAAACCGCAGCACCGCAGACCGGAGCGGTGTCCGGTGCAGTGTGATAACCGCCGTATTGCCGCCTCATGTGGAAAGGTGATCGAATGCTGGAGATAGATATTGAATGCACATGAGCTTAACTGTGGCTAATCAGACACAAACACTTTTTTATTGTTACCGAGCTTTATTTCATTTCGGCACGGATGTAGGGATGTGAGTATATGCAGTTGTGACTAATCAGTCGATGTCACTAAAGGTTCGGCTGACTGTTCAGAATGGTGAATTGTAACCTTTACTTATTTGTAGAAGTCAATGTATGGTGAACAGGAACATGACAGTAGAAAATATGCTGTTTTAAAATGCGTTTTTAAAATGCGTTGCGATAGTCCAATTTTAACCTCTTATATTCAACTAGACATTTTTTTAATATTTCTTTGAGCATACTTGGGAGACCGAGAATTAGACAATGCTGCATCCTGTCAGCTCGGCCAACTAGTGTTTCTAGTTCTTACACACGAGCGACATGTTGCCAACGGCACAGGAGGCTGCAGCCACTGACATTCTAACTTCAATGATCAGCGGCAGCCGTCTTCAGCTCTCTTGGTATAGGAATCATAGCCAAAATAGATTCCGAAGAAGAAAAGCTAACAAAAACGAAAAATTAAAACACGTTCATAGTGTGTTCATTCTACAACTGCAAGTGTCGCTCGTGTGTAAGAACTCTAAGTTCTATAATGGTGTGGTTTTTGTTATAATCGCTTTAACTAACCTCCACAAATATCAACAATAACTCATCTCATAACCACGTAAGTAAAACTGTGTTCCTTCCTCTTGACAGCACGTCAAAAAAGCAAAATGGTGCCCCCGGTGCCAAGCTACGTATTCATTTTTGAAATTCGTCATGTAGTCGTGACGTGTGGCCTGCGGGGCACGTTTTGGTTTCACAAATGTATACGAATGTAGTGGTCAAAGGGTTGTATCAATAAGTTTGTACCGCTACTCTAATAAATGTTTCTTCAGTCGCAGGACGCAAGCTCACTACTGCTGGTCGACGGGTGCCCAGTGGTGGAGTCGGAGGTCCTCTGATGAAGTCGCAGACCTTGCCCAGGTCCATGGGCAGGTCATCATCCCAGCCGAACAGCTCCAATGGAGGCTACAGCAGGTACCCTGTGAAGCCAGCGTCAACGCCGCCCGCTGTTAAACGGCAACTTTCGGTAAGTAGAAATATGATGGTCTACTTTGTGATTGCTGATAATGTTAGTGTTTTTGCTCAAACAGATTTTATTCTAGCTCAGTTTATTATTGTTTTTGTGAAAATAAGTCAATGTTAATCAAAGCTTCAGGGTCACTTTAGTAGTTAAAATTTGACTGTTTTAGCTTTGCGAGTACTAACCAAAGCTGAAACACAAATTCACCACTCATTATTATACTATTTTCTACATATGAGACGAATATCGTTAGTTTGTTTGATTGTGTTGTGCCCAATTAGCTTCGTAACAACTACACGGATTTTAAACATATTTTCACCAATAGAAAGCTAAATTTTCAGGAAGTTACATAGGGTACAATTTGTTTTTAAAATTACGAGGGCTTGAAAGGAATGTTGAAGTTTGAAAGAAAGTGAGCAAAATCCTCGCGGACACAGTCGCGGTTTATGTGCTAGCGTAGAAAGTAAAAATTGCTGTCTATATTATGTCTTGTCTTCTTACGATACCTTTCTAAACAAGAACAGCTCTTTTAAAAAACAGGCTTTCCCAACTAGTCTCATCTCCAACATCTCATCAAACATTACGATTGAGACTAAGTATAGAATTTTTCAACTGCCGTGTGCCCAAAGTATCTCGTTCTACACGATGCTTATACTTAAAGCAACTTTTAAAAAGACGAATGTCGTTCATTGTCCTGTACCAGAATAAAAAAAAAACTTCGGTAACATGAACTTTACGAAAGACGCAAAAACACCCAATTGTCCCTTTCGTGAATAAAAAAACTGAGACGTTCGTTCGCAAAAAAATATCGACCAAAGTTCTTTATAAAAAGAAAAGGCGACAAAACCACTTCATTATTGACGCTTAATTGAATAAACAAGGGCTCGTTCTAGTTATTGCAGGCACGTGGATCGATCCTGGATACGTTAACCTGTCGTGGTTACTTGGTTCAATAGTATCACGTTTCGTATCCGCCTTTAACGAATACACCGCAAACAGTGTACACTGTACAGTCACGGATAGAAAGACGTACCTACCTACTGTCCTACTGTTGGGCAACATATTATAAGTATGTATAGAGAAAAAAAAGAAAAACCATTTATTAGGCACAACACAGGCACACGATAGTAAATAATAATTAAAATCATAAAAGAAAATAATTCAACTAAAAGATCATCATCATCATCATCATCATCATCCACAGCCCGAATTCACCCACTGCTGGGTATAGGCCTCTCTTTTTATGTACCAATTTCCACGTCCCTGTGCCAGTCTCATCCACGGTACTCCCTCAATGGCAACAATGTCGTCCGTCCATCTCGCCGCAGGACGCCTACACAAATAAAAGATAGAAATAGCAAAATTCATGACTGGATGATATATTCATTTGCAAGAATATAGCTACATAAGTTCTTATGTACTACGGGTTTTACAAAACAAACGGGGTACGGGTTTCGGGTTTTTCAGCAAAACGTAATTGTGTCCCTTGCTGCTGTGCCGTAGTATTTTCATATACAAGCTGTACTTCTTATCTTTACAATTCCTAAAGAAGACATCAGTGTTGTCCCAAAGTCTGTTTCGAGGTCTTCCTTGGCCCAGTGTCTATGGTTTAGGTTACCCAAAGAGATTTAAATGTCTTTGAGGTTACCAATCTGTGTTCAATGTGTGTTAATCTGTGATGTCTAAAAAGGAGGTATTCCTCGAAGCGCTACTATTTTGAGGCGCTCCTAATGAGGCGCTCCCATTTTATTCCTCGGAGCGCACCTTTTAGGAGCGCTCCCGACAGCAATTAAAAAAAATTTTTTTTTTTCGAGGAAAACAAAACAAATATTTTTAGGAGAGCGCCTCAAAATAGTAGCGCTTCGAGGAATACCTCCTAAAAAGCTTCGCAAAGTTGCAAAGCGATTTTGTGTAGACAGTATTGCTAAAATTTATTGAAAGTATTCAAAGATAATGTTTGTTGAATGCAAGGAGTCTGGAGCACTTTGCTAAATTGGGAGTCAATAAAAACGACTGTTAAAATTGTCTAAAATAATGATATCGATATTTGTGTAGGTCTCGGCTTCACATAAGGGTGCATTCACGTGGAAAGCAGACCTACTTGCCTTGTCTCGTTAAGGTTGCCAGTTTCCAGCTTTATTAATTTATTTATAATTAGGACAAACAGCTATAACAGGTGAATAACAACACAAAGACAATTACGGTTTCTCATGTAAAAACAGAAAAAGTTGTACTTTTGCCAGACATGTCCTGCTTTTTATTATAGTTTTTGGGAAGAATATATTCAAGTTCGGTTTGTCCGGCTTTTGTTAGGCGATCGCGCACGATCGTCTTACACATGAGTTACGCATAAATTAAGACTACCGGCTTTCGGGGTAAAATACCCGGCTTGATATGTATCTCTGTCCGGTTTAGGGTCTGGCAACCCTACTCGCGCATTTTGACAGCTTTCATTCGATTATACAAGCGCCTCGAAGCTTGGACTTAAATTATTCGGCGCTGGCAAACTAGGCAATAGTTTTTTTGCTATCTGCGTGTATGCAGCCTTAAACCACATACCATAAAAAAGGTACTTGTCATGAAATTCATATTTATTGTCAACGGTTTGTATACTTATGTTATCATAATTACGTAATACTGTACAGAAACAATGCCGGTTATTATTACGTTTTTTATGTATGTATTGATTAATATTGGCTTATTAAAACAATAATAGGTACGAAGTTACTGATTTGGTGAGAATTAGTCTATCATTGTTATAAGTAAAATTACTTCACACAGCTTTATCAGCAATCATAAAGTAGTTTCAATAACTTTTTCGTTATATTGCTTGAGAATTTTTAGGAAATTCTATTTGAATTGGCTTTTAGATTATTGGTTTCTATAAGAATATCTATGTGAAAATCACCAATTGGCATCTTCACTCATTAAAAATTCACCAAAATTCATTGAAATTACAAAATGTAATTCCAAATTACGTTCAATACATTTGAAATTGCAAAATGTACCTACCAGTGTCTGTGATAAAGTACATAATTAACTGTACATTGTGTAAAACCTAAGTGGCTGTGGACGAACCATGTTACTATTGCCTTCACCTATTAAATGAATCGAAATTGATAGCACAGATGCAATAAAAACAATCTTCCTACAGAGTATTTGTGTCTATTCGAGTGAGACCTATCAGATCTCACCGAACCACGGTGATCTAGAAACATAATGAAATGACCCAGTAGAAAGTAGGTAATTAAGACAGAGTAAATACAAATCTGTTTCTAACAAAGGTCAAAGTAGATCAACAAAAAAATCGGAGTATTCCCGTTTGAGCACCTATGCATTTAGCACCAAAGGTATTCCCATTTCACATACTTAGGTTAATGCATAGGTGCTCAATAAATAGGTGCTCAAACGGGAATACTCCAAAAAATCAAAGTAATTTTTTTTTAAATGGCAAAGCTTCCTCATTTTACGAACGAAATCTATCTTTGTCTTTACTAATATTATCTAAGAGAGAGTTGTATTTTTTATGTTGGTAACGAATAAACTTAAATACTACCAGACCCATTAGAAAAGTGCTTTCACCGTTGTGAAGCTACACTATCCCCGAGTGACATAGGCTATTTTTTATCCCTGTATTCCCACGGAAATGGGAACTACGCCGGGTGCTAACTTAAAAGTCAATCAAATACCTATACATATAGATATCTTTTCTTTTTTATATGTACTAACTTTCCACTTCTTTTCTTCCACATTAACAATACCATTCCATCTTACCCACAATCACCGTCAATTCGCGTCTCAAATCAGAGCGCATACCAGGTTCCTTCCAACGGGTCCCCAGTACGACGCGTGGTGGGGGGCGGCTCTCAACGCGGGACCCCCACAAGGAGCAGAACACCCCAGCAAACACTCAGCGTGCGTGGGGTCGACCCCAAACTCGTCCAGCTGATTCTAGACGAGATTGTGGAAGGCGGCCCTAAGGTGCACTGGGAAGATATTGCGGGCCAGGACGTAAGTGATTTTTTTTATTTACCTTATAGGCCGAATTTTTATTAGCCAAATAACTGAGGAAAAGAAATGGCAGTTTGACAGCTTTTCTATGGATATTATGTCAAACCGCCATATTCATTCTTCATATTGAAAATTAAATTTAAAATTTAAAAAACCCCCACCGCAAAACAGTATAACATTTAAAAAGTAAAAAATAACACTTTCCTATCGTTGAGGATTTTACTACCTAATTTTAAGACACACATATGTTTGTAAGTAAAGTTAATACCCACAGACGTCTAAAATAGCCACGGTACCTAACACAAAAGAGCTGATAACCTTGAAACGGCTGAACCGAGTTTGATGAATCATGTCTAAGAACCATCGCAAGAAACCCTGCTTTCAAATAAAAAAAACCGCATCTAAATCGGTTCACCCGTTTGGGCGCTACGGTGCCACACATTGGTTCAAGGGCGGAAAAAAGTCCTTTGTTTCAACCTTGTTTAAAATGTCTACAATTTGGTACACACATACTAGAATGTTAGTAGAAACAAGTCCTAAAATTAATACGGATAAATAATTATACAGTTATTAATTATATGATGCCAAAGTAGAATCGATCGAGAATTTACAAATTTCGTGCAAAAAATATTGTTATTTCAAGTATGAATAGAACCAAAATACTATAATTATCAACTTTCATTTTTAGTTTAGTCATAAGTTTATTGTGTGTATTAATAAAATAGTAAACATAATGTTATAATATAATGAATAATTACTTGCTATTACATTTTTAGTGAAGAAGGTCATTTGGAACCTTTTGTTTTCAATCATGAGATCATAACTAATCTCCGTTATCGACCGATACGTAATAATATACTTTCGGAGATTAATTAGACCCTATAGATTAAGAATACATTAGTTTTGGCTGCGATAACCTGCGATCTTGGAAATACCAGGTCCTTAACTAATGACGCTCTGTAATTAAGAAAAAGTGCATTATATTAATAAGTGTTTCTAATGAGGGTAATTAACATTTTATCATATCGTGTAAGTATAAATAGCATTGAATGGTAGTTTTAACTTCACTTACAATTATTTTCTCTTACGATAACAGTGTTATTATAGTGATGGATAGCTTTACTATTGTCTATGCCGATTTAGTGGAAATCATAATATCAAGTAATCGTGAGATACATAAATGCCTCGAAAATTTAAAACTTATGTATCCACAGCTTACAGAAAGTGTTTGGAATCAAGTTTATGAAAAGTTAAGCCGTAATTTTCTACCCGTATTTACAAAAAAGTGGCAAACTGCAGCGAGAAATAAAAATGCTTTTATGGCAAAAAATGAACAGTGGCTGAAAAATATTTTTACCGTTGAGACATCTTCGGTGCAGACTGATGTGGTGAATTGTGACAGTAATGTTCCAGGGCCATCAAAACGCTCTCATAGAGGACGACCAGAAAAACCATTTGATGAATGTTGCGATCGAACAAAGCGATATAAAGTTAAAAGATTGTGTGAAAGCGTTCCTGAAGAAATGATTAAGAAAGCTGCCTCTAAGGTACTCGTACAAGAAGAATCATCGGATACTATCAAGTTTTCTCCAGAAAAAGCGTTGGCATTATTACTTGATGCATCACTTTCGAAACATCAATATCAAGTACTGAGAAATGCAGCAAAAAGTATTGGTTGTGATATTTTTCCCGATTATCATAAAGTACTTGAAGTAAAAAGGCAATGCTCAAGAAGCGCGAAATAAAGATTACCGCAATTATAGGTTAGGTCATTCAAGAAAATGTTCTCGTCTATCATGTAATGAAGATGTTATGAATATGCTCTTAGCTACCTCAGATCCCCTTATCAACAGTTTACGTGCAGTACCGAATAAAAAATACTATCCTCTTCACGATGATGCCAAAGCTTTATTAGTGGATAGCACCCATCTCTAAATCAATGTCTTCTCTATTTAATATTTAGTTTATTAATATTTATTTATTTAAAAATGCTGATTTAATTATATGAAATTCAAGTGAAAAAATTTGATGAATATTTTCATGTTAATAAAAAAAAAATACGTGTTATATCTTTCTCTTTGTAAACTGGTACATCCATTATATCATTTTAATAAAGTATTATGAAGAAACGCAACGTCTTTTCATTTAAAAATAATATTTTCCGCATGCCCGTACTACCTGCACCACTGTGTGCCACTGACAGACAGACAGACAGACACACACACATAGCGGTGAAACTTATAACACCCCTCTTTTTGCGTCGGGGGTTAAAAATCAGTCCCTATCAGATAAAAATCGATGACTGAAGGGAGAACTTTGCCCATAGATAAGACTGCAATATATTAAAAGTTGCCAGCTATTTGTGTTAATCCTCCATTCAAATTCATTTATTTATTAAATTAGGATGATAAAACAATAAAAAAGATCCCCAAAACTTCCGCCCTCGGCCACATCCTAGAGTTTTTGCTGGGAATAAGAAGTGGCGTAACAAACATCCCAACGATATGTCGGCTGAGTGGTGAACCACAAGTTTTGGTTCGAATGTAGGTCCTCTTACAGGCAGTAATAGTAACCGCAAAACAGTACCAACCACACAGCAACTACTAATGCAGTTCTAAGTGCAACTCGGCTTTCAATTCGTCATACATACGTTTTATTCTTTTTGTCTGGCGATTATTTTGAATTCGCCTTCTCGTAACGTCGCAGTTCTAATATGCGAACACCAAAACCAACCATAGGCCTGGCCGAATGCCAAATTCAAGTCTGTAATTAACTACTTACAGTTTAACTTGCCCAAAATTATTCGCATTAAGAACCTAGCTAGACTTTTTGCTCGTATCACAAATAGCTATCATTGTCTAATCTCAGTGTCAAAATCGATCGCACAATAAGCAAAGTGACCTCCAATTGAATTATTTAGATAGATCGTGAGGTTCCTAGAGTTGCATAATGTAAACTTGTTCATTGACCTTATGAGTAACGGTGCTAAGCTGACACATTGGGTGTTGTAGGCGACAAGCATTGCTTAAAAATCTCTCGATTGTGTAAGTACTTACTAGTGAAGCAATTATATGTAAAGCTAGCCTTTCTGGCAAACAATTAAATTTGATGTGTGTTCCATTAAATAGAAGAGCCGAAATCATGTTAAAAGAACAAGACATTTATATTGACTGGCCTGTTGGTCTAGTAGTTAAGTGACCCTGACTGCTATGCCGGAGGTCGTGGGTTCGATTCCCACCCAGAACTAATGTTTGTGTGATGAACACGATCATTTGTTCTGTGTTTGGGTGTAATTTATCTATAATATGTATGTATTTAGAAATATTTAAGTACCTATGTTTTTCAGCTGTTTAGTATGCATAACACAAGCTCTCAAGCTTAACTTGGGACTAAATGGCGTTGTGTGAAAAGTTATGGAATATTTATATTATATTATATTATTTTACTTAACGATAGTTTTTCTACAAATCAGTCACACTATACACTATAGTGCCTGCCTACCCAGTGTGTATGTATTCCTTTGGTTGAAACCCAGCCAAGATTATGTTGAACTTCATACACTGAAAACATTCAGAATCGGCAACTTTGTAATCGTGTTTTACTACACGATTTTTTAGCAGTTCCTACATACGTACCTACATAAAACACACATTTCCTTCCTTACTGCCAAATTTTATCGATACGGTGCCGATGTTACTCGTATAGTCACCGTGTACAATGACCGACCGAAATTAAAAGGGTCTCATTTTTGCCATTTTGGTTAAGGAACCCTAGGAGCTTGTGGCTAAATTATAACAGCCGCACGGGTCGATCGTAGGTTAAGCTACGCTTAACGAGGTCTGTCCGTCGATGGGTGACCATTTATTACATACCAAGACTCCTCCGTGCCTCGGAAAGCACGTTAAGCCGATAGTCCCGGCTGTCATTTGCAGATCTTTGACAGTCGGTACTTGTAGTCAGAAGCCCGAAAGTCTGACAACCAGTTTAACCAAGGGATATCATGTTACCCAGTTACTGGGTTGTGGAGGTCTGACAGGAAGCCGCTCCATGTAAAACACTGGTATTGAGATGCATCCCGTTAAACTGGAAGCCGACCCCAACATAGTTGAAAAAAGGCGGTTAAGGAACCCTAAAAAGAATGATTACACACAGTGTGCACAAACAAATAGTATCTCATTACGTAGGATTGGTACGTCCAGTATGTTCCTATATACAATTTTTTAAACCCAGCTCAATTCCCATTATGGTCTGGACTGGAGCCAAAGCGTTCTTCACATCGTAGTTCTGATCAAAGAGTGTATAACTGACCGATGCAAAGCCGCAAAACGATCAATAATTTACCAGGCAAACATGAGGACAGTGGCGGCCCTTTAGGATTTAATTAATCCGATCCGAGTTGGGTGGAAGGACTTTAAAAGACCCCCTTACCCATTTCGAAAGGCAAACATTACTTGTGAATACAGTGAAAGTTGACTCTATCAACAGAAAAAAGCAAATCAAAGCCAGACACAGACCAATTAGGTGAATGTAAAATAGACAAATCGATTGGAACCTGAAAAATGTAATTCAAACATTTTGCGTTGTAATCAATCAGACGACGAATGATATTAACATTTCTAAATAAAAATACGATTTGAAATGTGTTAACAATTTCGGTGTCAATAATGTTATTTGATCGTGCTTTTATTAGTCAAGTCATAGATAATTGTTATGAATATATGAAAGACACTAATCATTCGTAGGTATAACTTTCTTCTGCATTTCACGTTTCCAATATTTAGTTAACTATGTATTGTGTTACCGGGTTCAGGGTCCAAAACTTGACTGGTAAGTGCTTGAGGTACTTCAAAGGTCAATTTTGTATGTCATTATGACCCCAAATATGTCGTATTGTCGACAAGGAATGGAGGGGTATGTAGGAACTTTCTATGTCAATCTTAAACAGACTTAAGGCAAAGGAAAAATTACGTGGCATTGCTTTAATGGTGTGAAATCGTCACCACGCATTGAGCTAGCATACTGATCAATCAATGCTGGTTCCTGCTCTGCCTCGGTAACAAATTAAGCTGAAATAAACGTAATTCCGCTGATCGATCTGTTTTGTTCACCCTGATAAACATTGTCACTTGAAAAACTGCTCTGTCGGAAAAATGTAACCTCCTCCAGTCTGATGGAGCGGAAATTCGCCGCGTTTTTCCGCTAAGATTTATCCTTTGGCTTTATACAA
The DNA here is from genome assembly GCA_921972225.1 of Euplexia lucipara. Lineage (NCBI taxonomy): Eukaryota > Metazoa > Arthropoda > Insecta > Lepidoptera > Noctuidae > Euplexia > Euplexia lucipara. Next base: position 15,721,611 of record OV179161.1, on the reverse strand, counting down.
GACAGTACTGGTAGGACTTATATTATTTATAGCATAGTTTCGTCGTGCCGTTGAAAATGTTCGTGTCGCCACAGTTGTTTTGTTACTTCTTACGACATCTCCGAAAAGATATGCGTGACTTAACGAAGCGTATTCAAGTGACTTTGATTTAACTTCTATTGTTCTGTTTAGTCTTCTTGTAATCGATCGTGATAGTGTTTTTTTTACACTATTTATGCCTACGTAAACAATTTAAAATCACGCTTTATTTAGGTATTACTGGCCGTTTGTACTATATTTAATTAACTGGAGCATAAAAAACTGTCCTTTCTGGAAACCGAATCACGACTTATGATGAGTACACACGACAATACATCATAAGAACTGGAACAACTTGCCTGCTGCGATCTTCCCGTCCGATTATAATTTAGGTGTCTTCAAGGCTAGACTGAATAGGCTCTTTGTAAACTAGTGCGCTTCACCATCACTGATTGCTTACCATCAGGTGGGATTGCAGTCAAGCACAGGTTTAAAATTCCAGTATCAACTGATCTCATAGAAAAATGAAGATGTATAGCTTAATGTGTAGCCTTGTGTACCTACGTAATTCATCAAATTCGATTTAGTAGGTATAGACGCCAGCACATCAAGTTACCCCAATGTGTCAAATTTTCCCGATTGAATATGAACCTTGTACTGTTTGACATAAAGTTGAAAAAAGCTCAAAGCAATTTGACACATTGGGGTAACTTGATGTGCTGGCGTCTGTACCTATACCTACCATAAAACAATTCAAGGCAAGACTAACTCACTTTCGCGCAAGATATTAGCAGCTATAAAAGTTACTTCCAATGATTGAATTTAAATCTCAGTGTTATTACATGAAAGTAATCAATTATAATTTTATGTTAGAAACTTAAGTTTTCTCTTTGACTACCTTGTAAGTCAAAAGCTACTGTTGAATGTTCATCAAGGTCCGGTTTGCAACTGGCAATAAAAGAAGAAGACCTGTACTTTTAATCGTATTCAGTAACTACAGATTTATTTTTGTTTGTAGGCGGCTAAGCAAGCACTCCAAGAGATGGTCGTGCTGCCATCTTTAAGACCAGAACTCTTTACTGGTCTAAGATCACCAGCGAGAGGACTGCTCCTCTTTGGACCACCAGGAAATGGTAAATATCCTCATATTTTTATTCCATCAGGCCATAACTTGATAAAAAGCTTTTGATATAATTCGAATAAGGATTTATAAGTCTATATTAAGTCTTCGTAGACATACATACATTCATACTAAATTATAGAGCACCAGAAAGTCCTCTGCGGTCGCTTTTAGACCCGGCATTGTTAACTCTTTACAAACCAAGCATGTTCAGTGTTGCCGATTACAAACAAAGTAACGGCCTATGATAATTATTATCGTAACCATGCATGTGACAGCTGAAACTAGCGCGATCTCGAATATTATTTGTAACTTCTTCTTATTTTATAAAATAAAAATAGGACCCTTAGTTACTCCTTGTAGTATCTGCCACAATAAACGTCCTGTCAAATTCCGCATAGCCGTTTAGGAGATTAGCCCAAATAAACAGACTGACACAAAAAATACATTATAAACACAATTTTCATTGTAGTTATTTGTTATTTATTAATAAATAGTGTATTTAAAGATCGAGTAGATACTCGCTCTGTGTACTTAATTATCATGAATCATACAAACATATCCTAATAAACACAACTACAAATTAGTAGGCTTCCAAGTGTGTATTTTGGCTTCTTGTTAATATTATTTTATTAGTAGTAGCACTACTTTGGTTTCTGTTTATGACATACAATACTAACTTAAGCTTAGAATCATAATCAGTTAAACTACTAAAATAGTGGTGTTTACCGATCCACAACTATTTTTTAATAAGTACAAAAAATGGGCCGTATCCTGTTACAGTACTGATCATAATTTGCGTAATCAAAAGTAAAAAAAAACGAAATTCAATTTTGAATATTCCACCACTATTTAGTTAAACTTAAATAACGAAAACAGCTGTTGGAGGCGGGGCTTGCGCTGATCGAGATCACGCGAACGTGAGCGAGAGATGACGATTTATGAATACTACTATGTCATGAATAGCCTATGCAATATTTTCATAAATTGGGTGATTTTGGGATATAAATAAACGCTAATAACTTTGCTGTTTATATATTATTTATTGATACTTAACAAATAGAATGAGAAGACCGTCTAGAATAAGCCCTTTAACTATATGTACTAATTAAAAATTAGTGGTGTATAGTATTTAACTCTAATTACTTGCGACGCAGGTAAAACGCTACTAGCCCGTTGCGTAGCGGCCGAGTGCTCGGCGACATTCTTCTCCATATCCGCGGCGACGCTGACCAGCAAGTACGTCGGCGAGGGTGAGAAGATGGTGCGAGCACTCTTCCAAGTCGCCAGAGAACTGCAGGTGAGATACACTCTTCTCAAACACAGAAGGCACGAGCATTAATCACCAAGCTTGATCGAGACCAATTCCTCCGACAATGTCAGTATTGTCTAAGATAAACTTAGCTAGTAAATATATCCATTACGCGATAGGTACACATATATTTTGAGTCTCTTGTAATGAGAGGGCGAGCCTATTTCCGTCAACCGGCCGCAAATCCAGCCTAAATTGAGTTTGCCCAACTCGGTAGTCGAACCTAGGACCTCTTGCCCAGTGCGAGTACTCTCGACCGTTAAAACAATAATTAGAGAGAAGAATATATTCAATAACAAATATTACAAATCCCGGTTAAAATCATAACCCTCCATTTTGTATCGCCGGAGTCGGGTAAAATGTTCTTGGTTAATCTTGCAATTAATTAACACTCAAGCGACATTTATTCGTTATCTCGCTAACAAGCCCCAAGTCATTGACCTCCTTTTGAACGCATACACAGTTTCGATAAAAACAAAAACATATCGAATGTTCGAATGCACTATCGGATTGGTAGGTTTTTTTGGGTAGACATATTGTTATAGTTATTTGAGTGATGTAGGTACTTTTTGGTGATCAAACTCTTTTGTTTATCTATTAATGAGAATAATATTAAATTAAATTAATAGTATTCGGCCATTTGTAAATGTTTCACAGTCGGTATTTAAAGAGCAGTGAAATACCCAAAAGTAGGTAGTTAGGCTTTTGGATTTCTGACCACTACAAGAGAGTCCAAACTACTAAAATAATACCAGCCTGTTACTGTCCCACTGCAGGGTAAAGCCCTCTTCTCATACAGAGAAGGCACGAGCATTCATTACCACGCTTGCTCAAGGCGGATTGGCGGATATCAGATATACAGGGTTATTTGTAAAACACCAACAACCTCGCAGGAGTAGACTTTTTCGAAAACAGACAAAATAAATCAACTCTGTTGAGTTGATCGAGTTTTTGTCTATACTTTTAATTTTAATCACATTTAGTCTATACGCCGATTTGTTATACAACTCTCGATATATTTGACCCTCAAAAAATCTCACGTTCATGACCAAACGACAGAAAATAATAAACATATCGTATTTTAAAACTAGGCTGTAAAACGCGAGGTTGTATGCACCACTTATGTGTTCCAATTAAAAAAGAAAGGCTGAAACAATAGGTCAAGTTTGAATGAAAGTGATTTCCGGATTTGTTTACCAAATTGCTGTTTCAATGAAACCACACTTTATCTTGACTTCGTTCAGAAAAGTATTTTAATCTATTCTCTCGCAGGTTTTTTTTTAATAAGGATAATAAACTAGTGACTGCAATCTCACGTGATAGTAGGTAACTTTATAAGCAGTGACGCAATCAATGATGGTGAAGCGCACTAGTTTATTCATTCTTGCTTTGACATTTCTTTTTTATACTTAGTCTTCTTTTAGGGTAGTTTAAGCACTACAGATGTAACCCTAAAAGCAGACTAACTAAAAAGAAATGTAACTAAAAAGCATGAAGAATGGCCATGAGTTTCAATTTTTTTTTATCCTAAGTCATGTGACTGGAAAATGAACTTTTAAAAAATAAATGACGGCTCCAGCACCGTCATTTATTTATTTTATTATATTTGACAACATTGTAGTATAAATAAAAAAAAATGGGTTATGATATGAAATGGTATGAAGTGAAAAATATGTGGGGTGTTCCAAAGAAGTAAGTAGTAAAAATTCGAGCGCTAGGATCACACACAAAATAATGCCAAGGGTAAACTCTCCTCTGGGAGCCTGAACAATTATCTTCAAGCGGTAGATATCAATAAGAATAAATAAACTCGTAAGTGTTTACTAACAGCTATAATCGAATGTCCAATATCCTTTTTTGAAGTCACAATTTTACACCTTAGAATAAGTGCAATTGTAATATGGGTTTGTGAATAAAACATTATTATCATTGTCATTATACATATTATCAGCCTCAGCAATAATGAGACTACCGATTTGCAGCGGTCCCTATCAGAATAACAGCACTGCGGTATTTATTGTTTTTCTTTAAATATCTTTTTTTTTTTTTTTATTTATTTATTTACTCATCATCACTATCATTACAGGAATGTCCTAATTCAATAGTGTGGCTATAATTACAATTTTATTATTTAAGTATGATAATCGATATCGTGGCATCCTGCTGAGATAGAGGTCTTTTAAGCCTCTCACAGGTCTTTTTTGTTATTTGATAAGTTACATTTAGTTTTTAACCGACTTCCCAAAAAGGAGGAGGTTATCAATTCTTCTCTTTGTTTTTTTTCTTTTTTTTTTTTGTGTGTTTGTTACGCGATTACTCCGCCATTTATGGTCCGATGTTCAAAATTATTTTTTTATTTGATAGGGTATACTACCAGGTTGGTCCCATTTGTATCAAACCTTAGATCTGATGATGGGATCCTCGAGGAATTGAGGGAACTCTTCAAATAATATAGGTACACATGTACCGATTTTTACATTTTTGGTAACAAATCAAGCATTTTCATTTAGCAAGCATCATTTGGTGAAGAAAAACTGATGAAGAAGACAGGCAACGGAACTCTTCAACGCATAACAGCACATTACTCGCGATTTCTACAGTCACATGTCTGTGCATGGTTTATGTATTTCCTTATCATAACATTTCGCCTGTCTATTTTAAAAGGGGCCCGGCAGACATGTACAGATTAATGTTTAGAAAGAACTTATTTTGCAATTGTTAACAGATTTCAATGATTCTTTCAAGTTTTGAAAGACTTTCTTTACAAACGAAGAAACAAATTAAAAACTTTTTTTCAAAAAAAAAACAACCGACTTCTTAAAAAAATAGACATACACACGAACATAGAACCTCCTCCTTTTTTTGAAGTCGGTTAAAAATGAATTCATGGCAAATGTTTGTATGGGAACAACTAAAAATGGAAAAATAAAAACTTTTTTACAAAAAAAAAAACAACCGACTTCTTAAAAAACACTAACAGGTGAAAAATAACTCTAGTTTCTGAAGTCGGTGGCCAATAATGAACGAAATAAAACCACCAAAGCCACAGACTTCCGAAACTGGAGTTATTTTTCACCTGTTAGTGTTTTTTTAAGAAGTCGGTTGTTTTTTTTTTGTAAAAAAGTTTTTTTAGCTGGTAAATTCCTGTGCGTGTCCCAAATAAATATATTTTCCCTCTTTTTTCTTACTGCAATTCTTCTTTACACCAATTTCATTCCACAGCCCGCAATAATCTTCGTAGACGAAGTGGACTCGCTGCTATGCGAGCGATCATCGGGCGAGCACGAAGCGTCTCGGCGACTGAAGACGGAGTTCCTGGTGGAGTTCGACGGGCTACCGGCCGCAGGAGCTGACCGGCTCATCGTCATGGCGGCCACGAATAGGCCGCAGGAGTTAGATGAGGCGGCCTTAAGGTGGGTAGCAGAAATGTTTATAATACTAGCCTCTCTAACGTCTACGGATACATTACTTAACTTCTGGTATGCCGGGAACGTGAATCCACGTGAAAGTTAAAAAGAAAAATTAAATCGATCGATTAAAGAAGAGATCGCTTTTAGTTAGAAAAACGTTCACTGTAACACTCCATGTAATACATGCTTACTGTAATACGTAGGGTGTAAGAATGAAAGAATACTTTGGAGGACCCTCCAAGGTATTCTTCTTATTATGGTGTTCAATAAGGGTTCTATTAGATTAAAATAAAAAAAAAACAATAAAAGTAAATGGCTTACTATAAATTTTACATGGAAAAATCTCATATGGTTCGATAAAAAGGATCATCAGAAATAAAAAGTTATAAGTAGAAAAAAAAAACGATGAAAAGATTCAGGTCTAGAATTATGTAGAACTCATGGTGTCCAGATGTGCGACGATGCCTATTTCACTCAGTATATTTAAAAAAAATGGTGTTTTTATTCCAGACGCTTCCCCAAGCGCGTGTACGTCTGCCTTCCGGACGTGCGCACGCGCATGTCGCTGATCCGCCGCGTGCTGGAGCGAGGCGCGGCCGCCGCCACCATCAGCGAGCAGGAGCTGGCGCGCCTCGCCGCGCTCACCGACGGCTACTCCGGCAGCGACCTCACCGCGCTGTGCCGGGACGCTGCGCTCGGACCTATCAGAGGTAAAAGATTAAAAAGATAATTTTATTTGTCTACAACGTGAGTATATACGTCCATGACATGCAGCATGTTACATTCAATTATAATGACAGTCATGTTTTTTGTGAACGGCGCACAAATATAAGACGTAGGTATAAGGACGCTAGACAGCATCAATTGATCTTTTATTTATTTATTTCAAAAAGAACAAAAGGAATTAGTTTTTTCCAATACTGGGGTAATGTCCGAAACTATTCATCTGATTTCAATCATTCTTTCACTAATGGAAAGCGTACCTACATCTAAAGAGTGGAATTCCACTCTCACTCTCAACAATTGAAATCAAACGGACTCCAGCAGGGAATGGGCTATTTGACAAAATTAAAAATTTTTAGTCCCTCATCTAGATTACAAGAAAATATTTGACACCTATTTTTTCTTTTTTCACGTAATCAAAAAATAACGGCCATACATCGAGTCAAAATGTCGCATGACGCCACTAGCCAGTACAGTCTAGTTAATGTCGTTACAAGCCTTCTCTCCTCAACTTTAATGCGCGTAATCTTATCAGTTTTCCATCTAATTGAAAAAGAAAAAATATGTGTCGAATATTTTCTTGTAATCTAAAATTTTGTCAAATAGCCCATTCCCTAAGTAGTTCCCGAGTTGTACTAAACAACTCCCATAGTTCTTCCATAGAACCTAGAGGTATTTAAATCAAGGGTGAATAAGTTAATTATAGGCAAGCGTGCTTCATTGTCGACCACATCATCGCCTATCAATAATAATTAAAATAGTGAATATTAAATCAATTCAAAATCATAACTAGGACATGTCCGCCAACATGTATGTCTGTTTCAATCAATATAATCATGTAACGCATGCATCTGGCAACACCAGTTTAACACGCAACGCAACACCTTGACCTGCTTTTACGTCAAATGTCTTATACTCATAAAACGGTATCAGAATACAATAAAACGGACGCCCACGACTTCTTTTGTTGTTTGTAGGCGAAGTATAAAGCAATAGTTTATCGGCCGTATAGCAGTGACATCCATTAACTTTCATTAAACATTGTGCCTAACCAGTATATAACCTAATCTATACTTATGTCATAAAGAGGTAAAGTTTGTGGGTTTTTGAGGTTGTAGGGGTTAATCTCTGGAATTCTAAATGATAAATAATATTTAAATGATGTTAAATGATATTTATCATCATTAATAAATAGGTAAATCGGTTCATACAAACATGTCATCTGTCACTTATCGCGCGTTACGAAAGGGGGCTAGACGGAAAAAAATCATACAAGAAGTTGTAACGACACTTTTTGCTGTAGTTGTGGGCCGTGCGGCGCGCGCGTATTCTCTGTTGTGTGTGTGTGTGCCAGTTGTTGAGGGAGAGGGGAAGGTAGGGGGGAGAGGGAGAATAAATCCTGACAGTGTTTCTGCACAAGTTCCGGGTATTGCTGATGGAGTTAGGTAACTAGACATTTTATGAGAGAGAGAGAGAGAAAAAAAAAATAGTTTTTTTGCTATCTGACTACTCCGAGAAGAAAAACCCAACGCATCTCAGAGGACACTGTCTCTTTTAAAGTCCTGACATTATCTTGGTCAGATTATGTAAGAACCATGCAGATTTGTGTCTGATAATGGTCTTTTGAGGAAAGAACCACACAGATATGAGTGGACCAGATCAGTCAGTGCAAGCGTTTGTCAATTATCGTGAGCTCAACTCTAGATCTACTGGATCTGTGTAGGTACCCTTTACGTAGGAGTCAGAATCTCGAATGTCTCCGACGACCAGACTTACTAAACGGAAACGTGCCACCCACCAACTGGGTTAAAGAGTTAGATGGACAGTCGCTTCATGTAAAAACTGGTATTCAGCCACATTCTACTTATTTTATTATTACTGATAGGCACGCGTTTGACCACTATCTCACCTGATGGTAAGCGATGATGTGGTCGACGATGAAGCACGCTTGCCTAGAAGCAACATGTTCACTCTTGACTTGTAGACCCCTAGGTTGTAGCTATCAGAAAACACCGACTCCGGCAGGGAATTCCACTCTTTAGCTGTTCGCATAATGAATGTTTTCCCAAAGTATGGTTGGGATATCTACCATGTACCGGTGGCGCAGTGCCGTACGTCTGGTGGTCCGATGATGAAAATGGCTTGTTGGAATTAAATCGTGCAATTCCGATGCACACTCTCCGAAATATAACCGACAGAAAACCGACAGGCTAGCAACTCGGCGTCGATGCTCAAGACTTAGAAGTTTTGACTCAACGAGTGCATCATTACCTATGATCTTCTTGGCTCGTTTCTCGTCCCAAAGATGAGAGCAGTACTTCATACACGACCGAACTTGCGCTTGATAAAGGTTGAGCAACAAATTAGTTTCACATAGCTGGAAATCAAGCAGATTATGTTAGTCATTGCAAATCATGAATACGAGTGATATGACTCAAATTTTATTTATATAAGGTTTGAATTGCTATGATTAGCACATGATGTATACTGAGCAGCAGGTCCCGGGTCGGGCATAGCGTTATAAAGTTGTGCCATCTGGAATTTCTCAGTAGCAAACCGGAATGCAGATTCGTGCCTGATTGATGGCATAGGCTCGCCCCCCTATACCGCATACTACCGGTACTAATGCTTACAGGCGTGATTTAATGTAAAAGCGTAACTTAACGTCATAACAACGAGTAATGGACTATAGGTATATAATTATAACGTTTTCACCTTTAAGTTAGTTACGACTTTTAGAATGGATTGCTTTACCAATTTAGGTTCAGTACAAGTTACAACACACCTCAACTTAGTAATTTCTTCGTTATTTGGGCTCACTTGTTCATTTTAGATTATCAGATATAATACAGTGTTTTGTTGGTGAGTACGTATTTTAGACCCTTGTAACTCCGGGCATATTGCCAATCTTTGTACACGTGCGCCCTATGGGTCGGCTATACAAAACACTCGTACAATGCTCTGCGAGTCCAATACAATGACACTTTTAGGGTAATGTTGGGGCTACCGCGCTTTTGCAGTGCATCGGGGATGTTCGCGGAATCAGGCGTACCTGATTTTTACGCCGTAATGCGGACACGAATAGCATCCCTGATGCGGCGAGTGCGCGATAGCTCGAACACCCTAGTGGCTATTATGGCCGACAGGATGGACAGCCCGCTGATGTGGCGCTGGATGACGGTCCATTGTCCGTCATTCAATTATGTAAACTAAATTAAACAGTGTTGTCAAAGTCTGTGTTTTACAAATTTTAATTTTAATTTTAAATTTTAATTTTACTCTGTATTTTATGCTTGTATATAGAATGTGCTTTGTGTATGTGTAAACTTGTTTATTTCTCTGTGTTTATGTTATTGTGTAATTGTGTATGTTGTAGTTGTTTTTGTATGTGTTGGTGCTGTTTTATGGACCCATGGTCTGAGAATAAATTTATATTATTATTATTAAAACCTATTTAACATTGTCTCAATAGAACTAGATCCCGAGGAAGTGAAATGCCTCGACCTGTCCCTCGTCCGGAGCATCACGTTCCAAGACTTCATGGACGCGCTGAAGAGGATCCGGCCGTCCGTGTCGCCGCACAGCCTGGTCGCGTACGAGAAGTGGTCGGTGCAGTACGGAGACCTGGGCCTATGAACAGCTGGTTATACAGGTAACAAGATTCTTGAGAGCACATCCATTCAGTAAGAGGACCCCCTCCCCTAAATGTTAGTGAAAGGTAATGTGTTTAATGGAATATTCCAGCAATTCCCAGATTCTGGAAATTGCTCAAGTACCAGAGGAAGTTAGAGTGCGGAGTGTGGGGCTTCAAACGTGTGCTAACATTCTAAGGAATTAAATAAAAATCATTAGAACGCGTCCTGTGGTCATATGATTTCCATTGACATAACTATTATTAAAACATGACATAAACTTACGCCCTTATCCTATGGGGGTAGGCAGAAACTACAGAACGCTACCTTTTTTTTCTTCTTTTTTTATAAATATAATGGATCTACTCTTGACTTTAATCTTGTCCTGGGGACAGAGACACCAATCTACTAAATGCTCACATAATGGGTCAGTTTGATACAGCTGCGGACAGCCAACTCTAGTTATAAATATAACTACTTCAAACCAAAGAGATTTAGGACACTATAGAGAAGACATAATGAAGAATGTCATAGAAAAAATGTTAGTATGTGTTGAATGTCTTTGCTTTAAACACACTAATTGACAACAAGCGGATGTCAGATGCCTTCCGGCCGAACATTTTAATTCATTAGAGCGAATAAAAGCTATAATTTAAATAAGGAAAACGTAAAGCGTGTTTTCTCAGGATGAAAATGAGACATTTATTGCGACCCTCTATACTCTACTTAAATATTTAAAATGTCATCTTTATTTACAGGTATCGAATAAAAACTCAAAAGTATTGGTGAGTCAATAAATTAAGAGAATAGACAATAGAAAGTACGATGTTGATTTACAATTGATAATATTTATCACGCAAATTCATCGCTCAAATTTTTATACATATTTATTTTACCCTGTCTCGGCTACATTTTATACAACTAAAATATTAGTACCCATATTCCTTTTTTTGGATCTCCTAAAAAACACGAACATTCCCGAAGTGAAGCCGAGGCAAACCGAATGAGTTTCTTTACAATTGACATGTTTTAAACAAATTCATTAGACATATTAAACTGAATCGCATCTAGTCAAAATCATTGACTGTTTTTGCGTGTGCGCAGTCCAATAAATTAGTGATGCCCAATCGATTTCTATCGATGTTTGCCCTAATCGATTTTACGTGTAATGTAAAACTTGCCATGCAATATGTCAATGTTGATTCTAATATTGAATATGTAGTTTTTTAATGGAAATAATTGTTTTTAACTTAGTATCAATATTAATATGAAATACTCACAATTTTATTAACTCGAGACATCATTACAACATGTTTTAATTTTACAAAAAAACTAAGTTAAAAATAATTATAAATTCAAATGTCCAAACTCCACTAAAATAGTCCTTATCGGGTGACGCCAAATTATATAACCCGATTCATTAGAGAAGCTGCTTTCTATGTATCTAGATGTAAGAGGTCGCTTTTGCTCCAAACACTTCTACATTGAGTCGGGTTATATTAGCCCTCATAGTACCCGTCCAGTCAAAAGGAACGTTGAAAAGTGGTCTCTATGTTGAGGTCAGAGAGTGTATTTTTTATTATCATGCTTCCTTTTGGCTTGTTCGGCTTAGGCCCGCTTTTTTACGAAGGACTAAAATGTATTTGTGGAATTTGATGGAAATATAAATTATCTTGAATGGGAATATTTTATTTTGCAATCAGAAAGCTTTATTTCGTTAATACAATTGTACTGCGCTGCATACATAATCTCTCAATATGAACATTATTATACAAATTTTATTATGTACTCAATCGTTTAAAATAAACCGTAATTATTTTATTACGTATCATGAAATTCAATGTAATCATAGATTTTGTTACCATTTTTAATAGAATAAAATATTTAATCTCAATACATCAACTGAACAAAATAATGAAACGATTGTACAAATTGCGTTTACCTTTTAGTATTACCTCATAATTTTGTATATTTGAATTAATTGCAATTATAATATTGTAGCTTAATGAAATTGTTATATTTTAGTTGTGTTAAGTAACTATCGACAACCTTAAAATATAGTTAAAAGTGTTAGTATACGCTTAGTTTTACAGATTTAGATAGTTTTCAGAGAATGTGCATATTATTCAAATATTACCCAAACCCGTAATTATATATTCAACCCGGTCACATCATTTCTGCATCTCGCTATTCCTCCCGCTACACCGTTCCCCTACCTGCGCTCGCTCTGCTGCGATATTATGTTTAGCATTTTAGGGTCACCGCACAACTGGCGAGACGCTGCAAGGTTTTTCAATGGTAAACAATTATCAATCTTATAACGCTTAAAATGGAGTATAGAAAATTAATAAATTCTAAAACATCAATGCCGATAGGATTACGCGGTTTACTTTCTACTTTATTTGAGAAACGCATCGGGGATATCGCCAGGTCTGCACAGGTGACGCATATCGTCACGGACGCGATGCAAAGATAATGTGACTGAGTCATAGATGTTTTATTTCACAAAGACAGCTTGCGTACTAAACGCAAGCTCAGAAGCGATCGGTATTGGTCGAGCTGCCTTCATACACACAAAACTGTGTGCACTACACACACACACACATATTCAAGAGCCTTTGTGAGAAAAACACTATAGGTACGCATACTTATTTGAACAACGCATCTAGTTATTATTAAAAATATAATCTCGAATAAAGGAAAAATAGCTACACAAATAGTAAATACATAATTAATTTCTTTAAGTAGAGCACCCCGAAAGGGATACAGTTAGTCGATAGGTCGAGTAATATTTAAGATGTTTTGCCCAAAATATTTATACTAAACTTAAAATAGAATGTGAAATGTTCGTAAGGTTGTCGATAAGTGGAATACTAGGCTAGTATTTAGCACTGCCCAGTGTTGTTAGAATAATCCTTAGTTTTGAAATTATTCTAGTATTCATATACCTACAGTAAGGCTAGAGCACAGTTTTGTAACATTTAAAAAGGTGTCTGCAGAACTGCTCAAGTCATAATAAAATTTCGTTTTTAAAATTGTTATAAAAATGTACTTAATTAATCTAATTCTGTTGATTTTTTTATTGTTTATTGTAATTAAAATTATCTTGCCGCAATCGCGATATAATGAAATTATGCTTTGTTAATATATTAATGCTGCAAATCTTATGAATGATTACATTTTTAAACGACAGTCGAGAATGGGTAGCACTTCACTTCCTTAAAATTAGCAGAAAGAATGAAGCTGGGATGTATAAAGCGTACTTTGATAAGTAAACATTTATGCACAGACGCCAGCACATCAAGTTACCCCAATGTGTCAAATTTCTTTGATAGTGTTTCAACTTTATGACAAACAGAATAAGGTTCATATTCAATTGGGAAAATTTGACACATTGGGGTAACTTGATGTGCTAGCGTCTGTACATACGAATATGAACATAAGCTATTTTGCACTAAAGTTCATATTTGTATGAAACGATTGATCACATTCGCTTAAAGGAGCGAGATTCTAAAATCTGTCACCACGACATATTTATATGTCGTGGTGATACTTCATGATATGGCTGACAATGAAGAGAATGAAGTGAGTGGTGTCACTTCATGATATGGCTGACCATTTCATGAAATTGTTGCATTTCTTGTGACTATATCGTTTAAACTTCATCGTAGAATGATATTATGTCAATCAACACGGTTTCTATGACATCAAAGGTTTGTTGTTCTTTGTATTAAACACGCAGTTTGCTTAGCTATGTCAAAGTACGATTTATAAATGTCAGTCTTAATAATCATTTGCTCAAAATGTTGTTACGTAAACGATGATTTTGAGCGTGTTGAAATGATAATATATTTTCATAATAGTTTGTTACAAAGTGTCTATCTCTTGGATTGAAAGTTATTTAATGGAAATGATCAATTACAGGACCATGCAGTTGTATGTAATTTGTAGAATTTGTCGTAGTGTGCCATTGAGTGATGCGCGGGAGCATCGTGCTAAAACCAGTCGAGATTTTTCATGTAGGTACGGGTGGGCTTTAAACTCATAGGCTATCTTTTTGGGGATGAAACTACCCATGAATACTATGAATGCAAAAAAAGAATACTATATTTCTACCTATGAAGTTTTTCGATAGAGTAGAATCTGTTTAAACTGAAAAATTAAAATAAATCTGACGTTTCTTAAGAAAATTACACGGGGTGACAGTAGGTATCACCCCCTGAAAGATTACCAGTGATTATAAAGTCAGCCTCTGTATTTCAATTTCTATGAAGATTAAAGATACCATTTTAAATTTGGTGTCAATAATGTGAAAAATTATAAAAAATCTCTAAATGCGATTTATGTCTCGATGGTTTTTACTTTGCCAGAAAAATAAATGTCGTACTTCGAGTTTATCTAATTATACAATACGCTTAAATCTAAACAAAATATCAAGAATCTTCCAAAGACAAAGTACGATATAAATAAACATTTTACTGGCCAAGTGTCAGTACCATTTGAGAGTTACGGTACGTTCATAACGTCTTGTTCCCTAACATCCTAATAAAGTTTAGTCTTTTTGCAAACTTTCTTATTTGAGTTTTTACCAAAAAACTTTATCCACTTCTTTTTATATCCAATCGCTATCCGAATCTTTTAAGTAATTGGCAAATGTAAAGTTTATTTGTACCGTAACTCCCTCTTAAGCTCGTTGTACAACTTCTGACTTACATGTAAACTTATAAATTGACTACACGTGGAGCACATTGTTGTTGAAAAACTCAATTGTGCACATTCCTAGATTTACCTATTAGGGTCTATTTATATACTTTCAGGCCATGGCTTGTTAAGTAAATTTTTGTCACACTAAAGAATACTCCCGGATACGGGATGGGCCAGATCGAGGATGGAATAAATTTGTTCTTACTAAATATACGCAATATTTTTTTTCTATATTCGTGTCATCACTGAGCCCATACGACTTGAAGCCACATAATCTCTAAACCTGAACTGTTTGTACAGACCCTTAGTTTTGATTGAATCCATGTCACTGAATTTACGATATAATGGAAGTTGTACACCGAGTTTTAGCTCATCTCCGCTCGATATTGTGTTAGCCAGAAATTAAATAGTGTTTTGTAACGATAGTGAACAGTTTTCCTAAAAAGACAGCGACGTAGTGGTTAGTGCAGTTATTGTAGCATTTAACGTAACTAGTTATAGTTAATGTAACTTGTAGTTTCTCCCCGATATGTTTACGCTTATATTTGTGTTGTGGCGTGATTCTGAAATGACTGCTGGAAAAGTGGTAGAGGTAATAAGGTTCAGCCATGGCTAATGCTTAGAATGTGATACTAAATTCTATCGTAAAGTACTCAATAGAGTAAACGTTTTTTTAAGATATTGCCGAGCTTTCCCGAAAGTTCAGAGTTTGATTAAGGGGCTTCGAAACCGGTTCGCTTCATTAATATTTGCATAAGCGGTATTTTATGAAAAAACACGAGACTTGTAAGGAAGCATATCAAGGAAGGTTGCAATGATCGAAAAGGTACATATCCGGCAAAAGTGCGACCAATTAACAAAAAGAGTTTTGACAGTTTCAAGATCACGCCACAACTAGCTATGTAGTTAAGCCCTTAATAGATAAATATAACAATTCGTAGTGCTAAACTGAATGGCAAATTAATTTTAGCTTCCTAGGCCAGCTGTCCACTGAAATGCTATAAGTAATGAACAAACTTGGCGTTAAAATCTGTTGAATTTATGGGATGCTTCATCAATATTTTAAATGAGAGGGGACGATGGTATGATAGAGAACACTGAACACGTAGGTAACATTAGCAACTAGATCAATTAAATGCAATAATTAAGTCATTGTATGCTTCAGTGTCTTGTAATATTAATCTGCATCGCAGTGGACAGAAAGGTGTTTAGATAGAATAATCCCTTAAATCTTGAAACCCGTCATACACTACTTAAGATGCAATGAATTTAAGAACAAAAAACAGGTTTATTAGAAAATGATTCATAATAAGATGGATAGTTTAATATGGATATGAGAAATAAGTGTGTAAATGTATGGCTATAGAAAAGTTAATTGTAAGGTTATATTTAGAAAAGAGTGTGGGACAGCTTGGTTTTCATATGTTTGAGAAAAATATCTATAAATGGACAAAATATGGCTTGCCAGTGTACATGGCTGTAATCTGATTGAGTTTTTCCAGTATTTTAACTTCGTATCTAATTTTGTGTGGATCTCGTCTTTATTGACATTTTAGATGTAGGTACTGATTGATTGTATGAAATACCTGTTTCTATGTGCACTGTAGTGTATGGCCGAGGTTTAATCGTGATTTTTTTTTTATTAAGTAAAGGAAACTTTCATAGGCAAGTGTGCAAACGTAAAGTGAAAATATAAAATTTGATTTTTTTTAAACAATCGTTTGTTTCGGTTGTGGTTTATACGGAGAAAAAAATCGTTTTAAAGCGCGTCGTGTCGTAGGTTTGCGTGTTCGTAAGTTTTTTACTAGTTACGTTACGTTTCGGTTGAAAATGTATTGTGAAGTTTGAATATTAGAAATTTGATTGTTTAGGTACCTACCTAGGTAAACATTTATGTTATAAAATGATGAACGTTAAATAAAAATGTTCTAACAATCGCATACGAGGAATCGTTTATTCACTGCATTTTCGTGGCCTTTCACTAAATTATAAATCCTTAAGACTAATTTTAACAGACAAACGCTTTAATATTTACCACGCCATACTTTAACATCAATACTTACCGTTTCTCTCTTAAACCGAACAACAAAATCGTTTCACAGATACAATACTACACAATGTAAATATTATTAATTAATGCAAGTAGTGTTACTTGTATTTTATTGTCTACAAATAAATAAAAATCTCAGTATCGCTGGAATCACCCCCTCTATAATCTCGCCCTTCTACAATCTGTCGCTTTGTTGATTCTTCTGATTGCCTAGTGCGAGTTTGTTTTACGTTAATGCGATCGACACGTTCATGACGTTCGGCGCACCGATTGGCCCGCTCCAAGCTTTTAACCAATCAGAGAGTCAAACGCGGTGAACGTTTCGATCGCGTTAGCGTAAAAACAACTCGCACTTAGGGCACTGTAGACAAAGTTCGTTTCTACAGTGTTCACGCTATGCGTGCTGGTCCTCGTTGACAAGCCGAAGGTCAGCGTGAGAAGAAAACCAACCTTAGAGCTTGTCCAGATAAGGCGATTTATGAGAGAGTAGTCGCTAGTTAAACCTACCGTGCGTCATTTGCGCAAGTCGAGGTTCCAACATCTTGCATGTGATTACGCGCGACTGGACGGCATGTACAGACTCGTTGTATCTCGCAACCGTAAATCGCTTCATGTGGACAAGCTCTTTTGTCAACTGAAAGATGATTTTTGCGGTTGGGTGTTTTTTTGAAGTTTTTGGGCCTTACGGCAGTATTGATGCAAAAGTATAGCGCGTACCTAATACATAATACATTTGTATAAATACGTTAACTGCACGCACATAAACACAGACTACACATAAATGAAACCAAACTTATGAATCACACGCCTCTTCATTTTAAGAACTGCTTATCATGTAAGGACGCTTGTTAGGCAATCGCTAGCTAAGTATTGGTTCAAAATTATTACGGATTTAAAAATAAATATTAACAAGTGAAATTAATTGCGCTCTCTCTCTCTCTCACTCAAACATCTGAGAATAGAAAAAGTTCAATTGAAAGCTTTACGGGTTTAAAATAAATATCTGAGACCAACTATTTCAATTGTCAAACGATAGATCATGAAAATGATACCCTTTCCAACACATTTAAACCCTACTACTTACTTGCAACTTTAAAAACCTTTATGAATAGCTCTTTTTACAAATATTCTTATCATCTCGTGCTCTGCATCGCTGTGATATGGATAATAAAACCCAATGCCTTGTTTATTTTATGCGCACTATTTTAAATCACAAATAATATTGTTACGTCGACTTTACGTGCCCGTCTGTCATACAAACTGAAAAAGAAAAATGTTGTTTTTCGATGTAATTCCAAAAATTATAGGTATGTTTTTTTTTCTACTTTCAACAATATTAAATATTAACATTCATTTGTTGAGCTATATTTTGTTGTATGATGTAATGATTTATACTTATACAGAGAATAGATTTATTGGCAATGTTTTTGGGGGTGAAGTTAATATGAACAACTTTTACTATGAGATCTCCACCCCCAAATATATAGCAAAAAAATTCAGAAGTCACTCTGTATCATTGGAACGAATTAATAAGGACTAGTGTGACAGATAGTCACTGTTGTTTTTTTTTTTTATAGTTTCAATCAAAATGAGCTTCGTAACAAATAAATAACGATATGCGACTGATTGTTATAAAGATATTTCAAAATTATTTCTTAAGTCGTTTTGATGTGATTGTGTTAAAAGATAAGGTATTAAGTGAAAGAACATTACGGTTCACGCTTTATTGCTAAAAATACATGTATTTAAGAGACATTGATGTAAAAACTGAAGGTATTCAGATTATGTATTTCTAATGATTCAGGCCTATTTATAAAGAAATGATAATTAACATGGGATTCGTTGAAGATTGTTGTAAATGGGGCGTTTTGAAAATTCTACTAATATTATAAACGCGAAAGTTTGTGAGGATGTTTGTTACTCTTTCACGTAAAAACTACTGAATGGATTTTAATAAAATTTGGTATGGAGTTAGCCGAGACCCTGGATTAACAAATAGGCTACTACGGGACCTACGCGGGTGACACCGCGGGACGTCTGCTAGTATTATAATAAAAATGACCATTTTTTATTTAGCTCATTTTACTATGGAATTAATCTCGTGAACGTTCTCGTGGTGGGTTTAGTTAGTTTTTTGTATTGTATCTTTCCTCTATAAATAGGCCTCAAGTCTCCTATTTATTGCGGATGAAAATTCTAAAATGTGGTTGTAATTGTTTTAACACGTTCGCCTTTACGCTAATTGTTATTCTTTTGTTTTTAATTTAAGCGCACGAATTTACCAATTTGACTAAAAAACTAGAACTTTGTTAGGCCTTGTACACACTTTACGATACTCGATCAACGACGTTTTAAACTTAGCTGTTTTCTTTTAATTTTGTCGCTGGCGATGATTCAGTCTTTTTTGATATAACAGACTATACGAATAATAATTAATAAATTGTACCAAAGTATCATAAAGTGTGAATAAGTGAACCTTTAGTTAAGTGTCGTTGAATGTTACGAGAACAAAAAATGATAATATTTTTTCATAATTAAGCACACTTTCGCCTAAACTGTCGTGAATGTTACACTAAGCATACATATGTGATACCTACACGATTTATAAATAAATAATAATTTGTGAGTGGTACGTTTTATTCAGTGTTCACCCTATTTAAAACCGCGAAGTAAGAATATGAGCAGCGTAGAATCTGAAATAATAAAAAAAACTATTATTTAAAAACATATTTTATTTTATTTTTGCTGCCCTATTGCAGGGAAAAGGTATCCTCTTGTTTTCTCATTCATCTTTGTCTGCTGTATTTTTGCGACAGCGTTTTGTCATTACCTACAAGTCTTCTGGTAAACTAGTTTCTTTTTTTTTACTTTTTTAACTTTGTAAGGTAACCTGGACTTATTAATAAGAGTCTGGAATTGCAAACACCATTTGAGCAAACGTGTTGATTACTGATTAAGTGATGCTTGTTCCTTTGCATAACTAAGGGACTTTGACCTGCAGTGGGAGAGTAACAGGATAAAAAGGGTTAGAACACATTGATCGACGGCCTTTCGCATCATGCCCATTGAAAATAAGCACACCGACTACGCATTAAAAAAAAAGAAAATAAAAGATTATGCCGTCGATCATCGTCCATGTCCGCCAACTCTGACGCGATCGCGTTTTGTTGTGTCAATCCGCCGCCGCGCCGCAGCCGTCGATGCGAAGGAATGCGTCGTCGTTCCATATATTGTTCATTTATTGTGTCATTATTAGAAAACTTCTGCTACTAACCGCAACAAACGTTGGTCGTGAGAGTGAAATGTAATGTCCCGCTTTGAATATAATGGGATTCTTCATGCGTTCCATGGCTATGAACAGGGCTCGGTTGAACTTTGTGTCTTGCTCGTACCACGGACTTTGGTACAGCCAATCTCGGAGATTTTCACTCTGAAAGCAGTCGATTCGGTAAAAACACGTCGTTAAAAGTTGAGTGAAGTTAACTGTCAATACCTAAGCATTAGTAGATATGGAATGACAGCACATTTCGTCCTCACTTCACCTGCCTTTTCCGGGGTGATTTTAATAGATTCGCACTGCGGATCACTGATTACATTTACAAATTGGCACGGTACCTATACAAGCGCTTTGGTTGTAAACTGTAAGCTTGTTGTTAGAAATCAATAAATATGTAATGATTGCAGTTGGCTTTGTTGGGTTTTGTAGGTAGAGTATTAGGTACCTCTATCCAGAGGCTGACCGCTAAAACTTCTTGAGGATCTACCTTATTTACCAAATTAATTTCAGTTTTTTTTTATTCTCAATTTCTTTTATTATTATTAATGGGAGCTGGTGATAGTATAGATATGCCCCGCCTCTATCCTTACTGTGTAGGTACAGACAGTTTCAATGCTTATTTTGCTACATGGTCCCAGTCTCCTCGCATCACATGACCATATCATTTTTTTAAAAGCATACTAGCAATGTGGGTTGCACATTATTAGTAGTCTTGTTAAACCCCTGTATCTAACTAAGTTATATGCTTCTCTCTGCAGTGGGTTCACGTCAATAGTGGGGATCGCCAGGCCTTTGCCATTGGACTTTTCCCATTTTAGCGGCTATAATGTGTACCTACCTATTTGAGACGGCTCTCTGTGATTTTTGTCTGTTGTAAGAGCGACTTACCTATACAACCAGTTAATAAAAATGTTATTACCCTTATAGTAAGCTCGTGGCCGCACCAGCAGTACAGGAACAGTTGTGACAGCATGGTCACCATGTAGTTGATCATCGAGAAGAACTGCACGCTGTTATGTTCTACCTATATTAAATTATAGTCATTATATTTGATAGATATATAATTAAAAAAGACTTATAATGAACGGTCTTACAACAATCATACAGAACTACGTGATGACCACATAGAGAACCATCGGCAAGAAGAAAGTGCTTAGCTTAAGACCGCCCTTCCCCGTTCGACGATAGTCAACGCGAGCATGGCCAAAAAGTTTGTTGTTTCGTCGGTAGCGAGCCATTCCGCAAGCAAGTGAGAGAGAACGCGATAACAGTGAAAGAAAAATAGTGTGCAGAAATTTCATAAAACTTGTTCCAAGACATACCTACATGTTTTTTCGTAAGCCTTACAAGATTATGAAAAAAAAGTTTTACATTTAGAAACTCCATTACATTTGCAAGGTTTCTATGCAAATATTTCTTTCCGGTTACATTAATGAGTACATTATAAACGCCCAAATTTCATATAAAATTTGTGCAAAAAAGCTGATTTTTGAAGGCTTGTACTGAATTTGTTACATCAAATTTTGATTTCGCGTTTTAAAAGAAACCTAGATATAGTGCACAAGATACCTATAAGTTCGAAAGTTTCAGAGAAAGATCTGTTACAACGCCATAATCACGTACGAACGTTTGTATATACGGGTTGACCGCTCTTAAGGGCTTATAACACTATCTAATTTGTAGCTAACTAGGATCCTATAAGTTAGGAAGTAACCAAGCGGTCGGTAGGTACTGATATAATTGAATACAATCTGTCTTAACTGCGATAACACCTTCCGATTTCCTAGTTAGGATGCTACAAATCAGATAGTGTAATAAGCCCTTTACATTGTAGTGACAAAAGGTGCGAAATTTCAATATATAGAATCTGACATTTAAAATATTACAAGGGGCTCGTGGCTTAAACAATATGACTCCTTTAAGGGTCACAGGTTGAGCCACGCTTGTCGAGGTTGGTCGATAGCTGGGTAGCCATTATAAGGTTACTAAGACCCTCCGTACTTTGAAACGCAAGTGCGTTTGACTTCTAGCAATTCTACTTTAGCAGCTTAACTTTTAAGTTGCTGGTCCTGGCTGTCATTTGTAGGCTTAGAGCAAGTTTGTAGGTCGTTGACGTAGTTAAATACCTACAGTTTGTTCGAAGCCTCGGGCTTCTCTGACAACCAGTCCGACTAAGGGTTAAGGTGTTACCCAAACCCAATTGGGTTACCTACTAAGGTCTAAAGTGCCCTGTTAACGGAAAAATTTGCTTGACAAATTCGTTTGTAAAACTTCACGTTTTCATCGAACAATAGCTTAACGCCTACGCCTTACGCCTTAGCTTTACGCCTCAAACACAGCTGTGCACTATCAAATAATTTGACAAACACGTAAATTTTGACAAACAATTTGATCGCTTACAGGCTTACAGGGCACTTTACAGACAGTTGCTCCATGTAAGATATTGGTATTCAGATCGTCTTGTTAAGGCTGGAAAAAGTTGCAAAAAGCAAGGCAGCAGCAAAAGAAATATAATGTTAAAACCATACTATAGAAATCCTCAATCCTATGTTACAGATGATAGCAACGGTCCCGGTCAATTGGAAAAATATGTTGGCGTGGTATGTGTCTTCACATAGTTGGATAAACCTGCAAAGAATATAAGAGATTTACTACATTTATTCAGCTTAAATTCAGCTTTTGTCCATAGAAAACACCAGCATCCGTATAGCTGAGCGGACGTGTAAGCATCTGTAGGTTCCTAAAGGTGCGTTCTGAAAGTGGGTAACGTCACAATTACTTAGCTGCCAAAAATGACGATGTAATGTTTTGATTAGGTATTTTATAAATAACATCAAAGCACCTTTAATAGTACTAAAATAAGTAATTAAAAATCGGACCAGGCCAGGCCGCCCATGGTAACAACTCTTAAAATTGTACATTTGTAAGTTTTTATGATTTACAATAAAGAGTTTTCCACACTCTAAGATATCGTTCCGTAGTAGGTACCTAAATTGAAAATTAACTATTTATTCATTGCAATGATAAATAACTAGACGCTGCATACCTACCACACTTGTGTACATAATTATGAGTGTTACTACGTTACGTAATGCAGTGTAGTGTTAATATTTCTCTATTCAATGTTTTTAGTGCTTTAGTGATATTTCAAGGACTCTTGATACCTACTTCGAGTGAATTGGACTTAAAAATGAATTAAGCGGCAATAGCCCAATGCCTAAGGGGTCGTAAGACACAAGCATATTAAGCTTAGTTGGAGAGGTTAACAAGACTATATACTAGTAATATGTGCAACCCAAATTGCATTTATCTTTAAAACAAAGTCCAAACATGGAGCACTTCCTATTCACCCTATTTTCCAGTTCTCTGTTTGACAGTTATTGAAGCTTAGGTAGGTCCAGCAGGCCTTCTCTGAAGAAGGGTTGCCAGAGGTAGGACACAATGGATAATGTTAGAGGAGGCCTTTGCGAAAAGAGGAAAACGAACTCTTCAAAACATATGAAAGTTTAGGATAGAAGGCTAATTCATTGATTGAATCTTTCAGAAAGCACGCTGTTTGAATAAGATTAAAAACATTGGCTCCGTTACCAAAGAAGAAGAAAAAAGATGAAGAAAGAGTGATATCCGTTGGTTATGGTAGGTTTAAAAGTAAACGGGAGGTTTCACATTACACGTCTACTTTACTAAAAAAAAAGACAAATAAAATGGTAAGTTAATAATAATATTTATCTGTCCAGTAATATTTATCTGTCTCGTAAAAGTAAATTAACTCTAACTAACCTTTCAACTGTTTGATGTTGTTTGATACATTCAACAAGAGATTCGTTATTTATTTTGATCAACTCCTGGCAATTTTCCTCCGACTGTCCTGACGCAAACACGTTTTGCATCTGGAAACAGAAAGCCAATCTTGAACCAGCACACAGGCATCAGATCATTTTTTAATTTGAACAAAGGGTAGGGTAGCTGTCATTCTGACATTTTGTAGCAAATTGTAGCAAAACTTGCTATTCGTTGGCTAACGGCTATCAGCCATGTTCACAGACTAATTAGCTTGCCATATTGCAACACAACTTTTAGGGCCGAAGCTGCGAAGATAGACGCACTGTGCTACCTCGCAATCATAGTTTTTGATATCTCTAAGTAAAATAAGTGCATGTCGTATTACACACACGCAACTTTTAATAATAGAGCCATTTTTAATTACGAACTCTCATTTTGTCATTATTGAAGTTCTTGTTTCAATAAAACTTAAATAAAAAAAACAGAGGCCAACACATCAAGCTACCCTAAAGTGTCAAATTTGACAGTTTGGGGTAGCCTAATGTGCTGGCGTCTGTACCTAAGAAAAGTAAATCAAATTTAAGTTTTAAGGTGTCGTCACGACTATTAGTACCTACCTAATGAAAGTATCTTGTTGTAGAAATGGTAGCTCCTGTTATCTTCCTATTATATTCTACACTAGCTTCTGCCCGCGACTTCGTACGCGGATCCTGTTGCTTATGCCAGCGACAACGGGGTCGTCAAAATCGAAGATCTGAAACGTCTGATGTCGAATTCTAAAAGCCCGGGGACGGAAAATCAATGGGATGCGCGAGACTATTCAAGACGTTCCAGATTTATTATTTTTGTTGGTCAACAGGAAATGCCATCGGACTCAACAACTTTTTCTAAGACGCCATTTCTATTATGTATATGTTATATTGTCTCTGGACTTTGGAGTTCCCCTACAGGTGCTCCAGATCTTGAAATTTAGTCTCACAGCAGAAAACACCATTTTTATATCTCTTTTAATTTAGGTGTTCCATTTTCCAAAATAAATTATAGCCTATATGTTGCGTGACGTTCACGATCAGCGGTCAGTCGCGCATCTCCTTCCCCCACTTATCTCTAGAGTAGATGCGTATATACGCTGAAAACTCAAGCGTCATGCTTTTTCCGTGAACGCCTCCAACTCGCGAGACAGTGCATGATGTTCACGATCAGCGGTCAGTCGTGCACATATTCTTCACTGGTGTCTAGCGACCTGGATGTAGATGCGTAAAAACGATGAGAATGCAGGCGTGCTTTGCGATCCCAAGAAGTTTCCACGGAGCGAGTTGCAGCCTCATGATCTCGAACAGCATCAAGTCTCTCCTAACGCTCTTCGGTAGATTGTTGGGATCTTATGAATTCAATTATTTAGCACCTTTGGAACATTGGGAAAGATTTGACCTCTTTCTCTAGCTAACTAACTATAACCATGCCTGTTATAGTTTTATTGTGATGATACCTGATCAATTTAAATCTAATTGGCTGCTCCCCTGCGTTACCGGGTAGGCTACCGTGTAACAAAGATAAATGGAAAAAAACTTTTTTGCAAAAAATAAAACCGACTTCAAAAAAAACACTAAACGGTGTAAAATAACTCTAAATTCGGAAGTCTGTGGCTTTGGTGGGTTTGTCTTACTCATAATGGGCCACCGACTTCCGAATTTAGAGTTATTTTACACCGTTTAGTGTTTTTTTTGAAGTCGGTTTTATTTTTTGCAAAAAAGTTTTTTATTTTTCCATTTTTAGTTGTTACCATAAAAATATTTGCCATGAATTTATTTTATATTGTTAATTGTAAACAATACATGTCATCATAATAGGGTTTTCCACTAATCCCTAATAAATTAAAATTAACATACCTAACTGACGAAATCTAGGTATATTGTACCCTCCTGCGTACCCCTCAGAGCATACAGGCGTGATGATACGTCATTATGTTGTATAAACAATAAACATCCAAGCGATTCCAGCAATCACGACAGATTTGCTGTTTATTTTGGAAGAGTTCCGTTGTATATCTCCGAAGATCAGCACCAGATCTTCACCAAATTAAAATGGGACCACCTCAGGAGTATACTCTTTCAAATAAAAAAAGAATTTTGAGAATCGGTCCACAAATGGCGGAGAAATCAGGTAACATACATAAAAAAAAAAAATAAAAAAAAAAAATAAAAAAAAAAATACATACACACGAACATAGAACCTCCTCCTTTTTTGAAAGTCGGTTAAAAAGGAAATTAAACACTCAAATAACATAAGCTCGAATGCATATTTATACGATAAAAAAAATGGGAGTTTTAGCCAGTAGAGTCTAATTTTCAACGATATACCATCATCATCGAAAATCAGTCCTGAACTGTTCCCGCCTTCACCGCGTGGAGGTACTTATGTTATTTTATAATTATGCAATGAAATTAGTGATAGCTTTAATTTTTATATCAAATGTTTCTGATTTTCGATTTTTATAAGTCAACAGGAAATGCCTATCAGACCGAACAACTTTTGCTAAGACGTCATTCCTATGTGAGTAATAGTGTAGCTGGGCTCTTGGAGTTCCACACAGGTGTTCCAGATCTTCAAATTTATTCTCTCAGCAGAAAATGCTCATCACGTGGAACAATTTTTGCTATGGTACCATTTTTGTATCTCCTATAGTTTAGCTGGTCTGTTGCGGTTCTGCATCAGGTGTTCCGGATCTTCAAATTTATTTTCTCATCAAAAAATGCTCATCACGTGGAACAATTTTTGCTATGGTACCATTTTTGTATCTCCTATAGTTTAGCTGGTCTGTTGCGGTTCTGCATCAGGTGTTCCGGATCTTCAAATTTATTCTCTCAGCAGAAAATGCTCATCACGTGGAACAATTTTTGCTATGGTGCCATTTTTGTATCTCCTATAGTTTAGCTGGTCTGTTGCGGTTCTGCATCAGGTGTTCCGGATCTTCAAATTTTTTCTCTCAGCAGAAAATGCTCATCACGTGGAACAATTTTTGCTATGGTACCATTTTTGTGTCTCCTATAGCTTAGCTGGTCTGTTGCGGTTCTGTATCAGGTGTTCCGGATCTTCAAATTTATTCTCTCAGCAGAAAATGCTCATCACGTGGAACAATTTTTGCTATGGTACCATTTTTGTATCTCCTATAGTTTAGCTGGTCTGTTGCGGTTCAGCATCAGGTGTTCAAGTTTCCAAGATAAATTATAGCCTATATGTAGCCCAGACTTGATATCTATACAACAAAAAAAAGATCATTCAAATCCGTCCAGTAGTTCCGAAGATTAGCGTGTGCAAACAAACAGACAAACAGACAGACTGTTTTTTTTGGATTCGTGCTCTGCTACTAATGTTTCTAAACCCCCCTCAATTATTATTTTTTAAATATATTCAATGTAAAGACACAGTTTTTTTACTGTCTTATTATATGTATAGATAACATTTACTTAACAGTCTTCCAACGTCACAACGTTTCCTTCAGCGTTAATTTTATTTTTTTGGGTTCTCTTGCAATAAGTACTATCTATTTCTACATAGGATATTGCTATAAAACCAGTACGACGTCGTATCATTTCACTCACCTTCTGTGTCTTGTCCATAATAATCTCCAACTGTGCACACCCAAACATGATCATGGACACAGCGACGCTGTCCACCGATATGAAGAGGAAAGCGCTGATGTAGATACTGACCATCTGGTACAGGTAGCCCAGCTCATACCCAGGAGACTTCAGCGGAGTTACTGGCATCCTGGATAAATAGCCGGTGGAGGTTCACGACATAGTTGAAAGTAGAAGAAAAACATAGCATTTCAATAACAGAGCACGCGGACTCTTCAGTGTAGGTACTTTCTCTTCTTTACAAGATTCTGTGCTCCATGATTTTAGCAAACGTTAAGGGCGAGACTTCACCAGAGCAGAGACGAGGAGATGTCTCGTAATTAACCAATAGAATACAATTATTCTGTTGAAGCTAAGCACTGAGCGGTCAAAATGACACAAGCTGATTGGTTGTACGACACTTCTCTTCTCGTCTCTGCTTTGGTGTAGTCTCGCCCTTACAGGTTAAAGAACAATATATTTTAAGATTGCTTTTAGGTACCTAATCTATGTTTGCGCTACGTTTAAGCTGGCCACCCTTGGCATTGACTTAACTGGGTAGGGTCTTTAGCTAAATAAAAACAGCTACACGTGTCGTCTGAAGGTTAAACTACGCTGATTGAAGACGGTCTGTGAAGCCATTACAAGCTGAGACTCATCCGTACAGCTAAAGTCGCGACTATCATTCGGTGATCGTTGACATCTTCGGGTAATCAAACGCCCCGAAATTCTTAACCACCAGTGTTACCAAAGGTATCGTGTTACCCGGTAACTAGGTGGTATGGTATTGCGGTTATATTGGTGAACTAAATTTCTCATTAAGGTAATCAAAACAAGCTGTGATATGGAAATTGATTATAGACAAAGGGTTCAGGCGATGTGCTTACCATATTCTGAAAGGAAAGGATCGCTTGCTAGCATCATCAAACAGCGGTATCATTGCCCACAGCGTGCAAGTGGTCGTGGCGCTCGTCAGGAAGAACAAACACAGATGCTTTATCCTGCGAGCTTGAGCTTCTAAGATTCTGATGAAGGTAAGAATTTAATTTTTATTCCAAACTGGCAAATTTTCCTATTGGAATATGAACCTTATTTTTTTAATTAAGTTGAAAAACTATTAAAGTAATTTTACACATTGTGTGGAGTAGCTTGATGTGCTGACCTCTGTACATAATTACATGTGCTTTATATTGTGATCAAAACCAGATACCTAGTAAATTCAAAGTGTAAACGGGGCGATCTTATCCAGATTTAAACAATTTCAACACATTTGGATATTTATCCTACATTACATCTTGACTGCTTAAAAAAAGCTATAACGTGACGTCAGTGCCAAGCTTTGAAATCCTTTAAATGCGTCATTTCATCATGCTACCTGGCGTACTGGACACATTTTTGTTTGTAATCTAAGTATTAATGACTGTGGTGGTCAAAGGAATATTAAGTTTGTCTCTGATATTCCCTATCCTAGTTTCGGATTTACTTACTTTTCATGTTCCGCAGATTTCGGCTCAAAAATTTCGCAATCCATGATCTCTAGCAGTTCTATCAAATTCTTCTTATTGAGCATGAAGGCGGTAGACTTATAACACAAGGACGCTTGGGTGAACAACAAGTAAGAGGCTTCGGAAACCGCGTCTATATCGCCCCATACATCCACTATGTAGATGATCTCGAACAGAAGAAAGGAGTATTGAGTCCACATGACGAGAAGCATGTAAAGTTTCCTTAAAACTATGTAGTTGTTCGGATGTGGCCAGACTCCGTGGGCGCTCAGGATCTTTTTCGGCCGCCCCAGGAACAATGTTGTGTTTTTCACGGCCATTTTTATTTTAGAGCCAATTGTTTAGGTAGTTCTTCTATGTTCATTTGAGAAGGTTCTCCACCTTTCTGCCGTAATTTCCTAGCCCCAAGCATTATATTTCTAAAGGTCTGATGAATATTTTAAAAGCTTAAAGTTTAAACGCTAAAGTTTGAAAAGTTTGAATCGTTGTTGATACGTTGATGCGTTATAAATTGTAGACATTGTGCTAATTGCTTTAGTTCTACAAGGAAACACTGAAGTGTTTTTATCTTTTACAAACATATTAGATACAATTTTAATAATAGTTGGTACCATTAAACAGATGTTATTTCGTTCTCAGTTGTTGGTATCGGAATGGTGATTGATACAGTTTGGTACAGACGCCAGCACGTCAAGTTACCCCAATGTGTCAAATTTCTTTGATCGTTTTTCAACTTTATGTCGAACATAAGGTCCATATTCAATTGGGAAAATTTGATACATTGGGGTAACTTGATGTGCTGGCGATGGCGTCTGTACATTCACCCATCTCTATTTGAATTCGCTACCAGAATAACCCAGAATCCTGATAGGTATTCTAAAGGAGTATATTAACCCTAGAAGTTTAGAACCGCCTGATTTAATATCAATTACCATGCGCCCAGCGCCCACCTTATAAATCGTCAATTCATTTATCATGTTGCCTGAATTACCTTATTTTTGGGTAGAATGTAAAGTAGAACCAAGAAATCAAATTGGCTAAACAGGTTTTTTTGGTCGTGTAAATACGATTCGGGCGGAATGTACCCCGACTTAGGCGGTTAATGCGTTAATACTAGCTAATAAACTTGTTGCCTTTGATTTTGTTCTTCTTTTCCTTAATCGTCTGCTACACATCGGACGTGTTCACCTAAATCCATTGAATTAGAAAAGCTATAATTCAATGCCTAAATCATACTCTTTTCCATTATATCTGAGTTATTATAGCCTCAGTAAGGTTAGAACTTTTTGCAATTACCAACTTCCACATCAAAGCAAAGGTTGTTGGAAGGCGATAATTAAAATAATTCACACGTGTATTATCACTTGTTTTCTGTGATTTAGTTCACATAGCTCTAACTTCAGCAGCAGTGCTGTTCTATAGAAATCATCCGGTGAAAATATAAGTGAAGTGAAGGCGAATTGAGATGTCATTCCATACTAATGCTAGGCATTTACAGCCCACTTCACTAAAACTTTTACAGGGTGACTTTTACCGAATCAACCAGCTGGACAAGGCAGTAAAGGAAAACAAAAAATTATAAAAGAAATTAAATAAAGCTTAGTATGTGCTGATTTTATTTGCTATTTATTCTTGTATACTATCGTAATCTCCTATTCTATGCTTGCTATGCTTTATTAGCTAAAAATCTTTGCAGAAATCTGTGAATCTGTGTTCTTGCACTACGCACTACGGTGTCACGGCCCTCACTATTTCGTCTGATTCAACACTGCGAAATACGAGTATGACATTCGAAGGATCTGAAACAAGCACGTTCACAAATCACTAAACGACCCCGTAAACAGGGGGTTTCAACAAAAACCAAGTAGGCAGGTACATTGCTGTATCATACAGGTTGGAACTGTTGAAAGGGATATCGAAGCACATACTGATAGGTCCCAAGATTTTTTTTATTGCTGCCTTCCTGCACCCTGTTTGTTAAGGTACACCTCCAAGATGGGCCGCAGTCCGCAAACTGCAAGCAGATGGTATTTGGTACAACACCACCAGTTACCATGAGTCTAGGTATATAACATTTTCTCCAAGCGCGGCAACACTGCGGCCAGGAGCCGCAGCGCTTAAGCCTGCAGCACCAGTGGCACAGAGTACTCTAAAGAACCTGTGGTGTCGCAAACCGCAGAGCGTTCACACGAATTTGAATAAAAAAGATCAGGTGCTTTGGTTCTATGCACTGTGCAGCCGCAGCATCGACTTGGAATAGAAGAAACCGCGAGACCACACGTCGCACAAGAGTTAACCGCAACCGCTAGCTGCAGTGTCGCCTGTGGTTGCGGTCTGCGGCCCATCTCGGACCTGTACCTATAAGTATGTACTCACAGCAACAAAAGTCTGTCGTGACAGAATGATGTAGTGTCCCGCGCGCAGCACAAGAGGGCGGTTGATGCGCATCATGGCAAAACACAGCTCGCGCTTGAACTTCACATCTTGTTCGTACCAGAAACATTTGTACAGAACTGTGTGCAGAGCTTCACTCTAGAATATTAGGTACCTAAGTATATTACAGCTCAGGCAGTATTTAATCAGAACTTGTGTCAAAACAAAGTCAAAGAGCAACTCCTGTATCTTTTACGGTTGGGAATCTCATCTTAGCAACTTGTAATTCCATTCATTAAGTGGTGTGTTAAAGTTATTTTCCTGAAAAGTCATTTTTGTTTGGGTTCAGACGCCAGCACATCAGGCTAAATCAAACTGTAAAATTTTCCCATTTGAACATGAATCTTATGCTTTTTACATAAGTATGTACATGTTAGAAATACAAACAATAAATCGTGTTTGTGCATACACATACATGCTACGTACCGTAGCAGTAAGCTCGTGTCCACACCAGCAGCACACGAAGAGTTGGCTGATCATGACTGACAAGTAAGTCAGAATGGAGAAAAACTGCATACTGCGCCAATCAACCTAATTAGGACCAATTTTATTAGTAGGTTTTTTTTTAGAAAAGCTTAGCTTAGCTAATCACCTAGGTACCGAACAGGTTTCCAATTAAGTACCTACGTTGGGGTCAGCTTCCAGTTTAACCTGGATATTATATGAGTTTCACAACCCAATTTACCGTTACGTTGGTAAAACTGGTTGACAGAAATTCGGGTTTCTATCTCTTAAAATAAAACCGCGATTTACGGCATAGCGTGATATCTGAGGAACGGAGAGGTCATATGTAAATGTGAAACTTGTCACCAATCCACAAATCAAGCTTGGCAAGCGTGCAATTAACCTGTGCGGCTGTTATAATTCAGCGTCTGCTGCTTATCTCTTTAGAAATATGGGCATAATGTTAAATTAGGGAGGTAGAAATTAATACTCACTACTAAGATCATTAGGGCGGACATGCAAATGATTCCGATACTGCCAATAAGTTGGAACAGCAAGTATGGGTGGTAAGCATTTTCGACAATCTCTGTGAACCTGAAAAATATAAAAGAAACTTGTGGCTTTCGGATGGAGCGATTTTTGTGTGACTTATATCGCTATAAGTTAGACAAGAGACTATCAAACAGAGGGTTAAAAATGGTCTAGGAGATAGTTCCATTTTTAACCCTCATCTCTTTCATAGCCTGAGTTGGAATACCTACGTTCTTCTCTTGCTAAAGGTCTATCAGATGCAGGGGCGCCTACCACACTGCTGGTGATAACAATAAAACCACCTCGCGCACCGTCTGCAATACTTACTTAACAATAGCTTGATGGTGTTTAATACAATTTACAAGCTTTGTGTAATTCTTCGCTAAGGCTTCGTCCACCTCCCTAGTGCCACGTTTTCCATTTATAGAATTAATCTACAAAGATTAAAAACATTTAATAACAGTATCAGATTTATCCGTCAGTATATTTATCCAAGACTAGCCCATCACTATTTAGAATTGGTCATTTTTATAATAAGACTTTGCAATTACTTCTTCGATTACTTAACATAGCTCTTGCATACGGTAAGTACGTAGGGTACTACTACTAGGGTAAAACACTGTAAGTAACAACTATGCTACTTAAAACTTAGGTTCTGTATTCATCTTGTAAATCATCATTAATCAATCAACTATTGATATATAACAGCCTATTGCAGTCCACCGCTAGACATAGGCCTTTCCCAGGCTGCGCCACAACACCCTGTTCTCCGCCTTTAACATCCAGTCTGACGCTGCCACCTTCTTCACGTCTTCGGTCATGATGTGTTATCAGCCCATCATAATGTTAAAAACTAATTAATTGTTGTATCTGCCGAGCTGTAACTTTACCAAAATATATGTAAGTAAACCCACACTCAATATCTTTTCCTTGACGATATCGATCTGGGCGCAACCAAAGATCACACAGGAGAAGGCGACGCTGTCCACGCCAAAGTACATGTAAGCACTGATGCATATTGTTCCCAACTGGAAGGCGTACCCGATGTAGTATTGAACGGCTTTCTCAGGATTTAGTGGCATCCTAATAGCAAAAATATTTAAACTTTAGAAATAATTCAGCAAAAGTGAAAGCGATTTTATAATGTCAAACTTTAGTTGTTGATATTTCTTCGGGCATAGCACGAATGACTTTGTTACCTCCCAAACTATGTTACAGATTGACGGGCTATGCTGTCCTGAACCTACGTATCGTTTAGGATATGATAAATTGCCTAGAACCTTCCTCCAGAATTGGACTATCAGAAAATATTCAATTCCGTCTGGTGACAGGTTTGTGTTAGGAGTTTAGAGATGTTCGTGGCCGACTGGCTGCTTTTGCCCTAACTGCCAGTTTTTCGGATTCCTGAGGATAAAATTTGGAAGTGTTTTAAGTTTATCCCAAGCAGATCTCCGACTGACTCCACTTACCACATATCAAACGGGAAATTCCTGTCAGCATCGTCGAACAAAGGCTTCAATGCCCACATTCCGCAAGTTATTTGAGAGCTAACCATAAAAGCGAGCAGCAGCCGTTTGATTCGCGCGGCCTGAAATTTTAATATACTAATTGAAAAGCTTTTTCTATATTCTTTATAAAAAACTACCTACTAATTCTACTGGAGTACCTACACAAATCAACCTGATTTCGAAGAAACATAACTGCTTCATTATAAGAGCCTTATAAAATGACAAAAACAGGCATAAGACGTGTGTGTACTCCAGCAATACACCATTAGTATCATAACCCACTTTTCATGAGTAACATTCTCTGGTCTAAAAATCTCAGAATCCATAAACCTCAACAGCTCTTTCAAATATCCCATATTCAGTTGAAAAATTGTCACTTTCAAGCAAAGACAGGCTTGAGTGAACAGTAAATAGGATGCCTGCGAAACAGCATCCAGGTCTCCCCACACTTGGATGATATATATTATCTGAAAAATTAAGAACAAGTACTGCAGGGTCATCATGAAGGCCCTGTAGCCAGCGTGAAGAAAGGATCCATTTTCTAAGGGAACCCAAACCCCTAAATATCTCATCACAAACTTGGCTCTGTTCAGAAACAAGTCTTCCGATGAAGCCATGGTGACTTACTAAATTAAATTGAGTCGTATGAAACATAATCTTCTATGTTTGGCCACTTAATAAAATGAGGTACTTAATTATGGTGAATAACCAGTTAGATAAGTATACCAATACGGTTGGACGATAATTGGCAGGTTTCGCATGATATTGATACAGGTTGCTGCATTCGTTCTCTTCACGACGAGCGTGACACGTACTATACTGAGTGGCGTAAAAATTCTACTCTGCGTGCGGGCCGCAACACGCATGCGGGTCTGGCCACAGAGAACAGACACCAGCACATCAAACTGACTTTTCTCAATTGAAAATTCTGTTTGCTAAAAAGTTGAAAAACTATCAAAGAAATTTGAACATTAGGGTAGCTTGATGGGCTGACCTTTGTGGACTCAAACACGCATGACAATAAAAGGCCCTAAAATTGGGAAATAATAGTACCTCGCTAAGCTTGTGGTAGGTAAATTAAGATGTGGCGCATCCAGGGGCGTATCCAGGGGGCAGCCATAATGCCTACAACAAACATATTGTAGTAATGTGGAGACAAAAATGGCTTGTAATGTCAGACAGAGCCGCTTACAGCAAAAAGCAACTGTGAATAGGTCTTAGATAATATTAAGATAGAAAGAAAAAAAAAACTAATTTGGCCAACAGTTGGATGCGCATACGGCCAACTAGGTGCGTCTCAAAAATAACCACTTAAACTTGGTAAGCCAGAGATGATGATAGTAAAACCCAGTCATGGGTAAGTGTAGCAATTATATTATTGGGTTGCCCTTTATGCAAACAAGCATAACAAGGCCTATTATTGCCCCCCATTTTATTCCAGCTTCCGTTTCAGAAGATGGCAGTTTCTAAAGTCTGTATTCGCCACTTCCTAGTGTAGACTTTCACGGTACCTACTGTAAAGGTGTAGGTACACTAGGAACTGGCGAAGAGCGTTTTGGGGGACTGTCTTATGATATTTTTGACGTTTCTATAGTGCTGACCCTCAGCCTTATTTTAATAAATGACATTTGATTTAATTGATTGTAGATAAAAAAAAACACCCTGTACAGTTATGTTACTAAACATTTGCCAATTAGACTCCATTTATGTAGTTATTGGTAAATATACATAATAAGATTAAAATGATAGTGTAACATCGAATTAATAAATCCTTTGTTTGTATTGCCTCTAATTGACCAATTACAGTAAACTGCAAATTAAATAAGGGGTTCACTAAAGTGTGTCTCTATTAGTACGAAAATACAAATGTTTCATGATGTTGATGACACAGTTGACGCATTGTCTATGTGACTGGCTGTTGGGCTGCGTGTCTCGGGTTCGATTCCCGCAAGAAATAAATATTCGAATGTAGGTAGTTGTTTTGGGTCTGTATTTGTATATTTAAATATTTGTAAATACACAGGAAATAAATAAATAAATAAATAAATAAATATTCCACAACTTTTTCACACAACGCCATGTAGTCCCAAGTTAAGCTTGAGAGCTTGTGTTATGGGTACTAAACAGCTGATAAACATACTTATATATTTCTAAATACATACATATTATAGATAAATTACACCCAGACACAGACCAAATGATCGTGCTCATCACACAAACATTTGTCCTGGGTGGGAATCGAACCCACGACCTCCGGCATAGCAGTCAGGGTCACTAACTACTAGACCAACAGGCCAGTCATAATTTGAAATATTTTTAGTGTTTGGCATTCGTGTTTAAAATTCAATACGAAAAGGCCAATGGGAATGTAGGTGTACAGTGATAGTACCAGTAGGTATAAGCGAATATCAATCGCTTTTGATTTTCGTTTGGGCAACTTGTTAGTTATGGTACCGATCAAATCAGTTCTGTTCGACCAACACTCTGATCACGGGAATTATAATATTTTAAATAATAAAACTAAACA
This sequence comes from Euplexia lucipara, assembly GCA_921972225.1. Lineage (NCBI taxonomy): Eukaryota > Metazoa > Arthropoda > Insecta > Lepidoptera > Noctuidae > Euplexia > Euplexia lucipara. The sequence continues at coordinate 15,685,014 of OV179161.1, read as the reverse complement.
TTTTACTGTGGGTACACCACATAAATAAAAAGGGTACATAAAAAGTATGTATAAATATACCGTAACTAAGATCGTTTTCAAATGTCGTAAGATTTTAGATAAGCATCTTCAATCTTACGATTTGTATTGATCAACATTTATTTTGTTTCCATTTATTTTGGAAGAGACGTTACAAATGGCAATATCAAAATATTGTTTGCTGACTTCTTTTTAAATTGACCAAAGTAAAAATTTCGGAAAAAGAGTAAATAGGAAGAAAGAATTAAGCTTTTTCAGTTGTATTTTACTTTTATTTATTTCTTTTGCTATTTATAAAAATATGTTTTCACAATAAAAACATTTGGAAAGTGTATCCGAACCAAAAACTTGACGTGTGATGTGTCAGGCTTACGTCAATGAAGTTAAGTGTCAAAATGATTGCCGTAGGGACTTGCAATCTAAATAGATAATTTAAACACTTTCCAACAATTCCTTTCAATAATGGTGCCTTCATAATACAATGATAGTGACACGTTAGCATGGAGAATAATATAATGGAGTTTACACTGCCGCCAGCCCCTCGGGGACTGTGCTTCGACAGGAATGATTTCGTCAAGGTATTTTCGCCGATTTCCATGTAATTAAACGTGTTATTCAGTTGGTTTGGTTTAAATTCTTTTCTAAACTTGTTACTGATTATTTCAGACGAATTTTTCCGTCGATAACTTTTTAGCGGAGCATCAAAATGTGGCCTCATTGGAGACAATGCGAGATGACCTAGGTGTGTACTTAAAAGTCCTAAGGCTGGCGATGATAGAGCTTATAAACAAGGACTACGCAAACTTCGTGAATCTGTGCGCCACTCTCATCGGTTTCGACAAGGCTATTGTGAAAATACAGGTGCCATTAGGACAGTTGAATGATGAAGTTGTTGTAAGTATTATTTTCTCAACTCTTTTATTAATCAATTTTAGATTTTTATGAACCATGTAGTTTAAAACTCACAAATTCTTAATAGATTTCTGTTTACATTGTTTATCTGGACACTTCAAAATGGTGTAATTTTAAACAATCCAAATGTTTGAATAACTGAGATAATGATTATGAAGTTAATTTATGGCCCTTTCTATGCTTCTTACCAGAAACAGTCATTTGTTTGGTGTATCTATGGCAATCCTACAGACAATGCTAGTTGTTTATAGGGCAGTCTTTGTCTACAGTGATTTTAAACTAATCAATTGAAATACTGTACTGAGATTACTACTTTCCTTCCCTCCATCTGCTGAGGAGTTTGTTCCGCCACTTCTTCGTCCCAGCAAAACACTAAGAAGTGGCGGGCGGGCTTTTTGGGGGACTGTCTTATGTAATTTTGACGTTTACAAAGTGCTGATCCCCAGCCTAATTTGGAAAAGACTTTTGATTTTGAATCAATATTGTTGTGTTTTGTCTTATAGAGTGTAAAACAATGTTTGGAAGATGCAATGAAAGAGTTGTCAATGTGGATGAGTCAGAGGCATGGCCTTCAGAAGAAGAAGCAACTGCTCAAACATTATAGCCAAACAATTAACTGCCTGAAAACACTAGATAATATCTTAAAAAATATATCTCATAAGAAGAAACAGGAACAGGTAGCTCTAGCCGACAGGGCAGCGATGCAATACAACCAATTGAAATTCTCCATTTCAAAGTGCGACAGTATGGTAAAGCCAGAACATAAATTACAATATAAAGAAATTGGAGGAAAAGTTATACAAACACATAACGAGTTACTCTTCAAGTTTTGGAATGATAATGATGAAGAGAACCTACTGAAAACCCTCACCACACTTGCATCTTTAGACCGAGTCAAAGAGACCGAAATACTTATTAGAAAGCAAGCAGTAGCTCCTTTACTACAAGACATCATCAACGAACCAGCGTTACAGAAAAGCAAAGATGGACTCCAAGGAATCTACGAGATAATCTTGTCTCTATTAGGCTCGAAACTAAAGTTGCTTCTGACTGCGACACAACATTCCAAACTATCCTTCCTTGTGAAGAAATATAGGTTTTTAGTCAACTGCTTTTGGTGTGAAGTGGAGAATAGACTAGAGGTGAATCTTGCGTCAATTTTTGCTCCTGGCAACCCACAGATATTTTATAGGAGGTACAGTGAGAGCATTCAGTTTATAAAGAAACTTGAAGGGTTTTGTTCTGCTGATGATGTCAAGTTGATGCATCAGACTTCCGAGTACAAGAGCTTTCAAAGAAGATGGAACTTGCCAGTCTATTTCCAAATACGGTTTCAGGAAATTGCAGGTAATTAAAAAAAACATATTAAATTAAGGCAATTTTTTTGACCCCATAGTTGGCTGCCCAAATGGAACAGATGTTGAATTTGCTCATGCTGTAGGTATCTAAATTGTACACATGTTGATTCTACATTTTGTCCTTATTATAAAAAATGGGTTACTGGAACACTATAGTCCATTCCAATCATTGTTTCCAATATTGATGTTATTTCCACTTTAACTAATGTCAACTTAATACTGGTGTAAATTAGGTTGATTTAAGAATGACTACAGGACTAGACTATGTTGAATAAGTAATAAAACTGTCTGGGGTGTAGTGCAAACATAGTTTGTACACACGGCTACACATCAAGCTATACATTTCCAGTTTACGCTGACCTCGCATTCTACGGAAATCCTACATAATGCGAGATCAGATAGCGAGATGTGTAGCTGTGTGTACCTACTACATGTGTGGGTGTAACGGTTCTTTACACGAAGGGAAATTAAATCGCGAACACAGTATAATGTGGGTTTCGTAAACAACTGATTTCTGACATCTACTGCCCAATCTACACCCCCATGTTTAGTTTGTAGTAATTATCACGCTAAGATAACAAATCAGTAATCAGTCTATATTGGACACACGCCAAGATCCGCCGATACCAAATTCCCGGCCCATTTCCCACTTCAACAAGTTGATAAGAAAGACATTACATTCTCATCTAATTACATGTAAAAATTCCAAGAATGTGTGTGTTTATAAAATATGTATACAATCGCAGGAAGTTTCGAGGCTGCGTTACAAAAGGCACCAACAGTGGAAAACAATAGCGACTTTGTGCTGAGGGAAACGCACAAGTGTTGGAATGCTACCCAGGAGTGCTGGTCGGACGGTGTCTACATCGAGGCACTGGCGCACAAGTTCTGGAAACTAACCCTACAACTATTATCGCGGTATGCTACGTGGGCCAACGCGTATTGTACACAGGTAATAAACAGTCGAGAGAACTGATAATAAAACTTGTGTATGCACTGATAAGCATTATGAAATGTACCTGATTTTATCGTTAATCTAATGGGTACTTGTAAAAGCCCTTAATTGAGGTATTAGGTCGTTTAATCTCAAGGCCTTATTTGTGAGTAATCAAATGCAAATTAATTCAAATAACAAAGACATAGTGTATTGAGTGGTATAAAATTAAACCAGCGATTACGTCATACTGTAGGTTCACATTGAATTCTTGAAAGCGTTAATATAATCACGCTTGTGTTCCCCGAAGGGTAGGCAGAGGTGTACTTTTAGTACACCTACCCTCATTTTGCCAGTTATATTCAGTCCCATGTCATAAGGAGCAAGCCTATTGCCATCAAACAAGCACAAATCCAGTCAGGCTTCTACTGAGATATTTCAAGGTGTTCAGCAGAGCGGTTTTGACCAATAGACTAGCGAGGCAGTCGTAGACAAATTAGCGACGTTTGAACATGTCGTTACTAATATTAACAGTTACAGCAATGTAATGCTCACAATTCGTCGGCAAATGGTCGGTATTTTTTATTGTTTTGTAATTAATTTATCTGCTGTTTTCAGAGAATACCAACACAAAAGTTTGAACCAACAAATGTAAATAAAAGCCTCATTGACAACAGTATTAACATCTATGTGGACATACAGACTTTATTGAGAAGGTTGCCACATTTATTAGAGCTTGTCCAGACCAAAATACCTATAGACAATAAAGAGCTACTCGGTCAAAGCTTGAGGTCTTCAGAGGGGACACTACAAGGTACAAAGGAAAAGATAAAAGAATGTATAGTCAATGAACTATATGACAATTTCAATGTCCACTTGAAGCAAGTTAGTGACATACCGCGATTGTACAGGAAGACCAACCGGAGTGTGCCAACTAAGCCTTGCACATACATAGACGTAGTGTCAAATGCCTTGAAAGAATTCCACCAGGAAGCTTCCAAAAAGTTGGATAATAAGTTCATTATGGAGCTATTTGAATCACTTTTCAATGTGATGACTGTTTCGTAAGTTTTTTTTTAAGTTTTCCTACCAATTTTTTTCCTGTTTAATATTTTCACTTTTTAAAATTGATGTCACATAAATCCTAATGAGTCACTGCATTCGAAAACCCAGTCTAGACGAAGTTATCTGCATAGGATAAATGCGAATTTTAAATGCTGAAAATTCTACCTAACTTAATAAAACTTAACTCCTTATCTGCAATACGCGATAAGTAAGCCTCTATAAATAGAAACATGTGTTCCAGATACTACAAATATGTAGAGGATGTTTTGACCTCGGTGCAGAGGACCGAAGAGTCACTGAGAAGACTGAAGCAAATACGAGAGATGAGTTCGCCTCAGAGCAGTGATAGTGCGGGCGTGACGGACGGCGACAAGATCCGCCTGCAGCTGAACGTGGACGTCGTCTCGTACGGCACTCTCGCGCACACACTCCGCCTCAATGTAAATAGTGTTCACAAGTTCACCGAACTATCCAGTATGGTAACGGAAGCTGTAAAAAATATAGATATTAAATGATATTCCCAGTTGTATTCTATAAAGTTTTTTTGTTTAACCTGTAGCATCTAAATCTAATGTATTATATTATAACTATATTATAGTAATAAAAGATATTTATTTTTTAACATAAACATGTATTTGATCAGCTGAATAAAAATTGTATGATTTGAAAAAATAGAAACCATTCACTTATCACTTAAAATAATTAACAAGATAAAATCTTACTAATACTATTTGTGTGGAACAAAATATTTCATAATTGTGTTCGGTTTAGCTTTGTTCGTGGTTCTAGGACTACTCCTTGGCATGTCTGAGCTGGAGGGGTTCTTCCACATAGCCTTCAGTTCCTTCTGCATCTCATCAGGAAGTGCACTAAACACTTCCTTGTCGACGTAGCTGGGACAGTCGTCGCAGTTCTGCTCCTCACAGTCTCTCATTGTGTCTGAAGTGTCAGACATGTTGTCTTTCGCGGGACTGGCGCGCGGCGTGAGCGACCGGTCGCGAGAGTTCAGTCTTAGCTCAGATACCTTCTCCAGCTCTTTTGAGTTTAGTCTGAGTTCACCAACTTTTAGTTTACTTGGAGACGCAACTTCTTCTTTGGACAAACATCGTCTTTTTGCTATCCATGTAACTTTTTTGGGTTTTTTTGGTGATGGCTCAACTTCAGCGTCGGAGAGATCAGTTGTGGTGCTACTGCTCGGCGACACGGCGGAGTAGTCCATAGGCGATGAGGAGGTATCACATTCGTTTTGTAAATTAAGCACAGATTGGACGGAAATATCATTCATTAAATAGTTCACTATAGATCCTCTGCCTGTCATTCTCTCTTGGAACTTAGTGAATGCCAATCCCACTAAAGTTAAATGGAATGGTTTGGTCAAATCAATTAGTTTATTGAATAATCTCATAATGATGCTCATCAGTTTTTGCTGGCCAGCCTCAGTGACTGTCAGTGCTCCAGTGCTGAGAGTGAAGATGGAAGGAGAGATCTGACTTTGTCTTGACTCTCTGTGACTGCTTAGCCTTTTGGCATCCTTCTTGCGTAAAGTAACTCTTAGAGAAACTGGGATGCGGCCATCTTCCCTTACTAGGACCATCAACCTTTGGAGCAGAGCAGTAAACTTATCCTCTACCTCACTCCTCACACTGACAATTTTGAAACTATCTTCGAGGCCTATACTCTGAGGCTTGCCGGTCTGCTTCACTGGAGTATTGTCATCACCTAAGCTCAATTCTTTTAATCTAACAGCCATGTCACTGCTAAAGTGCTTTTTCAACACATCTAGGGAAGCTTCTTGTAAGTCACTCACAGTTATAATATTATTAGATATAAGTGCTTCTGTAGTTTTTGAACCAATACTTGGAATGCAGCGAACATTCTGTAAAGTAGACATAAAACTGGTCCCATGCTCCGGGTATATAGTTGTTTGGTCATTAGGCTTATGTTGGGGACAAATTAGTTTAGCTAACAACTTGTTGTGTGCAATACCAGCACAAGTTGTGAAACTTAAATCTTCACATATCTTTTTTCTCATCTCACTGGCTATTTGTGATGTTACCCTCAGTCTGGTGTGGCAGCCACACGGGCAGGTGATGCTGGGCTCACTGTATGCGTGACCAGCAAGACTGACATTACTAATGTTAACAGATTTCATCTTTTCTTGTACTAAGTTTGTGACATCAATAAAATTTTCATCCATACCCAATTTCTCCACTGGACATTTCCAACATTGTAAAACTGCAAAAATCTTATTGGAGGCAGTCCTGTAGTTGTGCAAATCTTCACCATTGATAAGTTTTAAATTGGGACAAACTTTTAGCGCTTCCGTAACAAGCATACATTTCTGCACACCGTACTTCCTGGCTTCGTAGTTGCTAGTTATGACGAAGTTCTTCTGTTGTACGCCGAGCGGAACCGACCGCAACTCGGGATTCCGTACCATCTCCACTTGAGCATAGAAACAATCTACGTCGATGTGAATAATGCACCGCGTGTGTTCGCTATCAACATCGTTGTAATGAGAACAGCCAGATTCCATATTCCTGCAAAATAAAGCATAGTTTAGTCATAATTTACTTTGTTCTAACTTAGTTTTACCTGTTGCGATACAATGTTATGAAAAATTAACAAATACCGTACCTATCGTCCATGACCGTACCATTGAAAGATGAAATATATTTAGTAGTATGTAAATATGCTTTTTGGGGTAGAAATTACAGCTTTTCTTTCATAAATTTCCAAAATATTGATATTTTATATTGGACAATCACGACACATCAACAGAGACAATGTTACCATACTACAAAAAGATTTCCCTCGTTTTTTTTCAAGAAGGTCTTTCAAGTTTGACACAGTTAAATGTCTACATTATCTGAGTTTTCAACCCACTCAACAATTAATTGACTAGTCAAAAAACGATGTAAGGCTTAATTTAATAATTTAATTACGGACTTCCTTACAGCTGCTTTTCTAGCTATAAAAAATCGACTAATGATAAAGTCGATTTCATAATCAATTTTGACACATGACATTTCAATCCACTATCACAATACGTCATTTTCACGAAAGTGGGTTGAAGTGGGTGTTCATGTTCAATACAACTAACAAATAAACAGCTAAATACCGAAATTTACAGTTATGAACACCTGAAAACCAACAATGGAGGGGCTGCCTTCGGGTGATATACAGGCAAAGTACCAGAAACTGGCGGCGGAGTATTCAAAAGTGTGTAACTTTGCTAACGCGATGCGGTAAAACGATCGGCAATTTAGTAAATCTGTTGTTTCCGTTATTGCAGTTGCGGGTGCATGTAAAGGTGTTAAAGAAGGGGGTTCTGGACGAGCAGGCAAAGTCAAACGAGCTGCGAGACACGCTAAAAGAGAAGGAGAAATCTCTGAGGAAAGGGGAGTTAGAGATAGATTCTCTGACGTTCAGAAACCAGCAGCTGACGCGGCGCGTGTCCGTCCTTCAGGATGAACTCGACGCGCTACAGGTCAGTTGCACCATGTATCAAATTCAAGAACAATGCCCAATCGTTGTGAAGCATACAATCAACATCTGATAATAAACTTATCTCAATTAAATTCTACATGGATTCTGTTATCTGAGTGTTGTATGTTCAATATTTTTAGGCAGTTAAGCTGTTAGTTCAGTTTACCTTGTGCTCAATTATTTGCTCATTAATTTACTTGTTTCTACAATACAATAACAAATAAGTTGATGTTACAATATTGCAAATTCCCTTAAATTATTCCATTCTTACTATTTATAGTTGAAGTTGACAAAGAAATCTAAGAGTAAGGGTGATGACAAGCAGCCCACAGTCAGTAGTGCAGCTGCCTTGGACTCGGGACTCCTCCAGGAAGAGTTACAAAAAAAAATCATTGAAAATGCACAGTATGCATCGCAGGTATGCTAAGAAAACCTATTAGTTCTAGAATGACAGTAACTATAATTCCATCATGATTACTTAATATTCTTGAAGTAACAGTTTCGTAACAATGTGTTTATTTTATTCTTTCAAAATGTATGCATTGAAGTTTATTTTTATGGTTTAATTGTCTACAGAGTGATTACACTCTGATAATAATTAGTGTATGACTAATAGTTTAGTTACCGGCCTATGATGCAAACATTCAAAGTCCATTTTGAAAATAACAATAGGTAATACAACGCTGTTAAGCTTGTATTCAATGAATAAAAGATCATACACTTTTTACAACTTATTCTCTATTTTGGGAACCAAGTCATTAATAATTATATTTACACCTAGAATGTCATTATTAATAAAACTAAAGCTTTGATGGCACAGTTGGCTGACCCATAGACTGCCGCGCCGCATGTGTCGGGTTCAATTCCCACACAAAGCAAATATTTTTTGTATTACCTACAAGCTGTTTTTCTGGGTCTGGTGGTTTGTGTATTGTAAGAATAAATGTTTGGAAACGCACCCACAGCAGAGGAGTGTGCCTAGTCCTAGCCTATATTTCCATTTATAATACAACACAACTTGTTTTTTTTTGTTTTTTTTTGTCATACCAATGGTAAAGGAAAACATTGTGAAGAAACCGGCATGTCCTGGACCCAAAAAATTCGAAGACATGTGGCATCGCGTGGTAGATTATGGCCCATACACAAAATACACGCTTTGACGTGGAGTTGCGGATACCAGGCCCGGTATCTTTATCTTTATCATGCCAACAAACACCACTAAAATTATAACTCTTTACAGTTATCAGACAGAGTATTTGAGGTATCCCAGCTGAGAGCTTCCCTGGAAGACTACCAGAGACACATAAGTGAGAGTGACAGTAAATATAAGTGTGAGATCGCCAAGCTAAAGAACAAGAACCAGGAGCTGCAGTACTCCCTAGAGGAGGCTCAGAGGGAACGGATAGGCGGCACTCCCAGTAAGATACACTTGGCTACTGGCAGTCAGGCACCCAGCTGTAATGGGGACTTCTTGTCAGAAGGCGGGAGCTTGGTAAGATTCATAGTTCAAGTAAGCAAAAGAATAATGGAATAAATAGAAGTTATTTTTATCTTTGTTTACTAACTGAACCAGAACCACTTAAAGCCAATTACACTGATTAGTTGATAAACCACATTATTAATTATTTACAACATGTTAGGTATGTTTTATTATGTAAATATTATCATAGTTTAAATGTTACACAATATTCTGAGTTACTTAGGCTTTTACTCAGTCTACATGCAACTCGACTTACAAGTAGCCCACTAGCACCAATGCTTGACGTAAACATAATGTCAATACACACAATTTTCTGATTGAAAATACAACAATGCTAAAGCATTTAGGTTTAAATTTAAGAGACAAGTACAGACGCCAGCGCATCAAGTTACCCCAATGTGTCAAATTTTCCCAATTGAATATGAACCTTATTCAGTTTGACATTAAGTTGAAAATCAATCAAAGAAATTTGACACATTGGGGTAACTTGATGTGCTGGCGTCTGTACAATTAGTATCATGCTGTATGTATAAAATTTTAGTAATCAAATAATATTGTATTTGAAATTAGTATTTTCAAGCTTAAAATGGTAAAGTCTCCATTCAAGTTTTTGTTTATCAAAAAAGAAAGATCCTGGATTAGATCTATCAATAAAAATCAAAAGTCATTTATTCAAATTAGGCTGAGGATCAGCACTTTTTGAACGTCAAAAATTACATAAGACAGTCCCCCAAAACGCCCGCCCTATCTTTGCTGAAATCAAGAGTTTTTTTTAATGTTGTTTTTGAGTATTATTAGTTATTTTCAGTGAAGATTATTTTAATTATTTTGCTACCCTGAATTCGGCTGTAGGGCAAATATCTGCAATAGCACGATTATAGCTGTTTTTGAAAGCTTGATACACAGTCATATAGCACACACACATAGCAGTTGCTTCATGTAAAATTCGGTATTCGGTAGGTATTCAGCTGCAAACAGTCAAACTGAAAGCCGACCCTAACATAGTTGGGTGACTTAATATTAAAGTAGAAGATCTGTTCTCTACTCTAAAATTAAGTCACCCAACCATGGGTCAATAGGGTCTGCCCTATGGTGTAAAATTAAGATTATACTATTCTATTCTAAGACAGTTTCTTGATTTACTTACCCAGTTTTGATCTCCTATAGGTACACATAAAATAATAGAATAATACCACAAATTCAAAATTATTTTTTCCCTTCATGATTGCTATTGTGGTTGCAGGTGGGAAGTGAGGATGCGTTAAGTTCTGTAGATGACTTGAATGTTACTGAGCAACTTAGTATGAAAGCACACTCATTAGAACAGGTAAGCTGTAAACACGCTTCATTACATTTTTTTATTTGTGTTAGTTTTGTCAAAAAATTGCATGTAACCAGGATTCTTCATCGTTATCTCAGCCACAGACATACATTGATAGACAGGTAGATATTGAAATATATTGTTTTTTATAATTTATTTAATGTTGTATAACCGTGAGAACGTTTCAGACGACGATATTCAGTCGAAAACGCCATCAAAGTCAGATCGAAATTAGACATCAATATTTTCGCATGCGTATTATCGATTTTATCAACGCCGAATATAAGTTAGTGTTTCAAAGTATTACCTACTCAACTCACTATGAAAATCAAAGTCAACCCAAAAACAGTTTAACTCATGGCAAAACAAACATACTTTGCAGGACAATCAAAAACTAAGAATGGAATTTGAAATGCTTCGAATGGAAAACGAGAGTCTTAAGTTAGAAGTAGCAAAATACGTATCAGCTTCTCAAAGACGGCGGGGTGATGGCCACGACTCTGGAGACTTCAACACCTTCGGGGAGACTTCTATGGACGCTGAAGGCAGGGTCACAGGGCTCCTGGGCAGCCTACAAGTACCCTTCCTGCTGAACCAAGAAGTGGAGACGAGGGAAGAAAGAATGAAGACGTACTTTAGAAATAAGATTAGCGAGCTGAAAGTTGAAAGAGAAGAATTGAAGAGTAAGACTGAACATTATGTTAAAGAGGTACGTATTATATTCTGTTGTATTCAAATTCAAAATTATTTACAGAAAGTTACTCTAAACTAAAAAAAAACTTGACAGGAGTCAAAGGACACCCGGATGGAACGTAGTTATATAGTTAGTTATATTATTTACTAGCAGACGTCACGCGGTTTCACCCGCGTAGTTCCCGTTCCCGTGGGAATACAGGGATAATAGCCTATGTCACCCGGGGATAGTGTAGCTTCACAATGGTGAAAGAATTTTTTAAATCGGTCCAGAAGTTATGCAAATAAACAAACAATCAAACCTTTCCTCTTTATAATATTAGTATAGATTATGAACAAAAAATCTGTATACACTCAACAAAAATAATCGTCGCGACGCCACACTGTTCAATGCGAATTAGAAAGACGAAACGAAAATAACTGGCTTCCTTTCTAAGAGAAAGAGAGAGAGACAGACAGACAGACAGAAACATAAATTTATGTCATAGAAGTTAAAACTCCCAGTCTTAATCCTCTCTCTCTCTCCCTCCCCCTCCCCCCACTCCCTCCCCCTCCCCCCACTCCCTACCCCGCACTCCCTAGGAAGAAATGCCGAAAGGAACTCAGAGGTCATGGTCTCTTTTGAAGACCAGGCATAAGATTGTATATTATGCGAGTCTGACGATGCAGGGCTAAGTCTGGAAGAACCTTCTGAAGAATGAGTCAATTCAGCTTTGAGTAGACTTGTCCCGACATACGGTAGGCATGTTTCAGTCATCGTATAGTGCAAACCTAATTTAAAATGGCGATATACCATAAAGTTTCAAACAGCCTTAAAATACTCGTTTTGGTCATTGTATGAATTATGTATTGGACTTAATTTAAAAGCAAAAAACCATGAGATAGTTGTGTTTTGGAGCCAAAAATAGTTTGAATATTTATTTAAATATTACTTACTGCCAAAGTAATGTTACAGCCAATTTAGTATGGAGTTACAATTTCGTAACTTAACCTTTATGCATCAAACACAAACAGCATGTCATTACATGCTAGCAACATTTAGCATACTAGAAGTGTATGTAGTGGAGGCTTTCAAAATTATGTGTCTACTTTACACCTCACCTGTGTTCACAGTGTGAGATGCTGCGTCTCCGGTTCGAGGAGATGGAGCGCGACAAGCAGACGGACGAGCACACGTTGAGCGAGAAACACAACACTATCAGCAGACTGGTGAGTCATACACATGTGGTTTACACTCGAAGGTCAATATTCCAGATAAAAACTATCCTATCTTTATTATTATATCTTTATTTTTGTAAAAATTAAAACTATGTTACAAACCTACCTACAATAGAAAAATTTAAATGACAGGTGATTAGGAGCAGGTATTTTTAATATTAGAAGTCAGGAGAAATCTTGCTCTTGTCAAATACGTCATAAGTCTAATTCGTAGTTCCCTTTTCAATTCCTCGTTATTGGAACACATCTCCTTTAACGTCACTCTTCCTATCAGACGCGTTCTTCGCCCACGCCAACGTCCTCTTTTTTCCATTCCTCCAACCTGCTCCATAACCCTTAAGACAAGCCCACTGTTTCTAGCCCTTACCCATATCAATAACATGTTGACGTATGACGTAGGCGCAGATATCTTTGCAAGTACCGAACTGAGACTCCTGAACACTGCTTCTCGGTATCTGGAGTCCATTGCCACTCCAAGCACCCAAGATTATTTAAAATAAGAAATAACATTATTTTATTTTAGTTTATCTGTGTTCTTGTTTGTTTATTTCTATTTTATTATTATTACTTAAATTTTGTTATTAATTCGATTTTATATTTCCTCAACCAATAGCTTGTATGTTTAGTTGTTAATAATACAGGGTGTAACGGAAAGGGTATATACATACAAACAGGGTGAATAGAGTATTTAATAACGAGTCTTTCCTCAAAATTTCAGCTCCCAACTAATAACTTTGAAACATCACGATATTATTTAATATCGACAGTTTATTAAATGCAAAATCATAACAAACGTGTCACCGCACTATGAGGGTCATATCCTGTCCGGCAAGGTTCCAGTATATCTATCTCGGGTTCTGCGCGCCTAGTACAGACTGCCTAACCGACGAAGGCGCGACGGCGCGGGCGGCTCAACTTTACAATTATGTATGTATATGTATAAAAACGTTGCCATGTCGTTTCTTATCACCAAGAGATTCCGTGCCCTTCGGATGTATATACCCTTTCCGTTACACCCTGTATAAGTTGGTTAAAAATAAATAAATATACATAATTATGTTGATTATACATGTACAGTTTATGTCCCGTTAATAGGCATACATACTTTGGACAAGTACGTAAAGAGCTTAAAATTGGAAGTATATTAATTTGTAACAATGTCAAAAAAACGTCTGTGATTGTTTATTAATAAAGATAATAAAATAGAGAAAATGTTACAACAAATAATATAAAAAAAGAAAAACAGAATGTCCATAGATTGCAAAATAAGAACAGTAGGTAAACAACTAACTACATAATGTACGTGTATGTATGTATGTGTATGTGTATGATACTAACCATAAATAAAATAAAAAGTCGAGCGTGCTTTACATCTGACTTTTTAAGTCGTAAGTAGGTACGACGCCATTCAATAAAATGTCTGCACCTACGACGTGGTACCAAACTCACGCAAAATGGGTTGGCACCATCTCATACCGTCACTCCTCACGCTCAATGGTTAAATCAAATAGCGTCCCTAGTCTCCAGTTACGCATTTCCGTGCCTTTCCTCGAAATTGCTCCACAAAAATATCTAGTGGCCGAGAAGAAATACTTTATGTATATATAACACATCAAAAAGAAGAATATGGATATCACAAATGCTTTTTTTTATCTTTCTTTCAATAGTTGGTTGAAGCGTTATACAGCACTATTAATACATTCAGTTGATAGCGAACATGAATGAGGTCATTGTAGCATCGATCGAAAATAAGCTTTTATCTACAATATTGTATTGGCATGAGCTTTTGATGTTTTATGGACTTTTGAAGTGTCTTCGGCCCCTGAGCTAGCAAAAACCATTACCTGTTATATAGTTACTACATCACAACCAGTTTTTTATAGTTTTTACATTTTAAAAACGCTTTCTGGCTACTAACTACTAACCTAATAGAAACGATGACATATAAATAGACTCCTAATTATAAATCTCCACAAATACATTCAAAATTAGACTTGACAAAAAAATGCCTTCACTAAGAGTACAAAAATTAGTTGGAAAGCTCTAAGTGAAGCCATTTTTTGCATTAGAAAACTTGCTAGCTCTTTATTTATCTGTGGTGGTATCCAGAACTGTTTTAAGTATCTAGGCTGTAAAAAAAAACAATAACAATTTTTTTTTTTTTTAGTGTTTGTATAATATAGTTAAGGTTTTACAGAAATAAATATATTTAAACTAGGCTGTTCTTAAAATGTAAAGAAAACTCAATAATAAATATACTATGTTTTCTACTTCATATTACACTCTGTCACTCAAATTCTTAACTCACTTACAACATACTCTTCGTTGTGAACGAGATTCGCGCTCCAATGACTTCATTGCTTAAAAAGTCAACTCAACTACTTACATGAGACTGTTGAATTATTATTGGAAAATAAAACTAGAACCATTGAAAAATGCAAAACGCGTCTATATTTTTTTGTTTCACAGAATTGACAGGAGACAATATACATATTAAAAAAAAAACTGTTTAACCAGCCAGTACCTACACAAATGAGGTTGCATTCTCAATTTCTAACAGAAACAATGAATGCTATTTTAAAGTGTCAAAATGAAAGAGATTGCGGTTGTAAGTGTGTTGCGCAATCAAGCTTTGGAATGACTAAACCTCTGTCTTCTCGCAGGAAGAAGAGCTACACTCGACGTCGCACAACTACGAAGAACAGATGTCTGTGTTGACGGAACACGTGGCAGGACTGAACGAACAGCTCACGAGGCAACACGACGAGATACAGCAGCTCAAGCACACGCTACACAATAGGAGGAAATAGGAGGTAGCTAGATGTGACGGTGGAAGGGAGAGGGGGTACAGGTGTGAGAGAACCTTTGTATCTGGTGTAGCTGTGTCTGGTGACTCCTGAATGTATACGCTGCCCAAATGCGCAAGATTTTTTCGATACAGCCATTTCTTCGACGCTAAAGTTTGCGCTTACACAGTATTTTCGCGCCGATACACTTAAGAATAAAAGGATCTCTATAAAGTGAACTTCTAGAATACAAATGCGCATGCGCATGTCAGTTGTATCCTAATTGCGGAGGACAGTTTGCAGTCATCAGACCCAATCCGCTTTACCCCCTTTCGCCCCGAATACGTCACATGTAAACTTACATATTGTATACTGTCAATAAAATCGATTTATTGTATAAAGGACATAGTTTAAATTGTATGAACGAAATGTACAGTATCAAGTTTCCATATTCAGTAAGGATCTATTTGAAATTAGTTTATTAGTTTATATAGGTAGGAGCTTGAAAAGATTTTCAAAGAGAGATACCGCCTGGTTTATTTTCAACTCCGGTTAAGTCTGAAGCAAGTAGAAAATATCAAGTGAAAACTAATTATCCCTTTGACTGCCACAGTCATGTATAGATGACAAACAAAAATGTGCCCAGTACGCCAAGCGTCATCACTACATGACGAATTTGAAAAAGGATTCATTCATAGCTCGGCGCCTAGGAGACGTTTTTGCTTTTTTGATGTGGCGGCGATTCTAACTTGCTCTGTTGGATTCCCAATAAATTATTAATATTTGTACAGGAAAATGAAATATTGCAAATTAATGTAGATTGTATGATATGGTCAGTAGCTATGATATATTGATACTTTTGAACACCTAGTTGTTATATAAGAAAACTTATAATGTTTGCAAGATGGATTTGTAATCTCTATCCTGATATTTTCACCCTTCTATACATTAATATACACGTTTGTATCACTATCACAAAGAAATTGTATAAAATGTATAAAAAAACTGTTAAAAAGTTGTTAAATGAAGAACTTATGCACTCCACTTAAAGTATAAATTTAAGCGTGTCCGACTTAGAATACTAAAATGGTTGGTAACGAGATTTGTTCTATAAGCTTGGAATACATATGATGTATTGTTGCAGATAGACGTTTGCTTAAAGAAAATGAGCATTTTACACACACAGAGAAAAAGTGTAAATGAACATATTGACTATAGTATAGTTAAAATCTCGCTGCAGACTTGGTCATAAATCATAATCGGAGTAGGGATGTGCGCTAGTTGCGCGCACTCAAGGCCATTATCGATAAGTCGATGAAGCCATTTCCAATGTCTCCATTGAAAATTGGCAAAAATGTGTGGAACATGCAGAATTGCTGCAAGATGAAGACTTAAGAAAAGCACATTTATGCGAAGAGTTCATCATTCATTTGGATGATGATGACGATGACTCAGACGAAGAATTTTAATTTTCTATTTTTAGTTTTATATAATATACGTTCTTTTGTTTATATATTTAATATGCTTTGTAGTAAATTTGGTAATAAAATAAAAAAATGTTTATTTATTTCTATCACCCATTTATAAATATATAAAACTATCGATATCACTCATCGACTGCAGTAATGCGCAGGACTACGTGTGGGCGTGGCCTGCCCATAAGGCCCGTGAGTGGGAAAGAGAGCGTAACACTCGAATGATTTATGACCGAGTCTGCAGCGAGATTTTAACTATACTATAGTAGCAAACAAAAGTATGGCTTAATAATATAATGTGTATTTCAACCAGATTATTCTGATTATTTAAGTAATTTTGACGTCAAATTATGAGTTTATTCAAAACATATACTACGGTTTCCATATGGGGTTTTGTATACTATGCATCAATACATTGGGGCAAGCCCTTATTAGGGGATATTTTGAGTAATCAAAAGAAGCATCGCAATTCTATGATATTTGAACACTGGCAACTTTTACATAGAATATTGAATTGTACATTTTTCGCAATTTCGAGGTCAAAGACACGAGAAAAATGAGATTGTATGCATGGCTTTGATCAATTTGTCAGTCTTTATGTAATTAATTAAATACCGCCAATGTTTGAGCTCCATTTAACTTGACATTTCGTTGTGGATTGTCAGATTAAAGAAGTAAATGTTGCTGTTTAAAAAAAATATGTATAACAATTCAAAAGGTTAACGATAAATGAACCGACTTCAATAATTTATCAGATTTGTTTTTAAATTTCTCAAAATCTTATGGTAATTTCTATGTCCCACTAATTCTCTCCATAAACTTTATTTTAAAAACTTCCTTTTTCTTTGTAAAGTTGAAAGTTACTCTAGTCTCTTTAATAATTTGCATTCCTATGACCATTTTTTAAATAAGAAGTTATGTGGCCTATTTGATGTATATAATCGTATTAAAATCGGCTAGTGATTCATGCTTTATGTAAGTCAATTATTGGTAAAGCATTCGTTTTGATTAATTTATATTACGCCTGAAAGTTTTAGGTTATAAAAGTAAAAGAATAATATTATTCGGCAATTGTTTTTATTTATTCTATCTACGAACGTATGCTCTAAAAACAGTTTTTCAATTGTATAACTATGGTCTTCGAATTTTATGTAAATTGGTCTCCACACATTGGCAGGCCATGGACAGTATAATAATACCACAGTCTAAAAACATACAGTCGTCCGACGAAGCTGTCTAGACAGGGCAATCGTGCGGGGTGTGAGAGGCGAGACGCGGGAAAGCTGCTACCGCACTGCGAACAAAACCATGTTTGTAGTGCGGGAGCTATTATTCAGAGCTAACGCGTGTAGACGTTGTCGGCATTTTGTCGGCAAAGGCGTCGTCCTATATTTATACTGTGATAATACTATGAAAGAGATAAGTCCTTATTGGTCGGCCAATGTGTAAAGGGCTAGTTAAAGATGGGGCATTGAGATTATAACCGACGTCCAGACTGTTTAAGTTAATCTAAAGTTATTCATATTTAAGCAAAACAATATGCGATGATTATAAATATGTAATTATATGTATAAAAAGTTGTGTAGACCTATGCGAGTATTTTGGTACAATCTGTACATATTATGCGAAGAAATGGATATTATTCCCTCGCTCCCGTTCCCTGGCTGTCGCGTACTAATGATTTATTTCTAAAAATCTCCTGTTTTAATTCTGAGTACTTCATCTACGAACTCAAGCTATCCAAAAGACTTAAGTTAAAAGGTTACACCGTTGTTATTCCAGAATCCTTGTCAGCTGAGTTTAACTGCCGCCTTACAATATGCCATTAAATTATAACATTCTTAAGTCAATTGTAACATCAGCATCTAAATTGAAGGACCGGGTAAAATAGGGTGGATATATTTTCAGAGTTTCAGGAAAGATATTCACGTAAGTTAAAAGTTGTTTGTTACATACGAGGACTTTAATGCTTAAAAATAATTGAGATAGATAGTTCAAACACCTTGAAAGTAATAAAAAAAAATTAAACTAGCGTTTCTATTCACCCTTAGTTTCTATTTACCCCGTTTCAAAATCTTAGAGCCTATTTATTACGTTCCAATTTAAGCTGGACAAATCAATTTCGGCACTTAATTATTTTTATCTAATACCATATTTGAGTGCGGCTATTAGGCCAAGGTATCTACTCGCAATCAGTCCTTGCATAGTGTTGTATAAAAGGGAAATAAATTATTAACGATCAATCAAATCAAAAGTGGGTGACGTTGGCGCTTGCATATGGCGCCAAATTTTCCTTTAAGCTCTAGATAGAACTGCATATTTACAGTCACGTGCAGTTTGTACTACTGCAGAAAACTACCATCTGCTGCTTGTACAAACTAAACTGCATTCAGATTCTGAGTGCAGTTGAAATGCTCTCCGTCTGTCTATAGCCTAAAGACGCCCGGCACGTCCAACAGCAGCTTTCTTTAACGGATGAATCAATATTTCGCTATGCAAAGGCGTTAAAAGAAATTGAGAATTTGAAAAAGGGTTATTGAACTCATATTATGGGAACATGTCGGTATACAATCAGATGCTTACATATTTCAAGTAATTGGAAATACTAACGTATTGAAAGCTTGGTATGTTGTTTATAATGATGAGTTCAATGAAACCCTTTCAGGATTTGCAGTTATTAGTTAAATAAATTACATCTTGTACATAGGTAATGTATATCATTTCAATCACAAAATAGAAAAGAGATTAGAAATCTTAACACTGAAATGTCAATTTTTTTTTGTATTTTTATAAAGTGCCTAAGTATGTTTGGGTCAAATAAATTCTTTTTTCTTTCTTTCTTTATGCAATCAGCTTCTATTTTTTTTGTATCAGTCGTTCGCGTACCTTTGTGCAATTACTACAACGACCGTTTCACACCATTTCGAATCAAAATCACTGAAAAAAATTGTGCGGGACCCGACCCATACAAACTAGACTGGCCTGTTGGTCTAGCAGTTAGTAGCCTTGACTGTTATGAAATGTTTGTGTGATGAGCAGCATCATTTGTTTTGTGTCTGGATGCAATTTACACTATATACATAATATGCAATTACGTATTTAGAAATATATGTATAATACAACTTAAGTATGCTTATCAGTTGTTTAGTACCCATAACACAAGCTCTGCTTAGCTTGGGACTAGATGGCGTTGTGTGAAATTTGTGGGATATTAATTATTATTACTAAAACGTTATTTTTCGCCGCTTTATTACCTTTTTTGCGAACCTAATAATAAGTGTGTAACAAGTCGTCAAGCAGTGTCTTATGTATAGTGACAATATAGACAAAAATATGTCCATGATTTACGAAAGGAGACACTGATGGTCTCCGTAGTATTTCCATTTTCATCATACTTCTAACCTCTTTTCTGTATTGTGGTTGTAATTGTAATATTACTGACGACAAATCAATATTAAAATGTTTATTAAAATAAAATGGGTATCATTGACTACGACTATGTCTCCACTTAATAATCACCTTATAATATTATATCGTCACTCAAGCGAATTTTTGTAGACCTCCTTTTTCACACGGCTGAACATCAAGCTATACATTTCCAGTATAAGCTCATCTCGCATAGTATAGGATTACCGTACAATGCGAAATCAGCGTAAACTGGAAGTTGATAGCTTGATGTGTAGCCGTGTGTACAACTTGACAACAACTTACTTCTACTACATTTTTTTTTATATAGGCACACAATCAAGTAACTATATTCCATTTATAATAGTATAAGAAAAAAGAGGCTCGTGGAAGCAAGAACGCAGAACATTTTATTTGAAATATAGAAAAATAGAAGTGAAATATTGTTCATCCCTGCTTCTTTAAGGTTTTTATCATTGACACTACAATTTTCAACTAAAATGAAATAATTTAAATAAATGAAATCCATATCATTTCTCAAAATAAATTGTTGCAATGGTTACAACTAAGTGTGACATCTGCAGTAAAAATAGGTTAAGTACCTATAATCATTTCGGCGTCTATCGTATCGTATTAATGTAACATGAATTGTACTTTAGTTTATTACATCACAAAGTGTGCACTAAAAATAACCTTTATAACACGTTTGCTCGTAAAGGGTCTCCTAATCCGCCAAATTCAGTATCGTAATGTATCTCATTACGCACTGTGCGTAATGGTAAAGTAAAACGCACGGTTTGTAAGATGCTCCGACTTAAAACGAACGGTTTCTTTTTTTAAATCTTAGCAAAGAGTTTTATGTCAGAAAAGTGCTCAAAATTTTATGTATAAAGTTAACTTTAGGAGACAAAATATAAAAAAATAAACATTTAATTCGTTAATTTAATTAATTTTGACATTAGATTACAACAATTAGTAACCAAAACAAAATAATAATAATTAATCTACTTTATTAGTAATACTGGCTGTTTTAGTGCCTTTGACTTAAAAAAAAAACTAATGCGCGCGCATCGCCATAGTGATCAAGTTAAAATTATTCCGCGCGCTTTTTTTTCGCTGTATTGATTTTATTTGAAAATTTCAGTCGAGTTTTATTTATTTCCTCGCAAATATGTTATAAAACGTCGTATGACATACCATACGTGCGCTTTGATAAATTACAGCCTCTGCTTTCTTTCTTTTGCCTCGCCTGCGTCTCGGGCTACCAATATTGCCTCGGCTGTAATTATCAACCTACCGCACTTTTAGCATAATGTACTATTTTTAATTTCTTTCTAGGGTTCCAATTTCAAACGCTACAACGTACTTTTCGAACGCTCATTGTGACTGCAATATCGCCAAAATAAGAGAAATAAATTATCTACCTATCGAAATGGTGTTCCGTAAAGCATAGGTACCATTAAATGTTACGTTTTTAAAAAAACTCAACGTCAATACCTACCTGCTTTGTTATTTTAAAAATAGAACATTTTACAAATGTTGCGTCTTTATGTCGCACTTGAGTGATTTCGAGTTTCAGTGTAGTGTACCGTGCAGACGTGTATTCGAATTATCCAGACATAAAGTGTAGTGAATTATAGTGAGTCACAGTCGGACATGGATATATAATTTGTCGAAATACCTACATTTGCATTTGCACCCAATGACATTATAAGTAAAAAGGTGTAGGTAGATACTAGATAGATAGGTTATTAAACACTCAGCAAGCGACGAGTTAAAATGTGGCTACCAGCCACATTTGACCTCAGTGTCGCGGCGCGCCGTCAACGGACGCGTGCGTGCGTTAGTGTGCCGTTTGTTGTTTAGGTAACCTATCTACACCTTTTTACTTAGATATAATTATCATTGTTTGTACCTTTCTATATTTCTACTTTTATCGCACAAACGTTAATTGTACATCCATTTGATCGAATTAGTGAAAAAGTGCCATTCAGTGAAATCCCGTCACCGTACGCTCCAATCTCGTGCGGGCCAGTTACACAGGCAGACAGTGGTGCCGAGGATCACAGCTGGCAGCTCCATCTGAGTCGAGGGCACCAGGAATATAAGCGGCCAGAACGTTGGTAAGTACCCTACTTACATCATTATAATTGAGTTATTTAATGTGACCGTGCATGTACGATTTACGTTGCCTATCTCTAAAATACGGGAGTGTCTTGTAAATGTGTACATCGTATTGATTACCGTAACCGTTGGTGATGGAAGGTATTTATTGCACACTTTCGAAGCTGTGTTACAGCTGCCCACTTAGTCAAGCAAGAATTCTGAGACTATTGTAAGTGAGGGTGCCCTAGAGCTCCACGAGCTCATTCCAACATCTCCTTTCTTCCATCGGGAATGTAGACGTACTGCAGGCAATGATATTGTAAGTATTTTTACTTATAATATAGGTATATCATTGACTGCAGGTACCTACACATTCCTTGTAGATGTTTCATAGATTCGCACGAAGCGCTTTGCCTGTTCCTTCATTATGCGCACAGCCAAAGATTGGAATTCTATGCATCGGTGTTCCCGAGTTCATATGACCCCAATCAGCTCGTTCCATCGTCGACCTCATCTCTGATGATCTCTGACCTCAGGACAAGGTTGAGGTCAAGAGTAGACCCATTATATTATTAAGAAAATTGTTCAGGAATCGAATCGCGCAGTTTTTTTTCGGCTTTTTCCTGAAAAAGACAGATTTTTATGTTTTTTATTATAAATAAGAAACAGTCGTCAAGCACTTTCATAAGATACCCCATTTGAACTAAAAGCTTCAATTTGAAATTTCGACCCCTGTAAAAAAAAAAATTCAAGAAAATAGGGGGTCTATATTTTTTATGATTTTAGTAATTACAGATGTATAGTTTTAACTTTAAGACTCTTGTATTTGTGGTTCAAAACGTTGTTACTTGCCAAATTTCATTGTTTTAGGTCAACGGGAAGTACCCTATGAATTGTGATTCCCTTGAGTGTTGAAATTTGCGTTTTATGCTGAATAAACGGCCGTATCAGTAAACTAAGTTATATTTTTTCACAACTTCGTGGGACTGTGGACCTGAGTACCTATACCTACGGCTTAAATTTCAACTTGATACCTCCACGCATTACCGAAATAAAGGGTCTTGACAAACCGACAGACAGACAGACGGACAACAAAGATCTTTTATGGGTTCCGTTTTTTTCTTTTGAGGTACGGAACCCTAAAAAGGAATCATAATTGTGCCTTCTACCATGTTTTCGTTTTCTTACCTACTCGTTTCTCGTAAGCTACTGCCGAATACCTACTTGATGTTCTAACTAGCAATCCAAGTAGGTAGGTACAGATTTGGATTGCTTATTAGAAATTAACCTTCAATCGTGGCAATTACAGACACAATAGAAAGATAATGACAGCGCGGACACCGGTGTCATCTTTGGGTTTAATTAATTAAAGCAAAAATTAAATTAATAAATGATCGATGTTTGCATGAAGGTAAAGTATGAATGCTATGAAAATGCGTTTGTTACCAAGTATACAATGTGTGATGTAGGTACAGACGCCAGCACATCAAGTTAGGTACCGCAATGTGTCAAATTTATTTGATCGTTTTTCAACTTTATGGCAAACTGAATAAGGTTCAATTGGGAAAATTTGACACATTGGGGTAACTTGATGTGCTGGCGTCTGTACCTAACTATGAATTTAAGATGGTGGAATAATGCGATTTAAAAATGTGGTATTAAAATAATATAGAGGCATACAAAAAAGAAAGATTTTAAAGAGGATTTCTTAGACAGCCTCATTGGTCAAGTGGTCGCAATCAATACTGCTGAGCATGAGTTTGAGTCCCGGGTTTAATCTCAGGGTCGGACAAAGCGCCTTGTAGTTATTTCGTCTGAAATTTCTAGTGAGTGTACTACATGTACAGACGCCAGCACATCAAGGTACCCCAATGTGTCAAATTTATTTGATCGTTTTTCAACTTTATGTCAAACAGAATAAGGTTCATATTCAATTGGGAAAATTTGACACATTGGGGTAACTTGATGTGCTGGCGTCTGTACCTATACCTCTGCCTTACCCTTGGGGGATAACAGACGTGATGTTATAATAGTTTTAATAAGTAGAATATTTGGTAACGCTGAGAAAGTGAATGAATGGCGACTAACAAAAGGTATTTAGTAGGTAGGTACTGATATGACACGTCGACGCCAAATCACCGAAAAATCATGTACGGGCCCCATACAAACTTGACTGGCCTGTTGGTCTAGTAGTTAGTTGTCCCGACTGCTATGCCGGAGGTCGTGGGTTTGATTCCCACCCAAGACAAATGTTTGTGTGACAACCACGATCAATTTAGTTGTGTCTGGGTGTAATTTGTCTGTAGCATGCATCGATCACCGATGATAGTATGTATGTATTTAGAAATATATAAGTATGTTTATCAGTTGTCTGGTACTCATAGCACAAGGTCTGCTTAATTTGGGACTGGATGACGTTGTGCATCATTTATTTATTTAAACACTGACCTTACTAGTGTCACAGTATAAACATTAATACAGTAGGACGACGCCTTTGATCTCTGGAAAAATGCCGACAACGTCTACATGCGTTAGCCCTGAATAATACCTCCCGCACTACGAACATCGTTTTGTTCGCAGTTCGGGAGCGGCTTTCCCGCGTCTCGCCCCTCACACCCCGCACGATTGCCTTGTCTAGACGACATCGTCGGACGACTGTATTGTTTTTAGACTGTGCTAGTGTTGTACTTTAGAAAGGTCAGATGCGTAGTACGCGCAACCGGTGCCGGTGTGCGTATATAACCTGAAAGCCTATTCCACGAAACTACCTTTTGGAAGAGGCAACTAGAATCATTATATTTTATTTAACTTGTAAGTTTAACGTTCAAAAGTGCCTTTTAAATGGTCTCATTGAAATAAATGATTTAACTTTGAAAAAATGTTCAAATTTTCGGAGCAGTCTCATCTTAGCGATAATAATCAATGACAAAAGAGAAGGTAAATTTTTAAATGTAGGGTATTTTTGACAACTTTTGAGACTGGGATTCAATTGTGATACGGGGATACCATAATTATGGGGTTTATGTTTAAATGTATGAAACTAATCTAAGTCAAAGGATTATGTAAGGAACGTTGTAGGTTGTGTTCAGTAGTTTTTGCCTACCTCTATGGAAAAGGCGCAAGTTAGGGAAGGTTCATATCTGACGGAACATGCGTCGCGTATTATCGGTCGCGTAAGGCCAGAACGAACAGACAAATGTATTGAAAAACACTTGACGGTTCACACTCAACAGATGATGAGTTATTGCGTCGAGGTACATTGTCGCAATTCGCAAACGCTCGGCGCATGTTCCGTCAGATGTGAACCTTCCCTTAATGTGTATAGTTATGTAGTGTGAGCTAAACTGTATGAGCGGTTCAGCCTAGATAGCATAGGACTAGGGTTCCCACAAGCTCTTTCCAGTTTTCCCGATAAATGAGGACAAGTACATTTTCAAGATGAGGGTAGGTCAAAACACGAAATAAAAACTCACGTTTTATGCACAACTTTGTATTATAACGATAATCATAAGCACCTTATAATATGTCATCTGTTACAATATTTGTTTTCAACAGTTACATTATCGTTATAAATATTTATACAAAATTTATCAATTTGTTGAACAGCATTTTGCAAATAATTCGCTAAAGTGAGGTCATATTTTGTCGATCATGCGTCACGCGAACAAACAGACAGACGAAATCAGCAAGTAACTGTCCGGACGATATATGTATATCAAAACATTGCACTTGGTTGCTTACCAGAAGCGTATTGCAAAATTTTCCATATTCATTAAGTTTATTTTTATATTATACCTTAGTTTAAAATCGTTTATATTATAGTCCGGATTAGTCACTTGCTGTATTGAAATGGTGATAGGTGGAGAAGTCTTGGATACTATCGACTGAAAATAAGGCATTGTGGTGGTTATCCTTTGCGTAAAATCAGATTTATAAACTTGATTTGTTTATAACGAGATCAGAGACATGAAACTGCAATTGTTTCACTAATGAAGTTTGTAACAATTGAGCTCTTAATATTCATATAAATGCTTTATGAGCTCCTATACCGACATTTGTCACGGTACAATCAAGTTTAAAAATCAATTTAATGCAATATAAGGAACTAGCCCTTTTCGGAAACAGTGGCTTGCGCCTTTAACGTGAAACTGTACATTTAACATTAACGTCATTTTACATATCACTGCAAATAACTATAAATATAAAAGTTACAAAATCTAGCTTCGATAGTCGATAGTATCGGATACTTTGCGTAAAAACACTTGATTATTCCCTTTCAGTCGTCACTCAATAACATGGGTAAGTTAATGTTAAAATAAAAAAATAAATAACTACATACATAGGTGCTCTGCATGTCATTCATTCTCTCATCCCGAAGCTCATCTAATACATTTTATACATTACACATCATATGTTAAGTCGACTGTTTGAAATGGCTTCAAAACAAACTCCTTTGGCACTCTATACACACAAAATAATAACACTATTAAATAAATCGAAATACAACACCGTGGGTGCTTTAAGTTAAAAAATAAAGATAATTCATAAAGGCAGATAGGCATATATTCTTTATAAATAAACTATACATTTATCCATAGTCGAGTGTACAGACGGACACATATTCAGCTTACGTTGTGGAAAACATTGTGTATTACTAAGTTACCTATAAACTTCTAGAGCGAATGTGTGGCAAGCTAATTATGTATGAAAGAAGCGGTTAGCGCAAGTCTTCACATTTATCAAATAGTTTATTTATTTACCGTAGGACGGTTGAATTACGATTTATTACAATCCTAAATATTATTAACCAAATGACTTATGTTTCTACTTATTTATTTAGTTTTAGGTGTAGTGACACAAGCTAAATATGTTTCCGTTTCTATAGGCGAGAATAATATTGACGCGGGATTTTAAAATATGCTTAGTAAATGTTAAATGAAATGCTATGTAGTTAGTTGTGCAGGTATCCCTTCGCCTGTTATACAAAAGTCGACTGAAATATAAGATAAGAAAATATAATAATCTACCGTTTGACATAAAAATATATTTGACATAATTGTGAAATTCTTAGAGAAAAATATCTATGTCAAACAAATAGATAAGTAGTATTACAAACATAATGTGTTCATGTATTTGGTTTTTTATAAATAATAAAATAAAGATTTAAAATAGAGTCGGGAGGCGACCAAATGTGATCATTAGTCTTGAAGAAAACTTATTTACGATATATTGGCGATCACAATTGATATTCTCCCGCATTCTAGAACAGTATGGCTTTTAAATCAACATGATTATACATCTAAATATAGTTTAAATTAATACACGATTTGGGCTAAAATGTTCCAAAACATTTCGTAGGTGGTTCTGGCGTGGAATGGTGTTTAAACCTGTCACATTATAAAGATATATTTATTAAAAAAAAAACTATAACCGAGCCGCTTTGTGATGCGTATTGAAAATGAAACGTTCTGAAAGGACACAGGAAACAGTGTTATTGAAATTTTTGATGGTAGGCACGCAGACCTAGTTTTGACTTGATGTGTCACTGTTGTCAAATAATTAGTTGAATAGGTTTCGACAACAGAATACATTAATCAGAAATGTGGAGTCTGTATGTCATACTCCTCAAAGTTCTGTAAGTAAGCACGTATTTGTGTGAAACACAGAAAGAAAACTACATTCCAGTCACTCACAATTTGCATCACTGCGCCGTATATTATAGGTCGACAACGCGCCGAATGACAGAAACTCCTTTTTATATTATAATACAATTACAGCAGTGCTTTGAGTACATTTAAGTAGCAATTTATTTACCGTGATAACCGACCAATAAGAAGGCAGCGCGCAAAAGCACACGGTTACTGATTGGTCGCTTACCACGCTTTACGAACGCGATTGTCGACCCAAGTGGATATAAAACATCAACAAAAGGACACTACCGTATTAATATATGTGTACTAACTAATCAATATCGAGCACAATGCGTCACTCGTGTCACTCATATAGCGTCCTCTCGCTCGCACACTCGGTGACCGCGGTGTTGCCAGCGGTCAAATGTCCGGCACTTTAGAAACACGTCTTGGCTTTCTTGGTATGGTTTTGTCATTGTCTGTCTGTGTGGTTGCTCAATATTGTAGAGGCCGTTGACAAATCTGTTTGTATCTCTCTTGTTCGAATGTGTTGAGTCATTGAGGTGGAATTTATGTCGAGTGCCTGTCCGAAGCCCGTTTGCTTGTCAGCCATATTAATATTCACTTTCTAGCGATCTAGCCTTTGGATTTATTTCTGGTGATATAGTGGCTTGGAAAACCAACTTCTGGAAGGTGTCTTGTGGAACTTAAAGTCACCTTTCTCAGCAGTTCTTCATAAGGCATTTGGGAAAAGGCTCCACCCTCAACAGCTCAGCTTGTATCCGGGCCGAAACTCCGCCATTAGAACATCTACAGGCGATGATTGCTAAGGCTCAGGTGTGTGCGGGCCTGCGTGGTGTTGCGCTAGCACTGGTTGACGTCGGGCGGGGTGGGCAGGTAGGGGTCGGCGCGCTTGTGCTCGATGAGAGCCTTCACGGTGGTGGAGTCTGCCGGCAGCTCCGACTTCTTGCGCAGCAACGGTTTGCTCGCGTTGTAGCCTTGCTTTCGTAGCTGTGGAGAAGACAATGAGTATGGTGAGTAAAAAGTAATAGGGCAAAGACTTTTCAACATTTTGTGTTCGGAGTACCTAGTTCAGTGACCCTCGTTTTATTGGTAACGGCTAACGGCATAAAATAACTCATTGTAACAACATAACATAACATCACGCCTGTAATCCCCGATGTGCTAGGCAGAGATGTACCTGGTAGTACACCCAAATTTCGCCAGTTATGTTCAAGTACCATGTAATAGAGGGCGAGCCTATTGCCATCAAACGGGCACAAATCCAGATTCCGGGCTGCTGCTGATTAGTGTCTGAGAAACTCCAGATAGAAAAACTCAATAACACTTAGCCCGACCTGGGAATCGAACCCGGGACCTCATGCTCAGCAGTAGCGCTTGCGACCACTAGACCAACGTCAGTCGTTATATTCACAACTCATTATATTATGTACTTATTTGTCAAATCAGCAAACTAGTACTTCATAGGAATCTGCATGCAGACATCACAGTATCCAATTAGATATCGCGATGCCCCAATGGGATTTACTTTCCAAGTTTTTTTCTAATGTTAAGTTTGTTGTAAGTTTTTTCTCTAAGTCTAAAATCGCCAACGCGCCTTCAGGTCCTAGCAGTACCATTATAGCTAGTATTATTATTTGAGGATTAGAATCAAGCTCTACAGCTTCACGTTTCATACGACCTTGAACCTTTTTAATACTTATTCATATATCAAAAAGGTTCAAGGTCGCATGAATCATGAAGGCGTTGAGCGATCGAACGATAACAATAAAGGAGTTTAATAGTATATTGGTATTTATTTTCCCTTCGTGTCACTTTGTCGAAGGTGGAATACGACTTGTAAGAAACAGAGACGTGAATGTAGTGGTAAAATAAACACTGTTTAAAACTAAAATATGTTGTCCAAAGTCAGCTTTAATCATTAAACTTAATTAATTCTACCCACTGAATTTCTATTCTGTTAAAATCACCGCGTAAAAATGTAGGTGAAGTGAAGGCGAATTAAGCTGTCATTCCATACTAATGGTAGGCATTGACAGTTCATTTCACAATTTTGGTTCATTGGGTCTATTTGCAAGTATAGACTTGATAAAAAAAAAAGATAAAATGTTAGGTATGTATTTATTTTTGTAAATAGGTTTTCACAAACACTTTTACACGTTAGTTTTTAACTAGTAGATGAGAACGGAGTTTCACTATCTGACTACTCTGAGAAGAAACACCGAAAGAAACTCAGAGGTCATAGTCTTTTTTAAATTCCACATTATCTTGGTCAAATCACGTAAGAACCATGCAGATTAGTATCTGAGATGGTCTTTTGAGGGAAGAACCAAACAGATATGAGGGGACTGGTCCCCTCATATCTGTTTGGTTCTTCCCTCATCAGTCAGTCAGTGCAAGCATGCTTACCTCATGCGCCTCCTGCTCTATACGCTGGTACGTGAGGCCGCACAGATCGTCCTTGGGGTCACCGCAGGCCACTCGCGCCTTCGCTTCTAGAGCCTGCCACACTTCTTCGCGTTGAATTAGACGCTCACGTTCCCTGTAAAAAATAAGATAAGATAATTAAGTAAAAAGTTGACTGTCGTGGTTATTTCTGGCAAACTTGTTTATTGTAAACGTTATGTCTAGGCTGGAAGAATTAATTACGGAGCCACAGTATAGTTTGGTTAAGGCCCGGTTGCACCAACACGAAATTTATGGGAAATGAATATACCGGACCCTCAAAATAGCAAGTTTTATTTTTTGACATTCCCTTTACCTTTACATTATTTTTTTAGTGACAAAAATATTCTAAATGAAGATTTAATTTCGGCTTTAAGATTTTTTTCTATCAAGCCAAGTGCTTTTTTTCGTTAGAAAAATTGCGCGTTATTTAAATTTGACTAGAAAAAAAACTGTCTCGTTGGTCTAGTGGTCACAAGCGCTACGCTGAGCAGACGGTCTCGGGTTCGATCCCAGGGTAGGGGCAAGCGTCGATCTCGAATTTATCAGTAGCAGCCGGGAGTCTTGAATGGGCTATTTGACAAAATTTCAATTTTTAGTCCCTCATCTAGATTACAAGAAAAAATACGACACATTTTTTCTTTTTTCACGTAATCAAAAAACAACGGCGATACATCGAGTCAAAATGTCGCATGACATCACTAGCCAGTACAGTTTATACTAGGTAATGACGTTACAAGCCCCCTCTCCTCAACTTTAATGCGCTTAATCTAAGAAGTTTTCCATCAATTTGAAAAAGAAAAAAATACGTGTCGAATATTTTCTTGTAATCTAGATGACGGACTAAAAGTTGAAATTTTGTCAAATAGCCCATTTGATTGTGCTCGGTAACATAAACATAACTGGCGAAAAGTGGGTGAACTAGAACAAAGTACACCCATGCCTAACCCAGCGGGGATTATGTTTAGAAAAAAAAAAATGACGTGTGGCACTCGGAGACTGCCGCGGTAAAGCTATTGCATAGCATTTTTTATCAACTCCTCTCCTCTCCCCCTCCCTCCCTCCCTTCCCACTCCCCTCCCACTCCCCTTTCCCCTCCCCTCCCACTCGCCACTATCACCACTATGCCTGCAATATAAATATATAATATATATATATATATATATATATATGCAATAGCTTCGGCCTTCAAGCCACACCTCCTTGCCCGTCAGAGTGGGGAGCGTGAGGTTTTTTCGTTACGGAATTTCTGGATTCGGTCCCCGCGCTCAAGGCCCGCGATAGAAGCTATGCAATAGCTTAAAATACTGAGATCTCGCCTTAATACTAAAGCAGTAGTAGTTTTGTTTTAAAGTGTTACAAAGCGTCACTCACTTCTGTTTCTCCTGCTTGTACTGCTGCGTGCACTCATCAAACAGCTTCTGGTTCATTTCCATGAACAGCTTCAGCGCGTTGTACACCAGCCCGTGGATAGTCTTGTTCCAATGGCTCTTCGTGTTGCGGTACAGCGACGGGAACATTATCGGTAAGATGTGCGTCGCGTTGTCTGAGATCAACGACATTATGTACTCGTTGTTCCAGTAATAAAGGGCGCGCTCTGCTACCTGGAGATTAATAAAATAGCATTTATTAGGAATAGTTTGAAAGATACACATTATAAACATGTGGTCACGTTGTTGTTGTTATGGTTATTTGTGTGTTGATTGTTATGGTTATGTTTTTGTTGATTGTTATTGTTAAGCTGCCATCAGACGGACTGCATTGCAGCAACTGTGCGCAGTCGATATATTCAACTGCATGCAATTGTACGTTCGACGTTGTTCAGTACTGATTACAACTTCACGCGGGCGGCTGCAGTCGTGTGAAGTCAATATTAAGTGGGCTTTTGTAAAGAATCAATGATACCAAATTTTACAATGATACCAAAGGAAAAAATTACAAGGAAAAAAACGCTATTGGTGAGTTTACAATTTTGTATAATTTTCTGATAATAAAAGATTCTGTGAAAGTACTTGTAGGGGCTCACGCCACACATGCTTAGTATGCTTACTTGACAAAATGAGTAGTCGCCATGTGGGACCGTGGCGTGTCCGAGCGCTAGTCCCTTACGTACAGTGGTGGTGCAAACATGTATACGAATTAATATTCATGTACCTTTCTGCAGTGAATTTTATTCATACTTCCTACGCCAGGCTACACCGTACCCCGGATATATGCACCCGATACACCACCACCAAGGGACCCAACATACTAAACAATGTTAAATTCATCGGTATGTGGCATTGACGAACAAAAAAAAGTTGGTCAAACAAATATGAAACCGAGCTCCTGGGCTAGTTGCGTGGCGTCAACTGCGCAAAGTCAGATCCGACTGCAGATAACTGCATGCAGTTGAATATATCGCGCGCGCGTTTGCTGCGATACAGTCCGTCTGATGGCAGCCTCATGTGTGTGTTGATTGTTATTGTTATGTGTAAGTTGATTGTTATTGTTATGTGTGTGTTGATTGTTATTGTTGTGTATGTTGATTGTTATTTTTATGTGTGTTGTTTGGTTATTGTTGTTGTGTTGTTCGTTAGTTCTGCGACTGATGCTAGTCATTTCGCAAGCTGTCTTGTCAGCAGAAAATTAGAATAATGATAGGGCAGCGGTATTTATATTTTAATATCGCATTATGCTAAGGCATAGATCATCATATATTGTAAGGATGGCTGTATGTGAGCATACATAGATCCTTATTAATAATTATTATAATTTACCTTAAACTTTGCCTCTGAAAGTCGAGATTACGCGAAGAATTTATATGCAACTCAAGTTACCTGGAAGTGCGGACTGGACACGCACTTCGCAAGCTGCTTGAACAGCGGGTCCATGATCTTCTGGAACTCGGCCGGCTCGATGACGTCGAGAATCTCCTCCATCTCGTTCAGGAACATCACCTCCTTGGGCGAGTGCGTCTTCGGCCAGTATTTTAATAACGCCCTGGAAATTGGGAAATTGGTACTCATTTAGTGCTTTATTTTAGACTACCCGACTGCCCGAGACTCCGTCTGCACGCCAGAATAGCTCGCAGATGGCATAATTTCCTACTTTACACTGTCCGTTATATTTTGGACATGATTCAGTGTGTTATTAAGCTAAATTATTGTAAAGTTTCATTAAAACCCATTCAGTAGTTATTGCGTCAAAGAGTAACTAACATCTAAACAAACATTCGCGTTTATAATACATATTAGTAAGGACTAGCGGACGTCACGCGGTTTCACCTGCATAGCTCCCGTTCTCGTCGAAATACAAGGATAAAAAGTAGCCTATGTCACCCGGGGATATAAAAAAGCCACCCTAATAAAATAAGGTGTGGTACTTTCTGGCCGCGCCACAGTCGTATTTTGAATCGGGGTTAATTAGAATAAATGTACACAATATGTTCATTATTGTACTAAATAAAATAAAAAAAGTACTTGAAAGATTCCCGAGATATTTAACGAAATCGGTGGCGCGGCCAGAAAGCATGCTTCCTATAGCCGCGCCACTGCGTACACTGTAATAAATAGGTTTTTTATAAACGAACTCAATGGTAAACAATTGTACGACTATTGTTCATTCTATTGGTTAGGGGAAAAACTGCAAAAAGTCATTATTTACATGATAAATTTAATATAAAAATCGAAACTACAATACTACCTACTTCGACTATGGCAGAACTGTCAGACATGGAAAAAGATAAGTGTATGGATTATTTTAGAGATTTAACATTTAAAATAATACATAAACTTATCTTTTTCCTTGTCTGATAGTTTAATATCGTAGTTTTATATTGTCCTTGCACTAAAACTGTTAGATAAATCATCATCAGTACCTACTGCAGCTAGTCTTGTCTGATAAATCCGGATTTTTACTACACTTCGAGGTTTTTTTGCCAAATAATTGTAGAAAATTTAGTTTTGCCGACAGATAAAGGTTTTGCCGACATACGTGAAGAAAGCTTTCTGCTCACATCTTTGTATAAATAAGTACATTAAGTACTTTCGCTAGTTGGTAATGTGTTGATGCTGAAAAATTGTTTCTCAAATTCTTAAAAAAGCAGATTTCTGTTCTTCTACACTCACAGATAACCGTTTTCCACGCTTTATTCTACAGAATGTATGAAGATTAATTGTAAAACTAACACACTGTATATAAAAACTTAAAAAAACAACAACAAAAACACTATAACCGGTGAAAAATAACTCCAGTATCGGAAGTCTGTGGCTTTGGTGGTTTTGTTTCGTTCATTATTGGCCACCGACTTCCGATACTGGAGTTATTTTTCACCTATTAGTGTTTTATTTAAGAAGTCGGTTTTTTTTTTGTAAAAAAGTTTTTATTTTGCAATTTTAGTTTCTTCGTATGTAAAAGAGGTTTTTTATAACTTCAAAGAATCATTGAAATTGGTTAACAATTGCTAAAGTAGTTCTTTCTAAACATTAATCTGTACATCTCTGCCGGGCGCCTTTTAAAATAGAAGGGCGTAATGTTATGTTATGGAGATACAAGAACTCTGCATAGATAACTGACTATAGCAATCGCGGATAATTTGCTGTTATGCGTTGAAGAGTTCCGTCGCATGACTTCTTCATCAGTTTTTCTTCACAAAATGATACTTTCTAAATAAAAATGCTTGATTTGTTACTAAAAATGTAAAAATCGGTACGTGTGTAACTATATTTTTTGAAGAGTTCCCTCAACTCCTCGAGGATCCCTCATCAAATATGAGTTTTGATACAAATGGGATCAATCTGCTAGTATACCCTATCTAATGAAAAAAAGAATTTTGAAAATCGGTCCATAAATGACTGAGGTAACAAAACCTAAAAAAAAACAACTGAATTGAGAACCTTTTTTTGAAATCGGTTAAAAACTGATAACACTCATCCGCTTATGCAGTAATTTATGATTTATAGAAAAAAAAACGATACTCACATATTATGTAGGTAGTTGTAAAAATACTCAGTAGGTATTGATATTAAAGTACTTACGAAAGCCTTATAATTTCTTTTTTACAAATAAATACCTACAGTTATGAGCATTGGATAACCGATTTTTAATATTTGTTATCTTAATGACTTTTTGCAGTTTTTTCCCTAACCAATAGAATGAACAATAGACGTACAATTGTTTACCATTGAGTTCGTATATAAAAAACCTATTTATTACAGTGTACGCGGTGGCGCGGCTAGGAAGCATGCTTTCTGGCCGCGCCACCGATTTCGTTAAATATCTCGGGAATCTTTCAAGTACTTTTTTTATTTTATTTAGTACAATAATGAACATATTGTGTACATTTATTCTAATTAACCCCGATTCAAAATACGACTGTGGCGCGGCCAGAAAGTACCACACAAAATAAGGTAGCATATTCTGGAGTGTGGTGGCCAGTTTAAAAATAAATACAGTAGGACGACGAGTTTGATCTCTGGAAAAATGCCGACAACGTCTGACACGTGTTAGCCCTGAATATACTATATATATATAATAATACCTATATAGTATAATACCTCCCGAACTACGAACATCGTTTTGTTCGCAGTTCGGGAGCGGCTTTACCGCGTCTCGCCTCTCACACCCCACACGATTGCCCTGTCTAGACGGTTTTGTCGGGCGACTGTAGGTTTTTAGACTGTGGTGGTGGCGCTGTGTATTGCAATATTATTTTAGAGCGTTTCTTTTTGTATTTTCCAGTAACTGCGCTGTTCATAGAAGACTGAAAGCTGACCCTACCATAGTTACTTGGAAAAGGAACTAAGCAAAAATAATGGTGAGCATTTATTACATGGCATTTTATGAATATTGTAAGTGGCCAGCTCATATACATATAGCTGAGCAATTTCCCTGTGAAAATCAGCTTAGCTTGAGTATTTTTTTTTTCGTGATCAGTGTTTGTCCCACAGTAAAAACTGTTCATAATTTATGAGTAAAACGAACCATTTTTGAGTTCAGCATATTATCTACTCAAAATAAGTTGTTGTATTTTTTCTTATTGACATTTTGATAGTATGAGAATACCAAATTATA
Organism: Euplexia lucipara; assembly: GCA_921972225.1. Lineage (NCBI taxonomy): Eukaryota > Metazoa > Arthropoda > Insecta > Lepidoptera > Noctuidae > Euplexia > Euplexia lucipara. The sequence goes on along the minus strand of OV179161.1, from coordinate 15,648,604 downwards.
AAAATGCTGTGTATTGGTAACTGTTACGAACCGAACTTATTGGCATCACCTTTTTGGAACATTTAATTTGTATTCTAAATTCTAATAATAATATGACTGACAGTAGCTAGACTTGTGACTCTTCTGGTTTACACGATTGTGAATGTTTTGTAAAATAAACTGTGGTTACCTAAACCAGCGCGTTTTAGTTATAGTAGCTACGATCAGTAACAGGTAACTTTAATAAATTGTTGCTGTCTACTGCATTACTTTAACCAAAGTAATCCATCTGTCTGTCTGTCTTTCGTCCGTCTTTCTGTCTTTTGGTCTGTCCGTCGGGTTTTAATTTAAGTAAATCCGAGGCAAAACACAACCGCTCCGACAAAACTAAAGGTTATGGCACGTTATACCGGCACGGCACCGGCACCGCTCCAAACTAGCAATTGACTTGTCATTCAATTTAGAGCCTTAAATCGTGTGTTTTATAATATATTTCACAATGTCAAAATGAAAAAGCCAACGGCGAGCAGTCAGCGCGCTTGCCACTACCATACAACTCGACTCGTAGCCGCGTGCCGATAGCGAGCGGACCATGTGCTTACAGCACGACGACCGCACGCTTACCACACGCCGACTCCGAGTCGCCAGCAAAAGAGAGACATTATGAAAACGTGCAATCCTAGGCGTGTTTATCATAAATGCCATATAACAATTGTGTTCGCGGTGACAGCTAGCTTGCACCCCGCGGGCGGCGTGCGGCCTGCAAGCTGGCAGCTTGCCGACGATGCGTAGTTAGCGCACTGGCAGCTGGCCGTAGCCTAAATTCGAGGCGATGCCGTGCAGCAGCTGTGCAGTTGCGGTGCCGTTATAATGTGCCACGACCTTTAATCTCAAAATTGGCGGTACGCACGACAACTTATCATGCTATGAGACCAAGTTGAGCTGATCTCTCATTATGCCGGATGCTCATACAAAACGAAGCCAGTTTAGACTAGATATAATGTGTCGCTGTGTGTACAACCAAACATATGCTTCGTTAGCATTTTACTGAAAAATTAAAACCTATCTATCTGTAAAGAAATAAATTTATTATTTTATCATAGGTTACATACCTGACTACGGGCTGCGTGAGCGAGGGGTCCTTTTCTAAGAACTGCACGACGCAGTACGCGAGCTGCGGATGGTACACCGACAGCGACTTTGCCTTGTGCAGCGGTAGTAGTACCTGCAAATTTATACAAATGCATAATTTTTCTAAACCAAACTACCTATAATATCAGTATAAATGTCAATCCAAGATAAATTAAAAATACTGAACTCATTTATATTGTAATTATTAAGGGTGTTTTTCAAATCATTGGCAAAATTTTCACAGGCTGATCTACCCATAAATATGAACAACTTTCATTATGGGACTAACGCAAAATAATACAGCCGTGGCACACAAAATTATTTAAAAAACACCCTGAGTAAGAATATTTACAGAATGTTATTATTTTACTTTATCTTATTACATTTAGCTGTGCCCTACAGGGTCCATGATTGAGCGTAACTATAAGCATTATTTTAAGTAGTCAATTACCGCAATCCAGACACAATTAAATTACTATTGTTTGCGGACACCGGTGTCCACGCGGAGCCTAATGAGTTAAGATCTTATAAAAGATAGCCAATAGCGTTGCAGATGGAAAATATGTGCTTACCCTCAATAGGAATAGTTTGTGTTCCTCCTTGAGCGGCAACGCGAACCCGTTGATGATGGATCCGAGGATCTCCAGTAGTTCCGCGATGCCGTTGTGATGCTCCGTCTCGTAAATAAACCTAGAAATACGACACAAATCAAGACGTCATGTTTCGTTTTATTTATTTCAACTACCTCCACACGAACGTCGTTAGATGACTAAACAGAACAAAACCGTTCAAGTTAGTCATCACGAATAGTAGCATAAATTCTAAAAAGAACACAAGAATTTTAGTTATTGGACATATTCTTGGTAAAGACAATTCCATCAAAAACATAAATGTAAATGAGAGCCAACTTCAATAGGATGATATATGACTTGGTTGTTGACTTCAACGACAAAGAAAGTAAGATCTAAATCGGTAGTAGGGTCAATGGACAGTCATGATTTTTTTTTTTAACAACTTAGATATCATTAAATAAATAAATATCGAACCACTTTTCACACAACGCCATCTAGTCCCAAACTAAGCAGAGCTTGTGCTATGAGTACTAGGTAACTGATAAACATACTTATATAGGGTGACTGGATTAGTGACCGATACTTAAACACGTGATTGTACTTCTGGATACGAATAACTTTCCCAAAGAAACTATGTTTTATACTCATTAACTTTAAATTTATTCATACGTCAGTACTGCACAACGGGAGCGGTGGGGGTGGCGGGAGAGCGTGTGACGCTCCTACTAGTAGATTTTGCCCTTCCCGAGGTCAGACTATCAGCTGAGAGATCGTGCCGATTCGTGCCTACTGTGATCGAAGAAAGGCGCGCGCGCGGGAATTTCAAACAGCGTTTTTGTTATTTTATTGTGTTATAAAGATTATTGTTAAAAAAAAAGTTTCTTTGGGAAAGTTTATTGAACTCATGAATTCAATCATGTCTTTAAGTATCGGTCAGTAATTACCAGTCACCCTATATACATATTTCTATACATACATATTACAGATAAATTACACCCAGACACAGAAGAAGATCGTGCTCGTCACACAAACAATTGTCCTGGGTGGGAATCGACCCCACGACCTCCGGTATGGCAGTCAGGGCCACTAATAACTAGACCAACAGGCTAGTCATTGCTTTAAGCCTACGCCTAGCCTAGTTATGAGTAGTCAGAACCCCGAAAGTCTGACAAACAGTCTAACCAAGGGGTATCTGTTACTCAATCACTGGGTCAGATAGGCCAGTCGAACTATGTAAACCACTGGTATTTAGGCGCATTCGGGTTAACTGCAGATGATGATCGTATGGGCTATGTAAAGTTTCTTCAAAGACTCTTCTTTAGTTGTGTTCATCCCTACTTAGTTTGGAAGAGGTTTGGCTGGTATATTGTGAAGAATACACCTACACTACATTTGTCGTTCCTTACTACCTTACATACGCTATTATGGGTATAATTAATATAAATAAATAATAAAATATATCAATATTATTAATATTAACGTTTCAATCGTGTCAATTAGAGACAATAGAAAGACAATGACAGCGCGGACACCGGTGTCCCCTTGGGGGTTTAATTAATTAAATATTATTTATTAATAAATATTATTAAAGCGCCTTTCCTCTATCTTACTACTCTTCTTTTTTAAAGTTTGCTGTGCTGGGTCCATATTTTTTTTTAAACATCTGCCACCTGTATACATTATGGAATGCAAAAGATTTGAGATCTGAGCTTTTAATTGCTTCACGATTTTAAAAAGGAAATTGTTTATGACATTTTAGACCTTAATGCACGGAAATAAATTTCAAATCTGATAAAACAGTTTCAGTCAACCGTACGTTATAACATCGGAAATAACTCGTAAAGACAGGACGAGCTGTTTATTTACATAGAAAGCGATTTCCACTTGCACGCTGGATGTCGATGTTTCCAGTTATGCAATACGACTGCAAATGGAACTGTTCAATTCACACATTGATTGTGTCCACATTTTTGATATTAGTTTATAGCGGAAAGAGATACTTTATTTGTGGATTTGTTCCGTGTTAGAACGTACAGACGCCAGCACATCAAGTTACCCCAATGTGTCAAATTTTCCCAATTGAATGAACCTTATTCAGTTTGACATAAAAGTTGAAAAACGATCAAAGTTATTTGGGGAAACATTGGGGTAACTTGATGTGCTGGCGTCTGTACAAACAAAACTAAAATGGCTTGAAATAAGTGCGCTAAGTGCGACTTGTTTTTACGCTAACGCGATCGAAACGTTCACCGCGTTTGGCTCTCTGATTGGTTAAAAGCGTGGAGCGGGCCAATCGGAGTGCCGAACGTCATAAACGTGTCGATGGATTTCATTTTTATATATACCTACATATAGAATATAGATTGGGAGTTATCATAATTTTAAAACAAATAGGTATATGTATATGTGTTGTTGCATCCTAGACTTAATAGTCAGCGAGGACAAACAGTTTTAAAATACCTATTAAATATTAACACATGAATGAATACCTACTTGTTATTATATGTCACGTTTCCTTATACATAAATAGACGGAAGATCATTTGACAACAAAACTGTGATACCTAAGTATTGTGGTTTAAACTGCCTTTCATGGCTAGGAAATTATGGTTGGCGGTTAAAATTATTTATTTTAGTAACAAATTGAGGTCGTGGAAATACCTAAAAAACTTATTAATTAACTAGGAAATTATAATTTTCCTTTTTGTTGTTTATGAATTTTATTTGTTAGAATTTCATTAAATTGGGTTTGTATGATAATAAATGATTAAAATTGGTTCATTTTAATTTTATTTTTGCTTTAATTTGAAGAAGCCTTTTTTTATTATATTACTTTAAGCCAGACTAAATTATATTTTTATTTTGATCACAATCCCTGATTCTAAACCTGAGTGACTGAGTTAGTAGAAAAGGTAGCGAAAACGAACAAGCCCAAAGATACCGAGTACATACAAACATCTGCGAAAATCTTAAGACTTTTCAGTAGGTACCGCCAAACTATTCCATTATAAGCATCAAGAAGGTATAGGATTGGTTTCCTGTGCGACCAGATGCTGCACATCAGTGCTTTATTGACATCGTAAAACAAACAATGACATACACACCTCTTCGCACTTGTACTACGTATTGAATGCAAGTGTTATCAAACCATCAGCCCTTAACGATCCATTGTCTTTATATCTTGTATCTTTTAAGAAGTAGAACAAAACCAATAATTAAAACTCTATTGATGTTACTACACAAAATAAATGATGTTTTGTTCATAAAAAAAATGCATTAACAACCCGAAATTTACTTAATTCAATGTGACTTTTTCAATTCTTCTTATTCTGTACTTATTTTATCTTAGACATCATTGACATCGGTGAAGGAAAACATCGTGAGGAAACTTGGACTTATAGTTAATATAAGTTTGAAATCGCCAATCCGCCTTGAGCAAGCGTGGTGATCAATGCTCGAGCCTTCTCTGTATGAGAAAAGGCTTTTTCCCTGCAGTGGGACAGTAATGTAATAATACGGTACTTGACTGTTTAAGAAATTTGGGTTTAGTTGATGTAAATAATTAATGACACACGCGAACACCACGAAATAACAGTTGCTTACGTGAAACAAGCTTTATTATTGATCAAACCAGTTTTTAGCTACCCTACTTGCAAATTTTAATTAACATTCTTCGTTGATTCTAGATGTTGACCGAATGTGTCTGAAGGCTTTCACAATTCACTTAAATACCCATAGAAAACATCATTGATTTGTTTACGAATGTACGCGAGAAGAACTAAGAAACCTAATCGGATTTTAAATAATATTTTAGATTGCCCAATTCTTGTTGAAGGTGGGGCGAGTGAAACCATGGGGCACATCCATCAATCAACGACTGGATCACGATGTGTACAAAATAGTAACAAAAAGACATCCTTCCATTTTGATGTAAAATGCTATCACATGCAAATTCCTCAATGAAACTTACCTATAGAAAACATTATTGATTTGTTTCCGTATATACGCGCGGAGAACTAAGAACTTTCCATATATCCTGTGTAGAGTCGTCTTTAGGAAGTCTCGCTCCCGTGGGTCTTCTGAATCGAACAGTTCTAACAGCTGTGGACAATGAAACGTATTCTGTTAATAAACATTATACGACGGTTATGTAGAGGCCAGCACATCAAGTTACCCCAATGTGTCAAATTTTCCCAGTTTAATATGAACCTTATTGTTTGACATTGAAAAACGATCAAAGAAATTTGACTCATTGGGGTAACTTGACGTGCTGGCGTCTGTACAATTTCCACTGTGCTAAAGGAAATTTAGACTTCTATACACTACTGAATAGAAGTCTAAATTGTTTGGAACTCAGATGCACGCGTATGCCGCGTTCCAAGCAGTAAATTTCACGCTAACATGAAACTTATCTGTTTTACAGATGTCTGAATTTCCTTAAGCACAGTGTGAAATGGGCCCCGACTCCGACGTGCCCCGCAGCGGGCCGTTTGGTACAGGGGCTCAATGTTTAATATTATGTATACTTGGAATATAGGCGTTTGTTGTGGGTAGCCCAAAAGTGACAAACGGTTTAACCTAGGGGCATCGTGTTACCCAATTATGGAGGTCAGATAGGCGTGTTTTGTAGAACACTGGTATTCAACTGGATCTGGTTAGACTGGAAGCCGATTCCAACATAGTTGTAAATTCGGTATATGATAAACCGTTTATTTAAGGTACAGGTACAGGTACAATTATATATCACGCTCCGGAGTCTTTAGAATACTGTAATTAAAGTACAATATTAGTTGATTGGATTTTCTTATGTCAGTCATTCAATCACAGTAGCTAGCTAACACGCGATTTGGTGATCAGAGTCTTGATTACGCTTTCAACGCTAGGCTATAATGTCAGGAGTATGGGCAGTCTTGTGTTGGCAAGTTAGTAATACTTATGCAGATGTGTATAATGAAATATTAATCATAATTTGTGACAAATAAATAATGCACACATTTGTTGTCTTAATACAGAACAGTGGCGAAGTGTCCATAGAACTCGATTCCCTTTGGAGGTTTGAAAGAGGAATTCTCCTGCTATTGAATGATGGCAGCCAGACTAGTATTGCCAGGTATTTACACCTAAGGTATACAGGGTGGTAGGTAGACCGATGACTTCACGATAAGCAACAAGTAGTATTATGAATACTAAGTTTTTGTTTGTCGGCTCTCCTCTTTTTGACACCTTTTGACCCCTCGCTACTGATACAGAAAGAGGTAGATTTTTCAAAGGCGTTCTCTGTAGCTGCCCGGAGTGTGTATTTGATGGCAATAGACTCAACCCCTATTACATGGAACTGAAACATAACTGGGGTAAGGTGAATGTAGGTACCATAATCCATTGGGGTCTATAGGCGTGATGTTTTGTTTTTGCGACCTAGATAGCTTTATATTTTTTAACTATTAACATTCAACACCTTTCACCACAAAAATTAGGTTTCGTAAACAAGACAGAATTAACAGATCAAAGGAAGCAAAAAGTTTGTATTCACATGAGACTGGTCGTAAACAAAATGGTGTGTTGCGATGAAAGATTCATTGAAATCGATCATGACGTAAGACCGTGTGCTCTTTGTAAGCGTGGGGCGGGAGAGCGGCGATAGCGAGCGTTCATTATAGTACAAGTCCGAGATCAGCCGCAGACCGCAAGCTGCACGGGTTTCTGTGAACCTTTATAAAATTGATTCCGAGCGCAGCAACTCCGCGACGCAACTGCTGCACTCAATTTCATAGAGATTCATAGAAAACCGTGCAGTTTGCCGTCTACGGGCATCTGGGACATAATATATTCATATTCATATTCATATCTTTATTTGCATAGATGTTGTTTATTACTAAAACTGTCCAACAAAGTAATGTAATTTCGAGGAATAAACAGTTAAATAGTAAGGTCATGTCATTATAAAATGAATCAATAGAATCGGTGGAAAAACCCCGTTCTTATGTAGTTTAGTAGATATATGTCCAGCGTAATAGTGCGAGAGCCGGCTGCAGAAATACCTACCTCATAAGATACCCCAATAAGCTGTATTTAGATCGTTAACCGACACTGAAACACGTAAAAAAAATCAGGTCTGCCAGAGCCAATCCTGCCGGGTCATAGAAATAATTGATATTTTTTGACGTAATTTTTTAGTAAAAATTACCTCATTAGATACCCGAATGAAAGTGCTGGCAGCAGTTAACCATTGATTAGTTATGTAAAAAAAAGTTGGTCTGCCATTGCGCAGCCTGCCGAAAGTACTTGGCAGACCTCTTTAAAATGCCCTTCTGTCTGACACACTAAACCTACCTCATCGAGTACCCGGATGGGACCAACGCTAAATAATAACCAATATGCCCCTGATAATGGATCAAAAGGTCTGCCAGGTCTAAGCTTGCCGAAACTTAGTGTTTAAAGCGTTTGAAGTTGATATGGAGCATAATTTCACCTGTAGTCAAAATAACATTATTTTGTTTCTAAATTTATACAAATTTATGAATATTAAATATTTTTTATCAAAACATTGAATAAAACAACAAGTGTAGAGATAATAGATGTATATTCAAAATTTAGCACAATCACTACGAGTTCAATAACATGCTTACAATTTATATACAACTATCAAAACTTAGTTTAAGTTGGCATTACAGTTACCTGAATTCTGTATTTATATGTGGGTTTAGGGAACTAAGTAGACTTTTGAGTATAGAACCTGTTATTGCGTAAATCATCGAAGGAACAGCTAACGCCTAACCAAACTGACCACCCCCAGGATCTCTCAAAATCCAAGTTTAAACAATAATGGTTAGGTTGACTAGCCATTTACTGTCAATACCTGAGTAGGTACGATAACTATCTTAATTCAAAAATTACAAGCCATTAAATAACTAGCTACAATGATGGTGAAATGACAGCAAGAACTATTATTAAAAATATAAAGATGCAAAAAAAATGAAAATCAGTCAGATTGAACTGTACTAATGTAAATCAGTAAAAGTTTGTACAAAAATAAAATTATAACTTAACGTAGAATCTCAAATTAATAAAAATCCCTTCATCACTTGAACTGTCATATGACTTATCAATATCGTCGTCCTCTGAATCATTAATTATAATAGACTCTACACTGAGTGGCGTTGGCTCACCTTCATACCATAGAGGTTCTAGGCGATTGTTATTCAAATCCCACCCGTATTTTTTGGTATTTAATTTTATCCATTTATTTGAACATGCGTTTTGCCACATAGCGTTTACGAAAACCGTTCGCAATATTTTCTGTTTTATAACCTTTTTACATGGCGGCATTCTAAATGAACTATAATTCCTATTTTTTCAACAAGGGACCTTTTAATTTTTTGCTTGCGTTGTTTTATTAAAGACTAGCTTCTGTCCGCGACTTCGTACGCGAATCCTGTTGCTTATGCCAGCAACAACGGGGTCGTCAAAATCGAAGATCTGAAACGTCTTGTGTCGAATTCTAAAAGCCCGGGGACGGGAAATCAATGGGATGCGCGAGACGATTCAAGACGTTCCAGATTTTTTATTTTTGATGGTCAACAGGAAATGCCATCAGACTTAACAAATTTTGCTAAGACGCCATTTCTATTATGTATATGTTATATTGTCTCTGGGCTTTGGAGTTCCCCTACAGGTGCTCCAGATCTTCAAATTTAGTCTCACAGCAGAAAACACTCTTCACGTGGAATAGTTTTTGCAATGGCATCATTTTTATATCTCTTTTAGTTTAGGTGTTCCATTTTCCAAAATAAATTATAGCCTATATTGTGCGTGTTGCGTGACGTTCACGATCAGCGGTCAGTCGCGCATTTCTTTCCCCCACTTATCTCTAGAGTCAATGCGTATATACGCTGAAAACTCAAGCGTCATGCTTTTTCCGTGAACGTCTCCAACTCGCGAGAAACTGCATGATGTTCACGATCAGCGGTCAGTCGCGCACATATTCTTCACTGGTGTCTAGAGACCTGAATTTAGATGCGTAAATACGCTGAGAATGCAGGCGTGCTTCGCGATCCCAAGAAGTTTCCACGGAGCGAGTTGCAGCCTCATGTTCTCGAACAGCATCAAGTCTCTCCTAACGTTCTTCGGTAGATTGTTGGGATATTATGGTCTTTAATCATTTAGCACCTTTGGAACATTGGGAAAGATTTGACCTCTTTCTAGGCATGGTTATAGTTTTATTGTGATGATACCTGATCAATTAAAATCTAAGTGGCTGCTCCCCTGCGTTACCAGGTAGGCTACCATGTAACGAAGATAAATGGAAAAGGAAATTAAACACTCAAATAACATAAGCCCGAAAGGCATATTTATACGTTAAAAAAAAATGGGAGTTTTAGCCAGTAGAGTCTAATTTTCAACGATATACGATCGTCATCGGAAATCTGTCCTGAACTGTTCCCGCCTTCACCGCGTGGAGGTACTTATGTTATTTTATAATTATGCAATGAAATTAGTGATAGCTTTAATTTCTGTATCAAATGTTTCTGATCTTCGATTTTTATAAGTCAACAGGAAATGCCTATCAGACCGAACAACTTTTGCTAAGACGTCATTCCTATGTGAGTTATGGTGTAGCTGGGCTCTTGGAGTTCCACAACAGGTGCTCTGGATCTTCAAATTTATTCTGTCAGCAGAAAATGCTCATCACGTGGAACAATTTTTGCTATGGTACCATTTTTGTATCTCCTATAGTTTACCTGGTCTGTTGTGGTGCATTTAAATCCGTCCAGTAGTTCCGAAGATGAGCGTGTACAAACAAACAGACAAACAGACAAACAGACATACAGACAGACTTTTTTTTTATTCGTGCTCTATTACTGTTTCTAAACCCCCCTCAATTATTATTATTTAAATATAGTCAATGTACAGACACAGTTTTTTTACTGTCTTATTATATTTATTATATTATATAGATATAGATAACGTATCTGGCAGCGTTAGTATTTGTAAAGTTTTTATTTCCATACATTTCTACTTCTGTATCATTCTCGTTTACAAAATTCTCGTCTTATTAATTGAAAACTTCCTGGTAGATGGGATTCTGTTTTAACACCTGGAAAGGTTTCGATTTACCTTTATTGTGAAAAACAGCGGTGTAATCACAACCAGTGTATGCATGAAATGCTGGTAAAGAACGACACAACGTTTCACCTAGTGTTTTTGATAAATGGGTACAATATAATAGCATTTGGATCTTTGGCTCTTGATAATCCGCCCGAAAGTAACCAAATATTTGGTTTCAGTGGGTAGGCGTGTGCTAAAACACCGACTAAAATATCTGTGTCAGATGCTAAAATGGATACTTTAGTTGCGTCTTTTTCTATATGCATGAAAAAGTATTCGAGTATCTGATTCTTCATGATCGCAACCGTTTTGAGACCATCCTCAATTCCCAGCACATTTAAAAAACTTTCCGAAATGATATTACAATAAATTTGCACCATAGAAGCTGATGAAATTCATTTAATTTTTGACAGATACTTCAGCTGTTTTTCACAATAAAGGTAAATCTAAACCTTTCCAGGTGTTAAAACAGAATCCCATCTACCAGGAAGCTTTCAATAAATAAGACGAGAATATTGTATTCGAGAATGATACAGAAGTAGTTGATTTGATTCATAATTTTAGTTGCGAAATGTATGGAAATAAAAACTTTACAAATACTAATGCTGCCAGATACGTTATCTTTAATAAAACATACGCAAGCAAAAAATTAAAAGGTCCCTTGTTGAAAAAAATAGGAATTATAGTTCATGTAGAATGCCGCCATGTAAAAAGGTTATAAAACTGAAAATATTGCGAACGGTTTTCGTAAACGCTATGTGGCAAAACGCATGTTCAAATAAATGGATAAAATTAAATACCAAAAAATACGGGTGGGATTTGAATAACAATCGCCTAGAACCTCTATGGTATGAAGGTGAGCCAACGCCACTCAGTGTAGGGTCTATTATAATTAATGATTCAGAGGACGACGATATTGATAAGTCATATGACAGTTCAAGTGATGAAGGGATTTTTATTAATTTGAGATTCTACGTTAAGTTATAATTTTATTTTTGTACAAACTTTTACTGATTTACATTAATACAGTTCAATCTGACTGATTTTCATTTTTTTTGCATCTTTATATTTTTAATAATAGTTCTTGCTGTCATTTCACCATCATTGTAGCTAGTTATTTAATGGCTTGTAATTTTTGAATTAAGATAGTTATCGTACCTACTCAGGTATTGACAGTAAATGGCTAGTCAACCTAACCATTATTGTTTAAACTTGGATTTTGAGAGATCCTGGGGGTGGTCAGTTTGGTTAGGCGTTAGCTGTTCCTTCGATGATTTACGCAATAACAGGTTCTACACTCAAAAGTCTACTTAGTTCCCTAAACCCACATATAAATACAGAATTCAGGTAACTGTAATGCCAACTTAAACTAAGTTTTGATAGTTGTATATAAATTGTAAGCATGTTATTGAACTCGTAGTGATTGTGCTAAATTTTGAATATACATCTATTATCTCTACACTTGTTGTTTTATTCAATGTTTTGATAAAAAATATTTAATATTCATAAATTTGTAAAAATTTAGAAACAAAATAATGTTATTTTGACTACAGGTGAAATTATGCTCCATATCAACTTCAAACGCTTTAAACACTAAGTTTCGGCAAGCTTAGACCTGGCAGACCTTTTGATCCATTATCAGGGGCATATTGGTTATTATTTAGCGTTGGTCCCATCCGGGTACTCGATGAGGTAGGTTTAGTGTGTCAGACAGAAGGGCATTTTAAAGAGGTCTGCCAAGTACTTTCGGCAGGCTGCGCAATGGCAGACCAACTTTTTTTTACATAACTAATATAATCAATGGTTAACTGCTGCCAGCACTTTCATTCGGGTATCTAATGAGGTAATTTTTACTAAAAAATTACGTCAAAAAATATCAATTATTTCTATGACCCGGCAGGATTGGCTCTGGCAGACCTGATTTTTTTTTACGTGTTTCAGTGTCGGTTAACGATCTAAATACAGCTTATTGGGGTATCTTATGAGGTAGGTATTTCTGCAGCCGGCTCTCGCACTATAAGATTTTAATTTAAGTAGGGTACTATTAAAGAACTTTAATGTTCATTTTACTTGTTTATTTAACGATTCCAGCTTTAAAGTAAAAAAAAAAACTTGAAATAATGTCATTTTTTTTTTCAATTTATTTATTCAGATGTTTTACCTCCGCCCCACTGATGCACAACCCGCTAACGCTTCGCTCACCGCTATCAAAATAGACGCTTCCTTATTGCTTCAATGACTTGGGGTGAGCATTTATATACATGTTAGAGTTGATGTCTGCATGAGAAAGTTTATAGCATGCGACATTTGTTATTGATTTTTGTATCTATTTATGATTCGTATTGAGTTGATACTTTTTCTATCTAAGTGGGGTAGAAAAGTGGATTGCCGTCGTAAGTGTGTTGAAGTAACTGTCGTGACTAACATCTATGAGATAGAAAGGGGGTTTTAGATAAACATACTTTTTTAGTATTAGGACTTAGGGAAAAGTTTCAAGAGAAATGTACTGTATACAAATATACATTCATGTTCTTCTAACTTATCAGATTGCCACAACACGGCAGTCTGAGTCTGAGAAGAAGTAACCTTCTTCTCAGCATATACACTAGAATGTGGCGAAGGGCAGGCTTTTTTGGGGCCTGTCTTATTGACGTTCAAAAAATACTGACCCATTTGAATAAATGACTTTTGATTTTGATTTTAGAGAAGTAGCGATGGTAAAATTTGCTTTTGTTTATGTAGTTCAGTATTAGGATGAAATCAACTTTTAAGTTGTTTACTACGAGTTTTTTATAGAAAATAATATTGAGCAGAGAGTAAATTGTAAACATGTACTCGTGGTCTTTTTAAGTTCTTCTTATATTGAAACGAAACAAAGTCCTATCTTTATCATTGTTACTGTAGGGGCACCTCTGTTGAACCCAATTGCATACTTACATCTACTAAAATTATACAAATTATCTATGAATTTCACACCTTGTTTAGAAAATATTGTTACAATATCTTTCTTTATAATTTTATCGATGCTCGTGCCTTCTTTGTATGAGAAGAGGCCTTTGCCCTGCAGAGGGAAAGTAACAGGCTGGTTTTATTTAAAAAAAAAATAGATTTAGATTCGTTCTGTATTGAGGCAAAAAAAGTGTTTTTTATTTTCCTTTAAACTTTGCTAAGTCAATCAGAAAAGTCGTCAATCAGAAGAACCCATGGAAGAAAACATAATTTATTCTAGTATTCCTTTGCAGAAACACCGGGATATGACCTAATTTATTTGCAGAAATAAGCTATATTCAATTCATCATCTGATCTATAGATTTTTTTCCAGTAACAGTACGCATGAGGAGGTCTCACTCAGCCAATCAGCGCTCAAAGAGGACTGCCATCCATTGATAAATCAAAAAGGCAGATAAATCACTCAGCAAGCGAGGATTGCTCTCAATAACGTGATCAAGGGCGACGAATGAATGAAGGTACAATTGCCACCTACATTATATTTAGTAGAACGTGTGTATTATGTAGATCTAGTCAGAGAAATCGGTTTACTCTTCTGTCTTTCTAAAGCACACAAATGATCATAATACCAGCCTGTTATGTCCCACTGCAGGGCAAAGGCCTCTTCTCATACAAATATGGCACAAGCACTGATTGGCGATATCAAACTTATAATAACTATAACGTCCAGGTTTCATCACGGTGTTTTGCTTCACCGACGTCAATGATGTCTAAAAACACAAAACATAAAATAGTACCTATCTTAATTGATTAGATTACATTAAAATAACAAAGTAATACCTACATATTAGTTTGTAAAGCAACAACGACACTAATTTCTCATTAGCAGCCCTGAGTCTGGATTTGAGCTCATTTGATGGCATGCCCCTTATTACATGGAAGTAACACGGGTGGTTTTTCAGTGGCAAATAAGTAGTCGATGAAACAAAACCACCGAAGCAACAGACTTCTGAAACTAGAGTCATTTTACACCTTTTAGTTTTGAGTGAAGTCTGCTGTTTTCATTAAGATTTAATTTATGTTGATTACACTCTGTGACGCGACGATGATAATATTAAATATGAGTATTATTATTATTATTATATGGTTCATTTTGTCAAAGCAATTACTGCGGTATGAAGTTGATGAGCTAAAGTACGTGATATCCAATGGTTCTATTGTAGTAATATAATTTAATTTATTAATTGAGCGACGCACTGGAGTACGTGCGGGCTGTTTTCTGGTTCATAAAGTAGGTTTGCAGGGTTTATCTTTTCGAATTATTCTTATCGTTTGGGATTTTCACTGTAGCATGGTTTTGTATATTAAAATGATAATGGATTTTACCTAACGTCTAAAATCTCTGCTGGAGGAAAAAGAAACGTGCTAGCTTGGCATGTACTTAATTGGGACAAGTAGGACAAGTGGAAGTGTGTTTGGGTCAATAAGTCTCTATACATTTATTCTTAGTATTATAGGTATACAAAACCCGAAATGTGGTTGTTGTAGTCATCATTTTGAACTACTTTTACTATGGGATGAACACAGATCGCAAAAAAAGAAACCCAAGCTGTTCAAATGTAACTACACGTAACTTGACAAATCGTAAAATACTGATGTTGACGAGGAACTTACTAGTTTTCAAATGCTGTTGGCGTCCTTAAAATCCTGCAGCATATAGGCATCAGGTATCCCATCGTTTATGGAATAGCAGTTGCCTTTCTCTAGGCCAGATTTTTCCACAACGATTGCATGTAGGTATTCCATGTCTAATATCGCCGAAAAATAGCCGTATCTACATTGTACACACCTACAAATTTCAACCAGTAGCATTAACTATAAATCAATCGGTAAGCGGAATTGCTTTCAATAAACACATTATCAAGGGCGAGACGAACGATGTTGAATATGTATACATATCTATCTATAGGTATTATCTATACATATGTATGGATATCAAGTCGTTATAGAAAATAGTATGTTGTTCATGCCGAGCAATTTGACAACGCAATTACCGAGATGTATAGTATAGTTGTTCAGGCGAAGTAGGTATGTAATATTGTCTGTTGTTTTTGTCTGTAGGTATTTGTTTGTTCTTGACTTTCTTTCAGTTCGATAACGAGACATAGGGAGGGGGAATAACAACAGCCGTATGGTTCGATCGAAGGTAATGCCGACCACACACGTCACAGTATACTTGCGCTAGTCCAGACTGGGGCAAGTATACTGTAACGTGTGTTGGAAGATAATTGCGCAAATTTCTGACTTGCACAAGTTCTTGAAAAAGTTCAAAATTTCAATTCCCAACTTCCCAATTTTTTAACAACCCAACTTATTCCCAACTTTTTTCTTTTGTTCGTGTAAAATTGTTTTAGCCACCTTCATTTTACGCACGTCATTTTCGCGCCAAAATGAACGAAATACGTACAGTACGACTTGCTCAAGTATACTAACGTGTGTAACGTGTGTGGCCGTCTTAAGGTTACAGTCTGTGAATGGGCGACCAATGTATTAGGTAGGTACCTATATACCGCTTTGTTTTTGAGACATGTAGATGTATCACCCTTGGACTCTTGGTGCCTCGAAAGCATGAATGTGCTCGTCATTACATAACATCGTGCTGGTATTTCCCGAAAGGTTAGGCACAGGTGCACCTAATAGTCACCCACATTTAACCTTTAGAGGTATGAGGAACAGGGTGTAAAGTTCCTCATCCACCATTGAAAAGGGAGGATCCTCCGACCAGACGGGAGCTGTGTCTGGTGGGCTAACTACTGCCCGACAGTTGTTGTCGGGAACTTGTACACGTTCAAAGTGCGCGGATAACTCTGATACCGCGATGTAGGATATCGGTCATTAGCACGTAGGTATTTGGCGAGATAGATGTCGCTATACAACAATTTCAGTCTCAGGTAACTGGGGGCGATCCTATTGTGAGATAGGCAGCCGCTCAATGTAAAGTACTGGTATTCAGCTGGCTAGACTGGAAACGATTTTTTTATATCTCTGGGTTTAAAGTTGTCATGGGTCTATCCAAAGACATTCAATAAACTATAGACCGGACATCACGAACAAAATTTTCATCCGTAACTTCTGTCCGAACGGACAGATGACACATAGTCTTACGTAGGACATCTGCCTGTCAAGACGAATTTGTGTCAACTTTGTATAAAGTTGAAAAATATTATTTTCCACGAAAACATGCATGGTTGCGCCTTACGTTATTGCAAATCCCGTTACGACAAAAATAATGGACGTCGCTACGCTTTATTTTCGTAGGTATTCTTTGTATTTATTTAGTAATTAGAATTAAATCATTTTCATAGATTGTTCTAGAACATTTGGCAATTCTGTATTTAACGCCCTCTTGTGTTGAGTAGCTAAAGTACTGTTTTGTAGAGGGATGGGATAAAGTTCATCGATTCTGTTATCGATAAATGTCAAAATAATAATAAATAGATAACTCACCATCATCATCATCTGCCTAGCCTTTTCCCAACTATGTTGGGGTCGGCTTCCAGTTTAACCGGATGCAGCTGAATACCAGTGTTTTACATGGAGCGACTGCCTGTCTGACCTCCACAACCCAGTAACTGGGTAACATGATACCCCTTGGTTAAACTGGTTGTCAGACTTTCGGGCTTCTGACTACAAGTAACGACTGTCAAAGATCTACAAATGACAGCCGGGACCAACGGCTTAACGTGCTTTCCGAGGCACGGAGGAGTCTTGGTATGTAATAAATGGTCACCCATCCACGGACCGACCTCGTCAAGCGTAGCTTAACCTTCGATCGACCCATGCGGCTGTTATAATTTAGCCACAAGCTCCTGAAATAGATAACTCACCAAAATATTACAATATTAAATTAAATTTATTAAAATATTATACTGTATGAACATTTCAAATAGGTTTCTGTTATTTAAGGTTTCCTAAAGAAAATTGTTGTGAACACGAGACTTGGATACGGTTTTTTGTGTGAATTAATATGCATAATTTAACATTTCTCATCATCTTTTACATATCGTATTAAATATTTTAACAGTATTGCTAAGCCAGACTAGGATTCATTTCACCTCAAAAAATTAAAAGATAAAAGATATTTATTTCCAGATAGATTGTACAGTTCCACTTACAGACTAATAATATAATCTATTAAATTTATATAACTCAAATTTGTAAAAAGTATAATGAACTCTGGTACCCAAGGTAAGATTTAACTTGTGTTATGGATACCAGTGCTCTCTCATGGTTTGCACAGAGTTACATTAAATATTAGATGGAGGACGTGGTTTTGATGTAATTAGTAGAAGGCAGTAAGTATTTTTATTTTATACATAACAGTCTACACACAAATTTTAATAACTAACTACAAAGATTCATAGGCACCACTTACTTTAGCGGCAAGAAAATTGCAGTCCGGAGCTTCATTAGAATTTTTTTCTATGTTCTTATTTCTATGCATTAATTTTAGTAAAGATACGAGTTTTGCGTATGTTTCAATATGCACGTTATGTTTTATTTTTAAAGTAGCTTTCAAAAATTGGGCAAATACTCCACATTGCAGATGATCGCCTCGTCTGTGATAAATCTAAAAAATAAGATAGCAACACAGTCTCCTAAAAACTGCTTGCACCCTTTGTAAGTCTCCATTCATTGAAGACATGGTATGCTTTCAGATATTTCTCTGGTAGGAAACTTAATTCTGCATTAATAACTTGTTGTTTCAACTCTTCCGGTGTCATAATACTGTTCTCGTAGCTAGTTTCACTTATATTTACGATTATTTTAATATTTTTTAACTTATTCAACTCTTTTCGCCAGCCAAGAAATTTTATTCCCGCTCTTTTATTTAAATTAAGACGTGTTTGGAAATAGCACCCATGATATTTTATTAAGCACTCAAAATATATTACGTAACATTATTGAAACTAGAAATAAATATTTACAGGTTAAATATCAGTTTTATTTGCATTAGATACTTATTTTCGCTTAAATACAACAATAAGTTAATAATTCTATAAATTACATTACAAGACATAATTATCTTTTTGCAAAATTTCTTTAGTTAGTACGAAATTCCGAACGTGTTTGTCTTTGAGGTCGAATTCAAAATCAGAACTTCGAAAGGGCTGGTCTTTGTCTCTCTCTCTCTCTTTCTAATGGCGGGAAAGAGATAGAGTGTGAATGTTTCAAATAGTATGATTAACCCGAGGCTGATTAAGATATTTGCGGCTCTAAAACAAAAATTAAAAAGTTACTTGGTCTCACTGATTTCAGGCAGCAAAACCTACATGTTTGAGCTACTGAAGAGAAAAAAATATTATAACTTTTATCAATATTATCGATACCTTAATCTAGATGGTAACATCCCTATCACAAGTTTCTACTTTCTACTTTACGGCACGTGGTACTGCCAGACTTACGATTTATCCGTTTATCTACGTATTTTCGACCTTGCTTCGGATATATCATAAACGTATACGTATAAGATTCATAATCTATATTTTCTTGGTTTATTTTTTAATAGAACATACGTAAGGAATACTGCGCTATTAAGTAGGAAGTTTTAATCATTTTCTACAATATACGGCGCCAGCGCTGAACCAAACACAAGGTCGTAATAGTGAGCAGAGCATATTAATTATTATAAGCATAATAATGAAACTGGATTTATTTTCTAAGTCAATAGTTTTGTAATTAGTACCTAAGGTAAGACGATAATCACTTTCTCATTACGGTCCTCTTTTAATTTCAGTTACAAATGTGTTTCTTTTTTTATGCCTGGCTTAATTTGTTTAGTTTCCATCAGGTGGGATTGCAGTCAAGCACTAGTTTGTAATATTAAAAAAAAAAAAAAAAAAAAAAAAGTTTTAATACCTATTTATTTAACTGATTTGAAATATTTTTTATTTTTCCGGCATTTTCCTTTGATCTGACAACACTAAAATTTAATTCGGCTATAGCTCGCTTGGTGGCCACCTACCAGAATTATTATTTTAGTCAATTTCATTCTTGAGTTTGCCGTTGCCGTTCTAATATCGCTATTTAATGCTAGATGGCGTTACTGAGAGATGGGATCACAGTTTTTGTATGACATTTCTTCGCATGCCCCCTCTATAGTTTTTAAATCTCTTTGGGTCTATCAAACTCACTGGTTAAAAACCACCCCGGAGTTCTGTCTCACACCTGCGCCGAGAGATCGCGGGATCATTCGATTCGTTTTGCAACCCCCGACTGGTAAGTATCTTTTTTTTGGTGCTAGGTGGAAAATCCTCATAGATGTCTTCTGCCCCGGGGAGGGCGGAGGGGTCTGTCAGCCACTGCTGCTAGCTAACATGTAGTGAATAACTTATTTTAATTATTTTGTAATTATAACCAATTGTACTGTGTAGATTCAAGTTCTTCTAACTTATCAGACAGATGTGTTGCTGGGAAGTTTGTTCCGCCACTTCTTCTTCCCAGCAAAAACACTAGGAAGTGGCGAAGGGTGGGCTTTTTGGGGGACTGTCTTATGTAATTTCGACGTTCAAAAAGTGCTGATCCTCAGCCTAATTTGAATAAATGACTTTTGGTTTTGATTGACTGACTAAAACCCACCCTGGTGTTCCGTCTCTTACCTGCGGGGATCGCGGGAACAGAAGATAGGTACTTCCGCCACCCCCGAAGACTGAAAACCAAACCCAACCACACTGGGGAAAAGGCGAGGTAGATTTTATGAAAGAGATATGAAAATCGTGTTCCACTCCGAAACAAACCTATTCTTTAGACCCGATAACGTCTAACTATGTCATATATAAACTAAAATATACTTTATTAGGAACATTTGTTGTTGTTGTTGTAGGGTTGTTGGCTATGTAGTATGTATTTCATGTACATTTCATATGAGTTTCAAATGAGAATAGGAATGACTTTGCGCCGTGACGTGACGTCATAACTGTCAATTCGGATAAATTGGGTAAGATCAGCAAAACAAGGTATTTTCTAAATGTATTTTTTTTACGAATCATGAACGAATAATTTTCTAAATTGTACTGTTTTTCGCTCTCAAAGTATTTGTCTATTTTGGAGATAAACTCTCGAGTCCTCCCATGCAAAACAGCGCCTCATTTACTGATTTTCGAGCAGTAAGCGAGACGAAAACAAAAAAAAAATAACAACAAACAACCGCGTAACAAACAAAATTAATAAATAAAACGTAAGCATTCCACAAGACTAATTAATTTCAGACATTTTTACATTCTGAATAACTGCGACTCGGTAAAACAAAAAAAAAACATTGACACGCGAATAAGGTTTCGCTGCAAACCGTACTTTTCGAGTGACATCTGACAGACCTCTAGTCATTGACGTTCCAATTCTTATTTGAAACGCATAGTACGTACAATACGTACATACATCAACTTACGCCTTTTTTCCAAGAGGGTAAACAGAAACTACAGAGCGCTATGTGCTACGATTCTTACATGCTTAATTTGCTTCGTTTACGTTCGTACGTAGGTAGACACACACGCCGATTTCTAGGAGCACCTGACCTTTCTGAAGGACCTTACCAATAAGCTCAAAATGCTTCTCTTTGTCTTTATTTACATTTTTTTAGTCGCCCGTCATTGTGTTATGGTCATAACAAACGGAATGTCGAAAACGCCAGCACATAAAGCTACTTCGAACTGGAAAATTTTCCCAGTTGAACATGAAAACTATCAAAGAAATTTGATACATTGGGATAGCTTAATGTGCTTGCCTCAGTACGTCAGTCAACGTAAATTTTAAAATCTTATCCGTAATCTCAATGATATCAAAATACGCGTATTGCCTGTCCCACATTTCTTACTGATGTATTATAGGCCATGCGTAGTCGTCATTGACAATCTATTGTATTCTACACTATGCGCTATCTCTATCGATTACACATGTAAACAGTCGAAATTGATGACGTCAGCATTGCCATAGATAAGAAAAAAAAACCTAACACGAGCGAAATATTGTACTTGTTAGGTGTGAGTTCATATTTTGGTCATCACTGCTGTCGGTGTTGGAAAATATTGTGAGGAAACCTGGACTTCACATTGATATGGTGTGAAGCTGTCATTGCTCTTTGAGCAAGCGTGGTGATATAATATACTCAGGCCTTCTTTGTATATAAGAAGAGGACTTTGAAGGATCTGCAGTGTTGCATGTTAAGTACAAAGAGATTTTGCGGAAGTGTATTTTTGTAAAGAATATTCCAATCGGTTCGGACCGGGTGCTTAGACCTTGAGAAGGCACAAACTGTCTTCTGCAATATACATACAGGACCATGTTCAATGTTCGATTCCCACTGGCAAAGTGTAACAGATGTGAATTATATGAGGTTTTGGCAGTTATTTAATGCTCACACTCTACACTAGGTACTATTCAAAATATTTTTACATAAAACACGTCACGATGTTGATCCAATGATGAATTAGTTAACCAATTTTTATTAAATTTGGCTTACTGTGTGTAATTTGATCAAACTTGAAACATATAAATGTTTTGATCACCATTATACCTTCAATATTACTTTTTGGAGATATGGCAGTGTTAGTTAACTTCTAAGCCAGAGCAACCCTTAGCTGGGTCAGATAGTAACCATGTAAAAATAAGCATACACAATTCCATAGACAACTAACCTGTAAAACAAACTTCTGGTCGATATACTTCTTGGCGATGTTGGGCTGAAAGTCTGGCGACTCCAGCAGCCGTAGGAACAGTTCATAGACCAGCTGGAGGTGTGGCCAGGCCGCTTCTAGCGTAGGCTCATCCTCCTCAGGGTCAAACTCTGCACCATTTGGGTTTGAGGAGGGCGGTAGTGTCCGGAATAGGTTTATCGCGAACTGTGGACAAATGGAGAAGGGTTAGTGAATGTTTGTGTGGCTGTAGTTGTAAGGGCTTTTTGAAAGACTTTTTCGTTATCCTGAACAATGTGATTTCTGTGTGATTAAGCTTGGAGAGTTCTAAGAAAATGATCACCGATTGGCCAACAAAATTAACAGAGCAATAATAAATGCATAAATATAATGAAAAGTACCTATAGAATACTCTTTATTTTGCAGAGGCCAGCACATAAAGCAACCCCAATGTGTGAAATTTCTTTGACAGTTTTTCAACTTTATTACAAGCAGATTAAGGTTCATGTTTAATTGTGAAAATACAGTTTGGGGTAGCTTGATGTGCTGGCCTCTCTACACCATAAAAACTTACAAACAGAACATTGATTAGCCCATTGATTTTTTTTTGTCTCTTAGTGCCACATTCTGTTTGCACTTGATAGGAAAATTTTAATAAGCCTGTAAAATGCTAGATTTTTTATTGGTTTTACGCCCCCTGCGTTTTATTTGCATAGAGAGTATGTGTTGTTCCTATTAATTACAATCGGTCTAGAAAGTATATACCTATCACTAGCCGTCGTCCCACGGTTTTACCCGGGATAGTGTAGCTGCTCTTTCCAACATTAAAAGAATTTTTCAAATTGGTCCAGTATTTTTTAAGTTTAATCGTTACATAAAAAAAAAACATTACTCTTTATATTATTAGAGTATGAAGTATGATTGAATGTTTATTTTGTCGCAATGTAGCTCGATCGATCTCCCCTATACCGCGTTTATTACTTAAGCAGCATATGCTTGTCTTTTGAGTTGACGCGCACGTGCATACCAAACCTGAATTGGATTTGTTTGCTTATGAATAGCAGACTTATGTTAGATATTTGTGCTTCCGTGAGAAAACAAAATGGTAGGATTAATTTAATTCATATTATGGCTTGCGACATCGCGGTAGGCCTAGACGGAGATGGCGGGACGAGCTGTGGTACTTCGATTAGAACTGGTCCCAAAAAGCCCTCGACAGACTAAAGTGGATGAGAAAGTAAGGACAGGTTAGTAATTATTAGTAATACTATTATAGGTTAACTTGTCGTTGATTTTTTTTCAATGTAAGTAGGTATTATGTAACCGAGGAGAGAAAACTTTCGATCTATTTTTAATCATTTATCGTCATTAAGGAGTATTCCCGTTTGAGCACCTATTTATTGAGCACCTATGCATTAACCTATGGGAAATGGGAATACCTTTGGTGCTAAATGCATAGGTGCTCAAAAAATAGGTGCTCAAACGGGAATACTCCGTCATTAATCATTTATAAGAATACTAGCTGCCCCGTCAAACTTCATATTACCTTAGGATCAAACGTTAGATACAATTGGATTAATAACATATATACATACATATAACCTAACCTAACATACCATACCCATCCTATAGCTAACCTAACTACCGAACCTAACTACCTTACTGAAATGTATTGATTTTGAAATATACAAAATACATCATTTTCAACTGAACTACTGCGATGCGTGACCCTATGTTATATACAATTTACTTAGTTCTCCCGGTCTACTTTAAAGTACAGACAGTATAATTATGTATATAACTATTTGCAAAGAATATTGAAGTTCGTTTCTGTCGTCATTTTGATTACGCAAACTGAACTTTTTTTACAAAACTTTGGTTAGTAAATAAATTTCAGAACGTACGCTACGTAAATTGACAACCAAATATGTTGATTCGTTATCATGGTGACAAATTTTAACTTTTGGAATTTTTAAAATGTAAAAAGGTACGCGAAAATCCCAATATAGCAAAGACATTCAATACCTATAGACCGGACATCACGAACAAAATTTTTGTCCGAAAAAGTCTGTCCTGCTGGATACAAGTCTATGAGTTTTTTGTAGTTCGCTCTGCTCCCGCTCCAATATTCATATTTTATTCTAGATGGCATTACTGAGACATGGGATCAAAGTTTTTCCATGACATTTCCTTGACATGCCCGCTCTATAGTATTTTAAATCTCTTTGCAATATAGTATATTTTGTAGATTTGTAATCCATAATTAAAAAGTTCTTTAATTTGAGAGGACCATACCGTACCAACGACTTGACGAACATCTAATGTTTGATCGTAGCAACAGATTGTATGGGTACCTACCAGTGCTGCCACCTTAGCGCTTTCGGAGTTAGATCTAGCGCTTTTTTGGAACACTTAGCGCTGAAATTTCAATTTTAACTCCTAGCGGAAAATATAGCGCTTTTTTGGCAGACCTGGCACAGACACGATAAACGCAAATTTACATAAACGATTGGGATTATCTAACAAAAAGGCTACATGTCGGGACGGCTACCGTCGGGAAAATCGTTGTTAAAACTACGATTTTCCCGAAAATGTTCTAACACACGTCACGTCAAACCAAAAATATAAATGGAAATTACAAAACCCTCAAAAACCGCAACCTGGACCTACAAAAATTCAATCTACAGAACCTGCTCAGACAGCGAAAGCGATTAGACTCTTTATTAATTTAGATTTAAAATGATTAAAACAAATTTTTGGTAGGTATTACTTGTGTGTGTGTTTTTTTTATGCAATCTAGCGGAATCTAGCGCTTTTTTCAAGCACTTTTAGCGCTTACTGGCTTCAGAGAGGTGGCAGCACTGGTACCTACTTTTGTTATTTTCAGAACTTTCCTCACATTTTCTACTTTTTTTTTACCCGTGTAAACCTTTAGGTCTTGAAATATTCGTGGGACCTCCACGAGTATCTCAAGACCAAATTTAGCCATATCGATCCAGCGATTTTCGAGCTTTAGTGTTACTAATAAACGTCATTTCATTTATATGCATAAGTATAGATTTAACAAAGGAGTGCAAGATTTGACATAGGTTGTTAAAGTCAGAAAAGAGGAGGAGGGGTCAGGAGGAGATCAGAAAATTTAAACAGTCTGAGAATAAAATTTTGAGCTCTAGGCGATCACTAGTAACAATAAATAAATGAGAAAATATATCTTAATGAAATACACGAGGCCGCGAGGATTAAGTTGTGTTTTAGGTCAACTTAATAGCTTTCGACCCATTTCTAAAAGTAGAATAAGTACCGTTAACATTTTCACATACTTATCTACAAATAATAAATCATAGCGATCATAATGTCACACAGACGACATCAATGACATCGGTACCGTGCCAACCCTAAATGTCCCCCCCATCCCTAACTGACCTACTGAAACACCATTAACAATAAAAAAGTATTATAATATCGAGAATTCGAGACACTCATATTCCAGTTGTTGTGTAAGAAAACAATGATACTGAAATGATATTTATTTCCGTAAATAGGTTTTCACAAACACTTTAACACGTAATTTTTTTAACTAGTAGATGAGATCAATGTTTCACTACCTGGACTACTCTCGAGAAGAAACACCGAAATAAACTCAGAGGTCATAGTCTCTTTTAGAGTCCAGACATTATCTTGGTCAAATCATATAAGATCCATGCAGATTAGTGTCTGAGATGGTCTTTTGAGGAAAGAACCACACAGATATGAAGGGACCAGATCAGTCAGTGCAAGCATTTGTCAGTAATCGTGAGCTCAACTCGGAACTTGAGGAGCTCCACGTGCAATGTTACTATTACAATGAAATAAGCAGCAAGCAATGATAGCCTAGAGCGGTGTGACCGGCGGATTGCCAAATCATTGGTCTCGAGTTCGAACCCAAGACACGCACCTCTGACTTCGGCTTGTAGTATCACTTGCTTCAAAACCGATGACGGAAAACATCGTGTGGAACGAGGAAATCCTTGAGAGCTATTTCTCGAGGACATGTGATACCAAGTCAGAAGCCCATGGGCGGCATTCAAACTCTGCCACCCACAGGCCTAGCCATATTACAAATTCTATTTCTATTATCGTATTCAATAAGGCGACAATAGAAAGAAAATGGCGTATATGGAATCAGCTGTTTGTCAACTGTCAAGTGTTAACGAGTATGTGTAATATGGCCGAAAATGAAATACACTTGACAGTTGACAAACAGCTGATTCCATATACGCCATTTTCTTTGTTTAATAGAAATATAATTAGAAATAGAGTTTATTATATGGCTATTGCTGCTGGTTAGTTACTAACCGCACGTTAAGAATTAAACAATATTTGTCTGTTGTTGTCAAAATTAACCTCTTAACCTGAACGTCCACTTTCGTAATGTGTATGTAGTCCTCAGATATCATCATTGTCAATTCATAGACAATTTGTCAATAGGCAATGATATCCCCTTCTATTCTCATTTGCTTTTGTCCTTGTTCGTGAATTCAACTAGTTACATAACACATATTATTTGATACGGAATAACGTACAGTGTGTAGTTTAAATGTCTGAACTCAAAGCTTTTTGGTCTTCTTAGTCTTAAAAATATAGCCGAGTATCATTAATACGTTAAGCGACAACTTTATACCCCTTTTTAAGAAAATTTGGCGCAAGCACGAGTTTGTGATTTTTCATAGTGAAAGTTTATGTGGAGGAGAACTGCAAAAACCTAATAGTTTCATACATTTATGTTAGAAATATGTAATATAAAATAAAATATTCAATGTTTAAGTAAATTTTAGATGTTTAACAATTCTGCCAAATTCTATTTTATTACGTATCCATAGTGATCGACCTTTTGAAAACCAACAACAATATGACAACAAATATCAAGTGAGTTTACATCGACATACACGGATATTCAAAGCTAACTAAGTAACTAGCTAGTTAATAATATTACCTATGTTATATTATGTTGTAGTTTTTTTCTATAATCAATACTTTCCGCGGCGCATTATCAAAATCAAAATATAAAGTTTTGATGAATTTCTTTTTGCACTGAGGAGAAGTACTTTTTGAACGTCAAGATTTACATTGGACAGTCCCCTAAAACCCTTCAAATTCGAAGAAAGACATTTTATGGATCTTTTTAACAACTTGGGCTGCCTACATTATAAAATTTGGTGTGATAGACAACAGAATACAATGGGAAGTGTGCTTCATTAATAATTCCCTAAACAAAACCTTGGCCTTGCGAGAGTTCGTAGTTTCGGAAGCCATCATTAATAATAAATGATTGTGACTTTAATTCGTTGGTGCCCTTGATCTATTAGTAAGGTCGTACGTGAGTACCATAAGCAAAAGAGGAACTGGCGTACCAAAAGAGTGACGACTTAACGACGACGTAACTTAAAAGAGAAGGTGATAGATTTAGTAAAAGTCACCTCGTAAAAACTTATGTAAAGTGAACTTTCAATGGCTACCACTATTATAGAATGACAGTTTAATTCGCCTTCACTTCACCTACATTTAAATGGGGTGAAGTGAAGGCGAATTGAATTGTCATTTTGTTATCTACTATTTTCATCTACAGTTCTATATAGTCCATTTGAAACAAAAAAATAAATTTTAATAAACCTTTTTTACAGTCCCTTCAACCGATTTTGAGTTCTATTGCGTTGGTAGCATGACAAATGGCAGCTGCAGGAAACAATTGGTATTGTATCCGCGTTTTTGCCCATAAGGGCTCGTACACAAAACTGCGATGCAACGTCGCACCGCAAAAATTGCGAGCTCCCTCTACGCATCGCAAGAACTTTTTAACGTTAATTTTATGCGTTGCGAATTCGCATCGCATCGCATCGCAGTTTTGTGTACGAACCGTAATGCCAACCTTAAAATTACGAAATAGAAGATAAAATCGGTTGATCGGACTGTAAAACGGTTTGTTTATGTTTCTTTTCTTATTTCAAATGGACTATAGTGTATTAAATAGTCTAGTAAATTAAAAAGTAATTAAATGGTGGTAAACAATGCCCGTGCAGTCTCTGTACAAGAACCATCTACAAACAACAGACTTATACTCCATTTAACACGTTCGCGGACACTCGGCCTGATTTTGCAACGCCACTTTGTCACTTAACTTTGTATGGAATGCTATAGTCGTATCGTCACTGGTAGGTTTTACTAAGGACATAAATAAAATCACAACGGCCATAGCCTTCGCCTGCTATACCTACCCGCTTCATCACTGGTGAATAGTTTATAACTATAATATACATTTGACACAACGGCTATAGCCTTGGCCCTAGGTACGTCTGAAAATGATGAAGATTTAGCCGACGCAGGAATATGGACGCTTTCACCGTCTAAGGAAGCTGGAGACTCTACAGGGAACACTTGATTGTGTTTTGTTGGGTGAAGTTTGGCCTTAAGTCTTATAAAATGTTTTACCTTACTACCGTCCTCTTCAGAGTAAGTTACCTACAATAATACAGAAATACAGACGAATTTTTACCAAAATTTGTATTAAATGTTTGTTGATATCGACATTACTATATTTTAATTAAATATTAGTGGTAAATTATTCATATTTAACTATATAAATCAAATAAACTAACCGCCACAGCGGAACAAAAACCACGACTACGACACATCCGCTCCACCGGGCACTCGCCGACCGACTGAACAAACCGCCATACAATTCACGCTGCTATGACAGGTGCGTCACTGTGCGTGCGCACACAATAAGGGCGACTAGTGTCAGGTTTGAAGGTGTAAAAAGAGATATTATGTGACACCTAGCGATTTGAAAATTCTGGTCAGGGGGCACTTAATGATAAAATGTACGGTGGCAGTATAGAGAATAGTCTGCTAAAGCCGTTGTGCCCCTGGAGTGCGAAAAAAATATACGGCTATAGCCGATGCGTCACCCTGAGTAAATCACAGATGACTGCTATAGACGTTGTGTCCGCGAACGTGTTAAATAGCATTAGAAAAATAGGTCCGTAGAAGCAGGAATGTAGAACATTAGATCTTAGAAAGAAAGAAAGAAAGAAAGAAAGAAAGAAAAATATTTATTTGACATCAGTCATCAAAACACACATACACACAATAATTTATAAAACACAAAAAAAAAAACAACTAAAAAATGAAAAAAAAAAAAAAAAAAACCCTCTTCTTAAATATGAGTAAAGACAATTTTGATTACAATTGTTTTATTTTAAATTTAGAAGAACAAAAGTAAAACGAAGAACGTGTCCTTGTATTGGAAACCCTGCTTCTTTTAGGTTTTTATCATAGACACTACAATTTTCAACTAAAATGAAATAATATAAATAACTAAATGAAATTCATATAATTTCTCAAAATAAATTATTGCATTGGTTTGAACTAAGTGCGGCGTCTATCTAGTAATTGTAAAATGCTTATTGTGGGTAATACTTTCGTTACAAAGTGTAAATTAAAAATAACCTTTTTAACTTTTGTCTAATGCTACCTATTGTAAATGGAGTAACAAAACGTTGCAAACAACAAACACTTCTATGACAGACAGCCAAAACAAAACCAATACGATTTTTTATTCCTTTGTTTTACCCGAGGAACCATAAAAAAGTTCCGCAAACAATTTTGCCTTTGTTCAGTGCATTGAAGCGCGAAAAGCGTTGGATACTTTACAAAGAAAAATGTAGGGTAGTTAAAGAAAAGTTGAAAGTAAATGAATGGTAGCTATTTTGAGGGCGTTCGGTACATTCTTGGTCTTTGAAAACAATTTCTGTTCCATGAAGCGTAAGCGCAAGGGACTTACAATGTTCGTTGTTGCGTGATTGACTCGAAATTAAGGAGAGCTTTCATTGAACATTGTAACAATGATATTTCTTGGTTATAATAATGCTCAGATTGGCACAAACAATGAGAGGCCTATCACCGAGAAGTGGGTGAAATCGGGCTGTGTTTTGAGGAAAAGGTGGAATTACAAGTCTATGTAAACTATTGCAAATGTTCGGGTGCGGATGCAGTGGCATATTTGCGTCACTACGGGCGCAATGCTGTTCCACCAATAATTTTTCTGAGGTATTTTTTTATGTTTGAGAAGTGATGATTCTTAGCCTAATTTGAATAAATGTGTTTCGATTTTGATGTCCTCAGTTAACTTTTGTTTTTAACTTGGCCCTATATCCAAGAAATTTCGCCTGTGTCGTGGGTGTGTTTACAATAAAGTTTACACACTTGCGAGTGTGTAAAATCTTTTGTACACAAACAGCCAGATCAGGAATAGCTATCTGTAGGCCATTTAAATATTTATATCTTGATTAAACCCTTAATAAGCAGCAGAACAGCCGATTGGCCACTACGCTCACCGCGCTGTCATCAGTTACACGTTTTGGGAATACTTTTATTGAGCGTACAAGTCAAGGAGAGGAATTTCCTATCAGAGTTTGTGTTTCCCTGTAACAATGAGAATAACGTACTCGATCATCATTGCTAACCATCTGGTAAGATAGGAGACAAACGTGAGCCTTGAACTGAACCAAAATAAAAAAAAATAACAATATGAATATTCCTTCTATAGGTCCTGGGTTCGATTACTTGGTGGAGCAGAAAGTATTGTGAGTTTTTGCTATCTGTAATTTCTAAGTAGCAGTCTGAAGTCTGATTTTGTGCCAGGTTGATGACTATAAGCTTGCCCTACAATACATGGGACCTACACATAACCAGCTAAACGTGGCAAATCAGCCTATCCCTTCGCGGACTAGAGGCGCGACGTTTTTTTATTACGAATATTAAAGCCGTCATCCTAAAGCTTTGAACAGGATTAAAAATTTTCCTTGCAAGGAACCCCTACAATGTCTGAAGCATCTTATCTTCGCCACGACAGAGCTAATCTGAAATCTTGCCGTCTAAGCTAAAGAGCTAGCTGAGATAGGCAGGGCCGGGGGAGAAAGATTTTATAAAGAGCTGATTATTTTTTAATACCTACAGAGATGTTTTATCAAGTCTAGGCTGTGAGTACTTATTTTCTTTAGCTAGTTTTCACTAACACTCGGAACAGCGGAACCTCAAAAACACTTTTTAAACGTCAAAATTAAAATGCATTGCAGGTAAAAGCAGTTCCTTAGAGCAAAAAACGAAACCAACGACTCGGTAATGTGCCCCATTTGGGTGTAAAGATAATGTCTATGACTCAGAAACTACATAAGAAAAAGAAGAATTCTATTTTAGAACCGATTTTTTAACCCTAAATTCCTGTTCACGGTGATGATCGTCTGATTATTTTATTTAAATTGGATTCTAACATGTAGGGCAAAAAATCGGTAGTCAAATAACTTGAATAAATATGGCAACACTTGTCAAACCGCCATTTTTATTCAGAGGACAAAAGATAGATCTAATTATTGAAAAATCGGCGCTTATTTATTTATTTATTTATTCATTTGTAGATAGAAGATTAAACAGCTATAACAGATGGTTAATAATTAAACAAGCAACAGGTAAAACATACGTGCAGTGTGAAAGTGCAAAAAAGTATAAAGTGATCGCCATGAGTCTAAAGATTAAATTTATAATTTATTCAAAGTGATCTCACTTAATAATATTATATAATTTTGTAAATTATAATCTAAATATATTGAATATAAACAATAATTGATATGTTTTAAGCTGTTATTTTATTTTAATGTTTAATTTGAATTCAATTGTAATCTTGCTTGTTACCTACTTAATGTTGCTGTGCCCTTACAGGGTCCATAGCTGTATCTTAGCAATAATTCCTTGTGACACCTTTAACTAACATTATGGCAAATAATAAACAAATATGTTCGTATCAGATGGTGTCGTTTTGGCACACACTGCTGCTAAGACCAAATAGGTCACGCGCGTTCAACTTGAGTAAGCAGATAGACAGAGTAGGAAAACTAGAACTACTAAACAATGTGTATCGAAGTAACAGTGTTAGAAAGAGATGAAAATTATGTAAAACCAGTTTCCCCGGTAAACTTCCTTCCGCCTTAGAATCAATTTATGTTGTTTTTGGTACCTTCTTAATTTTAGCTTAAGATATGTCAATTGTCAAATTGTCACCTGATATTTTTTTTTAAATATTATAAACTAGTGCTTGACTGCAATCCCACCTGATGGTAAGCAGTGATGCAATCAATGATGGCGAAGCGCACTAGTTTATAAATTCATTAAACCCCAAGAGGACACCGGTGTCCGCGCTGTCATTGGCTTTCTATTGTGTCTCTAATTGACACGATTGAAAGGTTAAGAGCCTATTTACTCTAGCCTTGAAGACACATAAATTAAAAACGGACAAGAAGACCGCTGCGGGCAAGTGGGACTAAAAGACATTTCTCACCTGGCATGTCATCCAAGATGGCGTTGCATTTGAATTTTTTTTTAGATAACGATTTTGCTTAAAAAATGCGTTGTAATAGACAAAAGATAGCCTATGTCCATCATCCGTTCAGCCACTTTGTTCGTTCATTCGTGAAAAACCGACAAACAAACAAACAGACAAACAGAGTTACTTCTTCATTTATAATTTTAGTATGGACTAGCAGACGTCCCGCGGTTTCACCTGCGTAGTTCCTGTTCCCGTGGGATTCCAGGGATAAAAAGTACCCTATGACATCCGGGAAAAGTGTAGCTTCCCACCAGTGCAATAATTTTTAAAATTGGATCATTAGTTCCGAAGATTACCCCCTACATACAAACTTACAAACATACAAACTTACAAACATACAAACTTACAAATTTTTCCTCTTTATAATATTAGTATAGATTAGTATAGATATCATTGTCACTCACCATGTTTACCGCCTCCGGGTATATAGGCTCAGTGATGACGCCTCTCTGTGACGTGACGTACTCCACCATCTCGAGGAGGGCTGCCCGCTTGACCTCCTTCCACTTGAGGTCTGATAGGGGCTCGTCGGCGAAGTCGAATAGCAGGCAGCATTGCTGCAGCTTCTGTACGAAAAGCTGTTCACGCTCCGCCGCCGGTGCATCTATTAGAGAGACAGAAAACTTCGTTTTAATTTCTGGTTTAAAAAAAAACATATTTCTCGCTCGCAAAGATATTTAAGTGAGTACCTACATGAGCATATACTTATTATACGTTATAGTACTTCGACAGGCTAAAACTTCTATGCAACCAATAAGTATGTTTTAAAAGCTTATAGTTCAGGCAGATCCACATAACGGTTAATGTAAATCATAATCTTTACTTTACACTTATATGTACTCGTAGTATAAAACTTAGAATTTTATAACTTTTAAATTATTTTTGTAAATGACTTCAAAATATAAAGCGGTTGTCATTCATTCATATTTTAATACGTATAATCATAGATATTTGTTTACCATGTCGATCGATTTTGACGATTATTTTTCATTGGGGAGCGTACCTGTGGTTATATTGAAATTTGGTCAATTGCTGTTAAGTGGTTTCTCACGTATTTTCAACCAGGTTTTTTACTTAGTTTTTGTTGGACTACCGCAAAAAGACAAAGCACCGAATAATTAAACTCTATCCGTCTTATTATAAAAACTTCCGTAAGTACCAGGTTTAAACCAGGACTAAAAGGTCTAGGTTTGTTACGGTACTAACGTTAATTCTTTCATTCGTATTATAAATCGTAGACCAACAAAGGACTACTTAGTACCAAAGATAGTACCTGGTCTAAATATTATCCACAGATTATAAGCAACAAAATATTTAAACTATTCAATCATTCGTTCAGCGTTCTACGCGCCGTTCCTTTTTACAAAATATTGTTACGTAATTGAAAGAAAAAATATTTAATAAATTGCTATTTGTAGTGGTGAAATATAACGTTTTGCTATTTAAAGGTATTTGAATAATCCAACTTTAATTCTTTTGAATGCATGTTCACAATTAAATTGTTCTGGTTTGGAACAACTATAACTAACACGTATAACGAAGTGAACTTGGCAGCGCGCGTCATTCGAGTAATGTTATGATACTAAAATATAATGTTATAATAATGTTAGATCGTGTGTACGCCGTGTATTAAGAAAATGGAACAGCCAAAGAAAAAAAGATGATGCACACGTTTAGACAAAACTTCAAAGTCTTGCTTGAGCATCGACGCCGAGTTGCTAGCCTGTCGGTTTTCTATCGGTTATATTTCGGAGAGTGTGCATCGGAATTGCACGATTTAATTCCACCAAGTCCTTTTCATCATCGGACCACCAGACTTACGGCGCTGCGCCACCGGTACATGGTAGATATCCTAACCATACGTACTAAACGCTTTGGAAACACATTCATTGTGCGAACAGCTAAAGAGTGGAATTCCCTGCCGGAGCCGGTGTTTCCTGATAGCTATAACCTAGGGGTCTTCAAGTCAAGAGTGAACAGGCTGCTTCTAGGCAAGCGTGCTTCATCGACGATCACATCATCGCTTATCATCAGATGAGATAGTGGTCAAACGCGTGCCTATCAATAGTAATAAAAAAAAAATATATAATAGTCATTAGTATTTTAAGACAAATTTTGGCCTGTTATCAAAAATAATAGTTACTATCTATGTTTGATTTATTAATACTTATCTGTAAGTATAAAAATAGGATATTCATCTTTTATTTTAGCATTCGTATAAATACACGTTTTAACATAGGTACTCGTATTGTATGTCATAAAAAAGAAATGTTATTATATAATAAATGTTATTTTAATTAGAGTGAGTTTCAATAAACTGCCTTCTTCTAATATTCCCTCGTAGTGAATTTGGAACTGGCTGCAATGGTATTAAATCCGTAGAGGATTGGTCATTGCTGTCATCACCAGGAAATAGTTCTTCCCGCATGTCTATAGCTATGTTATAAAGCACTGCACATGCTACAATTGACTTAATAGCTGTTTCAATGTCCCCATATAAGCCTCTTAGTAGGCAGCGGAAACGTTGCTTCCACAGACCGAAGCATCTTTCTACAGTGTTCCGTGTACGGATATGGCTCCGGTTGTATCTTTGTTCTGCTTCTGTACTTGGGTTCAGCAGTGCGGTAAACAAGTATGGTGTATAAGGATATCCACTGTCTCCTAAGAGGATGCCAGAAAACGCACCAGCTTCAAACCTTTGCTTCAAGCGACACTCCCTGAAGATTCTAGAATCATGGACACTGCCACGCCACCGAGCTACAATGTCCATGATTTTGCATTACAAGGTACAAATTTTCTTCATGGCGAGCCCAGTTGCGTAGTGCGCTAGCTAGCTACTTGGATTTCTGGACTTAATGGATATCCTCGAGGATCGTAAGATAAATCCTCACGTAGTAAATCGACAATCCTTTCGCCAAAACGTTTCGTAAACCTATATTTATACCGAAAATCTTCGTCGGGTAAATCAAATGGATTTCGTCGCTGACGAACTCTGTTGGGTCCCCGGGAACTCACAAGTGTATCCAACACCTCCAAATCTTCCAAATCAATCATATCAATCATATCAATATCCATTTTTAGTTAAAATCACAAAATAATACTTTCCGAAAGCTAACTTCAAAATTAAGAATTTGACGTCTAACAATTTAGTACCATAGTAAAACTAGGGGTCACGATGGTCTAACTTTGGTACCATAGATAGTTCTAGGACTAGCGATAAACTTCGTTTTGTAATAACAATTATTCAAGTTCATGGTTTAAACCTAGTACTAAACCCGGTACTTTTTTAAGACCACGTTTTATAATAAGACGGTATCAAATCAAAGTGACAGCCGATTGTTTCGGCTGTCACTTTGATTTGAAGACATTCGAAATAAAAGTTATTTTGCACTAAGCACTGTTTTTTTTTTCTATTTTGCACTAAGCACTGTTTTTTTTTCAAGTCAATTATCTTCTCTTTTTCAGTTTACGCGGCTGATCTCAATTCAATTCAATTCATTTATTCATTTTGTGAACACAGAGTATAATATTATGATGTTGTATAAAAAAAAAAAAATGTTGGCCCATACAGTGTTCCACCGAACGGCATACAAAATAGTGTCGTGCATCTAATGTTATTATTAAGTAAGTGTTATTATTAATCATACCAAAAAATATAAAAATAATTAAAATAGAACAAATTGTCATAATATTGCTAGGATAATACAATGTCAGCTAAATTAAAATTAATGTACAAGTGTCAATTAGGAATAATAATGTCAGAATATATTATTATAATACACAACAATATAATAACAATCTACGAAACAATTACATTTCAATTATAATTTAAAATTTGTCATTAAGATATTCATCGACCGAATAATATACCTTGTCATTCAATAATTCAAAAAGCTGACGTTTAAAATGATTCAAATTATTTTTAGCGATATGTTCGGGTAATTTGTTATATAGCTTTGGAGCCATTGCATATATGCTTTTGTGTAGAAATTTGGTTCTTGTGTAGAGCAAGTGCAACTTATTCGAGCGTCGTTGACTTTCGACCGGTCTATAATAATGCATATTATTTTTTACAAAAATACAGGCTTCATAAATGTAAAGTGATGGCACAGTCAATATTCCTAAGCGTTTAAAATGAGATTTGCATGACACCATCCGATTAATTCTGCAAATAGCTCGAATGCATTTTTTCTGTGCTACGAGTACTTGATCAACCCTAGCAGCGTTGCCCCAAAATATCAGGCCATATCGTAAACTAGATGCTACATAACCATGATAAGCTGCTAGAAGTGCGGTTTTGTTTGCAATTTTGCTTAGCATGTAAAGGGCATAGGAAAACTTACTAAGTTTCCCACAAACATTGTCAATTTGCGTTCTCCAAGACATGTCGCTATCAATATATAGGCCAAGAAATTTTGTGACCTTAGATTCTAGTATTTCTTCTCCATTATAATTAATTTGAATCTCTTTCGACTGCAATTATAATGACAATAATGAATAAGAACCATCAATTATTACATCGATTATATTTATTGAGGGGAATAAATAAACTTTTTATTTTTAGCACAAATTCATAAAATGGCAGTGTAGACTAATAAATCATAGTTCACAGAATATAAACATTCGTAGTGTTAAGTATTTTATAATGGTAGAAGTTTTTTCCACACCAACGGTTTATCAGTAACTAACGAAGCTCGTAATATGCACCTGGCAACTAGAATTTATACGCGAGTTAGTTCCCCCTAGCAACACAAGCTACATAAACATTGTTTACAGGAACAGCTAGTAATATGTGATTAAAGAGAAATAGTTGCGTTTAGCTTGGACTCCCTGTCTCGGTGGAAAGTTCGCCGTGTTTCAAATTCACAACACATTACTCGCTTGGAGTGAAACTTTAGAGCGTGGAATAATTTGCTGTCAAACTAGTTTCGAAGCTTTCGGGAACAACTAAATTAATATTGGGATAAGGATTAAGGTGTCCTATGTTTACCTAGCAGCTACACAAGAAAGTTTATTGCGCTTTCATTGACTTGAGGAAGGCCTATGACACTGTGTGCAGGGAAGAACTCTGGTCGACCCCAACTATGTAAGGTGTAAACAAGCGCTTGGTATGAGCATTGTAATCCTTATTCAGGGATTTAAGTGCTTGTGCTAGGTTAAATGGTGAATACACAGACGGGTTAGCATCTTCAAGGGTGTTAGACAGGGCTGTGTAGCGTGGCCAAGTTTGTTCAATTGCCTAGGACCACGTTGCTACCCGTAGCAACTGTCAAATCTCTATAGATGTAAACCGTCTCTGTTGATATACTGATTGATTTGTATTATTATTTGTTAACGTAGGTCACTCGTTAATGTATGTGAAAATATCAGTAAAATATAAACTCTCATTTCCTGAAATCATATTCAACGTTATCCTTAGTCAAATATCATGTAAGTTTGCCTATACGATCAGTTGGTTTACCGATATAATCAACATGAGCATTTAAAATACGAATTTTATCTTGTTAACAATTGTAGAATTGTAGATATTTATAAACAAAAAAAAACAATAATTTTACGTATAGATAGCTACTTCAGAACAATGGTTTTGATATTCGGATTCATCATCAACCTTCAAATCCAAAAGAACTTAAATACCAGCACGTCCAGCACGGAGCGACTACCTATCTGACCTCCACAACCCTGTACTGGTACACCCCTTGGTTACACTATTTGTCAGTCCATTCGGGTGCAGGTTGTCTGTAAGAGATCGCTTTTAGCGAAAAGGCCGCCCATTGTAACACCCTATGTAGCCCTTAAAGTTATGATTTTAAGTTTTTATGGTGTACAATAAAGAGTATTCTATTCTATTCGACATTCCATAACGACAGTCAGAGATCTACAAATGACAGTCGGGACCAACTGCTAAACGTGCTTTCCGAAGGACGGAGGGGTGGGAATGGTCAATACTCAATACTCACCCATCCAAAGGCCGACTTCGGCAAGCATAGCATATCCTACTATTGACTCCTACGGCTGTTACTATTCAGCACAAACCTTTACCAAAGCATTCAGACCTATGATTCAATATCCAAGCAAAAAGGACTATGGTTTAAGCAAAGAGACAATTTGGCCAACAATACTGTGCTTCGGTTCGTAATAAATTTGTCACCCGCACCAGACACCCTTCCAAGGGGGCCCGTGAGTTATGTTCTAAATGCGTGCCCCAGAGAAACAAAAGGGGACATTTCAAATAGCTGCCGAAAACTTAGTGCGCAAGCAGCTCTGTTGGTTTAAGAAAAAGAGTAGTAAAAATACTCAAATCTTTTTTGTCCATGGTCGAAGTTCGTGGCAGTGTTAAAGCCACAAATTAGTGGTGGATTCTGAAAAGCTCTGTGTTTTTTCGTGCAATCTACCAGTAGTAAAATCTGGGGCTTTTGGTGGATGCTTTGGTTGTTAAGTATCTAGCCTCAACACCGAAGAAAAGAACGGGATTTGTTGCAGAAACTTTGCTGAGTTAAATTGAAATAAAAGAAAAACCCTAATGTATAATCGAAATTATGATTTTTCGATTCACCAATTTCTTTCATTGAAGTGAACTAACTTAGTTGGCTACGTA
Source organism: Euplexia lucipara (assembly GCA_921972225.1). Lineage (NCBI taxonomy): Eukaryota > Metazoa > Arthropoda > Insecta > Lepidoptera > Noctuidae > Euplexia > Euplexia lucipara. The sequence continues at coordinate 15,609,164 of OV179161.1, read as the reverse complement.
CTCTCAAGTATTTTTATATCTCGTGTTAAATTGTAATGTATTGGGTTTATCTTCGTTTTTTTTTTTCAGGGTCCCTTGATATCAGCGTGAGGTCATGTACGTCAACAGTCTAATGTTATACGAAGATGTTTAACGTTAGTGAGACGTTTTCATTCTCGTATTCATGTTAAACTGCTAAAAATAACAACTCGGAGCTTTCTATAATCGCCGCATATAATTGTGCCTTGCATATAAACAAACTTGTATTACCAATTGAATTACTTAATTTTTATTGAGTAGGTACCTAGTTAGCATTCTTGCATTATCTAAGTCCCTCGAAGACTGTCAATAAACAGAGTGTACATGACAATGTTGATACGTACAAACAGCTCGCAGAAATAGGCAAATGACCTCGTCCCGCTAATTTCGCTCATTAGCAAACTTAACGTCTATAACAAAAAGGCCGTATGGTAAGAATGAGGCAGTTCCCTATATCGTGAGCTCGAAAATCACACTGTGTGATTTGTCGCTGGTAGGTAATGCGGTGCAAGGCGCAAGGACGGCGCAACACATTTTCCATGGCATACATACAGCACGGGGCCGACCGCTGGCCGCCGATGGGTCGATATATTTCTGCGGCGTTTTCGCCATTTCCCCACGTCTATTCTATATGTACGTATAAGATAGTCAATCAGTAGTTTTAGTGATTCAGTCGCATTGTTTCAGTCGGCGAGGCTGATTAGACTCTTCAAGGCTGTCAGTGACGAGGTGTGGGCGACTACTATGTAGTTATCGCTACTACAGCGTAATTTATCTGCGTCGCACATGAAACCTACTGTATTGAAAACATCTTCTTCGGTTCACTCCAATAAGTATAAGCCACAAATAGATACGGCTATTCCACATGCGGATGCCGAAAATTAGCCAAACAGTGGCGATGGTTTGTAAACAGAGATTAACAGCCTTCTGGGCTCGCCGCATTCGATGTCCACTATCTGCAAATCTAACACAGGTGTATTGTTGATATACCGACGAACCTTTCAGTGGGGGGAGCTGCACCATCAAACTTTCCTTATCGGCATTTGGTATCGTGTGGCGCTCGGGCGAGATGGCGGGGGGCGGCGGGCTGCGCGCGTCCGGCGGCGAGGGCGCCTTCTGCAGCGGGCCCTGGCCCTCCATGCCGGAGCCGGCGAACAGCGCGAACCGGAAAGCGCGCGCGACGTCCGACACGCTCTCGGAGCGCTTGGTGGCCGCTTGGCTTGCGACGAGATCGAGGCCCGAGTGGAACGACGGAGACTTTGGGATTCCGAGCGGCGAGACGGCGCGGCGCGGTTTACTCTCAGCGGCAGCGAACATTGCGCGAGAGGGCGCGCGCGCGGCCGGCCCGGCGTGGACCATCGCTTGCGGCGGCCGGCAGCGGCATCCGAGCGGAGGCCCGGCAGCGCCGGGACCGGTGCGAGCTGCGGGGGCGGCCGGACTGCCACGCGCCGGTCTCAGCCGCGACTCGCCACTGACGGCGCCGCGAGTGCGCGCGCACCTCCGCCGCACCCCGCTCGCACCCTGGCCGCTCTATACAACCTCGGCTAGGGTTGCCACGTCATAACATACAACATTTACATAATGTCTACATGGATTGTTACTGCAATACAATAACTCCTCCTACACACGAGAGTGCGTCTCAATAGCTGATTGAGTCTGTGACTAGAGCACTCTCGTAATGGAGTAACGGCAGTTACCGGAAGCGACACCGAGAGTTAGGCGTAATGACGCAGATTTGTATTACATTGTAGCAGCCCTGTAGATGTTACGACGATTTCACAATTCGAGGAGGTCGGGGGTCGCGATCGCGTCACTCTATAAGGAACAGTAAACAAATGGACTGTATCGCGATAACCAAATGCGTTATGTTATTTAACAGTATCGACGATAATTTATAATAATAATGTTCATGTATACAAGTAAACATTAATCAGCTGTGAAGCTGTTATCTTGAATGTTAAGTGTTTGAACGTTTTGCTAATTAAAAATAAAATGTAACTGATAGGCGTCGTTGCCATCTTGCGCCAATAGACATTCGCAGCCAATAACCGATCTGGCGATAAATTACAAATTGCGAGTAACGACCGACTGTAGACGGCGACGTCTTTCTGGGAAAGTAGAAGAATAACAAGGGGTACACAAGGGTAAGTTTGTTTGGGTGAACCGCGGAGGGTTCCCGCCATCCCCTGGCACGCGGGGGCGGGGGTTGTATCAGTGTGCCAGACTGGTGCGCTCTCCCCTGCACCATCGATCGTTTAATTGACTCTAATTCGTCTGACTCACTTCCTGGAGTCATGTCAAGAAAGTGCTTTGGTTAAATTTATAACCAGATTCAGTTAAATAACTTTCAAGATAAAAATCAGCGGCGTAATGGGTAACTTTATTTAAAGTGTCCGAAAAATATCAATGTTATCGTTTAATTAAATTGTTCATATCAAAACACTCGCTTGTACTTAATTACTATCAATTAAAACACCGAGTACTATTTTTTATTTATCGACTCGTTAAAAGACAAAGTAGGGATTCAGATCGCTTAAACGTAAAGTACCTACCCCAGATTGCAGAGAAAATTCATGTTTCCACTGGGTGCAATTTTCGCTCAACATTTCGATCGCCGTAAGCGTCCGAACCGTTATTTGACATTAAAAAATTTAGAGCTATTACGGTGCAAAGGTTTTAAGAGGAAAATAAAAAATAACGGACTAAATCCATTTTTCTGACATTTGGAGCTATTATGGACTAAATAAAGGCTTATTATATATTTTCCGTACAGGATTATGAACAAAATTTTGCTAGGTACTTGAAGAGACACCTTTCTAATACCATAGCCTAATGATTAGCAGATGACAACGAAAGACTTAGTTGGTTGATACTAAAACTTGGAAACTAGAGATTAAATTGGACAATCAAAATTACACCAGACGCTTGACAACCCTATTATCATTAGCCCATTTTCTCAAGTTCCAGGAAAATGAAGTAAAAATTTCAAATTCATTTTGCTGTGTAATACATTTTATACATTACATTCCTTCGGAGTTTTAGTCTCTTTACCAAATTAGGAAAGGAGTTCCGTTAGGGTGGTTATACGATACGCAGGGATAAAGCTATGGCGTTTATGCTCAATCACGCCTTATCCCCATGTGGGGTGGGGAATACAAAGGGCTATCATTACAAGGATATACATATAAATTGTTTAGCATCGAAGCATATGCAGCTATATATATAGCAGCTCCTTCCTGGTAAAAATTGAATAAGTCTACTTTCATATCAGTCGAGCCTTTTTTGAAACTATGGTAAGTGTTAGTAACATTACATCATAGCTAATATCGAAGACAAAGGGTTCATCAGTATCCAAGCGAAATCTTATGATCCCTTTTTAAGAAAATTGAGCGCAAGGAAGAGTGCGAGATTTGGCATACTGAGTTTATGTGCAGGACAAGTGCAGAAACTTAATAGTTTCATACATTTATGTTAGAAATATTAAAAAACAAATAACATAAAATATTTACACTTTACGAAAATTTTACACGTTTATTAATTCTGCCAACATCAAGTTCATAACGTAACTATAGTGATCAACCTTTTGGAAACAAACAAAAATATGACAGTAAATATGCGAGTTGACATTGTCATAGGCACAGAAATGCACAGCAAAGATGTAATTTTCTGTTAGTCATTAGGAAGTTAAGTTAAAAGAGTTTTGCTCTCGAAACGGTCGGATTTTGACAACTGGGCGATCACTAGTATGTATAAAATCTTTGAGTCTCATGTATTAGCAGCAGACCCTATTGCCATTCAAGGCTACAAAACCAGACCGATTCTCTAAAAGGGAATTTCTTAGTAGCATCCCAAAGTCCATTGGGTGTTCTTATTAAACCTTTCCTTCATATATGTTGATCTTGTCCTATGGAAAATAAAGGACCAGGGTAGTAGATTCTGACCGTGCTCCACTTCAAAATGACCCCTTATTCCCCATGGTAGCTAAAAGTGCTGATTTAGCGAGGAAACCAAGCGGAAGGGTCGAGGAAACTCGAAAATTTGCTTTCATAAGCGGTGCTGCAGGATAATTTATATTGACAGCAAGGTTCAATGTGGGCAACGGTATTTTTGATATAACTTTTTCCTGGGAGATAAAACTAAATTGAAATACTGATAAGACAGACACCGTAAGTAGCCATGGAGGTAATGGGGATCCGTTTTGACTTTTAAGATTTACAAAACACTAAAACGAATTGATCAATGTAAACAAAGTAGGTATTGTAAAAACCTATTTCAAAGGAGTAAGTATGAGGAGGAGGAGTTTCTAACCCATTCTTCTCTATAGCAAACTACCTTTTGGCAGAGGTGGCTTCGAAATAATTTTAAGATTTTATGTAAGTGCCTTTTTAATGGTACTTGGGGTATTGGCAGACTTTGAATCTGTGTACAGGATTACACAGATAAATCTCATCGATAGTATAAGAAAAATCTTTTAGAAGTCCGTAAAAAACCATATGATAAACGAATCGGCCATATTTCCTCCAGCATTTATGATGTGTTACGCCATTTTTCCTTGCCAATATGGCGGCCGGGTTGCCTTTTATTGTTATCCGTTGGTCCTAAACGAAGTACATAAAACCAAAATAAAATCTATATTTAGAGCAGTAATGTGATTAAGAAGTGTGTCAAGGTTTCTGTTATATCCGAGAATTTGTTTGTTAGCGAGAGAGCTGACAAACATCCAGACTCGGAACAAATATCTGGAGGTCAGACTTATTTGTCCCAACTTTCAATGCGGAAACAGAAAATAAAGGAGTTTCTGAATGGAGAAATTTTACAAGGAGTTGGTGACTTTAACTTTACCATTAATACTGCAAAATTATTCCGATTACAGTATGCGAGGACGAAAATTATTTATAGGAGTAAGTTCCTATTTTTATCACGAGATGGAAAATACTCTTGGATGTACTCCGCCCCGGAAAGGACGGAGAGTTGGGAGCTGTGACGGTTGGTGGTCGCGGGAACGGACGATTCTTCGGCAAACGGATTGAGTACTTAACACAACATCAGGCGTGTAATCTACCAAGGGTAAGAAAGAGTTGTATCAAACAATGCACCTATTTTTTTCAGTAATAAGGGGCAAAGCCTATCATCATCACCAAATGTATGTCTCCATTTGTTACACATTACCACTTTGACTGGCCCCTAAATGGAAGCCAGGGCCTGGTAGTCAGCACTAGTAAGAATAAGTCAGTCATACGTATTTCATTGAGATTTAACCAAATCATAGGCGTCAACTACGCAGGACAGGACTAGATGGGACTTTGGGAAATGCTGGTCAATTGGTGCGGTTTTTCTAAACCTCACGATATCGACCAGCGTTTCCCAAAGTCCCATGATTGCCAAAACACTTAATCTTTCGACTTCCGCATTATATCTACCGCAGCGAATACCCTCGGGTTTCTAGCTCTGTCGAAATAGCAAAGCAACGAAATACGGGGTAAATCGTGATTCACTAAAAGCTCTTAAGGCGGTGAAAGTACTCATTATTCTGCAAAAACCACCCCGAAAACCTGGGTGAAGTGAGTGTGAAGTGAACTGTGAATTCCTATCGTAAGTATAGCTGTTTAGTACTCATAACACAAACTATGCCTAGCTTGGGACTATTTATTCATTTTCAGGCTTATACACGGATACAAAAAGGTACCTTTACTTCCAGAAAGATTTTTTAGTAAATTACGAATTAAAAGACACTCACATGCTCTGTTACTAGAAATAGCCCTAAATCTACTTCTGTTTGCAGTAGTCTACAACATTGTAAACACGTCCGGTTTTAAGACTTGAAAAAACTCCAAGGTCACACTAATTAAGATAAGAGTGGAGATTAGTTTATCACTGATGAAATTAGCAAGATTAGCTGTTGAGTGGCGATGACCTGTGCCCTAATTAACGGTCTTAATTAGCTATCGCTGGTCCTGGTAAGGATGGGCACACTTCAAAGAGACAACAAACGTAAGATATGCATATGTTGTATAAATCGAACCGAGAGATGGTCACGGAGTTACCTAATAAATGGAGTGCTCACGATTCGACAATTTTGTGAAGTGGATTTTGAACGACTAAAAATATACACCTATTTTCAGACATACAGCATAACAGTACGTAAAAGGTACCGTTGAAGCAAGTTTTACATATATAAAAGCGTGTCAGGAAAAATCTTTTCAAGGCACTAGTCGTTAAAAATGCAACCACCAACCAAATAAAATTTGCGGTCTGTTCCTGAGTAAGCACTCAACTTTAATTTTACCAATGGAAACATTGTTGTCAGACAAGTAAGAAAACTATGTAGTGGGACTTTCTGTCTGTATCTTTATAGCTACTACGGAGTGGTGCACGTGCTGGTGTTAATGGCAATGGCACTCCATGCAATTTGCTAATCGCCTGATCACTCCATGTGTTTAACTGTTTACTTACTCCGTGTTCAGACCCTCATACTGCTGGCGGCACGTATACTATACTACACGCGTGTATATATGTCGTATCATCGGAACCCATGTACATCGGTGTCGGGTGATATATTAGCAGTTATGTGCGTTACTGCCTGAGAGCACTCAAGTTTAATTAGTACTGGAAACGTTTGATAGAATTAATTATAAGTAGAACAGATTTCAGGGACGTTGTGTCCCTTTGACGCGATACGCAATCAATAGGTACGCTATCTATGAAGTGGTAATAGATGAAACAATAGCGCATAATTATTTTATTAGGACACATACAGCGTGTATTATTTTCTTTAGTATGGAATTTGGGTCAACAATTTTATACCTGCGTAGGTTTTTATATAGGTAATAATTACATGACGCCTATAATCCCCGTAGGGTTAGGCAGAGGTGTAGTACACCCACATTTCGTCAGTTATGTTTGAGTCCCATGTAATAGGGGGCGAGCCTATAGCACAAATCCGGACTCCAGGTTGCTACTGAAAAATTCCAAATGGAAAAACTCAATAACACTTTGCCCGACCTGGGCATCGAACCCGGGACCTCATACTCAACAGTAGCGCTTACGACCTCAAGACCAACGAGGCAGTCAGACAGTATTTTATACATTCAGATTTTTTCATTTATATTTCCATGCATTGACGACCTCATTAAGGCCGCGGGAACGCGCTGGACGCGAGCCGCTTCCAACCGGTCTTATTGGAGATCTATAGGCCTCCGCCTATGTCCAGCAGTGGACTTCCTATGGCTGAAATGATGATGATGATGATGATTTCCATGCATTTCCTAAATAAATGTATTTCCTTTCTCTCTTTTAAATAAAATCGTTTAATTAACTGACACGCCCCTAAGTTGTAGTGTGTAGTTTTGTAGTATCGAACATGCGAAAAATAAGCTATCTGAGCTTATTTTCGCATGTTCGATACTACAAAACCGGGTCACACGAGTGCGTCGATTCATGCGCTGCACATCGACCTAGTTCCTTGATGATGTCTCAGGATATGGCAGTTACGGTTACCGTGCATTCTATGCGGCGTGAAGCGATGTTTGTTACTAACTGCATATCGCCTCATGTGTGTAGCGGTTGGAGGATATTTTTAGTACCAATCTAGCAACATTTATACATTTTCTAAATCAAAGATTTGCTAAACTATATCTAACAATATTCCACAGCTTTCACACAACGCCATATAGTCCCAAGCTTAAGCAGAGCTTGGGTTTTGGGTACCTACTAAACAACTGAAAAACGAACTTACAATGATATTATAAGTAAAAAGGTGTAGATAAAAAAACATTCGATATTCAAAAACAGTACACTAAAGCACGCACGCGTCCGTTGACAGCGCGACGCGACACTGAGGTCTAGTGTGGCTAGTTAGGCCACATTTTAACGTGTCGCTTGCTGAGCGCATATAACCTATCTACACCTTTTTACTTTTAATATCATTGCGTACTTATATATTTCTAAAAACATACATATTATAGATAAATTACACCCAGACACAGAAAAAAATATGGTGCTCATCACACAAACATTTTTCCTGGGTTCCCTGACCCCTAACTACTAGACCAGCAGGCCAGTCTCTCTACATACTGGCCATAGTACTCTCTACATATTTGTTTTTGAAGTCATCGGTCTCAGGTCTGCCTACCACCATAGGTGTATGCCTTATATTTGGCAATACTCGAGTCCGGTTGCCATTAGACAATATAGTGGTGGAGTTGCTCTTCCAAACCTCCAAAGGGAAGCCAATACAAATCGAGTATTTGGACACTTCGCCACTGATATATACATACCTATAACCTAACCTAACTTACCATACCTATCGTATAGCTAACCTAACTACCGAACCTAACTACCTTACTGAAATGCATTGATTTTGAAAGATATGAAAAGTAGAATAAATGCTGTAGAAATGCGTTCCTTGCGAAGTATGTGTGGTGTAACAATGAATGACAGATTGAGGATTGATGTGATAAAGCAACGTTGTGGTTTGAAAGAAGATGTAGTAACAAAAATTGAAAAGAGTATGCTTAGATGGTTTGGTCACGTTGAAAGGATGGATGAAAGGCGACTAACAAAAGGTATTTACAAGGCAGATGTAAGTGGGAACGCCGGGAAGGGACGCCCTAGAAGGACATACATAGACCTTATTGGTGAGGTTCTTGGTGAGGTTCTTCAGAAAGGTCAGGTGCGTAGTACTCGCAACCGGCGTGTGTGTATGACAACATGTATGAATGTAAACGAAGCAAAAGAAGTATGTAAGAATCGTAGCATATGGCTCTGTAGTTTCTGCCTACCCCCATGGGAAAAAGGCGTGAGTTTATGTATGTATGTATGTATATATGAAATACATCATTTTAAACGGAACTACATCGCTGCGTGTCTCTATGTTACATACAATACTAGAGTAGGCAGTGTAGTAGTAGTAGAAGGTAAAAAATTAACTCGATTGGTTTATCATCCATGCATAAAGAACTACTTTGAGTGGCCTGTTGATCTAGTGGTTAGTAGTCCTGACTGCTACACCGGAGGTCGTGGGTTCGATTCCCATCCAAGACAAATGTCTATTAATAATTTATTAGATTTATTGTAAACTATTTTTATCTCTATTTTTTCTATTTTTAACCGACTTCAAAAAAAGGAGGAGGTTCTATGTTCGTGTGTATGTATTTTTTTTTTTTTTTTTATAGTAGGTATGTTACCTGATTTCTCCGCCATTTGTGGACCGATTCTCGAAATTCTTTTTTTGTTTGAAGGAGTAGACTCCTGAGGTGGTCCCATTTTAATTTGGTGAAGATATGGTGCTGATCTTCGCAGATATACAACGGAACTCTTCAAAAATAGACGGCAAATCTATCGTGATTGCTGGAATCGCTTGGATGTTTATTGTTTATACAACATCATGACGTATCATCAAGCCTGTATGCTCAGAGGGGTAGGCAGATGTGTTCAATATACCTAGATTTCGACAGTTAGGTATGTTATGTTTCTTTTATTAGGGTTAGGTGGATAACCCTATTATAATGACATGTAATGTTAACAATTAACAATATAAAATGAATTCATGGCAAATGTTTGTATGGGAACAACTAAAAATGGAAAAATAAAAACATTTTTACAAAAAATAAAACCGACTTCAAAAATAACACTAAACGGTGTAAAATAACTCTAAATTCGGAAGTCGGTGGCCCATCAAGAATAAGACAAAAGTACCAAAGCCACAGACTTCCTAATTTAGAGTTATTTTACACCGTTTAGTGTTATTTTTGAAGTCGGTTTTATTTTTTGTAAAAATGTTTTTTTTATTATTATTTTTTTTATATTTGACATTGGTGTTATTATTTATTATTGACATTATTAGATTTTATCCTACTAATATGCTAATGCAATGTAATTGAAATCAAGACATTTAGATGATTGATTATTAATATTAATTGTATTTGTAAGCAAAACAATGTAATAATTGTACGCCGTAAAGGCCAAACATGACTGAACAAAGTCATGTTTCCACAAATAAATAAATCTATCTATCTATCTATTTGTTCTGTCTGAGACCAATTAGTGTTGTGGGCATTCCCACAGTGCCTGTGCCAGTGCCAGTGGATCCGCGCTTGCCGTTGATAGTCTTTCACAGGTGGACTAACGATTTCAGTGTGTGAAGATCACGGGAAGTCGATGGCTGAGGGCAGCACAGAACTAATCCTTGTGTAAATCTTTGGGAGAGGCCTATGTCCCGCAGTGAACATCTTTTGGTTGACAATCAAGAAGTTCGATGGGGGTTACCACCCAAAACCATTACCAAACTTTGATTTAAGATTACATCTATCTACCCATCCTTAGAGATCACAAAATTAATCGTGCATTACGTACTAAGTTCATGAGAAATTATTGAAATCAATTCAATTAAGTTTAGAGGATGTGTTCTGGTTAAACATTCACATTAATTAACCTGTTAGAAGCAGGGTTGATTTTATAATTGAATGGGGACCTCACTTTAGGGATCCCGAAGGGTGAAATAGGGGATACAACTACTGACTTCATTACCAAAGAGAGGTCGTTATCTTTGCATTGGTACAGACGCCAGCACATCAAGTTACCTCAATGTGTCAAATTTCTTTGATCGTTTTTCAACTTTATGACAAACAGCATAAGGTTCATATTCAATTGGGAAAATTTGACACATTGGGGTAACTTGACGTGCTGGCGTCTGTACATTGGTAAGGTTCGCGATAGGAGAAGTTGCTGCTCTGAAAGTAGGCCGATGCGCACGGCATATCTATTGCCAATGCTGTATAGAAGGTAGGCGTTGAAGCCTAAGAGTGAGGAAGAGGAGCCATCATCACCTGACTAGCCTTTTCCTTTCTATGTTGGTCGTCCAACAAACGGGAAGAGAACTGTGGGGCGTCCGGCAGCAAGATGGGCGGATGAAATTTTTGCCATTGCGGGAATATTGTGGCTGAGACTGGCACAGGTACGTGGAGATTGGCACCAATAGAGACGCCTATACCCAGCAGTGTGTGAAGTAAGGATAATGATGCTAATAAACTATGTTAGGGTCAGCTTTCAGCTTTGTTGGATGCAGCTGAATTCGTGTTTTACATGTATATGTATATTATGTGGACATAATATACATATACAATACAACCAACCCATGACTTGGTTACATGTGTCCGACAAAAAATGTCAATGCTGAGAGGTCTAGAATCATGTACGGAGCTCCAGATGTGTCTATTCAATCTTTAGATATTGACAACTGGGCCCTCATTAGCACCTTATTCATAGCGGTAAACTTACGTGACACTGAACTGAACTTACGTGTATATTTAATAAACGACTCACAATAATTCACCCGCGACCGCGTCCCCTTGAATTCGAACTTTAAAGTACCCCCTCGTACTTTCGAGGATGAAATATAATATGATCTGATAGAAAAATAATGTTTTTATGAGTCGAGTAGTTTCTGAGTAAAATCGTTACAAACAAACAAAGAAAAAATTGAATTCTTTGTTCGTTTAGAATATGACGATAATATAACGACTGTAATGCAAGTCAGTTTCAAAGGTTAAGTACAATCATTACAGACAGGGAATACCTACTTATCTATAAAAGATTAACAAGACAAATATTGCTTTTCAATAATACAACAAGTTATTACAAGGACAAATTAATGAAACCGTAAAATAATCGATTTTTTTGTTTTAGCTGACGGATGGCCAGAGGACCTTGTTCGTTTAGTGGTCACATGCACTTCTTCGAACATGAGCACCTGGACTCGACTCGACTCTCAGGCCGGGAAAAGTATCCATTACAGCGTTCTTATTTCTGGAACATCTTAGAAGCACCTCGGAGTACAGATGAGTGCTTCGTAAACAGTTACATTGGACTTAAACATAACTGACTTAATAACAGCCATTGGTCTCGAGTTCAAACCCAACGCACGCAACTCTGAATATTCAAATTCATAATATGCGTCAGTAGGTATAATTATCACTTGCTTCAATAATGGTGCAGGAATATAATTCTCGATGGCATGTGAAGCCAAGTCACTTTGACACCAAGTTAGTCACTCTACCCACGCGAAAACATCTCTGTCCAGCAATATTATTTATAGTACAATTATTTAAGTAAAAAAATCCCAAAACCTAACAAAAACCCAAGCCAAAATCCGAAGAGAAACACAAACTGACACACCTAATAGGTCCTCTAGTCGGTATTAGGTCATTTTCGTCACATAACACGTCACAAATGGTACAGCAAAACGGTCGCTGACGAGAATTAGGACGATGTCTCTGAAGTACTGTTCATACTAGAGGCTCGCTTGCAGCGCTGAAAAGCGTACGGAAACGGCACACGGGCACAAAGGAATGCCGAGCAAAAAGCATAGGACACATGCCACTTTATATGGCGTTTAGCGTGAAAAGCGCTTCAAGGCGCTTAGGGATTCTTTCAGTGCTGTTGGGAAACGAGGCGGCTTATTGCTGCCAGTTTAACTTTAGTAAGTAACGCTGTTTGCTAACAGTGGAAGGCTTCACATCAAGCACTTTTCAGACTACACTATACTATAGTATAGCAAATGAGGACATAATACTATAACTATATAGCATGGTGTTCACTCTAAGCGATATAGTCGAAAGCATTCATAGTAGGTATATGGCAAGCTATAGGATAAATATATAGAGGATATGGCAAGCTCAATTTTATAGCGTATATTAAGCCATACTATATGTATAATGTAGTACAGTCAAGTGTGAACATGCCCATAGTAATGTTTGGTGCGTGATATTGTTGTCCTATGATTAACGAACTACACACATCAAAAGTGTCTAGGGATCAACATATATTTTTGCAATAACTTTTCTCCTGATTGATATTAATTAAAATTTTCTTTAAGGATTCATCAAATAAAGTGTTTTCGTTTGTCACAGTAACGATAAACCAAGTCACCTTTGCATTAATAAAGAAATTTGCCATTTTCCTAATAAAGGGATTTTTGACATTTGAACCACTAACATTAAAGTTCGAAAAAAAGACTGAAATAACAGTTTTCTTTAAAATTTTATTGGGTAACTTAAACAATTAATGATCCGTGTTTCTACCGCGAACACTAACAACACAAGAACATCGGTTTGGCATACTCAAAATGAGTTCATCCAAATCACGCTGTGGAATGGCCGCCCATGTTCGTTGCAACAACAAAAAAAGGTCTTCTTGCGACTGGATACCCTCCATATTCGGCAGAGCTCTTCTCTGTAGCATATCCCATGCATGCTCAATCGGGTTCAAGTCTGGCGACTGAGCAGGCCAGGGCAGGACATTGATGTTAACTGCGGCGAGAGGCTGTCTTACAACTCTTGCGGTGTGCGGTCGTGCATTATCATGCATTAACTGAAATAAGGGACCGATTTGCACTTGTAGAGGAACGATGACGTCTGATACAATCGTCTCGGGCGTACTACGGGTACCACCTATAGCAATGCACAATCGTAGGATTCGATATCAATGGGCTCTTGAACACAGAAATTGGGCAGAAGAACAATGAATCAGACAACTATTTCAGAGCAGCGGTGGCCCAGTTGTGGCGGCCCCGACTTACGAACAGTAAGTCGTGGGTTCAAACCCAGGCAGGCGCATTACTTTGTGTAATTTATTTCATCACCACTGCTCTCCAAAACGGTGAAGGAAAACATCGTGAAGAAACCGGCATGTCCTAGAACCAAAAAAAAAAAAAAAAAGTTCGAAGACATGTGACATCTACCAATTCGCATTGGGCCCGCGTGGTAGATTATAGCCCATACGCAAAATACGCGCTTAGACGTGGAGTTGCGGATACCAGCCCGGTATCTTTATTATCGGTAAGCGAGTTCAGAGTCTAGCTATGTTTTTTTCTTGTGGGGGAAAATCCTCATAGATGCCCTCTGAATACATTGTAACTGAATGTTTTTACAAAAAAAAAGTAAAAATATCAATCATAGCTAGTTGATAAATATAATGATTTATTAATACACCTGCACAAAAGGCTAATTGAAGCTACCGACACACTGCGGGTCGAGTATAAAATACTCATCGATCAATTAGCGTTAGTACAATAATTGCTAACTTTAACAACCGTCTATTGTGTTGTCTTTACGACACCAATGTATTAGCAACGAGTAAACAGCAGTAACTATTTAAAGAAACTAGATTTACTTTGAGATATAATTTATGTTATTACTTTTGAGATAATTAAAACTTTGACATGATTATGACGACTAATGGCCAAATTTCCAACCGTTTAAAATAACCTTATCTACACATTCTAAAATTCAAAGTCATTCATACAAACTAGGCTGAGTATCAGCACTTTTTAACCGACTTCAAAAAAGGAGGAGGTTCTATGTTCGTGTGTATGTATTTTTTTTTTGAACGACCAAATTACATAGGTCATTCTCCCAAAAAGCCAGCCGTTGGCCACTGATGAATGTTTAATGTGTTGTAGCGACATCTATCTCGCCACATACGAACTAATGATCGATATCCTACATCGCGGTATCAGAGTTATCCGCGCAATTTGAACGTGTACAAGATCCCGACTACAACCGTCGGGCAGTGGTTAGCCCACCAGACACAACACCCGCCTGGCCGGAGGATCCTCCCTTTTCAATGGTGGATGAGGAACTTTACACCCTGTTCCTCATACCCCCAAAGTGTTATACCTGTGTTATTTTTAATTATTGTTTACTGTCTCTTAGTTTTATTCTTTTTAGGGTTTCGAACCTCAAAAGGAAAAAACGGAACACTATCTGTTAAGACCCTTAATCACGGGAACGCGAATTCTGAAATTCCGTTAATGATTTCTTCATTGATTTACGTTTTGAAATGTTTAAATCTTCATCATTCGACTACTTTGATTGACTGACAAGCAAAATAACAAGTACCAAATAAGGTAAGGTGTTAAAAATGGTATATCTATCTCCACAGCCTTGGACAAATCAAAGATGGCTGTTACCACAGCAAGTTTCCAGGCGTCGATTATATGTGTCCCTTCGTCCAGCATACTCACCATGGAATCCTGATATTTCATGAATGTCAAAAAACTGTTCTGAAATAGTGCTAAATAGTGCCCAAAGGAAAAAAATAGTGCTCTTGTACTTGCGAAGTTATAGCCATAGTTCGATGAGTATGCTGGACGAAGGTTTCGCCCAGCATACTCACCTCCGTCCGGAGAATCTGTATACGCTTCAAACATAATTCATACTTCAAAAAATAGTTCCCAAATAGTGCCAAACGGTGCCCAAAAAGAAAAAACAGTGCTCGAATAACTTCGGAGTTATAGGCTTCGTTCAGTGAGTATGCTGGGCGTAGGTTCTACGCCCAGCATACTCACCTCAGTGCGCGAATATCGAACGAGCTATAGGTACAATTTACGTCTCAAAAAATTGTGCTTGAAATAGTGCCCAATATCAGTCCAATTTTTGCTTGACTTTTGACCTAGAAAACCATTAAATTTGATTGTAAACTTCTACATACATTACATTGAGTACAGTCGAATACAATATTATTAACTTTCTTTCTAACAATTTTTGTCTTGTGTAAATTATTAATTGTCTATGTAAGGGAGTATTTACTTTAGAATCGCAATATTATTAATTACACATTATTTTAATAATACTTTATAATAATATGATTAAGCCTTCGCGCGTCGCATGGGACCCCGGTAGCTAGGAACAATGATTTTATATATTTTGTCTAGATCACGGCGCTTGAAGGATTAAGATATCAAATGAAGTAAATCATGCATGAAAAATAAAGTTGCTGTTATTAATGCTTACATTACAACTGACAAAATTATTCAAAATAATCATTTTCCGGATCAAGGACGGTACCACAACGTTTACGGAATTGACCTGTATTCCTCATGTGATAAAGTTCAATATAGTGTGGCAGTAATGGATGCACGTACGGTCAATAGGTATGGGGCTTACGACGCGCGGCGTCCGCGACGCAAATGAATATGTTTATGTTTAAATACTAGATGGCGCTGCCCTAACATCTTACGATTATTAGACAAGACTGATCTGTATTTTGAAGGTGATAAGGGTCCATTTTGTGTCACAAAGCGACGCGCGGCGCCCGCGACGCAAATGAATATGTTTATGTTTAAATACTAGATGGCGCTGCCCTAACATCTTACGATTATTAGACAAGACTGATCTGTATTTTGAAGGTGATAAGGGTCCATTTTGTGTCACAAAGCAATCGAAACGAACAAGCGCTTCTCAGTTTCTTTGTTTGTTTACTTCGTCGCACATCATTATAATAACGCCGGCTTTTGAGTTTGACTACATATATACAAAAAGAAACTGTATAATTTCCTTTTTACAATTTTTCAAGATATTAATTTTATTGGCTGCAAATGACTGTTTTTATTCAGACAAACACACAATGCAATGAAGTAATAGACTTCATTTACGCTTAAAGTTTCATTCATTTATTATTATTTATAAAATATATAATAATGCATTTAATCGAAAGTTTTTGACATGTGAGAAAATACCATAATTATTTCCAATAACATGAAGTCTACAATTAGAAAGTTTAATATTTTTGTCCAAAAACATGTGTCGACGACTGTACCCCATTTTACGTTAGTATGTAGAAGTTTACATTAAAATTTAATGGTTTTCTAAGTCAAAAGTCAAGCAAAAATTGGACTGATATTGGGCACTATTTCAAGCACAATTTTTTGAGACGTAAATTATACCTATAGCTCGTTCGATATTCGCGCACTGAGGTGAGTATGCTGGGCGTAGAACCTACGCCCAGCATACTCACTGAACGAAGCCTATAACTCCGAAGTTATTCGAGCACTGTTTTTTCTTTTTGGGCACCGTTTGGCACTATTTGGGAACTATTTTTTGAAGTATGAATTATGTTTGAAGCGTATACAGATTCTCCGGACGGAGGTGAGTATGCTGGGCGAAACCTTCGTCCAGCATACTCATCGAACTATGGCTATAACTTCGCAAGTACAAGAGCACTATTTTTTTCCTTTGGGCACTATTTAGCACTATTTCAGAACAGTTTTTTGACATTCATGAAATATCAGGATTCCATGGTGAGTATGCTGGACGAAGGGACACGATTATATTACTATCTGCGTTGTATTGCAAAGCGATGGCGAATCGAACGATTGTCATTTGAGTCGGAAAAAAATAAACAATGATACTATCTAAACGCGCGTTGTTCAACTAAATTGCTTTGTAGTTTCTGATGATTGTAAGACTGCTCTGCGTTTTTCGTTCGATGCAAATCTGAGTTGGGTATTAGAGGATGTGCAATGTTTACGAAATATTGTCTCATGTTCTGGCTAGTTTTTTCTCTAAACCCCACGATTTTGCCACCAAAGTCGAAGCGTGACGTTGAATAGCCAATAAAACCTTCCTCAAGAACAGGGCAGATCAAAAAGATTTTTCCGAATCAGATTAATGATTCCAGAGATTAGTGCGCTCTAACCAAAGAGATTTAAAATACTATAGAGCGGGCACGTCAAGGAAATGTCATAGAAAAACTTTGATTCCATGTCTTAGTAATGCCATCCAGAATAATAGGTACCTATATGAATATTGGAGCGGAAGCGGAGCGTACTAAAAAAACCCGAAAAGACTTATGTCCGTTAGGACACAAGTCGAAAATTTTGTTTGTGATGTCCCGACTCTAGTAAGTATTGAATGTTTTTGGCTCTAACAAACAAAACTCTTTAGCTTATTATATTAGAAGATATTATATGTACCTATTTAGATAGAAGGAGATCGTGTCATGTAGAGTGTCCAAATAAATAAAATCAAACTACTATACCGATTTCAATAAAACTCATATGGAACCAACCACACGGGAAGTACCTACGCCCTCTCAAAAGAACGAAAGAATTTTCCCAATCCGTCCATTAATGACGGAGGAAAGAGGTAACACACATACAACAAAGAATAGAACCGAATTGAGAACCCCTCTTTTTGTAAGTCAGTAAGTTATGGGATTAAGTTTCACTTTTGCTTGTGGGAATTCTGAGTAATAGAAATACGTGTTTTCACTATGCTAACTTAAAAAACAATATTCCTAAGTACCTTATTGTAAGAGCAAACACACATGCATACACATGCGTACCTACTTGTAAAACTACCTACCCTACATATTTCTAAATCAACACTGTTCAAAACCTACCATCTTAATATTTGGATCAATCAAACCCTACACCTATGTTCGCTACTGGCACTCTAGAGTGTTTTCTTTACAAGTATTATGACGTCACATATTTACCGTACAAAAGATTTAACGTCCAGTACCTCTACCATGAGTTGCCATCTAAAAATTACTCGCTAGCGTTGAAATCGCTAGCGTGCTAACGTGGATCGAATAGATTTCGATAATGCTTGCACCATGGGATTTACGTAGTCTTACGCAGGCGCTAAGGTAAGCTCGATAGATCGTGTCGTCTAGCTAACTTCACTCTAATCTTTAGAATACTTTCGTCTATGCTTCATTACTTATGTTTTGTTTCTTTCTTTCCCACGAATAAGAAGAGAGAACGTCTCTTAAAAGCTCAAAATGTCTGTTATCGCTATGCTAAAAATTAGACGACAGTCAATGTCACAAATAAACCGACCGTTTGTTTACGTTGTGTGTTGTGTACTTGAGTCACAGAGCTGCGCGGTGTTGTTTATAAGTTTAAAAGATTATTTAATACAATGAGGAACACAGTGTCACAGTGTCTCACAGTTTCAATTGTTGGTGGAGTTCATGGAAAGGTACCTATGTTTTAACTTTCTTTTCAATGTAGGTATTGTATGGATTAAAAATTATTATACGTTTAACTAAGTTTGATGATTGTCCCATGGGATCTTACTACCGAGACAAAAAGTATTCAAATGATTCTTTAGAGAGCAAAGTTTAATAAACTTTATTTCACTTATATTTTCCATTTGGTGTCCAACATGAATACTTATTTTTGCTTGAAATTCACGCTGTTCACGTCGTTGGTCTTCAAATTCAGTGGTCACTAACATATTCCATGCTAAATAAGCTCTTGCAGACATTATTTTGACTGGTATTACTTGTTTTCGACTCAAAAACGTATGTGATTTTAATGTAAATATATGGTTCACACGTTAAAATGCTAGTGAGCTACGTTACTACTATCGTAAGCGTATTATTCGATAGCGTCAGTGAAATTAGTGACTCATGGTACCGTTTTGTATGGTGACAGCTGTAAAACGTTAGTGACCATCGAATAGATTACGTTAGGTTTTTAACCTATCGAAATCTATAGTGCTCATGGTAAGAATTTTAATTCTATCTGTGACCGCTAGGGGCGCTGTACAATATTTCATACAAATAATTTACGGAGACGCTAGCGAGTTTTGGCGGTGTAAACTCATGGTAGAGGTACAGGTGACGCATGAGCCCTACCCAGCTCAATTACTATGGACACCTAACCGAATCATTAGCAGGGGCGTAGCTCCCGCCACGCCGTATGAATGGGTCCCACAATCTAAAGGGCCCCCGACGTATGAAATTTCTAAAAGAAATGTTGCTTTCCGTAATATTAGTTAATTTTACATGATGTCATTCGTTACTTTTAGGTTTATTAGCTTTGACTAAAACTAAAAAAAGTTGCCCCAAGTAAAAGAAAAAGTTGGTAGTCACTGCCTTAAAGTGACAAAGACAGTATTAATGAGAATTCAGCTCAGAGATTATTGATGAACTGTCTAGCTTGAAACACAGGTTCAACCTAGTTCTGGCAAATATGCAACAGTGCTCTTATCCTAATTGAAATTGTGTCTCTTTTATATGTAAACAGTTATTATTATTTATTCATAATGTTTTAAGAATCCGTTTTTTATTTGACGTCTCGTAAGGATCATTATTGGATGTGTTTAAAATTTCATTTTACAACCTTCAGCTAGACGGCACGTAGTTTGCCTTTTAATCCCGGTAGCGGTCTATTATACAAAACATATCTAGTACTAGTAATAATACCTTTGCACGCAACAAGGAAAAAATCATAGATAAATATTATATCACAAAAACCAAAGACTATTTTTAGAACTGGCAACATTAACAGCAACATTTTCTTCTCGTTTCGTGTCGTCATCGAGTGACGAGCATAATTGTTTTCTTGTGATGGAGAAAATGAGCAACAGACGAGGAAAAAAACCTCACTGCAGTCCGTGACAAATTATAATCTTGTTCTGTTACTTTAATGGTCTGTTTCTCTCAATTAAAACGTCACTTACGGCGCAGTTTTCCTTAATGTCTTGTTTCATAAACAAATGCGGTGTGAAAACTACGGGTTTCCACATCAACTACATATTGTGAAGCGCAAGGTACCCAAAATTGCGATTTCCTTATCCGTTTTTGTTTATAATCTGTCCTATTGGAAATCTCTCTTTAATTATCTACGTACCTACCCAAATGACTGTCACGCTCTGATTTTTAGTAAAAAAGACGTATTGTAATCATTAGAAAATAAGCATTCTAATAACTCAATACCTATCATGAGCCACATAGATTACATAGATAGTGTGCGTCTCATTTTTTTTAGAAACGCATACTGTGTAAATAACGAAAATAAAATAATTTAAATGTCATTAAGTAATACTACCAAACGAGATAAGCGAAGATTATATGAACGTTTAATTTTCCAATACCTGGTAACCCAGTACAAAATCGTAAAAATTGATATAACTTAGTCGCATAGATACCTATTTATAATAGCAACATAACTCAGTACCTACAGTTTATGATAAGCATTAAAAATGCTAACTTACTTTTGATTTACCTACTTCTACTAATAATTAGAAGTGATTTTTATCAACCGAACTTATAATAAAATGAACCAATAACACGCCAGCATTGGAAAAATCGATATTTAAAAAATATTCAAGTTCGAAATTCAACGCATAAAGCCGACTTCAAAAAAGGAACACTCTAAAATATGAGGCAACTTACGTTTGTGGTTTTCGGGTCCCATGGCGATGTGAAAACCCATTCTTTTCTATTTCCCCTTAGAAAATGGTATCCCTTGGCGAACATGAAAAATGACATCCGACAGGACAAGACCCTTCCTTGTGAAAATAAGCGCTTGTCACGAAAACGAAAAATTGCTCTAAGTAAGGGTTGCCAGGATAAAATACTACAAAAAAAATAAGCTTGCGTTACGGCCCATATTATTTTGCCAGATGATTCTTTAATTATGCCTATTGTTATGTAAGGGTAAGACTGTTTAAAACCTATTTACTTGTGGTATGTTTTTAAGCCGTTAAACATAAAGGAATTTCACGATGACATGCTTATAAAAGCTTGTCCACAAAGTTGTATTCTACGTCAGTGTGTACGGAACATTAATCACATGAGTTCCGACTCGCCAGGGGTTTTCAACCTTGAAGCCACTTTGTACATTCTTCACACATAATTATGTGAAAGATTAGAAATGACTGCTGTAAAATTGAGCTTGTTAAAATTACTACCATAGTAGCATTCCGAAAAAGTATGAAACGCTTTACGTTCAAGAATTTATTTCTCCACTGACGTAGGTACTTAACAGCCAGTAACGCAAAAAGAAGAAGTAAGTAATTAAACCGTATACTGAAAGGAGTAGTCCATACAGCCATAAAAAAGCCATAAAAAAAAGTGTTCGGAGGTCAAATCGAAAGAAAGTTAGAATGAGGTGTGTCAAATTCAAATTTTACGACTGTTAAGATTTATGGGCACTAGTTAGACGCATCAGGCTCTGTCACTAAGTTCAAAGTTTAATTTACATATAGATGAACACTCGTGCACTGTGTAGGTCACCGGAACTCGTAAAGTGGCTCAGCTGTGTTTTATTAGTTAACTAACACTAGCCGTTACCCGCGACTACGTCCATGCGGAATTAACAATGTAACGTATTTGCAAGAAACCTCGTTGTTCTAAAATAATACTACGCGTAAGTTACTCTTTCTATCATAATTCATTAGTTATCTGCTTGTGGAAGTGCCATAAGCCATAACAATTAGTCCAGCTGTTTCGGTGATTAGTCTAAACAAAAACACTTATAACGTAAAAGTGCCATACATTCAATGCAATGTATGCAAATATTATCAACAGACACGTCAATTTTATTTGTTTGAAGTTTGATGTATAGATTGGTACCGTTACAGCAATCCTTGGCAAAGTGTGCGCCGGCAATCATCGTCTGTCTTGGGAAATGCGAACGCGCGATTATTAGATCTTATAGAACAATTTATAATCAAGTCGGTACCTACTTATATGTTTTGTATTATCATGACTAGAAAATGATTTATGACTACTAGTGAACGTATAGCATGTTGAGAACTTCATATAATCCTACTAATATTATAAATAAACGCGAAAGTTTGTGAGGATGTTTGTTACTCTTTCACGTAAAAAGTACTGAATGGATTTTAATAAAATTTGGTATGGAGTTAGCTGACACCATAGAATAACATATTTTTATCCCTGTATTCCCACGGGAACTTGACCTTCGCGGTTGAAACCGCGGGACAGATGATGCTAGTCTTTATAAAGTTTCGGTTCGACGTTCGTGCTAATTCTAAAACACGAAGATAAGCGAAGCGAATACTCTAACTGACCCAAGTGTTAAATGGATTTTTAAAATATTACTTATTACATTATATAACATAAAATCAGAGAGTATATGAACTCTTATAGTATTTCTCCATGATTGTTTAGTCGCATACCGATTGCAACTATTGTTTGATCAACTTTCCACAAATATTATCTTTAAGCACCTCAACACCAATACATCTGTGCCAACCACAATAAAAACCTTCGCTCATCGCATAACCGTCTTCTCCTATGTCCCACTCACCGTACTTACTTTGTTCATAGTTCTTTTTTTGTGCAGTCTGTTTCTCTGTGGAACGCTCTTCCCCAGGAAATCAGGATGGCAACCAACCGTTTATCTTTTAAGGTTAAGGTTCGCGAGCATATTCGTAAGAAGTTGGCAATAGTATCTTCACAGCGCTAATGTTTTCTCTTCTTTCTATCTCTTCGTAATTTAATTTATTATATATATATTATATTTATAGTGTAAATATTTATGTATTTATACTCATATTATGTATTAGTATTCTTTGATTCCTTTTATTTTTTCATATTTAATTGCACCTACCACTGTTTTAAATAAATAAATAAATAAACAGGACATAATCTGAACGAAATCGTGATAGATCATTGGTAAGTTAAACTCACACTCTTTCTTTGTGGTTGAAATACCTAAATTTTGTCAAATATCACATACCCCTTATCCCCTTTTTGTAGCCCTTAAAGTTATAATTTGTAAGTTTCATGGTGTACTCTAAAGAGATTCTATTAGGTATATTCTATACGTATTTTGAAAAATTCATGTATGACACAGATCATGTCAAGCGACTTGACCGACGATTGCTACTTATTTCGTGCACGAAATTACATACATTTTAACCGGCTGGGTATTTGAGGATGGACAGCGTTGGCTATTGTCAGGCCAAAACAAAAGGTGGCAAGATGTTTAGCAGTGCTATTTTGCAAATATCATCTCCTTGAAAATATAGCTCAGGTAAAGGCTAATTGAGCAGTCATTCCATACAATGCAAGGCATTGACAGTTAACTTCATATATTTTTTTGACAGTTAACTTCATATATTTTTTGACAGTTCATTTCAAAGACTTTATTAAGTCACCCCGTGACAACTTACGGACTGGCTGAAACACAAGAGCGGGTCAAGAAAAGGATTCCAGGCGGTCTAAGTATTGTGTAAAATTCTCCTTACTAAAAGATAGGCGAAGTAAACTGTCAATCCCTACGTGGCATGACAGATCACTTTGCCTTCACTCTACCTATTTACATCTTCAAGGGGTAATTTTAACAAAACACCACTGCTGGAAGACTTTAAGTGATGCCTTTGCCGGGCAGAAGGAAAAAGTCAGCTTGTTTATTTACTTTTGGTCATTTAGATTATTTTTGTAGCATTTCAAATACTAGCCCGGCCACGCATTCTCACTGCATCCCGGAACTGTTGAATAAATGCAAGAATAATTTTATTATTGATCTCTAAATGCCTCCTAGCAAGGTAATAAGTCAGCTAAGCGACAAGGCTACGTGTACATGTATAAACGAAGACAAACGCAATGCTTTGTAAGTCGTTAAGGAGATTAGTATCACTACACATCTCGACAAGCCAACATGTGCCTTTTGAACTTAAGTCTTACAACGTAAGTAAAACGTTCTGAAGACATCAAAAAAACAATTGCAAGGAGTTTACACCAACTCATCGGCAAAAGGGGTCTAAAGTTGTCGTTTAGCCAGTCAAGTGCCAAAATATATGATTATGGCACTTGACTGGCCTGTTGGTCTAGTAGTTAGAGGCCCTGACTGCTAAGCCGGAGGTCGTGGGTTCGATTCCCACCCAGGACAAATGTTTGTGTGATTAGCACGATCATTTCTTCTGTGTCTGGGTTTATTTATAATTTATGTATGTATTTAGAAATATATAAGTATGTTTATCAGCTGTTTAGTACCCATAACACAAGCTCTGCTTAGCTTGGGACAAGATGGGGTTGTGTGAAAAGTTGTGGAATATTTATTTATTTACTTTGCTTACTGCTTTAGACGATCAAATTTAAAATAACCGCGCCTCATACATTTTTGCTCTTAACAAAATTCATGAAATACAATTTTCTCTTCCAACTATCGTCCTCCATACCTTTCTCAAGTCGTTTCGGGACGGAACGGCTTCCAATTTAAGAAGATGCGAGTTGAATATCAATATTCAATATTCTACGTAAATGGCTGTATTGGCTGACCTCCACAACTGGGCACAGGGCAGTATCTACCTACCTACCAACGCTGTAGTATAAGATTAGCTTAGATAACATGTACAGATAGCATAACGCTTAATTTTCCTAAAGGTTTAGACAGAGGTGTACCTATATCACACTCACTTCGCTAGTTAAACCTTTTAACCGCTTGTGTCGCATTTCTGCGACAGAGAACATACATGATTTTTTCGTCTTATTATCAAAATACTGACTGTGTGGTACAACTAAAACCATTATCGAGTTGAGATATTATTTATGTTACAAAAATTAAAAATCGATACAACAATTGTTTCTAGTTATTTACTGTAGGTATTGTTTTATTAATTTGCGGCAATTTTGGCCCGGCGCTAGGGGCACGGCAACTAATATTTAGCCAAGCGTTTAAAAGGTTATAATGTTTAAGTCTTATCTACAACATCGAGAGGAAATCGGCTTGTTTAGGCTATTTCTCTACGGCATGTGAAGCCCAGTCAGAAACCCACAGATGGCACAAAACCCCTGTCACCAGGTTAGTCACGACACGAAGAAGACAAAATCAGACTCCTGCCTTCTTCAGAGAAATTATTGGAAGAATCTAACAACACTGCTCCACCTGATATTTAAAGCCTGAAACTTCGTGCTCAGTAGGAGCACTTGCGACCACTACATCACCGAGGCACTCTATACACTAAGGTATCTTATACAGATTCTCAATCAATCAATCAATCAATCAATCACTTTTATTTGCATAAAACATGGTGTACAATTATGGTTTTGTCAGGAATTATTCGAGCACACATGTTTTGCTTATACCACCCAAGCCGGCATGGCTTGGGTGGTATAAGTGGCGTGGAAACGTGTGCATATTATGACGATAACGACTTTTATAACTTTTTGAATCGTTATATCTCAGAAACGGTGGCTCGTAAGAAAAAAAGTATTGTGACATTTTTTATAGATAATTTTATGATCTACAATTTTTGTCTGAGGTACTTTTATGATAAAACTTACCGTTTTGCTGAAAATCGCGAAAAACTCATTTTTTTGACCTTTGACCTTGAATTAATTTTTTTCCTTACAAGGGAATGATGGGGAACTTCTAGACATTGTTTATAATTATATTTTGAACAATTTCACAGAAATTCAGCTTGTTGGGACTTTATGTAACTTCACTCTCATTTTTTGGTCTAAATAGACCGGACTATATAACATTGTTTTTAAAACATTTATTCCTCCATTCAATACAGTTTTCTTTAAAAAAATTAAAGAACATTTAAGATCTCTGTAGAAGCTTCCACATTTGTGAGCATTCTTTGCAAAATAATTTTGCACGGAGCTGGAGTGTAGAAATACTTCAGGTCTTAATATAGTGCAGACGAAAATATACACAAAATACTCATTAACCTTATACAACAGTAAATTATGAAAGTACGCAATATTATAATAGTAATCGTCATCTAGCCGCGAAATATTTTGAGCACAAGGCTTTTTAGACAAGTAGGTACATTGACTAGAGATTCCTGTCGCTTATGGTGAGTTTGAGAGCAAAAGAAAATGGCATTCCAATAATCCAACCATGGCCAAGGTCAAAGTCATCCCTGACAATAGTGTGTGCTTCACTTTCCTTTATGACAAGACCCATACAGCTACGTAAAGCATGCTTCGTAAAATTCTTCGGAAAGAGAACTATATACTTATAAGTTTTGGTGATAATTTGATCAACTGTTTTATTTTAGCCCAACACAGAGCAAACGCCTCGTAATCATCCTGGCTCTTACTTGACATGTAAGTACTGTTTGTTTGCATGTGTTATTTTTTGTTGTTTATTAAATGTTAATTTCTTGCTGATATTGTAATGCAATAGGTGTCATTGTATAGGTCAGCGTTGCGTACCCAGTACGAATTGGCCTCGCATTCTATTGAAACACCGTAATACGCTAGGTCAATGTTTTGACCTTGAGGCAACATTTTGACCTTGAGTAGTGTTACCAACCAGACAAAAATAAAATAACAATAGCTAATTGACTTACCTTTGATAGGTGGTAGTTTCACCAGCTCCTGGTTGTGACTGTGAACGTTGAACCTGCTGGAGCCGTGTCTTCTAGGCTGGCCGTTCCAGCCAGGCGGCCGGGGCCCATCTGCGGAGCGGGGTACGATAGGCGCGGGAGGGGGAGGGCCTGATGCCAGGGCCGACAGTTGTTTCTCTGGACGAGTCTGGAAATGTGAAAGATATTTATGGAGACGAATAAGAAGATAATGTATTTGCTTGGAATCAGCAACGTGTCGAGAGATAAAAAATAAATAAATAAATAAATATTCCACAACTTTTTCACACAACGCCATTTAGTCCCAAGTTAAGCTTGAGAGCTTGTGTTATGGGTACTAAATAGCTGATAAACATACTTATATATTTCTAAATACATACATATTATAGATAAATTACACCCAGACACAGAACAAATGATCGTGCTCATCACACAAACATTTGTCCTGGGTGAGAATCGAACCCACGACCTCCGGCATAGCAGTCAGGGTCGCTAACTACTAGACCAAGAGGCCAGTCAAAACCGTACCGTTGTTTCTCCGTATTCTTTAAGTAGGTATACCATAAATAAGTACTATACAGATATCCATAGGGTATATGGATACGAACAAAACCTGCTTATCGATATCTACTTGCTTCCGTACCGTATTGTCCTCTGAAGTAGGAAGCAGAAAGTCGTTTCTTTTTTATCAGATCATTTTAAGGTGATAGCGTAAATTGTGTACTTGTGTAGTCAACAAAGATGTCAGAATTCTTTCCTAAATATTAGCTTGTACCGACCTTATCTTATGTGTCAAGGATATTAATCTCTAAACATCTCATTTCTTTACAATTCTCGCTAAAAAATGAGTGTTTCGCGAGAATTTGCGTGCCTAAATTAATATTCTGAAAGGAATATTTGAATTTATTACGCTGAAATAATTTACAGCATTCAGCTAATTAATTGCTTAAATATTTAACTGGCCTTATATCAGTAAGTAATGAAATTCAGCGGCAAATTGAGTTTATTATAATTATGATTGTAGGTACTGATACAATATAAGTATGGCTTTAAAAACGGTACTGAAATAAATAGAATATGACATCACTTAGTTTTACGACTTCGCCTGTAGTTCTACATACGAGCACTTAATATTATGTGTCCATGGATACGAATGATGGTATTATAGCAAAAGCATTGCTTTGAATATTTGATCGTTATTATTGTTGGCAGCATAGTGGTCGAGGAAAGATTTTATATAGAACATTAATGCTGCAAGGAGAGGACAACTCATAATAATATTATTATGTAACTCATACCTACTCACCAAATACTTGGGAACAAATAAATCGAGCGACTTCCCTTTGTATTACACATATAATTTAGTAATATGTAATGTTTGACTTTAAACCTAATATAGCATAAAAGTTTAATTAATAGCCTTCACAATGAGAATAGCCACATTGTAAAAGCTAATAATTAATTAACCTTTTTGACGATATAATGTGATGTACTAAGTAATAAACGTATCACACGACTGAATGGTAGCGCCGCAGAGAGTCCCGTTGAGTCGTAGTGTGCTACTGATAATTTGGTTGTTTAACTATAAACCTGAAGCCCTAACTAGTGATCCGTAGTGAACACAACATTTTATTTTATAAACATATGTTTCGGA
Source organism: Euplexia lucipara (assembly GCA_921972225.1). Classification (NCBI taxonomy): domain Eukaryota; kingdom Metazoa; phylum Arthropoda; class Insecta; order Lepidoptera; family Noctuidae; genus Euplexia; species Euplexia lucipara. The sequence continues at coordinate 15,580,628 of OV179161.1, read as the reverse complement.
TCGATGCGTATTATTAAGTATACTAAAAATAATAACCATAATGCGTCAAAACAGCACGGGCTCGATTTATCATAGAACAATAACTAACTTCAATTTGAATAATTCTGTTAAATAATCTGCCTAGCCTTTACATAACTACATTGTTCACATTGGCGTAATGTCGAAAACTGCTATTGAAAAATTTTAACCGGATGCAGCTGATTTTCAGAAATTTTAGCCTATCAGTCCTCACTAACCTAGTATTTGCATAATACGATACCCCTTCCTTAAAAAGTATCCGTTTCACTATTCGGACTTTACGAAAGAACTGAAAGACTCACAAATGACAGTCGGGAAGAGGTGGTCTAAATAGAATATTCCGTCGCCAGCTAGCTTGTAAAACTTGCAAGTCATATAAAATTCAGCTAGCCGAATACCTACGTAAATCATTCCATTTCTATTCCAAGCAATAAAAAAAAACCCGTACACAATTAAAGCAAACGTACTGACCCACTGCAGGGCAAAAGCCTCTTCTCATACAGAGAAGGCACGAGCATTAATGATCACTTCGCTTGCTCAAGGCGGATTGGCGATTCGAAACTTATATTAACTAGCAGAAAGTCCAGGTTTCCTCTCGATGTTTTCCTTCACTGACGTCAATGATCTCTAAGATAAACTCAGAAAGTACTTATGAATTGAAGAAGCCCCTTCGATACTTTCCCAGATATGTACTACAGTCATCCTCTAGGCCCTCACGACATTATAAAACGAAGGTAACATTTAAAATACAAAATTCTTAGTATGCTTCGAGTATTGACATTATTTTCAGTGAGAAATGTACACACATTAACACATTTCAGGAGGTTTTTTTTGAAGTTTCTTTTTTAAACGTAAAGGTAATGCTAGATAGTCGGATGGTCGGTTCGTGCGTTATTCGTGTCCTTGAAGCAGTCGAGGTTTCTTCGAATGGAAAGAAAATCGAACATCCACACAAACACTAGCATTGATTGTGCATAATATTCTATGTAATGTTTTGCCTTGGAGATTGTAGCTCAATAGGTTTGTTTGTAATGCTTATATTTGTCGTAGGTAAATATAAGCATTTTTGACTAGTGTTTTATTGTGTTTATATTATCTACATACCTCCTGTATGTAGATGAATAGGTAGTACTCACATTAAAAAAAAGGTTTGAAATTAGACTCACTACTTAATTTTGAATTGTCTCGACTGCAATCGTGTTTAGTAAAAAGCCTGCAAAGTAGGTAGTTGGACCCATTGAGGGCTGTTCAAAGCTACGAAATATTTGTTATATTTAAAAGAATATCTACAATTTGATATCTTGATTACCGCAATAATCAGATATTTAGCCATTAACCTACTTAAGGAATCTGTACTAATTAGAGATGACGTTTATAACTAATTTTCTTTTCTATTCTTTAACTTGCAATGCAGGTCAAGTAGTAGATGTATTTTTTAAACGTGAATAGCTCTTGAAATAACAGAAAAAAGACGAAGCAGCATCACATAAAATGTAACAAAAGAGAACACTATGTAATGTAGGTTTCTTGTAACAATTTTATAACAAAAATTTTATATAATAGCTGGTAGCCGCCACTTCGTCTATACAAGCTTAGCACGCCAGAATAGCTCGCAGATTGCAGATTTATTTTCAATTCTGTCAATATCTTTACATTATATTATAGCCTATGTGTTATTCCGATGTAATAAGCTATATAATTGAAAAGTTTCACTAAAATCCATTCAGTGGCTTTTGCGTGAAAGAGTAACAAACATCCATGCATACAAACTATCGCATTTATAATATTAGTAGGATAAACCAAAGAAAAACACATCAATCTTCAATCTAACAACCCGCAGAACTCTAGATGCAGCGCATTTCCGAGCGGAATATTTCCTACATTTGCGTAGTCTGCTAAAAGCATAAAATCTAGTTATGTAGGTTAAGCTAGGAAGGATGTTTAAACGAGCGTGTGTGGTCGGGAAACGAGAGGGACTCAATGTCAATGCTATTGTGGGGGGAAGCTCTGAAGTACAAAGCTGTGTACAGCAGACACCTATGCTTAAACCAGACAGACATTATATTGTCTAGCTAGCTTTTATTCGGGAATTTGGTTGGGTGTGCGTTTGTTTTTTTTCAGGAATCGCTACAGGTTGGATTTTGTAGTGACACCAGGTTTTCTATGGATATAAGTACCTTGCTATGGTTTCATCATAAAGTCCAAACTGCAGGTTTGCCAACGTGCTATAGAGCGCAGTATTCTGGGTATCAAACTCACAGATCGTGTTCGCAACACCACACGGGCGGCGCTCCAAAACACAAACAGTCGACTGTGCATGAAAGGCTGCTGAACTTTAGTGGGACTGGGCAGAACATGTCTGCGGCATGCCGAACAAGCTATGGGCTCGTAAAACCCAGAATTGGTGCCCTACAGTGACACGACAAGAGATGGCGGGTCGACTTGGATGTCTTCCTTGAGAATTGGAGAGAGGTGGCGCAGAATCGCTACCGATGGAAGGAATGGAGGGAGGCCTTTGCCCAGCAGTGGGACAATTTGGGCTAAATAATAATAAAAATAGGGTTTAAGGGATCTCGACGTGAAACCTGTCAAAACTAGTTTACAACGTGATTTATGAAGAGTGGTGGAAACTTTGTATGGTTCGTTCACCTGTTCCGTCCGAGTTATTACTCAACACTTGCTTAAAAACTAGGAAGGATAACATCGTGAGGAAACCATACCTGGTATTTGTCAATGGTTTGAAGCCAAGTCTATGGGCAGCATACAATCTGACACCAGGTTGGTTAGTAACTTATAACCACACGATATCAAGAACTACACTTACACGTAAGTAATTATGACAAGAACCATCTGCTTCCAAATAAAAAAACCCCTTTCCAAATCGGTTCACCAGTTTAAGAGCTAAGATTCCACAGATAGAAACACACATAGCTGTCAAACTTATACACCCCTCCTTTTGCGTCAAAAGATAAAAGTCGAAAGAACTAATCCTAGATATTTAAATATATATTCGCATTGGAATTGATTCTGTAATAGTAGCTGTTGTATGACATGTAAGTGTGTAATAAATAAATATATATGGGTTTGTTTTGTCCAACTAACAGAGGCAATTCAGTCCAGCTATAAAGGTTTTACACTTTCCCAGTTCCTACTTAACCAAGTTTTACTGTTACTGTTAAAATTAACAGACAAATAGATAAACTAACATGCAAGCTCGCTACGATTCGATGCTAGTTTCCGATTTTTAATCTCAGAATAATCAAATCGAAGACTTGAGCATTCACAATATTAGGTTGTAAATTCATCTTCACTCAATTTATGAGGAAAATATTTAAAAAACAACAAACAGCACCGTCTGTTTCTTGAAGAATACAAAGGTTTATTTACGTAATATCAATTGAATAACAGTTGTGCGTTTACTCTAAAATGGTAAACATAATTTACATACTTATACACCGCGTGTGTTCAAGAATTATAAATAATTACAAGAATGGACTAGAATGATAAATTGGCTCGAGCAAATAAACACAAGAGCTCAGTAGTTAACGAGAGATGTGTTAAAAATGTCATAGAAAATGTTTTGGCAAAAGAAACTCTTCTATCAGCTGCACTGGCCAATGTTAGAAAAAAAAAGAACAATAAATATTGGTTTGTTGATAAAATAAAAATGATAACAAGATATTTATTTCTGTAAATAGGTACTGACTACTCTGAGAAGAAACATCGTAAGAAACTCAGAGGTTACTCACAGTATCTTTTAAAGTCTCGACATTATCTTGGTCAAATCATGTAAGAACCATGCAGATTAGTGTCTGAAATGGTATTTTGAGGAAAGAACCACACAGATATGAGGGAACCAGATCAGTCAGTGCAAGCATTTGTCAGTAATTGTGAGCTGTTTAGAAACAAACCAAAAGAGAACTTATAGTAGAACAAGATTTGTAGATGCATCGCTGTGGGCGCGAACCGATACTATAAACATTTGCACTCTCTGGAAAACACTAGTCCAACAAAATGTCAGTGTATTTATAGCGTGGAATTGTTTACGGGATGTTCCATACCAAGGTTTATTGACAATGATCGATGCAAGCAAGCGACCAATATGTACTACGATAGAATGGATCGCGTCATCAATCAGACGATGGGATGACAACCAGCGGACACCTCGTGCATTCCATCAAATTGTAATTTCCCAAAACAACAAAAAAAACACTGGTTTTCCCGAAGATCATTTATGTTTCTCATAGCAACATTTACAAAAAACATAATTGCCAGAGAAACTACAAAGTTCAAACAAACTCGGCACACGAAATTAATACACAATACTTACAAACAAAGTGACTCACAGAGCTTCAAATAGCCCCAAATCAAAATCGATTTTCCTAAATAAATTATGAAAAGCGACGTGGGAGGTGCTGTAACAATATATACAGCCAATCAGATATACAATGTCAAGGTCACAGTGAAAAGTACGCAATCAATACTCGTCTAGTTCGATAACTTTATGGTTGTAAGGTACCTACGTACGAGTAAAGGCGCGATTTATTTACGGCGTTGTTAGACCACGTGCGGTGATTAATGTTATAATAATGTGTGTCATCATGTTGCATTCCACGGATAGATTTAGCTAAGAAACTACATCATTAGTCTTCATTTTTTGTGTTAAAAGCTTCTGATGTGACATTATCTGCACACGTAGCGTGATCGCCGTAGAATCACGTATGTCGACGGAAGAATCGACAAAATGACAGGTAGTAGAAACATTTCTGCCGATTATGAAAGAAATTATACTCGATATATTGTACAGTAGACCATTATAGACGACTATAGTATCTACACATTTATTTTCTTCATTCTTGACATTATAATGCTTTAACCAAAAGAAATGTTCTACAATCTGTCATTTTGTCGATGCTTCTGTAGACAAAATCGTTTCTACGATCATACTACGCGTATTACTATATAGGGTGACTGGTAATTTGTGACCGATACTTAAACACGTGCTTGTACTCATGAATACGAACAACTTCCTCAAAGAAACTTTTCTTTATACCCATTACTTTAAATTAATTCAATTATGTCAGTACTGCAACGGAAGCGGTGGGGGTGGCGGGAGAGCGTGCGACGCTACTACTACTAGCAGATTTTGCCCTTCCCGAGGTCAGACTATCAGCTGATAGATCGTAAGGATTCGTGCCTACTGTGATCGATAACAGAAGCGCGCGCGATAATTTCAAACAGCGTTTTTGTTATAATAATATGTTATTGTGTATGAAAAAAAAAGTTTCTTTGGGAAAGTTTATTGAAATCATGAGTACAATCATGTGTTAAAGTATCGGTCACTAATTAACAGTCACCCTATATACTGTAGTCACGATTTTATTGGGCGATTCAGGCACTATGCTATATTTCCTGTCAATTTATTTTCAAGTTAAACCAGTCAGGTAAGGAATGGGTTTAGACTAATATCTCCGTACCTACATAGGATGCGGATGCTATTCTAGCGTGTGTTAGTTTGGGAAGTGGTCTGGATAGTATCATAAATAATCATAACAACCAAGAGCATCGAACAGCGCAGTTAACGATGTTCTCCAATTTAAACACCACATACCTAATAAATAACAAGCAACCTATGTACCTATATAGTTAAGATGCGCTTCGCTGGCGCTTTGTTGAAGTAGGTATGATAATTTTGGTATTAATACAGTAAATCGCAAGTCATTGGTTACCAAACCAGTTATCGCTGACCTCTTACTCTATTTAAATTCTCAGTTACCCGAAGCAAGCATAAGGTCAAAGTGGTCTACTGTTCCTAGAAGTATGGTATTTACTAGCAAAATGATGTCGCATTTGTCGGACTGATGACATCACAAAATTGAGTAGGATTGAGCCACAATTGTACATAATAATTATCACATGAAGGCCTTAAAAATATGTAATAGGCACTTATAAGTAAAAGCAAACATGTTCAGAAATTCCAATGCGGCACATACTTATTTCATATTTTTAACCAATTAAGTAATGTCACCGACTAACCGTACTACTTTTCCCCGTGCGATTCGAACGCGTAAATGAAACGTCACCTCAAACCTGTAATTGTTGACGTAATATTAATACGAGTTCATACAAGTGCTTGTAAAGTACTGAGGTATTTATCATGGAATTATTATTAAAGAAGATGTAGTAACAAAAATTGAATAGAGTATGCTCAGATGGTTTGGTCACGTTGAAAGGATGGATGAAAGGCGACTAAACAAGGCAGATGTAAGTGGGAACGCCGGGAGGGGACGCCCTAGAAGGACATACATAGACCTTATTGGTGAGGTTCTTCAGAAAGGTCAGGTGCGTAGTACTCGCAACCGGCGTGTGCAGCAAAATAAGTATGTCAGAATCGTAGCATATGGCGCTCTGTAGGTTCTGCCTACCCTCATGGGAAAAAGGCGTGAGTTTATGTATGTATGAAATTATCATGGCAATTCAATGTTATACAATATAATAGACTTGATTGTATACTTACTGTGTACTGCCATCATTGGCCTAGTGGTACCAAGTGCTGCTGCTAAGCACGAGGAGGAGGAAGAGGAGGAGGAATCGGCAGGGCTATTACGTATCTCAGTTGAAAGTTCACAGTTATGATGACTGTGCAAAGTAACGACACGATACGAGTACGATTAACTGTCAAACAGCTAGTCTCGTATTGGCTATCATCAGTATGCTAGGACGACGTCATGCGCACTCGCAGAGATGTGACGAAGCGCGCAGTACCTCACCAGATAGTCATCGTAACTTGAAGTCCACTTAAAGAGCAATACCATTTTTTTTGTAAGTTCGCAGTTGTCATTAAAATTCGGTGTCCAACTGGAAGCCAGTTAGTCACTGCCTCACTGACAATGAAGATAGCAAATGGCCCTGCTGTTTTAGATCCCAGAGTAGAGCAAAACGTTCTCAGAAACAGCCCGGAGTCTGAACAGATTGATGGCAACACCCGGCCTCCACAACGTGAGTACACATCAGCCCATTCCTCATATAAGCATGAAGTTTTGTTATTCAGTGTACACTGTACAATGAAATAATTTGCAGCCTTTTGTGAACAGTTTACAGTTAATAAACTCAAGGACATTGAGATAATGGTTGTATTTGCACAGATGAATCGATCTCGCGTGAGGCGCGTGTGCCCTTGCACTTGAAGCTACAATGACAATCAAGTCGGTTATCAGAATCTGTCAATGAATGCAATCAAATTGAATGTGAATTGTGTAGTGATGGGCAATGGATAAATACTCGAAGGATAAATACTCGAGTATTTATCCAAAGTGGATAAATACTCGTTTTTACTCATTTTTATCCGATATTTACCCAAAATGATGGATATTTATTATTTTGCATTTTTTTTTTATATTGATAGGCTAGTTTTACTATTAAGGCTTTCGAAAATACTTAGTACATTATTACTTTTTCAAGTTCTGATTGTAAAGACGAAGCAACGTTTTTCTAACCGCACCGCACTATATCCCGGCCTCCTTTTGTCCCATTCCTTTTGTTTTATTACCTTTTCCCTCACACCACCGCGCCTGCGCTGTGCCCAGGTATGTGTCTTAGAGAGCGCACGCGCGTGTGCGTTTTTAACAACAAAATAATTATTATGAGGTGATAGTGTTCTAGTTTTATGAGACATTTAAGTGATTTTGAAGTTGGATTATAGCGTTTCAAGGTATGTTTTAAAAGCTGAACCTTTCTTTGTTAAAGGTTTAAACACTTAATAAAATCGGCGGATAAGTGAACTACTAAAAATAAATAGAAAAGTGTAGTTTTATTATTGTTGATAACGCTAGAAACCTACAAAAGACTGAAGAGTCCCTTGTTTTGAGTGTTTTGAAATCTCAGTGCGTCATGAGCCAGCAAATTAATAGTGTTGTGCGCAGTACTAAACTAACTTAGTAAAAAAAGTTTAACAACATTTTTGCCAACAGTTGTGCCTCTAAACTGCACAGCACACTCTTGCTAGCTCATTACGCACTGAAATGTGAAGTTTTCACCAATTTTATTAAACTCTGCATAGACGTCATCATCTGCCTAGCCTTTTCCCAACTATGTTGGGGTCGGCTTCCAGTTTCACCGGATGCAGCTGAATACCAGTGTTTTACATGGAGCTGTCTGTCAGACCTAAACAACCCAGTGGCAAGGCAAGGCAGTGAACTGGGTAACATGATACCCCTTGGTTAAACTGGTTGTCAGACTTTGGACTTCTGACCACAATTAACGGCTGTCAAAGATCTACAAATGACAGCTGGGACCAACGGCTTAACGTGCTTTCCGAGGCACGGATGAGTCTTGGTATATAATAAATGGTCATCCATCCACGGACCGACCACGTCAAGCGTAGTTTAACCTTCGATCAACCCATGCGGATGTTATAATTTAACCACAAGTTCCTCCGACGACTCCTCTGCATAGACGTAATAAAATCTGTGCAAAATTACACGTGCTTGGGCTATACTTTATTTTATGGGCCATATAGTTGGAAGTCCATTTTTTTTTGTAGATAGTACTCATAAACAGAAGGTTTTTACAATTTTTTAAGTTGCGGAGACTCCCAGTTATAATAAGATAATAAAGAGAATACACATTTTTTTAAAGTTTCCATATAAATTGAAAATAACACGCCCGGTATTTTGTCGAATGTCGGGAGGACACGGCGTGGCATACGCTGGCAAAGTGTGCCACTTGAGAGGAGCCGTGCCGTGCCCTCGTCTCTGGAGTAGGCAGTGACTTGTCGCTGCCGGCCGTGGTCGAGAGGATGGCCGGCAGCGTCGAGTCCTGGGACACGGTGGTGTCCTTCTGCGAAACGGTCGTCTCGCAGATGGAGGCTGCGGAAAGTGAGAGGGAGATCACCTCCACTCACCCGGCCCGCAGCAGACGTACCGGGCGCAGGCAGATGGCGGACAACGCCCCAGCCCCCCTGAATGGGTTCAGGGGCGACGGACACGGGACGTCCGCCGCCCCCATGTACATGGATCCGAGGTGGCGGCGCGTGGTGTTTACGCGCGCCCCTCTTAGACGTTGCGAGGGTTTTCTAACACCTCACTCCCCTCGCTGACTTGGCGAGGCCCTCGGGTCGCAGTCAGTCGGGAGTCGCGGAAGTATCTTCTGTTCCCGTGACCCCCGGCGCAGTTGTGAGAAGGAACACGGGGTGGTTTTTAGTCAGTAAGTCTGACAGACCCCTCCACCCTCCCCGGGGCGGGGGCCATCCATGAGGATTTTCCACCACTAAAAAAAAATTAAAGTAGCGGGGTCGTAGTGAGTGAGCAACCACAGACCCCTCTCCACCTCCTTCGTGGTTATTTTTTTAAACCACCCAGAAGTAGGAGCCCCGCCAAGCGGTTCCGGCGACATCTTGGCAGGTAAGGCTATAAGAATAATAATATTCCTTGTGCTTTATTCAACTTATCCGAAAAATACCCGAAACTAATTTCAAAATGTTAACTTTTAAATTTTAAAATACGTATATCTCCGTAACCTTGGGGTTCCGCGGGTTGGAAATGGTACAGGATTTAGGCCCCTGCCACCCTCGCGCTCCCCGGCCCATAAATATATGGAAATTAGAGTGAAAATAATGGAAATTAGTGTTTTAACCAAACCTCAAACTTTAACAATGAATTTCTCCATAACCATGGGGCTCCGCGGTGTGGAAATCCGACAGGGGGGTAGCTCATCTCCCCCTCCCTCTCCCCAGCCCCTCTCCGATCCATAAATCAATGACCCATAAAGGAAAGTATTACCCAATTTTTTTATTATTGTGTGTAATCACAGGTTAGACAGGCTTGTTTTTTTAAAAAATCTTGATAAGTTTTAGAATTTTACTTAATTTCATCCTTTTCTTCGTAGAAATATAAAATTTCCCTTATTAAAATCGTGTATAATATTTATCCGCCGTTTTGGATAAATACTCGAGTAAAAACGGATATTTATGAGTATTTATCCACTTTGAGTATTTATCCGGATAAATTCCCAACACTAGAATTGTGACATAGGTAGGTAGTTAATATGAGGAATCAGTAGTGATCAGCGTTCCTATTACAACTGAAAGAATAATCATCAGATGATGATGATATCTTTCAGTTCATTCCTCCTCCTATTGCCTAGCCTTCATCTCAACTATTTTGGGTCGGCTTTTAGTATAACAGGATGCAGCTAACTACCGTGTTTTACAAGGACTGTCTCTCTGACCTCAACAACCCAACGCCCTGGGTAAGACGACTCACAACTCTCTTAGTTCAGCTGAGAGATAATAATTTAACAACAAAATAATGTTTTATTAATCTATGTTAGCTATGATTTTACAATTAATCAGTATGTTACTAAGAAACGAAAATAAATACATAAGTAGACACTGACAGATAAGGGCTTCGCAGCGCATTCTAGATATGTAGAAAGATACAATGTCGTACAAGATGTTTTCAAACAAAGTTAATAGAGCTAAGATAAAAATAGAGATAGGGTAAAAAAAATACTATCAAAATCGCAATTTCTGCAGTTTGGCAAACCTCGTCTAGCGTGTAGTCTTTAAATATTATTTAGTTTATTACAAAGTTTCACTTCTTCAAATAATTATCGTCTAGTTCACGATCAAATTTCCTAAAAATAAGTTACCTCGTAGCGAAATGTTCCGTTTGGTATGTAAAGCGAATGGTATCACGGAATTAAGACGGGGCCGGTGAGTCTATGACGTAGAAGAACTACCGTTACTTATAGACTGATATTAAAGTATATTAAAAATTCCAGATGCTGCCTACTTTTTGATTTGTTTAACTTCGAAAATTCGCGTTATCTAAGTCGACATATGTACCGAATTGGTGGGCTCATTCAAGAATATCTATAAATCTTTGGAACAAGTAAGCCAGTTTTCTTGAATGGAACGTCTCGTTATATTTTATGTGTCTGAACTTGATTTTGGGAGGTAACACTGTTATGTTTTGCGATTTAATATGAATAGAAGGTGGGAAATTGGGCTCATACGATAAAATGTTCGCATCTCGGTTTATTTTTAGACATCAAAGCTTACCGTGACGGGTGAACGGTTTCGGCGCCTTCGGAACATCGAGGAGAGAGAGTGGCTGGTCAGGTTCGCCGACGAAGCGGCTGACACCAACATTTTACACGTTATTCAACACTATCACAAACACTGAAACCGGCTCATTCCTGTTATCACCACTCTGTACGCACTGGACTGTAGCTATCGGTTACAACTGTATGTAAAAGATAATACTGAAAAATTAATATTCTCTCCGCGTGAATCTGCACAAACATGAAAGCACACAGACGAGCTAAAGCACAATGAAACCGCTTTGTGATTCGAAGAACAATAAACTTTTACTATCAGGCCACATAAAAAAGTTTCACTGCAGTGCGCAGTAGCTCGTATTTCGCGAGAACCGGCAAACCTATCACTTTTCTTGGTTTGGTCAAAACACGGCGAACTTTCTCTGCAAGTTTACAATGTGTGAGTCATATTAGTGCGCCGATATGTCAATGCATGAGGAAGATAACAAAATTGAATTAAATATTCAAAGTCCGCCGTCCAAAGTTTGCTTGGGACCACTTGCGGATAGCGGAGTCCCGACTCCTCTCTAAGTTGTTTGTAAATTCACTCAGAAATAGTAATCTATATCAAAGAGCAGTAGATTGAAAAGTTTACAAGGTGAGGCAGAGTTTTCTGGTAAAGCGTCACGGTTGCGAACCTCGTTAGCGAGACGAGCCGGCGACGGAGGCAGTAACTCAATCCAGGAGCGCGCAATCTACTGCATAAATTAACTCTGTAACCCACTTCGCTTAAATTCTTTAAATATTTTACTGTCCTTATTGGTTTTTAGTAAATAAATGTGACATCACTGCGGTGGTGTTAATTACGGGGGAATTAACGTGCAATAAAAATACGCAGTGTACCTATTTAGTTCAGACTACGGGAGGCGCGGAATTACGCACTAGATTTGATATACGTTAGCACGTTCAGATACACTAGTGGATCGTAAATTTAGTGTACGCGTGTACACAGTGGCGGCCACGTCGCTTAACTAATCGCACAGAAATCGGATTTCTATATCGTATTGTGTATTGTCGAATTACAGTCAGTTTCCTCCAATTAAATTGCAAATTGCCGCAACTAACGTTACGTTATCGTTAACCGATGACCTGGTTGCATTTATTCACATCGTTATTAACTAATTATAGGTATCAATTTGTCAAAATTAGTTTTTTGTAAGGTAATGATGATGCTAAATGCTCTCAAGCAGATGTAGGTATCGCTCTATCTTGGTGGCCCTCATAATTGGACTAAAATATATAAATGCCACTATCTCCTATAGGCTTGCTCTTAAAAATACTTGTGGTTGGAAACATTTGGGGCAGCATCACCAGCAGATAGGTAATTACTTTAAGGGGACCATAGTGATCATCTCAACGAATTTACACTTTGAAGAACTGATTAATAATCGGAGTTTTAATTTTAAATGGAACCGAATAACATAGACACAATAACTGCAATAAAAAGTACATTTTTTGGAGATGAACATACTTACTATGGCAAACTCAAGAAAATCTGGAGTACTTATACTGAAATTTTCAAGTCTCCGGCTACGAAAAAGCCAAATCATTTAGGATAATTGGTCAACATTTTTATGCATTTGTATGTTTGTGCTGTAAAGTTAGACCTTATCGAACTCCAGAAATGTGTATTTCTAATTATATCTCTACGCGTCTTTGATCTTGGCATTTAATTGCCAAGTACTGAACAGATTGAAAACATCAGACACTGCAATAAACTAATTTCTACAGGAAAAGTAAGAAAAACAGAAAAAAAAATATCCAAGTCTTCAAAACTGAAATTCCTTCCTCCGTGTCCAGAATGATATATTCAAATTTCTAACAGCCGTAAAACGAAATGAGCTAAAAATCTTGAACTTTAAATAAACCAGATGACCTGCGCAAACGCAATGAACGTCAGTGGTATGCCCACGTGAAATAGAGAAAGCAAACAATGATGCGCTGCTCCTATTTATAGTAAATCTTGTGAGATTTTCTTGTAAATGAAGGATAAGGCTGCTAGCCAGAACATTTATTAATTGGTATTTCATATCAGCCGTTTGGCAAGGATAGCGGATGGTGACTATAACTCACCAGTGCTCGTTTACACTTTACGAGCTCATATGACCAAATTTTGCGACCCACAGTGCTGTACCAAATCTTTATAACGTCCGCCTTTGCTCTACAGCTTCTTTTCTTTAAGCATGTAGTTTAAAAAAAGATACTATGGTTATCTTGCAACCCGCCCGCCTTCGCAGGAATGCCATATGTTTAATTATTTTTTAAATGCCAAAAAAATCATTAATAAATCGAATATTCCGATGGATTTTACAAAACAAATTTTTCATACACATCTAGTCCAGACAATAAACCGTTCTCAAGTGATGATATTTCAAACATGCGGCAATAGTTTTTCTATGAAGATCATCGCATGCGCAATGAACGTTATTAATTAGTCGATTAAATTCCAACTTTTTTTGCAATAAATAGCTTCATTATTCGAGTAGATGAATGTAAATCCGCAAAGATAAGAACGTTCATGTTTCTATCAAGATATATTATGTTATTGTTACAACAAGCGACGCTCATACTGTTTACATTCGCGATAAAGCGAACAAAACAATTTGTAACGCACTGAAGAATGGCGGAGATTATTTATATGCTTGTTACCACGTGATACTGAAAATAGACGATGGTTTGGAGGTTCTATTTGAACAATTGATTTTCGGAACGAGGCTTTTAATGTATCCTCCGTGTCCTAAGCAAAGGCGACAGTCGCGCGGCAGTGGCAACTTTTTGTACAAGAAATATGTTTATTTTTTTACGAGTAAGTATCTATATCTTACTAATATTATAGGGAGGAAAGATTTGGTTTTCAATTGTAAGGATTTAACTCACAAACACACAAAAAGATTTTTTTATCTTTTACCATTAGTCGCGATTTTGGCATTGACACTCGTTCTGAAATTAACTTTCAAAATACAGGTATTTTAAAGCAAAAATCCGTAAGTATTTAGTATGTGTGGAATGAAACGTCGTGATCTTCATAGAATGAATTATAATACAACGCTACAGTCGTTTCAGTTAGGACACGACCTCATGATGAGTATTTTCAGGGCGTCTATTGGTCACTGTGACGTAAGAAGGCCGGCCCACAGCATGACGCGTGTTAACAGTAATGGATAATTCATTAGCTTGATTGTACACGCGTGGAACGCTGCATCAACATTTTTTCTCCCACCACGAAAGACACATTAATCAAAGAATCAAGCAGAAACTGTGCAATTTGTTTCAGTCCTCGCCAATGTTGGCTTTCGACCCAGTTTTCCGCCAATAAACAAGGTTCAATTTACTATATTTTTATACAAGGAGAACCCACGTAATATTACGAGCAGTTACGTGAGTTGACGAGAAGATAAAATTAGGCGAGTTTGAATCGATCGACGGATGTACGGTAATACGGTAAGACATCGGTTTTGGGCAGCTCTTAGAATTATGTAAGGCGTTTCGATCTTGGATACGTGCCTGTGTTTTGTTTACGCGTCGAGCAAAACCACTATTTCTGGTTAAATGAAATATTAGTGAGCTCGGCATTGTTATTTTTCTCTTTACAACTACGTATACGTCCAAGTACAGATGGTCGTTGGGGCAGCAAAGTTCTGGAGTACCGACCACGTACCGGAAGACGCAGCGTTGAAAGGCTTCCACAAGATGGACCGACGACTTGGTGACGGATGCGAGACGCACAGGACCGGTTGTTGGCCTATGGCCATAGGTCCTTCGGTTGAAATGATGATCCCACCCCACAATTCATTTTGGAACAACCAACTAGGTCGAAAATCCAATTAAGCAATACAGACTTTTGGACAGAAAACTTTGAAAACCAGCCAACTGGAACATGATATCCAGAATAACTACACCAATTTGTATACATATAACTTAATGGCCGTTCATGCTAAACATGTCAAGTTTTTGAGGTTACTGACGCAAACAGGCGAAGGTCGGAACGATATTTAATTTGTGTTAATATAAAACAGATCTGTAATTATAGCTCACACAATATTCGATAGTGAAAGTAGCGTATAGAGATAACAGTGATACTCTCGCGTTCTACACAGAGAGAATTCGTATTAGTTATTCGTTTGATTTACATAATAAGCGCATCAAGTTGTTTAGGGACATAAAACTGGCGCACGATGTGGAAAAATGTTTAGCTGTTCTTCAAGAGCACGTCGACAGGAGAGGGATGGATGAAATCAGCAGATGCGATCCCCGAGAGTAGGGTCGACTTGGATTGATTGGATTTCGACGTACAATGGACGGGAGGTGTCGCCTGATAGATTCATATTCAAGAGCTTCGTAATTTGATTTGGATCATGTTATATTATTCGGTTCCTAAGGAGGATATAGGATTATTTTGCTGAGAATACCAGAATGTCATGGTGGATATTTTTAGAGAAGATCTCGGGTCTATGCGTTAAATAGAGTATTTAGTCAAAAATAAGTATAGAGGTATGTTAGAATTGAGGTTAACAGTAAACAGAAGGCGGCTACCATTAACCACTCTTAATTAACTCTAGCAGAAGGATCGAATCAACGGTAAAAGGCAACGAAGACATACATACAAAAGCGAAGGAATTCCACAGATCAGCCAAGGTAAACATTGCAAGTGTATCACGGAAAATCACAATACGTATTTACAGGTGTGAAAATTTCAAATCACAACGGAATTATGGAAATATTTAAGGGAGGGTAGCGGTACGCGCGCTTGCGTTCCCTCGATCGCGTCACGCGCACTGGGTCGGGTAACCAACTCATGTGAGATGCCAAATCCTCACCCACCAACGTACGAAGACGAGCTATTTACATATCACTGATAAACATCCAATGCGCTATCACCGCGCAATAAGACTCAAAATGCAACTGCATATTTTTTACACTTTTTGCGCGAGAACCATTACAGATGTTATTTACGTTTTTTGCGAGTTTAACGGCGAAGATGGATGTAAAATCGATTTTCTTATTCAATGTTAGTTTTGACTTCATCATTTGTTTTAGATTCTGTTGACTGCTTTATGTATTCGCTAAATATTTATTAAATGCACTAGTAAAAAAAACTGTACAAAGGCGGACTTAATGCCACAAGCATTTTCTTCCTGTTTACTTTAAGGTGATGCAGAGACAGAACATGACACAAGAAGGTAACAATAAAATGAAAGTCAAATAAATAATAATTTACAATAAATACATATTATTAAAACCCAAAAACATAAACGAAGTCAAGGGAAATAAAGATATTTCTATGGAGAAACACTAATCTGTTAACTCAACTTTGTGATAAGTTTGCCATCTCCTTGTGAATGTGCTCACGTGCCTTCACTTTAAATGTGAACAAACTGGTTGCCATCCTGATGTTAAGAGGTAGCGCATTCCAAAGAAAAACCGCCTGGACGAAGAAGAAAGAGTGAATGAAACCAGAATGGTGAGAAGGACATCGTAGAAGACGATTATTGGTGGAACGGAGATTCTTAACGTGGGCAGAACGCAAATAGTGAAAATGAGAAGTCAGACAATTATGTCAGTCGGTAAATATTCCTCTATGAATGCATATTTTGACATCACCATTCGAATAAACATAACAAATGTAAACATTGTTTTGTAAAATATGCTCATTCTTTTAGCTAAAGTTAAATAGACACTTATTTCTTTCCTTATCCTTGTTTCATTTAGATTGTGGTTAATTAAATGTTAATTAGAGAAAACGTTTGTCATTCTTGTACCCTGCCAAGTCTGCGATGTACAATGTACATAGGTACTTGTGTATAAAATTGTAGCCTTCTAGTAAAATGTAAGACAAACGAGAATCTACTTTGAACTTGAAAACTACCGGGTAAAATGGGGTGGATAGAAACTCAAGGGTGAATAGAAACAAAACTTTGAGGAGGATATTCACGTAAGTTAAAAGTTATTTGTTACTCACGAGGCCTGTAATGCTCTCAAATAATTGAGATTAATAGTTTCGACACCTTGTTAGTATCAAACAATATTAAACTAGCGTAAAAATCCTCCTCAAAGTTTTGTTTCTATTCACCCTCGAGTTTCTATCCACCCCGTTTTACGGTACCTACCAATTAAGTCCACAAACTGTTTTTGTTACTCTTAAATTTACTGTTTCTTATCAATTTGAAAAAAAAATACTTAACCGCCAAATTGGGTACCTACCTATATCCGGAATTAGCGGTGTTTTTTGCGCCATAGATTCGTTTCTGAATGGTTGAGAAGTGTTTCTCCCTTCTTCGTGTAACCTTTAAGTATACCAAATCTCACGTTACTACGTGCGGAAAATATCTATTCTTAACAAGGAACCGAAACCGGACCGGACCGAAGTTTACTTTTCACTTACTTACTTCTAATATAAATTGTTGTGTCACAATGTTTTAAAAAAAAATCCTTCGAATCGGCTTGACCGATTCTTATGAAATTTTGTGTGTATATTCAGTAAGTCTGAGATTAGGACGTAAAATAAAAAAAGAATAAATCAATTCTAAGGCGGAACAAAGTTTGCCAGGGCAACTTAATCTTCTGTGCGTGTGTTTGTAATTAAAGTACTACTCCTAAACGCCTGGACCGATTTTGATGGATTTTCTTTTATGTGTTTGAGTGGATTCAAGAATGTTTAAGATTCACAACTGGACCAGGTAGGTTGCGCTACGATCGAGTTCGAAACCAACGTTTAGGCAAGACAATGTCAGCTGGGTCTACTAATAATGATAATTACATAAAATAGTTTCTGCTGCACTTAAAGCAAACAGCATTGTGTCGCCATCTTATTCTATACAGAAATAATCACTCAATTTCCATTTGAATAGCTGCTCAAGAAATCTATTGTTATTCTGTTAACTAACATAAAAGGAATACTTCATGCTTGTTACAGGCTTGAAGGAAATGTAATAAAGTGGCATTGAAAATATGAAGTAGTTGTGTAGTATGGCAATAATAATAATATAATATTTATGGAATCTACTCAACAAGGCCCGCTATCCCAACTGTACAATTTTCCCGTAATAACTTTTCAATCTTGTCAATTAGAGACATAATAGAAAGACAATGACAGCGCAGACACCAGTGTCCTCACGGGGTTTAATGAATTAAACAATACATGTATAAAATCATATAAGTAGTTTTCAAATTAGGTTGGGAATCATCATCAAATCTGAACACCAAAGAATACCACTTACCACTTCCTAAAGATATTAGGAAAAAGTGCAAAGGACGACAATTATTTTTAGTAGGTAATTATAATTTTAGTTTTATGTTTCTGTTTTGTTTATAAAAAAAAATTGTATTGGCACAGCTTGACAGATATAATACAAAAAAATATTTGTTTTCTGGGGGTCTAGAACTCATGGTTCCCAGGTGAGCGTTGAAGTCCCTTTCAATCTGTATTATATTTTGTTACAAGGACAAAAAGTACAAAGTTTCTATGGGGCCTGAAAGCCTTGAAGAAGGCCCTAAACTTTGCTCATTATAAGACTACTTCACAATTCATTATATTGAAAGACTGGACGAAATATTTCTTATCATTTGAAAGAGATTTAAGAAACTATACAGAGAAAAACTTTTATCCCATATCTTTGTAACACCCTCTAGCATATAATATCAATATTGGAGCGGAAGCGGAGCTCGACAAATTGACTTGTGTCACTAGGAAACAAGTAATAATAATAATAATAGTTCTTAATTGACATAATGAATACAATTCGATTTATAGGATTCCAGCGTTCAGGTGTTAGCGTCTTCCCCTCAATAAGGTGACAATAATCTTAAGTCAGACAGAATAAATTATATAAAAAAAAACGATTTTTAAAATTTACAGATCTAGTTGTAATACCTAATACTTATTTATTTACTTAAGTATTGGATGAAAATTTTGTTTCCAATTGTGTTTTGTTTTTTTTGTTTTTGTTGATGCCTGTCTATAGTTCGTATTGATTGCCTTTTCATTTGAACTATGAGACTGATTAATTTAATACAAGTTTGTCTTTGAATTTTTTATATGTACCTACTACAAGCATAGTTTAACCTTATCAACACTTACAGAAAAAAAAAACAATCATTATATTTAGTTCTAGTTTTAAAAGTTACTTTTTCACATCAAGCGAGTGAAGAAATATTTTTTTTAAAGATAAATGACGTTGTTGAATCTGTGTCTGGATCCAGAGCTAAATGCAGTAGTTCAAAACATTTTGTTAGCTAACATAGGTATCTAAATTCTGTTGCAAGAACTCATTTCAAATATTGGTATGTTGGTGAACCAATCAGGGTGAGAGATAACATGAGATAAGACAGCTTACTAATTGACTTAAATTAAGTGTTCCTTAACTGGGAGCATTAACCGAAATAGTATTTTTTTTTTACTATTTGCTATTTTCTAGATCTAGACTTTACAATACTGTGCAAAAATAATACCAGCCTGTTGCAGGGCAAAGGCCTCTTCGCGTACAGAGATAGCACTAGCATTGGTTATTTCATATTGAAATGGGGATTTCAAACTTACATTAAAATACCTATTAGTCCAGGTTTTCTCACTATATTTTCTTAACCAACATCAATGATGTCTAAGAATACTGGAATACTGTACTAAGTAGGTACAATTTTTCTACACTAATTATTAAAAAGAGGAAAACTGTTTGTTTGGTTCTAATGAATAGGCTCCGAAACTACTGGACCGATTTGGAATTTTCACTTTTGGGAAGCTACACTGTCCCCGGGTGACATAGGTTACTTTTTATCCCTGTATTCCCACAGGAGCGGGAACAACGCGGGTGAAACCGCGGTACGTCTGCTAGTAATATATACATATACCTAACTGTTGTAGACTTATTGTTAGTAAAGATCCTTTTATGTAATTTTATGCCTTCACAGATTACTAGAATGACTCATCATAGTGCAAGTTTCTGCATTTACTCTTCATATTGATGCCATTCTAATGTGTTGCCAGTACAAAGTGCCTCTCAATTGATAATAAATTATCACGTGAAAAATAACCAGTTTCATGCAGTGAAATGACAATCAATTTCCTACTACCTTTAAACATAATCCATTGTTTATTACGATTAAGTAGGTACTTTGTGAATCCTGTTGGTCTAGTAGTTAGTGACCCTGACTGCTATGCCGGAGGTCGTGGGTTCGATTCCCACCCAGGACAAATGTTTGTGTGATGAGCACGATAATTTGTTCTGTGTCTGGGTGTAATTTATCTATAATATGTATGTATTTAGAAATATATAAGTATGATTATCAGCTGTTTAGTACCCATAACACAAGCTCTCAAGCTTAACTTGGGACTAAATGGTGTTGTGTGAAAAGTTGTGGAATATTTATTTGTTGGAATTCTTCATGAGGGTGTCGCTTAGAATTTGATAATATTAATACTAGAATACTTAATGTAGTTTATTAACTATAATGGTATCTGGTCAGGTCACAGGTCTTTTAACTAAAAATCAATATTTTACTGTCTTACTAAAATAATTGATATCATCAATTACCTATTTCAACTCAAAATGTACAAGATGTAATAAAATAACAGACATACCTTATGTAAATTTTAATTTTTTTTGGTGGTCTGAATGGTCAAGAAATTACATTTAAGTAAATGTGGTATTACGCCACCTGACACCACCTAACAGTAGTCTTATACCTACTATGCAAGCTGTCTAATCGCAAAATAAAACTAGGGGCAGTGAATTGTCTTAAGGGTCTAGATGCAGGAAGGGAGAAAATGCAGTGTGGGTAGTGTACTTTTAGCCTAAAATACACATCGGAAACAGCAAAATAATTATTGGCTACCTCCCATGTAATGGCATAGCAAATAATACAGTAGTGCTGCATGATTACGGGGCAAGTAATCACCCTCTCCTATGATACAGGTTACCCTAAGTTGGCACAAATGTAAGTACTACAATGCGTCACTTTTACTTCAAGTTATCTCAAAAAACTTACCGCAGATAAGACTCTTATGCAATTTATAGTGCTTCAGCACAATCATTATCAATAATATAAACACCAGTATCATAATTTATAAGAAGTGATGAACTTAGATTTATCTGGTGCAACCAAAGAGGTTAAGCGAAAAATATGTTTGAATCTTATCAGATACCTCCATGACACATAAACAAATAGGTAATTGAGGAAATCTACTGGCCATTGCATTACAAAGGAATACACACGAAGTTTTCCTTTAATGAAGTTGTACCAAATCATCAATCAATTTGCTGACTGACGACATTGCATATCCGATTAAAATTGGACATTTTTTTTATTGAGATTAGGTACATAAAACATAAAGTACCTATATCCTGTTTACTAAGACAAGACAAAACACCCGTTTTTTTTCGTTTTTCGATTACAATAAAATTAGTACCCCTTTGGCTAGTTTACATTTTACTAGTTTTCTAAGCAGGTTTCGTTCGTTTCTAGCGTTGTAAAACTGAAAACATCGGTCGAAGCAAGTCTAGTGCCAACGGGAAGATGTGATCTTGTAAATTACATTATAAACAACTCACCTCGGCCTCACTGTCGCCGTTCTTGTTTTTATCAGTTTTAGTCTTCATCGCCTCCTGCGAACAACAGCTTCCACTGAAACCTTCACAACACACGCTTATCTGCTTCAAATCACCAATATGCGGAGATTTAACACACTTAAATTATGCAGCACCGCATACCATAAACGAACTGAACTGACATGGCATACTAGAAGTAAGTAGGTATTACGACGATGGAAGCGTAAAATGCCGACAACTTAGATTGCCGTTTTTTTACAACGGTGAGTATTATATATTATTGGAGAACCACAGATTTTTTTTCTTTTATTATTAAACTCACCTTTTCTTTTTTCGGCATAATAAATTAATAATTAAAGCTATAAATACAAGTTTTCAATATCATTCGCGTGGAGAGTTTACATTTTAGCTGTCAAATACAGCGCTCTGATTGGTTGAGAATGGTCACGTGACTTCGTTGACGTTGCACATAGTGATGTGAGTAAGAAAAAGTATCGACTTAAAAATTATTCTTGAATAAAAAAATAACTTTATTTCTTGTAATAACAGCTGTGTAATTGTATATTTTGAGTTTATTTATTTTTAGATATTTCAGCGAGCGCATAGAAGTAGAAATAAATGTTACAAATCAGAAATGATTATATGGATTGTAGATATTAATATTTAAAATACGGAAAAAAAAACAATAACTAAATAATAACTATGTACTACTGTTAAATATTAGTAATTACTTAGTGCCGTGAGCAATTTTGAAATACCTACATTTTTATTCATCATTTATTAGTAGTTGTGTTAAGCATTATTATTTGCCTAAAACAGTCTGATTATCTGCTTAGCCTTATCCTTACTATGTTGGTGTCGGTCGGCTTTTAGTTTAACCGGATGCAGCTGAGTACCTGATGGCAGATGATGAGTCTGTTTTTAATAAAATTCGTGTTTTGAAAACAGATGATAGTTATTTCATACGTGTTCAGGTCATTTGCTAACAAATATCTTAAATAAGAGACATTGCTAGGCCGAGAATTAGGTGCAGCCCAGGCGCATGCTTTGTGCATAGAATCACATGTCATAGTATCTACTTCATATATTAGACCCCAATTCATTAAACAAGCAAGTAGTCAGAATGTAAAATTGGTTTAATAAATAAGTAAAATGACAATACAACACTAAATATCACAAAGCATAACTTTATTTCTTTTTCTCCTTCTTGGGTTTCTTGGGCTTATACGGTCCAATCTGAAGGCGTACAAGCAAACCACGCCACCAAGCCTGCACAATTATAGCTGAATTCAGCATCTTCTCATCGTAGAGCCGTTGTTTTTCTCGTTCTTCTTTGAATGCGATCCAAGCCTTCATTTTCTTGTCATGCCTTTCAATCTAAAAATAAAAGAAAGACCTGATTAAAAGTTCAGAAAACATTTGCCCACTAGCTATGCATCATGAATTCATGATAGATAATTACGGTAGGTGCATGTCAGGCACATCTAACTGGTAAGTATATCATGCAAATTATAGATTTTATTAATAAAACACACGTAAACCACTGAAATATAATACGAGCAAGTAGGTACAGTGTTAACGTGATCGTAATTTGCAAGTTGCTTCAAGTTGTATACATGCTATACATCTAATAGTTTAAGCACCACACCAGCACAGCTTTGTGTACGCTTGAAGAGACATATGGCCATGCTGATGTTGGAAAGCCACCACTCTTGTCTGTATGTTCATCGGTTACCCTTTAAAATCATGGTAATGGTTAGCATACCATTAGTATTTCTAAATAAATCAGATCTACGAATAAACCCAGAGCTGCTGAAAAAGAGAAAAAAATAAGTAGATAACCGTTTCCTCGTAGTTTATTCTTTTGTCTCGCATGTCTTGGTATTGATTCTTCTTAATTTGTATTTTCAGATCAATGTTTTCCATATCTCTTTCAAACTTGTCCATCCAACTCTCAATTTTTTCTAAAGTTTCCTTAAAAATGTTAATATTAGCAATATTAATTTATTGGAAGAAAGATACATAGAAATTGCGTGAAGAGATATAAATAATAATAAAAATATAAAAAAATGTACTAACGTTAATTGAAATGGTAACCAATGTTTCCACTTCAGTATGTACTCTAAATTCATGTTCAGTTCTCTGTTTATAGTAATCAATCGAAGATGCAGGATTATTTTGTATATCAAAAATCGACTGATCATGTTGTTCTGTCCTCGCATTTTGCCAATTATCTATGTAGCGACTGCGGACTTCAGCGACCAAGACTGAATCCTAAAACATGAACTAGATATTTAGTAAAGTCAATCATCACTCGATTAAGTTATAAGGAAACTAAATCAAGTGTTAGTTAATTTATATAACTATTATGTTTACTAGACATATAGCGAAAGAGGTCCAATGACTAAGGCCTGACAATAGAGAGTTCGTGAGCCTGATCCCCACCCATTGCTCTATAGGCATGAACCTACTCCAGATACAAGCATAATTTAGCTTAGTTGGAGGGGTTAACAAGATTACTAGTAATGTGTATCCCTCATAGCTAGTAAGTTTGATTTTTAATAAAAAAAACTATCATGTTGTTTAATTACGGTTAAGGCAGACTTACTTCAACTTGAGTCCTTAATTTATCGATGATAACGTCGGTGTCATACAACACGGTTTTGATATGGTTACGTTGCTGTCTAACTTGTTTACTCAACTCTTTACGAAGTCTATGCAAAAAATGATTATTCAATTTAACATTCTATATTTTTACAGTAAAACAAATAAAATGTAAAATCTTACGCCCTATTTTTAGATTCTTCCTCCGCTAAGTGAATACGGTAGGCTTCACGCTCCTCTATGGAAGTGATGAAACTTACAAGAGGATCAAAGGTAAAGAATTCCGCTTGAGCCATATATGTTGCAACCATCACCTTATTCACGTATTTTCTAAAAAATAAATAATAAACGATGCAGTGCAGTAAACAAATAAGCCACTACAAATATATTTGTAAATCAAATGTCAGATACCTGTCAGCGTCCAGTTTCTTTATTTTGTAAATAGTGCAGTTCAGATTATGGGGGTCGATTCCATCAAGCTCATCTTTAACTTCGTTGGCATCATAAACACCATATTTTATGGCATTTAAATAATCAATATCAGACAGTGTTTTAATGAGAGCCAATCCGTTATTGCATCTTTCTGTTAACATTAAATATTAATCAATTGTAAATCACACACAAATGGTAATTACTGACAATTACACCAAATACCTTAACATTTTAGGCTAGAATATAGATATATTAAAATGTATGATTTTACCCAGAATCCATAGTTGAGTTATTACATCTTCGAGTACTGATGAAAATAAAGATGACAACAGAAAGGAGGATCTGATGAACACAAACATAGGAATAAAGATAATCGTAGTTTTTCCATTGTTACTTGTATTACAAATATCTTTTAAAAATCAACAAGATATTACCTTTCAGCAGGCGCAGCAGTCGCAGACTGAGAAATGCTGAACTGAGGAAGTTCCGTGATGCTTGACTCTGCTCGGCGCAAAGCATTTGTCTAAAAAAAATTAGATCAGTAGGAATTATTATCATTCCCACGTTCAAGTGACACAAAAGAACGAAACAAATATTGTCATCGATATCGATACTTGTAACAAAATCACGTCACTATCACTGAAATTTCGGATCTGTTTTCAGGTATTTTGGCAGAAATACCAACCTACATTACAGTAAGTAGGTAGCTGTGTAATGTAAGGTAGGTAGGTATGCAATTTTATTTAACTGAAGTCTGAAAACACTTCGGTTTTCTTTAAGTAGGTACTTATCATGATTTAAAAAAAAAAACAAGTAGGTAAGTAACTCTTTCCTCTTAAAAATCGGGCCTAATGTTATTTTTAGTCAATTTAGTTAAACATTAGGCAGGTAGATATTACCTATGTTATCGGCTTTTCTTGCTGATCGCAGATATGGTATCAATCGACGTAGGTAGATAATATATTATGTACGTAGCGTAGATGTACTACTGACGACAGCAGGCTAGGCATAAGTTGTAGGTAGGTACATTGTGTGGCCTTAATGTGGTACCTACCTACTAAATTCAGTACCTCTAGCATAAATATTTGATGTAAACGTAAATTCGAAACGTAGGTACCTACCTACGTGATAACCAAAGAAATTTAAGAATTTACCTATGTCTTTGGTAAAAACAAAAATACCTACTCGTTAATTATGTTACTTTACAGTTTACAGACATTATTCATATTAAATGAGTGATACTAATTTCGCTTACCTCATTAACTTAACCATAAGCCGCATGACAGTTAAATTTTAAACTTCAAAAGCGTGACAATGCGTACCTAAGGCCATCGCGCACTAGGTAACCTGGCTACGCAGCCTGGGTGCGGAGACTGAAACATTCATACATTTCGAGGCTGCTAAAGTGCGCGAGCTCCCTAAACATTCAATTACTTACAATAGGCGGGGAATGATGAACAAAGTTTTCATCCGATACTTGTGTCCTATGTCTATGTCACAAGTCTATGAAATTACTAGTTTGCGCTGCTGCTCCAATGTTGCGACATTATTCTAGATGGCGTTACTGAGACATGGGGTCAAAGTTTTTTATGACACTTCCTCGCATGTCTTGTCTATAGTATTTTTAATCTTTTTGCCGGGTTTCCATACACCCTCATATGTTCGTCTGGCTGCTGCAGCCTGCCAGAGGCAGCCAGGCTGCCTAGAGCACGGGTGGCCTAACGCTTCACTCATGTTAAGTGTAAGCAGAAGATCATTAATTAACGGCGTTTTGTTATGAAGGTAGGTATTTGAAAAAGTACACTGCCTTGTCTGTCTAGTGGTGTCAAGGACATCTGCTGCAAAAGCATGGGGTTCTTCGCTGGATTCCTAGGTTAGGAAAAGTGTTATTGAGTTTTTCCACCTGAATTTTCTTGGAGTGAGTTTTCGCTCTTAATCATTGTATTGAATCAAATGTCTACAAATTGGTTATCCTTTGGCATACGAATCGGTCAAGCCGTTTTGGAGGAGTTTGGTAAAACACTATGACACGAGAAATATATATTTTAGAGATACCTACATAGGTACCTACATACAACAAATATGTAGATCCAAAACAATAATAACTAGGTACTACTTACTGCTTTTGATTTAGCGAGACTCTAAATGTGCTCTTAATACCTTTTGTGTTACATAGAATTAGAATGACGACATATATATCTATATATAAGCTAACCTAACTTACCATACCTATCGTATAGCTAACCTAACTACCGAACCTAACTACGTTACTGAAATGCATTGATTTTGAAAGATACAAAATACATCATTTTGAACTGAACTACTGCGCTGCGTGTCTCTATGTTACATACAATACAAGAGTAGGTAGTAGTATTTGAAGCAGTAGCAGTAGGTAATAATTTAACTTGATTGGTAGGTATAATTATGATTCATATTTCATACATAGAGTATTACTTTGTCTGGCCTATTGGTCTAGTGCCTAGTAGCCCAGGGCCCTGATTGCTATGCCGGGGGTCGTGGGCTCGATTCCCAACCAAGACAAATGTTTTTGTGATGAGCACGATCATTTGTTCTGTCTGACCTTAATTAGGGTTGTGGGCGTGTCCATAGTGGCGTCACCACCACATCCCCGGTCACAGGACCTGTACCTACCTAAAGGTAAAAGTCATTAATGGGAAAAATATTTTACCGAGGTTAGCAATTCAGGTGCGACTTCAGCATTAGATTGCTTTACGGGCTTGATGGAGACCGTTTCATGGCCTGATGCTTCCGCAACAGAGTCAGGACGTTGTTTCTTAGACATTACTAAGAAATTATGTTATTACACACAGTAATGCTTCAACTTAAACTCTTCATTAATGGCGTTTGTGAAAGAGGCACCACAATTTTAGCCAATTCACGTTTGGTACCTACCACAACAAAACCTCAGTATAAAAAGTTGGGTGAGAATTGTTCAATGACAGAATAAGAGATTAATGTTATTCTTTAGTCATTGGAATTGTCTTTGTTAAAATATGCTGTCAATATGTCAATGAAATGCCAAAACGCAAAAAAAAACATGATTTTACAGTTTTCGACCAGAACGGACCACAACTTCGAAGAAGTTCGATTTAAAGAAGGTAGAACGAATAAATATTTGTCACGTAGGGGATGCGTAGGTAGGGGTCTATTGGTTGAAAATGTTGAAATTCAGCCGCTTCTTCTCCACTTTAAGTATATATTATGCATTGTTCCGAGAAACTAACCCTATATTTCAAAATTAGGTATAGGTATCATAGGTAAATATGAGAGTTACCGATATTACCGGATATTATTATGACATGAATCAAATAAACCTGCGTACAATATTATTAGGAGATATAGTGATGTGGATCGCGAGTGCGGGGAACAAGCAGCTAGATTCAACATGCTGACTCACAGATTTGCACGTTGTAGCAACGAAGTCAAATTAACTCTGTTTAAAGCTTACTGTCAGTGGTTCTACACGGGCAGTTTGTGGGTCAGTTATACGCGGAAGGCTCTAGATGCTCTGCGTGTGCAATATAATAATGGCTTCAGGGTGTTGTTGAGGTTGCCCAGGTTCTGCAGCACGTCAAGCATGTTTGCGGTAGCACGAACTGATGACTTTTATGCTATTATGAGGAAAAAGACCGCATCCTTAATCGGCAGAATCAGGGCTAGCCGCCGCAACTACATTTTGAAAATCCTAGCTGAACAGCATGATGCACCTATAGTGAGGCACTCTGTCCGGTTGCCCGTGTGACAGGGGTGAAAAATAATAATACGTGTACTTAATCAAGAAATAAGTACTAACACTTAGTTGATAAGATTGCTTTACATACAAACCAGTGGACCAATGTTGTCAAATTAAATAAATATATTATTATTATAGTCACAGTAACAGTAGGTAAGCACCCCCCTTGCTTTTCCTCACGCAGGTGCAGCCAAAGAGTATCAAATATCTATAAAGTATTTAATTTATCTTTACAAAAATAAGTAGGTAGGTATTTTGAAGCCATTCCTTCTCTCGTAATCAATCTCACACCTCCGCGAGCGTAATGTTCTTCAAAAGGATCCAAAGTTTTCGCTAAGCGTATTAATATAGCGGACGGGCAGACAGACTACAAAGTTATTTCGTATGGCTTTTGTTTTTGTCTTTTGATGTACCTACGCGACCGAAGCTTTAAACAATAGAACTTAAATGCAAATTGAAATTAGCTAGCTTTATTGATTCATCAGCTCTTAAAACATGTCAAAAATAAGTAAGTACGAAATTTAGTCTAGTACTTATTTTCTATTTCTTCTTCTTGCCAACCCTGGACTTCCTCGCCAGTTTGTACGGGCCTATTCCTAAACGGACAAGCAGTCCGCGCCACCACGCCTGCACCACAATTGCGGAGTTGTTCATCTTTTCCCTGTTTTTGATGGCTTGCTGTCGATCCTCTTTGAATTGGATCCAGTCCTTCATCAACGTCTCACGGGCAGCATACTGGTGGGGAATATAATTAGTACTAGATTTCAACTGTACCTACTACTACCTACTATCTACTATCTACATCAGTAATAGTTATTTTGGAGGGTTATAAGAGTTGGAGCGACAGCGGTCTCGTGTGGCCACTGCGTATAGGAAGACACAAGGTGGACTGACTATCTGATGAGGATCAGGGGAAATCAATGGGTGAGAGCAGCGCAGGAACGGCCGTTGTGGAGTTTTGGGGGATTGGGGACTATTAGGGGGCCTATATAGGGCCTAAAAAACGTCCTCTTCTGGACGAAGAAAACGTCTTTTGACTGAAAAAATGATGATGATATTGTCAGGAGTAGAGGAATACCTACCGAAGATGGACGAATTGTATTAAAGATGACATGGCTAAAAGTAGGTGAATATTGTGGAGACGGCAAAATAGAAACGTTTAGAAGAAGACGTGTTCAGCTAGTTTCAAGAAACCCAAGGACCAGAGAAGTTGGAGGTTCGAGGAAGGAGTATGAGGGCATCGAGGGTTGAGGAAATAGGTATCTTCTGGGGTGGTTTTTAGTCAGCGAAAGTTTGACATACCCCTTCAGGGCGGGGCGGGACGGGGCGGAAGGCATCCATGAGGATTTTCCACCTCGCACCAAAACAAAGGGGGGTATGAGGGCAAGAGGATATAAAAGTAATGATTACCGTTTCTTCCATTTCTTTTCTTATATTTTGGGCATCCAGATACTTATTCTTCATAATCGCAATTTTAAGGTCTTGGTCCTCGATGTCCGTGTCGTATTTGATCATCCAGTTTTCCACTTTCGTTAGTGTTTCCTGCAGCGCAGCGTAGTATTAGGTTTTTAAAGTTCGCTTAATAATTTTATTAGAGGGTGGAAAGGGCAATGTCGAACACACCACACTGGTGCCATGAGTTTAGTTAGTAGTTACATGATTGTGGACCCCCCAGCCTCCACCGATAAAATGATTAGCTAGTCAATTTTTTCCTAATTTTATCTAAAAATAAAATTCTCATGTCACAGTGTTTGTAACAAAACTCCTTCGACATGGCTTGAACGATTCTTATGAAATTTTGTGTAAGGGTTCAGTAGGTTGGGTGAAATATTAAAACTTATTGCAAATTGATTCAAAGGTTGCCGAAGAACGAAGTTTGCCGAGGTTGGTTACTTGTTTTCTTCAAACTGTAAGTAACTATTAATTAATTGGCAGTTACTTCTCCTAGACTTTAACGTGTAAGTAAATCCACCTGACTTCACCATAAAGGTGCTTACTTAACACCTTGACTGCGGGCGCTATCGCCTACGCCAAGCCGCCCGTGCGGACGGCCGCACACCTGCTGCGAGAGCCGCACAGTCGTATCGGATGGTCGAAAACAATACGCCAGTGCGGATATAGCGCTGGGTGTGTTTTAATCCTCCAGTGCGGCAAAACACAGGCTATTGTGTTTTTTTACGAATGTAACAAGTTATTTCGAAAATGACCATCCTACACAATAGGACCCTCAAACTAACACAATAGGGTTTAAAATCCTTTGTGAACACCTGGCATCTTAATTGCTAAAGTGAAATAAAACAACATTGCGAATATCAACTTAAGCTCTAACACAATAGGGTTTAGGATCCTTTGTAGACACCTGGCATACCGGTCATAAAAAGCTTAATTAAACAATTTTCAACTTTATGATTTTTGTAATTTTATAAGTAATTCTAGTGAAACCCTTACTGGTTCTGTATTTTAAATAATAATTTCTCATAGACTTGAACCTTGAAATAATCAAACGTCTAAACAGACGTGAAAACTCACAGCAGTTGCGAGAACCGCACTCGCGGCATAATTAAATTTTACACGCTGGGCGTGATTTGCCGCACAGCCGTATTGGAAAATATGAAATCACAACCGGTGTGCTCGAGCCGCACTGGCGTTCCGGCGGCGAGAACACAGCGTATGTGAGTCCCGCAGTCAAGGTGTTAAGTATCCTACTAATATTATAAACGCAAAAGTTCGTGAGGATGGATGGATGGATTTTTGTTACTCTTTCACGTAAAAACTACTGAATGGAATTTAATAAAATTTGGTATGGAGTTAGCTGACACCCTAGATTAACACATAGGCTACTTTTATCCCTGTATTCCTACGGGAACGGGACCTACGCGGGCGAAACCGCCGTACGTCTGCTAGTCTTTCATACATTTCTCTGCAGCACAGTCGAAAAATAACTATAAATCCTCTTACATTGATAAAGATGTTAACAAGCAGTTCAACTTCAGCGTGTATCCTGTTCTCCTCATCAGCTTTGTTTTGATAATAATTGATGGTGTCGAACGACGCCGACTCCGCGTAGATGATTGTTTGATCATGCTGCTCTGTGCGCGCGCGCTGCCAGTTCTCTACGAACCTGCTTTTGGTTTCCGAGTTTATTTCTGTATCCTGTGCAATTAGTAAGTAAGCAAATCTTCCGTACATACATGAAGAGCTGGGTTGTTTATTAATAGTTAGGCATTAGAATTAGTTACCTAGGTAGGTACTGTGTAAAAAAACGATTTGTAATGCATGCCATAACATGTGCGAACCAAAAAATCGAGGATCAGAGATTCCAAAACGTAGTTTTTGGCATTTTTCTCATATTTTAAAGACACATTTACACAAATGCCTTAGGTATGTTAGTCCAGTCCTATTCCATTAGATCAGTGCTTCTTAACTGATGATTCGTGGACCACTGAATATTCCACAACTTTCCACACAACGCCATTTAGTCCCAAGTTAAGCTCACTAAACAGCTGATAAACATACTTATAATATTTCTAAATACATACATATTATAGATAAATTACACCCAAACACAGAACAAATGATCGTGCTCATCACACAAACATAAAAAAAAATATGACCACCAGGCAATGGTTCTTGCAAAAATATGTAATGTCTTTGGGTGCACGATACAACAGAAACTTTGTCAAATGGTCTAGAGATTAGTTGAGGTAAAGCTGCCTACTTACTTCGACTTGACTCCTGAGATGTTCCACCGTCAGATTGGTGTCATAGCTGACGGTTTTGATGTAGTTCCGATGCTGCCTCAAGTGCCTCATGAGCTCACGACGCGCCCTAAGACACACAAATGTTTAATACTAGATAGATTCTACCTGCAATTTTGTTCAAATAGAGCTCTACTCTACAATAAAAGATACCTACACTTCAAAACTCATCGATGTAGAATGTAATTAGTCGAAAAACTTTTGAAATCAGGTGAATAGTTCCAGAGATTTTACACCTGCATACAAATAAAAAAAAAATACCTATATTTGTGATTGTACCTATATATTTAGATAGGTAGATAAGAACATCCCACGTTACGTCATCATCACGACCGAATTTTCCGAAGGATATTGGACTGGACAGTGGAAATAGATTTGTCCTGAACTGTATTATAACAGCCTGTTTTCAGCATCCAGGCTGTCCCATACCCCTTATGAGGTGGTCGTTCTAGAGTACCTAATAAGTTTTTTTTTAAATGGCATCTCGTAGGTCAATCTAGGAGGTTATCGGCTGCTTAACCTGGATATCCTATGGATGCTTTTAAAATTAAGACCTCCAGCCAGAACACGTGGAAAATTTTAGTTTAGATATGTACTTTTTTCTTCAAGTCAAGGTAGGTACCCACCTACATTGAGGGGGTCAGCGCACATCGCCGCGAGATACAACAATGCAGCGTAGTTTTCACAGGTTAACAATGATCAATCTTGTTCAGGTTGAAATAGAGTTGAAAATAAATAAACTTCTATTAATTCGAGAGCATCAATACCGATAAAAGAACGTAGTTTATTTTCGACTTTATTTTGAGAGACGTACCTGAGGGTGATATTGATTTAACATGGAAAAATGCGCAGTAGGTACTGGGCTTCGTCAGGCTTTCGCCGGCCTTAAGGAATAAGGTGGGGTGTCTCTATTATAAGTTACAAACATTCTATTCCTGGTCTCCTCTTCAGCAAGTTTCGCTCGGTACTCGTCTCTGTCTTCCATTTCTTGGTTACTAGCTTTGAGACTGCTAAAACCTCTATTTAAGACCATATCCACGTATGTCTGCTGCAGTACATCGGCGAAAAGTTTTCTAGAAAGACAAATATTACAAGGAGTGGTTTGCAACCGCATACTGCTGCTTTTTCGTTGGAAGTAGACACATTTTAGTATCTAGTAGAATAATATCTACTCTTTTATTGCACCTACACTATAAAATACTTACAAACAAGGTACTTACTACGCTACACTAAAACATACCTACCTACTTACTTTTAGGAGGGATTCTTTAGAGGTACGAGGAACATGGTGTAAAGTTTCTCCTCCCCGATATTGAAAACAGAGGATCTTACAACCAAACGGTTGTTGTGTCTTATGGGATACTGCCGGACTCGATGGTTATTGTATAGGTTCAATCACGCGGTAAACTTAAATGGTATCACGATGTTAAGATAGGCCAGTTTAGATTCGGATAACGCCCTCTTCCAGCCCCCCTGAGGTGGCGGCACGCCGTGGTCACACGCGCCCCTCTTATAAGTAGCGAGGGGAGATTAACACCTCACTCCCCGCGCTTACTTGGCGAGGCTGCCGGCACCAGTCGGAGGCCACGGAAGTTTAAGTTTAATCTATCACGCCCCTAAAAAAGGCCTGTTTAGATTACCAGTCGGGGCTTGCGGAAGTAGGTACCTACCTTCTGTTCCCGTGACCACCCCGGCGTGAGACGGAAGACCGGGGCGGTTTTTAGTCATTAAGAGAGTCGACAGACCAGAGCGGAGGATACCTATGAGGATTTAAAACCTGTACCTACCAAAGAAAAAAGGTACTTTAGTTCGTGTGGCATAAAAGATGTTGCTACATACCTGTCGGCAAAGAGTTTATCTAGTTTGTGCTGATTGGAACCCAGGTTCATAGGTTTGATCGTCTTTAAGGCGGACGAGCCTTCATGTTTCACATGGAACTTCAAGGCACGAAGGAGGCCCATGTCCGCATTTGTCTTCAAAATTCGCATCTTGTTGTTGCACTCAGCTGGATGGTGTACAAGAGCATATATTTTTACTGTACTTAGTAAAGACGGGCAGGAATAAACCAATTACAGACGAGCCATGAGCGGACTTCGTTCAACCCAATGTGATTGGTTGATTCCTACAAACTCCACTCCGCTTGTCTTCATTTCAGTTGAAGGTTCCACGTTTGAATTCTTATTTATTTTTATTAAAAGTCATCATGCTGTCTTTGAAGGTAGGTACTTACATAAAATATGCAGCTGTGTTAAACAATCCTCTAAGATACAACCGAATAGTGTGGAGTGTAAATACGGCAAACTGAAAAATAATAAATTATTTGATAAATACTAAAGCATGCATGTCGGGAAAGAGCAACTAATAAGCAGCTGTTAAACAAAAAAAAAATAATTACCTTCATATGCGCACAGCAAATGAATGGATGGAACTCTCTACCTGCGTAGTTCCTGCGTAGTTCCTGCAATTGGGTTGATTGCGTTCTGTACCTAACACATTATGAACGCACACCAACCCTAGTCTCTTCAAAGTTAGAAGGAAACGCTTATTCTGAGCAAGTTAACTCTTTCCATCGTCGGATTTGTCTCTGTCACCTCAGACATAGACTAGAGTAAGGCTGGCAAGAGACTTATAACGTTATAAGTTTGGTTATAAGTGTTATAACACACCATGCCACGCAGCGTCAATGTGGTGTTCCGTGTTCTCAATGATTAATTTAGAGAATCAACGTTTCAGATTTCAACAATAAAATCATGTGGGGTGGCGTCGGGTGTCACAAGTGTGCCTTAAATCTAAAATAAAATAAAAAAAACCCAAGTACCCAAATCTACTGTTAATTCAAATTCTTAATTCCATTGTTAACGTTAAGAAACTTCTGTATGTTGATGTGGTAGAAGCTGATGTTGAAGCGAGAAGAACAAGACAAGGAACTCTCGGCTTCGTGTTCGTGTCTATTAAAACTAAATGAATTAAAAAAAAATCGTATGGAAGTCTAACCAATTCTCAAACGCCGAATGCTTCCCATCGCACATAATATTATGGTGGTCCTGAAAAACAATAAGTTATAAATTGTTTTTTTCATGGCGTAAAATAAAAAGTTTTAAAGAGCTATTCTATTCTTGTTTATTTGGGAAAAAATAACAGTTTAGAGATACCAGGTACCAAGGTGGTAGTCTGGTACATACCTGCATATATAACTGCTTTTTGCTTATAATAATTTTGAAATAATGATTATTGGAAATTATACGGTGCGACCGATGTATTACCGTGCTTCCTGACCCGTGAACCATTCCTTTCAGTTCCAACAAAACACAGTAACTTACTTTATGGTTTACAGTTTGACTGTCTTTAAAAGTTACAGCAGACATATCGGCAGGCAGAATCGATTCTAATTCTTCTATTGGCTTTACAGAAGACTAAAATTCACTGTAAAGTCGGGTTGTAAGTTAGCTAGGTACTGAGTATTGACTATTATTTGATTAATTACGACTTAAATTGTTGATGATAAAGCATAGCCGACCTGATTGCGAGTGTAAAAATTATATCTTTCGAAGATCCTTCGTACGTATCATTGTACTAGTTGGGTGGTGTCCTGCGGTTTCACTCGCTCTGAAGCGTCATTGCCTTTCTTCCTCAAGAATTGGACAATAAAATGAAAAAAAGAATCATACAAATTGGACTGGTAATTCTAGAGACAAGCGTGTTTAAAACACTAACTCCTTAGCTTTATTATATTAATAATATGTTAAGGAAAACCTCTTAAAAGAAAATGTGCACGCGAATGAGTGCGAGGTTGAATTAAATAGGTAATAATAATAAATATTGCACAAAATTCACACAACGCCATCTAGTCCTAAACAAGCAAAGCTTTTTTGTGTTATTCCCGAAATATGAGCGTCGAATAGTTAGGTTAGGCGATAGACATAGAGAATGGACTGAGTAATACCCGCACAAAATTGACCACTCCCTAGAAAAAGATAGAAGGACTGTGTGGCCAAACCTGTCTCTTTCTGTAGGTCTGTGGTTAAAGAAAGAAGGAGACAACTGTTGGCCTCACGTTCGCTTTATCTCTCTCACACTTTCTTACCAGTACTACTTTACAGGTGGATAAGGAGCATTCTTTCCATTATATATGTATACGGGTTAGGCTAGGTCCAATAAAATATAAAGAAAATGTTCCAATGTAAAATTTAATACAAGGCTCTGTCCACAAAATAATTTATGACCTCAACACAAGTCAACTTGGTTTAATTATAACAAATATTTGTCGGACAACAATGTCATAATCAGTACAGCATATACAAAATCATAATTGGCTAAAATTAAATCACACAGCTTAAACTTACTGATTATTATTATTTATACAAAACTTAAAACAAAACGTTACAATGGG
The DNA here is from genome assembly GCA_921972225.1 of Euplexia lucipara. NCBI lineage: Eukaryota > Metazoa > Arthropoda > Insecta > Lepidoptera > Noctuidae > Euplexia > Euplexia lucipara. The sequence continues at coordinate 15,544,031 of OV179161.1, read as the reverse complement.
GAAGAACGATGCTTAATTATTATTAAACACTAATTTCTGTATAAAATTCAATACTATACACACAACATTTATAAAATAAAGGTAAAGTAGGTATGTATATTTTCAATTTATACATTTTCATTATTTACACTAATTTCTTATAAAAAGTGTCGGTAAGAGGTATTTTTTTTTGTATTTTTGTCACGAATTTAGTGTTTTGTGACAAAAAGGACTATTTAAAATGTATAACACAATGGATATTGCTATATAGGGTGACTGGTAATTAGTGACCGATACTTAAACATGTGATTGTATTCATGATTCCAATGAACTTTCCCAAAGAAACTTTTTTTATACAAAATGACTTGTAACACGATAAAATTACAAAACCGCTGTTTAATATTCCCGCGCGCGCGCCTGTGATCGATCACAGTAGGCACAAATCGGCACGATCTATCAGCTGATAGTCTGACCTCGGGAAGGGCCAAATCTACTAGTAGTAGCGTCACACGCTCCCCCGCCACCCCTACCGCTACCGTTGTGCACAACGGTACTGAAAAATTGAATTAATTGAAAGCTAATGAGTATAAAAAAAAGTTTCTTTCGGAAAGTTATTCGTATTCATGAGTACAATCACGTGTTTAAGTATCAGTCACTAATTACCAGTCACCCTATATATCTTAAGTATAGTTCACTGTTTAGTTTTAATAGCACTAAAGGCAGGGTGCTATAAACATACTCGGCTATTTGACAAAATTTTAGTTTTTAGTCCCTCATCTAGATTACAAGAAAATATTCGACACATTTTTTTTCTTTTTTCACGTAAGCAATAAAAAAAAATTACGGTGATACATCGATTCAAAATATCGCATAACGTCACTAGCCGCAGCCTAGTCATTACCTAGTATAAACTGCCAGTGCAGTTTATACTAGGTAATGACGTTACAAGCCCCCTCTCCTCAACTTGAATGCGCTTAATCTAAGCAGTTTTCCATCAATTTGAAAAAGAAAAAATAGTGTCGAATATTTACAATATGACGGACTAAAAATTTAAATTTTGTCAAATTGCCCATTAAGAAAAGTAACAGATATCCAAACGAGTACACAGGGAGTATGAATACATAGAGCAGAGTACCAGGTATAGAGTAGAAAACAGTATAAATAAAACTGAATAAAGAATATTTCTACCATTTTGTCGAGATAAATATTTACAATATTTAAACAGAACGGTACATAATCAAATATGTAGTTAATTAAAAACAAATAAATAAAATGTACATGTTGAAATCTCATATACACGTGTCGAATTAATATTCAGTCTTAGCCATTCTCACTGTTCACTGATGTCTTCTTGAAAGTAAATTACAGTTTACATAGAAAGGTTTTAAGAAAAGTTTTACTTTAGAAATATAGATAGAATTCATAATTCATTCAACTATAAAAGAGGATACATTAAATAAATAATAATAAATGATTTACAATTAAAGTAAAACATCAGTGAACTAGCATCAAACATTGAATAATTCTGCATAATCGTGCACCAACTAAATACAAACATGATGTCTTGGCGCTCTTAACATTGTACTAAGTTAGCAAGTTAGCAAAAGTTAAAAATTCTGGAACTTTGATCCCGCCCATTCATCGTTTATATTATTGGCTTTTGATCAGGGTCAGAGCAGACCATGAACGTAATATTTTGAAGCATGCTCAAACGCACAAATGTTCATAGAGCGCGGATGATCCGTAACGCGGACGATCCGTAACGCGGACAATCCGCGCGCGGATGACTCGCATGGCACGAAGTATGGTTAGAGCTTTAGAACTCAATTTAGTACAATCTTAAAAGCGCTTTAAAGCAGACTTGCTTCAATAAAATACACAACAAAATTAATACTTCAGGGGCATGGAAAACAATAACCATACATTAATAAAATATCAAAATTTATCTAGAACTATCTATTTATATATTCTATCTAATATTTATGACTCTGGTGTCTGTTGACATTGAAATTAAAATAAAAAATATTAGTTTTAGTACGCGTTTGACTGCAAGGTTTAGGGGTTAAGATGCACTCTTCACACAGTTTAAGTAATAATTAATTACTTGATCTATATTAGCCTAGATGAGGCAGTCAATTATGGTGCTGTTTTTGTCAATGTATCTAATGTCCGACTATTTAAATATATTGCACATTTTTACAATTTAAATGACAACATTGGGAATCCCTTCTGACTTTTCAATCAGACTTGTGTTGATTGGTAATCTAAGGCCTTATTATATTTGACAGTGGACATTTAAGAGCCATACTACCTTAATGGTAGTAGACGTATAAAGGCATTGTTGCAATTCGCGAGCGTGTTATATGACGTTTAAATTAAATTTTAACCTTATTTACTATACGCAAGGTTGATATTGCCATGACTACCGAACTTGTTCTTGCAATGCAATTCTATACGAAGATCTGACATGATATCTTGACAGAAACAGCACGTCTCTTGAATATAATTTCTTCCTATCATAATTTAGAATAGTAGTGTTACGGACGGCGCAGTCAGGCACTAGGTGCCCACGCGCAGGTCCGCGTGCTTCGTGCAGGGAGCGACACACCCCACGAGTACCAACATCACTTACTTGAAGATGGCTGGCCGCGTTCTTCTGGAAAGACGAGAGAGAACATTGTTATAATAGTTATATCTCTTGATTTAGGCAGGGCTTACGGCATTACCACTTTATGTATAGGAATAAAGTAAAATAAAGACTATAAAAAAAACAATGGCCGCGACTGACCGGTGAGTCGGCAGGGGCCCAACCGGTTAGAACACCGCGAAGCAACCTGCAGGCCAATTCTTATAATTTGAAAACGTTCAAAATCTGCAGTGCGATTCTGGTCAAATCACCGTGTGAAAATGCAAGCGTACCTAGTGAGGGCTATTTAAACTGTCATTCCATACTAATGCTAGACACTGACAGTTCACTTCACTCAAGTTTTCACGGCGTGAATTTTACTGAATCGACCGGCTGGTCGCAAACTCATTTCAGCGACAATAAATCAGTCAAAAACGTAGAGAAATTAGAGGTAGTTGGAAACTAAGATTAGAATGCTTTCATGCAAATGCAAGAATTCCCTCTGTGGACTTATAATCAATATAAGACCGAGGACAGAAGAAATGTCTAATGTAAGGCCAACATTTAAAACATAAAAAGTACACGAAGTCTGATCGACCGTCGACTGCGTGGTGACGAATGCTTGTGCCTTTTCTGTATGAGAAAAGAGAGGCCATTCCACTGCAGTGGGTCAGTAACAGACTAGTATTATTAATTTATTTATTTGCAGGCCCCAAAAGGTTGCCGTTTTAAAATAAGAAGACGAAAAATTGAGAATTATTCATAAAAATATTACGAGTCTTTTTAATACACTTGTGCAGCATGACATGGTACCATAATTTAAAGTAGATAAAACGATAAACTGCGACTGCAAATAATTCAGATTGTTCCGTCATCGTACAATGCCATCCGTGTCCATTGTAAATGGTCAATCAGTCTAAATTAACGATAAGTGATGCATCATATTATTTCTGAATAATCCAACTGTAATACGGTTTAAACCAAATTTGTCAATCAATCGTAATGTCTTTGACTAAAGGACTTTAATTTTATATCTAACAATATGACGTTCTCGAGCGTCATCTAAGGCAAAAATTGAGAAGAATTTCCGAATGAAGTGTAAAAAAATACCACAAAGTCGAAATCACCACAAGCTAACTCAAATATTTGAAATTTTTTATTCTTATCTAATGAGTAATTAATGTGTCAAAGCCTTTAGCACATTAAATTTGGCATCAGGGTAGACACTTGCTACTTTCTTATTCCAAGAAAGAAGTCATCTTGCATCGCATATTGCGGGAACTACGCAACGCCGTCGTATTTTAGGTACACCTCTGCCTAAACTCTCTGGGAATAAAGGCGTAATATAATTTTTATTTTTACTCTCTCGATTCTCAAAAAACAGCTAGAAATACACTTCCTACTTCCTTCACTCATTCGTTCAAATAAATCCATGTTTACCGCTTTAGTAAATAAACATAGCTATTATTAAACAACTATAAAATCTATAAGTAACAGGATAACGTCAAGTGTGCGCAGTTTATATACTGTTGCAATAGGCAAGATACATAGATAAATATATAAATATTCATGTATTTTCCTGCTTTCAAGCGAGCGGGTATTTCCCTCTCGAATGCAACGCAATTGATGGGTGTGTTTGTAAGTTTCATTAACACTCCAATAGTCGCGCGTTCTACCATTGTTCAACGCGTGTACATTTTGTTAAATTTTGTCGCAACTCGAAGGTCTCTCATGCACACATTCTTAGTATTCCTCTATTAGGTACTAGGCAATAAACAATTGCAACGCATGTCAGTAAAATTTGGCGCCAAAAGTGAATTTCTACGATTGTAGAGCGCGCGACCACTCGCGTGACATTTTTAGGACGACGGATTTAGATTGTAGAAAAAACAGTTTATAATTACTATGTTAATGTAACTGAAGCTCCCATTTAATTTTTTCGCATTTTCAAAGTCATCCTGTAGTTCCTAACTAGGATCCTAATTAGGATGCTACAAATCGGATAGTGTAATAAGCCCTTAAAGGGTTTTGAAATTATGGTTGGGAAAAGGAACGGAGGAGTATTGTTATGTGGTCTTTGGTCACCCATCCACAGACCCAACCTCGGCAAGGGTAGCTTAATCTTCGAACAACAAGCGTCTCCAACTCGTTAGTCTAGTGGTCGCAAGCGCTACTGCTGAGCATGAGGTCCCGGGTTCGATCTCCGGGTCAGGCAGTGTTATTGAGTTTTATTATCTGGAATTTCTCAGTAGCAGCCCGGAGTCTGGAGTAGTACCTGATTGTTGGCAATAGGCTCGCCCCCTATTACATGGGATTTTAACAAAACTGGCGAAATGTGGGTATACTATTATAGGTACACCTGCTTAACCCTTTGGGGATCACAGGCGTGATGTTATGTTATGTGTGCAAGCTTCTTCATAACTGTCTAAAGTGACATCCAAAATAGATCTACTACCTATAACTATTTTAATTCCACACATCTCCTCTGACGCACTTATAAATTAACAATTGCGGGAAATTATGAAAAAGGTATTATTTAGATGACAAAACAAGAAAGGAGAATGTTTATTCACAAGCATTATAAATGACGTGTGTACGTGAAGCATTTTCCTCAATTTCTAAACCAAATGATCTGACGAAATATGTTATTTTAATTGCCAAATAAATTTGTAAATGTGTGTCGTATTCGATTTTGTTGGGAGTGCGTGCGCAATGTTTTTTGTTTTTGTTTGTGAAACATTACTAATTCATATTTTGTGCGAAACTTTGTCGTACTACAAATAATGTTAATTTTATAGCTTTTTTTTATTTTATTCATACTTAAACTTATCTCAAAGTATTTTAATGATAATTTTACCCAAACAACGCTATTTTCCAATGATTGTGTTCATAATATTGATATAACAAAAAGTCTAAGCAAATTATTTACTTAATTCTAATATGTCTATGTATTTAAAACTCGTTAAAACACGTTTTGTACTCATGAATACGAATAACTTTCCCAAATAAACTTTTTTTATACTCATTATCTTTCAATTAATTCAATTAAGTCAGTACTGCACAACGAGAGCGGCGGGAGTGGCGAAGGAGCGTGTGACGCTACTACTAGTAGATTTCGTCCCTTCCCGAGGTCAGACTATCAGCTGATAGATCGTGCCGATTCGTGCCTACTGTCATCGAAAACAGGCGCGCGAGCGGGAATTTCAAACAGCGTTTTTGTTATTTTATTGTGTATAAAAAAAGTTTCTTGGGAAAGTTTATCGAAATCATTAATACAATCACGTGTTTAAGTATCGATCACTAATTACCAGTCACCCTTTATATGTTAAAATAACAACATTCCACAATGCTATCTAGTCCTTAACTCAGAGCTTGTGCTATGAGTACTTGACAACTGATAAACATACTTATATATTTCTTAGTACATAATATAAAACACACCCATGGCGTCCGGCATGGAGTCAGGTCCACTAATCCACTAGACCAGTCTAAATCCTGTATTATACACACGGCCGAATGTAATGATGTTGGTATAGTTAAAGTTTATATGGAGAAATAATGCAGAAACTTAAAAAAGTCGGATTTCATTATATTTTAGTTTTATTTTATTTGTTAATAAAAGTAACTTACTAAAATTTCGTAGGGCTTCCTCTCTTTCGTGAGCGTCGAAGTACCATAACGTGATGGCATATCTGAAAATTACAAGAAGGGTGGTCAATCAGAATTACACTAATATCACAGTCTAAAAACATACAGTCGTCCGACGAGGCCGTCTAGACAGGGCAATCGTGCGGGGTGTGAGGGGCGAGACGCGGGAAAGTCGCTCCCTCACTGCGAACAAAACGATGTTCGTAGTGCGGGAGGTATTGTTCAGGGCTTGACTTCGATCAATAAGGGGCTAACGCGTGTAGACGTTGTCGGCATTTTTCCAGAGATCAAAGGCGTCGTCCTACTGTATTAATATTTATACTGTGCTAATATTATAAAGGCGAAAGTTTGTGAGTGTGTATGTTTGTTACTTCTTCACGTCTAAACGGCTGAAGCGATTTTAATGACATTTGGTATGGAGTTAGCTGATACCCTGGATTAGCACATGGGCTACTTTTTATCTCTGTATTCCCACGGGAACGGGGCCTACGTGGGTGAAACCGCGTGACGTCTGCTAGTATAACATAATAATCACTTAAGTCTCTCTCTTGTTGTAAGACTCCCGGGAGTCTTGTGTGACTTTGTGTACACTGACCTCTCATTGTGAGGAAATCCTTTACAATGCCAGATCAGCTTATACAGGAAATGTTTAGCTTGATGTGCATCCACTACTAGCCTATGAGGAATATCGGAGACTTGCCACATTTGCGAGTTAAGTTTCCATTTTGTCAAAGCTTTCGTCTTGAAATCTTTTACAAACGACATATTGTACTGAAAACACCACTTGTTCCAATTGCAGCCACATAATTAATTAATTTATGAATAAGGTACAGTCAACCCCACTTGCGGTGAATCAGTTAGTTAACGAAATTCTATGAACTACGCAACGTGCATATGAGGGGTCAAATTCTCAATTTGGACGCCAAGCCAGGTGCAAGTGATTGATGCTTTAAAGGTGATTCACCAGAAATTACTCCGACTGTACCAATGTGGTCTTAGACAATAATAATAGACTTAGGCCTTAGACATTAATTTATTTATGGATCCAAATGATCCATAAATCGCAGTCAATGAGATTTAAGTGTCATAGAAAAACTGTGATCCCGTGTCTCCGTAGCGGCAGCGGAGCGTACTTAAACTCATAGACTTGAGTCCGCTCGGACACAAATATCGGGTGAAAATTTCGTTCGTGATGTCTATAGTAAGTATTGTATGTATTTGATCGCAATAAAATAACAAATAATAAAAAAGGTATTGATAATAACCTGGTGCTATATGCTGGTTGAACCTCGTGCGGGTTCCGCCTATCTGACCAGAAGAACAGCATTCTGTCGAAGATCGGCGCAATGTCCGCTACTTGATTCGTACCTTCCGGGAATACTCTGTGGACATTCATAGAAACCATTTATTAAAATAATATTTCCAGCCAGATTTTTATTTAAAAAAAAAATGGAAATAATGAGATTTATTAATTGAATATGTTGCCCGTTACGCCCGCACGTCAGCAAGTAAAACTTTAAAATACTGGCAACGTTATCTTCAGATTTTTTTTTTCAGTGTGGCAAGACGTTTTAATTTATTACAGCTTGGCAACTGGCCAATTTAATGTTTGTTAACATTATTAAAGTTTAGATTTAACAAGTAAATCGTGACAGACACAACGTAGGTGGCCGAATAATTGACACCATTCAAGACTTCTGGGGCTCGAGTCTGCTACTGCAATCGTGTCTTAATGACCGGTCATTGATCGAATATTTGACAACTTTGACAGTTTTTGTATGGGAAATGTGTCATAAGTTTGATGTTATACGTCAAAAATCGATCATTGACCGGTCATTGAGACACGATTGCAATACCTACCAGACTCGACCCCCTGTTTATTAAAAGTTTTTACCTGAGCAATCCCCCACACCGTTTGACGTCCCAGTCGAGATTCAGATAGTAGATGGCGGTGATGCAGCGGCCATCTTTGTTAGGGTTGTCGACATGCTTCACGTAGTGACTTCCGGAGCCCGGGTAACACGCCACCATCGCCTAGGACAATAAAAAAGTATTTTAAATAAAGACGAATAAGTAATTATCGCCAATCCGCCTTTAGAAAGCGTGGTTATTAATAAATAATAAAAAATAAAATAAAGTTTTACTGACTACTGATTTTTCACAGAACTGTTAAAAACAAATTATTTTTTCCTTATTTGAAAATTTTTCTTGAGAAACACATTCGTTGTTAGTTTTAACATTATTTCATGTTTTTTCTTTATTTGAATAAAAATTTGTTTACGCAAAAAAACATTGTTTTCCTTTATTCTGGAGTGTAGTCTGATAAATGGGCTTTATAAAAATATATACATGTTGTATGCTATTTTTAATACATTTTGAGTAAATTGAGTAAATCCAAAATATCCCTAGACAGTGTTGATGTGTGTATTATTAAATCATTTTCTGCCTTGCTTTCTTCCTGTTTTAAGTATGTTGGGCTCAGCTTCCAGTCTACCCAGATGTAGCTGAATTATATAAAGCCTGCTGTTTTATATGAGTAATATAAAACAGTAGTATATAAGTAATATGTAAGTGTAATATATAAGTATGTTTATCAGCTGTTTAGTACCCATAACACAAGCTCTCAAGCTTAACTTGGGACTAAATGGCGTTGTGTGAAAAAGTTGTGGAATATTTTTTTATTTTTTTTTAATTATATGAAGCCACTGCTTATTTGACCTCTACAACCAGGAGAAAGGATGAACGAAAGACTTTTGGGTTTCTGGACAGCCGGGACCAATTACAAGACGGTACTTGACAGTATATGAACATCAAAATATAATTAGTCCGACAGTTAGATTATAACAAAATAATACACAAGTATTTTTTTCTAGTATAAACTGTGCTGGCTAGTGCCGTCATGCGCCATTTTGACTAGATGAATTGACGTTACTTTTTTATAACGTGAAAAAAGAAAAAATATGTGTCGAATATTTACCTGTAATTTAGATGAGGGACTAAAACTAAAATTTTGTCAAATATTCCATGCCACAACCTACTAAATAAATATAAAAGTAAACATAATAGGTTGTGAAAATGGATTTGTATAAAAATAAATGTTTATAATAATTCTTTGAGTGGGAATCGACAAATACCCTAAAGGGCCCCTTGAAACACCAGCTTTTTATCATTTCCTGGTGTTTCAAGGAAAAGTTTCGAAGCTATAAACTCCCAACCACAAATTCAAATAATCCATTATAATAAGTATTCACTCAAAATGTTTTAATTTCGCTATTAAATGTAGCATGACAAAACTAAAGATAAACTGTAAAGGGAAAATTTATTTTCACTTTGGTATTTATCGGTAGGAGGCTTGTAATTAGCAATATTTATTGTTATATTGTTAGTAGACTTGACTTGGTTGGTCTAGTGGATGCAAGCGCTACTGCTGAACATGAGGTCTTGGGTTCGATTCCCGGATCGGGAGCAAAGCGTTATTGAGATTTTCCATCTGGAATTTCTCAGTACAAGCCCGGAGTCTGGATATGTGCTCGATCATAGAAATCTTATATCTATGTGCTCGATTGATGGCAATAGGCTCGCCCCATAACTGGCAAAATGTGGGTGTCCTAATGGTACACCACTACTTAACCTTTTGGGGATAACACGCGTGATGTTATGTTATGAGTATGTCCCCCTTTTAGCGAGACCCTACAGGGTCCCTAATTGTACTCTAGCTTTAAGCCCATTGTAATATATGAATATGACTAAGTAAGTCTTCCGCCAATAAAGAAAATAATAAAAATAAAAAAAACAATTTAAATTACAAGAACAGTCTAGACTTGGTAACGGTAAGTACAGACTGCACATCAAGTTACCCCGATGTGTCAAATTTTCCCAATTGAATATGAACCTTGTTCTGTTTGACATAAAGTTGAAAAACGATCAAAGAAATTTGACACATTGGGGTAACTTGATGTGCTGGCGTCTGTACATACAATATTAATAGTGACGCAATCGCTTTGTAGGTGTTTTATTGTGTTTCTTTCAGTGCCATTTTCCACCCTACTTTTTACAGGGCCTCTTTTATAAAGAAGGAAATAAACTACGCTACAACGTAGAGTAATATAATAAACTTAGTCCTATCATGTATACTAACTGCCACCTACAAATTCCTGACATTGACTCATATATTTGAGTGTAAACATGATTATGCATGGCGCGTGTTACTGATATACTTTCTATGGAACTTGTATAGAATTAATAATTTTCCATGCTGTATTGAATTTCATGGTGGAAAATAATTTAATAAGAAGTGTATTTATTATTGCTGTGCTCAACTCATGTCCGTCCAGACAGCGTCAGGTACTAGTTTTCAGACATTTTTGCTGACATGGATCTATTAGGAGCAGCCGTAAGATACATGTTTTTTTTTTGTTTTTCGATATTGATTCATGTATCTATTTAGTGCATGAAAGGTAGAGAAGTAAAGTAGGTAATTAATGATTGAACAAAAATGATGGCTAAGAGAGAAAAGATTGATAGTATTATAACATTGAACAAAAATACATTGGTAAGAAATGGTAAATATAAATGTAGGTAATTAGGTAATCTAAGACTGAAATATAAACAATTGGGTAAGAGCATAGTTAGGTAAGCAAAAATAAATAGGTAACTAGGTAATCTAAGATTGAAATAAAAACAAATGGGTAACGAGCGTGTTAAGGTAAGTTAAAATAAAAAAACGGCAGAAGTAGGTAATTAATCCAAGATCGGTTTACCAAGATTGCAAACCTGACAAAAACCCAACGTGCTAAGCGAGCAAACATTACCTATAAGCAATTATAAAATTAAGTGCGTATTGGAATATCCATGTTGACGAAAAAGCAAAGCCGGCAGATTATTGTAAATACTCCCAATTAATGAATCATAAAATTGAGGAAAATATTGAATCATAATAAGCCGGATCTAGGAATGTTCGTGCCAGCTGAACACAGATGAATTAGCCAAAAGTATTTTGGGGTTAACGGTTCGAAGTGGGTTTTTTATGGGAAATTTGACAGGTGTGTGTGTCTGTGTTTAGTAATGTGATCACGTGCTAAACATTGCTACGCGCCTAGAAGACATTAAAGAGTTGAATAGATAGCATTATGGGTGGTCTTGGTTAGTATGTACTACAATAATTTAATAGTCTATTGAGGTAGGACGATTTATGTTATTGCCGAACTTTGACCTCCTTTTGACCATTCAAATATTTGCTAAGTCAACAGTTATTATTCTGCATCAAAGACATTTTGAAGATTTTAAAGAGGACATGCGAAGAAATGCCATAGAAAACCTGTGATTCATGTCTCAGTAACGCCATCTAGAATAATATAGCAATGTTGGAGCGGTAGCGGAGCGTACTAAATTAAACTCGTAGACTTGAGCCCACTAGGGTACACAAATGGTATCGGATAAAAATTTAGTTGGTTAAGTCCCGTAAGTATTGAATATCTTTGTTTCTGATCAACCGAAAAGTTAAGGGATGATACAGAATGGTTTTCTTGTCATTCAGGTCAGGAGATTTCAGGGGCTCGAGTCTGCTATTGCAATAGTGTCTTAATGACCGGTCATTGATCGAATATTTGACAACTTTGACAGTTTTTGTATGGGAAATGTGTCATAAGTTTGACGTTATACGTCAAAAATCGATCATTGAGCGGTCATTGAGACACGATTGCAATAGCAGACTCGACCCCCAAGTCTGTTTGGGACCAGTCGAAGCAGTAAAGTGCTTGGATAAAGAGTCAAGACTGGTCTCAATAGTCCTAGAGATGGAAGTGCAATGAGAGTAGGCGTTTGCCCTGAAGAGTAAAACTTTACTTAATTTTAATACTTACAGGGTATTTTTCTTTTATTTATATAATGGGTCTACTCTTGACCTAAATCTTGTCCTGCGGTCAGAGATGAGGTCGACGATGGAACGAGCTCACCCAAAAGAAGCCTATTAACTCGCGACTTAAACAGATTGGGGTCATATGAACTCGGGAACACTGATGCTGGCAGAGAATTCCAGAGAATTGCTTTGCGCATAATGAAGGACCAGGCAAAGCGCTTCGTGCGAATGTGTGGAATATCCAATACAATATTGCACAAAAACGCCTAAAAGCTTCTAGAGTAGGTACGGGGGAGCCCCTTCATTTTTAATTTTCATTTAATTTCTACCATTTGTAGATCTAAAGAAATGGCACTCAGTGTACATTTTAAACTGCCTACTCATTATGATTTATGAGACTCAGCCCACTGCTGGCAGAAAGTCAAAGTTGAGGTTTAGTCATAGCACCAACCCTAAAATTAAAAAATAAGTATTCATATTCCAGTGTATTGTACAGACGTCAGCACATCAAGTTACAATAATGTGTCAAATTTCTTTGATCGTTTTTCAACTTTATGTCCAACAGAATAAGGTTCATATTCAATTGGGAAAATTTGACACATTGGGGTAACTTGATGTGCTGGCGTCTGTACACTAGATTTTAAAGAAAGTGACCTGTAAAAGATTAGTTTTCTAAATATCCAAGAATAATTTATTTTACATTTATAATGGTATTTCCGTCAACATTAACACGCAATACCGAAGCGTGCCAAATTATCAAGACCAATGTTATCAGATTACAGCTTGTTTTACGCGTTTAACTACAATATATTTTTATTGTGTTTCTAGATAGTTCAGAAGATTTCATACATTGCATATGTGAAACTTCACACACCATAAAAACACCATGTTTTATTTTAAAACAGGTCCAAATAGCAGTAGATATAGTAAAACCTTTTGGACCGACTTCTTAAAAGGAGGAGGTTACGTTCGACCGTATGAATGTTTTTTTTTTTATTTTGGTCTACTTATCTTCTTTAATTATTTACCTTTATAAATTATAGCCTAGATATGTTATTCTGATGTATTTACATGATAGATAAGTGTACTTAATTAAAATACATTCAGTAGTTTTTGCGTGAAAGAGTAACAAACATCCGAACTCACTTTGACATTTATAATTAGTACTTAGTAGGATTACTAATATGTATGCGGAACTAAGACCTTAACTCAGCTGCAAGTTGGCCCAGCCATCTCAAAGGTAATCAATTGGGACAGTAAAATCATCTGTTTCTCACAATAGATCACCACTGTTACAATATATAACATAGATATTGCTTGTTATTTATTAGTCTTAAGCTGAGAGCGTTTCTGTTGGCTGATTTATGTGATGGTACTGTTATGGTTTTGTCGCTACGCAGGAGTTTTTTATAGTTCAGCTAACATACTTTATGTTTCGGTTTGTCTTTGTTCGTCATGTTTTGTTTTACCAGAAAAGTAAATCTCTCTTCGACTCCAAAAACGGTACGAGCAGTAGACGTGTAATAAGCAGGGTTATTGATGGATAGGTTAGGTTAGGTTTAACGGGCAGGTGTCCGCAACTCCAAGCGCGTATTTTGCGTACGGGTGGGAATGTGCCCTATTCCATCCATGCTAGCTCCTCGAAGAAGGCCAGCAGCGGTTTAACGCTACTGGCGATCTCTCGGAGGGTACCTGGGTTTCCGAAGAACTTAGCCCTGTATGCGGCAACCACTGGGCAGTTGAGAAGCACGTGCGATGGCGTCTCGTCCACCTCGACACATTATTGATGGATACTTGTCACTTGATCAAACTAAGGCTCAAACAGTTACAGTCATATCGGACCAGATGAGTAGCTTTTGGGCCTCGCGCTGGACGTATTTTATTTTTATCCTCTATTTTTATAAGCCTTTTAGTTTAAGTTTCTGTCTTTATCCTGAGTACCAAATAAATGTTTTTTTTTAATTCAGTGGCGTGCTCTCATGTCACTGTTACTTCTGGCTTCTGGCTTATGAGGAATAATAAAAACGCCAGGTACTCGATCTGCAAACGATGCAGTCATGCAGTAGCTGCCAAGCAAGTTCCCAGTTCTTCAGTCAAAAAATAAAAAAAAACAAAATTCAGTCATTTATTCAAATTAGGCTGAGGATCAGCACTTTTTGAACGTTGAAATTACATAAGACAGTCCCCCAAAAAGCCCACCCTTCCGTAGTGCCGGTGCACCTAACCTGCCAATGTTATCAGTAATTTTTTTAAAGGCTAAAATCGCACTCACTACTTTTATTTGAGACTATCAAGTGGGTCAGATAAGAGAACGTTTTGAGTTTACTTACTAGTGTTTTGGCGGCTGTTATACCTACCATATATGTATGAGGATTTCGCAAATGGGTTAGAGTTTCAAAGAAAGTTTAGAATTTGCTCACATCTGCAAGGAGTGTCGCGTTGGGTTCAGATGCTTCATGGAATCCGATAAGATGATTTATTAGTCAAATGATGATGACTTAATTAGAATGGTTGAAGATAAAATATGTTATCTTCTTGCGCCTACCATGTTCTGTCTCTGCATCACCTTAAGGTACACTAGTAGAAAATGCCTAAGGCATTAAGTCCGCCTTTTTACAGTGTCTTTTACTAGTGCGTAAAGTATTAATAAATAAATAAAATAAATTTATACTTAAACATTTCACAACTTTCACACAACGCTATCTAGTCCCAAACTAAATTGAGCTTGTGGTACTAGATAACTGATGAACATACTAATATATTTCTAAAACACACATAATAATAGACAAAATACTCCCAGGTACAGAACTTTTAAATTTTTAACAAAGGCCTATTTGTTATACTGAATTCCGTAGGGTCAAGTGCATTGCATGAACTCGGTTTTCCCTTCATGAAATTCTGATAGTTAGCAAAATAAAAATATGTTTATACTTAGTAAGTAATGACCCTAAAGACAACCTATAAGTACTAAATTAAAGTGCACAATACCAATTCATGTTATTTTGTTTTTAACAAATACTGCTTTGCTACAGTGTAAACAAAGTCGATTTTACAATGACTAGTAGAATAGAAAAAAAGTAATAAAACATGTTTACATTTTTGGAAGCACAATACATACAATAATACAACGATTGGTATTTCCCACAAGCGCATTAACTGGTTCTGTCAGGTTCTGTTATGGCTTACGATACTAAAAATAAATATCTGATTGACATTTTTGGACACAACTGTTCTAGTACATGAATAGCTCTGCCCACCATACACTAAAGTGCAGTAACAGCAAAATCACGATTTCGAGTAAAACGCATTTAAAGTTAAGAATTGATTTTAAAAAATCAACAGAATGTATAAGCAAAAAAATTTGAATGCAGAAAGGTTGTAAAGGCATAGGTTCACACGTTAAAGCAATAAAAAAAAATATATCTTAATAACTGAATTTATTATGGCCATTTATTCTTTTTGGTGCCTATTACTGCATAGCCTTTTTTGTAAAAAATACCATTTTAAACTTAGTAAAATGCAGCAAAAAGCCCTATTACTGCGTTTGGATCAGTTATTTTGTCAAGAAACCCAACTAACATGCAGTAAGGTCAAAAAAATACTGCATTTTAGTTAGTTTTTTAAGAAAAAAGTGTTCAATTTACTAGTGCAGTAAGAAAAATAGCTAAAAAAAAATGCAGTATTTAAAACATTAACTGCACTTTAGCTAGGAATAATCATATCTGTGTCATTATGCTATCCAAACTAATCTGCAGTAATGCTGTATTTTACTGCGTGTTAGTCAGTTTATAATGATAAAAGAATGTTAAGTATTCACAACTAAAATGCGACAAGCTTTGATTTTACTGCATTTTAGTTGGGAGTTCGTGACAATAAATTGTATTTTCTTAATTTGCAGTAAAAATAGCTTGTATGGCGGTAAATTTTACTGCGTATTAATTTTTTTTTTAATTTTTTTCCAGAAATATAAAACTATCTAAAGAACTGTAAAATTATATTGCTTACTGCATTTTAGTTATGAAACCTTAAAATTTAATCTGCAGTATAATTTATACTGTATTTTAGTTGGGAAATCACGCCAAATTGTTAATTTTTTTCGTTTGCAGTAAGTGAAAACTGTTAAATAAAAACCATTCTAATAGTCTTAGAAATAAGTAAGTTAATTCAATAGAAAGCTTAAGAAACCCGCTTTCAGAATCACTAATAAAACGAAAAATCACAAAAGGGCTGTTACTGCTCTTTAGTCTCTGGTGGGCAGAGCTGTCCTATTTAATTAGTACAATAGGTTTCTCGTAACGGCAACACTGACCTTGAAATTTACTGGCCTAGCACGCTACGGAGATTTTATAGAAAGAGAGATCCACTTACACTGGTTTCTTCACATAAAGGTGCGGTATACTGTTCACAGTATTTCTTAAATAGATTTATGTAAATTAGACCTGATTATATCTTATACTTATACTACTAAAATCCAATTACGTAGTAGGTACAGAATAAATTATGCATATTATGTGTAATTACATAGTTTATATTTATTGGTATCAGTAGGTAGAAGTTCATTTACTTACTTTTATTTGTAAACACTGCAGAGATTATGAGTTTATTATACAATAAACTATTTATAAACTATATAGAGGTTAAACCGGTAGGTAATCTTTGTGATACCATTGGTGCCGGTGCGCCACACAATCCATGTCTTTTCCGATTTAGAAGCACGTGCAACTTTTTGAAAAAGGAACGTTGGGTCCCGCCAAAAAGATTAAGTAAACCGTTTTTTTTTGCTGACGTTTGGCGCCATAAGGAGTTTTTATATCATCCGCCATCTGGAGACTGGGGATACATGAGGTCAATCCCATAGAGATAGGTGTGTGATGCTTTTTACATATTTTTTTCCCATAAATTTGTAAATAGTGTATTTTCTTTAATCCGATTAAAAATAATTTGAGAAAGCATTAGAATTACATTCAAGTAAACCAAAATGACTTATTTAATTTTTCTACCGTCACGCGTCGTTAAAAAAAATTATGAACGGAATTCCGTAGGTTTCGTGCTAGGCTGGTTCAAAGTCAGTGTTACGAATGACGTATGATTACTGTAGGTACCTACCTACTGCACGCTGAATGTACTGAAAACAATGGTACCTAGTTCCCTTCAAACAAATCTACTTATTGACAAGCATTATGATGTAATTGTCCAGTAAAGTACGTGACCGAATGTGTGTGTTCATAATGAGTAACTAATGAATCAGCTGTGGTTAACTGTCCAAAGGTAATTTATCCTGCTCCTTAAAAGTTGGTAAGCTTGGCAGTGCCGTGACAAGAAAACGCGGGCCATGTTGCATGTAGCAAATTCTATCATAGAGCCCTAATAAGTAGAAAGTGTTTAGTTTTAACCTTTCAATCTTCTCCATTAGAGACACAATAGAAAGACAATGACAGCGCAGACACGGGTGTTCTCTTGGGGTTTAATGAATGAAGGTTCTGGAAATTCTTCTTTTCTTTTCGAGACTTTAGTGACCAAATATATTTATGACTTAAGTACCTACTATTGAGAGGACTTTGAAATGTCATAGAAAATCTGTGATTCCATGTCTTAGTATCGCCATCTCGCATAATTAGCAATATTGGAGCGGCAGCGGAGCGTACCAAACTAGACTAATCGAATTGTGTCCACTAGGACACGACACAAGTATCGGATTCAAATTTTGTTCGTGGTGGCCTGTCTCTAGTACGTATCTTTGTTAGTGACTAATGTGGTAGGTAGTAAGTAGAGTTTTTATGCCGCCCGCCGGCCGCCAGAAATAGCTAAAGATGTTTTCCTTTACAGTTTTGAAGCAAGTGCTAATTCAAACGCAAATAAT
This sequence comes from Euplexia lucipara, assembly GCA_921972225.1. NCBI lineage: Eukaryota > Metazoa > Arthropoda > Insecta > Lepidoptera > Noctuidae > Euplexia > Euplexia lucipara. The sequence continues at coordinate 15,526,061 of OV179161.1, read as the reverse complement.
TCCGAAAAGTCAGGTGCCTTAGGTTCGAACTCGCACGCTAAGACTTGACAGTTCATCGGTCACATCATTTGGCTAAAGTTGCCAGTTAGTATAGCGATTTTTGCACGCCCAAGCTCCAAGCCTCCCGAAACGCGGGAACTGTAGCAATCGCTGCAACTGCTACGTTCCTTATCCGGCCCAGAAGCTTTCTAAGGTACCTACCTACTATGGGTAGATGTTAAAACTTGCCACACCATTATTCATCATCTCACTCACTCATCAGCATCCATACATTTATACTAAAGACTTTCCTCACTCACGACATGTTCCTCATTTCTCAGCACCTTGACATACATTTTTGACCAATGTTTTTGACAATGAAAGATAATTAGGTCACTTTTGAAGATTTTTGTAAGTAGGTACCTAAGTATGAATACTTATTCTAGTTTTCTAAAAGAGTTTTCTGTTGTCAAATCGTTAACATTCCGACCTTCAAACTTCCGCATAAAAAAAATAAGTACTCAAATAGCAAACCATGATCGTCACCATTTAGTTTCTGTGCAAATTTAACGCTTTCAGAGTCCAAGTCAACATTGGTGACCAGCATACTAAGGTCTAGGTCACTGCTGGGGCCTAAGAAGATTATGTACCAAATTAGATTGGCTGTGTTAATCGAACAATAGTAGTTTGTAAACAGGGGATGTCAGCGTGGGATTCGCTTACGATTCGTACTAATGTTTACAGTGCCCCGTCCCCCGCGTCCCGCGCGCCGCCTCTCCGCCGCCATGATGCTAGTCACGTACGCAACGCCTTCACAGCGCATGCGTGGACGCGCGTTATTTTGGTTTTTATCGCGCAAACTGGCGATCACTTCGAGCGATATTACTTTTGCGAATTGATAACGATAACGTTGGCGCGGTATAGATTACTGGGTGGCTTGTGTTTGTATAGTCTACCGAGGTTCTTATTCTATTTATGTTGGATTTTTATACATAAAAATGTATCTTCCTCTCTCTTACACATTTAAATTTTGCTGTGTCCGACAGGGTCCGTACCTAATTGTTACAGAAACTGTATAACCTACCAACTGTAATGTACATTATGGATTGCAATAAATAAATACTTGAAAACTTGAATAAAGCATTTGCGGCAAAGAAGAAAATGTAATAGCAAAGTAGGTAGGTACCTAGGTCACTACATTATTATTAAATTACACAGTCTTAATTACACTGATTTCCTTGCACTAGCTCGCTGTAGAGGCGCTACTGCGCTACTGCTGAGCATGAGGTCCTACGTTCGAGTCCCGGGTCAGATATTAGTTTGAGTTTTTCCATCTACAGTTTAATAGCTTGGAGCCTGGATTCGTGCGCAGTTGATGACAATAGGGTTTCCAACTGTAATAGTGGACTAAAACACAACTGGCGGAATGTGAGTGTACTTTAGGCACACCTCTGCATAACCCTTTGTGGGATACAAGCGTGATGTGAACTAAAATAAACAAACATGTATTTTACATATTTTTTATCCTCTTTTTAACCGCATATAGCGGTTGCGGTTGATCCAATTTGTTTGATAGGATTGCATTGCATGTATAAATAACTTATTACCTACTTACATAGACAAACTCACACCTTTTCCCCAGGAGGGTAGGCAGAAACTACAGAGAACGCCACTAGCTACGATTCTCACACTTTTTTTGCTTCGCTATGTTTACACAATACATTTGCCCATCTGGTCATAAAAAAGTAAGTATGGAGTTTCTTACACATTCTTCTCCATATGAAACAACCTTTTGGAATGTGCAAGTAGAATTTATTTAATTTGTAAGTCTGACATTCAGCCTTTTATGGGTCTAATTGAAATAACTTTGACATTTGACTTTTACACGTTTGAACCGGTTGCGACAATAAGATATGTAGGTACGCCCTTAAAATAATTATTCTAAAAGGTGACCTTATTGGTGATTAACTTTTCTGAAGAACATCCCTCATAGGGTCAGCGTATTTGTTTTAATTTTGTCACCTTTTATTGCATTCAAATCTCCCAATTGTGGAAATGGAAGTAGTCACTAGCTTAGGTCACGGGTACTCTACCTAGCTCTGGAGCCAAAATCTCTCATTTCTCAGTACCTAATCTTTTTTTAGGCCAACATAAAAAGAATATTTTTAAACTTGCGGAGCCAACGTTGTCCTGGCCGAACGTTGATTTGGAACCCAATAGCAGCGCCATCTACCGGCTCCAATTCTGAATCTAAACCACCCAGGACACCACAAAGAAATTAAATCATATCCAATTTGGTGCAGTAGTTCGGAAGATTTATTTATTTAAATATAAATGCACAACCATCACTGATTGCATCACTGCTTACCATCAGGTGGGATTGCAGTTAAGCAAGGCTTAAAATATTAAAAAAAAAAATGCGCAACATTTCAGATAACTAACATACACATACAAACTAGTGCGCTTCACCATCACTGATTATTGCATCACTGCTTACCATCAGGTGGGATTGCAGTCAAGCACTGGTTTATAATACACACATCAAAAGTGTCTAGGGATCAACATATATTTTTGCAATAACTTTTCTCCTGATTGATATTAATTAAAATTTTCTTTAAGGATTCATCAAATAAAGTGTTTTCGTTTGTCACAGTAACGATAAACCAAGTCACCTTTGCATTAATAAAGAAATTTGCCATTTTCCTAATAAAGGGATTTTTGACATTTGAACCACTAACATTAAAGTTCGAAAAAAAGACTGAAATAACAGTTTTCTTTAAAATTTTATTGGGTAACTGAAACAATTAATAATCCGTGTTTCTACCGCGAACACTAACAACACAAGAACATCGGTTTGGCATACTCAAAATGAGTTCATCCAAATCACGCTGTGGAATGGCCGCCCATGTTCGTTGCAACAACAAAAAAAGGTCTTCTTGCGACTGGATACCCTCCATATTCGGCAGAGCTCTTCTCTGTAGCATATCCCATGCATGCTCAATCGGGTTCAAGTCTGGCGACTGAGCAGGCCAGGGCAGGACATTGATGTTAGCTGCGGCGAGAGTCTGTCTTACAACTCGTGAGGCTTCATCACTCTTCAGGGAACTTAATTAGCGACCAAACAGTCAGAAACCGCTTGCATGAAGTGAACCTTCATTCCCGAAGACCGCTACGGGTACCACCTATAGCAATGCACAATCGTAGGATTCGATATCAATGGGCTCTTGAACACAGAAATTGGGCAGAAGAACAATGGCGTTTCGTGTGCTTTTCTGATGAGTCTCGTTTTGGTATGAGACCGAATACAAGACGTATACGACACTGGAGAACCCCTGGACGCCAACAGCGATTAAAATCCTGCCAGGAAGTCCATCCTTATAGTGGTGGAACCATCATGGTATGGGCGGGTATTTGGATCGGCGGAAGAACTGAGTTGATTTGGATCAGAGGTAACCTCAACGCTCAAATTTATGCTGAGACGATTGTATCAGACGTCATCGTTCCTCTACAAGTGCAAATCGGTCCCTTATTTCAGTTAATGCATGATAATTCACGACCGCACACCGCAAGAGTTGTAAGACAGACTCTCGCCGCAGCTAACATCAATGTCCTACCCTGGCCTGCTCAGTCGCCAGACTTGAACCCGATTGAGCATGCATGGGATATGCTACAGAGAAGAGCTCTGCCGAATATGGAGGGTATCCAGTCGCAAGAAGACCTTTTTTTGTTGTTGCAACGAACATGGGCGGCCATTCCACAGCGTGATTTGGATGAACTCATTTTGAGTATGCCAAACCGATGTTCTTGTGTTGTTAGTGTTCGCGGTAGAAACACGGATTATTAATTGTTTAAGTTACCCAATAAAATTTTAAAGAAAACTGTTATTTCAGTCTTTTTTTCGAACTTTAATGTTAGTGGTTCAAATGTCAAAAATCCCTTTATTAGGAAAATGGCAAATTTCTTTATTAATGCAAAGGTTTATCGTTACTGTGACAAACGAAAACACTTTATTTGATGAATCCTTAAAGAAAATTTTAATTAATATCAATCAGGAGAAAAGTTATTGCAAAAATATATGTTGATCCCTAGACACTTTTGATGTGTGTATTAAAAAAAAAAGATAACGTATGACCGAAGAACATGCAGCAGCGCTGACCTCAAATATTTTTTTTAGCATAATCACGTATTGACATTTACTTTTTATGCAATAGAAGGCTGATTTACGTAAATGATCGACTAATTCCCTGTTCTAGTCCAATGATTTTTTTTTTTTTCTTGGTCAAATTAACAGAACTATTTCTTAAACATATCAGGAACTATTTATTTCGTTTTGGTGCTCCTAAAGCAATTTAAAAAATTTGGTTTTGGAAAAAAATGATCTGCTACCGGAAGTTACTTTTTTCAGGCAAAAACACCAGAACTATTCCTGAAAAGTATAGGGAACTCTAGAACTACGCTGCATGCGAATAGAACTCACATTTTTTATGCTCTGCTGGGAAATGATCTGCTAAGTTCACGGACACCATTAAAATTTGTCCTTAATGGGAATCTTGGTCATAGCAGTCAGTACTAACTCCTAGACCAACAGGCCAGTCAATACCTGTTGGCCATTGAATAATTTCCTCCGTACGGGAATCTACTATTGCGCCAACCGTGCCGTTTGCAACTTGCACCGTATGAATGTAAACCATTGAGATAAACTACTTGTTATCAACCTGCTGATAAACTAAATAATAAATCAATTACATTATTGTGTAGATGTGATCTCACTGAGCGTCTGAGGTCGATTCGCAGTGAACTTGACGAGAACAGACTGTAAGGCGACTCGTAGAGTTATTTTTTGTTGAAAAATCTTTAGTTTGCTCATTGAATAGAAGGTTATGAAAGAAGTTGATGATTTTGGGCGCCTTCAAATAAGCCGCAAAGAGCCGCACGGTGGCGGCGCGGCTACATCGCTGCCGCCGCGCTGCAACCGCTAGGTTCGAGCATCATAGTGTTGTACATTTAGTTTCAACCTCATCGATTTGTGCTGCTCAAGTTGATTTTCGTTCATGTCTGAATAAAAACACGTACGCATCATCACTAGTCGATTGATGAACCGATGCGCAGCCACAGCGCGGGTGTAGCGCTGCAGTCGTGCGATTTTTATTTATATGAATTAACAAAGCAGCGCGACAGTCGCGCTGCCGCCGCACGGCACCTGGCGGCAAATTTGCAGGCGCCCTAAGAATCTCAGGGATTTTTGAGTGTGGTGAGACTTGTTAGTAATCAGACTAACTACGCAATTGAATACACTGAATACCTAAGAGCGCCTCGTTGCAGGAGCTACGAGTACTAGTAAGCATGAAGTCCTGGGAACGATCTCCGGATTGTACTGGAATCAAAAGTCATTCGTTCGAATAAGGCTAAGGATCAGTACTTTTTGAACGTCAAAATTTCATAAGACATTCACCCAAAAAAACTTTCCACCACCGCCACTTCCCAATGCCTTTGCTGGGAAGAAGAAGTGGCGGAACAAACTCCCCAGCAAGAATTTCTTAGTAGCAGCCCGGAGTCTGGAGATGTGACCAGTTGATGGCAAACTCGCCTCAAGGGACTTAAAACTTAACTGACAAAATATGGGTATTTTCGACACCTGTCTGTTGTGTGAACATACTTATAGAAGGAGAGGGTGGGGTGTATGCCAACATAGAATGTATGAAAAGTTAACAATAAAATATCCCAATATCACAGTAAACCATGAATAACAGGACACGACATTATGTTTAAAAATAATAGTTTCTAGTGTCTATTTGAACAATAATTTGGTTTATAAATAGAACATTTGGACAATCACGCACAAAAGAAAAGCCACAAATTCCACTTACAAGGTAACTTTACAATTTTATATCGTGTGATGTGTTTAAAGCCTTTAGGGTACAAAAAAATGCATTCGAGCCATTTGTGGCATTCCACCATGGGAATCCTGTAAACCACTATTCCTAAAATTACAGCTTCTTACATTACCCAGTATGTACATTTTAGAATGCGCTAAATTTGTCCGACAGGGAGTATTCCCGTTTGAGCACCTATTTATTGAGCACCTATGCATTAACCTATGGGAAATGGGAATACCTTTGGTGCTAAATGCATAGGTGCTCAAAAAATAGGTGCTCAAACGGGAATACTCCTCCGACAGTACTATGACTTGTTTAAAAAGGCGGAATTCCGGTTCCCTCGAAAAGTAAGAGATCCAGATAGAATAGTTCTGCCTAGAGCGCCAAGGACTTCGTTATATAAAAAGAACTCTTTTAATATGTGTGTACTAATCTATAATAAAATGCCAAAGGACTTCAAAGGGCTAACTAATAATTTATTTTTAAAAAAGTTAAAATTATGGCTACTGGAAAAACGATTTTATTCTGTTAATGAATTTTTAAATAATGTCAATGATTAATGAATAAATCTATTCTAATTAGGGTAACTTTAATGAATTTTGTGTTGTAAAATTTTGCATGTCATCTAAATCTGACTATGTATTAGGAACTTCAACTGACTTTAAGACCATAATGTACCATACTTATTGTAAATAAATGATTACGATTATGATTATCGAAAAAACATAGTAATGGTACCTAAGTAAACAATGAATTACAGGAAAAATGCATGTTTGAAAGAAAGAACCTCTAGTGCGTCGTGGAACATTCGGTATAAATAGAACATTTAAACAATCTAGCACAATAGAAAACCCATAAAATCCATTAATATTTGACCAACTTGTCTGGGCCGATTTTAAAACAAGGTTGAGTAGAAAGGTAATTCTTTCGACTGCTATAGTAACGGAAACAGCTGAACGATAGAACTTGACAGTTTGTTATTTTTGTAGCTTTTTTTGTGACGAACAGCTGGTGATTTCTTTGACAATGGCCCAAAAGATTTAGAGGTAGATAGATCCAGTGAGTTCATTGTTTAAGTAACAAGGTCTCAACGGGACAAGGTTCCGTTGAGAACAGCTGTTTGGAATAAATGAACGAAGGTTCTCTGTCCTTATATCGATTAGGTTGTTTGAACAGATATGACGTCATGCTTAGTTTTTTGTATCGTCTCGAATTTATTGATCTATGGCTGGTTGGTGGCCTGCGGGCTTTATAATAACAGCCGTACGGGTGTGATAAAAAATAAATTTGTCGAGTTAAGTCCGCAGATGGGTGATCAATTTGATTTGGTGCTTCTTCTCAGAACAAGATGAGGACGATGATTCATCTAGTGCGTCGTCACCACCATCATTAATTTATTAATTTGCAAACAGAGGTACCGATAACTTAGCGAGAGAGAGTAAGTTATCGTCGCGTTAGAGTAAAAACCTCGGTAATTCATTTTTGCTCAAATTTATTTTATTGCGTTTCTAGGAAGAAAACCTCGCAACGCACCTCCAGCACGCGTAGCATGATCACCGAAGAAACGGTCTTTGTCGTGTCTCGGAAGAAAAGAAATTAAGTGTTCATGCTACGCAGGCAGGTTTATTGAAAGAAATTTGACAGATTGAGGTTCCTGTCTATATAATCTGTCACTTTGCCGATTCGTCTGTAGACAAAGGCCGTTTCTTCGGTGTTCAATGTGTTCATGCTACGCATGCTGATGTGACTAATTTGTTCATTTGATCATCAGCGCCATCTCTGGCAGTAAATGAGAACCTCGTAAATACTCGCATCTGTCAGTTAGACGCGCAGTTTTGTCTTCCTCCTGAAAAGTTACTTCTTTTACACTTACGAGGTTTTCACTCTAAGGCGACGTTATGTAGTACTTAAGTATCTACCTATTTATGTTAGCGTTACTCTGTAAAGTATATGGATCAGATATCTTTTTCTATAATAATATGTCGGACTTAGTCTCCTAAATGAGGAGCTGGTGGCTAAATATAATGGTCATTCATCCACCCTATTTAAAGTAAATATTTTTTATTTATCTAGGTATTCGATGAGAATACCTAGATAAATACAGCTCCTCATTTAGGAGATGTCCTAAAAAAAACAAAGTCAAGTCAGTCAATACAAAATTTCTCCAGATCTTTCATAATGTAACCATCAATGTTCAAAAACAATATTTTCTAATGTAAACGATCGAGACGCCTCACTCGCGCTTAACCTTTCAAATTAAGATTAAGCGAAGTGGGTTTAACCAAAATTAATGTTATACTTTGAAATAAAAAGTTTTTTTTTTTCTTTTTTTTTCCTAAATGAGAAGCTGGTGGCTAAATAATAAAAGACGCACGTGTTGCTCGAAGGTTAACCCACGTTTGACAGGTTCGATCCGTGGTGTTTTGGATGGATGACCAATCATTGTATATCAAGACTCCTCCCTCCATGTCTCGAGAAAGCTATTGATTCCGGCTGAGATTTGAAGATCTATGACAGTCGTTACGGGTAATTAGAATCCCCGAAAGTTTGACAACCAGTTCAACCAGGGGGTCGAGTCTGCTATTGCAATCGTGTCTCAATGACCGGTCAATGATCGATTTTTGACGTATTACGTCAAACTTATGACACATTTCCCATACAAAAACTGTCAAAGTTGTCAAATATTCGATCAATGACGGGTCATTGAGACACGATTGTAATGGCAGACTCGAGCCCCTGGTGTATCGTGTTACCCAGTAACTGGGTTAAGTAAGTCAGGCAGTCGCTCCATGTGAAATTATGGTATTTATACTCCATCCGATTAGGTAGTTAACAAAAGGTAAACAATTTTGACATGTATTTTTAGTTAATAACACAGTTTAAAAATAAAATGCAGCTGAAAACAAATTTAGATACAACAAAAACGATTACATGATCAATTAAACAATTTGTTTAAACAGTAGTTGTATTTAATTAATAAGCGTTTATGTAAAAAGACTTGTCAAGATTGTTTACCTTTAGTTAACTACCTACTCGGATGGAGTATAGCTGCATCGGATTAAACTGGGAGCTGACTCCAATATAGATGGGCAAAAGCTAGGCAGATTCTCGAAGACTCTCATTCCCAAAATAATTGCTAACAAATTAACCAGTCGACCTAAATTAGTAATTAGTGCGTTTACAGTTCCGTGTATTTTTGACAGCCATTCATACCAAACAATTTAGTTTTCGCATTCACAGCCTTACACCGGTTTTCGTTCAAACACGACAAAGTCATTTATATTTAAATTAGTACTATCTTACAATAATATTTAAATTGTATTTAACTAGCACGTGCCGAACATTAGGATTACAATAATTATCATAACAGTGAATGTGCCGTTGAATTCCGGCGTGATTATGACGTGGCCCGTGGGTGACAAGACAATCCGTTTCATTTCTGTTACACTAGCGGATGTCACGCGGCTTCACCCGCGTAGTTCTCGTTCCTGTGAGAATACAGGGATGAAAAGCAGCCTATGTTACCCGGAGATAGTGTAGCTTCCCAACGGTGAAATATTTTTCCTAATCGGACCAGTAGTTTTTAAGTTTATTGGATTCCAGACTAATATACAAATCTTTACTCTTTATTATATTATAGTAGGGATAGTATAGATTTACAAGCCTAGAAATGCAGCCGTGGTGACTGAGCTCCCCAAAATGCAAGAAAAAATAAACAGATGATTCGGGGATAATATGGATAAAGAGAGATGGGAGAGATACAAAGAGGGAGCTTGAACCAGATCCACCATGGTTCCAGATGCATTCCTACAATTAATGAGCATGATATGCGAAGTACTTCATTATCTGCACTAGCCTAGCCTCGTTCTCTATGTTAGGGTCAGCATCCATCTAACCGCATGCAGTAGGTACCACTGTATTACAAAAGCCCATCTTACCTCCAAGTGATTGACGTTCAGGATTCCGATTACTCGTAAAGATTGTCCAAGGGTAGCTTATCCTTTCAATCCACTTATGCGTCGGTAAATACAGCCACAAACCTCGTCATTACTAATATCTTTATTAGGAATAAATGGATTATTGAATGGAAGTCGCTATTGATAATATTATAAGCAAAAGAATGTTTGATAATTCATCAGGTGATATTCGTAATCTTACTATCACAACAGACTAAGTACATAGTCATTTACAGCTTTACATAGCTTATTATGACGTCAATGTTGCACAAACATCTAATAGGGTTCCTGATAGAAGGCATCATTGTAGATCGTCCCAGATACCTAGACTTATATATATGACAAATTTATTATAACTAAATGGCGCCGCCATTTCCAAAATCCTGACTGATCCCTGCGAAGAAATGCCGAAAGAAACCCAGGGGTCATGGTAAAGTATAGTATATTATGCGAGTCTAACGATGTAGGGCAAGGTCTGGAAAAGCCTATTGAAGAATGAATCAATTCAGCTTTGAGTTGACCTGTCCCGACAGACTACATATATGCTTCAGTCATCGTGTAGCTAAAACCTTTTTTAGGGAGGTTGATACCGGTCGGCGATTAAACTTGTTGTTAAGCTGGTTGCTTTCTGGGATTCTGATTACCCGTAACGATTATTAAAGATCTACAAATGACAACCGGGACCAAAGTTTTCCTGTAGACTGTTAAAGCGATTAACAATCTAAAGGCAGGATTGAAGTAACTGTCGTCAAAACATAATTAGAAATCAAAGAAAAGAAACGGTAATGACAGCTTGAATGAAAGATACCATACGCATACCCAATACAATAAGAGCGACGATGACGAAGGCATAAAACGAAAACTGGACCGCTACATCTGTAATTCAAATTAAACATTCCTTGCAAATTCTAAGTAATTCAACCGGGATTACCACGAACAGATTGCCAAAACATAGCCGCGAGGAGGTCAGCTTACGTAAGACCTCATAAAAGCGAACGTGCAATTTCACAAGAAGTCATTATGCAACCAAAGAGAGGAACGCTTAGATATTAGTCATAGCTATGTGGTTGCGTTGCGGTTTATTTGGACATTATGAACAGCTGGGGACCAAAACACGCGCCAAACAAGGACCACGGCATTAACGTAAATTTTCTGGATTCCACTTAACCGATTACAAATTGGTTTTCGCAACGGAGGTTTTTATTTCTTTATTAATTTGAAGATTTAGGCAGTGGAAGTTTCTACAAAGGAAGTATTTTTGCCCGTTACGCCTGTCATAGAATTCGTTGAAATAGATAGATACCCTATAGAAAACAAAATCTCATACAATTGTTCTTTTTCGACTGGCCTGTCGGTCGTGGGTTCGATTCCCACCCAAGACAAATGTTTGTGTAATGAGCACGATCATTTTTTCTGTGTCTGGGTGTAATTTATCTACATATAATGTGTATGTATTTAGAAATATATACGTAAGTATATCAGCTGTTTAGTACCCATAACACAAGCTCTCAAGCTTAACTTGGGACTAAATGGCGTTGTGTGAAAAGGATGTGGAATATTATATTTCTACAGCAAAAAATTGAGACAGCCGCGGTAATTTATAAGGATACCTACTTGTGATGGGGCTACCTAGCAAATTTCAATGGGTTACCGTTGTCGAGACATAATTAAAAAGTAAAACAAAAAGTTAAGAACTAGAATATTATATATTCAGGTATTTGTTGTGTGTGGTCTATGATTATGAACATAACATAATATCACCGCTGTTTATGCAGTATCCATCACTGCAAAAACAGCGTTTAGTACGTCCACATTTGGTCAGTTATGTTTAAATCCCGTGCAAAAGGAGGTGAGCTTATTGCCATCAACCAGGCACAAATACAGATCCAGTTCATCCTGGTTTCCACTGAGAAATTCCAGCTGGCGAAACGCAATACCACTGCCCGAGGGAATCAAACTCAGAAAGATAGTAAGAAAGGAAAGAAAAGCATTTATTTGACATAACCCAAGGTCATGCTAGACATTATTAGCGTTGACGACCGCTTGACGAGCCATTTAACGCAACGACTCTACTCTTCTACATTTCACTTCAAGTATCCAAACATAAGTTCAGTCAACGCTTTCTATTTCCAAATTGTATGTGCGTTTCGATTGGCCGACCCTAACATAGTTGGGAAAAGGCTAGGCAGACCGCAGATGACGATGTGCGCTGCGGTACACACTGTTATTATGCAAAAATGGACCGTGAAAACGATGCGTTTTGGACTATTTCCACTTTAGCAGATGACATCACATCGTGACATCTTGTATTAACATGTTATTGATGAATTAGAGGCAAAGCAATAAAACTTTAAGATTGACTGGTTTCCCTTGTAAATTCGTAAGTGTTGATGAACCAATCGAAGCAAGCCTTTCCTCAAGGAAAGGTACGGACGGTAAAGTGAATAAATACCTCATTTGTAAGAATTCCCTTAGTAATTTGAACTTTGGCAAAAAGTAGATAGTACACTGAAATACATCTGGCGGAATGTGGGTGTATTACAGATACAGCCCTTCTGGATATACAGACGAAACGATATATGTTAAGTTACTACTATTATAACCTTCTTGGTGTTGCCCACAATATTCCCTAATCCTCTTGAACTTTCAACATCCACTCAACTCCATCGTAGCTTTGGTAATAAAATAAGTATAGCCTATTTTATTTCGTGACAATATAGCTTTCTAACGGTGAATGAATTTTCAAAATCGGACAAGAAGTTTATGGGTTTAACTCCTTAAAACAAACAAAATATCAAATATTTCTTTGTAAGTATTATATTAGTAAAGATTAAGTACTACTGAGTACATCTACTTATAGTGTCAAGTTTCAAGTTAAACTGGAATCTTGATTCAACAGTTGATGAGAAAGCAAACATTGCATTGAATTCTAGTGTGAATACGTCTTGTCATACTAGCTTGCTAACAGGTTAAGATGATATATACCAAGTTTTTATTTATTTTTCAGACTTGCTTTTGGAAAACGGTTATTCGGCACTGTGACTACATTATGATCAAAGAGATTTAAGATGCTATGAAGAGGATATGCGAAGAAATGACATAGAAAGACTGAGATCCCATGTCTCAGTAATGCCATTTAACATAATATAGCAATATTGGTGCGGCTACAGAGCGTATTAAACTATAATCATCACTTGTGGCTACTAGGACACAAGTATCAGATGCAAAATTTGTTCGTAATGTAGAATGTAAGTATTGAATGTCTTTGATTATGATGATCAGAAATCAGAAACATTTTATTTGTGATACATTGGTACAGATGTTGGTCATATTTGAAATTAATGGTATTTGCTTAGAGCCCTTGAATCTTTAAAAACCAACATAATTTTAATACCTCATCCTAAGCCATTAACACGTTCGTGGACAGTAACGACCACAGGCGTTTAGGTAGCTAAAAATGATACGACAGTACGCCTGTCAACGTCTGAGTTTTTACTTGCATAAAATCAGTACGCTTCTCGACGACTGATTTCCCATACTATCATAAGGAACGGCATGTTGTACTGTCACCGCATGTATAATTAAAACTTTCGTACTGTCATTACACAATTTTCAAAAATTCGTCAAAGAAAGTACCTACCTCCACGCACACATTCACGATTTATGGTCCCCCCTCCCTACACACGCTACGCCCGTGGGCGTCGTAGTTACATACAATGAGTCGAGTTCTGTCATATCATATATTTTTTAACCATTCGTTGTGACACTACGCCCGTGGGCAATGTATGAAAAAAAGTAGTGTCTCAGTAGCTGCAATCTGTGAGATAGTACTGTCCACGAACGTGTTAATTTTATCGTCATCGGCACACATGTCTGCCATACCGGAACACGCAATGATACTTGCGATGTCAGAATTGAGTAAAGTATTGCTTCGGTCCATCTATTTCTCACGTAGCCTCTTGTCTTCATGATGACGATTTATCTAGTGATCGTACACTTTTTACTTTATTAGTATTGGGGTACGACTATCAGTCACGCGTAGCATGATGATCGAAGAAACGAGTATGCCGATGGAAGAATCGACAAGGACTGATTGTAGAAACATTTCTGACGATTATAGAAGAAAATAATGCTCGATATTGTAAACTTTTGTGGAATGAAGAATCTACACTTTCCTTCTCTTCATTCTTGACATTATCGTGCTCAAGACAAAAGATTTTTTTTCTACAATTTGTCACTTTGTCAATTCTTCTCTAGACACGTGATAGAACGTCTAAAATGTCTGTCGATCGATGGTCTACAAGGACAAGGTCCGGTGTACTCATGCTAGGGGCAACACAGTCCCTTTCTTTTCGCTACTAGGGTAAGCGAAATCCAATATATCAAAAAAAAAATAAGGAGAAGCCACTGGCCCTATTCCGACATCGTATAGGCTTTGACCATAGCGTCACTTATAAAATTAAAAGCAGCTAACCGCTGGGGCTATTCCCCATTGCTTTCTCGTTATCCTCACCTAGATTTATATAAAAACAAGCAATATGAGGAAACAACAAGGATAGGTTTCAAAAGCTCCCATTCCGCGGACGAAATGAAACTTTACACGTTTGTTAGTTGAGATTCATTTTAAGTGACATGTCATATTAAAACTAGAGAAATAAAATGAGTTCTGATTATGATTCAGACTCTAGACAAAATCTGTTTCTACGGTGGCCATGCCTGCACGCGTGTGCAGGAGTCCATACGGCGCCTTTTTTGACTAAGGTGATGCACATCATTAGTGATCGGTGGTCGAAGCTCGACTGTTTAGCTTTCCACGCTTCTTCTCCATATAAATTTAAACTATGCTAATCTCACGCTTCTCCGTGTACATAACATTCTTAAAAGGGTATTCAGTGGGGAGGGAGAGCAGCGGTGGAACAGTGGTGGCGGCCCCGACTTATGAACAGTAAGTCGTGGGTTCAAACCCAGGCAGGCGAATTACTTTGTGTAATTTATTTCATCACCACTACTCTCAAAAACGGTGAAGGAAAACATCGTGAGGAAACCGGCATGTCCTAGAACCAAAAAGTTCGAAGTCATGTGACATCTACCCATTCGCACTGGGCCCGCGTCGTAGATTATAGCCCAAACGTAAAAAAAAAGTACGCGTTCTGACGTGGAGTTGCGGATACCAGCCCGGTATCTTTAATATTTTATTCAAAGTTTTCGCTTAGCGTAACTAACATAATGATGTCTATAGCTATAATCTTTACCTTTGTCTTGCCATTGATGACGTAGTCGCCCATTTTCCCATTGTTGGCCATCTTATTCGCTCTCAGTATGATATTGTCAACCTGGAATACAAAAGGTATTAATTGCGTTTTGATTGCATTTTCACAAAGAAACGTAATGAGGACGCTCATTATAAGTGGAAAAGTCCCGTGCGGAGTAAAATTGATGTAGATTAGGTAATCATTCGATTGAGATTAACTTATTACGGATGCAGCGGTGTTTTTGATAGATCTTTAAAATGAAAATGATCTCTTCTCTTGGCAAGCAAAAATTGTTGATTCAAATAAAGTTGGATTCAATATAGGCAGCTCAAAGTAAATGCCAAGATACTCAAAAGGTTAAAACGAGCATATGCAACCCCAATCGAATTGTTTGCTTTTCTTAATATCAATACAAGTCAGGTAAGTGTATAATTCTGTTATCTGATTAAACATACGTGCGCTGTGGCATCTGCGATAGTGATAACACACGAAGGAATGTTATTTATATTTTGTCATCTCAAATCAATGCTAAAAGATTAACTAGAGAATTCTTATTATAAATTAGGCCAACAGTTGGAGATAGTGTGCTAATCAATTTTGGCAAACAATGGAATGTCTGAGTAACGTAATCTTTGGCGCCGTCTGCTGTATCAATTGAAAGGATATCAGTAATCAGTCGATAACACTATAAGCCCTCAAGTTCTTGTTATTATTTATCTGTGGTCCGATGTTTTATTAGTCTCTTTGTAAATGTTTTATAGGTATAGAGTACGGCCCATGGTTGAACCTTGCGTGACTCCAAAACATCTAAGGGCGCTAGAGGATTGTGAAGTCTATCTTTCTAACTTATTTTTATTTGTATAGTAAAGTAAAGGTAAGAATCTGGCGTGACTCCACCAGATCATCAGCTTGTTTGAAATACTGAATAACAGAAGATGAATAAAGTGATCAAGAATACGTTTGATCACTTCATTGTATTTTGTGTCTTACCTAAACCTTATACTCTACTAAAGCAAATTCAAGTGGTGGTGGTAGTAAACTAGACATATCGGTGCTTATCGCCAACAAGACTCTCAAGAGCTTCACTATAGACATAAATGTATGCGTATCGATGTTTGGATAGATTCCAGACGTTCTTTGAGATCTCTACAAACATATTAAACTACCGTAAACACCGATTCTTCTGAAGCATTTGATAGACATTGACATTCTTTCAATTCAAAATTCTAATTTTATCAATTGTTTAGAAACTGTAATGACAGTAAAAACAGTATCAAAATCTATCTAGTAGTTCAAAAGTATTCAGAAAACACACAGACTGACGAGGCATCTGCCTGTGCTTCTGTGGATGTAGGTATGTCTCTGTTTGTTTTATTTAGAGATGTTGTGTCTTATTATAAGCAATTAGTAATGCTATGGCGATGAGGTCAAAAAGAGTATGTCATACAAGTAATTAATGGCGCAATATTGATAATATCAAGAGCACCACAAAACGAAGATCATAAAAATATGACGTAGACATGATACTAGCTTTTAGGTAGGTATCTACGTTCGTCATTTTATTTTTATTCAGATAATCTTACATTGTAAGCCTGTAGGTGGAATTTAGTACTCAGTTTAAATGTAACAGAAGAATTGGAACTATTGGAAGATATGACAGGTGGGGGTAAACTTCAAGCCACGGAGCACGAATTGGAGACCTTTTCGTTTGAGGCTACATGTTCTAGCATTGAGTAGCGAGTGCGACGAAAATCGCGCTGTCCCTCTAGAGGTATAAAGTTAATAACAACGGAAAAATTACTATAAATATAACACATGAACATCACGCTCGTGTTCTCCGAAGATGTTAGACATAGGTGTACCCACATATCGCAAGTTATGCTTAAATCCAAATAGGGGGAGGGGGCCGAGCTTATCACCAAGAACCGGGTAGAAGTCCTGACTTTGGGTTGCTACGAAGATATGGAGGGACGACTCCATGCAAAGCAGTAGTGCTTGCGAACGAGACAGTAAGATTTTTTTTTTAATGAAAAATGGCAACAAGTTCCTGTTAACAAGTCTGTGTCAACAACGAATCAAATAAACACTTGGTATGGCTAACTCGAGCCCGGGTGTTGTCAAACAAGAGGACGTTTGCAGCAATCACGGCAAATGAGATTCATTCTCCGCAAATATTGCTAATCCGTTCGGCAAACATGACGAAACATAATATTGTTGTATCTGGGGTCATTGATACCAATTTTGGAAAGTTGGGATGGGTTTTTAAGAACATATTTTGTTTGGGTAAATATGACTTTCTTTTTTGGGGATTTTATATGACTGGCGATATCTCCGGGCATAGGAAGGGGGTTGTAGAATCACCGGTGGAAAATTGTAGCACTAGCGTTGGTTAACCATAAGACATATAATTTATTGAAGTGCTTATGCTTAGACGCAACTTATGTCTTTAGAAGATGGAGTTTAGTGATGACCCAGTGGTGAAGGCTCAACCTCTCATGGACGGGTCCTGATTCGAGCAACTAACTAATGCGACTCCTCGAATTCCCAAGTACTTTCTATGTTTATCTTAGACATCACTGACATCGGCGCAGGAAAAAATTGTGAAGAAAGCTTATAGCGAACCCAGCTTGAGCGAGCGTGGTGATTAATGCTCGTGCCTTCCCGATATGAGCAAACCCCTTTGCTCTACAATGGGAATGTATCAGGCTGGTATTATTATAATTTATTATTATTATGTGTTTTTTGAGACCTATTCGTTATCAATCTATAATACCTACCTACTTTGCAATTTCCGACTTCAGCACATATTATCAATTCCTTAAGATTATATCTAGGTATGTAATTTATTTAACACTGCACCGAGCAGCATTTATCAGTCAACTACATGAGCTTAACTTAGCTTAACTTTTGATGACCCCGGCTAAATAAAAGTGTATGCACGCATTTAGTTTTATTGCATTGTTTTGTTTTTGATAATACTTTAAAGATAGCCAAGATACCCTTAGAGTAACACAGTAGCATAACGTAGTTCTTAATATTTTATTAAAAGAGATCCAAAGTTTTCCCTCTACGTATTAATATATTAAACATCAATATAATAGGACTATTAAACTTTGTCTATTTATTTAAAACGTTTTCCTGTGTCAATAATGTTCATGGCTTAAATCACGTAGCCACACTAGTCACCCCTTGGTGATTTGTGTATTTTCCTTAGTAATTCAAAAGGGCTCAGTTTCGATGCGTCTTTTCCTCTGCCAGACCCTAGAATGTGCTTAAGTTGGTAGCTAAGCATGACTCATCGACCTGCAACCTTCGTCCTGCACGCGTAGCATGATCACCGAAGAAACGGTCTTTGTCGTGTCTCGGAAGAAAAGAAATTAAGTGTTCATGCTACGCAGGCAGGTTTATTGAAAGAAATTTGACAGATTGAGGTTCCTGTCTATATAATCTGTCACTTTGCCGATTCGTCTGTAGACAAAGGCCGTTTCTTCGGTGTTCAATGTGTTCATGCTACGCATGCTGGGTTTAATTTCTATATTGGGCAGTGTTTTCGGGTTTTTAATGAGGAACTCTCAGTATGGATTATTCACATGAAAACTTGATTAATAATAGGCTTGCGCCCCAAAATAGGCAGAGACGCCAATAATATCGGGACAAACAGAAAACAAAACGGACTCTTCAAAATGATCTAAACAGGTTGGATGAAAATTAAATGATATCTCAATAACAAAGTAAATGTTGCTGAATCTTAGCTGTTGGAATAGTTTTAAACAGCTTTTTTATCCCGAAAATTTTGATACCAACTGAGCCTTATCGGCGAAATGTGGGTGTATTAATAATAATAATTTATTTAATTCAGACACAGTCCATACAAAATATAAAAATTGGAATGACAATCACAATAATGAATTGCCCATTCGCCTATGCCATAGAAAAATAAAATTTAGTACAGCTTTAGAAAGGGACACAGGCTAACAGGTGACAGATGACAGAGAAGTTAGAGAAGTCAAAATAGTGTTTTTCCAAGAACTTCGGGTTTTTGGACGATGCGTTCGAAATATCAACTAAGGCGTATGAAAACTTAACTTTGTCCTAAATTGACAGCCATTGTAAATGTCCGTCCTTTTTTATTATTTATGAGAGAAAAAGAAATATACTGTATTAGTAGGTATTGTTTTGCTTTTTTTTTTTTCATTCAAAATTGCACCTACCACTGCTTTTCTCTGCATCACCTAAAGGTTGACTGGTAGAAAATGCCAATGGCATTAAGCCCGCCTCTATACATTAGTGTGCTTGAAGTATTTAATAAATACATAGATGAAAATAGCTTAAACTAAGTTTTTTTAAGATTTGCAAGATGGGCACCAGATTGTAAAAGCAACGAGCTTTATTCACCAGCCTTGCTCAATCATTAAATAATTAATTCAATACGTACTTGGCTAATTAACTGTCTGATGTACTGACATTTGGACTCCTTGCCGTCGACCCAGTGTATGCGGTCGCTCCTGATGGTCTGCGCCTCTGTTGTCGCTGGGTTGGACACCAGCTGGCCGGCCTGGATTATACAGAAATACATTAAATAGAATCTTGGGTCATTTTCTAGTCTGGTTGTGATTCTGAAACAAATAGGTTTTGCTAACTCATTATGTGTTGTGGTACTGCTTCTCTTTCTCTTATTCTAAAGCCAAGTCAGAGGCCAGTGAGTGCGCGGCAAAAAAAATCTAACACCAGGTTATGCAGTAAGCAAAGAGATTTAAAATACTATAGAGCGGGCATGTCAAGGAAATGTCATAGAAAAACTTTGATCCCATGTCTCAGTAACGCCATCTAGAATAATATATGAATATTGGAGCGGCAGCGGAGCGTACTACAAAAAACTCATAGACTTGTATCCAGCAGGACACACTTTTTTGGACGTAAATTTTGTTCGTGATGTCCGGTCTATAGGTATTGAATGTCTTTGGCAGTAAGTAATCGAAAAGAAGAACCGAGAATGATTCTCTGAACGTTACTGCCATCCAATTGAAAACTTAAACAAGCACAGAAAGCAGGGAAAAACTAGTTGAGAAAATTAAGTTTAACAAATTATCCTTATTCTTATACGAACTACCTTAACTAAGACGTCATGCAAACAGTTTAACCCTTTGATCAACACCAAAGAGATCAAAGATACCATATAGAGGACATGCAAAGAAATGTCTTAGAAAAACTGAGATCAGAAACGCCAACTAGCGTGTATATATATAGCAATATTGGTGCAGCAGCGGAGCGTACTAAATTAGACTAATCTAAAAGACTTCTGTCCTCTAGGAGACAAGTAATTTTCGGATCAAAATTTTGTTTGTAGTCCACAGTCATGTCAAGTAGATGACTTAGAATCAAATGTGGCCGGCACGCCACGCGTCACGACTACAAGACGAATTTAATCGATTATTTCGTAGCTTGGTACGTTTTTGCTATAATAATGACTAATTTAATAAATTGCACATTTAATCAAATCAATACAAGTTTACAAAAGTTTAGAAAATGAAATTCAGTAAATAGTAAGCTAAGCTTGGCTTAATTAGCTAAGAGAATTAGCTTAATTAGCTAAGGGAATAATTTTAAGAAAAGTGTCAATATTATAATATAAATGTTATAGTTAAAGCTGTCTTCTCTGTCTTTTAATTTCATAAAAGTCAATATTTTGGTTTGATATAGGTAGTACCTACTTCATATAGTATGACAGATAGATATAGGTCTGCTGCCAAAAAATAAATAGATACAGACCTACCATTTAACTGAAAAAGAAAGTACCTGAGGCACTAAAGATATAGTTCATCAGTAGACCTATAATAATGAGATATTGTTTGGCCTGTTTGTAGAAGCATATGATATACAGGGTGGAATTTTGTAATGCCACCTGGAGGTAAGGTACTCTTAATAGGTACTTCCTGTATAAAGACAATTTTACTCAAAGAAAACTGCATTAAAACATTATAGAAAATCGCTTGCCATACCCGGAAATCGGACCGACTAAAATCTGTAAAAAACTACATCCTGTACTTTTATTGCATTAACTGTTAGGGTTTATTATAATTTATTTATTTTAAAGAAAGCTTACAGACTAAAAACAATATAAATAATTTTAAGGATGAAATCCCTCTAACAAACTTGATAAATTAAATGAAAGGTAACCATGAAATCTGGATTTATAAGTTTTATGCATAACTTGTCCCATAGAATTTTCTAAAATCATTGAATGCAGTTTTGTTGCTTTTTAAAAATAGGGGAAGGTTTCCTTTGAGTAAAATTGTCTAATGTATACAATAGTTAGAGTACTTTTCCTCCAGGTGGCATTACTAAATTCCACCCTGTATAATATCTGACTTACTCAGGTGTAACCAACCTACTAATAATTTGCCGTAAGTATTAGTCAATGGGCTATTTGACAAAATTTTACTTTTTAGTCCCTCATCTAGATTACAAGAAAATGTTCGACACATATTTTTTTCTTTTTCAAAATTTTTTTTTTTTTTTGTAAAATCTATTTTAAAATATAATAGTAATTAAAAATACAGAAAACACAATAAAACTAATTTTAATAATTTTTCAAATTGATGGAAAACTGCTTAGATTAAGCGCATTAAATTTGAGGAGAGGGGGCTGTAGAAACTGTACTGGTTAGTGACGTCATGGGACATTTTGACTCGATGTATCACCATTATTTTTTGTTTGATTACGTGAAGAAAGAAAAATATGTGTCGAATATTTTCTTGCAATCTAGATGAGGGTCTAAAAACTAAAATTTTGTCAAATTGACCATTATAGTGATAGTCACAGTCATATTTAGCTATTTTTATAATGAGGAGCTGGGATGTGGAAGTCAGACAGGCAGTTGCTACATGTAAAACACTGGTATCCAGCTGCATTTGGTTAACTTAAAGCCGACCCCAACATAGTTGGGACAAGGCTAGGCATGAATAAAATGATTACCCACTAATAATAATAATTACAAGTTAATTTAATATTTAATTAAAGACTGTTAAGTCCCAAATGAACCATTCCCAACACAGTCGGGATAAGGCTAGGCAGATAATTTTAAATTCAAATTAGATAAAAATAAGTCAAATTAAACACACTTTAATATTTATGACCTGGGAACTTTGAGACAGTAAGTGACACAGAATGGATAAAACCCCAATGACAATAATGAAATACAAAATAATGATTATGACGTATTAATCCTCGGTTTTGTTTAAGTAATTTACTATTAAGTAGCTATTATATATTAACCTTGCTATTTTATCAGATATATAGGTATTATACCATCATTTAGTTAGCATCTTCTGTTAATTCATTAAACCCCAAGAGGACACCGGCGTCCACCTGTCATTGTCTTTCTATTGTCTCTAATTGAAAGGTTAAAACTGAGAAAATATTAAGAAATTGTTCTAGTTCTATAAGGGAATAAAATATTATTAAATGAAAACTGTAATGTTGTTATTTCTATTTCTACCTCTATTGGCCGAGGGGAATAAACTAATAATTTATTTTTATCAAAACCTGGTACGAATAACAAGATAAAACATTGATGATACCTACTCCGTATTAAACAGTGATTTATGAAACAATAATAGTTTTATTTTTAATGATTAGCACTTAATAAATCAAGATCCTAATGTAAGGTCAAGTGTGTAGTATTTGCAACTAGCATGTGTATTATATTATGTATGTAAACAATGCTGTGTTGCATATAGAGCAAAAGCTACCTTACAGAACTAATTCTGTAAAAAAAACTAGTGCAAAATGAGGACAGCCCACTGACGCAATTTGTTTTTAATTAAAAAAAAACATAATCTAGATTTTAAAGTTTTCAAGTGTTGGTTTTTACGGTGTACAATAAAGCATATTCTATTCATGTAGTTACTATTTACTTTGTTCAAAGTATTTTGATAGTAATATTCTTTTTGTAATATTCATAGATCAAAAAATATGAGGATAAAAGTTATTCAAATTTCAACTAAGTAGGTACTTGTAACTTGCTCTAAATTCAAGTCATTTTACATTTAGACACAATAATAATCTCATAACATTAATGTTAAGTTTTATTTATGACTATTAATGGATTAAATTGTTATCATGGTCCTTCTACCCTTATTGCAATTATTAGGATTTGACACAGGATGCCTTGTTTTACACATATCCTTCCTATTCTATTCTATTCTATTTTTTGTTTATGGCAAATAAACCTGATGTCGACAGTTCTGCCAATGTCAAATGTGGATTGAACAGCAACATATCCTTCCTAACCATACTTTCATTTTACACATTCTGTCCAACCTCTGATTGTCTTTCTCTAATTTAGTAACCATCCTAATCACATCATTTGTAAAGCTTGTCTCAATTATTTAAAGCTTATAATCTCAACATTTCTAACAAAACACTACTCTTTGTATTGTATGTTGTTTACATAATAAACACATTGAGCCAATTCGTCACAGTAAAGGTAAATAATCCTATTAGGTATTTCTGCATACACCCATAACTATTATAACCAAATACTACCTACCACTATTATACTAAATACTTCAATGGAAGTCAATGGGCTGTTCGTGTATTAATATGTTGGTAAACAAACCAATGAGGGGGAGGGGCGAAACATTAAAAAATAACCTATAACATAATCTAAATCCTACAGCACTCTGTATTAGGGTCAGTTTCCTATTCATTTAAAGTTTTTTTTTTTATATTAAGTTATAAAAAAAAAATTAAAGAATTAAAATTATAAATTTAGATTAGTTCTTCCATCATAGAGTATCTTTTACAAACAAGCATTTTAACCTCTACCTTTGTAATATTAGTTACAACTTAAAAAAAAAAACAATTTTAGCCTTACAAATACAAAAAGATGAGATTTTGAGGTTGAGAATGACAAACAAACCAACTTACTGTGAATATTCCAGACTTATACATATCTAACACTTCTTTTAACACCATCAGTCCCCGCTCTTTACCGAGGAAATTGTTCAGGACACAAACACCATACTGAGTCATATCTCTGATCACTCTATTACATATATCATAGTAAGAGTCACTAGGATCCATGTAGTAAGTGTTGGGCTCGTGGTTAAACGGTGCCCCGCTGCCTTTCAACGAAGCCTCAGGGTACTCCTTCACTCTTGTACCCTGCTGAGGCTCGTAATTAGGAAGCATAGGCATTTTTACTGTATCAGTCCTGTTCACTGCCCGCAACACATTAGAAGTACTTGGCGTAGGGAAGTCCACTGTGCTCAACAGCTGCGCAGACTCGCGCAACACCTCCTGCTCAGACGAGCCCTCGTATGTTATGGCACTACTAGTCGTTAGCTCCCGGTTTGTATACACTACACTAGATATCACACTATTGTCACTGTGTCCCGATGCCTTCAACGAGCCTTCCTCACTTTGTTTAACGTTTTCAGTTAATATTTGTGAATTATGTTTACTAACACCATCCGTGCTACCCACCTTGCCACAATTTATCACGTTTTTCCTTTTAGTTTTATTTATACGTCTTACATCACTACCCTCCTCCGAGATATTCTTCTGTCTTTCTTCTGTGACGTCGGAAGTTCTGTCTTTCTCTTTCTTCGTGGCTTCTTCAGTAACTAACGAACGTTCACCTGAATGATCGCTTTTGGAACCCTGATTCGGTAACTTCTTCGGAGCACATTCACTTTTGTGTCTTTTCCAGTCTTGACGTTGGTGTTCTGTGTTACAATAATAAACGTTCAGACAACGAGCGCACCTCCGATGAGTTTTCTCGTTGCAAACAGCGCAACAAGCAAGGCCGCCTCCTTGATTCATTCTAAATAATTTCTCCCAACTCCCAAGGGCCGGCCCCTACGACTTGTCAAGTAAAGAAATGTCATCGACGACGTGACACTCATGCGTGCGTGACAGTTATGCGGATATCAAAATGAAGACTAATAATAAACTAAAACAAATATAACTATGTTTTTTCTCATTTATTTTAGTTCCATTTACTAACGAATCCAAACGAATATTATCAAAATAAACGATGTATTTCAAA
The DNA here is from genome assembly GCA_921972225.1 of Euplexia lucipara. Lineage (NCBI taxonomy): Eukaryota > Metazoa > Arthropoda > Insecta > Lepidoptera > Noctuidae > Euplexia > Euplexia lucipara. The sequence continues at coordinate 15,500,944 of OV179161.1, read as the reverse complement.
TTTTATTATTTTTTATAAATAAAACTGTGATGACAAATTCGCTAAAATAAGTCTGTTTGACACATTGGGATGGGATTAGTAATGTTACTAAAATCTATGACAGTACTGTAATGGTGCTGCCATACTTGAGGTGCAAAAATCTTTCAAGCCACATATGCTTATATTATATTAATATTATTTACACCATGATATACGCCTACGTTTTGGCTTCGTGCCGTTACCATACTTAGTAGGTAATTCTTTGATTGGTATGCATTTGACTTCCTGAATATACAGCTTGGCAAAAAAGAGTAGAAACGGAACTAAATTTTTGTCTGTTGGCAACATTTCCAAAATAATGACAGCTCATAATAAACAAAGTTCACGATTTCGTAAAATTTTAATTTCGACCACCAAACATTGAATAATAAACGTAAAAAGTGAAGAATAATTAATAAAACCATTCGGACTGCTGGCAGGGAGGTTATTTATAAGGTGTACAGGCGATATCTGGCGGAACATGAGGCCCAAACTATTCTTTCTCAATATAACAATGTTTAGTAAAGAACCGCTGTTAAGACAGGTATGTAAGAGTTTGTTTTGTTGATTTTAGCTAAATCAAGTGCTAATTGATGAATACAAAGCGATATTAATTTGCTTGTATAAGGAATAACAAGAAATTTGAAACAATAAATGTCGAGCACATAGGTTATGTTTACATTTTTTCTGCATTACTCTGGTATAGCGCGCCGAGATTAATAAAATTGATACTTTGATGACTTGATTTTTAATTGAAAGTAAATTCAATTTTTACTTAACTTATACTTACTTTAATTGTGATATCAAGGTGAAGAATTATTTGTTGTAGCGTTTGCATTAGAAATGTAAAAGAAATTATCGTGTCATAGTCTAAATCTATTATTTAATTCTGGGAAATCTAATAATATTATAGGAAGAATCGTGCTGGAAGGAGATAAACAAAGGGGTATTTTCTATATCCGGCTTATTAGCAGTATGTGATATTTTTTTTTTACTTTTAATATTGTTAGATATCAATGAAATATTTCAACTTTACAGAAAGCAGCTGAACGTTAAGCTATTATCGAGAAGGATTGGACTAGCTCGTATCAACATGTAATAAAAAGAGAAAAGGATTACTGGGATAAAAAACTAACTATGTATGTACAAGGAAATAAAGCGATGAGTCATTAATGTAGAAGATGATATCAGCAGCACCTCTGAATCCGAACTTGACTCAGATGAATTTGCGGCCAGCTCTCGCCAAAACTTTAAATAAATTAATTAATATAGACCTGGACCTCGTCGTCAGGGTAGAATATTTAGAGGAAGATTTACTAGAATAAAATATGGAAAATAGATTATGTTATACAATATAATGTTTTCTTTTATTATAATTCCTAAACAATGCTGTGAACCCAGGAGTAATTACCCAAAACAAAAATTTGGGTTAGTAATTTAATAAGTTGTGTGTCGAGAACACGTCCTTGTTCATTAAACTGCTGATTACTTACTGATTTGAATTAATAATACATAAAAAATAGATTAATAAAAAATTTATGTCGAAACAAAGAACTGCTAAGTATCAAGATTAGGTTGGTACGCTATACGGTTGCAACGGGTTGCCATACGAATAGCACAGTGGCGCCTCCATTATTTTCTACTCTTTTTTGCCAAGCTGTAATATGTGTATTTTAAGGCTAAGTTCACATGACCGCCCGAAGCAGCGCGTCGTGTGAACAGCGCAGTTGTAGCGTTCACATGACGGCATGTGTACGCGCGACCCAGCTCAGCAATCTGGCGTCAACATTGTTTGACAATGGATGAATGGACGTAAAGGAGGCAATTTGCTTATGGATTATATACTGAAGGCTGAGTCATCGCAAAAGAAGCCAAAAACAATACTGGGTGCATCCATACTTACCCAAGATCTTCTTTTCTTAGAATAATTAATGCGGAAAATTAAAAGTAATTCTTCCCAAGATCTTTTTATTATTCTATTTGAATAGTCCTTATAACACCTCTTTTTTAACTTTGTCCATGAGCAAGTCAATAGATACGAGGTCGTCTTCGCTACGTTGTCGCCTTGTCGGTATAAGTTCTACGTACCTGTAACCATGTAACTAACGACCTGGTTCAGTTGATCCGCGCGAGTTGAGACGGACAGACGCATCCACAGAGTACATTATACTATGGACGCATCTAAGATGCAGGAAAAATGAGCGACCACGACATCGTATTTATCGACTTGCGCATCGACGAATTTGAAAAAAGAGATGTCTTAAGGAATCTTAATTTTGAGGACGAAATTGGTAACTCACACTTTGTGACTTAGTTTGACTTGACGATTAGGCTTCAGCGTAACTATACCAGTTACCTATCTATAGATTCGCACTCTTAAAGGGGCTAAAATATTATTGATGAAGTTTTAAAAACATGATTAAAATCCAAAGAAATGAAATGAAAAAATGAAACCTACTTACTATAGACGGTACATCACGAACAAAATTTTCATTCAAAACTTGTGTCCACTGGGGCACAAGTTTTGAATGAAAATGTATGTTACCTGATTTCTCCGCCATTTGTGGACCGATTCTCGAAAATCTTTTTTTGTTTGAAAGAGTAGACTCCTGAGGTGGTCCCATTTTAATTTGGTGAAGATCTGAAGCTGATCTTCGGAGATATACAACGGAACTCTTCAAAAATAGACGGCAAATCTATCGTGATTGCTGGAATCGCTTGGATGTTTATTATATTATGTATTATGTGTGTATATATTATGTTTATTTTTTAATTTTATACCACCTCATGTTTTACCCATACTCAAACAAATGAATGATTTGTATTTTGTATTTTTGTATTTTGTATTGTTTATACAACATCATGACGTATCATCAAGCCTGTATGCTCAGAGGGGTAGGCAGATGTGTTCAATATACCTAGATTTCGACAGTTAGATATGTTAAGTTTCATTTATTAGGGTTAGGTGGATAATCCTATTATTATGACAAGTATTGTTAACAATTAACAATATAAAATGAATTCATGGCAAATATTTGTATGGGAACAACTAAAAATGGAAAAACAAAAAACTTTTTTACAAAAAATAAAACCGACTTCAAAAATAACACTAAACGGTGTAAAATAACTCTAAATTCGGAAGTCGGTGGCCCATCAAGAATAAGACAAAAGTACCAAAGCCACAGACTTCCTAATTTAGAGTTATTTTACACCGTTTAGTGTTATTTTTGAAGTCGGTTTTATTTTTTGTAAAAAAGTTTTTTTTTTTTAAAGATTATCGCTAAGCTTGGCAATTAATGAATCTGGTGATGTATGTACCCGGTGGGCTTTTTTGAACCCCCGACGCAAAAAGAGGGTTGTTATAAGTTTGACCGCTATGTGTGTGTGGCTGTCTGTCTGTGGCACCGTAGCGCTTAAACGGGTGAACCAAATTAGATCCGGTTTTTTGTTTATATATTTGTTATTTGAAACTGGAGAAAGAGTTTAACGGTGGTATGATGCTCACTAAGCACCACATTTGTTTTCACCAAAATTCAAGCATAGCTAGGTAACAATCACATGTCTTTTTATTCTGAAAACATACGTAGGTATCGGTAAGTAATTAAAGAAAAACAAGTTTAATCAAATTGTTTATTTAATGAAATAATGTAATACTTAAGTAATATGGGTTAATTCTTTATTTATTTCAAAACTGTCGAATAGGTGCTGGGATAAGGATTTTAACTTAGAGATATCGTCTATGAAATTGAAAATACCCTTCGAATACGTTTATTTCTGGTCGATGAAAGAGTTACAATTAAAATTAAATAAATATTGTTCTTATTTACAAATATAAAAAGGAATAAAATGATTTGTGATGGATGAAAAAGGGATCATGAATAAAAAACAGACTAGATTAGTTCTACGTCGAGCCAAGTTCTTGTTTTGTTTGTATAATTTTCCAAGGTATTATAGTTTTTAGAACAGTAGTGAGTTGGACTGTTAAGTTTTTTTAAAATTATATTGATGGAGAGCGAGACTCAACGAGAGGAACTAAAGAGTGCGCAAAGGCGCGCGTAGTATTAATTTACGCGCACCCCTGCGCTAATTACTTAAAAATAGATTCTTATACTAATATAAACCATAACAAGATACTTTTCTTCTGAGTCTTAGAAATTATGACAATACATTTTTATTTTAATAATTATTTTCACTTCTCTAGCATGTATGTCATAGTTTCCTAGAATCGGAAAAAATATCATTCCTACTACTTTGCGATAGTTACCAAGACATTCTTAGTTAAGACAAGTGTGTACTGCCACATGTACCTGGTTCCAACTGTAATTACTACCGCATAGTTCACAGGAATTATCAGAGATTCTTTCAGGAGAATTCGACCATCACCTATCAGTCTCTAATCATACTTACGTTCACTGTCGATATCTGATCGATATCTTCTTAAACTTAACTCTGTATTTACAATTCCATTTTCACTCTAACCAATAACACACCTTTCAAGCTTTTATCTCAAACAATAATTTATGGTCAGACGTATCATAACTGTAAACGGGCCCATAATTGCGAACACATTGTTTAGTTTCGTATTACTAAGTTTATATAAAATTAGAAATACAGAGAAAAGATATTATTTGAATATAACTACGTTACTCAAAATTCTAGCCAATATTATTTTGGACCCTATATTTACTTTAGTACCTGTACTATCATTACAATAGCTTCATTAACGAGTAACGTAGGTAAACCCTCCGCTTTACAGTATTTAGTAATACTATATGTAAATTACCACGTCTACATAGATATGACATAAAATACAAAAAGAAACAATTCTCCGATCTGTCCATGGGCGCATCATAACTAATGTATTCAATAAAACAATGTTAGAGGATTTATTATAGTCAATATTCCTAGATATTCTTTAGTAATGGTGTAAATTGCATAATTTTATCATGTAAATAGAATTATAATATTTTAAGTAAATAACTAGCAGATAAATTCGTATGTGCTATGTAAGTCTGATCCCGGCATTATAATTTTATTGTCACGTCAAGTTCAACCCATTTGAAAGACAAAATATGATTGTCTGTGAGAGTTTAGTTCTTTTTATACTTGGCAGCACAATCAGTGACAGTTTTTTTAGCGGGAATTTTGAGATGTCATATCCATGTTCTACAGTAAAGATTTAAAGCATTTTTGTGTCTATGTTATGGTTATACTCTTGTTTGGTCATCATTTAGTGGAGGTATAGGAGGAGGAGGGGCGTGTAGGACTCTTGCTAGTTCTGCTTTCTCGTCTGCAGATAGGACGTAGACTGGAGGGGCGGCTGGTAGAAACCGTTCTGCTTTCTGTGGCTCACGTTGCAATCTCGCGCGGTAAAGCATCACGAGGACACATAACACGCTGATGATGAACGCCGAAGTTGCTGCTAGGACTATAAGTGCGGTGTGGTACGATGTTGTTGCGGAAACCTGTGAAGTAAAATGAAAGATTAAGTAGGAGATAGGTAATGTTGGCAATAATTAATGAACAAATAATAAATCAATCAAAAAACAATTTTAGAAATGGATATTTCTAAAATTGATTGATTGATTGATTTATTATTTCCTCCCAAAAACAAAACTAAAGCTTGTGCTATGAGTAATAGATATCTGATAGACATCTAAACTGATAGGTATATCTATACATATAATAAGACTGTAAAAAAACTGTGTCTGTACATTGAATATATTTAAAAAATAATAATTGAGGGGGGTTTAGAAACAGTAATAGAGCACGAATCCAAAAAAAAAGTCTGTCTGTTTGTCTGTTTGTTTGCACACGCTAATCTTCGGAACTACTGGACGGATTTGAATGATTTTTTTTTGTTGTATAGATATTAAGTCTGGTCAACACATAGGCTATAATTTATCTTGGAAACTGGAACACCTGATGCAGAACCGCAACAGACCAGCTAAACTATAGGCGATACAAAAATGGTCCCATAGCAAAAATTGTTCCACGTGATGAGCATTTTCTGCTGAGAGAATAAATTTGAAGATCCGGAACACCTGATGAGGAACTTCAAGAGCCCAGCTACACTATAACATATATAGGAATGACGTCTTAGCAAGAGTTGTTCAGCCTTATGAGCACTTGCTGTTGACGTATAAAAATCGAAGATCTGGAACACCTGTTGTGAAACTCCAAGAGCCCAGCTACACCATAACTCACATAGGAATGACGTCTTAGCAAAAGTTGTTCGGTCTGATAGGCATTTCCTGTTGACTTATAAAAATCGAAGATCAGAAACATTTGGTATAGAAATTAAAGCTATCACTAATTTTTTTGCATAATTATAAAATAACGTAAGTACCTCCACGTGGTGAAGGCGGGAACAGTTCAGGACTGATTTTCGACGACGATGGTATATCATTGAAAATTAGACTCTACTGGCCAAAACTCCTATTTTTTTTTATCGTATAAATATGCCTTCGGGCTTATGTTATTTGAGTGTTTAATTTCCTTTTCCTCAGTATTTTTTCTTCGTTAGATGGTTGCCTACCCGGTGACGCAGGGGAGCAGCCACTTAAATTTTAATTGATCAGGTATCATCACAATAAAACTATAACCATGCCTAGAAAGAGGTCAAATTTTTCCCAATGTTCCAAAGGTGCTAAATGATTAAAGATCATAAGATCCCAACAAACTACCGTAGACCGTTAGGAGAGACTTGATGCTGTTCGAGATCATGAGGCTGCAACTCGCTCCGCGGAAACTTCTTGGGATCACGAAGCACGCCTGCATTCTCAGCGTATTTACGCATCTACCAGGTATCCAGGTCTCTAGACACCAGTGAAGAATATGTGCGCGACTGACCGCTGATCGTGAACATCATGCACTGTCAGCGTATATACGCATCGACTCTAGAGATAAGTGGAGGAAGGAAATGCGCGACTGACCGTTGATCCTGAACGTCTCGCAACATATACTTAGGCTATAATTTATTTTGGAAAATGGAACACCTAAAGTAAAAGAGATATAAAAATGGTGCCATTGCAAAAACTATTCCACGTGAAGAGTGTTTTCTGCTGTGAGACAAAATTTGAAGATCTGGAGCACCTGTAGTGGAACTCCAAAGCCCAGCGACAATATAACATATACATTAAAGAAATGGCGTCTTAGCAAAAGTTGTTAAGTCTGATGGCATTTTCTGTTGACCAACAAAAATAAAAATCTGGAACGTCTTCAATCGTCTCACGCATCCTATTGTTTTGCCGTCCCCGGGCTTTTAGAATTCGACATCAGACGTTCCAGGTCTTCGATTTTGACGACCCCGTTGTCGCTGACATAAGCAACAGGATCCGCGTACGAAGTCGCGGGCAGAAGCTAGTTTATTAATATGTACGGTACGGTACCTACTTGTTATCGATTAAAAGATGTTGAAACATATATTTATAATTGAATACGTCATTGATGGTAAAGCTTAACTAGTCAATTACCGCAATCCAGACACAATTATAATAATAATAATAAATAATAAATATTCCACAACTTTTCACACAACGCCATTTAGTCCCAAGTTAAGCTTGAGAGCTTGTGTTATGGGTACTAAATAGCTGATAAACATACTTATATATTTCTAAATACATACATATTATAGATAAATTACATCCAGACACAGAACAAATGATCGTGCTCATCACACAAACATTTGTCCTGGGTGGGAATCGAACCCACGACCTCCAGCATAGCAGTCAGGGTCACTAACTACTATACCAACAGGCCAGTTTAATTAAATTACTATTGTTTGCGGACACCGGTGTCCACGCGGAGCCTAATGAGTTAAAAGACGCATGTCGCATTGGCTTTATAGCCTGTAAGTAGGTACTAATTTAAAAATTGGCCGTTTTGGTAATATCATAATTATTATCCATAATTTCATTGAAATCATCATCCACCAACTTTTGAAATGTAAGTAGGGTACGGTCAGTGCTCTGCATTACCTGATCTATCTTAAAAAAAATATAAGGGGAAGATGGGGTCAGACGACGCAGCTCACTGACTGACTGTACCTAGTTGTCTAATGTGTCTCATACACTTTGCTTTTGGAAGATTCCAACAACAATATATTAAGTGATCAAAATGTGTTAACTCACAGTAGACTCGCTAAGAATCTCACGCTGCTGCATCGAAGACCGGTTAGGTGTGGCCAGCCGGTACTCGCTGCGGATGACGTCAGCTCCAAGCACGACCTCATCGCCCCTTGCCTTGTTACTGGCTAGTTTCTCTTGTTTCACCTGTAGATAGCATAATAGAGGAGTTCAGTCTTGGTCCTTCGGTTCTATGGAGTAATTGGACATTTTGGACAGGAAATAATTCCGGCGGAAAATTGTCTGTTTTAGAAGAACCAAAATCCTACATAGCGGTCTATAAGATGCTGCATTGCACTGCGACCCGTAGATGGAAGATAATCAAGACTCGAATATTGATCACTTGAAACTGATTCAAAGCAGTTTGTTTTGGTTAAAACTAGTGTTGAGTAATGCTTAAGTCTTGAATCAGCTTCTTTAATACGGTCTCGGGTAACAATTTTATTGTTTGGCTCGCCGTTGAACAGTGTACCTTCGAGCGCAATTTCATTCAATTGCTCTATTATAGACCCATAGGCACAATCTACGTCATAATTTTTTAACAAACACAGTACTTAGTCCTTTTCTATTGGTAAGGTAACGCACTTAATCGCACCGATATCGCGAAATTTCCCTTAATATCGGTAACAATAAAAAAGTTATTGGCTCATGAGGTATTCACAGCTGTTGTAGTCCTTATTCGTGCTTTTACAGTATCTTCTAGTATACTCACCAAGTTCTCAATATGGTAGACATAGTCAACAGCCCTTGAACCAGTAAGCACGGCCCTTAGTTTCACAGTATTCCTGTCTCTGGTCATAGCCACAGGTACACTTGCACCTAATGCTGCGAGTCTTGCTGCAAAGCCAGCCCGAGCTCGTTCTGCGCTGGACTGTTCCACGTTTAGGAGTTCTAGCTCGAGGATTGCTGTTTCTATTTGCGTTAGTTCTGTAACAATGTGGGGGAAGGTTAGTATCTGATTGTCTTAGGTTTAACTTCGTGTCACGTGCCCTGTGGAGCAGGGCACCAGTTGGGGGTTGCGGCAGAAACATCCGGTACCGCGACCCCCAGCGTAATGTGAGACGAAACACCGGGGTAGTTTTAGCCAGTAATAGTCTAACAGCAGGGTGGAAGACATACATGAAGATCTTTCACCCCAAATAAAAAAAGGTCCAGCTTCATGCCGTTCATGTTTGTAAAAAAACGGTCACTAAGTGCTGTAGTTATGATTAGAGCTGAATCCTCGGGAACGGTCCTTTTCGGTATTTTAGTAAAACATTTCACATGTGCTTATCTTTCAAGTTCTTTTCTCTCCGTAGTCGTTTTATTTCGCATATTTATTATTGACAGTTTCTTAGTAAGCTTACCACAAGGATCGGGTGTAGGCGCATCGGCTATGGGTCCTGCATGTTGTCTCTTCTGTCCAGCTGCGTCCACGCACCAGCATCGTCCACGGGAGCATTGTCGTGGGGAGTATTCGCCGTCTCCTAGACAACGAGGTCGGAGACCTTCACCACCTATGGGTTGATCAAATTTTAGATACGTTTCTCTTTCAGATTTCGAGCTTAGAGTTAACCATTGTCTTTCTGTAATTGAAAATTATGACGCAATCATAAAACACCAAGTTAATACTTTAATTGTGGGTAGAAAACTAAAAAACCGTCACTCCTTTTACGCTTAGCGATTTGTCTTAATATTCTTTACGCAATTTTGTCAGTGCTCACCATTCTCAATTTCCTCCTGCACTAACTGACACTTAGTTCTAAACACGATCTTGTCCACGTTCACTTCTAGATTATTCTCCAATCTTCTGGTAGTGTCTGCTGCTTTAGGCTCCACGATCTCGGACACCAACGCGGGTTCGTCTACATCTCTCGTTTGTTCAAGCATTTTGTCTAAAGATTCGTCTTCCTGAACTTCAGTTTCGAGTTCGAAATCATCATCTTCGTCGTCATCAAATTCGTCTACTCTGTACGCAGTCATTTGTCTGATTAGTTCTTCCAGTACTGTAAAAATATTGTTTTGTGTTATTGCATATGTGAAATACTCATTCTTTTCTTATCACTGTGGTTAACGAATCAAGGTTTTAAGTAAAATTTATATTGTTTATGGGTGTTTTACGAAATTTATGGAACAAATCCAACAATTTAAAGTTATTACCTTCGTCGGCTCTAGCTCGTTCATCGAGCGGATCTCTCTGCACCCACTTGCGCGCTTGCCTGAAGTTGCATGATGGCTTAGCGCCGCGCACTAAGGAGCCTTTTAGAGGTTCTCCACGGGCGCTTACACACCAACAAACGTCTGTAAAACGATAAATAGATTTAGATCATCAAAATCGTGATACCTGCTCCTACACTTATCCTAATTTATTTGCACTCACCATATATCTCTATTTGTCGTCATCTTAATAGTCCAACTCTTTTCTAATAAATTAATAATAATAATAAACTAGTTAGTTATTAAGATGACGATAAACAACATCCTAACTATAATATCTTTCACACCATCAATCCTTCTGGTTCAAATCGTAACTTCGTTCTTTTGGAACTCTCTACATTCTACTCAAACCTTTTCGAACATGATGATTTTTATGAGGTTAATAAACACCAAAGAGACACGTAGTATATCACAAGTCCTTTTATCCAGGATCGGAACGGAACAGGCTAGTGAAAAAGTCAAGTCCATCAAGACTTGACTTTATTACAAGAATAACAAACGAAGAAAAAGGATCTTTTCAGATCAGGACTTTACGACGTTGGACACAATGTTCTTCTAATCCATATCTTTCGCTTGACAAGGCGACAGACATTTATGAACAGTTTAGTTGTAAGTTTGTAATATTTAGGTCAGCAGTACACTTACCAATATGTGACATACACTGCACCGGTTCCCAGGCTCCACTTGCGTCACACTTCGGTATAAACGTTCCTTTGCCGTACTTCTGAGCTGCTGCTTCATTCTTCTCTTGTAGTCTCTCGCATGGGCTTAATACTGTATCATAGAGAGAAAAAATACTTATTTTTGGATAAAAATGCCTGTTAAAGACCCCACAAGACACGATACAAGGTGTCTTTAGCTACATTTTGAAATAATCTACTACTATGATCATTCTGTAATCATAAAAAGTCGACATTATCATGCTACTAATCTAGATTGCTATTGTTTCTATTCTACTGTCTTTCAGCGCTAGATCTCTTGAATTTAGATACGCAAAAGCGTGGGTCCTCGACGTCTCAGATTACCCAAAGTGCCATTAATGCTATGCATGCATTTAGAATATAGTGCAAGACAATTTAGTGGAGTTATCACAGGTATAATAGTAACATGTATATACAAAAGAATTAACGACATGCCTTCCTCTTTCAATACGTGGCTGGGCTTCCTGTTTTTAGTTTTCAATCTTGCAGCTTCCCCTGCCACTGTTTTGAAAGACAAAAACCACTTAGTTGAGGCAAAAACATAGGTATATCTTGATCACGGAACCGTGGAACATTTGATTTATGTACAAGTTTCTTGCTTAAATGTCAGACACCTTCCGTCTTATTACAAAAAACGAAAAAAACCTAGGTTTAAACCTGTACTATCAAGTCCAGGCTTATCTGTAGAACCATGGTCTAAATTTATCCGTATTATAAAACAATAATAAACCGTGTTTTTCTTAGTACCGTCATTTGAACCATTGTCTATATATCAACCACAGATAAAGACAAATATCATTCGTTCACCATAATATCATTCAATCGCAACATTCCGTATGCACAGAAATGAAAACGTTTTGAAAATACGATGACGATTAAACAATGTTTAAGTGTGTTAAAAAAATTGCGACTGGTATTTTGCATGAATAAAAACATTATTTATTTCATTGATTGCACTTTTGTTTGGGTTTAAGCACATTACATAATGTCGTAATTACTAATAAGACATATACATTAGGTACGTGTAATGAAACGTAACATACCCGCGCGTTTTAATATGAAACCAGAACATTAAACAAAACTATCCCAAGTTCATTTACTTTACAATAGTTGCTCTTTGTTATTTAATATTACATTCTTTAGTAATTTTAAATAATATTATATATTGTGATGGACCAGCTACAGAAAAAACGGAGAATTGGAGAACAGAGGAAAAAGTAAGTAAGTAAGTAATAGTAAGTGAAATACATTATGAAAAACAGAAAGAAACAAACTTTATTTATATTACTATTACTGTTCTTACACTTATTTGTTATTAAAATTTAATATTATTCATAAAAATCTTTCATCTTGACCATCTTCCCTTAACTTTTTTCTTTTAATGTGAGTACAGTCAATTGTACCAATTACAGTAGGGAAATTTGCAATTACGCGAATTTTTTGTATTGTTTCTTCTTATTTTGCCAATGTAGCAGGCATTTTTATACATCTATGTGATATTCGGGCTAAGGTTTCAGCAATTTCTTTGGATATAATCTGACTTATGAAAGGTTGTGAGACTCCGTGCAAATCAGCTGTGTCACCCTGGATCTATTAAAACAATAACAAAAGATTAGTTTGGAACTTGGACATAATTAAGTATAAATTGCTACTTTGCAAAATGCAGTTTATGTTTTCAATCTACTCACCAACTTCATGCCGAGCCCAGCTTCGTAATGCGTTTTCGGGAGACAAAGGGCATCCTCGAGCATCTCTTGTTAAATCTTCTTTTAGTAAGTCCACTATTTTCAGTGCATAATGTTTATTAGACCTTTATTTAGCCTGTAATCTTCAGCGGATAATTCCATGAAAGGATTAATTCGAACACGATTTCTGTTGAGTTGCCGTGGCATTTCCAACAACTCAGCGGCTTTAATATCCTCAATATCAATGAAATAGACCATGTTAATATCCATTTTCGGGTAAAAACGACACAGAAATGAAAAATATGGTACATAAAACCAACAAGATAAACTTTGATGACTTTGACGACTGACTGACAGATACGATTTAGACCATTGTTTACATTGTTAAACTAGGGGGCGCCATGGTTTAGCGTTAGACCATGATATAGTCCATGGTTTATCGTTAAACCACGATTTGTAATATCATTTTTGTCTAAACCATAGTTTTTAGAAACTTAGACCTGGGTTTTTAGATAAACCTTGTTTTGTAATAAGACGGCTTAGGTTTGTCAAGCCTCATTTGGGAACCTTCTGCAGTTTTAGTAGTCAAGAGAAAATATAGCCCATCAAATCACTTCTTAGGATTTGAAAATGGATTAAGCTCACAGAAACCGAATGTTATTCGGGATATTTACAAATCAGATTACTTGATCTACTACGGTAAATATTCGAAGCCAAATTTTTTGTACGATGCAAACTTCATGACTGCTTTGAAGACGAGGCGAGTTGCTGCGCAGTAACTAATCACGTAACATCAGGGGTGAGGGGCGGGGTACAGGCGCCATAAAGTTTACTAACTAAGTGGCCCGTAAACGATCAAATCTGTATGAAAAAATTGTTTGTCAAGCTCAATCGTTGAAACTGAAGATCAAACACACTTTCCCAAACTATGTGCCAGATCCAGATTGTTGACGAACACCGCGATTGGCGTTTAAACTTTACTAGTTTGTCGGACACCAGTTTTCATCAAACAAATAAAACGATATAAACATTATGATCGTTTACAAGGCGCTTAACAGTTTGGAATGGAAGCACCATAAAAGTAGACGGTTAACTCACCCGGGCATACAGTATTGCACTCCTCTTTGGTCCTGAAGTTGTTATGGTTCCCGGAGCACCCGTGATACTTGAAACGCTCACATCGGTTGCGTGCTTGGTTGAAGTGCCATCTCGTCGTGTTCAGGACTTCGCCCTCTGAGCAACTGCCTTCATCTTTGTTTTCGAAACATACCGTACCTGGAAGGAGAAAAAGGGTATTGTTATATAAAAAAATACTCTACATAATGGTTTGCTTCACCGATGTAAGTGACGTGCAAGTAATAATTGAAACAATATTTAACTATTTAAATTAAATTAGTCGGAGCTTGTGCAGTATGACTGACACTGGCCTGATCTGTCGGTCACTGGTTCAAAAGCTAAGGGTTAGATCTGGAGAGCTTGACTACATTTATATCTCAAAAACCTCGCACCTATTTTCTCCCATATTTTGTCGCCAATTAGTCACCAGGGCCATCTTCAGGGCTTATTGATTTTGTCTACTCTGTAGCTATTTGATACTCACGTGGCTTTGGACAGCAAACCGATGGCGTGGAATCATGAGGTGCAAACCGACAAGCGTGTGTGGACGGACAGGCCGCCGCGCTCGGGCCGCACACCAGCGGATCCGACGCGTCCGGCGCCTGCAGCGCGGACAGCCCGCCCGGACACTGCGGCCCGGGCGAGCAGCGGGCCAAGGGCGGACACGAGTTACCCTGGGAAGAGAACATTAAGATATGATATTGAACAAGACATGAGAAAAAGACAGCCTACCTAACCACTTTAAGAAAATCAGAATACTCTTGGTGACTGTCAGTTGATTTTTTGTTCTGACCTGGAGCCACAGCTCTTAATAAAAGCCATTGACAACTGCACTGGTTTCTTAATAAACCTCTAGATTAAGAGTTAGCATTGTATTTACCCATCCATCTTAATTATGCATTGTTAATACAATGCAAAATTACACACATTACTTAAACATGTAATTTTAGTTTCTTTGCTACCCAAACTCCATTTTTATATGATTTTTGCCAGGGCAGATGTAAGTGAAAACACCCTTCGAAGAAAGGGACGCTCTCGAAGGACATACAAAGATCTTATAGGTGAAGTTCTTTAGAAAGGGCAGGTACATAACTGGCAACCTAGGAGCGTGTATGGCTACATGTAGCTATGACCGTAAACGAAACAAAAAGAGATATAAGAATGCGTGAGTATGTGTATATTTTTCCAGCTTACATAAAATACTTTTGAAAAACAAAGGAGTTCATTATCAGTGGTATTCAAACACCTCTTTTACCAACTTAGCAGAAAAAAAAAACAATTGATTCCTTACCTCACACTCCAAAGGCACAAGTTCGCAGGTCTCATCGGGTCTACACTTGGCTTCGTTACAAGGATCCTTGCAGGCACAAGTAGGACATCCCTTGTCGTCCAGCTCCCATCCGTGGGAGCACACTACGTCACCTGCACACGTGGGTTGGGGGCAGCTTATGGGAGCTTCGCAGTTCGGTGTGGAGTTCATTACTCGGGTGCCGAGGATCTAGACAAAGAATTTAGAACTTAGTGTTTGGTTAAGACGTTTGGTCATCCGAAATGAAAGCTCATTGGATGGCGATTAGTAAGTGAAGCATAGATATCAAGGGAAGATTAGAAAGTCGCTGATGCCGATCACCACAAAATGACCAGCGTTCCCTAACATAGTCCACTCGCAATGCCTCGAAAAGTAAGAGATGGAAAAGATTTCAACCTACATGACGTCGTACGCGAAAGCGAAGGTTAGGTGTTTTTGGGGACTGCCTTATTTAATTTTGGCGATCAAAAATTCAGGTTCAGTTTGATTTATTGTTTGTCACAGGTGGAAATTTAGTTCTTTAAATGATTGTTGTAACAAGTAACACTGGAACATATCTTTAGGGTGTATAAGTGCTGATCATCAACCTAACTCGAATATTATGAATTTTGATTTTGATATTGAGATGAACTATCACCACGACCATTTTACCAGGAGTGTACGAATTAAAGAAGTTGCCAGGATTAATCATTATTTTCACATTATTCGTATTAATGGAAGAACAAATCTAATTAAATTCAGCTCTAGCGTTTAAATTTTAATTCAAAGTCAATAAAATCGTTCAAAAGTCTCACACAAAGAAGTTGGTTAAGCATTATGACCACATCAGTCGAGGTTCTGTCTACCATCGTTATCCAAAGATAAACTTCACCCACAGCTATGCTGAGACTTATACCTAGCTATCAGAGCTTCCGTGTAATAGTCTTCACGCTCCTACCTATGCCATAGTCAAAGACGAAGGTGTTCTATTAGATCAAGTCCACCCACTATGCAAGCTATCGGGACTGGTTGTATTAGTCTTTGGACTCCTATCTACGCACTATCAATGACGAAGATATTCCTTGATGCTAATACTAACCTCATTACCAGCAGTGTCGACACACCAGCAAGCCTTGTCAGAGCCTCTACACTGCACCGTGTCGTACGCGCCGTCCTCCTTACACTTCGGTACCCAGGACCAGGCGGGTGGATTACCGCTCTCTGCTGCTGTGTGCAGAGCTAACGCCCTGTAGAATTGAATGTTTGATGAGTTATTTAATCTGAAAAGCTTTTACGACACAAACTTTCAAGTTCAAAATCTTGGATAAACCGATTTTTTTTTTGCTTTTAACCTAATCACTGCAGCTTAACGAAACAAAATGACGATCAACAGAAAAGCGTTGATGAAACCTGTTCTGGAGTCCCGGAAAATTCAATAGTCTTCGATCCCGCAATGTATTAATTAAGTCCTTTATTCTTGATATCACTACTAAATAAAGAGTCTTGGTAGAACTTTTTCGAAAAAATCGAATTGTATGAAATACAGTGCCCAGTAACGTCCATAAGGTATCTTTGGAGTTGTTGACAATCCATAAGATACTTTGGATCCAACTGTGATCAGTTTTTTAGTTGATGGATGCTTTTACACACATAACCCCTGTGGCTTATATTATTGCGAATATACGTATTTTAGTGGACGACGTACCAGAAGATGGTAAGCGTATCAAAGTAGAGTGTGTCAAGGCAGTATTACGTTTATCAAGCGCGAGAGCGTAAATGCCAGTGAGAAATCTAGGGTTATCTTTCAGAGATTATGAGTCATAGGGCAATATTAACTATCTTCTTTACCTTCGTTGCTGACAAGCAGTCTGATGCACCGCTTTAGTGCAAGCCGTGCCACAGCCGGTAGCACAGCATCGTTCAGTAGCTCCACACTCCGCGTCCGTCCGGCACGACCACTCGCAAGCACCGTTCGAGGGCACCAGGTAAGGACATTGTCCTGGTTTCTTTGGAAGACCTAGAAAAGAAGACGGATTTTATGTATAATTACGACGAAATAAGTAAGTTTTGCAAAGGTAAGTACAAACATACATATTAAGCACGTTAAACCGTTGATTCCGGCTGATATTTGTATGATATCATCGACTGTAGCGACATCTGTTTTGCCACATACGAACTAAAAGCAACGTATCCTAGATCGCGATGTTAAAGTTATCCACACTGACACGATTGAACTTAATTACTATAACCACAAGAAGCCGTAAACAATTTTATTGTTTGGCAGTTAGCTTAACAAACAGTGTTGTGTTTAACGCCGGAAAATCAGTCCTTTTCAGACGTTAGACGAGAAACTTTACACCCTGTTCCTCATACTTTAAACGACAATTGTTTCGGTCAGACAAAAAACCTGAAAGCCGGACAAGTAGGTTGAGGAGATGGTCTAGTCTACGTTAAAAACTGAACCATCCAGTTAGACATGGAAGATGATCCCAACATAGTTAAGTAAAAGCTTGGAGGAAAATGATAAATGACGATGGCACGGTTGGTGCCGTGGTTGGGCAATACCACGACAAGAAAGAAATTCCTAGTTTGGGGCAAAGATTATTATAGAAGAAAGGAAAAGAAAGAAAGAATGACTTACATGCAGGCACAGGCGGACAGTAGTCAGCATCACAAGCCACGTCGACAGTAGCACAGGATCGTCCAGCAGGGCAAGTGACCTCAGTGCAAGGGTCGCGGCATCGGCACGTGGGACAGCGGCCGGCGCCGAGCTCGAACCCGTAGTCACAGCCCATGCGGCATGTCATCTCTAGGCAGGTCAGATTGGAACGGACGCTGTGGAAGATGGTGAGAAGTGGAATGAGTAATCAAATCAAGGGGCGTTGAGAAGCCGGTCGATTCAGTGAAAGTCACGCCGTGAAAACTTGAGTGAAGTGAACTGTCAATGCCTAGCATTAGTATGGAATGACAGCTCAATTCGCCCTCACTACGCCTACATTGTCACGCGGTAATTTGACCAGAATCGCACTGCTGATTGCGTTCTACACGCGTCATCAGCGGCCTTAGTATACTTCTGCGCGATATTTCTTTACTGTCTACAGCGATAATAATAGCTATCAAAATAGTAGTCTTACCTATCACAGTCCACAGTCGAAGCATTTTTGGTGCTCGTGTCCGGAATCTCCGTACCGAAGTTGTCGACGCACCAGCAGCGTCCGTTGGCACATTGTTGCGACGTGTAGGAGCCGTCAGAGTTGCACGTGGGCGCGGGGAGGGCTAGCTTCATGCCGTCCACTGTGCCTTCCATCTTTTCGTCGAAGTCGCGGAGGTATTCGCACACTGGTAAACAAGAGGAAGGATTAAAGATGATGATGAAATTAGGAAGTGATGAAGGGGGGACGTTCGAGACTATCCTTATATTTTTTTTGAAAAGTGCTGATTTTCAGTCTAAATTTTTAGTCGAACGATTTACACGAAAATTAAAAGGCCTCTTTCAAATCACAATTGGCCCCCATATAGCGAGGGATTTCAAGTAAAAAACCCCTTAAACAATACAATACCTATTGCACGACACCTTTTGGTGAAACGAATGTTTTCATTCAAAACGTGCTCTAATTTGCCAAGTATTTCCATAGCACCATCATGATTATTAGAATCTTAAAACCTTCGTTCTACTACATTTTTTTCTGGACATGTATCTACTTAATTACAACGTCAGACTTTACCAATATTCTATCTTCTCTCACCCACTCTTCTAACAAAAAAAATGCAAAAC
Source organism: Euplexia lucipara (assembly GCA_921972225.1). Lineage (NCBI taxonomy): Eukaryota > Metazoa > Arthropoda > Insecta > Lepidoptera > Noctuidae > Euplexia > Euplexia lucipara. The sequence goes on along the minus strand of OV179161.1, from coordinate 15,482,039 downwards.
CTACTAAAGGTCCATAATATTTACTTGTAGGAATATCATCAACTCGATCAGTCTGGAGCTTCATTTTGGCTGGGTCCACACACACGGGCCCGCAGCTGGCCGTGGCGCAGCACACCAGCTCGTTGTCGCAGTCTCCTTCAGGACATGCTGCTGTGGAGTTGAGGCCACACATCGCTTCTGCTTCTGTTCCGCAGGATTCAAAGTTTATCTGAAAAGAGTTTTGAGAACATTGTTAGTTATAGAAAGTTTGTCTAAGAACTGATAGGTCGATAATTATTGGAATTAATTATCGGACACTGACGGACAATCTTCTATGCAGGGCATTCAAGAAGGAGGAGGGCGGTATCGTACTTGCGCTTTGAGTGCACAGTGTAAGCCGCAATAGCTAAGACTTGAACCACCGAAAGTCTTTAGTAGGTCGTAGGTCCAAAGTAGATCGTCTGATCAGTTTGGGAAGTTTAACCTGTGTTTGGACTTGAAGAGAGAGGTGAGTGTGTTGGTCGAATGAAGAAAGAACAGTCGTCATGGCTCACACCTAATGGCCTACTTCAAGGAAACCAAATCCCAATAGATACATATAAAAAGAGCTTAACTACTAAAACAAAGATTAAGAGGGCCAAGCAATAACATTTAACTATCGACTTTCGATACAACCCTATTGTAACACCATTGACCATAATCTTGCCTCTATTTTAAAACTAGCGAATGAGTGATAGCACACGTAGATTGACGACACTGAAGGTTCCATTGGAATTGTGGTACATATCATTGTTAAGACGTTATATTATCGCATGTAACAAATATTTTATGGTCTGGTCTCGGAGCTGTTTCAAGTCTGGGTTATCCTTATCATCTGCCTAATCTTTTCCCATCTATGTATAGTAGGGTTGGTTTCCATTTAAACTGAAGGTACTGCCTATATGTCTTGCTCAACACAGTGACTGATTGTTAAAATGATTCCTTGGTTAAAATGTTTGTTAAATTTTCGGGGTTCTAAGTTTCTGGTTACTAGTAACGACTGTAAGTTTGAGTCTTGATGTTTGTCTTTTCCAACCGAAAACTTACCTCCATAACATCAGTCTCAGTACTGTTATCAACGTAGTGAGGATCGGGACAGCAGACGGCAGTGCCACTTCTCCTAGACCTGGTGCACGCATGGTTTTCGGGACAGTCCACGTCAGCTCCGCATGTCTCAGGAGCTCCGTCGGCATCGGAAGCCGGTACTCCGGCCTCGCAAGGGTTCTCGTATGATACTTTTGGACGACCTGAAGATAGTTAAATTAAAATTGTAAAAGTAAGTTAGTTTAACTTTAAGATATGGTCTACACGCAAGACAATCGCGTGTGTATACAGCGAATGTATGATTCTTCATTACCAATTTGTACCCAAAGACAAAAAGTTTATACCTACAAGTTTAATTTGGTTAATATTCTTTCCTAGACAGAAAGATGTTTACAATGAATACTATGTGCGCCGTAATTCAGTCCTTAGTCCGTACATTCGTCCTTTAGCTATTGAGAGTATTTTAGTATAAGTTAAATGAATTTGATGTGACTATGCTTTTCTTTTTAAATGAATAAATAACGCGATAGTCCTGTTAACTGAAAACCGCTTTTAACCTACAGTTGTTGGGCGTGTCTTAGGCTCCAATATATTTTTTTCGATAAACTAGAGTTCTGTACTAAATCAGTAATTACTCACAAACAGGATATCCAGTACACAGATCCCCGGAACACTGAGCTTCCCTAACCCTGATGCACTCTTCATCATCAGGACAAGGGAACCCAGCACAAGGGTCATCACATTCACAGGTAGGACACCCATCAGCGCCGGTCTTATAACCATATTCACATACGGCTGCACACAGGGCTCTCGCACAGGACCCCAGGCTTCTGGCACCACTGCGAGCTGGTAGAGGAGTTGGTGAGCATTGGACTGAGGATGAGGGTCCCATTGATCCTCGGAGCTTGTTGCCTTCGGAATCGACGCACCTGGTGGAAGGAAGTTTTTTGAATCAAGTTAAAACTTCAGATCGAACATTTAGTGCGCCCCGGTTGCTTCTGGTGGAATTTGGGAGAGGTTAATGACTATGTTGACCAGTATACTGTGACCAATAGGCAGTTTTTGATTATTTATAAGATTTCGGTGTCTTGAAGGATTGATTAAACCCCAATGATCGTCCTTATACTGCAAGTATACTTCTCAATGGGAGTTACGTGATAACACAAGTTTTCTACCATCTGCCTTAATTTTCTCCGTACTATGTTGGGGTCGGTTTCCATTTTAACCATTATTTACATGGAGCGACCGCTTTTCTGCACTCCAACCATTTACCTACTAGGTAAAACACGATACCAAGACCAAGTTAACCACGTTCCTCACTTTATACACTCGATCGAACTCATTTCTGAACAAAATGAAGTATTACTTACCAACAAACCAAATCATTTCTGGAGCACTGTCTTGACACAAACGAGCCATCTTCAGCGCACTGAGGCACGTACCCTCTGCCCTCCTTTTCACTCACGACCAATAACTCTGCCAACATCTTCTGCTGAGAACACATTGTCACATTGTGTGGTAGAATACAATGCCTGCCACATTCTCCTCCATCACAGCACTTCTGCATTGAAGGACATTCCAAGTCGTGGGCGCACGGAGTACCGCAGTCCTCGGTGGTGGAAGGAGCAGGACATGTTCCGGCCTTTTGGAGTTCCAGAGATGCTGGGCAGCATACACCGTAGTCGTTTCCTGGAGAAATATAAAGGAATGTTGTGTTTTTTGGGTGTTCAAGAAGAAAACTGCTGGTTGTTAGGTGTTCAGAAAACGCTGGAACCATAACTTAAATTTTGCAGTATAAATCTTATGAACGTCACTGGCCGAATGATATAGAAGATTATAATATTATAAAGTATTTTTTTGAATAGGTATTGGTTTAAATGACACATTTTTATTTCAAATTAAATAGATGAATGAGGTCGGTTATCGGTGGTCAGTTAAAGGCAACTGAGACCCAAGGTGGAATGTATTCCAAGTACAATCTCAGTAGTAGACAAGAATCCTGGTGCCTGTTGTTGACAAAAGGCCTGTAGGTATGTCCTGTGTCTTTGCCTGCCTGTGTGAAAATAAATTAAGAAAATATAGCTGGCAAATATTGCTTTCTCTATCTCTTTCTGTCTACGGCTTAGCCTCTACCCATCTTTGCTACTGCTGTCTCTTTAGATTGAAGTATGATAAACAAAATGTTCTACAAACCTGATTCAACTAAGCATCTATACAGAGGTGGGCAGTTCGGTTTCCCTGGATCAGTACCACACAGGAATGGCCTGCTTGTCTCAGATATCAACAACGGCTCTCCTACAGGGCAGATGTTCATGAGACTACGGCCTCTTTTGCCTGAAAACAACATGGTTAAGTAAAACATTAACATAATCATCATCTCCGAGCTAATAAGTCAGATTTTCAGATTTTAAACTGCTTTTGTTGTTCTAGTGGTCGCATGCGCTACCACTGAGTATGAGGTTCCGGGTTTGATCCCTAGGTTGGGCACTATTGATGAGTTTTTAGCCCGGAGTTAGGATGTCTGCTCGATTTCTTTTTTCGAGCTTGTTATAAAGTTTTATCTTATCTATCAACGTATTTTAATCTCTATTGGCTTTGTACCTTTTTGTTTCTTTTACACATGTACTTTAAAGATATTGTTTGTTGTTGCACTTACCATGCTCTGCCTTTGAATCACCTTAAGGTAGGCTGGTAGAAAAAGCCTACGGCATTAAATCTATTTTTTAACAGTTTTTTAGACGTGCACAATTTTTTTTAACGCAAATTAAGTGTAAGTATCTCTGTTAAACCCGTCGGTTACTAAAGGTATTGTTATTTGTTGTCAAGGTTAAGCTGCTCAGTCGTAACAAAGTCTTGTATTTGCATGTCTGCTGTAAGGAGTGCAATATTCATAATTGTGATAATTATGCTAAGTTTCGCTTATTAGGTATTTTGCATACAGTATCATTATCATTAACGATCATCCTTGTTTTGTGAATTTGTAATACAGCTACAGTATCTTGCACGTGTGTTTTGTTCTTGCCCTGTCTCAAAGTTAAACCCTTTAAAATGTTTACCTGATGTTTACAAGAAGTCTAATTTTAGAGCTTACCAAACGGGTTTAGTCAAGCCATCATCATTTAGCTATAAGAGATAGAATTATATTCCCATTTAAGCAAAACTGGGCGTATTATACACTTCAATGTCTGCGTGCTGCATGGCATTTTATGCAGAGTTTAGACGCTGTTCATAGCTGGTGTATGACGATAGAATATGAAGTATGAAAAATTATTTGACGGTTTGCATTCAAATGACAAAACTAACATCCATTCTTCGGATAACATTAAAGTGCGACGCAGACGACAGACTATCCGTGACGCACCTTTTAATCTGTCAAAATAGAACCTATGCAATTATAAGTAGTAACGCATACGACGCGCAAACATTTATTTCATTTGGACCATTAGGCACTTTAGAACGTCAAAGATAATAACTTGAAAAATAGAACCAACTAGAATTTATTAGCTGGATCTGCGCTGCACCTAACACTTTCACTGAGGATCACACAAAATCAGCCCAAATACAATTCAATGGTTACCGCTGCTGCGCACGTAAAAACTATATCTTTCTCTTTTCTGTGGGACGATTATCTTCGATATTTGCAGGCTTTTGACAGAGACAAATAAAAATTTCGGATTTCTGAACGTAGGCAACATCGCTCTAATCTATCCATGTGGAGTGTAGATGATGGATTTCGACCGCCACAGCACCAGATGAGAGTTTATGATTTTTTGTGGTAATTACTTACATGTAGGTATAGGCGGACAAGGCGGCTTCAAGCACGGCGCTTCCTCCAGTTGACAAGACAGTTGTCCGGGACACGTGACGGACGAGCAAGGGTCCCTACACTTGCACAGTGGACACCCTCGCTGGTCCAGCTCGAACCCTAACGGACACAACATCCTGCACGTGTGGGCTGCACACGGAGCTACTCGGGAGCAGTTGACTAGGGCTGCGGCTGGTGCCCTGGTTCCTGGTAACTGGAAAATTAGAAAGAGTATTATTATAAAGATACAGTGGTCGGAACCGGTAGGGTAGTGTTTTTGGGTTGTTCCTTGATTTTCTCAATAACAGTTCGTAGTATGGATTTGTGCCCGCTTGATGCCACTAAACTTGCCCTTCATTTTTTTTATTTAGTATCTTTTTCTTTTTTATCCTAGCCCTTTCCCATTATTAATTGGGGTCAGCACCAGGACTGTCTGCTCTGGGTTGTCGAAATATTTATTTGGGCAAGCTTTACCTAAGCGTCCTTGGCTGCTGTGGACCACCGGAGGCTTACTATGAACTATTATTACGATTCAATTGACGACCTAAAATGAACTGCTTTGCAATTTCATACTAAGACGTCAATAAAACGATCCGGTTTAGGTTGACGCCAAATCAAGTCGGCACTTGAATCGCAAGCTGTTTTAGTTCGTTCATTTTTCGTACCATGAGGTGACATTTGAACCTAAATTGGTTCGCATAGTGTCAAAAATAGCGATCCAAAAAAAGTTTCTAGTTTCGTGGCGTAAACTGAATCGTTTTGTTATAAACTTTGAAAAAATGTGGAAATATACGTACCAAATTCGGTTAAATATGTGTTTCTTACGTAACAATGTAAAATGTACGCCAATATTCGTATTACTAATTACTTTATCCAAGTTAAACGTTAAAAACTAAAAACTCTTTTGAATACTACCTACCTAATAAGAACTCCTTGGGTTCTATCAAAAAAGTTTGTATAGATTTCAAAACGCGTGTGTTGCGTTCTAAACTCGTCATAATCATTTTACTTTTACGACGACACTAAGCAAACCTTTAATTTTTATTTTAAAGAATTATTTAAATTACTATTACATTAATGAGTAGTAAAATTGGGCTTAATGGTATATAATTTGACTCATAAGCGCAATTTTAAAATATATATGTTGAAATTTTATACACAAATAAAACCGCTGAAATCATAACTACTAGGTTTCGGAACGCAACGCATAGGTTGGAGTAAAAGAGACAAACTTATGCAACAATTGTCTAGCGTCATCTCTTTCTCACACCGCGGACCACCGACAAATTTCGTTCTTTCATTCCTCCATGAGCGAATCAAACACCACTCAGTTATAGGCACTTCATGGTGTGAATATTAGCGAATCAGTTTAGGAACCTAAACTGGTTTGCGTCGGAATTGAATGGCTAACTAAAAGTTCCCGGATTACAGGGATACAAATTAGCCTATGTCATCCGGGAATAGTGTAGATTTCCGACAGTGCATTTTTTTTTAAATTGGATCATGAGGTCCAAAGATTACTCCAAATTTTAAACTCTAAACAAACAAATTTTACCTTTATAATATTAGTAAGTATATAGATTACAACACAATTTTTGTGTTCGCTGGGGTTTACAGTTGTGTCTATGGGAAGCTTAAAAGTTTGCTTTAATATAGAAGATGATAAGACAACTGAATTTCACTAAGAAGCAGAAGTTTAAGAATCAATATCCATAATGACAACTCCACGCGCAGGCACTTTCATCTCTCATTTAAACCAAATCCAACGCAAGCCACCTAAACTCTTGATGCAAAATTCTTCTATGCTTCTAGATTCACTAATTTAAGCTGTGCGTGGTCTCCCACTAAAGAAATGAATTTAGGATTTTTATTACGAGCAATATCACGAATAACATTATCACCTAAATGCAGTTAATACTTGGATATTTTTCTTCCATTATTCCTTTTGGTTCTCACCTCAAATCCAGCAGCATCAACGCACCAACACGTGCTAACGATCTCGTTGTCACACTGGATCTCCTCAAACTCTCCATCTGTAAACCTGCATCGAGGGGACCTCATAGCAGGTAGCTTTCCCCGACCACCGCGGCTGTTGTCCGCAGCTAAGGCTCGAGATATTCGCTCCGATGATAATTTCACGTTCTCACAACCTGGTGGGAAGAATTTAAAGATTGAATTTGTCAAAGAGAGATCTGAAAATGTTTTGAGTAAGAATATGATTTGGTAGAGGAAGAGAGGGTCAAAGAAACAATTGATGGTATAACCAGAAAACCTCCTTCGGCCTCGAAAAGGTCGCCCAGTCGGCTCCGGCTGTCAGTTCTGGAGTAAGCTCCAGACAGTCGTTACGAGTAGTTAGAACGACGAAAATCTGACAAGCAGCCTCACCAAGGGCTATCGTGTTGACCCGTCCCAGTACCCATGTGGAACATTGGTACCTATAACGTTGCATCCTTTTAGGCTGTGGAAACTGACCCCAACATAGTTCAGAGAAAGGCAAAGGAAGACATACTTCAATCGGCATTTCTGGACGATGGCTGACAGTATTTGCAAAAATAACGCGCTTTGTAAACACCAAGATAGTCATGCTGCGCTTCCCTCAAATAAGTTGAGTTAACGAATATGATACACGTAAATACGTACCTACTAAGTTATTTTAGTAACTTGTAGTTTCGCATGTAGATAGTTTGTGAACTTGTGATCCTTTGCTAAACTTTGTGTGTAAACAGTGAGAGTTTGAACCATACAAGGGGGCTGTATTATCTATGTGTATAACCCAGTTAAGTAGCGAGGGGTTAATTTTCTTAATAGGGAAGCCGACAAAAAAGACTTAGTATTCGTATCACAATTTGTTGTCTCTTTTGAAGTTATAGGTCTACCCTTCCATCATGTATACCTTTTGTGTACTTAAATGGCAATTCTAGAGTCTGGTTGCCATTAGACAATAGCGCAAAAGTTGCTCTTCCGAATATCCAAAGGGAAGCTGATAGAAATCGAGTTGTATAGGCACTTCGCCACTGGAATAACCTCTGGGTTAAGACTGAGATTGATGCCACAGTTTTTACAATCCCTTTATAACTCTTAGTCATATTTAAATTATTAAATTAAAGCCAATCTGCGGCAGATACCTACTTTACTTTTTTCTCTGTACATTCATAAAAAGAAAATAACATCTTTGATATTTCCAGAGTAGGTTTCCAGGGAGTAGATTTTGCGGATCTCTTCCTAGTTACTTCATACATTATATTGGAACATCTATCCCTTAAAATTAGAATTTTCTAAACTAGACTATATAACCACTGCCTTTGCCCAAAAGTCTGCCTACAGATCGACCCTTGTCGGTGTTAGCATAGTTTGGTGTTAGTGTTAGATTTAGCTAAACCTTACTGTCTTGACTAAAGGTTATTTTGAAGTTTGTCTAGTTTTTATGGTGTACAAAAAAGAGTATTCTTTTCGATTTTATTTTATTCTATTTGGAAAGTACCAGTAAAAAGCGGGTCGACACAGGCTCGCCCACACGTGGTTGAGCAGCATATCTTCTCCCCGCACTCATCGTCTGTCGTGCACAGAGTCGCACGCGCAGGACACGGACTTGCTTCTGCTGGACACCTTCCTTGGAGCTCCGCGTTTGCTGGAAATTTAAAAAAATATGTTTACACAAAGTTCGAGATAATTTTGTCTTTTGTAGAAGTGAAGTGATTTTAATCACCCGCTTCTATTGTTAGGGAGTGGATTACAAACTAAGTAAGAAACAAAAAAGTTAGTGCTTAATTTATCCTACCTATAGGCTATCTGTGTTATTATTGACTATTCTGGGCCGAGACCCCTGACTAAATCGTGACTTTTCAAGCCCGTGTTTGTGGATTCTTAATAAATAGGTCCCAGAGTAAATCACTGATAGGTACCATGGGCTACATTGAAAAGAAAATTGAAATGGTTTCACAGATGAAAAAAAGGAACAGCAGTACCTAAATGGTGGCCGTTTGTTGTAAAATTACGGTCAGGATTTGAATTAATATTTTAGATAATTTCTTGCAACTTAACCCCAATGATTGTTTGTGTTTGATTGACCATTTTTTCGTTTGTAATGTGATGTAGATCAGGCCTAATACTGAAATATTTTTTTTTTTATATATATTTTTTTAACATTTACTTCGAGAAGTATATTGATTATTAAAAGGTTTGAAACAAAGCGCTATATGTATAACCACCTCGGTTTTAGAAGTCGGTTAAAAAACACAACTCGCGTTTGCTGTAAGTACTATGTGCTAGGTAGGTATACTTATTCTGTATTCGATTTCAGTAATCTGGGGCATAATATTGGCGCAACCACAGCGATAAGGATCGAATGCTATTACGGATCGGATAGGTACTTTAAATAAGTGTGTAGAAAATGCTTGATAGGCACCTGATAGCTTTAATTATCGCAGCCAATTAATTAGTGCGCTAACTGGCTTTTTATACACGTTACCGTTAACGCGATGATGATCTTTACCACTTTCCAATTCTTTTTTTTGTATAAGTACATTTTTGTTTTTAGTATCTAGGGTGGTAATTTTTTAACCTCATCTGGAAGGAACGTGCCTACTCTAAAATTGGAGATAGCAAAGCAAGTACTTCCTTTGCTTTCACTTGCGAGGGAAAGTGGGGTTGTAAAATTCCACCCTGTCATACTAAACCCGAAAAGGGGTTGTTTTTTGTATTAATTATTATGAACCATTAGATAGGTACAGACGCCAGCTCATCAAGTTACCCCAATGTGTCAAATTTTCCCAATTGAATATGAACCTTATTCTGTTTGACATAAAGTTGAAAAACGATCAAAGAAATTTGACACATTGGGGTAACTTGATGTGCTGGCGTCTGTACTATGGCCGAACCTTAAAATTGTGAAAAAGTTGCTGTTCAATTAATTAAAGTACCTAATCGTAACTTGGTAAAATGTATGGAAGAGCTGACTTTTTTCTCGGTTGAAAAATTACGTGGTATCGTAATGATGACAACATAAGGGCTTATTACACTATCCGATCCGTAGGAAACCTAACTAGGAAATCGGAAGGTGTAAGGACTGTGTGGATCCGATTTATGGTACCGACCGCTTGGTTGCATCTTAATTAGGATCCTAACTAGGATCCTAGTTAGGATCCTACAAATCGGATAGTGAAATAAGCCCTTTAGATTTATCGCATACTCTTACTCTCTTTTTTGGACCTAAAATCATGTAAAAATGTGTATTACCGTGCTGCAGCAGCAGTGCGCAGGCGCAGAGCAGCGCCGCCCTCACCGCCACCGACATCGCTGCATCACACACGCGAACGCTGTAAAGAAAACGTATTTTTTTAGTACATTGCTACATTAGTATGCTAACGTTAGCCGATTAAGGTAGAAATTGTTTTTGAGAACTTTGAGTAAATTGTAGAAATAGGAGGGTTCCTACGGGCACGGCTTGGCAAAGGGAGGATCTTCACAGGCATTTAAAGAAGCTAAATGAAATTACACGAGAATTCTAGTGGCGTAAGATTGGAGAGGATATATCCAGCAAAGAAGTTCTATAGACCAGCGACACGTTATTCAAATATTAATTAAACCATCATCTTCATCATGAGAACTGTGAATCAGTAAGGGTAAATAGGAGGAGTAGGAGGGTGTCTACGGATTGGTGGAACCAGGATCATCACTGGCATAGATGAGCTAGATGTGATTACACGAGGATCAAGTGGCGTAAGATTGGAGATGATATATCCAGCATTGAAGTTTTATAGACCAGCAACACGTTATTCAAATATTAATTTAACCATCATCTTCATCATGAGAACTGTGAATCAGTAAATGTAAATAGGAGGAGTAGGAGGGTGTCTACGGTTTGGTGGAACCAGGATCATCACTGGCATAGATGAGCTAGATGTGATTACACGAGGATCAAGTGGCGTAAGATTGGAGATGATATATCCAGCATTGAAGTTTTATAGACCAGCGACAACGACACGTTATTCAAATATTAATTAAACCATCATCTTCATCATGAGAACTGTGAATCAGTAAGGGTAAATAGGAGGAGTAGGAGGGTGTCTACGGATTGGTGGAACCAGGATCATCACTGGCATAGATGAGCTAGATGAGATTACACGGGGATCAAGCGGCGTAAGATTGGAGAGGATAATCCAGCAGGTATTAATTAAACCATCATCTTCATCATCAGTCTTTTCCATGGAGCATCTTTTCCCAACAACGTTGGGGATAGGTTCCAGACCAAACGAATGCTGCTGAATACCAGTATTTTACATGCAGTGACTGCCTAACTGAGTGATTGCCACAATCCAGTTAATAGTTAACACGATGTACATGTATTCTATTCCTTTGTAAGATTGGTAGTCAGACTTTCGGTATACTGACTACCTGTAACGACTTTCAATGATGTAGTATGAGACTTTCTACGAATGACAAACTGGTCCAACTACTTAACGGGCTTTCGATCCACGGACTTCGGTAAACATATAGCTTGACTTTTAACCAGCTGTAATTATTTAGCCACGAAGCCTTTTCTCATACATGATTAATTGATTACCTACTTATAATAAAAAGTAGTGGCAAAGTTTAAATAATTAATCAGAATTCACGGTTTATTATGTCTTTGTGGCTGTTTTCCTTATGTTTAAACGAACGACAACCTATCAGGTACCTACTCAAATAAATACAATATATCATTGTCAAGAAGATTTCTTTATCTGATCACGTATGTATGTAAGGGAGGTCTTTGTAGCATTTTAAAGGGTTCCGTAGGCAAATGGAGAAAACCCTGTTAAGTCGATCCGTCCATTTAATCAATGAAGATTGGAAGGAAGGTGTGTTCTGCTCATCGTTAAACAATGGTGTAATATTAGATACCTATAGGTACAATGAAATCGTAAAAATTATAGGAGTGGAAAGTAAGAACTCTTTCATTACTTGTAGGGTGTATCGTTACACACTACGTGTGGGCTGTGGAATATTGCTAAACCCAAAAAGATATGTAAGTAGTGACTTATTTGACATTTAGGGATATTATTATTTTTTATGTGCGCGGTATTGCGAATATAATATTTTCACTTAGGTACCAACTGTGAGCATGTATGTAATTTGCAATAGAATAACTTTTTACTTGCAAAAAATTAAGTTATGTTTCATAATATATTATTTAATCTAAGAAAATGCGACGTTGTCATATTTTACGTAAGGGTGATTTACATTAATAATCGTGACTTAATCGAATTATTTTACTGTGAACATTTGTTTTTCATAGTTTGTTTGTGAAATACCAACTTATTTTTAGTGTTCGCAACGGAACCCTTCATTGTACGTAAGACACTGCCTTCACTGGTTTTGTTAATTAGTCACTCTTGCGTCTGAGACATACAAATCGTTCGACGACTGCATACATGGGTATCGGCCTTGTGTGTGGCTGATTATATTCGGTACCATTGTTTTAATATGTTAATTAGTAATTAATATTTTGAGTCAGGCTACAATAAATAATGGGTCTACTACGATGTAGTCTTCAATCATATGGCTTCTTTTAGTATCGAAGAATCAATTAATGTTTTATGAGAACAAAAATTGTTTATTTAAATTTGTATGTTTATAAACTTAAGTACTTGCTACGTAACTGCTTTAATATTATTCGTACATGTTTGCTTTTAACGACAACTAAATATTTTCTGTTGTTAAACACATCATTAGGTATTATATAAGCGTTGCGTAAAAATGCATACTTACATATTTATCGTTTTTTTTTCATGCATATTCATGTAAGTATTAATCTTTGTTAAACGGTAAGTAGATAAGCTTATTGGGAAATGTGACGCAGTTACGTCATTCTACGACCACTATTTCGAACTTTGGTACCAGTACCAGTTGAAGATAGTCGGCTTGTGTTCCACTACCTACACAAGCAATCAGAAAAATTATAACGAAATAAAATTTTTGCCTAAGTGTCCATTGCCATGTTTCCTGCATATATTTTGTATACAGTTAATTAACATTATCTCATATGAGCTTATCAAGGCGTATTGCTTACCTAATAATCTGTCCTCTTATACCTAGTTGGAAGTGTCAAAGTAACTTAAATAATGCATTTTTGAAAAAAAAGCCTTAAAATTAAGATGACCTCCTATATCGTGTAATAAACAGCCAGGCTCATTTTGTTATATTGTTCTTATGATAAAGAAACATACTTATTTGAAATCGAAAGTGTAGGAAAAACAAAGCAAACCACGACGCGTGTTCAGGTAAAGTTTGCATCCTCTGAAATAGTTGAAAACGTAACTAATTGTAATTACGTGTTATTACTGCGTAAATACGACACGACGTTCTAGAAATTAATAAAATATATAATATTAGAACTCGAACAAATGAACTAACTAGGTATTAGGACAAATGAATTTTAATTAAAACTTGTAGCGATATATTTTTTATGAATTGTTCATGCTCTGATCTATGTTTCATTATTGGTGTGTTTCGAGAAATATTATTAAATCAATATTTTTAATTGATTTACTGAGCGCACCTGAACGGTATCTACGCATCAACTTCTCAAGGTACAGACGCCAGCACATCAACCTACCCCAAACTATAAAATTTTCCCAATTGAACATGAACCATATTGAGGTTCGAATAAAATTGAAAACTTATCAAAGAAATTTGACACATTGGGGTAGGTTGATGTGCTGGCTTCTGTACTATAATTCTGTGGCCCTAGTGAAAAGGGGTATAAGTCCAATTTTGTCGAAAATGAGTTAAGTGTACCAAAGTGATCAGAAAAAAATGCTCTATCGTTTGGTGAAGACAGATCTAAGCTATCTCTAAAAATAAGAAAGTTACTTTGCGTAAAAGGGTCCAACTGACACCAAAAAAAACTGTAAAAGTCGGTTTTCTGATCACTTTGGTACACTTAACTCATTTTCGACAAAATTGGACTTATACCCCTTTTCACTAGGGCCACAGAATTTTGGTGCGCTTCGAGGAATACCCCAGTGTCTACGAGTAAGTTCGCCTCTTTACTACATTTAACTAGTACCTTTCATAAAAATAATTATACAAGGGAAAAAATTCTATTACTTGCCTAATTGGACTGGCTGAAAATAGTTCATTTGTATTGTACTGTATATGGGTTGTACACATAACGTACCGACCAGTCAATCACGTCTTCGTGACGTGTGCGCATGCAGTCTACGGTTTGAATTCCGAACGCGCTCGTATGCGTCCTCGCGCCACTTCGCGGTTACATACACCGGGCTTTCCCGCGCAGGCCGATGCACACAGAATACATTTAATTGTTATTTTAGTACAAAAACATACATTTGAAATTATTTCTTACATTCTTCTTGCCTATTGTAGTCGTTTCTCTATTTGTTGTTAGGAAGTGACGTAACTGCTGAGCCCATCGGCTGCATGCTAATTAACGATTACTTTCTCCGATTTGAGTTTGAGTTTGACGTTCGCCGGTCATTGAACTTAGTTCTTTGACATTGCATCTTAAAAATAATAGTTAGTTATGGTAACGGCTATAGTTTATGTTGAAAACATTGAGTGTTAGGAGAAAATTATGACACAGTGTTTAAATTTTATTTCTAGTAGGTAATATTATAAGTACCTACCTACCTAGATTATACGGTATGGGCAAGTCGTCATTATTTCTTGTGTTATAATTTATAACCTTTAATCATCATCTGCTTAAGCTTTGCCGGGATTTGCTTAACTGATTGTATAGGTAGCTGAATACCAGTGTTCTACATGGCGCTATTGTCTATTGATCTACACAACCCAGTAGTTAACTTGGTAACATGAACAATATACCTATTCTATTATATTATATTTCTACCAATTTTTATTGTCTATACTAATATATAAAGAGGAAATGTTTGTTTGTTTGTTTGCATTGAATAGGCTCTGAAACTACTGGACCGATTTGGAAAATTCTTTCACTGTTGGGTAGCTACACTATCCCTGGGTGAAATAGGCTACTTTTTATCCCTACAGGAACAGGAACAACGCGGGTAAAACCGCGGGAGGTCTGCTAGTATAATATAATGAAATATTTATTATATTCAGATCTTCCTAACTGCAGCTCCTACACAAATCTATCGCAGAGCAAGTTAAAGACAGTTGATTTCACAAACAAACCTTCAACAGTTTCGATATTATTCAGCTAGTAGGTATATCCATTGGATTAGTTTCATTGAAGTTTGCAAACCGAATATCTAACTTCGTCAAAGCCACGCTTCTGAAACTTGAGCAAGGCGCCCGCGATCTGAAACTTACCGAGACAAAACTTAGTTTTTTTCGACGATAATACATAGTATCTACGTTCACTTGGTATACTCTTATCCCTTCCCCTTTCCATTTCTTCCTTTATGGGTTTACAGAAGAGTTGAGAGGTAAAAACGCATATGTGTGGGAAGAGATGGGAAAGGGAAGACATGAGAAAGGGAAGAGATGAGATTAAACCATTCACTTGTAATAAACTGACTTAATACCCTTGTTTTGAATTTAATAAAACTTTTTAACCGTTACACTCTAAAAAAAATTTGATTGCTCCTAACAGGATTGTGATTATTGCAATCAAGCATCTTGATTCCATACGAGCCTAACAAGACGTTAGATAAATTAAATAAGGTGATTTTGATTGCTCTTACTATCTGCTTCTTAACTAGAACAATTAGAACCTTAGTCAAAGTCAACATGAAAATGACCATTATGACGAATTCAACATAATAGATTCATCTATAATCTTGGTCAATATAAATCTGAAAATGACTACTATAACTACTTATGATTACTAAATTTGACTAAGGACTTGGTCATTGCAACAAATGCATCTTCGTAGATTCGACTAAGAACTTGGTAAGTTTAACTAATTCATCTTCGTAGACTCAGCTAAGACCTTGGTTATTTTAATTATTTGAATTACTATTAAACTATTTTACCATAATCAATTCAACTATGACTTTGTTCAAGTTAAATCTCTTAATATTCATAACAATCAATTTGTTTATTTGAATAAGCTACTAATCTTGTTAGTTACTAATATGAAACATTATTAAGCCAGCAAAGTTACTCTTAATCGAATGTACTGAGACACTTTGTTTCATTAACTAGCGCCAATCTATTAATTGGGTCAGCACTTCAAATGCGTATTTAGGAGCCAGTATTAGTGTTTTTTTATAAATACAACCCTTACCTCCGGTTTCTGAAATCCCGGTCAAATTTTAATATCACCTCTTGTGATTCGTTAATTTTAACGGTGATCAAAATGACAACCGATCATATCACTTGACATGAGATTTAACATTTCTCAAAATTTTACCGGCATTTCAGAAATCGGGGTTAATGGTTGTATTTATAAATATCACTAAACACTGCTCTTATTTACGCATTTGAAGTGCTGATCCAATTAAAGAACCTAGCACCTCAAGATCAGACCCAGAATACTGTCTGAATTGAGAGCAATTTATTAATAAAAGATATCAAAACATGATCGTTTTTTCTCTATTCCCAAAATACGAATGTTTACCTACTCTATTTGGATATTTAAACTGTCTCGATAGGTAACTATTTTGTCTAACAACATTTTTCTCAGTGGCTGACATGTTAGGTACCTACAAAAATTTGGTCAAAATGAAACAAAAATATAATTACAAACAATAAAATATATTCATGGAATGCTTAAATAGTACAGCGCAGAGCGGTTAGATTTTTTTCCATTACTTAAAGTACATAGCGGGTGTAAGTAACAGTTGCCCAAGGAACTTTGACTAATGACTTATTTTGACATATTTTCAAAGTGGAGCAAAATAATTGTTTCTCACCTAGATTTTTTGAAAACGAATCTATAACAGGACCTGCAGGGCTAGCATGGGCTGGGGATATAACTTTTATCCACCGGTTATTTCCACTGACAAGGGATACAATTATCTTATCCACCTGCCAAAGCACGGCAACAGGGGGAAAGAGAATTACATCACTTTTTGACATTAGACGTGGATACTCATCCACGGCTTATAGCATGGCGACTAGTGAAAGATTTAGCGATTCGAGCAATCCCAATTGACAACAAAAAAAAAATATATCCAGTACAGATGTAATAAAACGATGAAAGTACTTTGGTTTACATGACATTCTCGACTATGAAATTACACATTTCATAAAAGTTTTCTTATAATGGCAATAATTTCGAGGACAAGCGTTTCCCCTGGTTTATCCCCGTGAATAGTTTATCCACCCATGTCGCCATGCTCGGAGGGTGGATAAAAATGACAGAGGGGAATAGTATTTTATCCTCTCCCCGTGGAAAGAATATCTCCGGCCATGCTAGCCCTGCTGTGCGAAAAATGTCATCTAGTTTACCTTTTTAAAAATAATATCTTTTAGTTGTAGTTGATGCTGAAAATTAAATTTTTTAAAACCCTTTTGTACGATTAGTGGGTATGTGTCGATGCCATACTCTGCATTTTAGGGCTTGATTGCTTGACGGATTTCTGCACTCGATTTCACGTGCTTTATAAAGCCTTCTCGGGCTTCAACTTTACTTGGTTTCCAGCTTTGAACTGCATCCGAACTGCGTTTCTTCTTTTGTTTAACTGCCGCAGTGCTTTAATAAAAACGATGAATCTTCTTTCGATGCTGAAAAAAAATAGAAGAAGTAAGCAACAAATATTATCACAATAACAAATAAAATAAAACTTTTGTATTGTTAAATTATAGAGCAGTTTCCCATCGGCAAACCACCTATACTCCATCCGCGTAGGTAGTTAACTAAAGGTAAACAATCTTGACAAGTCTTTTTACATAAACGCTTATTAATTAAATACAACTACTGTTTAAAGAATTTTTTAAATTGATCATGTAATTGTTTTTGTTATATCTAAATTTGTTTACAGCTGCATTTTATTTTTAAACTGCGTTATTAACTAAAAATACATGTCAAAATTGTTTACCTTTTGTTAACTACCTAATCGGATGGAGTATAAATGTAAATAGATATTTCTTTCATACTTACAATTGGAGAGTGACCGAAAAATGGTTCTGTTGTTTTTTTTTTCTTTTAAACAGTTCCTGTAGCTTGATTTTCAATACTTAATGGAAAATTAATAAACAAATTGTCTTTGTTAATACCATGTGCAGCATCAAATTCTATATGCATCTGGAAAATAAAAATGCATATTTATTAATACAATGAACATTAACAAAAAAATACACTTTTATTTTTAGTTTTCTGTCAGTTATATCATGCCAAAACAATACTGTATCAATTTCAATGAATTATAATTGGGAATGCTTATAAACAATATTACGGCTAATTATCTTAAAATTAGACAAAGCAGATCATATAGGTATTTAGTGACTGATGCAAACATAGTTTTTTTATGTATTTAATATATGGAGCAAACTCGAAACAGTATGTGATAGGGTACCTACCTATTTCCCTACACAACATGAATATCAACCGGGGCTCTCCGGGTTTATTACATTTTCAATCAACACCATAAAAATAAACTATCGAGTGAGATACTTACGGGTGATACTGGTATTAGAGCCTCTAACTCCCATGTCTTGAGGAATTCGCTAACGTTTTCCATTTCAATCCTTAATAATAGCATCTATGTTACACTTTAATTTATTAGTCACTGCACATGTAGCTAATTAGTTAATCTAATCGACGGTTATGCCAAATACTCTTTAACGACACTGATAAACACTGAAATTACTTGATACTACAAAGATGCTTAGAATAAGAGCACTGGGAGCACAGAAGAACTAAGCGGCGCGTGCGGAGCTCTCAGCTCAGCCGCGCGCGCGCGTGTGCGGGGCGGGTAGACGGTAGGAAGGAATAGGGAAGGGTGGATCTCTTGAAATCTTGAATAAATAGATCAATCGAATGATTAATTCAATAAATATGAAAATCGATTCAACGTTTTAGTTATAATAGAATGTAACATTAAATTTTAGTTGATGTAATTATCAGATCTTCGTTAAATCAACTACGACTTGTTCGGTAATTTTATAAATAAAATTTATCGAAACTACCATTTGATTTGATTGCTTTTACTATTTTATTCTGAATTGATTCAACAGACGTATTTGTCTATGTTGACTAAATAAAAATGAATAAGTCATACAAAAAAGTTTATAGTGATACAATCAACAATAATACATGTTAGAATTAATAAATATACCTATATTGTTCGTTCAATCACAAATCAACTTGCTGTTGTAATTAATCAGCTATGGTTGAGTCGCATAATATCATAGTTGTGTTATTCAATTTAACGTCAACTAAGAGAAAATCACTCTTAGTTGGCTTCAATTTTTTAGAGTGTATGAGAGACACTTTCTCTTCTATGTAGATTTTAGTCAGTTTATATCACTGACGTTCCAAATAAATCCAATTCCGTACGAGTTATTAAAATTGGTGCCTGTCTATACCATGCACACGTCACATAACATCAAACCTCTATTCGACGAAGGGTAAATAAGGCATAGGTGCGGTTTGTACATCCAGACTTCGTCAGTTATATTCAAACCCCATGTAGCGGTGGCAAAATTGCCTTCAACCGGGCATAAAAACCTCTCCGGTGTGCTACTACGATCTCCCAGATGGACAAAACTCAATAAAACTTTTGCCGACCAGAAAATGAGACACAGGGCCTCATGCTTAACGGTCACGTTGCGACGACAACTCTACTGACCCACGAAACAGTTTCCATGTTTCTCTATCTACCTACCTAAAAGTAACGAACGGAAACTCAACTCCGTTCAAAAATACCGAACTTGTTTTATAAAGTTAACAGCTGATCCACTCTATTGTACCAACACACTTAACAGTCAATCCACAATCCACGAAGTTTCTACCCGCTTTGAGATTCGACTGGGATAAGAATCTCGAAAATACATCTATCAAACTTCTTAAGCTGCGGCCTCATCTGCATCTTCCGTCACTACACTTCAAGCTAAGACACTATACACGTAGATGTGACCAACTACTATTGACTGTCGTAGTGAAAAATAAAAACAATTCAAAATCTAGTTGCAATCTCATGTACCTAAGCAATAAAATCTATATAAAAAACTTGACAAAAATGTAAGGGAATTGGACAATTCTTAGACAGAGTGACATTAGCATGCAAACGGTCTTAAAAATAGGATACTTACCCCTTAAATAGCGTCTCGTCAGATCCCAGTTATCGTTGAGTAAATTATTGAAGAATTACATAGCACCAAACCAAATGCACTTACTCAATAACTTATTAGCGACCAAAACTTATGACGAGTATCATTATCAAATCAAAAATGATTATGATTGTAACTTTGCGACGCGGCGGCGACGGTTGGTGACGAAAGACGGGGGTGCGGCTCCAGCATTACGCGTATCATTCTCGAGATCTTTCGCCATATTCCCTCATTTCTCGTAGAGTCGTGGTCACGTCGTCAAGCCAAGTCATGTCGTAAGTTAGGAGTGAGTGAACTCGCCTGGTGACGTATAAGGCCGTGACGCAACCGAGCGGTGAAAGGCGACCAGACGATAGTTTTAAGTTATTATGCATTGTGGTGCATCTAGCCTCATTTTTTATCATTCTAGTGAAATTTATGCGGTAAAGTTAGATGGAATTGAAAGAAAATAAAGGAAAACATTTATTGATACACAAGTAAAAATCAAATACTTTTTTTTCAATTGGCACGCCCCACGGTTGTGCCAAAACGTGAATTGTGTAAAGGCGTGTACATGTACAGAGCTCAGCTCATTAAGCTACCCTAGTGTGTCAAATTTCTTTGATAATTTCTGTCTGTCCCTATATTATAAACAAGTCTTGTTTGGGAATAATTAGGTTGTTGGTACCTACTTATTAATTCTTTAAAAATAAGTAAGTAAACTGCGTGGGTGTTCCCGGCGGCTTTTAGCCAAATAAGGTAATTTAGCAACAAGAGAAGATGAGACTCTATTCTGTAGGTACACAAAAACGTGAATAAATGGTTTAGGTGTCTGGAATAAAGTAATTTAGTCGGCAAAGGTTTAAGGAATCCGATAATTTCACTGTAGTTTTAATAAAAGAAAATGTCTTCAACATTCAGCTCTATTGTCTTATCTGCTTTACCAGAGGACAATGGAATCATACCGAGTGTCATTATAAAAGATATTGAGAGAAGAGCAGAGGTCGAAACGAAATCGCATCAAACGTGAATACAAGGAAAACTGTGTGAAAACTCGTACTAAACTTCACAAATAAAGATGAAATTCCTTTGTGCAGTCTTAGAGGGAAATAGTTAAAGTTTAAAGTCAATGCGCTCGTAAAAATCGACAAGTCTTCGATTGAGAAAGTAAGTTTGCAAAGGGATGGACTCGAGCTTGTAACAAAACTTAATGGCTCGCTGTGGATCAGTGTTTAGATCGGTTTTTAGTTAGTTTTTGTTTCATAAAGGAACAGCTCTGATTACTATGAACTCTTTTACATTAAACGCGGAAAAGGGTCCTACAACTTGCTTACATAAAGCACTTTTTTATTAAATAAAACCAGTCAAAAATAACCGTGGTTCGGAAGTCTGTAGCTTTGCCTTTTGTTTGATTCGATTTTTGCCAGACTTCCCAAATATTTCAAATCAGTCCAGCCGTCTTCGAGTTACTTACATAAATAAATAAAAATTAAATATAAAACATTGTGATGACTTGAGAACCTCGTCCTTTTTTGAAGTCTGTTAAAATGTTACTTTTAAAATAAATTTGTTTGTTAGTAAGGAGCTTGGTAAGGAGTATTTAACTGTCAACTTGTCAAAGGACGGATAATGTTCCACAACAGGGACTAAGTGCGGAAACTAAAACCCAATTGATGCATCCCAAATTCAAATTCAAATTCAAATTTTCAAATTCAAATTCAAATTCTTTATTGCGAACTAAGTGTACAGAAACATGGAATTTCTAGATGTTAACAATTTAGGTAGGTCTTATAACTTAGTTGCCTGTTAAGGCATTGCAATTTAAATAGCTTAGAAAATAAAATAAAATTAAACATGCAGTGTCACTTGTCTTAAATTGTCTACAATGGTCCCAAGAGGGTGTGTCAAAGTTTTGCGTTCTCTTTTTGATAATTATATCATAAATAAGTTTCCACGCGATGTTTTGATTGTTTTACATTCATCAACCTTCCATAATAAATCTCAATTCGTCGCTACTATTCAGAAACTTTGGCACATTTAACAGGCGTGTCAAACGATTCCGTTCGTCTCAAAAACCGCAAACCGATTATATTTGCCCCACTATAATATAAAACTACTTGTATCTTCACCAAAATTATCCCAATCAGTGACGCATAACAGCTGATTGTAGGTAACATAACAAACCGGGCTGCAATTCTATTGATCACTGCATGAGCATGACATAATCTATTCAACAAGATTGAGTAAATCCATTGTTTAAATTTCAACGCCTGAGTGGTTGTTGTGCAAATGATAACAACTGGCTATTAAGACAACATCGTGTAGTATCGTTACTCCATAATTAGATACATTAGTGTGTAAGGAATCAGATAAAGCTGCCCAATTAAAATGGGACTGGGCAGGACATGTCTACCGCATGCCGAACGAGTTGTGGGCTCGTAAAACCAAGAATTGGTGCCCTACAACAGTGACACGGGGCCACGGCAGACCACGGAGGAGATGGCGAGACGACCTGGATGTCTTCTTTAAGAATTTTATTGCAGAGAGGTGGCGCAGAATCGCGACAGATGGAAGAAATGGAGGGAGGCCTTTCCCCAATAGTAAAACTGCTCAGGCTAAGTAATAATAATAAGGAATCAGCCATCAGGAAACTGTTAAGTCAGGAAAACTAGCCAATTTAATAGGGAAACACTGTGTTGCTTTCGAACCTCCTTGGTTTTACTTAATTGCAAGTATGCGACGAAAACGAATTAATTTTAAGCAAGATTCGAATTCGACTCACTCTTGGCCAGTTTTAAGAATTCGTGGCTAGAGATAGGCTATATCGCTTAAATATAAAAAAGTAGAATAATTCCTATTAAGTAATACCAAACCACTTTTATTGAAAACCCTATTATTTTGTCTACTGATGAGAGTCTAACAGCAGCAGCGCAAACAGAATGTCGATTATTGAGTAGGTGGCTGAATTGTTTTAGACGCTAATAGAGACATTATTTACATTAAAAAATAATAATAAGCGAAGCCCTACCATTGGTAGCTGATAGCTTGCGATCCTTTCTGTGATACTAGCTTGGAGAAAACCTTCCTGATTTATTTTTGTCTTGATTCAGGAGCCTACCTACATCCATGGTAATGTTGGAGGCTCTATAAAGCCTATGGCCAATTAAAAAATCCTATACTTGCCCTATTATACGAGATACTAAGCTTGGTTGACCGACCGTGTCTCATCCGATTACACCAAGCTTGGCTAATTGTGACTCCCTCGTCCGACCCAATGTGGGATGATGGGATGAGTGTATGTAGTTTGCTGTAACTCATTTAGAGAACGGTAAATGAGGATACTGTACACAGTATCCCCTTTCACCCGAGGGATTTAGTAGGGTTGGTTACAACAGTCCCTAACAAGCTAACAAGTCCCTCGTGTAAAAAAGGGTAGTTATTTTACTATTCCGTGAATTTGGCTATCTGATTTTAAAACTTTTCTACGTTAAAGTAAACCACTGGTTTCCCGGTTTAATTCTTGCGCAATAACTTTCGAAGTAGGTACTACTGAATCGGCACTTATTTTTAGAGCACAATCGTATTATATTGATTGGTACTAAATGCATGTGCTGAGCACAACAACGGAACAATTTATCCGCTAAAGACAATTCCTATTTCATAGTTATTTTGAAAATTATGTAATTTTTTAACAACAATTTTAAATTCCGATTATAATAATATTGAGAGATTATAAAATTAACTTAGTTGTCAAATGAAAAACATTGCTAGAGAGGCTTTAAAATCAGAATTTCGGTTTTTCTATTTAAGTACATAACCAATCAAATAAAAACATTCGATATGTTAGTGGCACTTTAATTTTGCAAATTGGCATCCACAGAAGCAGTACTTTCTGACCCATTTGTTTATAATTTAAACAAAATAGTTTTAAAACACGGGTAATTCTATGTATACTTACAAAGTATGAAAATATCCGAATTATGCATGCCCAATTCAACCGAATAAATACTAACGTGTATAAAAGGAAATTCGGTTTATTCAATTATTTAGCTGGCCGTTATTTATTCCTAACATCAAAAATAGCTGCAGGAAATTCGTAGGTAACAATAAAAGCATGGAAATGGACAATAAAATTAATTCAAACAAAAACGTGTTGCATTCAAATGGAATTCACGTTATAGAAAGTGAATTTAACTTATTGAAATGGTGACAGGTGGGCATCACAGTGTGATAAATTTCACTACTATTTTATACATTAATTAATTGCCTTGTATTTCTAGTAGTGATGTGGAGGCGAGCACCACTGTTGGACATGAACCTTGGTTAAATTCCCGGGTTTGGTATACCCCAAAAACCCTAATTTATTGTAGTTGTGGTTTTACAAATAAATTGGGGTTTAGGTACCATTTGGTAATATTTACCTATAGAAATAAAATTTTCGTGTCACAGTGTCTGTTACCAAATTCTTCCAAAACAGTTACGAAAAAACCGATTCTTATAAAATTTTGTGAGTATATAAGCCGGTCTGTTCTGAAAGAACGAAGTTTGCCGGCCAGTTTTTCGTTTAGACATCATAATCTGGATTATTAGTTTTAACAATCACAGGGTTGATCTTGACCATACCCTAGCCGTCGTGGATCCGCGGGTCCACTATCCATTACATTCCGTGATGGGACATCCGTGTTCGGAAAGCATGTTAAGCCGTTGGTCCTGGCTGTCATCATTCATTCATTCATTTGAAAATCTTTAACAATCTTTCGTTACGAGTAGAACCTCGTTAGTTTCACAACCAGTCTAACCAAGGGGGGAAGGGGGGGGGGGGTGTTACCCATTAACAGATTGGCAGTCGGTCCATGAAAAAAAGTTAGACTGGAAGCCGATCTTAAAACATAAGTAGATGGAAAAGGCTAGGCAGATGATGTTGAGATTGATATCTTAAAATCTTACCTAAAAGTAGTAAGTAGGTAGGTACTTGATTTTGAATTTCGAAATTAAACATTTGGATGAAATCGATCTCTTGCCTTAATTTTGTCTTTAAGGAATATAAGCTATAATTTATTTAGGTTAATTTATCATGCTATGGTAAATAATAAAGATACTTATTAAATACTCGTACAACGCCTAAATCGTGTACAGTAAATGAACTCTGCTAATACAAAACAGAAGAAAAATACTTTTTATATTCGTCTAATAACATAAAAGCTGCAAAAACAGACATTGACGGCGGCAGTTTTATGTTTGATGAAACGTATAAAAAAATGTTTTGTTTCAGTCTGCTTTATAAGAAACACTGCTTTTGGTACAAACGTTAGGCTAGACTCATACATTCTATAAACAGCAAAGTACTCACATGAAGAAGTAATTTCACTAATAATAGCAATCAGTAGAAAGTAAAATTTGAATATGTCACTCACGATTTTGGCACACATCGTGATTGTGTTCATCGTAACAATGTTCTCTCATGAGCATCTCATTTAAATTCTTACGACACCCAAGAAATGTAGTTCATCCATTTAGTTTAACTTTTGTAATTCTAATCATGTGCTAATCCAAATTGATATTAACGTGAACAAAACACAACTAGATAAGACAGATCACAATATTTTATTGAGCATTATTTGAAATAATAAGAAAATAGGAACTCCACGTTCTTTTTTTGAAAAACTTTAATTTCTTTTTTTTATGATTTTCACGTTGCCGTAACAGTTTGTTATAGGTTTTTTACGCACGGTTTATTTGGATATGTCTGTTGTTTCAAACTTGGCTGAATAGAATCAATTCGGTGTCAGACTGTCAGTCAGCCGTGTCTCACATTAATGTCTCTGGGGGCCCTTCTTTTGAGGTTAACATTGAAGGGAAATTGCCTACCG
Organism: Euplexia lucipara; assembly: GCA_921972225.1. Taxonomy (NCBI): domain Eukaryota; kingdom Metazoa; phylum Arthropoda; class Insecta; order Lepidoptera; family Noctuidae; genus Euplexia; species Euplexia lucipara. The sequence continues at coordinate 15,456,122 of OV179161.1, read as the reverse complement.
TGTTTATTTATTCCTAATACATTTTCTCACCCACAAATTGTTTTTTTTTATTTGTAAATCCCAAATGTCTGAACTTTAATAAAGTTGTAAATGTTTTGGATAATGGTGCTGTCACAAAAGTAACAAAGAAGTGTTTTTGTCGTGGTAAGATATCGTAAACGAAAAAAATTGATTCAACTTGTGAAATAGTAGGTACTTTACTTTTTCCTACAAAATGTTTCAGGACGACTGTTTTACATAATAATTAAATAAAGCATTGATATTTCATAGAGCGATCAAGGGCTTCGTTCGCACGGACGGGAAAGCAGCGCGTGACAGACAGACAAACAAGCCTGAGGTCATTGATTCCTGCGCTTTCTCGATTTCACTGAGCAGTAACTTCTTTACGCCGGAGCTGTCAATAATGACATAATGAATGAACTGACAATGACTTTATTTGTGTTGAAGAGTTGCTCGTTTTATTGTTACTGATACAATTGGTCCGATTAAAAGATATATCATCTTTACAGCCCGTTAATGCTGATGGATTAATATTGATTTATCAAAGAAAATTAATGATAGGTAGAATGAGCAATTGAGCAACCTGTCGTTATGTAGGTATATTTGCGGGAACTTAATGAGACATATTAAAAGATAGAAGCCCTATTTGTCAAGGATTACCAGATGACAGGATTTTTCTGTCATGACCTGAATTTTAGGATTAAAAACAAAAGAAAAACAATTTGAAAAAAATGTAAATATTATTATTATAAATTATTGATTATGTAAATAATTTGTTTACAAAAATAACTACAAAAAGTACAAAAGTATAAGTTGGCCAGGAAAATCAAATTTCTGATCTGGCAACCCAAAATCCATTCTAACATAATAATTTTCCCACAAATGTAAAAAAGATGTTACAAGTGCCGTTTCAGCTCATAAAAGCACCCCAAAATCTCGGCAAAATTAATGAAATCCCTCTTAATGTCGCTAAGCTCCATCCAAGTAATATTTCCAGTAAATGTGCTGACTTTGACTGGCCTGTTGGTCTAGTAGTTAGTGACCCTGACTGCTATGCCGGAGGTCGTGGGTTCGATTCCCACCCATGACAAATGTTTGTGTGATGAGCACGATCATTTGTTCTGTGTCTGGGAGTAATTTATCTATAATATGTATGTATTTAGAAATATATAAGTATGTTTTTCAGCTGTTTAGTACCCATAACACAAGCTCTCAAGCTTAACTTGGGGCTAAATGGCGTTGTGTGAAAAGTTGTGGAATATTAATATTATATTTAGCGATCTTCACGGCAATTGACACGGGAGTTTAGAGCGATCTATCAATTTAAATGCTCACTAAACTTAGGAACGCCGTGAACTATAAAAACTTGGGAATTTCGCCTTTAAGTACTTTTGAAATATCGTGCGAATCTCTGCCCGAATTATTCTTAGGGATTTTGTTCACTGAAGGCGTTCAGATTAAGGTAACATCTTCAATTTAGCAGACTACCAAATTTCTACCAACTTTAGTCGCTAATTGCAACGCTGGCGCTGTTTCATGTTGTATGCTGTTTAAAACTAATTTCGCGGCAATTGTGATGAGTTTTTTTTTTATAGGTAGGTATGTTGGAAACCGACATATTTTTACGAATTAAGTACCTACAGAGAAGCTGAAACCGCCCACCTTCGATATTTTGTCCTAAAGCATGACGAATTGCTAAAAGCGTTATTTCTAAACAGACCAAATTCGGCCCTCAAAGTAAGGTGACCCGTCTCCAAATAATTGGAGCAGGGAAGGAAGAAGAAGAGTCATAATTCCAGCAAAACAGCTATTTACATTGACTTATTTCATTTATATAATTATATTCATAATAATGAGCACCCACTTGATGATAGAAAATTAACATTACAACTTTTTGCTCACGACCAATCAATCATAGAGTACGATAATCCACAGACAAGAAGGAACTTTCTCCAATCAATAAAGACATCACTTCCGTTATCGGTTATGTCACTAATGCCTGTTTTCACTAACGCAAGATGACACTTAAATGTAACCTGTAAATAAAAGTGCACTGTTGGATTTTCAACACTCGGCCCAGCACCAAGAGTTGAAAAATTACATCAGCACTATAACATTTCTAGATGTTTCCTAGTCTTAGTGATGAAAAACAGGCATGGTGGTATTGTTAATATTAACGACAAAATACTAAAACACATGACGGAAAGAACTATGCTGTGCATGTTACCCAATCTGTCACACGCTACGGAAGCTGATGGAGTTTCCTGCTTTATAGGTAGGTACTTATTCTGTCTATGATTTATGTACCTACAGACGCTAGCACATCAAGGTACCCCATACTGTAAAATTTTCCCAATTGAACATGAACCTAATTATTTTGTTATAAAGCTGAAAAACTATTAAAGAAATTGATCGGGTTGGAGTAGCTTGTGCTGGTGTTTGCACAATGTTACTACGAGGAGTCCAATGTTTTAAAAAGTTTGCCGCTGCAAGGCAATCGAACGTGTATGAGTATTGTTCACGCTATTTAATGCCTTTACTTCACAATATAGTGAGTTTGACATCGATACCATCTTAGGTAAAGAGAGGCAGAATAAACTATCCTTATTTTTACAATTACTTAATAATTTTTTATGTGTCAAGCTTTTTATCTACATATTTTTGGGTTGGATTCCCGTCTTACCACTATTACACGCTTCTAAATACCAGTTTAGTTTTACGTGGAGCGACTAACCTCCACGAGCCAGTAACTGTGTAATAGCCTTGCCTTGGTAAGGCCAGTTGTCAGACTGTTGTGCTTCTGACGACCTGCAACGTCAACGTTAATTCTTCTCTGTTAATTCTTTAAATGACAGCTGGGATAAACGGCTTGCCTTGCTTTGCGGGGCACGAAACTGCCCCATTGAACGACCGATCTCGGTAAGCGACCGTATAGTTCTAATCAGTTAACCACGAGCCACTTATTTATCACAGAACACAACACAAAAATTACAATAGATTAAGTAATAAAATCTCTCAAACAAATATTTATTCACTGAATATTAAAAGGTTCATAGATTAATCCATAGATTAATAAAGCGTTGATTAAATCCGCTTTCATGATGATTATTTCGAATATTTATGGAACCGGAAGTGATGCCGCAAACATGGCCGAATGCGGAAGTTCATTAACATGCTAATGTAGAAATTAAGGGCTTTGGAGCACGATAGATTTTAGATAAGTAGAACAAACGGTGGTACTGTTAATTAATCGGTACTGGATTATGCAATAGGCATTGCGACGAGGTATAAAAATTCTATTTAGTCCTGTCAGTTAGATAGTAAAAAAATCCTTGGCTTAATGAGTCTAACTCACTAAATACGAGTAAAATATATAAAAATCTGAATGGCTACGGGAGTAAAGCCGTGGAAATAAACTAGTGCAGAATTATAATTACTTTAACACAATCAACAGATATATATGTAGAAACTCGGATCCAGTACCTATATACCGCAGATACCCAGTGCAATTTACCACATGTTCGCTACTGAAGCATTCCAATCTGAAACCAATCCCATTGGATTTAATTAGATTGGAAATAGTTTACCTACTGCAGTAGGAATAAAAATAATACCACCTCGTTGCGACCCCACTGCAGGGCAAAGGAATCTTCTTATACAAAGAGGGCACACGAGCAAACGAGCATGGATCACCATGGTAGCACAAGGATTGGCGATTTCAAACATATCCTTACTTATACCACAGTCTAAAAACATACAATCGTCCGACGAAGCTGTCTAGACAGGGCAATTGTGCGGGGTGTGAGGGGCAAGACACGGGAAAACCGCTCCCGCACTGCGAACAAAACGATGTTCGTAGTGCGGGAGGTATTATTCAAGTCTAATGCGTGTAGAAGTTGTCGGCATTTTTCCAGAAATCAAAGGCGTCGTCCTACTGTATTAATATTTATACTGTGCTTATACTATCACTTGCTATAAGAACGGTGAAAGGTTTTCCTTCGTCATCGTGAGGAAACCGGCATGCCCGAGAGAAATTTTTCGACGGCATGTGATGCCAAGTCAGAGGCCTATTATACAGGGTGTAAAAAGACCCTTAACGTAAACGAAAACTACATATTCTACCCATCACTAGGAAAGTTTTTTTCTTCTAGAACATACCTGGGAATTAACTAGTTTTGGAGATATTGAAGGTCAAAGTGCAATCTCTTTTTTTCGTTTTTTTTTTCAAAATTGTATTACAAGTATCATTAGTAAACTGTCTAGCGAACAAACATTATCAACATTTTCGGTTTTTCAAAACAAATTACGCATTTGAAGTTACAAAAATGCAATGGATACTAAACAAGCGGGCCGGTCGGGTCAACAATCAAGCGCGAGTGTCCATAAGCTCAGCTGATCGAAAGTTGCGTTGCGTTATCGCGCTATGCAATGCGCGCAATAAAAAGCATCTCTTTTTTAAAGACGATTTTTGGTTAAAGTAACTTAATTATATGAACAGAATGTGTGGTTACCGGCTATGTGATCGGTCTTTTTACATCCTGTATAGGCGCCACAAACTCTGGCACCAGGTTAGTCGCTAACCAAGCAAAAACAAGAAGAGGCTAATATTATAAAGAGGCAAAGTTTGTGAGTTTGTAAAGTTGTAGGGGCTTATCTCTGGATTTACTGAACCGATTTTGAAAACTCTTTTACCAATATTATAGAAAGCCACATTATTTTTAAATTTTATAGGCTAAATATTTTTTTCAAAACTTAGAGGGGATGGAGGGAGATGTTAAAGTATTAAATGCACTCAGACGAAATCGCGAGCGAAATGCTATAAGTCCAGGTTTCCTCACGATGTTTTCCTTCACTGATGTCATGATGTCCAAGATAAACTTAAAAAGTACAGACGCCACACAGCAAGCTACCAAATATTGTACTACTACTATCAAATATTCAATTGAACATGCACCTTTTTCTGTTTGAATTACTGTTGCATAACTATCAAAGCAATTTGATACATTGGGATATCTTGATGCCTCTGTGCCTACATAATATGAATTAAAAAAGTCACATTGGTAGTACTTGGCTGGATAGAATAGAATAGCATACTCTTTACCGAATACCATAAAAAAATAAATTAATTACTGACGATCAACCGACTGGATTTTTAACCATAACGTCTTGCATGGGCTCCTTAACTTCTGGGCCACCACAATATTAACATCTAGGTACTAGGGTAATATTTCATAACTTTACATTTCAGTCAGTCTGGCAACCCCACCAAAATGATCACGAAACTAAGGTGTTTCATATTTCACCCTTACCATATTTTGGCACCGTACCTTGCACTACCATGGGGTCTGCCGGCCTGGGTAGATATAATAGATTGTACTAGGTTGCAGCAAGGCACCGCATTTGTGATAAAGCAGGAATTTGGAGAACTTTATAATCATTTTCTTGGTAACAGTTATTGTAATTATTCTTCAAATAAATGTATGTTTTATTTACTTCATCTATTCTGTATCTCGCGACATAGAACTAGCTACTAAAAATTATATTCTTCGTTAAACCTACAACACGATGTTAAAGTTATTCGCGCTATTGAGCATTCTAATGCAAAATCCCGTAAACAACCGTTCTAGCAGATGAAGCCCATACTTAGGAGACAACAAACATGGCCGAAGGGTCCTCTCTTTTCAATGGTGGATCAGGAACTTCACACACTGTTCCTCATACCCCTCAACCATCCATCCATCATCCTCCTACCCTTATCCCAATTTAATTGGGTTAATAGCAGCCTCTCTTTTTCTTCCTTAAGCCGTTATCTTAGTCACCTCCTTCCTATTACCATATACAATATCATCTTTCATACAATCCACCCATAGTTTCTTTGAACAACACAGCAAAAATCGAAATTAAAATATAGAGGACACCGAATTTAAAAAACTAATCATTTTGATGAAATAATTAGGTAGGTACCCTGGAATTGTGTTTTTTCAACGCCATTTTTCAAATTCCGGGCTGATAGTGAGAAAATCCTGATGTAATATGAAAACTCAAAAGGTAATTTGATGTGGATAAATTTATGCTGATGATCTGGGGATGGAATTTAGGACTTCATACTCAGCAGGTAGAACTTAAGACCACTAGATCCACCAGCTAGTATGGTGGCAATTGAGTATTGATTTGACTGTATTTCTATTCGTTCATACAATAGAGATTAATGTGTACATTATTCACTGCTTAGAAACGAAAGCGTCAAAGCGGAAATAAACTCACAATGATTTATCTTGATGACTTCATTATTTAAGTACAATAATATTTTATATGGTTACGGTTACTCTTAATGAGTGTCTATTACTTAATTCAAGTTACATAAGACATTGAGAAAAGGAGTGAGTTCTAGGCAGTGTTTGAATTTCCTAAAATTATTTCATCTTATTCAATGTAAGTAGGTTTTCAAATTTGTTGACATAGGTATTTAAAAATGGTGCTTTGATAGATTTGTATAGATAAAGCCCGTAAGAGTCTGACGAGACTGGCTCATCAGTTTGGTCCATGGGTATTTTGCACTCCTGCCAAATAAAAAAAAACAAGAGCGAACCAAACTTGAGCAATGTCAAACTGCCATATTTATTTTGTAGATAAAAGTTATCCGACTTTGAAGAAAATTACGATTGTTGAAGAAAAACGTTTAATTGATTGATTTCACCCTATTTAATCACACTTTTAAAGAAATGGAGGCACTATTTCTTTAGTTAGACTATAAATACAATGTTCAACAAATGTTTCTAACGACACCAATCCCTCATATAACTTTTCCCTCTTCAGGGTAAAGCTGGAGACACACAATTACCACTACGAAACCAAGAAAGCCATCTTTAACTACTCATCAACAGTGTGTACCACTCATTAACCAATGATAAATGATATGTAATCCATACTAATTGTCATGTCCGAGCGTCACTTTCACTTTGACTCATGCGACATGCGCCCGAGTGAAACCGCGTTTTGGCTAGAGAGAGTTCGCAATTACTTGCGTTTGCGCAGCGCCAGTGGCGGTGGCTAGTTTAGTTACCTTGTAGGAAATGGTAACGTTCTTTTGGGGGTTCCGTTAAAGTACCCCGCTTACTTAGAAATATAGTAGGTAATTTTTCGGCAATTTTGCAGCATTGTTTTTAAACGACTTCTATAAAGGAGGATGTTATGATTATGTATGTTCGGCTTTAGTTATTTTATTAGATTAATTCTTTGCTACCAACGACTTCCAAAAGTTTCGATATTTATGGTTATTTTTATACCTTTTAGTACCTATTTAAAAAATAATTGTGTTGATAAAATTCAACAGGCAGGGTTAAGGTGCCCTCAGTACCTTTTATGCAATTGCCTTTTATGCGATTGTGGTTCAAATCCAGGCAAGTACCTACTTACTAATGTTTTCAATTCATATGCACTTACTTAGGAAGTTTATATTAGACATCATTGACATCGGTGAAGGAAACCTCGTCAAGAACCCTGGACTTTAATATAAGTCTGAAATTGCCAATCCGCCTTAACTAAGCGTGGTAATCAATGGTCGTGCCTTCTCTGTATGAAGACAGGCTTTTGTTCTGTAGTAGGTAATGGTCTGGTAAATATCTTCTTCAATAAGTCGACTTTTGAGAGCAGCTGTGGCCCTGGCGGTGGCGGCCCCGACTTACGAACAGTAAGTCGTGGGTTCGAACCCAGGAAGGCGCATTACTTTGTGTAATTTATTCCATCACCACTGCTCTCAAAAACGGTGAAGGAAAACATCGTGAGGAAACCGGCATGTCCTAGAACCAAAAGTTCGAAGACATGTGACATCTACCAATTCGCACTGGGCCCGCGTGGTAGATTATGGCCCATACGCAAAATACGCGCTTTGACGTGGAGTTGCGGATATCAACCCGGTATCTCTATCTTTATCTTTTTAAGTCGATTTTTAGGACAGTCTTCTTTAAAATCCAGTCTTTCACAATAAGAAGTAACATTAAGGAGAGGCGAGTCTCCATTTTTTGCAACTTTCACCCCCGTATTGTGTATAGCTAATCATAATTAATGTTAACAGCACCACACCTTTCTAAAGACCTAAATAACTTTATGTTTGTTAAGTTCGTGTTACTTTGTATTACAATGTCAGAGTAATTACAAAGGTTTTAGATTGTGTGTTATTGAGAGCGATATAAACGAATAGGTACCTACAATAAATATGTAGTTGGGTTAGATTTATAAATTTTTCTACAAGCCCCGCTGCTGAAATTACCACATGCCTGCGACTTCGTCTGATCTTTGTCTTATTGGTATACCTAAGCTAAAAATGGTAAAGTACTTATTTACTGTAATATAATTAAGATCCGTTCCATAGTTGTAGAGTAGCAAACATTCATACATCTGATACATCCTCACAATTTTTTTACATTTTATATTAAAAGGAGAATTTTATTAGGTTAATACTGTCAATAAATACTTAACTAATTATTGTGATAATTCGATAATAATTTGGAGGTGTTTTCGCTTCCTCAAACAATATTATTGATCAAGCAATTAATGTACGCTGCCGAACTTTTAAATAAATATTTAAGTATATACCTCCTACTTAACATAAAGAATAACCACTAAACCAAGAGCCATCCTCTTATATGTACCTATAACGTCACACGTAATTAATCATACAAGCAAATATTTATTTAAAAACAACGTAGAGGTACCCACACGAGCTTCAATATGAAACAAAATTGTATGCCATGATTTTTACATAGGTACTTACTTGAATCTTATTTGATGAGCCATCGGGCTATTGACCACATAATCTAAACATATTACACTCTACTAGCAGACGTCCCGCGGTTTCACCCGCGTAGGTCCCGTTCCCGTAGGAATACAGGGATTAAAAGTAGCCAATGTGTTAATCCAGGGTGTCAGCTAACTCCATACCAAGTTTTATTCAAATTCATTCCGTAGTTTTTACGTGAAAGAGTAACAAACATCCATCCATCTATCCATACTCATAAGCTTTCGCGTTTATAATATTAGTAGGATTATCTCATTTGTTTACAAAACGGTTCTTGTGGCTAAATAGTAACAGCCGCTCGGGTCGTTCAAAGGTTAAGCTATGCTTGCCGAGGTCACTCCGTGGATACGTGGTCGTTCATTAGTCCTCCTTGCCTTGGAAAGCACATTAAGCCTTGGTCTTGGCTGTCATGTAGATGTAGACCTTGGACAGTCATTACGAGCAGTCAGAACGCTGAAAGTCAGAAAGTCCAACCAGGTCAGTTACAGGGTTTGGAAGGCAGCCGCTCCATGTAAAAAAAAGACAGAAAAAGCCGTGTGCTAACCTTTCAATCGTGTTAATTAGAGACACAATAGAAAGACAATTGATAGCGCGGACATCGGCGTCCGCTTGGGGCCTAATGAATTAAGATTCGTACTAATAAAACATTACTAGACTGGCCTGTTGGTTTAGTAGTTAGTGGCCCTGACTGCTATGCCGGAAGTCGTGGCTTCGATACCCACCCAGGAAAAATGTTTGTGTGATGTGCACGATCATTTATTCTGTGTCTGGGTGTAATTTATCTATAATATGAGTGTATTTAGAAATATATAAGTATGTATATCAGCTGTTTAGTACCCATAACACAAGCTTTTAGCTTAGCTTGGGACTAAATGGCGTTGTGTGAAAAGTCGTGGAATATTTTATTAATAAAACATTACATTTTTAGTTTCAACAGTATTTTCAAGTCGGACATGCAATACACAGGTAGGTAGTGTAGGTACCTATTCAGCTGTATCCGGTTAGACTAACGTAACCCCTCGTTTTCACCAAAGTATAATACATGTATTTTACAAATTTGATGCAATGTTTTCGTTTCTCATATACATGTGTAAAACATGTTGTATACAAAATTTGTTATACATGTATAAAACTTATATGACACTTGTTGGTTGAAAACTTCTAGTTGCCTACATGTTTATGATCTCATGTTTTTGTTGTAGCAAAACTTGTAGGATTCGAGACAAATTCGGTCCGTACCTACTTTTTAACCGACTTAAAAAAAGGAGGAGGTTCTCAATTCGGTTGTATTTTTTTTTTTGACTGATTTTCAAAATTCTTTTTTTGTTTGATAGGGTATACTAACAGATTGGTCCCATTTGTATCAAAACTCATACCTGATGAGGGATCTTTGAGGAATTGAGGGAACTCCTCAAAAAAAAAACCTCCTCAAAATATAGGCACACATGCACCGATTTCAACATTTTTAGTAACAAATCAAGCATTTTCATTTAGAAAGTATCATTTCGTGAAGAAAAACTGATGAAGAAGACAGGCAACGGAACTCTTCAACGCATAACAGCAAATGATGCGCGATTGCTATAGTTAGATGTTTATGCTGAGCTTTTGTATTTCCACAACATAGCATTACGCCATTCTATTTTAAAAGGGGCCGGCAGAGATGTACAGATTAATGTTTAGAGATAGAACTTCTTTAGCAATTGTTATCCAATTTCAATGATTCTTTTAAGTTTTGAAAAACTTTCTTTACATACAAAGAAACTAAAAATTACAAAATAAAAACTTTTTTACAAAAAAAAACAACCGACTTCTTAAAAAAAAACTAACAGGTGAAAAGTAACTCCAGTTTCGGAAGTTGGTGGCCAAAAATGAACAAAACAAAACCACCAAAGCCACAGACTTCCGAAACTGGAGTTATTTTTCACCTGTTAGTTTTTTTTTAAGAAGTCGGTTGTTTTTTTTTATATTTTCTATTAATAAAAATAACTGTTGTGAGAAAGGAAAGAGAAGATGCTGAAGAACTTTATCCACCAAGCATGGATACAGTTTAAAACTTGTCTGTAACTAGTATTATACAGAAATTGCAATAAAATAAACAATACTTGTCTAAACCACGACTGTATTTTTTAGGTGAGAACGCTATCAATGTATCAGACAAGTTCTAACATGTCACAGACTTCAGTGTAAACGCAAATGTGTTTTATACTTGTATAAATACTTGTTGGCTACAAAGTGAGAACGAAAGAATGTTTGAGACAGTCTCAATACATGTATAAAACAAATAATTATGTTTTGAAAAGTATTCTACAAGTTTTGTATCAAACTAGTATTTAACTTGTTTCTTGGTGAAAACGAGGGGTAAGACTACCACAACAAAGTTGGGAAAAAGCTCTACCGATGACACCTATTACGTATCTAAAATTGGTGTTATTTGCAATCAACTTAATATCTGGGTAAAATGTTGTCATCAATTAAAAAGAGTCATCAAAATATTCGAGCTTGCAAAGTAAACTTTAAGTGTACCTATATATAAAGTTATTTTTCTAACAACACATAAGTTTTCTTGATTGGAAGCTCAATTGTTTAAGCAGGGTACCTAAGTGATGCCATTAAAATAGATGAGATTAATATTGATTGATTATTATAACGAGTGTTAAAAACCCAACCGTTTAAGTCTTGCCTCGCAAATATTCGTGCCAATATGACTTCGGAACCCAATGGTTTAGGCCTTGCTTCCCATCCGAGCAAGTAGGAACCAATAGTTATGACTCTTCGAATTTAAATGTTCTTCCTAAGTCTATCATTGACATCACTGACATCAGTGAAGGAAAACATCTTAACAAATCTTCGACATGAATGTAATAAGTATTCAATGCTAGTGCCTTCTCTGTGTCTTTGACCTGCAGTGGAATAGTAACAGTCTAGCATCATTACTACAGGTTTAGGTTTCACTGAACGTGACGAACACAATTTTAATTAACACATATAGGTACAAACTTACATACGCGAATGAAATTTAGGATTAACTCAAGTTGGTAATGAAGCTAAACTCTCAATATTAGGTACACCAACTTCTGTTGATCGTTAAATCGACTTAACGAACAGTATGCATTTTAATTAGTTAATTAAAACTTATAGGTACGTTGAAACAGTTTACCTTCCTTCTCCTTTATCAGATCAGCACTCGTCATAACAGCACTTACTCCATCTATACTTACTATGTATCCTTTAACTACAATAATAAATACGAATTTTAGTTTTTTTTGTGATTCCTCCATTCACGGTAAGTCGTTGTTTGGCCCCGGCTGCCATTTGTACAAAATTTGCGAGTAATTAGAGCCTCGAAGGTCATACTACCAGTTTTAAGAAGACGTATCGTGTTACTCAGATACTGGGATGTGGAAGTCAGATAGGCAGTTAGTCCATCATTCCCAACATAGTTGGAAAAAGCCAGATGATGTGTGTTTGTTTGTTGCACTTTTATGCCATAACCACTCAACCGATCATCATGGAATTTGGCGCACTCGTTATCAACTACGACAATACTGCTTCAGGTAGTTTGACAAAATTTAGATAGGTACATTATAACGAGCGAAGTCACGTGCAAAAGCTAGTAATATAATCAAATTGACGTTTGTTTATTTGAACGCGCTAATATCAGCTTTTGAAATTGCATCTTGGTAGAATGGTAGGCATCCGCTTTTACATGGATTTATTTAATTGTGCAGGAAGTTTTAAAAAATAAAATAAAATAGCCTGTATCACCAGGCTATTTAGTTAATAACACGAGGTTTAAGTACTGTAGGTATATCTCATACATTGTGCAAGAATCCACAACAGAACGCCCATATAGGATATCCGTTTTCCGTCTGACGTCAAACACGGAAAGTGGCACAAGTAGGTATGAAACTAGAAATTTTCGTTCCGATATTTTTACAAAACATTTTATGGATTCTGTTAGATTTGTAAATATTAATAATATTATAAATTAATTGCATGGATTATGAAAATGCTTAGGTGTTGTTTTGAAACTAGTTTTTTATTCTAGTCTTGTAACGAAATCGTCAGAACATAGACTACTTAACCATATTTCATTCAATCACACACGGTACTCAAGTTTATAATTATAATAATGTACATAATAATAAAATTAATGCATCGTTGGTCTATTGGTTGCAAGCAAGACATCCTAGGTGTACCGAATTCCCAGATCAGTCAAGGTTTTTTTTTACAGGAATTTCGCAGAAGCAACCTAGAGACTGGATTTCTCTCGGTTGATTGGCATATTACACGAAATATTAACATTACGGGTAAAATTTTAGTGTAGGTAGGTACTACAGGTACAGGGTCTGACCCTTCGGGGAATGAATGTAAAGTTAAGTTAGGTGTATAAGTACAATGAAATCATTTCAACCTTAACTGGCAACTTATTTTCATTTTCCGGGCGCAGTTTTATACCCTTGGGTAAACAAACAATTTTTAAAGAAAGAACAAGTAAGGATACTCTTTCCTTGTTTAACAATAATATTATAGTACTTATTTATTTTACTTGATCAAATGATCGTTCATTATCTTTAGTCCTACAAGCAAGCACGCATCTCCGACAATACACGCGAAACACCGGTGCTGCCAGCAGTCACGAACGGCTTAAAGAGCGGATTACTGTATTAATAACAAACAATTTAGTAAACTGTTACATTTTAATTGGTTTCTTAGCTGTGTTTTATTTTTCGGTTCTTGTTAATTGTGAGATTAAGACATAGGCGGCCTCGGAATTCAATAACTTTATTCATTAGAAAGTTGTAAAATAAGTTTTTCTTACATAATTAGGTATGTGTGTTTTTTGTGGCAACTATTTTAAAGCACAAATTAATTAACGTGCAAGAAGAAAAGCTAATGTATCAAGAACAGACGCCAGCACATCAAGTTACCCCAAACTATACAATTTTCCCAATTGAACATAAGCCTTAATCTGTTTACAATAAAGTCGAAAAACTATCAAAGAAAATTTATACATTGGAGCAGCTTGACGTGCTGGCCTCTGTACATCAAACTTTTTAATTATTTATGCTAATCAGAATTAATTTACTTCAGGGTGAGGCCCGGATTGAGGTTCTAGCTAGAAGTTACTCACAGTTAATATATCAGACATCGCCAAGCAATTGGCTTTTTAAATTACCAGAATGTTAGCATTGTTTTTGACAAAGCGTCAGCATTGCCAGCCTATTAGGTTATATTCCCGTTTAAAGCGGTGAGGACGAAATTTTTTGTTTGTCCTAGAAGTAAATAACATAATAACAAGTCCCTTTAAACCCACATGTAATACATGTAAGTATTCCTTTTATTATTTTAAGACCAGATTCAATATTTCTGTTTACAAATACCCCGGGCTGTGTCAACAAACATATCATTTCCGAAACATTTCGGATAGATCCGCCGTGTGACGTGTCTCTGTATTTTGCTGTAAACATAACTCGCCGGTATTCATGGCGGTACTCTGCCCCAGGGATTTTATGAACGCACATAACTTCCTTCTGGCTTTATATAGTTGGCCGTTACGGACTTTCGGAATTACGTGCCAGGTTTTATGAATAAAGAATGTTAGGTGATCCGGATTAGAGAGTTTAGGGATCACTTTGGGAGTTTGATAGGTCAGCGTTTGCCTAGGATTTTTGTAACGTAAAGTTCGAGTCGGCTTACAGTCTGAAGAATGAAGATGTATATTTTATTACATGAATCGACTGCCTATCTGATTTCCACAATCTCATTGCTTTTCTATATTTTGTTGGTCGTTCCTGTGGTCTTTCTATTTTTAAATAGAAATTGTTTTGATTTTAAGTTAAAAGGCATAATCAAATAATATTGTTTTCTGTTAGTAGGTACTAATACTTTCAAAACTAACTATTCCCGTCAAGACATTCCAAAACAATGACGAAGCAGCACAGAGGCTATGGTTTAAGATTTAATGAGACATGATATTAAGATACGATTCGGAGCAAAGTCAGGAAAGTCCTTGAGAAGAAAAACCAATGCAGTTTTGAGTAGACCTGTCCCGATAGGCGGTACGACCGCATAGTCCACTAACTTATAACCTAAAACTATGTTCAAATCCTGTACATACAATGTAAGACCACAAAGTGCATGAAAACGAGACCAATACACCTACATAGATTAGTTTTATTGAGCAAGTTCGTTCGCCATTTGCCCTTAGTCGGCTCAGTGCAATTGCACCGATGTGCGGTTAGCATGAATCCGTTACAGCGATGCGTTCACTGACCTACACGCGGATCTATCGGATCTATTTGATGGGAGAATCGCTTGTTAATCGCGGCGTAAAAACAGTTTTCACCTCGTGGGCCTGCGCTGTCTATGGATCTCAAGTAGTTGTGCTGACGAATCGTAGGCTCTGTGTGAGTCACTAAGTGAGGGTATAGTAACTGCCATTGTTTTGCAGGTGTTGTCTTTAGGCACTTCTGAATGGAATACTCCATTTTGAATCGCCACCTTTGAACTTTTCTTCGCCACCTGATTGAACTTGTAGTAACAGTATTTTTCAATAACAAGTTAGTACTTACCTACATGTGAAACGGCATGAATCGGAACAAAATCATAAATGGGATATTTTGAAACTATAAAAATATGGAGTTCTTAAGGGTACTTCAGGGTTGGTGCTTAAACTTATATCCCTAACCACCGGCTATCACGACATCAATATCCTTCCAGTAGTTGAATTCACAGTTTATATCTAAGCCCAAAGCTTTTTCGCGCTTAAAACTGATCTTACCCACTTTTTGTTCTCATAAATGTCGATCCCAAAAAGGATAGCAATAAAACCAAAGACACCGTCCAAAAACCGAAAGGACTATAAAATGTGAAACTTCATGACGTCATTGACCCACTACATTTACGAAAAATCAAATAAAAACCACGTTACGCTCTCCGATTGATAATAAAAACAGTTTTAGTGTGTATTTGCGGGACACATAGCGGGTTTATCAGCCTAGTTTCAATGAGCCATTGTTCCATTATAACAGCTTTAAAATTGCGGTTTTAATAATAGACTTAATTACTGTAATTAATCATTGTGCTTTTAGCTAATAGCACGGCATTTCCGTTTTTGTTTAGTAATGAAACCACGTTTTTGTAATTTTAGTGAAGTTTCCCTTTACAAAGGTTGTATAGTTGCCATTTTATAATCTGTGGGTTTTATCTCATTGACACTGACAGACGACAGTAATGAGACTGCATAGTGACATGACACCGGCTTTGTTGTCTAATGGAATGTAGAGAATTTTATTTTGCATTTAAAATCAGATGACGAAATTAATGTTCTATGGACTACCTAGTTAGACAATGTATTTCCGCAAACAGAGTGTTTTGTTTTTAACGATGACAGTTTTGTAACTATTATAACTATGTTTACTATTTTTAATGGCAAAGTTTATGAATATACAATTTTTGTGAAAAGTCGAATGATAAAATGTTGGAAAGGAAATAAGAGTAAAGCAATAAAATCATACACGAAATGGAAGAACAACCTAACACCCTAGTTTTCTAATCCTTTCTTAACTAGGTATATCGATTATATTTAGTAGCAAGAATTAACTATTATTTTATTATTTTTATAATAATATAGGTATAGCACATTTGTTGTATTAGGTAGGTACTCCCTAAGCATGGGGCTTGGATTGGCTTTCAAGCTATTCCAAGTATTTCAACAACCATAATATTACAAATGAATACTTCTATTCTATCAATCTATCCAATGTTTGCATACCGCCCCTACTCATGTAAGGGCGGTGTGTTTTGTTAGGTATTTTGTGTCTTGCCTGTACAATACATATACTTATAAATACTTAAACTGTTTAAATAAACTTTTTATTAAGTCTAAGAACGAATACTAAATACTTTACGATGTCAGCGCTTTAAGTGTAAAGCACATTCTAAAATTCAAAACTAACGGACACAGATATTAGGTACTGTTAAAGCATAAACTAGACGCACGAATCATTAAGCTTATTACCGCTGTAAATCCTTCAACAGTCGCTTCATGGACAAAATAACGGCTTTCAATGGAAATGCATCCAATCCTCTATACAAATGCTGGTAATAGGTACTCTCGTCTATACCAATGCTGGTAATAGGTACTCTCGTCTATACCAATGCTGGTAACACTATTTCGTCTGGTTATTGCGCACTGCATCAAGAATCGAGACATCCCGCACGAGTTTGAGACTTTAAGCGTTTATTGGTTAATGATTTCTTGTACCAGCCAATAGATTGGCTGCAATTGGCTGTAAATCTCGAAGGGCAAAATACCTACTTGGATTAATGGCGGTGGAAATTTATATCAGCTGTTACACTGTCTGGATTATTTAGATTACTTCCTTTAGCAATTCATTATTTGTTTATCCACTAGCCTATTTCTAAGCAATATTCGTATGACAACATGTATGAATGTAAACGAAGCAAAAGAAGTATGTAAGAATCGTAGCATATGGCGCTCTGTAGTTTCTGCCTACCCCCATGGGAAAAAGGCGTGAGTTTATGTATGTATGTATGTATGTATTCATAGGCATATAGCTTAAAGTAACAAAACGTACAATTATACCTACTATTTTCATAGTTTTTAAACATCATTTTTTAGTGTGACACTAATAGGTCTCTTTAGGAAAATCACAAAGTATAGTTTTTTTTAATGTAGAAAACCTCGATCTAAAGAAATAAGTTTTTGTGTGTATATTCAGTAGCTCTGAGTAGGTTTTTTTCTTTTCAAAGGCTGAACGTAATTTCTCCGGGGCAACTAAGTAACAATTTATAAAACAAATAATGAAGAAGAAAATAAAGATAGCAGTAAGCATCAGTAGGAATTTGAATTGAATAAAAATAAAGTATAAGTATACTGAATTTGTTACCACCGACAAAAGGTCTACCGTCTATCTACAGTCAGCCATATTTTTTGAGAAGTGACTCAGGAATAAAAAAAACAAATGATTAGCGCAACACGCTCATCCACATTGTTGTTTGTACCACGAGTTCACGATGTATAAGTAAGGAGTGGTACAGTGGACCGCCCCGTTACCACGGTGGTACAGTCGGAACTGGTGGGAAACAGGGTTAACTTAACGCCTCGTTGGACGCACGCGATACGCTAAAGTAATTTGAAAATTTGCAATTTTTGACTTATACCGTTTCGTCACGCGGATGCGGCATTCGCCGACGAGATAATGCTCCAATTTATTTTTATTATTATTAGATATTTGTTATTTATTTTACGATAAGACGTAACACGTAAAATTGCCAATTTCTTGGTTTCTTATCGCGTTCATCGGAAGAGAATTTGGGGAAATCGTGGCAAAGCAGCCTTTTGAACACAGGAATGGTTAAAAACAAACATTGTTCTTCTCAACTGCGGCAAGTTCTTTTTCATATTTTTCAAAAGAATACAGGAAGGAAGAAAACCTTGCTACGGTATTTTAAATTTCGTCAAGTATTTTCTAAGTTCTCTACCACAAAGGTATTATCTCGGCGTCCCACGGCATACTACTGTTCACAAAGGCAGTGTATTTTGTATCATATTCGTTATGATACTGTAGGTATTCTTTCTTTTATACCCACGTATCTTTAAGTAATATTATAATTATCGATGTGGTCTTAACGTTAAATTAAAAAGAGAGATTACGAAGACTTAGAAAGAGTACCGACTTGTTCGAAAAGGCGACAACCTTTAACAGCAAAATTTTTAATTTCCATGCTGAAAATACTGCGAGATTGTGGGTTTAAATCCCTGCAAGTTCACTGGTTGACTTTTCCATTTATACAAGGTGATTTTTTAATCGTCTGACATATTTACACAGGGTGTTCCCCATGAATATGAAAAAAATACGGCTGTTGCATACAAAAGTTCGATACCTATTCAACCAAAATGTATGAAACAGCCGATTTTTTTTTCTTGATTTCCGAGTTGGTCTCATAGTAAAAGTGGTATATCGTGTTCTTCTATGTTTATCTTAGACATCAAAGACATCGGTGAAGAAAAACATTGTAAGGAAACCTAGACTTATAAGTTTGAAATTGCCATTTCGCCTTGAGCAAGCGTAGCAATAAAATGCTCGTGCCTTCTCTGCATAAGAAGTGACCCTTGCCCGGCAAGTGGGATAGTAGCAGGCTGGTATTATTATAATGTTTCAGAATAGGGTGGTCTAATCGTTATGGTTAAATCGTTACCTTTATTTTTAATAGCTAGGCCGACATATCAGTCCTTTTGCACCCAACTATTCGGCCAAATTAATAGTCGGCTTACCTCTCATACATTAAATATTTTTGAATTCATATTGACTCCATAATGTAATGTCTGGATGTAGAGAATATTTAATGTCAAGAAAATTTGCCTTCGAATATTTTTGCTGAAACCTACTTAAATGCGTTCTTACTTTTCCTTTTAATAAGAGTTGGCACTACAAAGGTTATACTTTCACCTAATTTAATTTATGAAATAGTGCTTTATTACCTACGCCTGTTGAGGTAGCTAATACTGCATACTGAAAGGACTATAATATAACCGTCAATTTTCCTATTAAAAGCAAAGAAAAGAAGATAAAAGAAACGCTTCGTATACTTTTATGAATTCCATTATACTGCTTAATTATTTCTATAACAATAGGGAAAGATTAGTTCGTTTTTAACTTTTTTTCCTTCGAATCTCTGCTACGTGTTTCCCTATCTCCCCTGGGGGACTATACCGCATTTACGGAGATTCTTTTAACAAATCCTTTGTTGAAATTAGTATAACACAATTTTTAGTAACAAAACAACATGCCTGTATTCCCCAAAGAGTTAAGTATACCAAAATATCACCAATTAAGTTTGAGCAGGGCTGTAGCTAGAGTCGAGTTTAAGGTAGGGCAGCATAAGTTACCGGTAGGGCCGTATTTCTGTGACAGAGCAAAAGCAAGGATCTAAAAACTATGAAATTAAATTTCCAATTACGAAGAACAAGCAAGCAAGATGGTTGAACTTTCAGATTTGGATGTAGAGATCCACGTCTTAGTGAGAGTGAGATAATAATAAATTGTTGGGTTAAGTTCTACGAGTAAATAGATAAGACCAAAAATATCATTTAGATCATAATTTGTTTCACACAATGACTCCAATTGAGTCTGAAACTTACGGCCGTAGCTCCCTAGCTAGTTTGAGACAAAATTTAATAGGGAACTTGCATATTGTCATTAACGTAGCACAAATCTAAACTCCGGGCTGTTTTACTAATTTTTACTTGGAAAATACAGTTTCACTTGACCCGGGTATCAAATGGTGCTCAGCAGTAGCGCTTCCGACCGCTAGACTAGCAACTCCAACAACGCTGTCCAAAGTCAAAGAAATATATAATATTAACAATTTCGTCTGTTAAAAACAGTTTGAAACCAAGCTCGGAAGCCGCTTATGTCCTAATCACGATGGACACAGACAGAGTCAGACCACAAGCGTTTATTCTATTTTGGCGTTAAGGCTTTGTTTTAGTGAAAAAGTTATACGAAGCATCGAGCAAAAACATTTTTAATTCGCAACGTCACTTGCCATAAATTCTCTTTTCGCTATATAAAATGTTATCTTTTCTAGTTTTAAAAGAGAAAAGAAACAAATAAATGTCAATGTTGGGATGCCTGTTATAGGTATAATAAAAGTTTAAATAAAACGGTTATGTATTTACCAAACTACGCCAAAGTTCGTAAAACTAAAATGAGTCTAGTTTGCGGACACCTTATATTAGTATATATGTATACTAAAGTTGGGTGTGAAATAATACTGCATTGCAGTTATTTAAATGAATCACTATTTTCCGCGTTCTGCCCAATGCAGACAAAGATTGTTACGAACATTGTTAAAATTTTACGCAGATTCGACTGGTGAAAATAAAATCAGATACAACACCGATCCTTAGGGAAAAGTTAACACGATACGAATCCATTGGCTTTTACTATATGGCACATAAAATATATAAAAGAGTCATTCATGTACCTACACTAAAATATTATAATAAGAATAAAACTGGCATACTAAAATGATATTGTTTTTTCTGAGTGCAAACTGTAGATGTTTTCCAAATCGCCGACAAGAAATGTTGATAGAAACTTATAGGTCATCGCCTGTTTATGGAAATTAAAGAATAAAATAATTATAAGTTTGAACTATTTGCGTATTTAGTCAACTAAGTAACTATTTAAAATAAAAATATAAATCAGATTTGTTAAAATAGTGCTCCTCTAAAAATATTATGGTACTTAGTTTTGTACTATAGTAAAGTTTTTTAAAAAATTTAGCGTTATTGGTAGATACGATATTTTTTATAGCAATTTTAAATAAATTCCTCTAGTAATAAATAAAGTAGTATTATAAAATACTTGATATTATGCTACAATTAAAAAAAAACTACGATTAAACTACGACGAGACGACGAACATACTAGGTACTTAGTTTCACAAGAGACGAAAACGTCAACACAACTTGAGAAAAGGTCAATCATATTTTTATTCTTGATCGTGTTTTGTTTCTTTTTCGCAAATACAAAAGAATGGTAAAGGTACAAAGGCGGGTTAATCCCACGATGCAGCTGTTATGTCGAATCGTTCATTTTGTCTATGATATCGATGAACCTTTTATTGAACCACACTTTGATTAGCTGGACGGGGTTTTAATTAAATCTATTCAACATGGACGCCTTTATCTAGGGGAAAACTTAACGACTAAATTCAAAGAGCAATAAAAGAACTCCACATGTTGTAGAAACCACAACTGGAGACTCTTTGGAAAACAATTTACAACGTAGACGATATAATATAATTTCAGTGAACATCTGGGACGCAAAATAGAGAATAAATATCGAGTCTAAGATTCTTATCGTACACAAAATTGTCTGGGGGAAACTTGTGCAGTAGAAATTGACTCACACACAGCACAGCTCGCTTCGTGAAACGATAATGTTAAAATGCAGTACCTAGATGTTAACATTACATAGTATAGTAAAGACGGCAGTAACATCAGGCTCTCCCTAACTGTAAAATTTGAATATATTAGTAATATTCAAATTTTTCGTAATTGATCATGGACCTTAAGTCTTTTGCAATGAAGTTGTTAAATTATCATAGAAATTTGACTGATTTGAGTCGTTTGATGTGCTGGCCTCTGTACAATCTTAGCACAAAACGCTACTTAGGTACTTACAGCTTTATATTTTCTTTTATCTTTTACGTTCAATTTTCTGCTCATCTCAAATGCAACTTTATTAAAATAAAGACTTGATCAGAATTTACTGCAACATCGCCTGCAGCTCTTCTTCATGAGATCATATTGAGCTTGAAGATGAGTGCACTTGAGAACGCTAGAATAATGTAGACGTGCTTACTGAAGGCGGCTGCAAAAGTCTTGACTATGAATATTTAGAGGTTTTCAGTCTTCATGCCGTCGTGCATCGTGTGGAGTTTTATAAGGTGCAGCCGTTTCTATTTCGTGAGGTTGGATGTGTGTGTGTAAAAAATGTGTTTTATATAAAGCTAAAGTGAAATACTTTTTATTTCACTTTAGCTTTATATAAAACACATTTTTTTACTATTTTGGATGAGCTGTTCGAGTCTTTTCGTCAAGCCAAAAATATTTGATTGTAATTAGGCTGAGATAACGAACTTCTCAACGACATTTTTATCTGATAAGTGACAAGGAATTTACACAATTTATTGCACAGTAATTAATATAACAAAAATAGAAAAACAAAAAGTATATTAGATGGGTCTCTTAAATACTCTTTGGTGTACTAGCTAGTCCTACGAGAGGCAGTCATCGAATATCTTATCATAATCGATTAACATCAATCGATCATCGATCATCGTGATCGTCATCGATTTTGTTCATTCAGGTTTGTTCTTGTATTGAATGACATATGTAAATTTAGTTTAAGCTGTTTTCCTTTTAAACTGTGTTGTGTTCACTATCTTTTCTTACCAACCAGTTTTTTATAAGTGATGACTTTTAATTGGCTGTCAGTCTCACATGTTATTCTTTTAATCTGTTTGCATTAGCTGTAAGTCATCCATAGTTGATAAATAAATAAATAAATCTCTTACAAATTGCTGTGAAACAATTTGTACTCATTTCCATGATTGAGTCATGCATCTTTCTTGTGCTAAAGGTCATTGGTCTCAAGGACGTCTTTGCTTCGACGTCTATTAGTAATCCTTTGACTGAGAAATGTTTTAGCATAAGCAGTAACTGCGTAACTACTTTTGTTTGTTAAGCATAGCAATGTCTAGTTATGCCTGTAGGTAGTTACTTAAAAAGGATCTAACTTCAAGTTACAGGCTTGGCATATAGTATCATTAGTGATTACTTGATTGTGTTCATTAACGGTATTAGGTAACTGTGACAACCAACTTTTTCTATTGTTTTCTCTAGTAAGGCAATGCCAGATACAATTCCTTGAGAAATCACTCACATTTCCACTATTTGTTTCAGAGGTAAAACGCTTCAAATTATAAAATGTTTACACAAGTTTTCTGTAGTTTCTTATGTCACATTTGATTTCTGCCAAAATTATTAGAAACCTGTTGCTAGCACAGCACACACATCACACATCGTCGTGCATCGGAGAAACGGTGTCGTTATTTCTTTGTATTGTGATTGGTGTGTGTGTTTGTGTATGTGTTTTTTTACTATGTGTTCCTAACTATGTAATGTTTTGCCATTACTTTTTGTCTGTGTAAACTGGCATTAGTCTCTACTTCCATGCTGCCATCCATCAGAGCGCATAATAGGCTTTTAGCATACCCAATTCAGCGGTCAACCCCATTTAATGTATTCGGGATGAACTATTTCCTCACTGAATAAACATAAGCCGATTTCCTTTCAACCCTAGTGAGAATGAGAAACAAAAGAGAAATGTGTGTTTAGCGTCAATAGCGTAATGAGTATTTATAAATGCAATTTTAGTAAGATGCGTCAGACATGAAACGGTACTAGAAATATGAAATATTCAGTACACGCGGGGTGAAAAGATAAAAGACTGCTTCGGAGCATTTTAACAATCGGGTCGACGTATAAATTTTTACTGTGTCAACGATCCCGGGGTACAGCGCTGCATTTTTAAACCAGGGACAAAAACATGATATGGTTGTCGCCAGGGTTTATAGACAGACGTTTTCCAACGAATTGGGGTGTTCAGAGTTTGATTAAAAAATACCAGCGAAAAACTGATGAATTATTCGTTTGAAGGATCAGGCGAGAGCCTTGAATTTTTAAGCGTTTTCTTTTATTTAGGTGCTGTTTTCAAAAAAGAAATAAAGCTTGGCAAAAATTTTAGGTGTTTTTAACTTCCTCTTTGTGTTTTTGGAGTACCCCAGAGCCAGATTATTCACATCATCATTGGCCTGCCTTTTCCCAACTATGTTGGGGTCGGTTTCCATTAGGTATAATCGGATGCACCTGAATACCAGTTTGCAATATGAAGCCACTGCTTATCTGCCCATTGACTGGGAAACACAATACCCCTTGATTAGTCTGGTTGTCAGACTTGGGATCGTGCCCACTCGTAACGAGTGTCAGAAGTGGGATGATTCACGTGTAGAAAAAAAATTGTATATGTGAATACCCAGTCGACCTTGGTTTTAGGGATGAGCGTTATATTTCGACTGACGCTACACATTTATTCTTGTTATTTCACACAATTTACTTGCTAATATTTGGTTACAAGGTCCGCTGCGCTGGTTGGCAGAATTGTGTTTTTATTTTTTCTAATCATATTATAATAGGGCTGGTCGCTTTTTAATTAAATTACATTTTGTAATCTATGGTTTAGACTGTAAGCTTTTATGACCTTGTGCGTCGTATTTTATCTTTTTATGAGACATGCCAATTCGAACTTTAATAATAGGAAATTAAATATGTCTCCCACATCTTATGTAGAATTTGTTTGTGTTTATAATGCATGGTCTAAGGGACATCATCGCATATACGGATACCATGAGTTCTGTTCATGATGCTTGACCCCCCCATTTTTAGTCGGTTTTCTCGAAATTCTGTTATTCTTTTTTGTTATTTTTGCTTTTAAAACCCTGAAAAAATATAATTCCTATCTAAATCTGTAAAATTGGTCGTTATAAAGCAAATATAATATGACTTATTTAATTAAATATCTCATTATTCTAAAATAATAACAAAAGTAAAAAAAGGGTTGTGAATTAGGAAAAATCGACGAAAAATTTCCGACGGACCGCCCAGTCCAAGGTCATGTTCTAAACTCGATTATGGGACGATGAATTCCACTTTGTATTGTTTGAACTTTCACAGGGAGGTGATACCCAAATCCTGAGAACTATTTAAGCAGGCTAGGTAAACCTACTTCATCACCATCATCACCGTTTCCCTCAAGAATTGCCAAACTGAAGTGACAGTGAACAGGGCACATTGCTCGCAGAATTGGCCGTTGGGGCCGTAAAGTTCAAGAATGGTCGCCCGAGGACTTGTTGACGGTCGCGGGAATCCGATGGATGCGAGAAATCTACCTACTCCTTTACAAAACCAATAACCTACATTGAGTCCCTCATACTCGAGGTGTTTCAAACAATTGCATGATCTATAAGGCTGTAAATAAAGGTACAAAGAAAATATCTCTTGTTGGCTTAAGCCACAAAGAAGCCATATAAATCCGTATTTTGGAAGCAAGCCCTACTTAAACGTAAAACATATGTACACATACACATATGGAAGGCAGTGGACAATGGCCGGGAATGCTTTGGATAACCGCCAATGAATACATTATCGATATACGAACCCAACTTTCCATTGATATATTCGCGAACAACGATATCTTTTTCTCCGTCGTTTTTTTTCTACGAAACGGAAAATCTTGGGGGAAATCTTTTGCACAAATTGAGAATAATACAATCCATGCCAGAATTGGATTGTTACTTTTTTTTTTGTGACGGAAACAAATTAGCATAGAAGTGGGTTCGTCTGGGTGGCATGTGTTTCATAAAACCTCTTATTTATCTATACTAATATAACCTCTTATTTAACCAAATAAGAGATTATATTAGAATAATACATAATTGTTCGTTTGTTAGAGGTTATCTCTAAAAGTACTCATCCGAATATTAAAACTTTTTCACCGTTAGAAAACTACGCTTAGGTACTCGTGCCATAGGGTATAGGTAATAAGTTTGATGTTCAACATAAAACTTTATGCGGATGCAGTCGCGGGAATAAGCTGGTACTTAAGTAGCTTTTCAATTGCTTCATTTAGACGGTATTTTATTTAGATATTAAAGTAAAGAAAGAAGAAAAAGTGTTGATTGAAGTCGTGCAAGATAAAAACAAAAGCAAACAGCTAAATTTGCAACCATCTCAACAATATTATATTTATATGATTTAGGTATGGTTAAAAAAATAACTAAACGTCAATCAATGTCAACAAAATAAGAAGTGCACTATGTAGATACATTTATTTACAGATGGACATTAGGGTGCGAATAGCGAATACTCATAAAAATAAGACCAATGGCGTCTTTCGTCTCCTTCGTTCACGTATACGTTTCGTTTCGTATATGTATTTCCTTCCCAAGATGTCTGGCAACATACTCATGTATTTAAGCCATACAAAATTGTTGCTTGGATCCCAATTTCCAAACCAAAATAATCATCATTACTTACAAGACCATTTACCAACAGCAAAATTGCAACAGATCGTAAACAGATTTTATTAACCGACTTCAAAAAAAAGAAGGAGGTTCTCAATTCGGTTGTATGTTTTTTTTTTTTTTTTCTTTTTTTTTCTTTAGGGTTTGTTACCTCAGTACTCCGTCATTTATGGACCGATTTTCAAAATTCTTCTTTTATTTGATAGGGTATACGAACAGATTGGTCCCATTTGTATCAAAACTCATATCTGATGAGGGATCCTCGAGGAATTGAGGGAAATCCTCACAAAAAAAATATAGGTACACACGCACCGATTTTAACATTTTCAGTAACAAATCAAGCATTTTCATTTGGAAAGTATCATTTGGTGAAGAAAAACTGATGAAGAAGACAGGCAACGGAACTCTTCAACGCATAACAGCAAATTATTCGCGATTGCTATAGTCAGATGTCTATGCTGAGCTTTTGTATTTCCACAACATAACATTATGCCATTCTATTTTAAAAGGGGCCGGCAGAGATGTACAGATTAATGTTTAGAGATAGAACTTCTTTAGCAATTGTTATCCAATTTCAATGATTCTTTCAAGTTTTGAAAGACTTTCTTTACATACAAAGAAACTAAAAATTACAAAATAAAAACTTTTTTACAAAAAAAACAACCGACTTCTTAAAAAAAAACTAACTGGTGAAAAATAACTCCAGTTTCGGAAGTCGGTGGCCAATAATTAACAAAACGAAACCACCAAAGCCACAGACTTCCGAAACTGGAGTTATTTTTCACCAGTTAGTTTTTTTTTAAGAAGTCGGTTGTTTTTTTTGTAAAAAAAGTTTTAAAATCTCGACCGAACACAGTGCTGGATAATCCAGCGAATTAAGTGCGTTCGAAACCGGTAGGAGATCATTTAATAACACGCCATGGTCAGTAGGGCAGGCGGAAGCAAGGACCAACCGGTCGGTGAATATCACTCGAATACTTGTACCTGTACACGTTTATATGAGAAAACCAGATTTTAATACCAATGAACTTGTCCCACTGAAGATAATGGTGCTGTGAGTCATCGTCGTAAATATTTGTATTTATTTAAAATTGGAAATTCAGAAAACTATTGTCATTCCGAAAGAAAATTAATTAAAATGAAATGATTTTGCTGTCTGAATATAGTTATATGGACCCAAATCTAGCAACCAATCCAAGCTGTGTTCACACAAATAGACAGACATCAGACAGTCGATTCAGTAAAATTCACCCCGTTATAACATGTGTGAAGTGAACTGTCAATGCCTAGGATAAGCATGGAATGACAGCTCAATTCGCTTTCACCTCACCTACATTATCACGAGGTGATTTCGACAGAATCGACCAGCTTGTAGACCATTCAAATGTTTGTTCTGTGCGAAAAACGAACCCGCGTCATACAGCACTGCAGGCGATCAAAATCGAAATACTTACCACAGTTTTTAAATCAATGAAAATTCATAGTAGGTAGTTAGCTCAAATATCTACCTTTTATTTATTTATAAGCTATATGAAAATTTATTATATTAAATGCAAAAAATAAAATTGTAACAAGCTATAAGTCTTTACATACGTAGTTTATATATTACAGACATAGGTACAGACGCCAGCACATCAAGTTACCCCAATATGTCAAATTTCTTTGATTGTTTTTCAACTTTATGTCAAACAGAATAAGGTCCAGATTAAATTGGGAAAATTTGACACATTGGGGTAACTTGATGTGCTGGCGTCTGTACTTCGAAGAATCAGTGATATGAAATTTTGAACAAACAATTTTTCAAAAATAAAATTGATATACAGTATAAGTTTCAATTGTGTCATAAAAGATCACCCAAATCGATCGCCAGTAGCGATGTTAGGTAAGACAGTCCTAGACTTCGACTAAAATATTCTTCAATTTTCAATCTTCACTAACTCTATTGTTTTATCCATAATATTTGTCAATAAAGACTTCGATTCCCATTCACTCGTGGTTCTCTCTAAGGGCGTGACATTTTTATTGAAACCCTTCTTCATTTCAATGTACATAACGTTTATTTACTTTCTTTTATGTGTGACACACATACACAAATATGTTTGCATGCTTCGGCAGCTAGCGTAGTGTTAGTCCAACTTGCGTTAATTTAGTGTCGAGAAAGAGAAATGGTTAGTGTAAAGCGGTATAGTTTTTGGCTATATCATCTATCCAGTAATTGAAAACTCGAATTACGTACAAGAGGTTGTAGGTTCTAGTTCGGTCATG
This sequence comes from Euplexia lucipara, assembly GCA_921972225.1. NCBI lineage: Eukaryota > Metazoa > Arthropoda > Insecta > Lepidoptera > Noctuidae > Euplexia > Euplexia lucipara. The sequence goes on along the minus strand of OV179161.1, from coordinate 15,427,376 downwards.
TGACTTTTTCATAACTTGGTCCTATCTATCCAGACTTTTAGGATAGGTTCTTTGTTCATTTCCAAAATTATTTTAAGCAGCAAGCAGTTACATTATAAGAACTTACAACTAGTTTAACAAAATAACAATAGAGTATAATGTAACCCACAATGATGTCCACAAGTGTTAGAGACAGAAGTTTATCTATACTTATAATAAATCTGTAGAAGTAAAATTTCTGTACATTGAAAATATCAAAAAAATAAATAGCAGGGGGTGTTACTAGACTGACACCGAACCCAAAAATATGATTAAAAAAATTTTTGTCTGTCTGTCTGTCTGTCTGTCTGTCTGTCTGTCTGTCTGTCTGTCTGTCTGTCTGTCTGTCTGTATGTTCAGGTATCACGCAAAAACTACCGGTTCGATTACGATGAAACTTGGTATACTTATTCTTTGATATCCTGGGCACCACACTGGGTACTTTTTATCCCAGAAAAGTACATACAATAAAAAACAAACTTAATTTTGCGGTTCGATCTCTAGACCCGACTACTGTAACAACCGCAAATAAAAAGTTTGTCGTAGGTTACGTCACCCGCAGTGGGGTTCACCAAGGGGCGCTGCACACGGCTAAGATAGTATAATATTTTATCTTAAGATACAATATCGCTCGCCATACAATTCAATGGACTATCACACACTACGAAGACAATTATGTACATTGAATATATATTCAAAATTAATATTGGAGGATGATTTGTGATCGATACTGATGCCAAAAATGCAATCAGTAAATGTGTTGTCTATCTGTCTGTCTCTATGTGCACGCATAGTTCAAAAACTATTATAGGGATTTTAACCAAACTTGGTACTGTTGTAATCAATACGCCTGGGCAGGTTGATCTTAGTCTCAGTTGTTTTACACATGATCAGTTGTACGGCGCTCTTTCCTGGGTCAGTAGTTCCAGAAATCTTTATGCATACATACCGGAAGGATCAACTTTGAAAGTAGTCTATCCGGAAGTATTATGCTAAAATTATTACGTTTATATATCAACGCTCGGCCCAAACCGCTGGTATTAGAGACATGTAACTTAAAGGGGTGTTCTTAGTGATGTAAGTATCCACTAAAAACGATTTTTGGAAATTCAACCCTTAATGGGAAAACATAGGGGACGGAAGTTCGACATCCACGCGGGCGAAGCCGCGGGCAAAAGCTAGTCAAGAATATTTAATTAAATTAAACCAAAGAGTAAAAAGTGTTAAGTTATTTTAAAAGTTTGATTTATTCGGCTTGCAAGCTCTAGTGCTTTTAAAAAAGTAAATAAGGGTTTTCAAGGAGCTATTCTTGTCCGTATTTGTTTTTATTAAATTTCAGAATGTTTTGGTCTTTGTAATGGACAAGCACAAGTATAGTTTTGCATAACTTTATATTCTACATACATACATACATACATACATAAACTCACGCCTTTTTCCCATGGGGGTAGGCAGAAACTACAGAGCGCCATATGCTACGATTCTTACATACTTCCTTTATATTCTACTAATATTATAAACGCGAAAGTTTGTGATTATGGATGGAAGTTTGTTACTCTTGCACGTAAAAAACTACTGAATGGATTTTAATAAAATTTGGTATGGAGTTAGCTGACACCCTGGATACACATAGGCTACTTTTTAACCGCGGGACGTCTGCTAGTAATGTATGTAAAAAGAAGTCTCTGACTCCTCTGGTAACCCTGTATAAACTTTTCGGACCAGACAAAAAAACACCGCTTTACTTTGAAAAGGCTAAGACCAAACACAATCATCTCAATTGTGACGACCTCTTTTACATATCCACCAAAACAAACAATCCTTTTTGGGGTTAAAAAGGGAAAAATCCGGAACACAATTCAAAGACTGGGTCACTTCAGTGCTACTGGGCATAACTTTAAGACGGAACCATAGGCGCGCGCGAGTCCTACTCTCACTTACTCGTACCTACTCGTTTTATTAAATAGGTAAACCTTTCACATTTTTACATAGGTTGAAATTGTTTTTTTTAATGGCACGAAAATTTATAGAATTTATAAGGACAGCACTGACCCACGTATATTGATAACTTCGTATCATCGTACGTAGTCCCAAGATCATTAAATTAATTATAATAAAGATTTACCTAACCAAGGGGTATTGTGTTACCCAATCGCTAACTTGTAGAGGTTAGAAAGGCAGTGCTTCCATGTAAAACAAAGATATTAAGTTGAATCTGGAAGCGACCCTAACGTAGTTGAGAAGAGGCTAGACACATGATAAACCTAAAATTGATGGGTATGCGTATTATTTAGGGCGACTGGTAATTAGTGACCGATACTTAAACACGTGATTGTATTCATGAATACGAATAACTTTCCCAAAGCAACCTTTTTTTTATACTCATTAACTTTCAATTAATTCAATTACGTCAGTACTGCACAACGGGAGCGGTGGGGGTGGCGGGGGAGCGTGTGACGCTCGCGCTACTCTTGCTTGTAGATTTTGCCCTTCCCGAGGTTAGACAATCAGCTGATAGATCGTGCCGATAGCGCGCGCGGGAAATTCAATTCAATTTTTTTATTGTGTTATAAGTTATTGTGTATAACGAAAAAAGTTTCTTTGGGAAAGTTTATTGAAATCATGAATACGTATCGGTCACTAAATAGTTGTCAGTGTAAGAATAGATTATACATTCACATGCCTGTATGCTTAAAATTCCAATACCTCTTTAGGTAATGATGAGGAATGGATTGTGTGAAAGATGATATGGCTTGAAGACGATTAAGATGTCAGCAAATAGTGATGCATGCAAAAAGAAGAAATGCTGCACCGACTGCCAATAAAATGAGGTAAGAGCAGGAGGATAGAGATGACTTAAGGTAAGTCTGAGATGAGCAGCAAACCGCAAACTGCATGGGTTGCCATGAATCTCTCTGAAATTGAGTTCTGCAGTCGCAGCCTGCGGCCGCAGTGTTGCCGCGGTCAGAATCATGTTCAAAGATTTTTTGAATCCTGAGCAGTATGCGGTTGCTGTTTTCGACTTGCGACCCATCTCGTACTTACCTTTCAAACTTACACTTCAAAACGTACCTTATACCTTAGTCTAACCAAGTTCAGGACCTATATATGTATATTATACACTGAATTACACTGTGCTACCGACAGAACAATACCGCTTCTATGTTCCATTAACCAAGTATGGATTAATCTTGATGAGTGTGCGCCTTTATTGTTTAGAATAGAATATGATAACACATAGTACATACAAGTAACTTAACCCACATTAGTCTAAACAAGCTTAATACGCGAAGGCAGTGGGGCGCAAATCTGACCCGTTTACACTCTGCTGGCGACGTAACAATGCCTCCACTGTTTTGATTGGCTGTGAGTGCCCGCATTTTAATGTGTATAGTGATCATAGACTGGAATAGTTAAGTATAAGGCCTTTTAGAATTTGGCTTCATTTGTGTGTCTTTTGTTTATCTCCTTAGCCTTGTTCCGACGACGGTGGGGTCAACTTCCAGTCTAACCAAATGCAACTGATTACCAGATTTTATGTGGAACGACTGCCTGACAGACCTGAACAATCCAGTTGCTGGGTTATACGACTCTTCGTCAGACGGGCTTCTGACTACGACTATCAACGATCTTCAGTCGACAGCTACGGCCAACGGCTAAACGTGATTTCCGAAGCACAACCATACGCGAACTGAAACCGGCAATCGTAGTTTAACTTTCGACAAGTTATAACTGAATTGTTTTATTTTAGTTGCAAGTGTGGTACAAGAGGCCGTTAACGTATAAGGAAATATGTATTATACCAACCTTCTCAATATTTCACGCCGTTTGAACGTGCGAATTATCTTTGGCGTATTTGCGTTTCTCAGAAGCCTCACCAAGTCTCCAGTCAGTATATCTGGCGTCTAATCTTAGGACAGCTATAGTGATTGGTTTCTTAGAATTCTACTAACAATGCATGCGACTTGTGAGGTAGCGTTAGACGTCTGCTTTACTTAGGTACCTGAGCTGCGAATACTCAGGAGACCTAGGCTATCTGTCATATTCTAGACTCAAACGTATTGCCAAAACGTATTGACGACAATTTTAAAATTGAAAATACTATTTCAAATACATATATTTTTAAGTAAGCTTTTTCTCCTTTTTTAGGCACCGATTGTATGGTACCGATTTATCGTGTTTGCCTCATTAATTAAACCTAAATGCAGTAAGATAGTTGTAAGTACCTATATTTTAACTTAAAAAATATTTTTCAAATTTATGTTACCATTGCTATACGGGAATCCGGTAGTGGCGGAGGGCCAGTCTAGGCCTCTGCTATTCCTGCTGTTTGTATTTGAGTGACGTATTGGTTTAATTCTCATTTAAAACATCAGCATAGATTTGAAAACATGTTTTTTAGTCCATACATTTTCAGCCTTTACGCTAACAGTGCACTATTAAAATACTTAATTGGGTAAAATATAACTGGCACCGGTTAATATGAATTTTACTATTTTAATTTGTGAAATAACAACTTTCTGACTTAATTCCGTGATTACATGTTTGGTTATAATTATAAATCTGCTAGTCACGAACCTAAATAAAATATTAAACCAACTACTTCTATCTGTTTCCGCTTTTAATCTAACGAAAGTACCTAACTATTTAAGTTAGTTTAGTTTACGACCCGCTGTAACTTCGCGGAAATGGCAAATTTTCCACAACACGCATTGCCAACGATAGCACATAAAACTTTTGATATATAACATTGTTTCTCTCTACGACAAAAATATATTGTAACATAATTACAATGATTGTTTGTTTCTACTGTGGACAGAAAACTTTTTTTATTACGATCACGACCTCTAATTTACATTTACAATAAAAATACAAAGCAACTCTTAACTTAATTTTGGTTTTGCAAACAAGTTTCGGTATGAACTTTATCCATTATGTTTTTAGAAGAAAAACGGTAACGAAGTGTAACTAATACAATTTATTTACGAGTCTTTCTTCAATAGGTACAACGGAAGTAAAGACAAGTAAACCTTGTGTAGGTAGTCATCCATCAAAGCCCGAAGCAAGCTTAAATAACATAATCTTGGCGGCGAAAAACTTCCCTTTCTTTTCTTTTCCTAATGATTCGTTCACCTAAATCCATAGGTAGGTACCATCGCCTCTACTTGCGGTGAATCAGTTAGCTAACAAAATGCTTTTCAAATACGGAATGTGCGTATGATGGTCAAGTTTGTGAAAATCAACCGCACTTTTTTTTTAAATTAAATAGAACAGAATAAATAGGTACTCTTTATTGTAGGAACAGCAGAAAAAAATCCAAATTTCAACATAAGGGCTACATGGGTGATACAATGGGCGCTACCATTCGCTAAAAGCGATCGTTTTGAACGTCAATATTACATAAGATAGTACTTACCCCAAAAAGCCGGTCCTTCGCCACTTCCTAGTGTTTTTGCTGGGAAGAAGAACTACTTACTACTGAACTTAGACGCCCGCGCCCCGCCGAGCGCAGGGTGCAAGCGATGTAACGGAACTGAGACCGACTGTACGTGTACAGGTATTTGGCAGCGTCCGGTAAAACATCCGAAATACTCGTGTTAAATGGTCCGTCAAATTCCGAATAATACAGAAACGAGCGCGCTTCGTTCGGAATTCATTCGGGACCCATAAGCGGGCTCCATGATTCGCGAACATGCGTTTCTGATTACTGAAACGTGCGGGTTTCAGAGTTACGACGTTTTCCACCGGCGCGTGTGAGGGGTGTGGGGACAGTTTTAAACAAACACCCGTAAAAGTTAGCTGGTCCTGAAAAATTAGGCTTGGGAATCCCAGTGGTTGTTGCGAGTTTTTGTTACTGTTAATTATTTTACCTGAAGTTTGCGTTTGCACTGGGTAGGGTACGCTGAATAATTTGCAAAGCAAAATATATTAAAAAATCCAGGTTAAAAGGCTTTGTTTGCTCGTCCTTTCATATCATAAAATTGAATTTAGTATAAAAGTTTATCTCCATAAACTGGCGTGAATATCGTAAATTTTATTCTGTCGTTCGAATGGTGGTCGGCGACAATACATTTCGGTTGCAATAAAATTGAATCAACATTTTCCTTATTTTCAACAGATATAAGTACCTATTCGAATAGTGGATCTTTTTCGGCCACGGTGTATGTAGCTGTGCGGAAACTTCGTACTTTTGCATTAAAATGTTCTATTACTATACAAGTTTAGTGCAATACCTACATTTAATAAGAGAAGGCACAATAATTTAATCACCACGATTGCAGGCTTACAATAACAGACAAAAATAAGTCTAGATTTCCTTAGAAAAAGATAAACTTAGAAAACACTTAATCGATTACAAACACTAACTAACCCACTTGCCAGGATTTGAATACACGACCTCGTATATCAGAATCGGTGGAGGTGTTTAACCACTGGAGCATCGACATAACACTGACAGTTAAGTCATGAACATTTTTTTTATAAGTACTTAGAAGTGTAAACCGAGTAATTAAGTAAATAATTATATGGTAAGTAGGCATAGGTACAATTTAAAGTCAAGTGTAAAACTTAATAAGTGGGTACTTATCACTTTTTTCATGCTGTTAAAGTAAATTACTAAGCAGTTGCAAACAAGAAACTCGTTAGTCCAGACGCCAGCACGTCAAGATACCCCAATGTGTAAAATTTTCCCAATTGAAAGTGAACCTTATTCTGTTTGACATAAAGTTGAAAAACGATCAAAGAAAATTGACACATTGGGGCAGCTTGATGTGTTGGCGTCTGTACCTACTACTTGAACTTTGAGGCCCCTTCCATTGCCACCTTAACAGTTAAAAGATGGACTTGCAAACATTTTTCCCATCCTAATTACTTTTTCCACTCAGGAATTCCGAATGCCTTGCGAATGTCTTTCTAACATCAAGAATTATAAAGGATTCCATTACGTTATTCCGAGGTAACTCTCCAAGGAAAGTTAATTACTTTATTTCGGAATTATTACGTTTCGGAATTTCTGCTATACATTGCTGCCGTATAACGTAACAATGTAACATAAGACAAAGGCGGCATTTTGAGCGAAAATGTTCTGGCAAAACGGATTAGATTATGATCTGAGTTTCTCAAATTTCTGAAACTTGAGATAAATTCTTTCTCCAATATCCCTGTCGGTTTTTAGTAGAAAAGGATTGTATGTAGGTATGTCAAAAATTGACAATATTTCAGAACTGTCAGATATTGTGTGTTCATTAAAACAAATGGTATTTTGTCAACAATTACTCATAACATCCATGCTTGCTTTGCAACATCCTACTAATATTATAAACGCGAAAGTTTGTGAGTATGGATAGATGTATGGATGGATGTTTGTTACTCTTTCACATAAAAACTACTGAATGGGTTTTAATTAAATTTCATATGGAGTTAGTTGACACCCTGGATTAACACATAGGCTACTTTTCATCCCTGTATTCCCACGGGAACGGGACCTACGCGGGTGAAACCGCGGGACGTCTGCTAGTCCGTTATAAAACAATGATTTCCTTCGCAATGACCCCAAACTCTGGTGAAATTAGTTTTAAAAGATGTTATTGCGACTTAAAAAAAGCGATCAAGAGCAAGTCGGACTTACAAACGAAGGGGTTTATACCATCACACAAGATTTTTTCGTCAATAGAGTTACACTTTTTGATATGTCAAATTTCCACTGTCTACTTATTAAGTTATTACGGTTTATGAGATTCAGCCCGCTAACAGACAGACGGACGAACACACGAATGAAAATAGTTGAGGTTTAGTAATAAGGTTTGTACGCGTTAGTACCAACTCTTTGGTTGCGGGTCTATAGAAATAAGAAATGAATGAGAATAAGAACGATTACCATTCTTAATAAATAAATAAAAATAAAATAAATATTCCACAACTTTTCACACAACGCCATTTAGTCCCAAGCTAAGCGAAGAGCTTGTGTTATGGGTACTAAACAGCTGATAAACAAGATATGAACAATCGATATACAATCTCAAGATATGAATTCATTTTTTTTTACTGGGTTGTTGGTCTAGTAGTTAGTCACCCTGACTGCTATGCCGGAGGTCGTGGGTTCGATTTCCACCCAGGACAAATGTTTGAGTGATGAGCACGATTATTTGTTCTGTGTCTGGGAGTAGGTGTAATTTATCTATAATATATATGTATTTAGTAATATATAAGTATGTTTACCAGCTGTTTAGTTCTCATAACACAAGCTCTCAAGCTTAACTTCGGACTAAATGGCGTTGTTTGACAAGTTGTAGATTTTTTTTTTTGTTTCTCTCTTAGACAATCTAAAGCCTGGACTATCGGCAAAAGTAAATTTGCTAAATGTCGTCTTTAGTGTCAATCTGGAAATGTTTGCTTACCAACACTCCTGAATACTGCTTACGTACCTATCTCTCGACATTTTGAACATTCGTTACTAATTAGTAATTAGTGGGTTTCATTAAAAATATATAAAGTTCTATAAGTGTACGTTCCGTTTCGTACAAAAAGAGATTCATTCACCAAAGTGGTAAAGACGACTTAATTTCAAAATTAATTTACTTTTGAATGTGGAAATCTTTCTTTATTTTACAGAATTTCGTGGAAGTATAGAGGTTATTCATTTTCTTAATACTTAGGTACCTACCTAATATACGAATTAGTTACCTCATGTGACATACTTCTGTCTAAGTATTAACACAAATCTAAAACTACTAATATAGAAAGTTTTACTTGAAGAGGGGGTAAATTTGAGGAAAGACTGGAAGGTTTGCGATCCATCGCATAAATACAGAATTCTTTTCTGATAAAACACCCCTTAAACATCAATATCTTTAACATACAGACCTACATCAAAATCAATCTCACTTCTAAAGATTTTCTTATCGATATTCCAACTAAATAACTATAACAAAGACACGTTACGATACAAAACAAGCTGTTTTCACCCTGCCTAATGTAGTGTTAAGCGGTACACAGACTACCTATTGTAAGTACACACTGACGCATAAACCATAAACTCTATACCTACACAATGTACTCTGTGGCAATTAATAATCTTTTAACAACAATTGTCTATTCCCCCACGCTCTATTATCAAGGTAATAGACGCTTTTGTGTCTATAGAAACGTTGGTAAAATGAGCCTTAAAATTTTACGTAGGTATCAAAAACCTTTACCCACGGCACGGAATGGTACTCTTGAAACGGTAATAAACGATATGCTAAGTAATTCGCGATTTTCGCTAATGAATACGATTGCTTGGAAACGTTTTCGCATTTCCATTCTGCTGATTGCAAAGCTCGTATCACTTAACTCACAAACTGTATGATGTTTTGGATACGGCGATATCCATTTCTTGATGAGTGAACAGTTTCACGCTTATTTGAACATACCCATATCGTTTTCGTCGATAGGAAACGGTCCTTTTTCCCTCATTGTAGCGAAATGAATTTCGTTTAACTAAGATAATAATGCTTTTGTACATAAATGATTTATTAACTTAAGTATTTCTACATACAGACTTATATACATACAGTCACGCCTTTTTCCCATGGGGGTAGGCAAAAATTACAGACCGCCATCTGCTACGATTTCTACATAACTACTCCTTTTGCTTGGATTAAGCAAACTACACACCAAAGCCGCCGGGCCCGGCGGCATATGTTGGCAACATTTTGCCGGCGGGCTAGGTTGGCGGCTTCAGTCATTGCAAGTCGTAAAACTTTGCCGGCGGCGCGGCGCGGCATGTCGGCGGCTCGACATCAGAAACTTATTTGGCAGTTAGTGATTGTGTTGCCGGACAACTGAGCGCTTGCGTACGCTAGCCGCCGGCAAGCCGCCGACGTGTCGGCGGGCAGCACGCGCGCGAATGTTGCCGACATGCTCCTTTAAACATAAGCCGCCGGGTTGTGCCGGCGGGCTATGTCGGCGGGTCGGCGGCTTTGGTGTGTAGTACGCTTTACATTTATCTCTAAAAAAGTAAAGAAACATGCAATAACAAAAACATGGCCAGATGAGATGTACTCGTTCTACTTAAAAGTTAAGCGACAAAGTAAGAACGGTAGTCGAGTAAGGTTCCTGGAGAAACGATACCCGATGGGAAGACTTATATTGAGCAGTCACGCGATACATTCTTCCAAGTAGGTACTGTCAGCGTCAACGTTATCGGCACGAACAGACTGTTCAAAGTCAAAGTCAAACCATTTTTTTCAATTGGACCCATAAATGGCACTTTTGAACGTCATACTTACAATTTAAGTAAGTAAACTTAAGTAAATGATTCCTGTTGCACACTCCAAAAGGTAATTTTGTATGGAGAAGAATGGGCATAAAATAGGTGACAAAATGGACTGAAAGAATTAATGTTTCAGAATAAAGAAAGTACACGACAGCTGTCAATCTAACAAGAACTTTATGCGATAGAGATACAGTTGGATTTTCTTTGTAGTTGAGATCGTCGGCGTCGTAAACGAATAGGCCGTAGTAACCCCGTCCCGTATTTTTCGACGCAGACTGTACTAGCGTTATATTAAGTGCGCGGGAAAATGCAGCATAAAAAGGGGAAAACTTCAGTCAAAGGTGGCGTCTCAACACGGATGATAATTGCGGAGATTTAAAGCTTTGTGGAGACACAGATACAAGCTAGGCTTACGTTGAAAACATGTGAAAGTAAAAATGTATGTGAAAAGAATAAATGTATGTAATGATGTTACAGGTATGTGTTTATGAGAATGTGAGTGTGTAAAATTCACCATCATCTGCCTTTTCCACACTACATTTCCTGAAACAGTTATTAATAGCAGACCAGATTTCAGACGCCAGCACATCAAGTTACCCCAATGTGTCAAATTTCTTTGATCGTTGTTCAGTTTTGTTCAGTTTCATCGTTGTAACAGGCAGTGATAGCCTAGTGGTGTGAGCGGCGGATTGCCAAATCACAGGTCTCGTGTTCGAACCCAAGGCACGCACCTCTGACTTTTCGGATTTATGTGCGTATTGTTAAAATTATCACTTGCTTTAAAAACGGTGAAGGAAAACATCGTGAGGAAACCGGCATGCCTGAGAGACTATTCTCAAGGGCATGTGATGCCAAGTCAGAGGCCCATGGGCGGCATTAAAACTCTGACACCAGGTTAGTTACTAACCACACGATAAGAAGAAGATCGTTGTTCAACTTTATGTCAAACAGAATAAGGTTCATACCTATTCAATTGGGAAAATTTGACACATTGGGGTAAATTGATGTGCAGTCTGTACCATCATTACTTAACTATATTGGAGTCGATTTCTGATTAGGTGCAGCTAGATATCAGAGTTTTCATTTGGAGTGACTGCCTATTATGTGACTGCTAAAATCCAGTTACTAACACGATACCAGTACATACTTTTCAGACTTTCTGACTTCTAACTATCTACTATGTTGGTACATATTGGATGGGCACCCATCCCGGCGATCAGCAAGCATCATCAGCAATCATGCATCAGCATCATTTCGGCAAGCGTTGTTGGAGATCGACCCGGTCGGTGTCGTAGGATTTATATCAAGAACTTTAGAACTAGCTGTAGTGGAGAATGCCATTATAACCTTAACCAGGTTTTGAATATAAACAAAGTAACTGTGAACCATTTACCACAGCAAGCGAGTAATAAAATGAGACACGCGCCAAAGCGTTACACCCGCTGTTAAGGTCACGGCCATATATCCAAACCATACAATCATACAGGAACTTAGCCAATTTACTGCGACAACAGAGACATAGATACATAGCATTCTGGCAGGTCATCGTAGGTCACCTTTTTCCTTCCAGCAAATTCCCAGCCGGTAGAAAAATCCTTCTATTTTTACGAAGACACGATTTTTATCGAAATTATTTAGTGTGGCCGAAAAAACTAATAAGTATAGGTATCTGCTTCAGCTATTTTCATGGGTACAACTTGGCATTATAGGGTTACGCATATTGCCTTAACAATTGGTGAGCATGTTTACTTTGAACTTTGCTTAACACCATTCCCCCTTCACGTATATACACAGATTTCGAAGTTGGCTTGTCTATGAACAAGTCTTATAGAGAATTGTACTCTTAAAAGTCTCTAATACGTTTATACATTTAAGATAACATAAATATTTTCAATTCCTGCTCTGATCAAGGCATTATAAGCATCAGCATCTAAACTCTGTGTGGTTTCTTTCCTCATAATACCATTCATCTGGATGGTCCTTATATGATCGATGTGACTTACATAATGTAAAGACTTTAAAAGAGAATGTGACCTTTGAATTTTCGATGTTTGTTTTCAGAGTACAGTCAGATAGGAAACACTTAGCAAAATATCTAGTTTTAAAAATTGTTTCGCTTGATGATGTGTAAAAGACTTTGTAAAATAACTTGAAGAAGTTATTTATACCATTTATCATCATAACTTTAACATTTATCGCCCTTTTACCCTTATCCTATTTTATTTAAAGTCGAATTAGCTTGTTCTTCCATACTCGTACCTCTATTTCACCATCATCACCATAGTCTTTCTAGCCAAATCATCTTTCTATTTTGCCACCGTATAACCGATGAATTTTAACATCACTTTGTTAGAAATTTACGCTTCTACCGATGCGGTCATAGCAGCCTGAGAAATCTTCGTCAATCTTCGCTGTAAATCATGGACATCAAACCATTGCAGCGGTGAAGCAGCTTGATGTGCCAGAAGCACGCGACATTCGACTTTTCGCCGGTATCGATCGTCTCTAATGAGTCTTACGGTCAAGTGTTAAGTAATTTTGAGCTTTTTACAGTTAACAATGTTGATGTGAAAGTTTCGTGATTCGTTAATGTTTATGTTATGCAGTTTAGACTGGTTATTCACCTTGAAATATTGAGGTTTCTTAATCACTACTACTCTGGCTGACTAAGGTAAGTATTTTCATACATTCATACTTTTGAAGGGATAAAAGTAGGTACTACAGTTTCCTTTTACTGTGGGAAAAAAATATTAGCTGGTCCCTACGTTTTGTTGCTGTAAACATAAATGTAGGGAAGGGTAGAAGGTCCACCCAGACCTGAATCCCATTGAGTTGACGTAATTTGTCGGCCTTTTTTCCAAATATTACGTTATTTTCTACTTTAAAGTGTATAAAGATCATTATTATCCACATCGGAATCAATCTTTTGTTAAACATTTCAAACCTGCCTGTCAATTTATTTGGTAAAAGTCTCCCCATGAAAACTTGAGTGAAGTGAACTGCCAATCCCTAGCATTAGTATGGAATGACAGCACAATTAGGGCGAGACTCCACCAAAGCGGAGACGAGAAGAGATGTGATTTACAACCAATCAGCTTGAGTCATTTTGACCGCTCAGTGCTTAGCTTCAGCACAATACAATATCCTATTGGTTAATTACAAGACATTTCCTTTCGTCTCCGCTTTGGTGGAGTCTCGCCCTTAGCCTTTACTTCACCTGCATTTTTACGCAGTGTATTTTACAGTATAGCACTGTTGAATTACTAGTACCTATTCGGATGTGCTTCAATGTGGCTACCATCCAATTATATTGCTTACCCGGTTGAAGCAAAAACATTGAGTGGCTTTTCTTATAAGACTCTTAATAACACAGATTTATATGAATTGTACTCACACAATATTGTATTATTTTGCTTAATACCCTGATCTGATACACATTTCAGTAAGTACGTATGTGTACGGAACATGTCAGAAATTGTAATTCCGTAATGAAATTGTATGAAATATATATCGTCTGATATTTCAATTTCCGATTGTAATAAAGTAGCGTAGCTTGTGTATGTACAGTCGACCTATGTGTAATATACTATTGTGCTTATTTATAGGGAAGTATTAATAAAATAAAATATTTTGTTATTATATTAATGTTCTCTACCTACAGACTGTAGAACATATTTGTTCTCATACAAGAGCATAGTACACGACTTTGTGACGAAGAATCATTACATTTTTTTGTTAATATCCTAACATTTTTACAAGCACGAGGAAGGCTTACAAATAAAATAGCCACAGAAGAGAGTATTTTAAACTAAAAACGAAGAAAGCTTTCGTAGTTAGGTATTACGAGATTCTGTAAGGTTTGCTAGAAAAATGATATCCTTTTATCCATTTCAAAAAAAATTGTTTCCGATGTATGAAATTAAACTACATAAGTTTCAAATACAATAAACCTGTGACCACCCTGTGTTTATAATTTAACAATTAGCTTCCCCAAAGCGTCGTCTAAGCATAATTGTTTAACTTCGACTTCAACAGAAGCAAACTTCCAGTTATGGGTAATACTAAACTCAAACAGTTCGTTTTCAATTCAATTACTCGTATATTAAAGTACAGACGCCAGCACATCAAGTTACCCCAATGTGTCAAATTACTTTGATCGTTTTTCAACTTTAAGACAAACAGAATAAGGTTCACATTCAATTGGGAAAATTTGACACATTGGGGTAACTTGATGTGCTGGCGTCTGTACATGAACATTCAAAATTAAACTCTAAAGTGTTGGTGCAAAATTTGCCTGAAAGTTTGACGAGAATTTGCAATCAAAGCTTGTTTATCGAAATTACTATATTTTGTACAGAAACTTCTAAACAAAAGGAGATCAAAATAAAGCACACACACGCGCCCGTAGCACGCGCCATCATACATTTCCAGTTTACACTATACGGAAATCCTATGTCATGCGAGATCTGCTTATTCTGGAAATGCATAGATTGATGTGTAGCCGTGTGTACTTCGTACATAATAATAATAATAATAAACTAAAAGTATTGTAGGTAATAATAATAATAATATAACTTTATTTCAAGCACAATACTCATATTAGTTAGTACATAACTTCATTGTCACTATTTTACTATAATCTGCTTGAGCTTGCTAGCTCTTATTTATAATAAGAGCTAGCAAGCTCAAAAAGAATAAACATCAATTAGAACAATTTTCAAATTAACAACTATTTAGCATTCAGGTTTACTAAACGAAGCAACAACAACAATCACCTTTGTTAAATCTTAAAAATTATACTACACCTAAATTTTATCTTTTATAACATACCTAAGCATTTTCAATAAGGATTTCAACTAAACACAAGCCTGTGTGCGCAACACGCTTTGACCAGATTATCATCAGTCCATTCTTAAGGTTTTTGTCGGCGTATTAAAAGAGATTAGCCCCAAGACAATGTCCTTTATAAAGGACATTACGGCCCTTAGGTTGTGCCCTCGTGACCAAGCGGGCTTTAGTCAGCAAATTCCTTAAAAGCTTACGAGCCGTTGTCCCAAGACGAACCGACATGGCAAGCACCCTCCTAATTTTGAAACCATGAGTAGTTAAGTTTGACATTATGAAACAAAATTATGTGAAATTATGTGTAACTCAAGTTTTAGTGTAGAGTCAAAACTTTTTGGAGAGGGTTCTAATTTATTAGGCTCAATGTACTTGACCAAGGACATTTTGATATACGTGTTTTTGTTTGTTACAGAAGATCATGATTTATTTGACACTTAGCAACCGACGCGGTATTTCATTTATGATTAACAGGCGTTTTAGAAACCCGAAGAGAAGAATAAGCCGAGGAAAAATAACTGAGAATGAACTTATAAGTAAAGTAGGTACCTACTGCGCTCAACAGCATCTCTAGATTAAGTTTAGTTGAAGTTGCTAAATGTTTTCAAGTGACTACATTACATACCTACTTAAATTTTGTCAACATACGTGAACATAAATGTTATTTACTCCTTACTCACAGATTTTTTTCGTTACTTTTCTTTTCTTCAATCTTTTAAGATTCTAATGACGTAAACAGTAACCTTTTTTTTCGGCATGTGACTCATTTAAGAACATAATTCTAGGTTGGTATTATTTAAAATATTATCTTTAAATTAGATAGAATTTTGATTTCAATTTCCGTTTAATAGTTCCGACCGCGACTGTGGACTGTGTTTATCGATGTTCTATCAACAGCAGCAGATAATTGGCAGCATCTGTGTCTGAAATAATTATGATTAATTTGTACCTACCTCAAAGAGAAAATAATTAATTACAAAATTTTACTGTTAAAAAAGGTGTTAAAGGGTTTTTTTATATTTTAGTATCTGTTTGTAATATTGAAATCACAGTTCTGTTTGTACATTATGAAAGTTTAAACTTTAGTCAGTAATACTACCAAAAAATGATTTCACTTTTTTATATGTTTGCTTGTTTGTTAAAGAACGGCCGAACAGATTTAGACAAGACTTTAACTGTCAAATGGCTGATATTATATCATAGATTCTTCCCGCGTCTATTTTTCACGTAAGCAAACTACCATCATATCCTATTGAACTCGTCGATAGGTTGAAGGATTCTACAAGTTAAAGAAACTATGTTTTGGAGATTACTCCTACATACCAACGGCAACGGTTTGTAACTTTTACCATTTTATGATATTAGTACCTATAGAAAAATAATTTGACTTTCGCGCAAAAGAAATAAACCTGTGATATTCCACGGAGTCGTGGACTTAGCTAGTATAAAATCTAGGTCTCTCTCCGTCATATAAATCGATTATAAACCTATCAATTAAGCCTGAACGTTTGAGAATATTAAATTAAAGGATTCAAGATAGTCCATCGAGTTGAAATCTTGCCAAGGACGGGTGCGTCGACGATCGATACTACTGAGAAGTATTTGATTGAAATTACTATTAGGTTTACAATGGTCTTATTTCATAAGGATCACTAAAATGTATTTGGTTCACAGGCATGGGGTCCAGAATACCTACAATAGTAGGGAAAAGAAAAGAGGTTCCCCACTGAATCGACTTTCGTAGTGGTGTTTCGTGTTGGTTTCGTGAAAGTTTGTTTAAACATTCAAATCAAATCATATTTATTTCTGTAAATAGGTTCATACTTTTACATGTCATTTTTTAACTAGAATGTGAGTTCGGTGTTTCACTATCTGACTACTCTGAAAAGACACCGAAAGAAACTCAGAGGTCACAGTCTCTTTTATAGTAGAGACATTATCTTGGTCAGATCATGTAAACAACAATGGAGATTAGTGTCTGAAATGGTCTTTTGAGGAAAGAACCACACAGATATGAGGGGACCAGATCAGTCCGTTCAAGCATATTTGTCAGATATCGTGAGCTCAACTCGAAACTGGAGGAGCTCCACGTTCTGACGAACAATACCAAAGAAAGACAATTTGGGTTGACGAAAGAAATACTGACGTACATTTTTATAAAATTATAATTATATTTAGGTATTTGTAGGTATATTGAATTTTTATTAGGTTTATCTAGGGTTGTTTTATCAAATAAATATTTAACACAAAGCTATAGATATTGGTACCTACGTTGTTAGATTTTATTTATTATTCTTTACCCAAGTTATATTCTCGTATAACTTGGCTAAAAAGAATGTCATAACACATTAGCTAATAATGGTGTTAAAATGGGATAAGTATGTGCAATTTTTACAGAGACACGGCAGTCTCATGTTCTATCTCCCTTCAAGAAATGAGATCTTTTAAGGCAACCTGTGTAACTGGCGTGTTCTGTCGTCATCGTACACGAACTGTGCAAGATAATAATTGGCACGTAGGTACTCAAATACAACATTTATACATAATGCAAAGCTTTCTCCGCATCCTATTGCAATCGAGGCCCAGTATCGAGACTTGAAGTATTAAGTAGGTACATGACTTTCCCTTGGTCAATACATACATACGATTGAGTCAATGTAGTCTGCCGGTAGTTTATTTAGGTTTTGTATGTCTGTATGTAGTTTTGTATGGTGAGGACTCCCGTGCGGCCATGACACAAGAGCTGGCTTCTTCTTTGATCTGAGGCTCAGTATTGTTTTTTGGGATTGTTGGTAGTCGGCAGCAATGTGGAGAAATTTTTAGACCCCATAATTTCACTTGGCATTTTTTTTTTAAAAAAGATTAAGTTTAAAAACAAAAAAAAAATACTGAATCGATTTACGTTGTATAATCCACGTTACGTTAAAAACAGATGAGGTTTACATTAGAAAGGCTATTTTATATTGATTTTAGAATTATTTTGTCCTATCATAATTAAAAGTCAACCGCTTGTCAGTCAATTATTTTTTCTTCTTCTAAATATAAATGAGTATTTATGTCAAACATGTCATTAATTTTACAATTTGTTCTGAAGTGGGTACCTTCCCACAATATTTTTTAAATTAACTTTTCAATCTTCCAATCAATACTTATTTGTTCAAGAGAAAGCTAACAAAATACTTATGAAATATTTAATTAATGTTTGCAAACTTTCCGCCCTTTAGAATAAACGTTCATTTTATTGTTATAGCCGATTCTTATTTACCAATGTTGGCTACAGTTTATCCCTTTGAGAATTAATCATTTATTAATTGGTATTTTTATAGTCCAAAGTTCTCTGAGTAGACTTACGAGAAAGTAATAAAAACCGTCATCTGGACATTTACTTTTATGTGACATTTATTAAACCTTTTTCATTCTTTAATGTGACGTTTTACAGCCTTTGAAAATGACAGTTATAATATAAGTTATTGAGCGTTCAGTAAACGTCAAGATTTAATGATTATTAAGGGTGAAATAGGTAATAAAACAGATGTAGTAATACCTATAGGAAATGTTACTATTTATATCTGTTTAATATCAAAAGACAAGTTTCCTTTAAAAACCGGCAAAGCACAACTCGGACTCACACGCAAAGATGACTATGACGTAAAACAAAAATGACGAATGATAAATTGAGACCTCCATACACGTAATTTTTTTCCATTCTTGGAAGAATAGGTTTTCACAATAGTTGCAGTGCATCACGCTGTCACGCATCTTTGTCAAGTCCTTTTTAATTATTAACTTGATTTAATTATAATTTTTACTATAATTTTTAAATCATGATTGTTAAGTTAGGCAGGTGTACCTGTTGGAGACTAACTTTTCGTCAGTTATGTTTAAGTCCTATGTAATAGAGGGCGTGCCTATTGCCATCTAACGCACACAATTTCAGGCCGCTACTAAGAAATTCCAGTTGGAAAAACGCAATAACTCCTTGCCAGACCTCAGGAACACTAGACCAATGAGGCAGCTACGCTAAGTTTTCTACTTTTTTCCGTTGCCATCCTTAGGGAACACTAAAATGTATTCTGTAGGCACCTAAGCACACTTTATTGTGACACGGAGGTAGTTACAAAGACTTACACATGTAGGAAAACATCTTGTATGTCCCTCCATGTCACTCTGTCGACTCAGGCGAGCCTTTGTGTCACAAGAGGTGCCTCAAGCAAAGAAAGAGGTTATACGTGAATTGTGCCGACTTACCGAGTCTTCTTTGAAAGATTATATTTATGGTAATATATTATTAAAAAGGGATACAATTTGTTTGAAAGTTTTTTATGTAGGGGGTAATATCCGAAACTCCTCACCCGATTTAATTTTTTTATACTCATAGAATTCTATGCTATTGTCGAGTTAAACTTAAATTAAGACTTTACTTAATAGACTTTCATAATTATATTGCCGCCCATTGTATTACCATAGGTTTAAGGTGGTAGGGTGTAGCTCTTTAAGTTATAATTTGTAAGTTTTATGGTGTACAAAAATAGTAGATATTCTATTTTATATCAATAGATACGTAAACTTAACGATCCTTTTTTTAAGAAAGTTTTGCGCACGTAGGAGTGTAAGATTTGGCAAAGCTCAAGTTTCAAGATGAAGTGCAGACCACTAAAACGGTCGCGTTTCGGTCATTGAGCGACTACTAGTTCATATAAATTTGCTGTTAGACTTGGCATAGAAACAATAATGTTTTTCCTTTGAAATCCCGGAAAGACTGTCGATTTAAGTAGTGAAAATAAAAAGCATCTATGGATTTAGTACTAAAGGTATTATATTAATTGGTACTAAATGGATAGGTGTTCTACGGGAATATTCCGATAATTGATTTCTAGATTATTTTTAGCTGAAGGCGCTTTGGAAAAGAATCACTAGTTCAAGTAAATAAGGTGCACGTCAGCGCAGACGGGTAAATTTTCTTAAGTGGGAAGCCGAAAAAAAAAACTTAATATTCATATACTATTGGTCTATCTTGAAGTCATCAATCCACCTACCACCCTGTATACCATTGGTGTAAATACCTGGCAATACTAGAGTCTGGCTGCCATCATTCAATAGCAGGAGAATTATTATTCCTCTTTGGAACCCCAAAGGTAAGCCGATGAGAATCGAGTTTTATGGACACTCGTCACTGGTGCACGTTAAATGATTTTGTTCCAGACCGATTACATAGCGACCGTACACAACACGGCGCTCGTGCGAATGTGGCCTAATGCTTGGATACAACAAACAGCCTAGAAGGAACTAGTTAGAAAAATGGTTTTTTCTTCTTACTACACATTCTTTTCACAAACATCGCCTGACTAACTAAAACAAAGATTGTATAGAATCTTCGGCAGGGCTCCAAAATGGCTGACGTCCCACGCGACCGAAGTAGGACTACAATTGTGCTCATCATTGTTATGCTGATAGGTAACCACGGTTTAATAAGTATCCATAAACGGATATAAGTAGGTGCTGACGCCTTTGTTTTGAATCAGTGCTGCTACATCAGTATGCATGAATGAATATTTTGGAAATAATTTTTTAAAAGTTGGCTGTCTTGTTGAAGAGGGCGTACCTACAAATGTTTATCAGTTTTTTACACACATTTAACTTCTAAGATCCTATTCCTGCTAGAAATAAGGTCCTGTGTTAGATTCCTGGGTCGGGAAGTTTTTTATTGGAAAAAAAACTAATAAAATTTTACCCCTACGGAGATTAGAGATGATTTTTGTTTTTAACAGATGCCTTGTAATTTTCAGGATAATGTTCTCAACCAAAACAGGAGGTTCAATTTGTTCTTACGTCTCTTCCTTGACACATCATTTAGTTTTACGATTGCACTCTCTTGTATTTGACGATGTACTGCTCTACTTTATTTTATTACTTGGATCCTATAAATCTATCACGTTTATGGCGACTGTCCAGTAGAATACTCGATACTAATTTGTTTTGCATTAAGAGTCAATACTGCTTCTTTCTAAAAATTTACTAACTCAATTTACTGTGTAAGTATTATTAATTTTAATTTAATTTTTTTTTCAGAATCAGAATCATTTATTCGTAAACATAGGTGATAATTACAGACAAGATCTTAAAAATTAGGTAGTGCGCTATGTTTTGCCAATTGACATACAGATCATTTACAGAGAAAAAAAAAAATTGTATTGAATTAAAATATAAATAGGTCATAATATGAATATGCAAGTGAATAAAATTTCAATACTTAGTTATTTATAATCAATTTCATTTCATGTCGAGGTTTGTAGTCAGTTCAGAAGATTAATTTTAAAATAAGATAAGTACAAAAAAAAGAAAATTTAAAAATATATTAATAATGTCAAGTATAACTTAAATGTCTATGTCATGAAGTTACAGAGATTCGTCATTAAGAAATTCACCTAGAGTATAATAACATTTTTCAAGAAGTAACCCATTAAGCAATTTAAATTAATATCTTCATCATCTTCCATTTCAATTTATTTCAAGTCGGCTCAACATATTTTCTTCTTCATCCAAACATCTCTATTAGCTGTTATCTCAATTATCCCAGTTTCTAGCCATATCATCTTATATCTTATACACTATTAGTCCATCGTTTCTTTGGTCTACTTCTATCCTAAATATTCGTACTCAACCGTTTCCTCGCAACATAATTTAACCTACAAACCCTGAGATTTTAAAAATTCGATGTTTTTTTTACGTTTCATACTTTTGTAGGTTAAAAACAGCTCTCTTCCAGTCTCAATACTCAAACACTTTATTGCTTCCACATGTGAACTTAAGTGGTATGTTTTACAAAAATATTATAATGGTGGACCCTGTTGGGCACAGCAGTAGTAGAGAGAAAGACTGTACTGTTTAATTTAAAATATATTACTGTTTTAGTATGTCTGTCTGGTTTCTGTTTAACTATGACTTACCCTATACCCTATAAGTTATAGTATCCAATACACATTCCTAAAGCTATTGTTATTAAATTCCTAATTTGAAGCCGAATTCCGACTGTTTTCAATTAATATGATCGCAGTAGGTACTTGAAGAAAACATAATGTTTGGTTTCAGTAAATAACAGTTAATAAACAATGTCTATAATCTTGGATCACAAACAATCCTCTAGATATTTGTTAGCTGTTTTTTTCATTAACAAAGGTCAATTCGCGTTAAGGCGAGGCTAGACTTCGGTCATTTTGACCCATTATTCGTATATGCAGAATAAAATATAATCAAAATTGAACATGGCATGGGACTAAAAGATTTGTAAATTCAGTAACGTGATTAGAATCTGTTATGAATGATCTTCCATCCATAAATCTACTGCGGCAACCGGTGCTTAACCATCGCTACTGGCAAATGTTAAATTTACGTAGGACAAAGAGGGCATTCATTGAACATTACGTTTATCTACGTTTCCTTCTTTGTCAATAAGGTCAATTTCATTTCAAAGAAAAATTCCGGTACGGATAACCCTGAATACAAGCGGCATACTATAATGTATGTCTTACAAAAAGGTTCACATAGGTAACATTATAACATCAGGGATGACAAATCAACCAGAAACGTTATTTCTACCTTTCACAGAGGCCATACCTCAGGGCTATGACGGAGCACATTTTACCCCATTCAGAACATACACCGTTTGTGAACAGCCCTTGTAGACGAGAGGGATTATACGTTTTTCACAATATTTTAGCTCAAATATCTCTTTCAACAGAATTTTATTTATACTGGAGACAAAATGTAGCTTTCCCCAGTGAAAAGACTGATATTACAGTTTTATTTAATTGAGTTTCTGAAATATTGGAAATGGTATTAGTACTTTTGTGTACCGATCGGTGTGGGTAAAATACTATTATTGTTTCATTTAACAAAATTGTGGAACAAAAAACAAAATAGAAATGATTTGAATGGAACAACATTGGAATGGTCTGTGTTGTATGTATACAGCTAGTTTATTGGGTTTCAAGATCAGTAACAATTGATTACGAACTCTGTCCCTAAAATGAGGATAACCTTAATCTTAAGAGTCAATATTCAACTATGATTTACCATTAACACACAAGGAGTTGAACATTGTGTTACAATTTCGAATTAACCAAATAAAACACAGAGAATGGAAACCAAACCCAACATAGATGAGCAAAGGCAAGGCAGATGGTAATTCACCATACCTAATCTTAGCAATTTCCAGAAGGTACCTACTAATCGGGATAGACAAAGGCTTAACCTTAATAAGGACATCTTTAAATAGCAGAAGAAGAAAAAACAATCTTACAATTTTCAAGACAAGAGCTCGTGACTCAAAAAAGGGAGTCGTGTGCGCTCGAGGCATCATTGTTCGTAACACCCTTTCAACTTTTGCACACAGATGAAAGAAAAACGGGTTCAGACGAAAAACAAAGTCAACAATGCCTTTGTTTAGTTATCCCAGTATATCTTGACCCTCGCCAGAAAATAAAACTCTATTTGAATATAGAATTTGACAGACAATAAAATTGATGTATACCTTTGCCTGCAGTGCCTCTTTTAACATTCCAAGTTATATTGGTATTGTCATGGTCTGTCACAGAACTCACAGATATTAATCTTCATTTTTTAAATGTATTGATTTTGTTTGCGAAAAATTGCTATTTAAAAGAGAATAGAATAATATAAGCAAGCATGTCAAGATAGATAAAATCTAAGTAATTTTATTATCGGAGTAGTATTATTAAAATGAGTTAATGATAAATTATGAAGTTATAATGGAGAAAGTTTATGTGGTGCTGTAAAAGAGAAACTGTCAGGAAAGAAAACTGTCGGTATGATAATTGATGAGCCATTATATAATCGTTTTCTATCCTATAACATTATGTCTAGGGCGATAAGATCAGGATGATTTGTATAGTGCGTTTAGACAGTGCCTTTCTGACTTTCCTTCGTAGTCCAATAAGTCTCTCACTTGAATCTTGTCTTTACTATTAAGAACAGAAGTTTAAAAAAAAATTATCTACTGGATATGTTTCTGAATTCTAGAATATTTTCGAGAAAATGAAAGCAGTGAACCGTAAGCAAAATAATGGATCGATAAATCGACCAAGTATGTAGGTACGACCGTGTTCATTTCCACGAGATTCAATTCAATAGACGGAGAACTTCTGACATTTTGTTTTAAAAGGTGGGACAGGTGTTACTTATATCTAAACATGACAGGTGTATCATCTTTTCTTTAAATACCTCTAACTTAAAGAGAAAAGAGAAGACAGAATAATTGTTACCTAGTTAAAAAGTAAACATGTAACGAAAGACGGCTTATAGTGCAGTAATTTCGATTTTGCATCAGTTGAAGCGTAAAAAAACCTAAATATATCCCATTTTCCATGTTTGCTTCTTAATTTTGCTCTATTAACATGTACATTATCATACTAAGTGTTGGGTTGTTTGCCAACTGTCAACGTTGATATTTCGTTTTCTTTATTAATATCCACAAATTGTACTAAACTTTACTACAAGGCGCACGCACAAGGGTCAGAGTATATGGCAACACGCTTTGTTTGACTCGTTATATATATTAGTTACAACCTTAGCCTGGTTTCCTGGTTCAGATATCACCATAAAGTGGTATTTGCATACTGCTTGTATGGATTCTTTGGCGTTGTGTGGACTTATGTTTATAGTATCAATGTAATCGGGACTAAAATATTGATTTCATTACAAAAATTGATGAACGTATATTATTTTATCCCCAATCAGAGAAAGCCAATAGAGATGTCAATTAAAAATAAAAATAATGAATTGGAACTTGACCTGTTTTCAAAACCTATAAAACACAATCTACAGAAAGCAAATTGGATTCTTTAATTAAATTCGGCAATATCACCGGCCGTTCACCGACACTTAAATTCAGATTGTCGATGTAAAAAGAATGAGATAGCCATTTCAGTGCGAATTCTCCACGAAAATGGTTTCTGCCAATTAGGGCTAGCCAATTAGCAGTGGTTGGCCGTGTTTACAATATTCTCATAGCGGTGTAGTGTTCAATATAAAGTAATTAGCTATTGCGTTAATTTGATTGGCCGCTACTAAACTTGGTTCTACATTACAACTGCTTTGTTGGAGTATTCTCATGTTTTAAAATGTTTACTATAGGAAAGTGCAATGTGAAAAATTTGATTATTGTATTTTCTTGTGATTGTTATTTTACTACTTTCGTTTTGATATGAAGGTATTCTCTATACCGTTTTATTTAATGTTGATTTTGATTGTCTTACTTCGCGTTTAGACAGAGGTATAAAATCATGTTTTCTATTTATCGTGCTTACTGTTTTCATTTATCGTTAACAACCAAAACAAATAGTAAAAAGTAGTTGTACAAATTATGTCTAAAACTGTGTAAATACATGTGTAATTCATGCTATTTAAACACGACAAAATGTTTTGACACATCCTTTATAAGATTTTTTGCAAATCAATATCGTTACAGCATTATGGCAGCATATCAAGAGACCGACCATTACGGGTATATTTCACAGAAATTTAATAATGACGATCGTAAAGCTGCCTTAAAAAATGATAATGGTGATTAAAAAGAGCAGCCAATAACGAAAAACCAAAGAAAGAGCAAAATACGTAATAGACGACAATTTCTATACAAGCTTTTCTCAAAACACAATTACGTACCATCTCTATTAGCCAGGCCTATTTTATTTGTCCCACATACTCGGTAATGTAACGAACTTCGCCATAACAAAGGGATTCATAATTTAATATCTTCCAGTACAATTAAGTCTGATATTTTCTCCTCTGATGCTGTTACAGTGTCAATTACGTCATGGTTATATTTATTAGGTAAACCTATAGCATGTTTATTTACAATTTCTGTTTTCGTTGTTCATGTAATTGTTACATTTTCATTAAAATTGGAGGGCGTTACATTCATGTGTTTGCCTAGATTCATCCGCACATTTCAAGCCAATGCGTCATTTGTCTCTTCTCAAACAGAGAAGAAATAAGCATTGATCACCAGGCTTGCTCAAGGCGGAATGGCGATTTTAGACTTATATTATTAACTACTTACAAGTCTAAGTTTTTTCGCGATGTCTGTCTGTTTTGTTTTTTTTTTGTTTTTAGCAAAATATTATTAAATCTACAGAAAATACCATTGGGCAAGTGTGATAATTTTTGCACGTGTCTTCCCTGTATAAAAAGAGGCTTTTGCCCTGCAGTAGGGTAATAACAATCTAGTATTATAATTAACATTTAACTAACCAAAAATGTTAATGTAACGAGTCCTTTTATTAAAATTCAAACGATTATTTTCCGAGAAAGCAAAGAATGGTTTCGCAGCTTCGTTATCAATTTCCTTTTGTTCACAATCGTTGTCATTTTCTTCAAGTAGGTATTTACTGAACAGTTTTCTTCTTTTGCGGGATTTTATTCAAATGATTACTTGTATCAATTGGTAACAGTTTTGCAATCAACAATAACAGTCGTCTAAAATATAGTTAATGTTAAAGAGTTAAATATATTCCTTCGTTTTTGAAAAAGAATTTCTGGAAGTAGTACCGATCCAATTACAAAAACTCTTGCACTGATGGAAAGCTAGACAATTACGGAATTCCATAGGATATGGTTCATGGCATGATTGACTACCTCGTCGGATGAGTCTGTTATATGGTTGGTATAAATGAAGCTACAAAAGTACCTACCAAGTGTAGATATTTAGGACAATTACCAAGCTAGATAATATATCATCCCTATTACACAGTAGTAGCACCACATCACAGCAGTATTAAGATGAACATTAGGCTATTTTCAGTTGCGAGTTTTAATAAGTATTAAATTATACCTTGCCTGAACTACTATTTAGCTTTCCTAACGAAGTTTAGCTCTCGTATTAAACTCATCTTCTTCTTATTTTTAGCTTATCTTTAAAATTTTCCTAGCAATACTTTAAGATTAAACAGAAGTTACCCTATTCCCAAGGGATCTTCTTTAAATCTAATTCCAAAGATTGAGCAGTCTTCTAAGATGGGATTAATCACATCTACTTAATTATCTCGATAATATTCATAACAGCTGAGAATTTCCCTAGCGAAGGTCTTTTGTGAACACGAATTTACCTAAATGATTAATCTTATGAATAATTCAAGTTAATATCTTTATCAAGCTAAGGTATTAGACTTCGCATGCAAATTCGGCATCATGAAGAACTATAAAGCGGGAATGCGAACAAAAGTAAACTATTATTCAAATCTTGATTGCCTTCACTGACAATTTATAGCGGTTGCAAAAGCTACAATGGGAAAAGTCGAAAATTTATTTTCATTTTTAGTTGTTTGTTGTACGAAACAATAAATAAGTGAGCAGCAGACAACCGTGACAACATCACGATAAAGACGCACAGTCTTACACCGCTGCAGACACACGTCAAATTACTTTCACATTTTTTTGCTGTTCGCGTGACCAATATCGTAACCAAGAAATGGCCACAGTGACCACAGAACAAGAAACCCTGTGGAGCCATAAAAATATCATCCAATAGATCAATGGACGCGCCACTCATTCACAAAACAAACATAAACAAAAGAATCGCGCGTGCGAAACTAATAAACAGTAAAATTGAATGGAACACACCTCCTAAAGTTAACGTATCGCTCCAGATTTGCTCGTGGGTATCCTCCGAATGGTAAAAATCACTGCGTTCACTTTGTTTGGTCACTTGTAGCACTGTGTGACACTCGCGCCGATCGCTCTCGCCGAACTAAGTTTCGCTCGACGCGGTTACTGTGTACGAACGCTCGACAAAGACTGATCGCGTGCTGGCGGCGCGAAGCGGCACCGCCGCTCGCCTTCTCGAATCAAGGCCATGCAAAACGCTGCTCCCATTTCCCCCCAGTGGAAAGTGTTCGTATCCGTGATCCGTGCCCTTTTCGGGCAGGTGTGGGAGAAAGCACCCAAAAAATTGATAGTTCTGACTCATTCGTTGAGATGATTCGCTTGTCTGCATCGCTCGATGGACATGCAGCCATGGAAAGTGAAACAACCGGTTTAGGAGGCGCCAAATCTGTTATTGAAAAAGAAAAAGTTCAAAGCAACGCGCCTCTGTATGAAGCCACTTTAAGAATTTGTGCGATTAAACATTGAAGGGTATGAACGAGATACTAGGAAAAAATGTTTAGATGTCTTCAAACGGACTCGTGTTGTAGAAACTTTCTTTATATCTTACTTTATTACGGATCCGAATTCATATTTCATAAACCATTTAATATTTAAGTTACTGGAACAAGAAGAAAAAACGCAACGAGCAAGCGGAGAGCTTCATAAATAATACAAAGCTGTAAATTAAAAGTTGGCTCATAAACATGGCCACTGCACTAGAGTAGTTTTGACAAGTCCGTTCTGTCTTGTTTACGTTCCTCAAGCTCAAGTTATGTATAAGTTGATTAATTCTATTTACGAAACACAGAACGGGGAAGCTCTATTAGATAAATGAACGTTGGTTGAAACACAGACAGTTACCGAGAATTGAATGGATGCGGAGAATGAGTGCAATCAAAATTGATCCCACAGAAGCTTTACCTATCCACAGAGAGCACTTTTGCATTTGGATGCATGAGATGAATTTGATTAAAAAATTAAATTTAAAATTTAAAAAACCCCCATCGCAAAAAGTAAATCATTTAAAAAGTTAAAAATAACACTTTAGCCATGAAATTTTACTTCACGTCGGGGTACCGCTTAAGTAAGGAATGTTCCTAGTATTTGTAGGTATGTAGGTACTTATTTTAACGGTACCCCGACGTTACGTAAAATTTCATGGCTAAAGTGTTATTTTTAACTTTTTAAATGATTTACTTTTTGCGATGGGGGTTTTTTAAATTTTAAATTTAATTTTTATTTTAAAATTTTTAAACGCAATAATTTTGTTTTATAGAGTTTACAGTTATGAGATTTTTTCAGTGCATTGTATGTAGAGCCAAATGCTGGTTAAAACGAATCCAAACACGACATTTATCTGCTATTATTTGTCAAGAGTTTACCTACTGGTGTGCTGGATAGCCTGGCTGCAGCATCAGCTCATTCTGTTGCCATCAGTGCATTGTGTTTAGAATCAAATGCTGGTTGAAATGAATCCAAACACGACATATCTGCTATTATTTTGCCAGGAGTCTACCTACTGGTGTGCTGGATAGCCTGGCTGCAGCATCAGCTCAAGCTGTTGCCATCAAGGCATTGTGTTTAGAATCAAATGGTGGTTGAAATGAATCCAAACACGAAATATCTGCTATTAGTTTGTCAAGAGTCTACCTACTGGTGTGCTGGATAGCCTGACTGCAGCATCAGCTCATCCAGTTGCCATCAGTGCATTATGTGCAGAATCAAATGCAGGTTATAATGAATCCAAACACGACATATCTGCTGTTATTTTCCCAAGAGTGTATTAGTCTACTAGATATCCTGGCTGCATCAGACCAAAAACACCATAATGTTGCTTATTAATATTACACACATGGTTGTTTGAAATTTTAAGCCTCACATATATTTGTAAGTAAAGTTAATACCCATAGACGTCTAAAATAGCAAAGGTAGCTATCACAAAAGAGCTGATAACCTTGAAACGGCTGAACCGATTTTGATGAAATATGTCTAAGAACCATCGCAAGAAACCCTGCTTTCAAATTAAAAAAACCGCATCTAAATCGGTTTACCCGTTTGGGCGCTACGGTGCCACAGACAGACAGACAGACAGACAGACAGACAGACAGACACACACACATAGCGGTGAAACTTATAACACCCCTCTTTTTGCGTCGGGGGTTAAAAATAAAACCAAGTTCTTGGAGCTGCTGGCACAGTATCCATCCATGGATATAAGGTATGTTAAAACAAATTGCTTTTCAGGTGCATTACATTTTAATTAACCCCCGACGCAAAAAGAGGGGTGTTATAAGTTTCACCGCTATGTGTGTGTGTCTGTCTGTCTGTCTGTCTGTCTGTCTGTCTGTCTGTCTGTCTGTCTGTCTGTCTGTCTGTCTGTCTGTCTGTCTGTCTGTGGCACCGTACCGCCCAAACGGGTAAACCGATTTAGATGCGGTTTTTTTTATTCGAAAGCAGGGTTTCTTGCGATGGTTCTTAGACATAATTTATCAAAATCGGTTCAGCCGTTTCAAGGATATCAGCTCTTTTGTGTTGGCTACCGTTGCTATTTTAGACGTCTATGGGTATTAACTTTACTTACAAACATATGTCTGTCTTAAAATTTCATACACCCATGTGTGTAATATTAATAAGCAATATTATGGTGTATTTGGTCTGATGCAGCCAGGATATCTAGCAGACCAATACACTCTTGGGAAAATAACAGCAGATATGTCGTGTTTGGATTCATTTTAACCAGTATTTGATTCTGCACACAATGCACTGATGGCAACTGGATGAGCTGATGCTGCAGCCAGGCTATCCAGCACACCAGTAGGTAGACTGTTGACAAAATAATAGCAGATATGTCGTGTTTGGATTAATTGCACCAGCATTTGATTCTGAACACAATGCCTTGATGACAACAGGATGAGCTGATGCTGCAGCCAGGCTATCCAGCACACCAGTAGGTAGACTCTTGACAAAATAATAGCAGATATGTCGTGTTTGGATTCGTTTCAACCAGCATTTGACTCTACATACAATGCACTGATAAAATCTCATAACTGTAAACTCTATAAAACCAATTAATGCGTTTAAAAATTTTAAAATAAAAATTAAATTAAAAATTTAAAAAACCCCCATCGCAAAAAGTAAAACATTTAAAAAGTTAAAAATAAAACTTTAGCCATGAAATTTTACGTAACGTCGGGGTACCGTTTTTTAAAATAAGTACCCACATACTTACAAGTACTAGGAACATTCCTTACTTAAGCGGTACCCCAACGTGAAGTAAAATTTCATGGCTAAAGTTTTATTTTTAACTTTTAAAATGTTTTACTTTTTGCGATGGGGGTTTTTTTCATTAAAGCAATAATAAAAAAATGGTATATGTATATTACTTCCTACTTCCTAACTAAAATGCCTGATTTCAGCATTTTGAATAAGCAATATACGCCATTTGAATAAATGAATAGGGAACATTTCCTCACCTAATTAGTTGTTCTTTCGTTAATGAATTGTTTGGAGAACAAAATTAAATTATAACAAAACACGGTTCTACCTACATCGTTCATTTGTTTTGAAATGTATTGTGTTGATTCGCTATCATTCTGTTTATTCTAAGTATAGAACATGTTACCAGCCTGCCACTGTTCTACTGCAAGGCAAAGGCCTCTTCTCATACAGAGAAGGCATGACCATTGAGCACCATGCATGATCAAGGAGGACTGACAAATTTCCAACTATATTAGATTCAGCTTTCTTTGCAGTCTGACTGGATGCTACTCATGCAACTGAATCGATTTTTTTACATAGTTTCTGGGCAACACAATACCTCTCTGTGGTTCAAGACTTTCGGACTTCTGACTACCAGTAACAACTACCTATTATAATAAACAAACTGAGACTATCTACTTATCCTTTACTGCTATTTTTGCAAATGAACTGGAGCTCCCGTTGGGAAATATAAAAGCATTTATGTTACTTTTAAAGTAGACTAGAAAATTGCATCTCATCGCAGTCGAGAAAACATGCAATTGTTTGCTATATCGAGCGAGACTTCAACTAATAAAGAACGGTCTCTTATCCCATATAATTGCGAAATTGTTTTGCCTCATTTCAGAGAAAACATATTAGCTGACTGTTATCTGCAGCAATTCTCCACTTATATTCACACTTCAATACACTCCTATTAAAAAATACAATTGCACTAATTCCATAACATTATAACAAGAGCAGTCTCTATCGTTTGACATTTGAAAGCATTTGCTAATGCCATGTTTGAAATTTGAACGTCAAAGCCTACCGGGTATTGCGATTGCAGATTCGTAAATGGAATGGTTAATATCTATGCAATGGCGCTTGCTATTGTAGTTTCAAAGGTCTATCGTGCAGTAGGCCGTACTATGAACGTAAGCGGGCCTAGCGTATTAAGGAGTTATAATAGAACACGGGGCTAGCTTGTACTGGTTTGTAGCCACAGAAGTGTGGTTAGCTATAGCTATTGTGAATTTGTGACTACTTTCTCTAAGCTAAATAAAACATTGACTCACACCCATGTTGTCACTGGGATAGGCAGAAAATATATGTAGAACGTTACTTGTTTTGATCCCTCCACATTCCTTATTTGCTTCATCATGCACTACAGTTGAGAGTAGGTACTACGCACCTGATCTTTCTGAATAGCTTCACTAATACCGTTAGTGTATCTTTCCTAAGGTGTCCTCTCATTGACATTTTATTATAAGTAATCTTCTTTTAGCGTGGTTAGCAACTAATGTTCATGGGCTTCTGACTTAGGTTTCAATGCCGTCGAGAAAAATATCTTTCAGGCATACCTCACGGTGTTTTCCTTCACCATTTTTTAAGCAAATGTTAATTCATATTTATGTAAAGTGGGTTACGTTTACCACGCATCATATTTGATCTAATAACACATAACATTTATATTGTTTAGCCCCCAATGTTATATTACTAGGTAAATATACCTACTCGGCAATAGATTTGGATTTGGATCACCTGTCAAATGAGTACCTATTGCTATTAGATTTGATATGATTGGAGGACTCTATTAATGTTTTGGAACGCTGACGTGTGCTATTAAATAACCTGTCAGAAACCTGGGAAATATAGGTAGGTAATTAATAAACTCTCTTCCCAAAATTTTCCCTTACCCAAATTCAGTGGTTTGATTAATTATCAAGGTGTGTAATGGCTTTTGTCTACCAGGCTTTTGTCTGCCCAATGATTTATTCGCTAATATTGTGTATGAGGTACCTAAGTGTCTGAATTATTTTATTTGATGATACTATGTGCCTTCAAGCCTTGAAACCTATTTAAAAGGATTAAATCTACCTGATAACATTTTGGTGAACAAAAATAACATCGATCGTACGTTGTAAAGAGTTGATTAAATAACTTCATTCAACAAATTCTTCAAGCAGCAAAATCCTAGTCTCCGGGCTGCTACAGATGGAAAATCAAAATAATACTTCGCCCGCTCCAAGAATGAACCCATGATCTTATGATCAGCAGAAGCGGCTGCTGCCACAAGACTGACGAGTTCTAGGCCACAGCATACACTAGTTTAATTCATCCAAGAACTGGTGATACCCGCTAGCTTTGTCTAATCATTAGCCACTATTAGGATCGGTATACTATTTTATCTGACGGAAGATGCGCCGAGCGTATGCGACACTGGAAGCGCTAGTGCATCATCGGTTGAGTGTGAAAGGATGAACGTTTTATCATATTTGCCTGTTCTCGCGTTACACGACCGATATGTATCGACCCTTAGAAATTTTCTTTGTCGGTCATTACTATTAGTAGCTCTGCAGTAATGGCGTCGCCAAGGCTTTAATTGAGGCGGGAAAGCGACAGTTTCGTCCAAGTTGGCTGCCAACAGGCGATCATAGGTCGAGGTGCTGCCAAATTGTTATAACTGGATTATTGGAGCCAAGATGTTAAAGGAACAGCGTTACTTGATTACATCTATCTACCAGACTATGTAAAACTAATGTCTGTAATCTATGTCTATGTAATTGTAAATCCGTAATTGGCTGTAATGTTAGTTAAGTAAAATTTTGTTTAGTGAAATTTTGTAAGAGAGCTGTGGATTTTGTGAATATGTAAATAAATATACAGACGCCAGCACATGAGCAGAGATGAGAACGTTGAGATGGATGTGTGGAGTCACTAAAATGGATAAAGTTAGAAATGAGCAAAGACATTAAATACCTATAGACCGGACATCACGAACAAAATTTTCGTCCGAAAAAGTGTGTCCTGCTGGATACAAGTCTATGAGTTTTTTGTAGTACGCTCCGCTGCCGCTCCAATATTCATATATTATTCTAGATGGCGTTACTGAGACATGGGATCAAAGTTTTTCTATGACATTTCCTTGACATGCCCGCTCTATAGTATTTTAAATCTCTTTGGAAATGAGCATATAAGAGGAAGTTTCAAAGTGGCACCTATTACAGAAAAGACGAAAAGGAGTCGTCTGTCTTGGTATGGTGGATGGACATGTGATGAGGAGGGGTGGAGCACATGTGACTAAAAGAGGGATGAATTTGAGTGTTGATGGCTGGAGAGAAAGAAAAAGACCAAACAAAAGATGGATAGATTGTGGGAGAAATGATATCAAGGAGGGAGAAGTAAATGATTATATATCTATATATAAATGATTATATATTATACTATGAGTGAGCGAGAAGAATGCAAGAAAAAATACGTGTTGCGACGACTCAAAATTATATGGGACAAGGGCAAGAAGATGATGATGATGATGATGAGAAGCCAGCACATCAAACCACCCTACTAAAACATAAATAAGAAAATTGAGTCGTCAATAAGTGAAAATAGGTTTTATTTTAACGAAATTCATGGTAAACGATTTTCATACTGACAGGACTAGGCCGGTTCTAGGTGCATCGTCCTCAAATAAAATCTGATTAATGTATACAAAGTGTTGTAAAAACTATTTTAAAAGAGTAAGTATGGAGTTTCTTACCCTTTCTTCTCCATACAAATCTACTTTTTGGAAGGGGCAACTAGAATATTTTTTTTTAAGTTAATATTTTTTCGACATTCAAAAGTGCCTTTTATTGGCCTAATTTAAATAAATGGTTTGATTTGACTTTTGACTTTGAACAAGTTGTTTCTCGCGTGTTTTATCTAGACAGTGAAGAAGTGTTTATTATGTGTTTTTTTTTAAGTTTTGTGTTGTTTACTGCTGTCTATGCCGTAAATTCAATCCGATTTTCCGATTTTCTTCGATTTTTCTACCTGATCCTGAACTTGTATTACTGAATCGGCTCGCCTAAATGAACATTTGGACCTGCCTACTTGTTGACTTGGCTTTACTCACGCCGATAACTCAAGTTCTTCTTTTTCAATATGATTCGCTGCATCAATATTGTGGAATGATATAAGTGAGTATACTTTTGCCTTAAGAACATTAAATTAATATGCGAGGATATGTGCTAAAAGTCATTATTATACATTAATATTTATTTAATGTATGTAACTAGTCGTTACAATAATAAGTGGTCAAAGAGCTTTAACTATGTTTGGTGTTCATACATTTTTTAGAAAATGAACTATTTAAACTATCAGATTCGAATATTATTTTTCTTTTTATTTAAAAATAGTTCATCTATGTCAGTTCTGGCCGAGTCTTTCGCTACCACATTTTGAATGCTGCTACACTACACTGCACTACACTGCTGTTATAATACACTGCATTTGGTAAGTATAGTGCTTGATGGTTTCAATTAGCCTCATGACCGTTTCCACTAAAGCTTTTCATTTTTATTTAGAAATCCGGCTCGAAGGACAATGTAGAATTTAGGAAGATGCTTAAATAATACTGCTGATTATAAAGTTAAATTAAATAAAATTATCCGGACCAAAGATTTAGTAATACAAAGGAGCGAGGGAGCACACGCGATGACCGCAAATCGGGTACTGAATTCTCGAGTACTATTAATAAGTGAAATGAGGTAAAAATTAATTGTTGCACCGTACACTTAATGAATAGTCTTTGGGTCTACATCTCTTAATTATTACAGTAGTACAGGGTACACATTTTTGTTTTGACTTTGATTGGCGTCAACTTTTAAAAAATAATGATCCTCTACGTCATCTTTGCCATGACTCTTTTGACTCCAAAATCTACAACACAAAAAATGGGAACAACCCGGTAAATAACATCCGCTTCGAAATTACATTGTGTAATTATGCTAATTGTGAGAACATTAAGAATTACTCTTCCAAAAAATAACAAGATGTGCGCAAGCCTTCTACTGAACGTAATAATAACTCCAGTTTGTTACTGCCTCTTGTCATACAGAGAAGGCACGAGCATTAACCACCACGCTTGCTTAAGGCGGGTTGGTGAATTCAAACTTATTACTGTGCATGTTGAAATAAGAAATTCCAGCCTGTTACTGTTCTACTGCAGGGCAAAGGCCTCTTTTCATACTGATATGGCACGAGCACGACCGTTAATCACCACGCTTGCTCAAGGTGGGTTGGCGAATTCAAAACCTCATTGTTGCGCCCTGCTGTGTTATATTAATAATAATTCCAGCCTGTTACTGCCTTACTGCAGGGCAAAGGCCTTTATCATGCAGAGAAGGCACGAGAGATTTGCAGCATTTGCAAATGCAGTATAGACCGTGGTTAAAAATCAACATTATAAGAGATTTAAAATTCCCACGAGTACACATATTTTTACTGTTTAAAAAACTGTGTGTTGTTTCGTGAGGAAAGCTGATGTGAAAATCCCGTCAAAATCGGTCAAGCCGTTTCGGAGATTACCTTAAACAACAGACAGATAATTTTTTTTTTTTTTTTGCAGGTACCGATTATCTTTGTGTTTTTAAATGTAACAAGTAAAATAAAAACTGCTATTTTGACATTAGAAAAAGATAGGTACTGTTTTGTTTATTGGTACAGATATAGATGGGATAATTAAATATGTAAGAACCGTTCTGTTAGTCCAAAGATATGAGCTATCTTTATACCGTTATATTTTGTTATTTCTGAAGAAATTAACACGAGGGCATATACAACAAGAAAGCAGAAAGACCCTTAGCAGCACATTTACATAGCATGTTTACCTTAGCCGACACTATTAGCAAAACGCTTTCAGTAATGAGCATCACATTTTCCATAAAGCGACAATAGGTACAGTTGGCAGGACATTGCTGGTAACACTTTGACATTTGGATGGGAGTTTGAATACAATACGATGCCAGGTTACTGAGTTATAGGACGCCTGGCCGAGTTATGAAATGAACTGAAATGATGAAATTTATTTCTGTAAGTAAGTACTTACATCTTTTCAGGTATTTTAACAAGTCAATATTTTTAAAACAATACGGCACCGGAATTTTCAAAATGACTGATCTCTGAGAAGCAATGCCGAAACAAACGAAGGAGCCTTGGTTTCTTTTAAACTGCGCCAACTGAGTCTTCGAACTGAGCATTGTAAACATTACCTACTATAACTGCTGCACATTAGGTTTATAATAACGAAGAAAGTTAACTTTTACATTTTCTTATTTGAAACTTGTTGAGTTAAGGTTTTTGTTAAAAAAATACCATCTCAACTACACACGCGATAATGTTTCTACTATTACGTGGTTAAGGTAATCACTAACTGGATGTATTAACTTGAAACAGTTTAACGGTAAGACTGTAACTACTTAGAAGAATTAGGATAGGTACTAATAGGCCATAACTGCCAATAAATATTACTGGCTAACCTTTCATTTTATTTGGAATTTTAAATTCAAATTAGTTTTATAAAAGAATATGATATTCTTTTTTCAAAATCATCATTCATTAGTTTTCCTGCCGTTCAAAGCTTCTTATCATTGTTTTTCTAACAATGAATAATCGAAATCGGGTTCTATTTTCGAAAATAAGATCCTAGACACTAACGCAGCATAGGCAGGCAGCGCGCAAATGAAAAAAATGAGCAAATAAATGTGTAAGTATGTACATGGTATCGCAATAAAACGTAAGGTGCGTTTTTGAATCCATTGCTTTCAATTTGAAAATATTGACCTCAACAAAAGCCCTGTGGCCGACCGGAGAAGAAAATTAATATTACGAGTATTATGATGCAGAAGAAGACTGTGTTACTGACCCAAAGATTGAATGTCTTTGTACTGACCGAATTGTTGTGTTGAAACCGGAGGTATGTCAAAACAAATTCCCCACCTCCTTTTTTGAGAGTGTTGAAAAAGTAGCCCTGTATAAGTAGGTGTTTATGAAGGATGAGTTTTTATCCATTAGAAATTTTTAAGAGGCTTAAATTGGACATACGCAAATAGCACATACTTAGGCCTTTTTTACCAAAGGATCGCCCAGCACTTTAACTAACCACTGCAGCCCAATATCCAAAGATTGATGGAAACAAGTTTTTGTTCGGCATACAGGAATCCACAGAGTTATTAGATCGGAATATAAGTAACAATGATAAATATAGGTACTTCATTGCCGTGAAGTCAGATTTATTACGAATGATTATGAAATACCTATTTTGGTGAGTGTAACTTGAGTAACAATCATTTTGTGATTGAAACATAACACCGTGACTGAATGATTGTTATTACACAATTTTTCTTTAAATTTATCTCCTAACCTAAAAAGGAAAGACAAAAAAGAACAAATAATTAATACCTTATTTATTTTTAAAAAGTATTATCTATCTAGACAGTCTTGTTATTATTTGTTATTTAATTTAGTTATCAACAATACAGTCCATACATTATATTATGTATTTAAATGAAATTGCAAAAACGTGCTAAGCTATAAGTACCTATTCGTATCAATTTTCAACTAGGTACATAATACTGAAATGTTTTACTCAATTTTCTACTGAAAATTCAAGTCTTTAGGCTATTATATAATTTTGCCTATGCCCTAGCTTTTCAGTTAGCTGTGAGTAAATAATAAAACGTTGTAAAATATAATCTATTTTTTAGCCGAAAATACGCCCTAGGCAGGGCGGTGACTTTGAACGGGAATTTAGTATTTTGGGTGTAATCAAAGCGGACTCATTTTCGATTTACATTTTATAAACGGGTTTAATTGATTTTCACTGAAACTATCAGACAGTTTAAATTAAAGTAGGTATTCTTGTTTAGTTTTCATTTAAATAGTCGGTCACTGTCTATAAAGCTTGTTGCTATGCCCAACCTGTTAGTATGAACCAAAGTCTATATCTACCTTTTTAGAGAGATGTTTTAAACTGTATTTTTTTTAGATTTAATTTTATAGATCGTTAAAACGAGAACGAAACACGTCAGGTTTTTAAACAAAGATTGAAATATTGACAGGATAATGAGGATTGAATGAAAATGGATATGCTGGCGTCTGAGCAAAAGCGAGCAAGCATTTTATTTTTTTTTTGGAAATTGACTCGAAGGTTGCACTCAAAACCTACGGTTCCGTTGAGCGTTGATGGCGTTACTGAACCGGGAGAGATTGCGGACAAGGGAGGGGATTTAGGAGGCATTTTGCAGTAACTTTGCGTCAGGTGGAGGAGCAGATTCCTGTTGATGGGTGCATCATGTCTGGAAAGCCAATACACATTTCGACTAAGGAAATAAGAAACATTATTAGAAGTATGACCAGAGGCAAATCTTCTGGACATGATGGCCTAAGCATTGAACACTTGCAGTATGCTGGCCCGCACCTCCCTAGGGTCTTATCCATGCTGTTCAACTTTTGTGTTCGATACTCGTATGTGCCTAAGGAGCTGATGAGGACGATAGTGGTGCCTATAGCCAAAAATAAGACGGAGGATGCGTCGGAAAAGGACAACTATAGGCCAATCTTTTTGGCCACCATAGCGGCAGAGGTTCTTGACGGTATGCTTGAGCGAAGGGTGGCCGGACAGCTCAATCCACATGAAAAAAAAAACATAACATCACACCTGTAATCCTGTAGGAGCTAGGCAAAGGTATGCCTGTAAATACTCCCACATTTGAAAATGGTTCATTTGAAAATCAGCGTCAGGCAGCATCTCAGCATCTGCCTGGCATTACCGCTGAAATGAACCTTTTGGCGCAGCCGTGAGACATGCCATTTTTAACCGGGTGAAAAATAACTCGTTTCGGAAGTCGGTGGCCAATAATGAACAAAACAAAACCACCAAAGCCACAGACTTCCGAAACTGGAGTTATTTTTGACCTGTTAGTTTTTTTTAAGAAGTCGGTTGTTTTTTGTGGCTTTTGTTGTTATTATGTTTTTTTTTACTGTGCGTGTATCCAACTGTTGCCAATAAATGTATTTTCTGTCTTTCTTTCTTTCTTATTTGGCCAGTTATATTATTTCGCTTTAGTACTCACCAGGAATTTAACCCACAACCCACAATCTTAAATGAGAGGCGGAGCCTGAACTACGTCATCAAGACATGCACTTAAATAACGGTAATACCAGATATCGTTGCGAAAAGATTAGACCATGTTGGTATAGGTCCGTATCGCAATAATTTCGCCTTTACGTCATTTAGAAACTGGATGAGTAATGAGTACAGCAGTGCTGGTGACGTTGGTTGTTTATGAGTGAAAATGCGGAGGTCAGAGTGCTTGAGAGAATGTTTAAAATCCGGTTGTGAATTTTTGTTTTGTTGTGTCCGGCCGGCGCGGAACGAGGTCAGTGTCGTGCGTGGCGCGAGGTGTGAGATGTCGCGGTTTGTAAGTATTGGCTGATTGCCAGTTGCCACACAAGGAAGGAGTTTCCTTCGAAGCTATCAGGGATCTGACGAAATTCGTGACACAATAAATGTTATACACATAGTAGGGTATGGTCTGGTCGGCCTCGGAAGAGGATTAGATTAGGCTCTTAAGCATATGACATATCTTAGTGCAACTGAACTATCATGTAGGCGTCCTTCACGCATCAAGCTGACTTAAAAGCATTAACTACTGTTGATTACAAAGTCACCTTTACGCTAAATCATAATGTATTTAGTAAAGGTTTTAGTAGCGTAACAAAAGGTTTAATGTACATATTACATATTATATATACTGTACATATTCAATGTCGCCCCTGGGCCGGTGCCAATTTCCAGTGGGCCATTCGACGCTTTGAATGATATGAAGCACCAAGCAACGATTGTCCCTAGATGCACTACGTGAGTTCACCCAAGGACAACCTCTGGTATTTGCAAGCCTATTGCTGAACTTAGAAATAAAAGTTATTGGTTACCTAAGAACTGGGAGGCCAAGAGCCCCTACATTTTATAGACACAGAACAAACGGCATATTGCGAGAGATAACTTGCACACTAAGGTCTATATACTATTCCATTTTTTAATAAATTCGGCATTTAACTTTCAAATCATTAAAAAGGGATTCACTATTGGCAGAGAGAGCCAGCTACTTACCAGTGGTTCAGGCTTGAGAGACTGAAACGCCTACACAATGCGAACCGTATTTAGGAGTAGGTACTCATTTCTAAGTAAAACCCTGATTCTAGCCGGACAATGAGAGCGTTATATCATCGAGGATATAGCGAGATATCGTCGAAAATTTTAGTCATCAGGCCATTAGTCAGTTACAAGCACCAGATATCTAGACCGTCGCGTTAGCTTATAAGTCAGACCATCGCACTCGAATCGAATATGAGCTGAGCGGAGCACGCGTGAGAAACCGCACAGCAATAAAAACATCGTCGATAACAATGCTTATCGTCTAGCTTTAGAACAGAAACAATCGCACTAAGCATACATATTTTGAACTTTTTGTGACATTTGATATGTCTGCCCTCGATACTTATGCAGGTTGCTGAGAATTACGAAGCAATAGCAGGTCGATTTTAAAGGTTGCACTATCCGAGACCCTCCGTGCTTAGGACCGCACGTTAAGCCAGTGGTTTGACTGTCATTAACAATCTTACTTCGTTCTATCTATCTTACAGAATTTGGTTGATGTACAGACGCCAGCACATCAAGTTATTATATGTGTCAAATTTTCCCAATTGAAAATGAACCTTATCCTGTTTGACATATAGTTGAAAAACAATCAAAGAAATTTGACACATTGGGGTAACTTGATGTGCTGGCGTCTGTACAGTCGGCTTCAAAAGTCGATGACCAATCCATATTTCCAAAATTCAAGAACATCTTAGCTTGAACAAATCGTTTAATAAAACTAGTACCAGAATTGAAGTAATATCTTAAAAGGTCAAAATTAGCTGAAAGACACTTTGCAAGAATTAACTTAGCGCTAAATTGTCAAAAGTAGTACTTAATAGTCAGTAAATCTAAATAGATATCGTTCCAAACCAAAAATAAAACAGTAAGTACTTATCAAAACTTTTCTAAATCCTCTAACAGACTACCAAAGTACAGATTGCAGACAGATTCCACCAAGTAGACCCTCAATGTGTGATAAAATACAATTTAAGTAACACAAGAGTACGGAACGAGTTCGCTCTGTAATCCTATCGGAACTCATTTATCTTCCTCAGATACAGAGGTAACAAGATTGGTATAATACAACTAAACTACAAACTTCTTTTGCCCCAACCTTTTGGCTTTTTCTCGTTCCGAATTCGAAAACAAATTGGATTTTCTTCGAAACAGTTTGGGGTAAATTAAGACTTAGGGTCTTTTTATTGCATGCGTGTTTGCGCCCTCATGCGTGCTAGGCTTCACGGGTGTCCCACGTGCGTGTTGCACGCATAAAAATAAAAACATGTTTGACACTATTGGTTGCGGGCGGCAAGCATGCGGGCGTGGCCTGCACGCTGGTGCAAATAGGCCCTAAAGTTGGTGACCCTATCATGGACGTAGTGGATGAAGATGTAGGGGTGACGTGCGTAAAACCAAGTGATGGGACTCGACTGTTCCTACAGCGTTTTTCATACTAATTTGCGTTGTTAAAGATAAGTTTTCAGATCTCACAAATACACAATACTAAAAGCAATTTACTTCCAGTAAACGAAATTTAAAATACCTAATAATGCGTATCAGATTTACTTATTTGCGGTAAATATAAATATTGAATGATAAAATTAAAAAAAAATAGAATCTTAAGCGTTGGTTACACAGTTACCCCGTTGTGAAGGTTCGATAGAATGCTCCATGTAAGTGTGAGCTACTGGTTACAGTTCGTAGATAAACAGTGTTGGATTATATTTCAGCAGTAGGTTCGGCTTATTCCCTCCAATGTGATTTCCGACTCGAGTCTATTTCTACTTAAAGTTCTGTTGTCGTCCTTTCTTCCACCTTCTTCATTCCGCTTTGTTTTACTTCTCAATCGCATTCATTATTGGAAAACTCCAATTGTTTGCAAAATAATTATGTATCCAAACTAATGTGGTTTTATTATTTCAACCTTAACCCAGATGGCATAGTTAAGTATGGCCATTATTGCAAACAAATGTTTTAAATATGCACGTCAGTCGTAATTTTTATCACAGTACCTTAAGTACGAAGTATTATCTCAAGGTTTTTAGAGAGGCGATTAGGAAATGTAGTAAACACTTTAGTTTTATTAGTTTCATCATTATATATTATTAAAATTATATCGGCTCGACATTATTCACACTGGGACCATGAGAGGTCTATCTTAATTTATTTGTTGACACACCAACGACTTATTCATTAAATCATTACCTACATTAAATATACTCTGACTGAGATATTGACTGGCCTGTTGGTCTAGTGGTTAGTGACACTGACTGCTATGCCGAAGGTTGTGGGTTCGATTCTTACCCAGGACAAATGTTTGTGTGATGAGCACGATCATTTGCTCTGTCTGAGTGTTATTTATCTAAAATATGTATGTATTTAGAAATATATAAGTATACTTATCAGTTGTCTAGTACCCATAACACAAACTATGCTTAGCTTGGGACTAGATGACGCTATGTAAAAAAACTTGTGGTATATTATATTATATTCTATTTCAACAGCTTTGTGGTAAATTCGTGCGTAAAAGTGATGAGCACTGCACTTTTTTGTAGCCAACCTTCACGTTCTTGGACCATCATTATTTAGGCTCTGCCAACATCAGGAATGCTTGTTTTAAAACATAAAAAAATATATGATTATTTTCTCTTGAATTAGCCCGACCATGAGAACAAATTATGTTAAAAGCTGTTAGTAGCACATAGTTACTACGATCGCCCATATTTATTGTGTGCTTTGAAATTCTAATGTAATTCAACAACAAAGACATTCAACAATAAAATTTCAAGGCACACAATGTGGGCGATCGTACTCTCCAAAACAGACTATGATTAAAATAAATGTCTTTACAAGAATAAATTAACGTCTGATTATTTCTTTAAAACGTTTAATTTTATATCATGAAAAGAAATGATGAAGGAGGGTATGGAAATTACAAAGTGATAATTATTATTAATAGCTGGTAAGATAATCAAGTCTCCATTAAAGGTGTTAAATTGTTAAAATTAACATAAATAATGAACAACAATCAACTTTGTGATGAACAAACCGGTCCACTTAGGCATTGTTAGACGCAATTATTTGTTATTTATGCCCTAAGACAACATTACGAAATTCGACAAGTCGTAGGGGTCATCAGTCTTTCGCGTGTTGTAATTTTTTTTACAGTTTTAGGGACGTTGCAAGAAGATTAAGAATTTTAAGATTATACAGATTGTTCCTATCTTTAGGTACAGAGGTCACCACATCAAGGCGCCCAAATGTGTCCAATTTCTTTGATAGTTTTTCAAGTTTAATGCAAACAGAATAAGGTTCATGTTTAGGTAAATGGGAAAATTTCACAGTTTAGGGTAGTTTAATGTCTGTACAAACATATTTCACTTTCGTAAGCCATCGAGTTCCACTCGTAGTAAGTCGACTTCATTGTAATCGATTACTCGTCTCTACTTCACGAGGGTAGATTGATGGAGGACGCGAGTAATCGTGCAGCGTCGCCGGAGGACCTCGCGATCACTCAACGTCGCCCGCGCACTGTAGGGGTATCTCCCCAGCCTTTGTAGTGACAACCTTTTTATGTCTCGTTGCCTAGGAACTTAGGTGTGTAACATAACATATAACATCACGCCCGTTTTACCCGAAGCGTTAGGCACAGGTACAACATTAAGGGGGTTGAAAATTTATCAAAGCAATTTCACTCACTGGG
The DNA here is from genome assembly GCA_921972225.1 of Euplexia lucipara. Classification (NCBI taxonomy): domain Eukaryota; kingdom Metazoa; phylum Arthropoda; class Insecta; order Lepidoptera; family Noctuidae; genus Euplexia; species Euplexia lucipara. The sequence continues at coordinate 15,382,472 of OV179161.1, read as the reverse complement.
GTAGCTTCATGTGCTGGCCTCTGTACTTAGTAGATTGTAAGTACTAAGGCGTGGTTTTCCTTCTAACGCATTGCAAGTTTGTTTTACATAAAATTTGATGTGCGTTATATTGTTGTAGTACATTTCGCCAGTTATGTTTAAGTCCAAATGATTTTATCCTGTTTAATCAAATGTACAATAGTAAGTTCCTTCAATGTAGATACCTCTAATTTGTTCACTTCGACGGTTACTTTACAGTTTACCGATAAAATATAATAGATCTACTAACCACCTTTTGTATAGGTCTGTCCCTTATTTTAAGGGACAAATAATTTTTTATCAAGGGCATTTATTTAACACCGGGAGGTTCAGGATCTAGTAAGTCAGATCGTGAGTTGATGTTTCTTAAAACCCGTATTTATTTAATCAAGCCCTATAGAAATGCAAGATTGTGAATAAAAACACATACCTTTATACTACGATGAACTGAATGTGGTAGACCCTGAAAGTGATTCGGAAGTAGTACAATCTTATCAAGGATCTGACTGTCAGGTCGACAGGCGTGATGGAGCGGCTGACCGACTTTCTAGGGGACCCCCAATAGTATGTAAAATTAAATAATACGTTGTAGTTTGCAAGCTGAATTCTAGTGCATCTTTCCACAAAATATCATATGATAAGTCTTTCTACTTTATTTAATGTGTAGAATAAAAGCATATACATATATTGTAAAAAAATCATAGCAACAAACTTTCCCTTATTAGAGCAAACGTGAATTTATTACGTCGGAGAGTAAATAACGTAATAAATCCTAACACCATCCTTCCAGCGTAACACCTGGCTGTTTAATAGTTTAGTAAACTTGTGCCGAAACATATTTAATATTTCAGCAGTATGAAGTAGGGCGTAACATTATAATATGATGACGTATGGCCATACACATAAGAGTTAAGGATGGCGCCCAAATGGGACACGTTGGGCGCCATTAATTTAAAGTCAAGTACAGACGCCAGCTCATGAAGGTACCCCATACTGTCAAATTTTCTCAATTTAAACATGAACCTTATTCTGTTTGTGATAAAGTCGAAAATTTATCAAAGCAATTTCACACACTGGGGTAGCTTCATGTGCTGGCCTCTGTACTAAGTAGATTGTAGGTACTAAGGCGTGGTTTTCCTTCTAACGTATTGCAAGTTTGTTTTACATAAAATTCGATGTGCGTTAATTTTTGTTAAATTGGGCCAGTAATTGATTTAAATTGCCCTATGGTCTGCTTGTCTAATTATAAACAGATTAAGCATATTCCATTTTAATTTATTAGTTTAAAGAAAGTCAAAGATAAATAATAACTTACATAAATATAATGTAGAGCGCGCAGAATTTATCTTTTTTGTATTTCAGGGTTCTTGTCACGAAGATGGGGTTGATCTTTACCGAAAAGAAGGTGAGCTTGTACTTTTTTAAGAAAAAGTTTTCTTCTGTCAATTCATACAGAAATGGAAGTATAATTATGTTGTATACTTAAGCGAGTCGACCAAGTTAAAAGATTTAATTAAGCACAGCCTCAAATGAAATAGTTTAAAACTAAACGAGCAATAATTGTTGCTCTTAATCTTAGATTTAGGTTATAAGAGGATATTATACGACCTCTTCTCTACTGTGATATTAATAATGTTCTTCTAAATGTATTGTCTTATTTTGTTTTATGCAAAGAGGAGTACCTACCTGAAAATTCACCGTGGAGGTACCTAGGTACTTATATACCTAAAATTAATCTTTTTCTATTAGTGAAGTACTGCATTTATTTCTTCGCAATATCATTACTTTCCAAGTAGTCCCCCGCCAACCCTAAGTAAGCCATGTTTGCGTAAGGTCGGACTCACGAGTCAACCCCTTAGTGTCGACTCATCCCCTATTGAACGTACAGGTAATTACCGAACCCATTTACCTATTTATAGTCCCCTGAGTTGCGTAACTACTTAGTGGTGGGTACTGTGGTAGGGTACCTTTATAATCAGGATAAAGGAGGTAATGAATAAATTTAGCTTCGATGGTCCTAGTGTCTCATTTTTTTTTATTTTTTATTGTATCGTTTTTTTTTTCAATTTATTTTTGATGTATTGTCGTAGACCTAGTCATGTATTCCAGTTTTGTACATGTAAGCGGGCACGCCCTTTTTACTTGAAGGCTTATATTTATTCAGTTATATTTTATTTTTTGCATGAGTTTAGTTGTCAACGTCGGTACTTACTATTCTTATTGCATGCTAGCTAGCACACACCAATATACAAAACAGTAGTACTACTGTCTTGTATATTGGTGTGTGCTAGCTAGCATGCAGCAAATTATTTAATATATAATAAATGATTAAGTTATTAATTACCAATGCTGTTTAAACTGTTCTTCTAACATATCAGACAGACGTGTTGCTGGGGAGTTTGTTCCGCCACTTCTTCTTCCCAGCAAAAACACTAGGAAGTGGCGAAGGGCGGGCGTTTTGGGGGACTGTCTTATGTAATTTTTGACGTTCAAAAAGTGCTGATCCTCAGCCTAATTTGAATAAATGACTTTTGATTTTTGATTTTGATTTTGAATGTTTGGTGATTTTAACATTAACGAGAAGCGTGTAAAGAGTATTCAACCTTGCCTAACCGTTTTTCAAGTATGTTGGGGAAGTATCTTCTATTCCGGTGACCGCCGGCGCAGGTGTGAGATGGAAAGACTGGGGTGGTTTTTTGGCAGTAGGCGTCTGACAGACGCTTATATACAACAATGCATTCAGGATGCTGTTGGGGCTGCCACGCTTCTGTAGTGCGTCAGGTATGTTTGCTGACGCGCATACTGATGGCTTCGCTGCGATCAGACGCAAGCGTGCAGCGTCCTTGCTGTTCAGAGTGCGTGCCAGCTCTAACAGTCTCCTGCGTGCCATTGCTGGTAAGCTTGATTGTCCTTTTGTGCACTTTTTGAGTCAACTACACGTGGTTGGCTCAAAAAAAAACCCTTTACTAACATAGTTTTTAAGTAGGGCTACTAACATTTTTGTTGTGCATACTTTTACTGAGTGATATGGATTGTTGTCTGAAATAAATGAATTATTATTATTATTATTATATTGTTCTCGGGATGGAGGACATGCATGAGGGTTTTCCTCCCTGCAAACAAAAATGGCTTCCAGTCTTCCGGGTGCAGCTGAATATCAGTGTTCTATATGGTGCAACTGCTTATTTGTCTTCCACAACCTAGTGACTAGGTACCACGAAACTCCTTGGTTAAACCAGTTGATAGACTTTCGAGGTTCTGGCATCCCGTAAAGACTGTTATAATAGATCCATGATCTCAGCATTATCGTGCTTTCCTTTTTTTTATTTATTTTTAAACAGAACGGTCGAAACCAATTACACTACTTAAATATGATATACATTGTTATTATAATTTATTTAACACAGTCTGCATTCTTCTGACTAAAAATCAAACATTCCAACAGTATCATCTTCGATTCATTCGCAAACATATCCATATTCGTGTTTGAGTTCAGGAGAGCGATAATGGCGCTTAATGTCCGAGGAATAGGTGGCATAGAGTGTGCAACAGTACGGCAAGTTGGAACAGCCAGCAAGCGGTGTTTCCTGCCACGACAGTAATCGTCCGGGACAAATAGATTACAGATTACGTTATGCAGATCAGGAACATCAATCATCCCCTTAAGAATATTAAATACTATACAGTCAACTGATCGCGGGATCGTCTTACTTCAAGAGAGTTAAAGCCTAAGCAACCCAATAGGAATTTAGTGGGATACAAGAAAGAATAGAACCCGTACAGGTGCTTATAGAGGTATCTAAGAAATGCTTTTTGTACCTTTTCTAAAGCTAACGCATACTGCTTCTCAAAAGGGTTCCATACGCACGCACTAGACTCAAGTTTGCTACGGACTAATGCACCAAAAACTAGCTTAATCCTACCTAACCTTTGATAGAGACGTACTATAATACTATTACTTAGCTACAAAAAGTCCCTCATTCACGATATCACAAACACCACATTTTTCGATTTTCCTTTTCATTAACCGAACAAGGCAAGCGAACAATACCTAAAGGTACTACGATTTATAAAGGTCCACAAAAAGACAACAAAGTACAATAACGCCGTCCTTTACAAAAACGACTGTTTGTACAACCTTTTACCGGTTAATAGGTAAATATAACCGTTTAATGAATCTCGCGGAAAAGTACACAAACCTTCATGAAACCCGCATCATTAGTATTGAGCAGCTGAACACACTCGCTGATAAACTTTAGTTACATGGGCCATTGTGTGAACAAGTGAGACATATGGGTCATGGTCGACATGGGCCGTGCGTGCATAATAATATCTGTTATTATCCTTTGGACCATTTATAACGTAAGAAGAAGGTTAGGTTTACATTTAAAAATCTAATTTGTTACTGTAAAAATTTCGTCAAATCATGCGCCAAAAAAGACATAACTTTTAGTCGAAAATGTAGTTTTTGTTGGGCGGGCATTTCAAGCTGTATGTATGCTAAGTATGTTGCATGTTTAGTAAAATAATCATTAAAAGATTGGCAGTACTTAGGTACCTACTGTTAGAAAACTTCCCATGCAAGTATAGGCGAAATGAAGACATGTCATTAAATTTAGGTGTCTTCAAGGCTAGAGTGAATAGGCTCTTAATAAACTAGTGCACTTCACCATCACTGATTGCATCACTGCTTACCATCAGATGGGATGGGATGGGATGGGATGGCCGTCAAGCACTGGTTTATAATATTCAAAAAAAAAAACTGCCATATTCTTCTGCTCACAATCTTCGATTCGTATACATACACACATTTTAACATAAGCGTCTTTAAGTCATCAGCAAACAGGTAATTTCCAGGATCTGTTCCTCCTGTTTTTCTAGTTTTGAGTGGATCTGAAAAACCTAAAATAAATAAATTCCACATCTTTCACACAACGCCATCTAGTCCCAAGCTTAGTAGAGCTTGTGTTACGAGTACTAAACAGCTGATAATCATACTTATGTATTTCTAAATACAAACATATTATAGATAAATTACACCCAGACACAGAACAAATTAATGATCGTGCTCATCACACAAACATTTGTCCTGGGCAGGAATCAACAGGAATCGACCCCACGACCTCCGGCGTAGCAGTCAGGGCCGCTAACTACTAGACCATCAGGCCAGTCAGACTGCAGATTGTCAGGCGCGACATTCCATTGCACATATTCATGACACTCACTCCACATATAACTTCACTTCAACACTGAAAACTAACCACTCTTGTGTCACCACAACCACCCGATACATACAATACTGAATTGGTAATTATTTAGCTCGATTGATATATCATAATTGAGGTATTAGTTTGACCCATAGATATCCGAGTTTGACTGGCCTGTTGATCTATTGGTTAGTGGTTCTGACTGCTTTGCCGGAGGTCGTGGTTAGATGTCCACCCAGGACAAATGTTTGTGTGATGAGCACGATCACTTGTTCTGTCTGACCTCAATTAGGGTTGTGGGCATGCCTACAGTTCCCACAAGGGTGGATTCGCACTGGCAGGAAGGTTAAGAGTTTTTTTTTTTTCTCTTTTATTTAAGGGATTTTTGTGGTTTAGAGTTGCGCAGCATTTCAGACAACGTTTGCAATGGAACATGACATAATCAAATGACACCCTTTACATGCTCCATCGCTAAATCAACAACATAAGTACACAATCAGTTTGAATGGCTCGATTTCCAATAGGCACATGCAATAATTAAGTATTGTTTGTTTTCAATCAATTGGGTGATTAGCAAACTGCGCATTGTTTGTGCTTTCGTTTATACTGGCGTTATTGCACAAATTTCGCGTTGCGTATGAATTTGCGAATGAAACTGCAGGACGCGGTCAGGACATCTAAAGGTAAAAGAACTGTTAGTGTCCATATTACTTATCTAATAAGCTTCTGCCGCGTCTTAGTCCACCTGAAAAGTACCTAGCTTTCTCAAGGTTATCCCAAAAGAACACGTTATCGGGATAAAAATGTCCTTCCTCGATCCAAGAAATGGTCTGTCTAGATGCCAATTTTCATACAATTTTTTTCAACGGTTTACGCATGATTGGGGAACAAACAAACATCCAAACGTCTACATGGTTACTTGTAAAACGACAAAACAGAACAAAAGTTGTTGCTTATGATCTTAGCTAGGTATAGTCCGTATATGTATAGTCCGACGAGGATGTTGGTGTTTTTTTACAAATATTCTTAATAGAAACATCTTCACACATTTTTATTATCTGAGACCTTGTGCAATAAAAATTGCACAAGGTCTCAGATATTGGTCTGAGGGTAAGGTAATAGGTACCTTACCCTCAGACCAATATCTGAGACCTTACCTTAGCTTTATGCTTTCTCACTTTCGCAGTCAATTACCAGAAACCAGTGCAACTGGTGGGCCCGGCATCGGCAGGCTTTTATATCAGTCTTATTTTCGTGTCGATTCTATTAAAATTGCATCTTCTTTTCTGTGTTGTAGGTACTTCTGCTTTTTTTTTAAATAGTCCTGGCCTATGTGTAAAGCTCTGTGGGACTATAATTGATGATCTGTTTTGTCAGATTATTCCAGTACTTTTTAAAATCTGTAGAATACTTCATGATCTACCATTGGGATAATTTGAAAATATTAGGTACCTACTTACTGTAAATTATTTAACAGACAAGAACAATAAATGTTGTTTTGCGTTGTATTGCGTTGCGCAACCGACCACACTACATCAAGAAAATAGTAATATGCATCGCCTACGTCTACGGGATTTCCAGTCATAACAACCTTCTCTTTCGAACAATTAAAGATCATTGAACAAAAGCATTCAAAACACTTGAGCAACCACGGGCAACCACGGCGGATACCAATCGGTGTCACGACTTGATATGCAGACCTTGTACCGAATGATGGCGTCGCGGGCATTCCCAAACACCAGGTGATTCAATGGAAGTTGCAATAGGAATGTATCCGTCTGGCAACCTTCGGGAAGCATTAGTTTTATTTGACGTCTGGATTGCCTAATCTAGTTCGATTCCTAGAAGGGGCAGGGATTTTCCTTGTTGCTTAATTCAAGAACCTCGTAGCATTGTTTTAATTTTTAATATGAAATAAAATAAAAAAACTTATATTCATAAAACAGCAATATAACTGCAGCCCTTTCGTTTGTACCTACATTATCAAGACTTCGCCATGATTCGGAAAGTACGTTAAGCCGTAAGAATCCCGGTTGTCATTTCTTGATCTTTGAGAGATCTAGAGTCGTTAAGGGAAGTCAGAATAGTCAGACAACCAGTCTAAGTCTAAGGGATTTCCTATTACTCAATAGATGATTAGGTGGTGCAGGTCAGATTGGTCATTTTTTCAATGTTAAACACTGGTATTCATCTGCATCAAGTTAGACTGGACTCCAACCCAAACATGCTTGGGAAGGAACGTCTGGAATGTAATGGTTCGGCAGATGATAAAGAAAAATCTGTAGCAAGACTTATGAAAACGGATAAACTAAGTAAGTACACTAATTTTAATACAAGCCATGAATTTATAATGAAACCTATAATTAAATAAATAAAAAATGAAGTAACCGTAATCAATCAAAGAGTTTTAAAATACTTTATAAGAGACCGAAGAAATGTCGTTTAAACTGAGGCTCGAGTCTGCTATTACAATCGTGTCTCAATGACCGGTCATTGATCGCATATTTGACAACTAAATGACAATGACAATGACAATTGACAATTTTGACAATTTTTGTATGGGAAATGTGTCATAAGTTTGAGGTTATACGTCAAAAATCGATCATTGACCGGTCATTGAGACACGATTGCAATAGCAGACTCGAGCCCTGATCCCATGTCTCAGTAACGCGATCTAGCTTATTATAGCAATCTTAGAGCGGCAGCGGAGCGTACTAATCTAGACTAATCGACTTGTGTCCATTTGGACACAAGATTTGGATGAAAATTTTGTTCATGATGGGGACATCATGAACAAAATTTTCTATTTTATTTTTTGTCTACAGGGTGTCTCATTCAAATCAGTCAGTATGGGAAAGTCTGAAACTATAAGACATACGAAGATCTGTTCTGAGGAACCATGTCATCGATTTTAATAACAAGAAAAACTGCATTCATACATTTAAAAAAACATCTGTAGGTACTCCGTTCGGGAATCGAACCCGGTTATTTTGAAAAAAAAAACCTACACTATTTCTATTTAGATATCGATTGGGTAGGTCTGAAACAGTAAATGTTTGTATGAAACATGATGTCTAAAATGAATAAAATGCATTGTTTCCACATACTTTAATTTATTTTAGTAGGTGCTCAAAATAACCGGGTTCGATGCCCGACCGGAGTACAGATGTTTTTTTTTAATTGTATGAATGCAGTTTTTCTTGTTATTAAAATCGATGACATGGTTCCTCAGAACAGATCTTCGTATGTCTTATAGTTTCAGAGTTTCCCATACTGACCGATTTGAATGAGACACCCTGTATAGTAAGAAGGTTTTGATTGTCTTAGTAATCAATCAAACTCAACGACATTACTAGAATTTAATTAAAGAATCGCGCAATAAATTCAACATCGCAATGCAGTTTCCCTAAAGTTTAAAGTTTGTCAACCAACATCCTGCAATATAGCCAACGTATCGAAAGCACAATAACTAGTACCTACAAACAATAGTCAAAGCGAATACATTTCATAACCGTCACACGACTGAGGAATAATTCCCAAAGGCATACACCGGATATGAGGTACCCAAACGAACAGACAAATAGAATTGCAATAGCTTTAACTGTTTCACTATTTCCGAAAACGTCTTTAAAACCCGAGCAGTAGGGTTGCAAATACAGTGTCGAAACACACAAATAACTTTGCACCGTAACGTTTCTTATCGTTTCGTTTCTTTTTTCGTTTCGTTTCTTTTCGTTCATTTAAACATTATTGACTTTGGATACCAAAATTATTGCTACATGGAACTCTTATGTAATGCAGTAAGTACTACGCTTCAAGTAGCAGATAATTATACGTCATAGTTCGGTTAACAGGTTGATGGCATTCTCAATTCTTATGAATCTAATTAGAATGAGTATTTGTTCCGGAATGTAAATTTTGTGTAAGATGGTGATTGTATATTAGGTACCTCATAATTGGATTTCCTCCCATATCGTGGTTGTATTTACAAGAAATTTAACTGTTACATACAAACAGCCAGGCCCAACAACTACCTATATTTGTTCATTCCGGGAATGGACCCGTCGACAAACAGCACAATAGCCAATCGCTCAGTCTCTGTGCCATCGTTGACGTCAAATTCGATGTAGTCGTCTTTGCTAATGAATAGCGTGCAATAGGAGAAACCTATGTCCAGGACTGGACTGCTATAGGCTTAGGATGATGATGTATTTGGTGATACAGATCAATCTTTCGTGGTGAGTACACAGCCTCGGGAATTCTTTTATAAAAGCGACTGTAGACTTCCACCAAAGCGTTATACCGCGTACATCGAAGGACTAGAACAACTTGCCTGCTGCGTGCGGTCTTCCCGTTCGAATATAATTTAGCTGTTTTCAAGGCTAGAGTGAATAGGCTCTCAATAAACTAGTACCTACGCTTCACCATCATTGATTGCGTCACTGCTAACCATCAGGCGGGATTTCAGTCGAGCTCTAGTTTATAATGTTTAAGAAAAAAAACCTTTACAACCCAGTAAGTACTGGTTAATATTAATAACTTTATTTCAGGTCGCATAAACCCATAGAAATCATAACCTAGTACCTACACCCACATATAACCCAAATGTTCTTTCTTTGGTATTGTTCGTCGGCACGTGGAGCTCCTCAAGTTCCGAGTTGAGCTCACGATTACTGACAAATGCTTGCACTGACTGATCTGGTCCCCTCATTCTGTGTGGTTCTTTCCTCAAAAGACCATCTCAGACACTAATCTGCATGGATCTTACATGATTTGACCAAGATAATGTCTGGACTTTAAAAGAGACTATGACCTCTGAGTTTCTTTCGGTGTTTCTTCTCAGAGTAGTCAAATAGTGAAATACCGATCCCATTTATTAAAAAAGGCGACGTGTAAAAGTGTTTGTAAAAACCTATTTACAAAATAAATATCATTTATCATTTATCATTTACATACATTTATATTTTTAAAACATTTTACTGGCTATGACTGGCCACACCTATACAGGACGTGACCCAGATATTTTGAAAAGGACAGTCAAAACGTGTAACAATTGCGCTCAAAATGCTGTTGTTGCTACCTCGTATGCGGGCAAGCAGGAAAGCTGCTTTTTTGCGCATGATAGCCTGGAAACCATCAGTACGCGCTTCAGCAAACATCCCAGAGGTGCTGCACCGCCACGGCAGACCCAACAACATCCTGAACGTATTATTGTACTGAGTGCGCAAGGCTATGTAGGCTCTGTGGTTAAACTGGTTGTCAGATTTTTTTGCCTCTGACTACCCTTAACGATTGTCAAAGACACATTTGTCTTTGACAATCGTTTGACAATGACAGCTGAGACAGCTTTACGTAGGTACTAACAATACTAACAATTAGAATATTTCATTTCATTTTTTGTTTGTTACAGTCCCATACTAACCCATGCAGATCTACATTGAGTTCAACTCTATCAACAGAAGATTTTTCTTTTTTTTTTCTTTTTTTTGCGCACTTGCTGTCCAATTCATTTTAGACATTGGCAGAATAGTCAACATTGGCTCTGTTTGCCATAATAAAAAATAGAATAAATTAGACAGTATGCAATAAAATAGTCACCCGTGCAATCGTACCTAAATCTTCAACCGACCCGTGCGCCTGGTAGTTTTGTATTAAGTATTTAGCCACAAACCGCACAAAATAGAAAGTAGGCTAACTAAATCTATATCAAGTAAGAACAAGAATTTATTTACCTGCCAATATAATTTAATTCTACCATCTTAAATTATAACAAATCAATTAGATGGCGGAATTAGACTGTAGGTTATCAGTGCCCAATGGGCCATGCGCCAACATTTCGCCGTTAAAATGACAACGCCTGGTCGGCGCCAAAGATTTTATTCGACAATTTATGAGCAAGAAGATAACGTCTTTCTAGTAGGCGCTTTGAATACTAGTCGGAATAAAGAAATGTCTAAGAATTGAGTAATCTTTGAAATAATATTTTACTTTCTTTGGGAAGAAAATTTGTTGTAAGTGTAACCACTTACAACAAAGTAGACTAATTGAAATTATGAAGGTTCCTGACAGTCGTAATAGAAATCTAATCTTTATTTAGAAACAGATTAATGTCAAAGAAGTCTGTGATACAGCCAATAAATACTTTTTAATTAAAAATTAAACAGACTTCATAAAAACACTAAAAGACGTAAGATAACCAGAAATATCTCAGTATTCGAAAGCGAAAGGGTTTTTTTTGGTGGATTGTCTTTATACCGCCGACTCCTGACTTCTTTAAAAATTTATAAACAAAACATCACGCCTGTTATCCACGAAGGGTTAGAAAGAGGTGTACCAGTAGTAGGTATACCCACATTTCGCCAGTTATGTTTGAGTCCCATTTAATAGGGGACGAGCCTATTGCCATCAAACGGGCACAAATCCAGACTGAGGGCTGATACTGAGAAATTCCAAATAGAAAAACTCAATAACACTTTGCCCGACCTTGGGATCGAACCCGGGACCTCATGCTACGAAGCGCAAGCTAAATAGTGAATGATTCAGCCCAACCAACCATCACGAAACGGAGCGTCCCAAAAACTCGAAAGTTTTACAATAATTTAACTTTGACATTTACAAAGTATTTCGTTTTATATTACCGCCTAAGTTTTAATGGCAGTTGTAAAGCCTTTACTGGAAACTGGAACTCATTTTGTTTTGTCAACTGACTTTACCTAGATACGATCCAGTTTTTGTTTGAATTAGAATCAATTTTATGTTTTTGTTTGAGCAAACCAAGATTTTTAAGGACAATAAAAAGGGGAAAAGTCATCTATAAGTATTAATATTATCCATTCTTATAATAAATAAAGTATAATAATAATATAAAGCAGAAAAGCAAACGTGCTCGGAGGAAGGAAGCATTCCAGTAAGGTGCTGGTAGGGATCTTGATCGTACTTCCGGGATTGTTCTGATAGCCGTGGAATGCCTCTCCACTCCTCAAGCACCTCAGGTTATATTGCCCTCTTGTCGCTACGTCACTGTGTGCTAGCGGCCGTTTCAGAGGGCCCATTACTGAGTGTGCAAGTCACCCCCTGCCATTTTATTCGTGTATTTATTCAGCATATATAGCGGAAATATTTAATTGTTAGTTTGCTTGCATTGAATACCTAGGCTCCGAAACTACTCGACCAATTTGAAAAATTCAAATTCACCGTTGGGAAGCTACACTATCCCCGGGTGACATAGGCATACTTTTTATCCTTGTATATTCCCACGGGAACGACTTACGCGGGTAAAACCGGATAACATCTGCTAGTGATTAATAGTTCCGTAGCGAGATTCATCTTCTTTTTACTATATTTCGTGCCAGTTTATGCGTATAAGAAACAGGGTGTAAAGTTTCGCATCCCCCATAGAAATGGGAGGATCATTTATAATCAAACGGGTGTCGTGTCTGGTGGGCTACTTACTACTGCCCAATGGTTGTCGTCGGAGTTTTGTGAATGTTCAATCGCGCGGATAACTTTAACATCGCGATGTAGGAAATGACAGTTTTAGTTCACAGGTATGATGCGAGATAAATGCAATGGGTTGCCAACCTGGGGGTCGAGTCTGCTATTGCAATCGTGTCTCAATGACCGGTCAATGATCGATTTTTGACGTATAACGTCAAACTTATGACATATTTCCCATACAAGAACTGTCAAAGTTGTCAAATATTCGATCAATGACCGGTCATTGAGACACGATTGCAATAGCAGACTCGAGCCCCTGGTCACGACCCCCGTGGGTCGCAGATGACTGATGGAAGATGATTTGTTAAGCTGAACGTTTGTACGACAAAAGGTCCTGATTACTACAAATCTCCTTACTTAGGTACTTATAGAATGACCTGACATGACTTTGAGCAATGACCTGCGTGTAACCAAATCAAGCTACTTGAGGTTACAATTCATTTATATTTGATACACACCATGGTTTCTAGCTAATGAATTTGTATTTCTACCTTAGCAGCTAAGAAGAATTAGGGTGAGTGAAGTGAAATTAGTTGGGATACAATTAAAGGTCCGAATGAAGGTGATTGCCCAGGGAACAACCGGCGCTTGGTACCCTCACCAGTCATAATTGAATATTTTAATAATTAACCATTCTACTAAAATCCCTAGTTCCACTTAAAAAGGTAAGTATTTCATTAATAATGTACTTAGACATAAGAAAAAAAGTCTGTTGTCATTTTTTTTATTATGCTTTTATTTATAAAAAAAAAATTATTTAATTCTTAGTCATGGGTGCTCTTACAAAATAATTCTTATATTTTTGAGACATCTTTACATTCAAAGAAGCAACGGCTTCTTTATAAATACTTAAATGCATTACTAACTTTAATTAGGTTACTAATCTCTTGTATATGTTTAATCTCTTCGTGTGTCACATAATCGGGTATATAATTCTATAACTAAATGTAGATAATTTATCCGCTAATCAACTTGGTGAACTCATCTGATATCTTAGTAGCGTAGCGGTATCCGTTGAGCACGATGCGATCAAGCGCCGGCGCAGGCTTGATGGAGTCACCATTCCTATAAAACATTTAGTAATTATAACACCACACCTGGATTCTACAATAGGAGGAGTCGGTAAGGTGTATGAATTTTCAGAACACTTATATACAGAATGGCTTGTGGAATCAATCGATCTTTCGACGTCGGAGTATCGAATATTAACGATACGAGTTTGCATCAGAACAAAGTTGTACTTGCACAAAGGTCAGAGCCTAAATCTTTCTGCTATCCCAGAAAAAGTCGCGCTGTCACCAACGTGAGCACCGAGCTTTCATCAGCAAATTGTTTTGCCTGGTAGGCAAATTAGATCTAAGTAAAGTAGTAGTTTAAGATATTATTAAATAATGGACATAGACAAGAGAAAAACTTACAGGAAAGAAAAAAAAGAAGATGCATTAAAACAAGAGGACATCGCTACAGAAAATGTTACCGTGGATAAAGTACATGTTTCTGGGAATAAATAGAGGAAATACCGTTTTAAAAAAGCAACTATTACTGGGTCACCACACCAGAAGCTTTAGTTGCGATGTCTCATAGTACATGAATTAACTCACTTGCACTGTATGTTCCAAGGATCATTGACGAAATAGATGTGCATGGACACAATCCCATACTTCTCTGCCCAATCGGTCAGACAGTCTGGAGCAAACGGCATCGCCACCTGAAATGGTTTTTAATTAAATTTAATGTATTGCCAAAAAAAGACAATTTTTTTTAACATAGGCCCCAAATTGGATAAATTGTTACAACCAATAACAATCTAAGTAAAAAAATAATGATTAGACAAATAACTTATATGTACAAATTGTGTGACTGTGTGTAAGGGAGTGCCTGGGTGAATTTTCGAGCGTTCAACCGCAGTCAGACATTGTCTTTCATTAACATTTAGGGTAAGGTAATGACAGCGGTTGAAACGCTCGAAAATTCACCAGCCTAGGTCTGTAAAACTGTACTTTGATTGTGTGTTTTTTTTCTAGGTCAACATGGTTAAAGTATCATCTCTCACCTCTATGCCTTGTTTCGGGTTAGGTATAGCTTCAAACCAGTCCCTTCTCTTCTGTTTGGGCATCCTGCCGATCACTTGGAAACCAGTGCCGACCAGGTCGCCCCCGGTGGTCAGTGCAAACCATGGGAGCAAGTCCTCGCAATTTAGGTCGCGCGTCATATTGTAGTAGTAATGAGTACCTGGAAAAATAACCGCTGTTTTAAAAGGGGTTATGAGAGATTTTAAAACTAACACAGGCATTTGACACTATCTCTTTATCTATTTAATGTAATCTAGACATGCTTACGATAAATTACTTTATAAAGTCTCAATAGGATATTAGTCTTATGATTTAGCAATAAAGTGTTACCTCCAAAGTGCCTGAAGTATCAAGCTCGAGCCGATAATATATGTATTTCGACAAAGGAATACCACAAGGTACCGTTTTGGGCCCAACTCCTTTATTCTATGTAGATCAACTACTTATATTTAACCGTTTATTATCATTATCAACTTGAGACATAAAACTTAGTATAAGCACCAGTCTTCAACAAAGCTAATATTAAATTGTAGATATCTGTGGACTAATCAAACTCTTTATAATAATTTGTGGCGAGATACTAAAATCTATTCTATAAAGAATTAAATTTTAATTCTATGTAAAAGAGTTTTATTATCACTATGGCCTAAAGAATACGGTTTTTAGTTCAAGAGATTTACCCATATTCGGTATACAGTTTTGTTTCTTGAAGGCGGTGCTGTTGAGTTCAGCTTCGGTGCTGGGCACGCGCATCAGTCGTTTGTCATGTCCTGCTACCCACACGCCGCCATCTTGAAGTGTGGCCCCGTTCTCTACCTGTGGGCCTGCTCCTGCCTTTAGCGACTCTGTCGAAAACATGAAAAATATTATTATTAACACCTAATATGTTTCAGTAAAAGGGAACTTTTACACCGAAGACCGATTTACAAAGCAAACATTTTCTAGCCAAGAATCTTAAAAAAATGAGTTCACAAAATTAAAGTAAGAGTTTGTTAGACCCTTATAACAGAAATCAAGACGACATTATATGCATGAAACTGCATTCTATTTTAACTGATTGCCAAACAATAGATACTAATACTGTAAAGAGTAAATATTTGATTTTGTTTGTTTGGTTTTTTGTAAGGATTTTACCCAAAATCTTTGTAAGGATTTGACCACTCGTATGCCAATTATAGAAACAATTAAAAAGCAATTGTGTCTCGCGTGGATCCACGTTCAATTCAATTCACGTCGAATCACGTGGTCGTCACCAAGCCCGTATTTTGCGTACGGTTTGTTACAGTAAAAACTTAGTAAGTAGTAACAAAAGAGCATTTAATTCTGCCGCTAAGTTCTGCAAGCGGGTAATCCGAAAGGCGCGTTTCGACCACGTCAGCCGTATAGGGGCTAAGCTTGCGTCCTACCCCTCTGGTAGTAAACAGTTTTGGTCCCTGTCCCAATCGGTCGAAACCAACTTCTGTCGGTCGGCATTACCTCCCCTGCTCAAACCGGATGGGTCGCTAGCTCACTCCGCCACCGAGAAGGCAAACCTATTTGCATCTCTATTTGCGAGCAATTCACGTCTTGATACTGAGTCAAAACAGCCACCAATGATTCCTCACTGTGGTTCTTTGATGCCGGAGATCACAATACACATGAAAGAGGTTCGTAGAGTACTTTGTAGCCTGGACGTGAATAAGGCTAGTGGTCCTGACGGCATACCAGCAAGAGTCTTGAGGAACTGTGCGCCTGAGTTGTCCTCTGTGTTGACACGCTTGTACCGCCTCTCTCTTAAAACGAAAACGGTGCCGAGCTCATGGAAGGTTGCCAATGTACAGCCCGTGCCCAAGAAGGGTAGTCGTGCCGACCCCGGTAATTATCGTCCAATCGCTATCACCTCCATACTTTGTAAAGTAATGGAAAGGGTTCTTAATGGGTAGCTGCTGGCGTACCTAGAAGCAAACGACTTACTAAGCGACCGTCAGTATGGTTTTCGCCGGGGACGGTCAACTGGTGATCTTCTAGTGTATGCTACGCACTGCTGGGGCCAGGCCATCGAGAAACACGGCGAAGCTCTAGCCGTGTCGTTGGATATCTCGAAGGCCTTCGACAGGGTATGGCATGCTAGTCTGCTGGGCAAACTTCCTGCATACGGCATTCCCATTGACTTTTGCTGCTGGATATCTGATTTCCTGAGAGAACGGTCGATCCGAGTTGTCATAGATGGCTGCTCCTCTGACCTTTTTGGTATTGACGCCGGAGTTCCTCAGGGGTCTGTTCTCTCCGCGACACTTTTCCTGCTACACATCAATGACCTCCTTGTTCCTGGTATTGTTGGGTATGCAGACGACAGCACTGTCATGGAGAGTTACACATGTAGCGCAAGAGCCAGTGGTGATGAATTTCGGTCTTTGAGAGAGGCCATGGTAGAGCGAACGAATTCAACCTTAAGTCTTGTCTCCAAGTGGGGTGACGAAAATCTGGTTGTTTTCAACGCCACTAAAACACAAGTGTGCCTGTTCACCGCCAAAAGGAGCCCCTTCAATCTGGCTCCTACTTTCCGAGGTGCATCTGTACCAGTTACCGACGGCCTCGAGCTTCTTGGCACGAAGTTAAGTGCAAATCTTAACTTTGGTGCCTACATTGAGTCGAAAGCTCAAACTGCGGCAAAAAAGCTGGGCATCCTAAATAAAGTTAAGCGGTACTTCAAAGCTGAACAGCTTTTAGTTCTTTATAAAGCTCAAGTCCGGTCCAGCATGGAGTATTGCTGTCACCTTTGGGATGGCTCAGCCAAATACCAACTAGCCACACTCGACTCAGTAGAGCGCAGAGCCAAGAGGCTCATTGGTGACGAAAAGCTGGTGGGTACCAAGCTTCATACCCTGGCCCACCGCCGCAAAGTTGCATGTCTGTCGGTCTTTTACAGACTGTATTTCGGTGAGTGTGCTCTTGAGCTCCACGAGCTCATTCCACCATCTCCTTTCCTCCATCGGGAATCCAGACGTACTGCAGGTTATCACCCATTCCTTGTAGATGTTCCACACATTCGCACGAAGCGCTTTGCCTGTTCCTTCATTATGCGTACAGCCAAGGAGTGGAATTCCCTGCCTGCATCAGTGTTCCCGAGTTCATATGACCCCAATCTGTTTAAGTCGCGAGTTAATAGGCTTCTTATGGGTAAGCTCGTTCCATCGTCGACCTCATCTCTGACCGCAGGACAAGATTGAGGTCAAGAGTAGACCCATTATATATATAAAAAAAAAAAAAAAACATAATATTTTATAATATCTAATGACTCGGGCTATTATTATGTTACATAGTACATGAAAATATTAAGCTGTACTAGCAGTAGTAGTAGTAATAGTGTCTGTAGCTGAACTAGGCAATGCCTGTACTTCGATATCAGTGCTCAAATGATCAACCTTCAAATGATCTTCTAACGCTTTTTCTTTCCTAATCCTAACTAATATTATATTAATACAAAAGTGAGTTTGTTTGTCACGCTTTCATGCCTTTACCACTAAACCGATTTAAAATATTATTTCACCAACAGAAAGCTACATTACCAGCGAGTAACGTAGGTTTGGTACTTTTGAAGTAAAACTCGCATAAGGTTCATCATGATTTTTGGTATAAGTTTACAGTAAAGATTATGTAAAACTCGAAAACAAAATCGGGGTTTAATGATTACGTCCCTCTTACCCTGTTCATTAATTCATCCGTCCGTCATTCTCAAAGGTAAGTAGACACGCTAGTCCTAAGGACTAATGTGTAAGACCCTTTTGCTTCGCTTCTTACCGCTCGTCTAAGTGTATAGCTCTCGAACACAATGCCCGCATATCGGTTACATTTGAACGACCATTAGTGAAGATCTCTGAGGTAAGTACCTAGTCACATTACATGCCTAGTCAACATCAAAATCAAAAGACTTCATTAAAATTGAACTGAGAATCTTTTTGAACGTCAAAATAAAAAAAGAGTCTTTTCCCAAATGTGTTGGGGGTTAGCTTCCAGTCCAGTTCCAGTTGGTATGCAGTTGAGTACTAAAGTAGATGATAGACCACAGATCTCCACAATCACATATCTGTGCCTTAGGTGCGAGTCGTTTTTACGTTAACGCGATCGAAACGTTCACCGCGTTTGGCTCTCTGATTGGTTAAAAGCTTGGAGCGGGCCAATCGGAGCGCCGAACGTCATGAACGTGTCGATCGCGTTAACGTAAAACAAACTCGCAATAGGCACTCTGAACTCCACAATCCTCTGACAGGGTAACACAATACGCCTTAGTTAAACTTTCTGACGAAATAGATGAAGATTTACTGACTGCAATGTAGGTAATGACTTTTAAAGATCTATACAAATTACATGACGTAAGGAATGTGTCTTGATATGTAATAAATTGTCACGCGTCTACGGATCAACCTGAGTAAACGTAGCTTTACTTTCGACTGAACCATGTCGCTGTTAATATTTAGCTACAATCAAAGAGCGTTACCCACTAGGACACAGTATACCTACGGGTGAAAATTTTGTTCGTGATTTTCCGTCTATAGTACAGACGCTAGCACATCAAGTTACCCTAAATTGTCAAATTTTCCCAACTGAACCTTATTATGTTTGCGATAAAGTTGCAAAACGATCAAAGAAATTTGACACATTGGGGTAACTTGATGTGCTGACGTCTCTACCTAAGTATTGTATGTCATTGTCCTTGAACCTTTAAGCGCTTGGCTAAATATTAGTTGCCGTGCCCCTAGCGCCGGGCCAAAATTGCTACTAATCAATTAAATAATACCTACAGTAAATAAGGAGAAATGGTTTTAGTTGTACCTACTTACCACACAGTCAGTAGTTTGAAAATAAAACGTCACAAATCATGCATGTTCTCTGTCGCAGAAATACGACACGAGCGGTAAGGACACGGAGATATGTGTAAAAGGTTAATAGGTAGGAATTTCTTCTTTGCCTTGGGTGCGTTTACAAACATATACACTCAGATGTATGACAAACAGCCTGACCCGATACAACTACCTCCCTGTAGGTCATGCAAATATTTGTTTCGTGTGGGAATTGAACTTGTGACATGCAATGCAGCAGCAAATAGCTCAGCCTCTACGCATACTGTGCCTTCACTTTTCAAGCTAAATGTAAGTTTACTTCAAAAGCACCCAAGATCAGTAAGCCGTCTGTATTTACCTGCAGATACAAAGTACTGGGTTGCAGTCCAATACTCCCTAGCAGGCTCGCCTTCAGCCGCCGGTGCTGACCATTTGATGAATTTCTTCTCAGGTTTGCCCACCGGGGAGTTGAATTCGTCCACTGGAAGCTATAAAAAAGAGTTTTAAATACTGAATGAAAATACACAATTTGGCAAATAAAATACGAATATAGAATAAAATACAATGTTTGGAGACAGATGTTTATGGTCGCAGCGGGAATAACAAAATAGCGTTGGTAATGGTAGTGAAAGGAATAAGCCTGTCAAATTTAATGTTACAAAAAGTCTTAAAAAACCAATCCTTTCGACACATTATAGTCCTTAATACAGTCTGTGAGTTTAAACGACTTGTGGGAGGATTTTGAGGCAATGTTATGACCAAATTCAGTAAATGTACCAATAACCACACTAAGTTAAGTAATACTCCTAAGACTTAGATCATGAGTAAATTAGACACAAAACAGAATAGTCTAAAAATGGTGGCGCCTACGCCATCTAACCGAAAACTGGGCGACAGCAGGTCGTATGTTTCACCTTGTATTCCGGTTTATATGTCCCTCGTTCACCATAGAAAAGGTAGTAATCTTCGAACAAATGGGTGTTGTGTCTGTTGGGCTACTGACCGACGGTTGTCGTTAGGTTCATGCATGCATTGCTATGTTTAATCGCGCTGCGGTCTAGGATACATTCGTTTTAGTTCATATGTGATAAGATAGATGCCGCTGTACATGTCATAGAAGATTCAGAAATAATTTATTTTGGAACACTCGGGAAATGTAACAAATAAAACTAATAAGATATATGTGGGTGGTAGGTGGTAGGTGGTGGGTGGCAGGTGCTAGGTGCAGCCTACTGTACCTGCTGCTTTGGCTTACTCATCAAATCCATTAACATTCATGTCATTCATCATTACTAACCAAACGCGCAATGCATTTACTTCTCGCTTAACGAACGACCGTTCAATATTGTTTGTATTACTTTTACTGTTTGTTACATGTTCATATTTATTACAGTCCACTATTTATTGTTACCTGACTTTTTCTGCTATCCGTCCCACGACACGATATATCCCACCTATTTCTAGCCGTGTATCAATTGTAGATTTTTTTCTGTATCAATCGAATGTTGTTTAAGTAACCTATCTACACCTTTTTACTTATAATATCATTGCTGCTAAAACTAATAAATTCCAGACAGATTATTTTAACAAACAGTGCGCAATATTCCTTTCATCTATACCTACCTTTTTTTTTTAATTTTGCTGAACCCCACAGTAGGTACCTACATGTAGCTACATGATTATTTCTATTTTTAAACACCTGTATACCTACTTACCTACATATTGGATAGTCATACATATTTTAGGTTTGATTTGACATTATATTTCGTATAAAACTTTTAAACGTAGATTACTTGTGTCGCGTCGTTCCATTGAAGCAACACAAGCGTGGGTAGTAAGCCTACCAGATTGATCCCGTTCATTCAAATAAATTAGATAAACGCCACGAATGACCACGAATTGACTGCGCATTGTCAACAATGAGATGAGAGATCTTTTGCGGGGTCATGCGCAAACAGCACCAACTGTGTCTACTTCGGTAGAATTAAATTACGTGTACCTATTATTATAAGTACTGGTTAATACCTACAAGGTATTAAAACGCAAAAACTTAACACACTCTTCTGCGTATTTTACGTTTAGTATTTGATTCGGTTTTCAATTCGCGCGTTATAATATAGCGCCGCTGTAAACTAACCGCTAGTAAGCTATAACCGCTATATAGTTATCTGTGAAAACTTGTAATTGGCCATCATTTTGTTATAACTTAAAATATTTTGTCAACCTAGCTGTAAGTTGTCCTAAAAGTATAAAATAAAATAAATAAATAACGATTAAGCAAAACATCGTGAGGAACATGTCCTAGAATCAAAAACTCGAAGACATGTGACATCTTCCAATTCGCACTGGGCCCGCGTGGTAGATTATGGCCCATACGCAAAATACCTACGCGCTTTGACGAGGAGTTGCGGATACCAGCCCTGTATCTTTATAACGATAAAAGCGGCCGCTTGCTCAAGGTAAGTTTGCGTTTTGAGATATTATACAAGTATTCTAATTTTAAGTCCGTTTGCCCAGACTGCCTCGTTGGTCAAATGGTTTCAAGCGGTACACTGCTGAACATGAGGTCCTATTACGATCCTCGAGTCGAGCAAAACGTTATTAAGATTTTCCATCTTCTGGAAGCTTCTTAGAAGTTTCTTAGAGCATTCCAGAGTCTGGACCTGTGCCTGGTTGATGGCAAAAGGCTCGCCCCTTATTACATGGGGCTTGAACATAGCCAAATGTAAGGAGGTAGGTATATATACCTACCTACTGCAGGAACACCTCTGCGTAACCCTTTGATGGAACACTGGCGTGATGTTATGTTATGTTAAGTCCAGCTTTCCCTACAATGGCATTTTTCGCCGATGTCAATAATGTCCTAGATGATCTAAGAAAATCTTTCTATTAGTAATAGTTACATTTACCCTTCAGTATAAAAATAAAATTCGTAAATTTTTGAATTTTTTTGTTAGCTAGAAGCACGCGCGATGTGTCAAAAGACGCGTCTTGGCGCGGGCTATCTGGCCAATGAAAAACACTTACCATCGCAAAAAGAAAAAAAATGAGTTTTGGTCAAAAAACGTGTTATATTTACAGATTTCTTTTGCAAAAGGCCGTAATTTACACCAAATCTGACTCCGGGTCCCGGAACGAACACCAGAATGAAGGTAAGGCAGGTACTTAAGTGTCAATTTTGATTTTTTGTAGAATTATTAAAATTTTTGTAAAATTTTACTTTTGAGTTTCACGAGTTCGTGCCGTTAAAACGGGTCTTAGTTCATAATATCGACAATCACTACTGTATTGATGGTCGCTGTATCGAAACCGTTCCATCGACGGGCTAATGTATCGACAGTACCCCAAATCGATGGTAAGCTACATCGATAGTACCCTAAATCGTTGGTACGCTACATCGTTAGTACTTACACTAAAACGACGGTATGCTACGTCGACAGTATACCAAATCGATAGTACGCTGCATCGACCAACCGACCCGAGCCAGATTTAAATAAAAAACACAGTATTTTTAACTTGCTTCAAAAAAAGGAGGAGGTTTTCAATTCGGTTGTTTTTTTTTAGGGTTTGTTACCTCAGTACTCCGTCATGTATGGCCGTATTCCGTCATATATTTTCAAAATTATTTTTTTATTGGATAGGGTATACCAGCAGATTGGTCCTATTTGTATCAAAACTCATATCTGATCCTCGAAGAATTGAGGGAATTTGGCTCGGGTCGAGTAGTCGATGCAGCGTACTATCGATTTGGTTTACTGTCGAAGTAGCCTACCGTCGTTTTAGTGTACCTACTAACGATGTAGCGTACCAACGATTTAGGGTACTGTCGATGTAGCGTACCATCGATTTGGGGTACTGTCGATACATTAGCCCGTCGATGGAACGTTTTCGATACAGCGACCATCGATGTAGTGACTGTCGATATTATGAACTAGACCCTACTGAAGGAACACCTCTGCGTAACCCTTTGATGGAACACTGGCGTGATGTCATGTTATGTTAAGTCCAGCTTTCCCCACAATAGTAGGTATTCTTCGCTGATGTCAATACCTAATGTCCTAATGATCTAAGAAAATCTTTATATAATAGTCACATTTACCCTTCAGTACCTACCCATAAAAAGAAAATTTGCAGCCATTAGGTACTTTTAAGTTTCAAGAGTTCTTGCCGTGTCATATCTAGATCTAGCCAGTTTATACATTTCTAGTAGGTACAACTAGGTGCCCTTGCGTTTTATTGGCTTTGCGGTAATTGAAAGGTCAGCCACGACATATGAATAGGTACCTACCTATAGCTTGATGTGCCGCCGCGTGTACGATGATAATGTAAATACATAATAACCAAAAGAAGTATCTAAGGGTTATAGCAAGTAGTGTTCTGTTGTTTTTTACGTCCATGAGAAAAAGGCGTGAGTTTATCTAGGTATATGTGTAGGTACCTTTATAATACCAGGTTATTTCACAGCAGGCGAAATTACAACAACAACATAACATCTCGCCTGTAATCCCCAATCACAACGCTTGCTCAAGGCGGATTGAGCAAAATCAAACAATGAAAAGTCTACTTACAGAAACCATAAGTCCGGCGACGAATCCCGCAGTATCGTACAGAGGACAGACGATCCTCCCGGGAGGACAGTACATCCTCAGCTCCGGTAGAGGACCTGGAGGCCTCTCGGTCCTCTGCCAGCCTTCGTTCTCCACGTCGCTGATGGTGCGAGGAATCGAGAAGAAGTATTCCATATCAGCCAGGGCATCCGTCCATCCGAATTTAACTGGAGATAGAACACAGAGCGAGGTCTTCGAATAATCAGCACTTTTTAAACGTCAAAATATATTTAAAGACAGTTTCCTAAAACGCCCACTCTTCACCACTTCTAGTGTTTATGCTGGGAAGAAGAATTGACGGGACAAACTCCCCAGCAACACGTCTGTCTGATTCGCTAAAAGAACTTGAATCCATACAGTAAAATGCTCAGTAAATAGCATAAAGGAACATAGAGTTCGTAAATCATTAAGTACGCTTCAAAATGATTGATCAAGTGTTAGCTGGCAATATGTACTTATACCAAGAAAAAAAAATATTATTGAAAACTATGCTCAAG
This sequence comes from Euplexia lucipara, assembly GCA_921972225.1. Taxonomy (NCBI): domain Eukaryota; kingdom Metazoa; phylum Arthropoda; class Insecta; order Lepidoptera; family Noctuidae; genus Euplexia; species Euplexia lucipara. The sequence goes on along the minus strand of OV179161.1, from coordinate 15,357,754 downwards.
CAAAAGCCTACAAAACTGAAATCTTAATAACAGCTTCCAGGTTTCTATGGCGTGTCCGCTTACATGTTCAATGCTGGCTTATATCCATGAGTCTGTGACTGACCAAAGTCAAAAATGATAATCTAGGACCATCGAACTGAAGCCAATTTGTAACAAAAAAAGCCATGGCCATTATGTCTACCAGTCACCACCAGCATAAATAACGCAACCACGATATAGGAGATCTAGCTTGGGTCTAGCAGGATAATGCAGGCTAGCAAAAGGCTGGGAAGTCAGCGAAAAGGATAAAAAAACAAATCACATTGAACATACCTCTGAGTCCGTCGTACTGGATACCTAGAACGAGATGAAATCTCAATAAGTTTCTTTTTACACATCATAACACTTATTCATTAAACCCCAGGAGAACGCCGGCGTCCGCGCTGTCATTGTCTTTCTATTGTGTCTCTAATTGGCACGATTGATCTCCCCTCCTCTCCCTCCTTGAGTAATCGTGATTGATCAATGCTCGTTCCTTCTACGTATGAGAAGTAGTCTGTGCCCTGCAGCGGGTCAGAAACTGGAAGGTATTATTGTTATTTGTTTACATTTAAAAAGGGCACAGCCAGTCAATTATTTAAAGGACACACCATGAGAGTTTCAGTAAAGTAATCTGTCCTTGCTTAGCATTAGTATGGAATGACAGCTCAATGCGGCTTCACTTCACCTAGGTATATTTTTAAGGGGTGATTTTACAGAATATCACTGCAGATCTAGACTCCAGGCTTCTACAGCGGATAAAACTTTGGAAAAGCCATTTATTTATTTACTTCGGACGACAACATCATCCAATACGTGTTAGTAAAATACCATATACAAAGATAAAAATAGCTGGTGGCTGCAGCAAGATGTGGAGAGTACCTACGTCTGAGTATGAATTTGCTACCCAACCATTCTTCCCACATAGGTAATTAGTGCCTCAGAAAAGGCGAGTAAGGGCTCTCCACCACTGTTTTGAGACCAGCATGCGTAGCATGAACACACCTTTGTCTACAGACGAATCGGCAAAGTGACAGATTATATAGACAGGAACCTCAATCTGTCAGATTTCTTTCAATAAACCTGCCTGCGTAGCATGAACACTTAATTTCTTTTCTTCCGAGACACGACAAAGACCGTTTCTTCGGTGATCATGCTACGCGTGCTGGGGGTCGAGTCTGCTATAGCAATCGTGTTTCAATGACCGGTCAATGATCGATTTTTGACGTATAACGTCAAACTTATGACACATTTCCCATACAAAAACTGTCAAAGTTGTCAAATATTCGATCAATGACCGGTCATTGAGACATGATTGCAATAGCAGATTCGAGCCCCAGATTTGGCTCTTTAAAAGTGCCAGATTGGTTGATGGTAATGAACGAATTTTTGTAAAGATCTTTTTCAAAGGAGGTACCTACAAAATCAAGTATGAAACAAAAAATATTTGTTTTTAATACAAAAACTTACTGCTAACTGCAGCGGCGAGCGAGAGTATCACAATTAATTTTTCCATTCTAAGTTCCAAAGCAAGAGAGTTTCAGACAAATTTTACGAGCGTTCCGTCTGAACGCGTGCGCATACGACGCGCGACGGGTAACTGATGCACCGTTGGATTTAATAGGATGTGTTATAAAAGATTAGGCACAAAAAAACTGTAAGCAGTATGTCAACTCGATATAACGTTAGATTAGAGAAACAGGTTTTTATAAGGAAAAAAATAAGAATTAATAAAATTATTTTAAGGGTTCCGTACTAAAATTATAAAAACGGACCGTTAATGACACACACGGAAAGGTGATAGCGTCTTTCAACAGGTTCTTAAGATATCGCTTTGAAATTACACAGCAAGGAACAATAAATGTGTGTATTGCAAAAGGTGTTAAGATAGGGGATTCAAAATGAAAGCTAGATAAAAGTATAGGTATTATAAAAGAGCTTTATTTGGTTATCTTCAATAAAGGTACTGAACCAATTGTGACCGAGTACGAACTCTTGCCGTTTTTTTTGGTCTTGTGACCACTTTATAGAACAAGTTTGTTTTATATACTAAACCCCCCATGGTTTCACTTAATGGTAGGTACATAATAAACTCATACCAAGTGTTAAACCGAACGCCATCATAAAAAAAATCTTCAATAAAAAAGCTGGAGAGACAGAGAAGATTGGCAACACACAACACATCCGGCTTGGTAGAATGGTAGAAAATGCCTACGGCGTTAAGTTCACCTTTCTTCAGTTCTGTTACTGCCAAGCTGGTACACGAAGTTTAACAAATAAATATCAATTTGTGTGATAAACTAATACATTACTTTATATTGTTTCTCATTCAAGTCCATTTTATACCATGTTGCATCTACCGGGTCACATCCTGTCTCTATTTGTTTTAGCAGTCTACCGGGTCAGCCTTTAGACTGCTAAAACATGCTTAAGACAAAACCAAATTCTTTAATACTTTTTCAACTCTAAAACGAGTAAAAAAAAAAAGAATTTTGAAAATCGGTCCATAAATGACGGAGTACAGCTTGGCAAAAAAGAGTGTGGAATAAATGAGGTCGCTAGTATCGCGCATGTGGCCACCCTGAATACTACGATTTAACAGGTTTGATACTTGTTATTTTTTAGTATCTATTTAATCCCAAAGTTAAGTGGGTGTTTCTGTCTATCGGATGCTACGCAAACACCATGGAAGGCTTCAATGTCCGGTATTAACACTATTAATAGTGGGCAAATGTGTATAACAACGTAAAAATGTAAGCAAAGCAAAAGAAGTATGTAAGAATCGTAGCATATTATGGCGCTCTATAGTTTCTGCCTACCACCGTGGGAGAGGCGTGAGTTAATGTACCTATGTATGTTATAGTGGGCACTGAGGCCTTGCACGAAAATGGTGTATTAAGTATCCACAGACAGGTATAATCATGCCCTCGAGAGCAGTCTAACCGTAAGATTGTTAGGAATTATCAACAATAGTTTGTTTTAAAGATACAAAAAGAAAAAGTTTACAGGGATAATGAAAGAACACCTTTTTAAGTTTTATTTTAATAACAAACATTTAATCAGACGAATCGAACACGCTACCATCAAATATCCGATCCCGGTTGGCTAGAGCTTCCTGCAACTTCTAAAACAGTATTTTCTAATTCTGATAAATCACTGCTACTGTTATCTGTGATATTTATTACTGTCATGATATTATTTTTCTATTTTCATTACAATATCCTTGCATGAATTTTTCCAATCTTAGTAATGTTTGCAAATGCTTGTTCAGCGGCCACCTTTAAAAACAAAAAATAATCATAAACAATGGTTCTAACATAGCAACTTTAAATATGCGTATATAAACTAGGCTACATACCTTATGGATCCAACATTGACTGAAGCAATTTAATGTTTTGCAATTCCCCATATTAATTCAATTGGATTCACGTCACAATGTGGTAACTTTCTTCGGGCGACCTTTGAAATGTTTTCCCGGTGTAGAAACAATATCTTATTTTTTACCTTCACATTTTTCTTACTGTGTTAACAGATTTAACTAAAACAAAGAAAGATACGGTAAGTACTTTATTATTAATTCCCTATTCTTTATCTTCAAGTATCAAATATGGGTATACGAGGCTCTTCAAACTACAAAACATAACCTTAAATTTCAATTTCTGTAAACAAGACAAATAATTACTTAAATCTGTATATCAACCAAAATACGCATTGAATACATTTAGAAAAACTTATTTAATGTACAATGATTTAATTAGCGTAGATAAATACCTGTCCTAGCGGCAGTTCTTCGATAAACATTCCCGATTAAAGGACAAAACTTGTTCCGCTTCAGATTTGGCCAAACACCACAAAAAGACGTGGTAAATCACTGCTCTGATACAACTACGAATGGTTTTATTCATTTTTAATCGTTAATTTTGCAACGAAACTTAATAATTTTGTTAAATCTATAAAAAACGACGAGGATTTACGCACTTTTGACACATGATGTACTAGCAGTTGGCAAATAAAACAATGTTGCCACAATCATCCATTTTTAGTTTCATCTGTCACCGCGTCAGACTCTTTTTTGCCAAGCTGTACTGAGGTAACAAATGCTAAAAAAAAAAAAAAAAAATGCAACCGAATTGAGATCCTCCTCCTTTTTTTGAAGTCGGTTAATAAGGTTCGAGTTCTATTGGGAAAGACAGTTTGGGGTAGCTTGATGTGCTGTCTGTAAGAAGTGTGGAAAAATCATTTATCCATGCGGCTAAATGATTTTTTACGCTGTCAAAAATATTATTTTATACTCGATTTTTTTGAGTGTTGTTTGCATTTGACTCTCTGTGTACCTACTGTCTGAGTTGTCTCCACGCTGATTGCCGACGACATCCGTCGCGTTAAAAGATATAGGTATATAGTAGATATGCAAGCACATTAGGTATACAATGTTCACATCGCACAACAAGACACATTACAAAAGACATGTGTACACTTTTTTTGCTACAAATAAGATGATGAAAAAATGGTTCAATAAAATCTTTTAGACAAAAAGCACCTACAGTGGACTTCTTAAAAAAAACACTAACTGGTGTAAAATAACTCTAGTTACGGAAGTCTTGGTGAACCACCGACTTCCGAAACTATAGTCGGTTTGTATTTTTGTAAAAAAATGTAAGTTATGCAATTTTTAGTTTCTTCGTCTGTAGGGGTTTTTATCAATGTCTGTCTGTAGATGATATTTTACTTAGTATTTTTCATTTCTTTTAATATGTATAACCAAACTACGGAACCCATTTCGGGCAGTAGGTGCCTGTACTCTTTTAAAGTATAAAATGTTTTTTTTAATCGGTCCGTACTTAAACGTCTGAGTTTTGAGGAAACACATTTTTAAATACAAAAAAAATATTTGAACCTCCTCTTTTTTTGGGATTCGGTTGAAATAACATACTTAATGCTGTATCTGTTGGAACTTGTCCGTCTTGCTCCTTGATTTTACTTCATACATCTAACTAAACCAAATCAATGATTGTTTTAGCATATTATTATTTAATTATTTTAATTATTTTTAATAAGATATTGTGATTCTAAGCTCACTACTACATCACTTTTATATTTGAACCATACATTTACGAAAAATAAAAAGCTGATGTTCTTTAGATTCTTTGACATTAAACAGGCGTGATGGATGTTGAAAATAGACAATTAAAGTAAAAGTAAGGATGACCTATCAGCGGGTTTGAGTGTAGAATCGTGTATCCAATCTATAGGTAGGTACTAATATAACTATCCATAAGATAACACTGTAAAATTTATAAATGGTTAGTAAAAATTACAATTAAGTTACTTACTTACTAAACATAAAACAACAAAAACATTAGATACTTACAAAACAAGTGACTTGGAGCACCGCTGCGGACACCCCAAGCGAAATGACGCAACAGCGACCCACGTACATACACATGTTTGTAAAAAGCGAATTTTTGTATGGTGGTACGAACAAGCTTAAAAACTACTAGATCCATTTCAAAAATTCTTTCACCGTGTTGGTAAGATACACTATTCCCGAGTGACATGGGCTACTTTTTATCCCTGTCTTCTTCTTCCACCTGGTGTTAATCCCCGCTATTGCCAGGGTCCGCCTTCCGACTGAGCTTCTTCCACTTTGCCCTATCTTCAACATCCTTTTCGGTCAGGCTCTCATGTCGGACTTGACGACGTCCAGCCAGCGTTTGCGAGGGCGACCACGGGGCCTAGCCCCAAGGACAGCCATATACATGCATCTCCGACCAACGCACTCGACAGGGCGGCGCATGATGTGTCCATACCATCGCAGACGACACTCTTGTAGTTTTTCTCCCACGTCGCGGACACCAAGGCTACCCCGGATGAATGAGTTGCGTATGCGATCGGATCGCGTTACGCCGCTCATCCACCTAAGCATCTTCATCTCCGTGACGCGGAGTTCCTGGGTGTGTCTACTTAATGCTGGCCAACATTCGCCGCCGTACAGGAGGACAGGCCGTATGATGCATTTATATATCTGCCCCTTGAGCTTCGGAGGCATTTTGCGGTCGCATACAACGCCCGTTACCTCGCGCCACTTCGCCCAAGCTGCGCCTATACGTGCTTGGACATCGTAATCCACGTTGCCAGACTCGTGCAGCACGGATCCAAGGTACCTGAACTTATCGGACTTAGAGATCAGATCCGAACCTATTCGGATAGTATTTGAATCCGTGCTCCCATAGGACATGTACTCAGTCTTCGCCACATTTAGTCTCAGACCACCGTTTTCCAGCGTATCCTTCCAAATATTGACTTTGCGCTCAAGATGTGATATGTTCTGATTAACGAGGGCAATGTCATCGGCATACATCATTAGCCATGGAGGCTGATCTTGGATGTTTGCCGTAACTACATCGAGCACTACGTTAAACAAGAACGGGCTAAGAGCCGAGCCTTGGTGAACGCCAACAGGCTATATCGCCACTGGTTCGGCATTTCCTTGGTGATCAGGATGCGGTTAAAAAGATCCGTCAGAAGGTCCACACCATGTGGGCCCATCGCCTTCCACACTTCAATTGGCACATTATCAGGTCCGATCGATTTCCGGTTCTTCATGCGGCAAAGAGCAATACGGGTTTCGTTGGGGGAAATAGGGGAAATAAGTCCAAGGTTAGCAGGCGGTTCGGGAGGAAGGTTATGGGGATGCTGTTTGTTAGACAGCTCCGCAAAGTATGTGCACCATCTCTCCTTAACAAGGGGAGCATCGTAGAGCAGCTTACCCTGGGCGTCCCTTACACAGAGACATTTGCTAATGTCTCGTGTAGCTTTTTCCCGGGCACTCGCCAGCTTAAAAATAAGCTTTTGCCCCTCCGCAGTTTCTAGCTTGTCGTATAAGGGCAACAGACTTTTGCTGCGAGCTCTGGCTACAGCTTTTTTAACCGACTTCAAAAAAGGAGGAGGTTCTCAATTCGACGGTATGTTTTTTTTTTTTTTTTTTGTGTTTGTTATGCGATTACTCCGCCATTTATGGACCGATTTTCAAAATTATTTTTTTTATTTGATAGGGTATACTAACAGATTGGTCCCATTTGTATCAAAACTCATTTCTGATGAGGGATCTTCGAGGAATTGAGGGAACTCCTCAAAAAATATAGGCACACACGCAACGATTTCAACATTTTTGGAAGCAAATTAAGCATTTTCATTTAGAAAGTATGATTTGGTGAAAACTGATGAAGAAGACAGGCAACGGAACTCTTCAACGCATAACAGCAAATTATTCGCGATTGCTATAGTCAGATGTCTATGCTGAGCTTTTGTATTTCCACAACGTAACATTACGCCATTCTATTTTAAAAGGGGCCGGCAGAGATGTACAGATTAATGTTTAGATAGAACTTCATTAGCAATTGTTATCCAAATTCAATGATTCTTTCAAGTTTTGAAAGACTTTCTTTACATACAAAGAAACTAAAAATTACAAAATAAAAACTTTTTTACAAAAAAAAAACAACCGACTTCTTAAAAAACACTAACAGGTGAAAAATAATTCCATCCTCGGAAGTCGGTGGCCAATAATGAACGAAATAAAACCACCAAAGCCACAGACTTCCGAAACTGGAATTATTTTTCACCTGTTAGTGTTTTTTAAGAAGTCGGTTGTTTTTTTTTGTAAAAAAGTTTTTTGCAAGCGCGCTTAGCCGCTCCATATGATTCCCTGTCATACGGAGAGTTGGACTCTTGCCATTGTTTAAATAACCCCTTCTTCTTCCGAGTCGCCTCCTGCACCCCGTCATCCCACCACCACGTCTCCTTGTCTATGGTGCGGCCACGACGAGAAGTGCCAAGGACGCGCTTACCCGCAACGGTGATTGCTGAATGGATTCTACTCCAGATCACTTGAGCGGACTCATGCGGAGCACTAACCTCGAGATGCTCGACTTCCGCGATGAAGTCCGACTGTTTAGGACCATTAAGCAAACACCACTTGGTGCGGGGTTTGCGTTTCTCGATTACTTTCTTTTTTGGCACGACCGCAAAGTCCAGGACAAGGAGGCGGTGTTGAGCCGTTGGGCTTTCGCCTGGGATGACTTTGCAGTTGGTAACCTTGCCAATGTGGCACCGTCGCACCAGCAGGTAGACTTTTTATCCCTGTATTCCCACGGAAATGGGAACAACGCGGGTGAAGCCGCGTGAGGTCCGCTAGTGAGGAATAAACTGAAGCAATAGAAAAAAAAACCTGTTTAATTCATTAACCCAAGAGGCGCGGACACCGGTGTCCCCGCTGTCATTGTATTTCTATTGTGTCTCTTATTGACACGATTGAAAGGTTAATGTATGTTGTAACAAAACCTATTTTCATTATTTTTATCATATCGCCATCTACAGGTTTGGCTACCCTCGTCTTAATACCTACCGAGAAATTCCCGTTGAAAAACATAATTACCCGCGGCCCGAGCGAGCTGAGAATTGAACCCGCTATACGCGTGCGCGTTCACAACCACTGGGTCACACAACAAAGCCAGTCGAATATAGAGCACCGAAGTTTGATTCTTGGTCTCTTAATTTTTATCAATAAGTTGGTATTGTCTACCTATAATAAAGAATTATGTATTATTACTTGACGTGAAAAATTAAACAGCTGTTTTAAAAATGAATTACCAACTACATAAACAATAAATATAGTTCGGTACATAGGAGCTGTGTATTTACATGCTTATAACGAGTTACCTTAGGTATTCTGCAGCTTATCTCCATTTACTTTAAGTAATGGAATTTTATAGAAAATATGAAAGAATGAAAATTACGTCACACTACGTTAATGGAGTTTTGACCGCCCCCACGTCCATGTCACACTTTGAATACCCCCTCCCCTATGGTGTGACGTGACTTTATTTTAAATTTTATATTTTAGCCCTCCAAAGACCAAATAAACGAAAAAGACGTAAATACAAAGAGTTCCGTCTAATTACCTCTATGAGCAGCTTATCTCCATGTACAGACGCCAGCACATCAAGTTACCCCAATGTGTCAAATTTTCCCAATTGAATATGAACCTTATTCTGTTTGCCATAAAGTTGAAAAAGGATCAAAGAAATTTGACACATTGGGGTAACTTGATGTGGCGTCTGTACTTAAATAATGGAAAGATTGAAATAGGTAATGAAAATTACGTCACACTACGTTAATGGGTTTTTTGACGGCCCCCACGTCCATGTCACTCTTTGAATACCCCCTCCCCTATGGTGTGACGTGAAATTGTTTTAAATTTTATATTTTAGCCCTCCAAAGACCAAATAAACGAAATTTATTTAACTTACTGTTTCAAACTTTTCTGTTTCTAAATACTTAGCTAAATAATAGCCATAAATAAGGATTTTCACTCAATTGATGGGTCAAAATCCTTATTTAGATGCGTGGCCTCCCCTACAGTAAATCAAAGTATTAAAAAAGCGTTTTGATGGGTTATTGAACAACTTTGCTACATTCTCAAAGATTAGACATTTTGGGAGTTGTAAATTTTGGGCATTGGACATTTTGAGAATTTGACATTTTGACCATTGGACATTTTGGGACTTGGACATTTTGACACCGTTGGACATTTTGACACCGTTGGACATTTTGACACCGTTGGACATTTTGAGAATTGGACATTTTGACCATTGGACATTTTGAGAATTGGACATTTTGACCATTGGACATTTTGAGAATTGGACATTTTGACCATTGGACATTTTGGGACTTGGACATTTTGACACCGTTGGACATTTTGAGAATTGGACATTTTGACCATTGGACATTTTGAGAATTGGACATTTTGACCATTGGACATTTTGAGAATTGGACATTTTGACCATTGGACATTTTGGGACTTGGACATTTTGACACCGTTGGACATTTTGAGAATTGGACTTTTTGCCCCTGAACGGTGATGATGATTATGACAGATGCCAGTCGCGGGTGCGTGTTGATATACCAGTATCTTTCCAACTCTTGGTACTGGTATAGTTACTCCCAAGTCGGAGGTGCATGACGTTCCCCAAGATGTCAATAAAATTGAAAAGCGAGACTCTTCAATGGCTTAAAATTGGAAAAGATTTTCCAATTAAGTGCAATGGATAAGTAATTTTTAACAGTACTTATTGAAAGATTTAAATAACTTAACATGACATTACGCCTGTATTCCCCGAAGGGATGGGCAGAGATGTAGGTACCTCATTTTTGCCAGTTTGGTTTCAGTCCCATTGAATAGGGGTCAAGCCTATACATAACTCTAGACTCAAAAACTATAAGAAATAAAATAAGAATTTACAAAGTAAATGCTCATTTACGTTTCTCAACCTACTTGGGCGCACATTGCACCCTCCCTAATGAGATGAGCAAAGTGTCTGTAGCGGGAACATTACATGCTGATTATATACCATGGCACTAGCACCTTATTAAAAGAATAATAAATAAAAAATTAACAAATAATGTATTTACTCAAGTGCTAGACGCCTCTCGTAGAAAATTAAGGAAATACGCGCCATATAGTGCCGTTCGGCATACGATGGTGTTATTTATTTACATTTGTTTACAATATTAAGTTAATAATAATTAAAAATAATACTGGTAATTTTAGGTTGACTGGTAGAAAATGCCTATGGCATTAAGTCCGCCTCTGTACATTAGTTTGCTTGAAGTATTAAATAAATAAATAAATAAAGAATTAGCGAAATAAGTCCAGCCAACTTAAGTATAAATAATAACTAGGTATATGTTCTAAAATAACTATTAAACAACAAACAACAACAACAACAACAACAAACAACAACAACAACATCAATCAACTAACTATGTAACATAACTCGCACTCGCACTCGCTCTCTCTCTCTGTATGTGTCTAACTTGTTCAAGAAACTACTTATTATTTATATAAAATAGGTAAGTAGGTATCAGTTACGTTATAACAGCACTATAAAAAATGCTCAAAATCCGTTCTGTAGTTTTAGCGTGTTTAAGAGTAAGAAATATCCATACATTCTCACGAACTTGAACATTTCTAATATTATACCTAAGTAGAATAGGAGCTTTTTGAGAGTGTAGGTACCTGTATTAATTGTTTATTATACAAATACAAGCTAGCTAGCAAGCTCTTACCAACGGTTTGATAGATATGGGGCATAAAAATTACTGTCGTGGTAACGTCATTTATCATAGGTACTACTTAGATTAATAGTTTATAGGTACTTACAAATAAGTAAGTTAATACAATTTCAGTGTCTTGGTAATTTTAAAATATTAACAACGTTTTCCTTACATAACGAAGTAATTACTAAATGCATAAATTCTATCAGATACTAACAAACTTGCCAAAATGTTTGTGTCTCTCTATATGTCTCTCAAAAAAACGCAAAACAGCTTGACTGATTTTGAAAAAAAAACTTCCACTGGCAGATAACTGATGTAATAAAAAAAAAAAAAAAAAAAAAGAAAAGAAAGAAAGAAAGAGAACCTAACCTACGCTACTGCTTTTTCAGAAAAATCTATACAACGTGTTTTTTTTGATATCCCATAACTCTAGGGTATGATTGAGACCATATCAAAGAATCAACTGGCATATGAATTATGTTTCAATCATCCTTTTTTTTTTTACTGTCATACAAATTAATTCGACAAAGTCACGATGATTAATGTAAAACACCCTTACGTGAAAGAAAAGTGACGTTACGGCCTGGCCACAGTCTCTGGCGGTGCGACGCGCGATGCGACGGGAGGCGCGGCGGGCGGCGCGATTTGCGGTGGTATGCCACAGCTCGACTAGTTGCGACCGCGGCGGCGTCAGCGGTGGACGTATTTAGAGAATGACTAAACTATTAAAATGGCCCTATCAAAAGTGGCACGGTATTGCCTCGAATCAAGTGTGTTCTGAGCTCAAGATATCATTCAGTCAAGAATAGGATCGTGAATATCTATGATATTAAATGACCATATGTAGGTATCTAATTAAATTACGTACTTGTAAAAAATAGGTACCTAATAAATACTTACCACTATTACCAAGAAATTGTTGTTTTATTTCGTCCCACATTTTTTTTATAACATGCCTATATTTATGACTAGCTTTTGCCCGCGGCTTCGCCCGCGTGGATGTCGAACTTCCGCCCCCTTATGTTTTCCCATTAAAGGGTTGAATTTCCAAAAATCGTGTTTTGGTGGATACTTATTCTTAACAAAGAAGTCCCCTTCAAGTTTCATGTCTCTAATACCAGCGGTTTGGGCTGTGCGTTGATATATAAACGTAACAATTTTAGCATAAGACTTCCAGATAGACTACTTTCAAAGTTGATCCTTCCAGTATGTATGCATAAAGATTTCTGGAACTACTGACCCGGGAAAGAGCGCCTTACAACTGACCATGTGTAAAACAACTGAGACTAAGATCAACCTACCCAGGCGTATTGATACCAACCGTACCAAGTCAATCCCAATCCCTATAATAGTTATTGAACTATGCGTGCACATACAGACAAACAGACAGACAAAACATTTACTGATTGCATTTTTGGCATCAGTATCGATCACCAATCATCCTCCAATATTAATTTTGAATATATATTCAATGTACATAATTATCTTCGTAGTGTGTGATAGTCCATTGAACTGTATGGCGAGCGATATTGTATCTTAAGATAAAATATTATAATATCTTAGCCGTGTGCAGCGCCCCTTGGTGAACTCCACTGCGGGTGACGTAACCTACGACAAACTTATTATTTGCGGTTGGTACAGTAGTCGGGTCTAGGGGTCGAACCGCAAAATTAAGTTTGTTTTTTATTGTATATACTTTTCCGGGATAAAAAGTACCCAGTGTTGTGCCCAGGATATTAAAGAATAAGTATACCAAGTTTCATCGTAATCGAACCGGTAGTTTTTGCGTGATACCTGAACATACAGACAGACAGACAGACAGACAGACAAAAATTTTTTTAATCATATTTTTGGGTTCGCTGTCGGTCTAGTAACACCCCCTGCTATTTATTTTTTTGATATTTTCAATGTACAGAAATTTTACTTCTACAGATTTATTATAAGTACCTATAGATATAGATATAGATGTGGATGTTTTGACATCCATATTGCTGCATGCGTAGCATGAACACATTGAACACCGAAGAAACGGCCTTTGTCTACAGACGAATCGGCAAAGTGACAGATTATATAGACAGGAACCTCAATCTTTTAAACTTTCAATAAACCTGCCTGCGTAGCATGAACACTTAATTTCTTTTCTTCCGAGACACGACAAAGACCGTTTCTTCGGTGATCATGCTACGCGTGCTGGTCTACTCAGTACAGCTTGGCAAAAAAGAGTAGAAAATAATGGAGGCGCCACTGTGCTGTTCGTATGGCAACCCGTTGCAACCGAATAGTGTAGTTCACTCTTAAATTGCTCCGTATCCATTATTTTTATAAGCTGAACGCGCGTTAAAAACAAAATTATTTGTTTCGGTCGCGCGATGACTGAATACGTCCACCGATGTCGCCGCGCACACCGCTTTGAGCTGTGGCCACCTCGATACTCGCTAGTACATTTGTTTCACTCGCACACCGCGCAGCCCGTCGCTGCCGCGTGCCGCGCAAGACTTGTCGCGTCGCATGTCGCACCGCAGGTCGCGACGCCGGTAACTGTGGCATACTTCGTAGGTTTGCTACCATTTGTTTTCGCCGCTCACCGCTTGTCGCGCCTCACGTCGCGTCGCAATCCGCGTCGCGCTTGGCTGTGGCCAGTAGGTTAGAGAAGATTCGTCGTACTGGTGACAATTTTTGAACTAATTATGTAATAAAAATAATATTAATAATACTTAATAATAATATTCCACGACTATTCACACAACGCCATCTTGTCCCAAGCTAAGCAGAGCTTGTGTTACGGGTACTAAACAACTGATAATTTAATTATGATTGATGATATCTCCGAAATTATGCATTTTTGGACCATCTATTCTACAGAATATAACCGTTAAATTAGTTAGTAGAGTTATGGGATATCAAAAAAACACCTTGTAGAGTTACGTGCAAAACAAAAAATTGCGCGAACAACGTCGAGGGTACCAGCTAGTTTACAAAAAAATTGAAGAACCCAATGCAAGGTACGTGGTGAATCGTCTTATTTACTGAAGATCAACAGCAGTTTGCAGGTGCATATAAATACAATTGTCGAGAAACTCGTCGCTCAGACCAGCCGAATATCATCACAGTCATGTACCGCACACTTGCATTTCTGTGCCTGGTGGCTGCTGCCGTCGATGGATTCCATATAACGGGTGAGTAATTTAGTAGGTATACTAGCACTAAAAACAAAATATTTTTTTTTAAATTGGTAATTATGGGTAAATGACTACATTGCTTTTAATTGAAATATTCTGCTAGTGACGATGAAAATTAAAAGTTCAAATAGGGCTAGTGGTACGGATATTTCTCTTGCATTGTGCTTAAGCTCTAGATAAAAATAAATAATTGCAGGATAGCGTTGAGGAAAAAATTCAAAAACACCCCTGTGTGAAAAAAATAAAACAATTGTTTGTTGCCAGCTCACTAAAGTAAACGTTGACCATTGATAATTAAAATATAATTTATTACATCAGTGTAAAACATTTTTTTTTCACATTACCTACTTCTCCATACCTACATATTTTAAATACGCCTTGAAACAAATAGTAGGTAGGTTCTTATCGTCACAAGTGTTCTTGCAATGACGTTGCAGCAAAAATGTTACTTAACGCGTGAACTTTAGTTCCATTATATAGGCTCTATTTCACTAGTTAGCTAGTAAATTCAAGAATATCATAATTTGTGATGCCCAGAAACAAGAAGTAGAGTTTGTTAATTTTCTTCAATATGTAAATAAAACGATTTAATGATATTCCACAACTTTCACACCACGCCATTTAACCTCAAGCTAAGCAGAGCTGTGATAAAGGTACTAAACTGGAGGCTTAATCTGCTTCTGGAAGGAGGTGGGCTGGTTGGAGTAACTCCGAACAAAACGGCCACCATGGCTCACGCACAATGGTCGAATCTGGGATTAAGTGCGGAAACCAATCCTGATAGATAGATATTAAACCACGAATAAGCTAATATATTTCTAAATACATACGTAATATTATAATGGATAAATTAAACCCAGACACAGAACAAATGGTTGTGCTCATCACACAAACATTTGTTCTGGGTGGGAATCGCACCCACGTCCGGCATAGCAGTCAGGGCCAATAACGACTAGACCTACAAGTCAGTCAACAAAAAAAAACCGCATCTAAATCGATTCACCCGTTTGGGCGCTACGGTGCCACAGGCGCTACGGTGCCACAGACAGACAGACAGACACACACACATAGCGGTGAAACTTATAACACCCCTCTTTTTGCGTCGGGGGTTAAAAAAAAGAATGAAGCCTTCAACTTCTTATTTAGGTAGTTAAACCAGATTAAAACCAATTCGGTATACTTATTTTAGTATCCTGCTTGTTCAAAACACCATTGTTCTAAACAAAGCGCCACTCTCGTATCTTCGTTGACAGTTCATAGAGGTTCATAGTGATGATCACTGGGCAAGGTGTTCAACGATTTAGGCTCTAGACAAACGGACCGCATTTCAACTGCAATCCAACCGCAAATAGCAGTTCTGATGCAGTTTGAATGCAGTTGACACGACGTTGTCTTTTACAAACTGCATCCGAACTGCAATATTTGCGGTTGGATTGCAGTTGAAATGCGGTCCGTCTGTCTAGAGCCTTACCTACTGTCAAACAGCTATCTAGCATGACGTCATGAGCTCTCGCAGAGATGTGACGAATCGCACCGTAGCGTCCGTAGCCCGTCTGATAGTCATTGAAAGTCCACTTAATTAAAGTGCAATACCATTTTTAGGGTTCCGAAGTCAACTAGGAACCCTTATAGTTTCGCCATGTCTGTCTGTCCGTCCGTCAGTCCGTCCGTCCGTCCTCGCTAAATCTCTGTGACCGTTAGCACTAGAAAGCTGAAATTTGGTACCAATATGTGTATCAATCACGCCGACAAAGTGGTATAATACAAATTGGAAAAAAATGTTTTATTAGGGTATATGTAAAGTGGGAAGTGTTTTTTTTTCAAACCCCAAGGTGTGATATATTGTTAGAAAGGTATTTAAAAATGAATAGGGGTTTACTAATATCATTTTTTGATAATGTCAATAATTTCGGAAATAATCGTTCCAAAAGTAAAAAAAAACAATGTCCCCCCCCCCCCCCCCCTCTAACTTTTGAACCATGAGTTAGAAAATATGAAAAAAATCTGGAAAGTAGATCTTTATAAGGACTTTCTGGGTGTGAGAACTGGATCGAGGTTATTTACTTGGTCATTTTAAATGCTGTAGTCTTTACTTTACTCTGCAATTTTTATCTGTGACACTGTGCGTTCTATACTCTATTGTTCTCTCGGTATATATCCATTGTGATAGAAATACGAATTAAAACAAAGTCTTTAATGTAATAAACTGAGTTTTATTAATATATAATACTGGGAAAATTATTTTGAACTTGGATGGAAACAGTTTTTGTACAAAAAAGACAAAAAGTTGTACAAAATGATTTCTGGACTAAGTTTGTAGTATAGGTAATCGTATATGCAAGCATTTTGAACACTTATTGTGACGGACGGGAAACTACGGAACCCTACACTGAGCGTGGCCCGACACGCTCTTGGCCGGTTTTTTATTGTAAAATTTCAGTTGCCATTAAAGTTCGGTGTGCTACTGCATGGACGCCAGTTAGACAACCAAAAGCCCTGCAGCGCCTGCAGGGGTAGATTTCTGAGTTGAGCAAAACGTTATTGAGTTCAACTGGAATTTCACAGAATTCGAAGCCTACAGGCTGGATGAGTGAACTAGGCTCGCCCCCTGTTATATTTATGTGACTTGAACATAGTGTAGCGACATCTATCTCGCCACATACGAACTAATGACCGATATCCTAAATCACGGTATCAGAGTTATCCGCGCAATTTGAAGGTATAAAAGTTCCCGACTACAACCGTCGGGCAGTAGTTAGCCCACCAGACACAACACCCGTCTGGTTGGAGGATCATTCCTTTACAATGGTGGATGAAGAACTTTACACCCTGTTCCTCATACCTCCAAAATAGCATAACTTGAATAGAACATAACTGGTGAAATGCAACAAACCAGCAACGTGTTTTGTCGAGCCTCTGGTCTTCTTTGCTAACAATTCCTAATGCGATTTCTTTATTTTTTTCAGCTCCAGTGTCGGGCCTGAAAAGTAAGTAAACAATAATGTTTGACTCCTGTTAGTCGGTTTAAAATACGAGCCATTTGCTCTGAGAAGCAACACCGAAACGAACTCAATGATCACAAGCACTCTTTTGAGGTCAAGACTTCATCTTGATCTACTTAATCGATCATTTGAGGGTAATGCAGGTTAAGTAGTATCCGAGATGGTCTTTTGAGGAAAGAACCACGAAGATATGAGTGAACCTGTCCAGTCAGTGCGGGCTTAGAATTTGGAGATATTCGCTAAGAAAGAACTAAAAATTGTAAACTAGCTAACCCGGCTAACTTCGTTCCGCCTCAGAATAAATCTAAGTTGGGCTACCTTCTTAGTTAGCTTAAGACTTCTTATTAAATGTCAATTAATTGTTACTTATTGTTCGTCTTGTTGTTTATTGCGTTCCTTGCGAAGTATGTGTGGTGTAACAATGAATGACAGATTGAGGAATGATGTGTTACAGCAACGTTGTGGTTTAAAAGAAGATGTAGTAACAAAAATTGAAAAGAGTATGCTTAGATGGTTTGGTCACGTTGTAAGGATGGATGAAAGGCGACTAACGAAAGGTATTTACAAGGCAGGAGTTTATGTATGTATGTATGTAATTGTTACTTGATAGAACAAGAAGAGAAGAAGAAGAATATTTTATATGTCTTAACTGGGAAAACATTTATCACCGTCTGTCATGTCATCAAAGATGGCGCTGCGCCTTTGAAAAAGAAAACGAATTTTCTTCGCATTATTTATCGAGACAAAAGATGGCCTAGTCCGTGTCGAGGATATGATTTATCTCCATGCCAAATGTCATTACGATCCTTTCAGCCGTTTAGTCGTGAAAAGTCGACAAAAATACATGGGTAATATGACATCCCATGGTGTAGACTATGGACCAAGTATTAGTAAAGAAAATGAACTATGGTTTACCAGCAAACCAAAGCATTCCTGTTTTGCGTTGGTAGCTTGAAGCCTGAAGCTCAGTCTGCTTAAAAAATATTAAATAAATAATCTTTTTTTTCAGTAAAAGACGGAGGTGGGAAACTGCTAGTTGATCTAGCGCTTTCCAACTATTCCGCTTCGTGCAATGGCTACACCATGATGAACAGGCCTCGTCTGCCACCCGGCTTCTGCCCCATGCAGCTGTGGTGTCGTAGATCTGACAGGTATAGACTCTGCATACTCACCGATGAAACCGGTGATGTAGCTGGCCTGCAGTACAATGTAAGTAGACCGTGGTAAATAGTTATGTCGGCTACACACGTTACAGTATATACTTGCGCAAGTACTGTGTGTGTTGGAAGATAATTGCACTAATTTCTGACTTGCACAAGTTCTTGAAAAGGTTCAAAATTTCAATTCCCAACTTGTGTCATGCACAAGTAGCTCGCTGCATGTACGCACACTTGTACAAATATCACTGAAATAGTATCTGTGCAAGCATGCTTGAGCCGTTTGTGGTCACCTCCGAAATACGTGTAGCTGTACAAGTCTGGACTTGCGCAAGTATACTGTAACGTGTGAGGCCGGCTTTAGTATTGCACGCTTTTCTGCCCCGGAGACGACAGCCCCGTTAATAACAGAAGGAACAATAAGCTTTTCTTATTCCCCGAAGGACTGAGCAGACATTTCGCCAGTTATCATCAAACAAGTATAAATCCGGACTCCGAATTAATCCCTTTCTTTTGATATTCCTTTCTTTTTCCCAGATTTGGTTAGAACCAATCTGCAAAGCCTTGAGCATAGGCGTAGGATAGCTAGCCTTTCGGTTTTCTATAGGATACATTTTGGAGAGTGTGCACGGGAATTACATGACTTGATTCCGCCATCACCTTTCTACCATCGGTCAACCCGGCGTACGGCGAGTGTCCACCCTTACAGCGTTGGCACTCCCACAATTCGGACAAAGCGTTTGGCTTCGTCGTTTATATAAATGCATGAGCGACATCTGAATTAAATAAACGACAGTGCGTACCAACCAGCTATAGTTTAACTTAATATCAACATCCAATTTTCATATGTAACAGAAAGAAAGGTTCTCTTCTGTTTCTCTTTGAAGCATAAAAAAAATATAATAGCAATGATGCAGTGCAGATATCTTTTTTTTTTAATATTATAAACCAGTGCTTGACTGCAATCCCACCTGATAGTAAGCAGTGATGCAATCAGTGATGGTGACTAGTTTATTAAGAGCTTATTCACTCTAGCCTTGAAGACACCTAAATTATAATCGGACGGGAAGACCGCAGCAGGCAAGTTGTTCCAGTCCTTCGATGTACGCGGATCGAAGGACTGGCTAGAGTGAATAAGCTCTTAATAAACTAGTCACCATCACTGATTGCATCACTGCTTACTATCAGGTGGGATTGCAGTCAAGCACTGGTGTATAATATTAAAAAAAAAAGATATCTGCACTGCATCATTGCTATTATATTTTTTTTATGCTTCAAAGAGAAACAGAAGAGAACCTTTCTTTCTGTTACATATGAAAATTGGATGTTGATATTAAGTTAAACTATAGCTGGTTGGTACGCACTGTCGTTTATTTAATTCAGATGTCGCTCATGCATTTAGCGAATGGGAAGGCGCGCATGGCGGTGTGTGGGGTTAGTGCACGGTACACACATACACAACACCTTCTTTCTTTTTTTATACAGCTCTGAAAAAGCTATGAAACTAGATAATAACCACTTGCCTATATCGTACCAGGAATATCTACAAAATATATTTATTATCTTAACTTGCGACCACGGCTTTACCTTAACTTTGCATCTAGGTATGCCTAGTTTTCTGTCTAAAATATTATCTTGTTTTGTACAGACGCCAGCACATCAACCCCAATGTGTTAAATTTTCGCAATTGAATAAGAACCTTATTCTGTTTGACATAAAGTTGGAAAACGATCAAAGAAATTTGACACATTGGGGTAACTTGATGTGCTGGCGTCTGTACTTTTTACTTTTTAGTCAAACTGATATCTTATTATTGTTATTTTGCATATAACTCTCCCCCTTTTGCAGATTCCTTGCGACGATTTTACACCAACATTAGACATGAGAGAACAAGGATTTATCATCTGGACAACCACTTTTGACCACGCCATTGTAAGATTCTACGCATTTTTCCAATTATTTGTGCCGCCTGGTAAGTTTTCTTTTGTTTAATGACTTTACTTTTTCTTACTTGGGACCAAAGACATTCAATACCTATAGACCGGACATCACGAACAAAATTTTCGTCCGAAAAAGTGTGTCCTGCTGGATACAAGTCTATGAGTTTTTTGTAGTTCGCTCCGCTGCCGCTCCAATATTCATATATTATTCTAGATGGCGTTACTGAGACATGGGATCAAAGTTTTTCTATGACATTTCCTTGACATGCCCGCTCTATAGTATTTTAAATCTCTTTGCTTGGGACTAACATTTTTTTTTTAAATGAAAGCATTACATTGTGGATTCGGCTGTCATTGTGCCGTAACTGTCAATGGCCTGATGGCTGAATGCCTCGACGACTATTCTACCGAGGCTCTGATAACGTCGTATAAATCGGTGAACGCCGGTTGCACGCACGAAAGAGTGTCATGCATGTTCCGCCTAAGCCGGGCGTGCAATTGAGAACATTGAACAAGCGATAGAGAGGCACGCTCGGAAAACGCTAGATCACGTAAAATTATCGCCCGTAAACCATTGATATTAAGTATATCAATGCCGTAAACCGACTTCATAGACAACTATCTACTATTTTAATTATTAACGTTTGCCTGCGTCGTGCCAAATAAATGCTTCTACTTTGTATATTTGTATTTAATATAAAAAAAAATATGTTTGTAGGTTGTACACACGGCAACACGTCAAGCTACACAGTTCCAGAACAGACTAATCTCGCATTGTATAGGATTTTCCTACAATTCGAGGTCAGCGTAAATTGGAAATGAATAGCTTGATGTGTAGCCTTGTGTAGGTACTATAAACGAAGGAGAACAAAATTTACAACCCTGGCATTTATAATTATTAAACTTTCTAGTAACCTGAAAGTTCTATAAAGAAATAAAAATTATTTGTAATTTATACCAACTGGCTTAATAAAATTACTCTCATGTGTACCTAATAAAGGCAAAGCGTACAAAAGAATGACTCCTCAAACATTCACGCAAACTAATTACTTAATTCTTTTTTCTAAGACGCTCAACAACGCATCGATTCTAAAGATCCTACCATTGTTCTTCGGGATACCGAGTTGCATTACAGTGGCTTCGGTGGGGAAATGGCGACTGTAGCCACCGACTACGACCGGCTACACAGCTCCTTTACTAAACAGAACTGCATAGACTGGTATGGTAAGTAATAACAAATTTCTTAAGTTTAGCCCTCTAAGAGCTTTAAACCCTTATTTTTATGCGTGTCTAGAATAATCTTTGTTTTGAAAATAATAGTTTTATTATGTGTAAGACCTGATGACCGATGGGGTCGAAAGGTTCTCGAGTGGAGGCCACGTATCGGTAAGCGCAGCGTAGGACGTCCACCCACAAGGTGGACAGACGTGGGTGGTGGAACGCGCTGAATGCGAGCCGCTTCCAACCGGTCTTATTGGAGATCTATCGGGGAGGTCTATGTCCAGCAGTGGACTTCCTATGGGCTGAAATTATGATGATGTGTAAGAGGGCAATAGGTACCTACTTCATTCGATAAAGCTGGTCTAGTAACAGTTACCTACAGGTACAGGTCGAAATATTTTGCCCTCTTAGCACCTCGCCACTTTCAGTGGGCCCACAATATCTATTAGCAGTACTGCCACGTCGCGAAACGGAAAAAAATAAATAAAAAAGAACATTAATTTGTTCAATGGCTGAGTCTTAAAACAAAAATAAATTCAAGTTATTCAGAAAATCAGACGTTTTGAACGTCCCTTGTCACTTCTTAGAGTTGGGAATCTGCAGTGCGATTCTGGTCAAATCACCGCTTGGAAATGTAGGCGTATTGAGGGCGAATTGAGCTGTCATTCCATACTAATGCAAGGCATTGACAGTTCACTTCAGTCAAGATTCCACGTTGTGACTTATACTGAATCGACCGACAGAAGGAGCGCAACAAACTCCCTAGCAAGAACATTAACCTTTCAATCGTGTAAATTAGAGACACAATAGAAAGACAATGACAGCGCAGCGCAGTGTCCGCTTGGGGTTTAATGAATTAAAACATTACAACATCTTTCCCCCAGGTCAAATGTACAACTACAATATGACTAGTACCCAGGAATGCAGTGCTTCTCTATTGTCGCCATTTTCTGTGATGTTCGACTCGGGTCGCCTGGTCGCCACCAGGGTCTTTGTCCTCGGGCACTTCATCAAAGGCAGCGACTGCCATACCTTGTATGAAAAACCAAACGCCATTACTACAAAGGTTAGTACTTCCTAAGTAGTTGTAGGCTTCATTCTTTTTTTTGTTGACTGTGTTTTTGGTCTAGTAGTTAGTGGCTGACTGTTATGCCGGAGGGCGTGGGTTCGATTCTCACTCAAATGTTTGTGTGATGAGCACGATCACTGTATGTTGTTATATGTGTGGGTTTAATTTATCAATAATATGTATGTATTTAAAAATATATAAGTATTATTATCATTTGTTTAGTACCCATAACACAAGCTCTGTTTAGCTTGGGACTAGATGGCGTTGTGTGAAAGTTGTGGAATTTATTTATTATTTTTATATTTACATTTTCAAATCAAGATAAATTTTACTGAATCGTCCGGCTACCTGATTCGGCCATTTATTATGTATATTGGGGCCGAACTGCTTATCTGACCTCTACAACCGAATGACTGGCTAACGTGACGATACCCGTTCGTTAAACTCGATTGTTCCCAACGAGTCACACTGTAACCTGTAACAGTGTGACCTTAAATCGTCGTTGTAAGTTATCTAACACTAAATGCTCTAACTTTGTTCCAGTTCGCCGTTCCCAATGGTCCCAACTGTCTCTATGATAATGTCTCCCGAAGAGGCGCAGTCGCTATGACTTTCTTCTTTACCAATGCACCCTTCTTCATTTCCTGCAAGAAACACTAGATAATTAATTGACAACATTTCAAAATTGACATGACCCTAAAACAAAAATACCGTTTCTTCATTTTTGTATGCTGAGTTCAAATGTATATTTTTTTTAAATTTTTATAGCTTAATTTCTGAGAAAAAAAATAAAAACCAAAAACCATGCGATGACGTCACTTATACGGTGGAATGAGGTGTTTACCTTTGCGAAAGCAAGCTAATTTTTAAGATGAAAACTATAATGTCAAACAAGACATTTCTGTCAAAAATTACGTATCTAATGTCAAAAAAGACATATCTAACGTCAAAAATGACATATCTAATGTCAAACAAGACATATCTAATGTCAATGTGTGACATTGACAACTGCTAAATGACAATGACATCTAAGAAACTGATTTTTTTTGACGTATCACAGTCTAGCAAAGGAATTATCGCCATTCCACCGTATGAATGACGTCATTTGGCGCTTACGTCTTTTTAGAATGCACCGAATTTCAAAGTTAAAATTATGAATGAAAAGTACATAATTTCGAAAAAGCAAAAAATATGGGTCCTCTAGTTTTGGATTTACTTTTAGATAACATAATAAAACATGGAGGTTAAAATTTTGAAATGTTGTCAATTACGATACCATCGAGCATCATTTCGACACATGAATATCATAATTAGATTGTTGAGTTTTGTGTGAAATAATAAATGTTTTTTAGCATTTTGTTTTGGAATCATAAATGTAACACGATAGTTTTCTTTAGGATACCTTTAATATCCTTATTATTTTTACCAATGGTTCTTTAGTAGCAATATGAACCATTTACCATTTTCCACTTGTCTAAGAAGTTATTTATTTGTATTAAAGTAGTTTACCTACATAAAAAGTGAATGAATTTTTTAGTAACAATGTTGTGCTATACCCTACATTGAACACATAAAAATAGTGTTTTTTCATAAATCATATCAGACTAATAAAGTGCTACGGACTTGAGTAAAAGTGCAAATGGACACTACTCTTAGTTATTTACTTAGTTTATCACGTAACATATAAAATTGGAATGGAATGAAATTGCTTAATACCTAGTCTTTTAGGCTAGATCATTATTAATTTTAAGTATTAAGAATGTTGTTCTTACTATGTTTATAGTATAAAAAAATGAATAAGTACCTACTTAATAAATTGTTTTGTTGAATGTTTCGTTGAAAATTAAAACTCTGTAGTAGGTACAGCTTGGCAAAAAAGAGTCTGACGCGGTGACAGTTGAAACTAAAAGTGGATGATTGTGCAACATTGATTTATTTGTCTAGTGTTATTACATCATGTGTCAAAAGTGCGTAAATCCTCGTCGTTTTTCATAGATTTAACAAAATTATTAAGTTTCGTTGCAAAATTAACGATTAAAAGTTAATAAAACCATTCGTAGTTGTATCAGAGCAGTGATTTACCTCGTCTTTTTGTGGTGTTTGGCCAAATCTGAAGCAGGACAAGTTTTGTCCGATATCGGGAGTGTTTATTGAAGAACTGCCGCTAGGACAGGTATTTATCTACCCTAATTAAATCATTGTACATTAAATAAGTTTTTCTAAATGTATTCAATGCGTAGTTTTGTTGATATACAGATTTAAGTAGCTATTTGTCTTGTTTACAGAAATTGAAATTTAAGGTTATGTTTTGTAGTTTAAAGAGCCTCGTATACCCATATTTGATACTTGAAGATAAAGAATAGGGAATTAATAATAAAGTAGGTACCGTGTCTTTTTGTTTTAGGTAAATCTGTCAACACAGTAAGAAAAATGTTTAAGGAAGGTAAAAATAAGATATTTTTAAACACCGGGAAAACTTCAAAGGTCGCTTGAAGAAAGTTACCACCTTATCATTGTGACGTGAATCTAATTGAATAAATATGGGGCATTGCAAAACATTAAATTGCTTCAATAAATGTTGGATCCATTGATATAAAGGTATGTAGCCTAGTTTCTACATATTTAAATTTGCTATGTTAGAACCATTGTTTATGATTATTTTTTGTTTTTAAAGGTGGCTGCTGAACAAGCATTTGCAAACATTACTAAGATTGGAAAAAATCATGCAAGGATATTGTAATGAAAATAGAAAAATAATATCATGACAGTAATAAATCTCACAGATGACAGTAGCAGTGATTTATCAGAATTAGAAAATACAAGTGTTTCAGAAGTTGCAGGAAGCTCTAGCTAACATTTGAGCTTTTCCGGGATCCGAATATTTGATAGTACTGTGTTCGATTCGTCTGATTAAATTTTTGGTATTAAAAAATTGGTTGCCTGTAAAGTCGGTATACGGGCGAAAGTTTTACGTGACAACGACTTTGAGTGGTAAAATAATTTATGTCTGTCTCTCTCGCTCTTAGGCGGGCTAACCATGCCCGAGTGGAAGGGACGCGTGCCTCTCACTCGCTCTCATTGTGAGCGCATAACGTGAGCGGAGCGTAACGCAGTTTCTTGAAGTGTCACCCGGCAAACCAATTTATAAGACGTTGTCACGTCAATAAAACTAATAAAAACGTGTTCAACTATTGTCGTTAATTCCTAACAATCTTACGGTTAGACTGCTCTCGAGGGCATGATTATTAATAATAATAATAAT
This sequence comes from Euplexia lucipara, assembly GCA_921972225.1. Lineage (NCBI taxonomy): Eukaryota > Metazoa > Arthropoda > Insecta > Lepidoptera > Noctuidae > Euplexia > Euplexia lucipara. The sequence goes on along the minus strand of OV179161.1, from coordinate 15,331,785 downwards.
AATAATAATAAATTTATTTATTGTTTACAAGGACCAGATTATAGAATGGATACATTGGCCATTAGAGTAAAACAAAATCTAGTAAGCGGGTGAAGCGCTGTACTCCTATATAGGCTACTGAGTAGCCTGTGCTTAGGAGAGACAGGACCGATCCCGATTATACAATATACATAGAGGGTCTTATGTGGCACATGACGTAGTACATTTTATTATTAGGTATATTATCCTAGTTACAATAACATGCAAGCAGAAAAATAAAGAAAAAATTAAAGACATTAAAAATTGGTAAGTTTGTGTGTGTGTGTGTGTGTGTGTGTGTGTGTGTGTGTGTGAGTGTGTGAGTGTGTGTGTGTGTGTGTGTGAGTGTGTGTGTATGTGTGTGTATGTGTGTGTGTGTGTGTGTGTGTGTCTGTATGTTAGGGAGTTATGTGTGTGTCTAGTGTATGTTGAGAGAGAGTTAGTGGTATGAATGTCACCAATATGTTGGTGTGAATGGTTACTTCAGAAAGTCTTCGGTTTCTTCGTAATTGAGAGTAGATAGGAACAAGCGGACGGTCTTCTTACAGACAAATATAGTAGATCCGTATATTGGTTGTTTTTCATTGATTTTATTATATAGTGTCGGACCAAGATAGGGGAAGAATTTTTTTATAAACTTTTTTCGGACTGACGGAGTAGAGCAGATATTATTTTTGCGTCGTCTGTTTATTTTTATATAAGGTGTTTTTAAGTGTTGCAATACAATTGTGTGAAGTATAAATTGCTGTCTTACATTGAGTAGGTTGCAGGTTTTGTACAATTCGGAAGTAGGGAAACGAATGGGCCTAAAGGTTGCGACTTTTAGTATAGCTCTGTGGGCGATCTCTAGAGGTTTTAGTGTGGATTTTGCGGCTCCGCCCCAGCAAGAGATACAATAATTGAGGACTGATTGGCATAGGGCAAAATATACGTTACGAATAATTTTAGGGTTTGCTACGTGCCGCAAGGTCTTAAATATATAAATCAATTTGCGTATTCGGCTGGTGAGAGTCGAAATATGTGTTTTGAAATTTAGGTTTCTGTCTAAAATAATGCCAAGATATTTAATTTTTTCCACTGCAGTTAGCTCAGGACATTGACATTGGCGTTCGATAGGACACGAGTGAGCTTTTAAATAAATCGAGATACTAGGTTGAGAGATGTTTCTGATAGAATAGATGACAAAGTTAGTTTTAGTAGCATTAAGAGTCAGTGTGTGTGACAGGAGCCATTTGGTGATAATATTAAAGCCGCCTTGTGCAACAGTCTGTAATTCCGTCCATGTGTTTGCAGAAAAAGTGATGGCGGTGTCATCTGCATAGGAAACTATTTTAGCATAAGGAACTTCTAGGTTGCAGAGGCTGTTGATGTACACAAGGAAGAGTGTAGGCCCCAAAATACTGCCCTGTGGTACCCCGTACTCAATAGGCAGCTCTTTACTTTTGTGATTGTCTATTACAACTGATTGAGACCGGTCTGAAAGGTAGCTCCTAAAAAAGTCAAGTGGGGGACCTCTCACACCGATGCCCTCAAGCTTGATTATGAGGGTGGAAACAGGGACAGTATCGAAGGCTTTCGCCAAATCTAAAAAGACGGTAAGGACTTTTTTATTATTATTTAAGTTTTCTGTGACATTATTAATAAGACTGTGAACTGCGTCCGAGGTGGATTTATTTTTCCGAAAACCAAATTGATTAGGGGATAGAAGTTTAAAGCGTTCAAGGTAGTGGGTAAGTTGCTTGTTAACAATGCGTTCCAGCACTTTTGACAGGGCACTAAGGACGGCTATAGGTCGATAGTTGTTAGGTAGGTTTTTGTCGCCACCTTTAAAGATAGGGTGGATGATAGCTCTTTTCAAAGCAGTGGGGAAATTAGCGGTTTGAAAGCATGTATTGAAGATGTGGCAGAGAATGGGCGCAAGAATCTTAGCATATCGTTTTAGCATTTCGATTATTATCTGTCTGTGTATACCTATTGCATCACTTTCGTGCAAGGCTTCAGTGCCCACTATAACGTACATAGGTATATTAACTCACGCCTCTTTCCCACGCTGGTAGGCAGAAACTAGAGATCGCATACGAAGCAAAAGAAGTATGTAAGAATCGTAGCATATGCATTCTTACATACTTCTTATGCTTCGTATATATTTTTACATGTTGTTATACATATTTGCCCACTATTAATAGTGTTAATACTGGACATTGAAGCCTTCCATGGTGTTTGCGTAGCATCCGACAGACAGAACCACCCACTTAGCTTTGAGAAAAATAACAAGTATCAAACCTGTTAAGTCGTACTATTCAGGGTGGCCACATGCGCGATACTAGCGACCTCATTTATTCCACACTCTTTTTTGCCAAGCTGTACCTACTTAATAAAAGTTACTGTAGCTTAAATAATAATAATAATTATATATTGTTATACTGGGATCGATCTATCATCACTGACAGGACTATTATCGCAAATAAACCTGATATAGTGGTGATAGATCGATTGGAACGTCACACGATGATTGTTGATATAACGGTCCTGCATGACGAGAACCTCGTGAAGGCAGAGAAAGATAAACAACTTAAGTATCTTGATCGGGCTCGCGAGGTTGTCGAAATGTGGGATGTGGATACAGCAGTCGTCGTGCCGATAGTCGTGACGGCCAATGGCATAATAGCCAAGAGCCTCGACCAACACCTTAAGAGGCTCTCGTTAGGCAGCTGGATCGAGGGATTGATCCAGAAGGCAGTAATCTTGGACACGGCGCGCATTGTTAGGCGTTTCCTCTCTCAGGAGCCCTGACCACCGGTAACTTGGACCCTGTTCCCGATACCGGTGGGCTACTATTTTTTATATTTTTAAATGTTTTTTTTATTTTTGTATTTTAATATTTAAAAATATAATTGATATGTATAAAATGTAAAATAAAAGAAATAATAATAATCATCATTATTTCAGGAAATAATTAATCCTATATGCTTAATGAGAATGACACAAAATTTATAAATGATTAGTAAAGCTTACAACTATGTTAGTATATAGGCACTGACACTGAACTTAAGACAACAAAACTATAATATACAGAATAACGTATTATATAACCGTCGTGAAACGGCGCAACAGTGACCCACATAAACAGTCAAAGCGACTAGAAATCATGTTTAAGATCCTGTTGAAGCTGCCCCACATCCTACGCACCAAGCAAGAGCATCTTTTACGCATGATGATGAAAAAACAATCAACATGCGCATCTGCGAACATTCCTGAGACACTACAGAAGCGAGGCAGCCCCACCAGCATCCTAAACGCATTATTAAACTGAATGCGGAGATCGTTGTACTATCTCTTTTTTTTTTTGTTAATATGTATAATGGCTCTACACTTGACCTCAATCTTGTCCTGCGGTCAGAAATGAGGTCGACGATGGAACGAGCTTACCCAAAAAAAGCCTATTAACTCGCGACTTAAACAGATTGGGGTCATATGAACTCGGGAACACTGATGCCTTTGTTCTCATATTATTACATTCGCAAAATATTATATTCGCAACATATTATATTCTCGAATTATTATATTCTCCAAATATTAGAAGTACAGTCAAACACAGTGAAAAATAGATAATATTATTAGGTAAACATTACCTATGAAATTGCCGTTCTGCAGTACTGGCCATTTCAAATCAAAATAAATTTTTGTTTGGCTAAGAATTCTAATTTGAAATTAATTTTATTTTAAAAACATAGTTTTTTTTCCAAAAAAAAATGAAAATAAAAATGTAACACTAATCAATAAACAAATAACTACTCATTTGTTTATTGATTAGTGTTACATTTTCATCGCATTTCAATCTTTTTCGTCATCATGCATACGTTAAAAATTCGAATAATTAAGAAATATGAGTACCTACCGTCGTGGCAGCAACGCGGCACAAGCGGCACGCAACATCAACGACGTTTACGGCGCTAACACTACAAACCAACGCACCACCTGTTATTGGTTTGCTCGCTTCCGTTCTGGTAATTTCGAGCAATGTGTAATGTAATGTAATTTGTAATGTAATTTAATGTGTACTTTGAAGAACTGAACACAATGATGGAAATGCTGACACATCTCCAACCAGCATTGGTCAATCGCTCGTCTCCGCTGCTCCTGCACGACAACGCGCGACCTCATACTGCACAGCAGACGGTTTCCAAGTTGCAAGAACTGGGGTTGGAAGCTCTCCGTCATCCGCCCTACTCACCAGACCTTGCGCCTACAGACTACTACTTTTTCCAAGAATTTGGATAACTTCTTGGCGGGAAAAAAATTCAATACCCGAGAGGCAGTACAAAATGCCTTTGAAGAATCTGTTGTCATCAATAAACTGCCACTGCGTTGGCAAAGATGCATTGATTGCATAGGTCTGTCTTGTATTGTGTCACACTTGTACTTGTATTACACGTGTACTTCGATTAATACAAATAAAAAATACATGAAAAAAATTCGTTTCAATTTTTTCATACAAAACGGCAATTTCATAGGTAAAGACCTATTATATTAATGCATATCTTCAGGATTACCTACTACTTGGTGATATAAAATCATTAGTTAGATTTATTTTACAGAAGGTAGGTAAACCTTAAAAAAGGGGTTGTAGGTTTGATTCCCGTTCGAGACAAATATAATATGTGATGATGTCAAATATTTATTATTGTTTCCCCTCAAATTAAAAACATTTTTCGCTGTGATTGTTCTTTGTGTAATATTTTGATAATATAATAATTCGAGAATATAATATTTTGCGAATATAATATTTTGCGAATGTAATAATATGAGAACAAAGGCACTGATGCAGGCAGGGTTCCACTCCCACTCCTACTATCTCTGCGTATATCTTGCCCACAGGCTGCACGTGTGAGAAGGAGGTGCAGTAGGATCGAAAGAGCGTGATTTTAACGGGAAGTCAGCAACGTGAAACCTGCGAACCAGCGAGCGTGTTCGCTCGAACCGACAACGCACTCTGCTCCCGTTCAATGTCAAGCCAAGATATTTGACGATCGAGACCCTTCTCAAAGGCATACCGTTCAAATATACATTTGGTACCTGATCAGGACTTTTACCCCCAGCCTCAAAGACTATGATCTCCGACTTCTTGGTGTTATATGCAAAGCCAATGCATTATCGCATATGCAACGAGCCACAAGCTTTCTAAGACCACATATTGACGCGCTCAGCAGTACCATGTCGCCCGCGTAACTGATATTATTGACGCAGATGCCGTCAATGAAACATCCAACTCTGGTACTACTGAGCTCGCCAATCAGGACGTTCACGTAGAGGTGGAACAGGGTTGGTGAGCTCAACCAAGCCTTTTTTTTTTGGGGGGGGTGGAAAATCCTCATGGATCTCCCCCGCCCCGGGGAGGACGGAGGGGTCTGTCTGACTCTTATTGACTAAAAACCATCCTGTGTTCCTTCTTACACCTGCGCCGGGGGTCACGGGAACAGAAGATACTTCCGCGACCCCCGACTGGTGCCGGCCCCGAGGGCTTCGCCAAGTCAGCGCGGGGAGTGAAGTGTCGCGCTTTAATACATAGTACGTAACAGCATGCTTTACACACAATTATGCAGTCTCAGTTGATAATCTAGCCCTAAAACCGAACTGCTTGTGATGCACGGTTGTTCCTTTAGTCAATTGTGCATTAAGCATGGCTGTCGAAAACTTTAGAAATAATATTAGCCAGAGAAATGGGCCAATAGTTAGTGCTGTCGGCGAGGACACCAGTTTTGTTTTTAGCGATTGGCACAACCACTGTTCGCATCATCTCACTCGGCAGGTAACTATGACTCACACAGAACCTATACAGCATAGCAAGTACTGGAGGCAAGTGTGGGCCAGCATATCGGAGGTGCTCGATGCTAAGCCCGTCATGACCTGGGGATTTCCCTCTTGAAATGCCACTAATTGACCGAGTAATCTCTGGGGACTTAAATTTAACCCCTAGTTCCACACCGGGCGTAACATCGGGCACCGACCCTGAAGGTCCTAGGGGAGACGAGAGCCTCTATAAATGGTTGGCAATATCCTCTGGCTCAATTATGCAAACTTAAATGAATACATAAATGATACATTCTAACCATAAATAACAAAAAATGTTCCTGTAAAATAACAATAGGCACATAATTTACACTAGATAATAATAGCTTACCTAGTACCTACCTCCGAATTAATAATATTTAAACTTTACTTGACTTATATTTATTTTATTCATCCTTTTAACGGTGCATATTAGGTGCGTCCGCGCCTGTACAGACGATTATTATGTCAATAGACATGCACTTAAGATACTTTGTGTAAGTACATACGATAGTACACACTGAGACAAATCCTCAATTTAAATAGGGATTTTTTTTTTTGGCATAGCACACTTGGCATAATCTTTTTTAATCGAATATTTTTATGGAAGCCCGGAGTCTGGATTTGTGCCCGATTGATGGCAATAGGCTCGCCCCCTATTGCATGGGACTTAAACTTAACTGGCGGAATGTGGGTGTACTACCAGGTACACCTCTGCCTAGCCCTTCGGGGATTACAGGCGTGACGTTATGTTATGTTATGTTACATAGTTTCGTTTAGCATAATGTATATTTAGAGGGATGGTGATATTTGAGGAGCCACAATTTTTTTTGCTTGAATTTCATTTTACCAAAACCTTGCCATAGGTAGGACCGACGTCCTTTTTGCTATACTTATACCTATATATTACTTGACATACATTACAAAATAGTATCATTTAAGTCAATATGCAATGCTAAAAAAAAATAGTAACAGAAACGAGTCGCCGTAAAACCGACTTTTCGTAGTCTTGTCTGCCCTACCCCTAGAGTGTATTTTTAAAATCGCGTAGGCGCGGAGGGGTAGGACGGCCCGCGAGCTGAGGAGCAGGTGGTTTGAAGGCCCGCCACCGCGGCTGTTTGCCGGCTAGCAAGCCGAAGCTGCGGTGGTGAGCGTTGAAACCATCTGCGACGGTAAGCTCGCGTGGGGCCGCCTAAACCCCGCAGCGCGGAGCCGTGACAGAACGATGTTGCATGATGCGTGCCTGCTTGCATGCTGCATACCTGCTGCATGTCGCATGCTTCCTGCATGTTGCATGCCAGCTTGCATACTTTGCATATTTTATTCTTGTTTGCATGTGTGAATGCTTGTTAAAGGTAATTAAAAACCACAACTGTTCTATTGAGAAAATACATGCAGAATTTTCTGCGATATGATGGTTCTGCTTTTTAGTTATTATGGACATGGAAAAGACGATTCGGACTAATAAAATTATGAATTTCGAATTTATGATAAGTGAGTGTATGCCAAACAACTTTCTGCGGAATGAAGATTATGATAAGCGTTGTTATGCAAAATAATATTATGACGCAAAAAGTTCTGCTATAAAAGGTGGTAGACCCATTTAAATAACATACTAATTTTGTATTTCGAAACTTTGACTAACTTACGGGAAAGTTAGTCAAAGTCGCAGTGTAAAAGGTGAAGTAATGTATAAAATGGCCTCGGAATATAGTGGTGACAAAAACGCCTGTCAATTGTTACAATCTATCTTACAACTAACAAGAAATTGTTGCGCACAACTATTGCTAGGCGCCGAGAGCCATAACACTTTGCTATTAATCGTAGTGCAGGCGTCCTTACTTTCATGACTCTTCTCAAGTATGTTGCTGAATACCAGTGTTTTACGTGGAGCGACTGCCTGTCTGACCTCTACTACCCAGAACCTGGGTAACACTCCACCTCTTGATGTTAGACTGGTTGTCAGTCAGACTTTCACAGTAAGAAAAAATGCTTTGCAAGGCACGCAGGGATCTTGATAATGTAATTAAGAAAACAAATCTGGTTACCCAAATTATCTTATCTTATTTTATCTTTATTTTTGAACCGTCAAATTGTTTTTACTTAATTGTATTCCTTATTTTTTACGAAAATCAAATACTTAATAAAAATATACTTAATTTGAACTGGTGAGGTCGGTGTTTAACTTTTCGACCACAAGGTGTGTACCATAGATATAATAAAGAAGGAGATATGCCCGTTAGACGAAAATGTATCGGAACCATGTGTCTCCACTTAGCCCCTACCACACGGCAACTACTACACATGCAGATCAGTAAAAAGTAAAGACAATTATGAAACAGTACCATCTATTGAGATTTCATAAAAATCAAATCAAGTAAGTAACATGTTAACACTTTCTGGAAATTAATAATTTAAATTTGATCATGTTGGCGAGGTTAGTAGTTAGTTATTTTTATAATTTATAGATGGTAATGTGCATTTTCTTCATAAACATTGCATCTGGTTGTATCGTATGACTAATTCAAGTTCCAACAAAACCCTCAAAATCTTGAGCAGAATTCGGATCGTGTCATATGGGATGAGTTTACGGTGGCCAAAAGAAAGGCAGTTGAGGCCGTGGACAGAACCCTGCAGGACATCCACAGAAACGAACATTAAATGGCACAAATATCACAGTTCTGTTCAGTGGCGATTTCAGGCAAACGCTTGCAATTGTTAACCGATTTCAATGATTCTTTCAAGTTTTGAAAGACTTTCTTTACATACAAAGAAACTAAAAATTGCAAAATATTTTTTTTTTACAAAAAAAAAACCGACTTCTTAAAAAAACACTAACACCTGAAAAATAATTCCAGTTTCGGAAGTCGGTGGCCAATAATGAACGAAATAAAACCACCAAAGCCACAGACTTCCGAAACTGGAATTTAAAAAAAAAAAAACAAAAATCAAAAGTCTAAACTAGGCTCTTCTTCTCATCAGCACTTTTTGAACGTCAAAAAAATACATAAAGACAGTCCCCCAAAAACGGCCCACCCTTCGCCACTTCCTAGTGTTTTTGCTGGGAAGAAGAAGTGGCGGAACAAACTCCCCAGCAACACATCTGTCTGATTCGTTTGAAGAACGAGGTATACAAAGAATCTATACAATGAAATGCTCAATAAATAGCACTATAATGTTTAAACACATTGTAAAACTTTACATTTCAGAATGATTGTCACGTGTTAGCTAGCACACTCCAATATACCGAGATTAAGAAAAAAAAGTAAATTCATTTTAACATTGAAATCTAAACTCAAGCAAAACAACTACAAAACTGAAAAATTACAGCCTCCAGGTATAAAAGGCGTACCCGCTTACATGTGCAATGCTGACTTATATTCATAAGGCTGTGACTCAATTGAATTATTTTTCAAAAAAGTGAATTATTTTTCACTTGTTAGTGTTTTTTTAAGAAGTCGGTTGTTTTTTGTTGTAAATAAGATTTTATTACTCTTTTCTACCCTGGAATGTATTCCTGCATTATTTTGTCTATTTCCTTCAGTCACATGATATGACTGAACTCAGCAGGATTCCCATCTAACTCTCTTCATGTAACTTAGGTATATTTTAATGCTATTTTAAAAGTTGTTTACTTATAATGCTATAGCGACACTGGAATCTTAGGTAGGTATATTTGGTGCTGTAAAACCTTCACGCAGACGACGTCGCGGGCAGCATCAGCTAGTACTTAATATGTAAGTACCTACTCTGTTTAAATAACGATGATCCGAGCAAAATTGCATAGTTCTAAGTCAACGAGAAGTATCCTAAGAACTTTGATTCCCTTGAGGGTGTCGAAAAATGCGTTTTTTGCTAAATAAATAGCTGTATCTTTTCTCCGGTAAACTTAGTTTTTTTTATAGCTTTAAGGGTCCGTAGACTTGAGTAAGTAAACGATTTAAATGCGCATGAGGTAGGTGGTATGTACTTATTACATACAAACAAATAAAATACCGCAGTAATGATTATTTAACGTCTGTCCTTCTCTATCAAGTTCCTACATCTAAAGGTCTGAAAGAGATAGCTTTTAAAATTACTAAATAAAAAAACCAACGAATAAAAGAGCCTAATACAAATGATTACTGTCAAAGATTGCGCTTAACTACAACTGTATGAGATGGGCATCGTTTTTTGAGTAGCAGTAGGTACCTACTCAAAACCTAAGTGTGTTGTCTTCATGTTGCCTACGTAAATGTCTGACAGATCTGGTAGCTGTTCTTTCTTCAGAAGGCCTTTTCAGACCTTGCCCTGCTTAGTTAGGACTCGCATAAAATCTTAATATAATCTAATGCCTGGACTTCAAAAAAACTTCTTTCGGCTTTTTTTCTCAGAGATCAGTCAATTTGGAAATGGCGGCAGTGGGTTACGTTACCACCACAAAATATTAACGTGTATGTATGTATCTGGAAGAAGTTTTATCATCAACCAGGAATATCAGGAGATCTTTTTTATTAATCAGCTTGGTCCTAGAAGACATTGGTTAAAATAACGATGTTCAGTCCCTCATTTAGTTTTCATTCACTTCATTTAAACCCATCTCAAACAGTTGTAGTTAAGCGCAATTTTTGATAGTAATCATTTGTATAAGGTGCTTTAATTCGTTATTTTTTTTTTATTTAGTAATTTTAAAAGCGATCTCTTTCAGACCTTTAGATGTAGGAACTTGATAGAGAAGGACAGACGTTAAATAATAATTATTGCGGTGTTATATTTGTATATATGCAATAAGTATACCTCAGGCGTGTGTGTATGACAACATGTATGAATGTAAACGAAGCAAAAGAGGTATGTAAGAATCGTAGCATGGCGCTCTGTAGTTTCTGCCTACCCCCATGGGAAAAAGGCGTGAGTTTATGTATGTAGGTAGGTATGTATACCTCATGCGCATTTAAACTGTTTACTCAAGTCTACGGTCCCTTAAAGTTCTAAAAAAAAAAAAAAAATAGCGGAAAAAAGATACTTACAGCTGTTTAATTAGCAAAAAACGCATATTTCGACACCCTCAAGGGAATCAAAATTCTTAGGATACTTCTCGTTGACCTAGAACTATGAAATTTTGCTCGGATCATCGTTATAAGTATATATAAGTACCTACAGAGTACCATATTAGATATATTTTAACAGTTTATCAAAGCAACATGCGTCACATTAGTTCACGTAAAAATCAGACAACGATTTTATAGCACATAATATTACATGTGCTATATTAATTTATAATAGGTACCAGTTATTAATTATTTAAATAAAATCGAACAATTATCATACATAGCAATCGAAGAAATAACATAAATTATACTGAACTAATCAAATCAAATCAAAATTAAATCAAAATAATTTATTCACATAATATGGTTGGATCCTCATTTATTTCACATACCAGCAATGGTCAGGATGACCATTGCTGGTATGTGAAACTTAACATTATGTACGATGTATCTAAGACTAATCTTAAACTAAACACTTTATTACACTACTGCATCATTTTTTTATTTGTAAGTCTAAGGTAATCATTAGTAATGTAAAAGCATTTATTGACAAGCCGTGTACCTACCTACATTTTTTTTCGGAACAATGTAATAGGAAGGTCTATAATGTCGCTAGGTAATTTATTAAATAATTTAAATGTTACCCCATGTGGGTACTTAACAGTTTCTTGTAAAGAGATCAGTTTTCATGTTTGGTAATGGAAGGTTATTAGGATAACGGGTATTAAATGCTGGTTCCGTCCGTAGGATCATTTTATAATATAAGTATGGAACCCTCAGAGGGCGTGTCCAACTCGCACTTGTCAGGTTTTTTTTACTCAAAACTTACCCGGCTACTTCGTTCATCCTTATAACCAATTTATGTCGAGTAAAAATGGATCGGAAAGAAATTTGTCATTTGTCATGTTATCAAAGATGGCGCTGCATTTTAAAATGTTTAATTGTCAAGTTTTCTTAAATTTTCTAAGGTTCCGCTCAACTTTTTTTAACTTTTTCCTTCATAATATCCTTCTCCAGACAATACACAAGATTTTTTTTTTTTTGTAAAAGTGGTCCAGTCGGACACGCGTAACGCCGCCACTACAAAGAAAATTAGGGATTCATTTTTATAATGTAGGTACCTAATACCTAACAGATGTAGCATTTTTTTACATAGGTATGCGTGGATCATCACTGTACTACTTCACAATTTATTATTAATTGGAAGCCTGAATAAACATGATTTCTATCGACACCTCAATTAAACATAAATGAAAGTCTGCGAGCCAACGTACTCAAACGAATGTAAGCGAGCGAAGCGACTCGAAACTTTTTAGCACTAAACGAGACGCGCCTTTCTCCAAACTCATCTGAGGTGACAGATGGGTTTTGAGAAGGGCGCCTCTACGACTTGGCGTCCAGCCTACGTAGCATGAACACCGAAAAAACGGTCTTTGTCGTGTCTCGGAAGAAAAGAAATTAAGTGTTCATGCTACGCAGGCAGGTGTATTGAAAGAAATTTGACAGATTGAGGTTCCTGTCTATATAATCTGTCACTTTGCCGATTCGTCTGTAGACACAGGCCGTTTCTTCTGTGTTCAATGTGTTCATGCTACGCAGGCTGGCCGACAGCCAACAGGGTGGCCTTGAAAGCACACACGAAGAAAATCTGAGCAAGCGAAGCGTGCTCGAAAATCTTCAGCGTTCCACCTCAGACAGATTTGGAAAGGCACGTAGGAGTCTAGTTAAAGAATGTGGTGACATATTATTTCTAGTTGTTTAGAAACGAACTACAGGGTAATCAACTGCCGCGGCCTATGATTAATTAAACTGTAGGTAAGTACTATCCCCCAAATGTTAATGAAATATAATGTATTTAAAGGAATATTCCAGCAATTTCCAGATTCTCGTACCTACTTTAGCGGATTTTGATGAAATTTCTATGTGACCCATAAGAAAGCATAATTATGATATCCAATAAACAATTTAGCAAATCAGTTTATAAAAACGGAACACTAAAGTACCTAAGTAGGTAAGCAATCAACGAAAAAATACAAGAATCAAACTGGGAACCTCCTCCTTCTTTTAGGTTGGTTAAAATAATGAAATGTCATCGTTATAGCACCAATTTTTTTTCAATGGCAAAAACCGTATCGAATTAAGTTTCGCTTATACGAATAAAAAAAATAAAAATGGTGCGCTAAAATGGAGAAATTACGTTTCAGTTGGAGACAAAATAAATAGAGAATTAATAATTAACCAAATTTGAACAGTGGTAATTACTTTATATGCATTTCATCATTGTTGAAAAAAAGCCACGTAATGCTTTCAGTTCTTTTTTCATTGGGGTAGATACACACATCATGATCTAGACTATCCTTTTCAGATAAAAAATAAATAAATAATAATAATAAATAAAATCATCCCGTGAAAACTTGAGAGAAATGAACTGTCAATGTCTTGCACTAGTATGGAATGACAGTTCGCTTTGCTTTCACTTCACGGGGTGATTTTTACAGAATACCACTGCAGATATACCTACTAACAATTATAATTATTTATGTAATTTAACTTTTTGTTTGTTTCAATCCCACACTATCCCAGGAAGACTACTATGCGTTTCAAATGAGAACGTGAACGTCAATGACCTCTATCTGTCAGATGTCACTTGAAAAGTACGATCTGCAACGAAACCTTAGTCGCGTAATCAATTATTTTTACTTTTTCGTTTTACCGAGTCGCAGTTATTCAAAATGAACAAACGTCTTAAATGAAATTAGTCTTGTGGACCGTACTTTTCAAGTGACATCTGACAGAAAGAGGTCATTGACGTTCCTATTCTCATTTGAAACGCATGGAACATTAAGTTCAACTAGGTACTTAGATAATATAAGGTATATCAATTGAAGATTTTTTTTTACGCACTTGCCGTTAAATCCACTCTTGACATTGGCAGAATAGTCGATATTGGCTTTGTTTGCCATATTTAAAAAATAGAATAGAAAATAGCACTGCAGATATTTTTATTTGCGCACACATGAGTGAACACACATTGCATGTGCTTGTAGAAAAAGCAAGCCATGCAAGGCAGTGGCAGGGGTCCATTTTATGAGGAACGCCGACAAAATAAAAAAATTGTGTTCATATCAGTATTCTGCTGTCTCTCTTGAAGTCATCTATCTACCTACCACCTGAATGCCTTTGGTGTAATATACCTTTAGTATATTTGGTGGTAGTGTCAAGCTGCCAATATTCAATAGCGGTAGAGTTGCTCTTCTGAACCTCCAAAGTAAGCCGATTGGAATCGAGTTGTAAGGACACTTCGCCAATGATGCAAGGTGCTACCAGCACATGAAGTTGTGCTAACATGTTTACCCTACTTGTCATGGTAAGCAAATATTAATTTAGCTTTTTATTAGTAAACATAATAGTCTAAAACTTAATTATTTAAAAATAAAATAATCTAAATAGAAAATCACAATATTAACGTTCGTCAAAAAATATTAAGTAAAAAAATAACGTTTCCCAACTATGTTTAAGTCGGGCTCCAGTCTAACCAGGTGCAGCTGGAATACCAGGTCTATCTTACCTCCACAACCCAGTGACTGCCACTGGGTAACACCACTGGGTAATACCACAGTATAAATATTAATACAGTAGGACGACGCCTTTGATCTCTGGAAAAATGCCGACAACGTCTACACGCGTTACCCCCGAACTACGAACATCGTTTTGTTCGCAGTTCGGGAGCGGCTTCCCGCGTCTCGCCCCTCACACCCCGCACGATTGCCTTGTCTAGACGGCTTCGTCGGACGACTGTAGGTTTTTAGACTGTAGTTAAACTGGTTGTCAGACTTTCGGGAATCTGACTAGGTAGGTACTCGAGTGTCTACTATTGGATTAACAAATGATGGCCAGGACGCTAGTTGATGTGCGACAAAGACATTCAATACTAACAATAGGCTGGACGTCACGAACAACATTTTCATCCAAAACTTGTTTATTTATTTATTTATTTATTTACAACTAGCTGCCCGGCAAACTTCGTTGTGCCCTAGAGTCAATTTATTGCTCTTATCAATTGTTTTATATATTAGATATTATACACACGTTTAATAAGATGACAATTGACTAGATCCAAACCAATAATAACTACTACTACTTTTTATGTAGCGAGTCTCTACTGTGATCTTATTTAAATATTTTTGTGTTCGATAGAATTAAAATTACAACATGTATAATTATAACCTAACCTAACTGACCATACCTATCCTATAGCTAACCTAACTACCTAACCTAACTACCTTACTAAAATGCATTGATTTAAAAAATACTAAATTCATAATTTTAATCTGAACTATTGCCTCTATGTTACATACAATTTATACTTAGGTATAGTTTTCCCGGTCTACTTTAATTAAAGTCTTAACAGTAGAATAAGTTCTATTTGCAAAGAATTATTAAAGTTTGTCTCTGTCGTCATTGTTAATTACGTAAATTGATTTCTGAAATGTAAGACTTTTTTATGCTACATAAAACCTCTAAGTTTAGTTTTTCAGAACGTAGGTACGTATAAAATGACAACCTTACCTTCTTAGGTTTAGCTTAAGACTTGTCAATGTCAAATTGTCACCTGATAATGAACTGGGAAGTTTGACTCCTGTCATGTCATCCAAGATGGCGCTGCGTTTGAAAAATGTTGGAGACAACGAATATTCTTGATATTTATTTTTTCGAGGACTTTTCATGTTTTTTATTAATTATTATGCTATTCCGGACAAAGACAAATCCAAAAAGACCAAAATCATTCAAATTGATCCAGCCGTTCTTGAGTTATAAGTGGTGTAACTAACACGACTTTCTTTTATAATATATAGATAAGCACACCAACAGCACAGTCACCAACAATATTCATATAAAAAAAACATGGCAAAAGGGCATTACAGTAACCATACAAATAACAGGTATGCATGACATTGACACAATGAAAAGTAATAGAGACAAAAAGGCAAAAAAAAAAACCTTAAAGTAAAAAAGTGTGACCAGCAGGGCTAGCATGGCCGGAGATATTCTTTCCACGGGGAGAGGATAAAATACTATTCCCCTCTGTCATTTTTATCCACCCTCCGAGCATGACGACATGGGTGGATAAACTATTCACGGGGATAAACCAGGGGACACGCTTGTCCTCGAAATTATTGCCATTATAAGAAAACTTTTATGAAATTACACAATAGTCGATAATGTCATGTAAACCAAAGTACTTTCATCGTTTTATTAGATCTGTAAGTACTGGATATTTATTTTGTTTTGTTGTCAATTGGGATTGCTCGAATCGCGAAATCTTTCACTGGTCACCATGCTATAAGCCGTGGATGAGTATCCACGTCTAATGTCAAAAAGTGATATAATTCTCTTTCCCCCTGTTGCCGTGCTTTGGCAGGTGGATAAGATAATTGTATCCCTTGTCAGTGGAAATAACCGGTGGATAAAAGTTATATCCCCAGCCCATGCTAGCCCTGCAGAAGGCTTCAAACTAGAACATTACAAACAATTTGAGCTACACAGCCGTACGTTGTCCGCACTGCTTATGAAGGGAACGTCTGTATGACATGAAACTCATAGAGAAAACCGATAGGATAATCCGTCAAGTTAGACCTTTCATTATATAACTTTGCCATTCGAGTTAAGGGGCTATTAAAGGTGGAATTTAAGGAAGATGTCGGTAATTGAAAAGTGCGATGATGTCGCTTACTACGTTGACTAGTCCAAAACTTAAAATAGTTAATTAATTGCGCATCAATGGAACCATTTATAATTTTGTGCAATACAAGTAAGTCAGAATGGATCCGCCTATCTTTTAAGCTAAACATATTATAGTGCCTTAACCTATCATTGTAATCAGGTATCGCTTTTCGGATCCCATTCTTTACACATAGATACCTAACGAAACGGACCTGAACAGATTCTACATTATTAGTATAAGTAGAGTAATAAGGAGACCATAATATATAGTGGAACAATACTCCAAGGAGCTCCTTACCAGTGCGTTATAGAGTAGAATAGTGCTACTGGACTTCCGGAAAGGTTTTGACATGCGGATTATAAATCCAAGCATTCTTTTAGCCTTAGCAACTATAGACTCTACATGATCACGTGTCCTAGTGGACACAAATCTATAAGTTTTTTTAGTACGCTCCGCTGCCGCTCCAATATTCATATGTCGTGGCGAACGATATTCAGAAATAAGAAGTTGTGAAGTTGATTACATTAGTACAGAGTATGGTAAACGCCGTGACGTCGCGTCGGCTGTCATTTGCAAATGGCGCGAGCGATGTCACGTGGATGGAGTCGTATTGGGAAGTGGAAGCTAGGCAGAGCTCAGTTGGATTTGAGACACCAACGAAGACACTAGTCCAGTGCGAAACTGTCTGTTTACCTATCTGAGTTATGTTATGTGATTGCTTTTAATAAAGTGAGGTTATTACTGCAATGAAGATTATTATTCAACGTTATGTACCTGGTACCACGAAACCCCTAATGTCGGCCCATACCGCTCAGCCACCGCTGACGCCGACACATATATTATTCTAGATGGCGTTACTGAGACATGGGATCAAAGTTTTTCTATGACATTTCCTTGACATGCCCGCTCTTACTATAGAGCGGGCATGTCAAGGATATGTTATTATGTTATTATTAAATGTTTTAGATGTTTTGTTTTTTTTTGTTATTTTGTTATTATTAAATGTTTTAAATCTCTTTGATGTGTGACATGTAGAATTGTAGAGGTGAAGGTAAACCTAATTGTTGGCGTGGCGATAAAGGCCGATGGCAGGCCGAGGAGGCGATGGGATCAAAGTTCTTCTAGGACAGTTCCTTGACATGCCCGCTCTTACTATAGAGCGGGCATGTCAAGGAAATGTTATTATGTTATTATTAAATGTTTTAAATCTCTTTGATGTGCGACATGTAGAATTGTAGAGGCGAGGGTAAACCTAATTGTTGGCGTGGCGATAAAGGCCGTGGCGACAGAAATTCAGTCGTCGCGATTTCTAACTTTTAATTTCAAATGTTTTGTACTTCGTTTTTAATAAAAAAAAAAACATTATGTAATACCTACAGTCATTATTTTATGAAACAAAAGACAATGCCAAAAATTGTATGAACCTGTGCCCCAGGCTGTACATAAATGAAACCTATGTAATTTAATAGTAAAGATCTTCTACAACAAAAGTATAAAAGGCGCATATTGCTCAGCAGTCGTGGACAAAAGTTATAAAGGTTTAAAGAAACCGTTTTTGTACCTACCGGCTAAAGTATTTTTATGTTTATTGTAAACATTAAGGTATAAACATGTTTAGACATCTGTTCCAGGCATTAATATACCCAGTGTATTCGTTATAAAGCACTGGGAGGGCATTATTTTTCAAAGTAAATCTATTATGGTTAGTACTTGGTTAGTATCATTTGTAGACAGAATATTTTGTGACATAATGACATTTGACGTTTGATCGAAGACTTGAGTGTTGCCAAAATAGAAATAAAATCATGTTAGATATGAATGCTCAGATTATTTTAAACTAATAATCTAACAATATTACAGTTCGATTTATGGATAAGAAAACATAAAACACTAATAATAATGTATTATGTTTTAAGTTACGCTAACTTACAAATATTTTACACCAGGTATGTGTTGAGATAGTTTTTTCCTGTTTTGCTCTTTGTTAATATTATATGGCAATGTTGAGGGTACTTTCAAGTGAAATAATAAGAAAGATACTTTTTATTGTGAGTTTTTTTCCACGTCTGGTATGGAATGTTAGTTATTTTCTAAAATTCGTATCTTATTTTACTATAAGTATTTGTAATACAATGATCTCTGTACACTTTGGGGCAAAAATTGGCATTCTCCTTTGTAATGCTTTATCTTTTTTCAGTGGGTATGCCATATACATGTATATGCCTGACGACTCACATTTTTTTTTACTTAAGTATGTTGATCTGGAACTGGGACTGTTACCCTAGTGTCAGCCATTAAAATGCAACAATATACGAGACAAATATCTATAGGTCTCTAGGATCTATTTACTCAAGTGTTGCAACCGTAATAAAGTAAAAATTTAAAACATGTTTAACGTAAGTATTTACTTTTTCCATAAAATTCATAATTACCTACCTATGTAAATAATGTCTCCTTCACAATGAAGGAAAATAAAAATTTTCGATAGTAGGTAGACCGTAATTGTCAATGATATAAATTATAAGTAAAAAGGTGTAGATAGGTTATATAATATGCGCTCAGCAAGTGACAGGTTAAAATGTGGCTAACTAGCCACACTTCACCTCAGTGTAACGTCGCGCCCCAACGGACGCGTGCGTGCGTTAGTGTACCGTTTTTGAAGATAGAATGTTGTTTAAGTAACCTATCTACACCGTTTTAATTATAATATCATTGATAATTATTTGGTATTGTTGTCAACCGTCCAGACAAAAAGATAGTTTTGATGATATACCAACATAATAGAGACCAGCAGGCTATTGGTCATCGTTTCATTGTCAGTGACTAACTGGCGTCCCGGTGCACACCAGACTGTGATGACCAACTGAGAATTTATAAAAAAATGGTGTTTCACTTTAAGTGGACTTCAAGTTAGAGCGAGGCCCGATTAGTGCGTTGCGCTGCGTTGCGTCGCGTCGTCGCAACGGAACAACGCATTGTATGCCACACCTGTGTTGCGTTGACCCTGCGCCAACGCAACGCAAGAGGGTGTGCACACCGTAATGTTCGTGTACTTTTCCCATATAATAAGTCTTTCTTGGACCAAGGATATCAGAAAATCTATATCAATATCCTGCCTACTCATCGTAAGATAAAAAAATGTTACGCTCGTCTAGCTTCCTCCTCTAGCAGTGAATCACTGTCCGTCGTCGCAGCGGAGCTCCGACAACGCAACGCATTAGCCTCTCTCCCGCTTCGTCTTTTGTCCGTCGATCCGTTGAAACGTCGCGCGCAACGACGCAACGGTCAAATGGGGGCATGTCATAAAAAATATATGGAAAACGGCGCAGCGACGACGCTGCGACGACGCAACGCAGCGCAACGCACTAATGGGGCCTCGCTCTTACGGTGACTATCAGACGGGGTACGGACGTACGGTGTGCAACAGTTAATCGTTGCCCTGCAGCAGGGCTATTGAAAAGAAAGAAAGAAAGAAATAATATTTATTGCCAACAGGTAAAACCATGCACACACTGTTACAATATGAAAATAACAAAATAAAACAAATATACAAACATACTAAATAATTATACTACTAATATACTTACTTATCTATATACCTATAGTATAGGTTATAGAAGTCGGTTAAAAATTAATTTTAAATGAATGTTTTTGCTTTTTGCTTATTTCTCACACATTTGAGAACGATTGTAAACTGGAGGAGCGGAACCAAAAAACCAAGCAAATTTTTGCTTAAAAGGTGACTCCAAACCTAACATAGTTATTGTCATAAGTGATGAAATAAACATTTTTATTTATTTATTTAATATTTATTATTGGCTATCATCAGTGTGTAGGTATATCGATTCCTGAAAGGAACAAATATTTGTATGCCCTACAGTTAGTTGTTACGGATCTGAATGTTTGTGTAGGTTTATTATGTATGCAAACCATAGAGATTTCTATGATGCAAACCCACCCAAGAAGGATGAAAAAAATCATATTAAAAAACAGCGTTTAAAAAAAAAATAAAGCGATTCCCACTTAGCTTTCTTATTCGCAAATGCTTATTTTTATTAATTTTAAAAATGAATGAATGTTTTCTTTGGGTATGTAAAACTGTCCATTTAAGTGGTTTACGTTCAATCATTGATTTATTTCACCCTGTATACCTACTAAAAAAGTTGTCTTTTATGCAGTGAACGTTTTCACGTAACCAAAAGCAACTATTTGGCTGGCAGAGGGGGAGGGGGGAAGGGGTACTTGACACTAACAAAAATTAGCACTTTCATCATCTGCCTAGCCTTTTCCCCAACTATGTTGGGGTCGGCTTGAAGCTTAACTGGATGCAACTGAATACCAGTGTTTTGCGTGGAGCGACTACCTGTCTGAACTTCACAATCCATTAAGTGGGTAACACATACCCTTTGGTCAAGCTGCTGTCTGACTTTCGGGCTTCTGATTAACGACTGTCAAAGATCTACTAATGACAGCCGGGACCAACCGGGTTTTACGTGCTTTCCGAGGCACGGAGGAGTCTTGGTATGTATAGAATCAAAATCAAAATCAAAAAAAAAATCAAAAGTCATTTATTCAAATTAGGCTGAGGATCAGCACTTTTTGAACGTCAAAAATTACATAAGACAGTCCCCCAAAACGCCCGCCCTTCGCCACTTCCTAGTGTTTTTGCTGGGAAGAAGAAGTGGCGGAACAAACTCCCCAGCAACACGTCTGTCTGATATGTTAGAAGAACAGTTTAAACATCATTGGAAATTAATAAACTTAATCATTTAAATTAAATAATTTGCTACATGCTAGCCAGAATGGTCACCCATCCTCGGACCGACCCCGTCTAGCGTAACTCAACTACTGGGTAACACGATAACCCTTGGTCAAGATGGTTGACAGACTGTTGGGCGTCTGACTACCTGTAACGACTGTCAAAGATCTACAAATGACTGAAATGAAATGAAATGGAATGAAATGAAATTATTTATTATGCAAGTAGGACATGGAAATTACTTTTACACGTCATTTTTTCCTTAAGAGGTAGGTGAAGTCGGCATTTTCTAACTGACTGCCTCTGAGAAGAAAAGCCGAAACAAACTCAGGGATCATCGTCTCTTTTCAAGTCCAGACATTAAGGGCACCCACACATAATTGCGAATTCGCAACGCATCGCAAATAGTCGCGAAATATGGTCCGTTAACGCTTTGGTTCAGGTGACCATACAACGCAGCTGTTTGCGATGCGTTGCGAGTTCGCAATTATGTGTGAGAGTGAGAGCCCTAAACCATTAAACCATAAACTGCCGGAACCAACGGCTTAACGTGCTTTTCGAGTCACGGAGGGAAGCGGAGGATGTAAAATAACGAATGGTCACCCCATCGCCGCCTTCGAACAAACCGTGAGGCTTTAATTATATTATAGCCAAAAAAAAAAACAAAATGAATTTGATACTATTCAAATAATATTTCTAGTAGGGCCCTGGGCCGCAGACCGCCTTTACCAATAGAATTTATTGTCTTGTTTGGTTATTGTTTGGCTTGTGATTTGATTATTGTAGAATAATAGGCATGTGGACGGTGTATAAATATCAACAGTTTGACTGGCCTGTTGGTCAAGAGTAGAGTAGTTAGTAGCCCTGACTGCTATGCCGGAGGTCGTGTGTTCGATTCCCACTTAGGACAAATGTTTGTGTGATGAGTGTAGTGTATAGATATTCATAGTGGTGTGTGTGTAACTCTGTCGTCTCGAGCAACGCACGCGCGGAGTCGCGGGGCGGGGGGGGCACTGCCCGACCGACCGCCGCGGGGTGAAGACGCGGACGCTTGCTACGAGCCGATATTTAGTGTTACTTGTTTCTCCTATTATTAACCATAATCTATACATATAATAAGACTGTAAAAAAACTGTGTCTGTACATTGAATATATTTAAAAAATAATAATTGAGGGGGGTTTAGAAACAGTAATAGAGCACGAATCCAAAAAAAAAATTCTGTCTGTTTGTCTGTTTGTCTGTTTGTCTGTTTGTCTGTTTGTCTGTTTGTCTGTTTGTTTGCACTCGCTAATCTTCGGAACTACTAGACGGATTTGAATGATTTTTTTTTTGTTGTATAGATATTAAGTCTGGTCAACACATAGGCTATAATTTATCTTGGAAACTGGAACACCTGATGCAGAACCGCAACAGACCAGCTAAACTATAGGCGATACAAAAATGGTCCCATAGCAAAAATTGTTCCACGTGATGAGCATTTTCTGCTGAGAGAATAAATTTGAAGATCCGGAACACCTGATGCAGAACCGCAACAGACCAGCTAAACTATAGGCGATACAAAAATGGTCCCATAGCAAAAATTGTTCCACGTGATGAGCATTTTCTGCTGAGAGAATAAATTTGAAGATCCGGAACACCTGATGCAGAACCGCAACAGACCAGCTAAACTATAGGAGATACAAAAATGGTCCCATAGCAAAAATTGTTCCACGTGATGAGCATTTTCTGCTGAGAGAATAAATTTGAAGATCCGGAACACCTGATGCAGAACCGCAACAGACCAGCTAAACTATAGGCGATACAAAAATGGTACCATAGCAAAAATTGTTCCACGTGATGAGCATTTTCTGCTGAGAGAATAAATTTGAAGATCCGGAACACCTGATGCAGAACCGCAACAGACCAGCTAAACTATAGGAGATACAAAAATGGTCCCATAGCAAAAATTGTTCCACGTGATGAGCATTTTCTGCTGAGAGAATAAATTTGAAGATCCGGAACACCTGATGCAGAACCGCAACAGACCAGCTAAACTATAGGCGATACAAAAATGGTACCATAGCAAAAATTGTTCCACGTGATGAGCATTTTCTGCTGAGAGAATAAATTTGAAGATCCGGAACACCTGATGCAGAACCGCAACAGACCATCTAAACTATAGGAGATACAAAAATGGTACCATAGCAAAAATTGCTCCACGTTATGAGCATTTTCTGCTGAGAGAATAAATTTGAAGATCCGGAACACCTGATGTGGAACTTCAAGAGCCCAGCTACACTATAACATATATTGGAATGACGTCTTAGCAAGAGTTGTTCAGCCTTATGAGCACTCGCTGTTGACGTATAAAAATCGAAGATCTGGAACACCTGTTGTGGAACTCCAAGAGCCCAGCTACACCATAACTCAAATAGGAATGACGTCTTAGCAAAAGTTGTTCGGTCTGATAGGCATTTCCTGTTGACTTAAAAATCGAAGATCAGAAACATTTGATATAGAAATTAAAACTATCACTAATTTCATTGCATAATTATAAAATAACATACCTAAGTAGGAGGTACTACGCGGTGAAGGCGGGAACAGTTCAGGACTGATTTTCGATGACGATGGTATATCGTTGAAAATTAGACTCTACTGGCTAAAACTCCCATTTTTTTTATCGTATGCCTTCGGGCTTAAATTATTTGAGTGTTTAATTTCCTTTTCCATTTATCTTCGTTACACGGTAGCTTACCCGGTAACGCAGGGGAGCAGCCACTTAGATTTTAATTGATCAGGTATCATCACAATAAAACTGTAACCATGCCTAGAAAGAAGTCAAATTTTTCCCAATGTTCCAAAGGTGCTAAATGATTAAAGACCATAAGATCCCAACAACAACAATCTACCGAAGAGCGTTAGGAGAGACTTGATGCTGTTCGAGAACATGAGGCTGCAACTCGCTTCGTGGAAACTTCTTGGGATCGCGAAGCACGCCTGCATTCTCAGCGTATTTACGCATCTACATCCAGGTCTCTAGAGACCAGTGAAGAATATGTGCGCGACTGACCGCTGATCGTGAACATCATGCACTGTCTCGCGAGTTGGAGACGTTCACGGAAAAAGCTTGAGTTTTCAGCGTATATACGCATTGACTCTAGAGATAAGTGGGGGAAGGAGATGCGCGACTGACCGCTGATCGTGAACGTCACGCAACATATTATAGGCTATAATTTATTTTGGAAAATGGAACACCTAAAGTGAAAGAGATATAAAAAAAAAATGGTGCCATTGCAAAAACTATTCCACGTGAAGAGTGTTTTCTGCTGTGAGACTAAATTTGAAGATCTGGAGCACCTGTAGGGGAACTCCAAAGCCCAGAGACAATATAACATATACATAATAGAAATGGCGTCTTAGCAAAAGTTGTTAAGTCTGATGGCATTTCCTGTTGACCAACAAAAATAAAAAATCTGGAACATCTTGAATCGTCTCGCGCATCCCATTGATTTCCCGTCCCCGGGCTTATAGAATTCGACATCAGATGTTTCAGATCTTCGATTTTGACGACCCCGTTGTCGCTGGCATAAGCAACAGGATCCGCGTACTGTTATAACAAATTAGCTGATTTGGGAATTTGTATAATATATAAAACTGCTCGCCATGCAAGCAGCGGCAGTCAACCTACAAAATTCATTCTTACCACATATTTTTTCCGACTAATGTAATTTTGGTGTGTAATTTAAAATAAATTCAGTGTAGTAGTAAATACGTGTTTCAATTAAAGGACCCACGGAGCGCCATCCTAACAAATTGGTGTCAGAAGTGGGATATATAGGTGTAGGCGTCGCGATTCGTTGCCACTCGTCTGCACCATATTATTTGTTGGCTCCGTGGCTTAGCAGTCCTTTCGGTGAGTAGTCGACGATAAGCCTTGGGTTCCCCAAAAGCCTAAGCCCGCGCTACTGCATTCCACGTGATCGACGATCAGCCTCCGCTTTTAGCGTGAGCCCGCGTCACTCCGGAAACCTGCATTCCACGTGATCGACGATTAGCCTCCGCTATTCAGCGTGAGCCCGCGTCACCCTGAAACACCTCCTGCTACCCGTGATCGACGATAAGCCTCCGCTATTAAGCGAGAGCCCGCATCACCCCGGAATATCTCCTACTGCCTTGCGGTCGACGGTCAGTCTCCACTTCCGAGTGCAAGCTCGCATCACAAGAGGACCCTCCGTCGAGGTCTCGCTGACGACCTCCAATCGCACACCATCCATCATCCGTCATCACTTCATCAGCAACGTGGTCGCACCGCGTGCCTGCTGAACGCAACGTGTCGTGTCATCGACCTGCAATACGATTCGCTGAATCGCCAGGTCGCCACGTCGTGTCACGCCACACTACGTGTATGTGTCATCATCCTTCCAGAATGTTCGCGTGCACTGCTGCCATATCCCTATTACTGTGAGTTTTCCCTATCCATTTATCTAGTGAAAGTGATCAAGTTAATTACAGTGAAGTGATTTTTTTTCAAAATTTTCAAAATAATTTTAATATTTTTCTAGAACTCTTTTAAAGTAGATTTATTCCATTTTTTGTATACAATATTACTTTCATATTTTTCTTGTGTTTTGTGTTTCTGATGTTCTGTAGTGCTTTAATGCGATAACTATATCATCATTATTTTAATGCCTCTAAAAAAGGAGATTTCCGAAGAAATTGCGTCTTCATCTAATTCAGATTATTCAGAGGATAGTCCGCCACCAAAAATAAAAGAAAAAATGGCAGACAAAATCACGCTCTCTGTCCTCACAAAATTCATCAAACCCTTTAACGGGGACCGTGAGTCATTGCCCGCGTTTTTAACAAATTGCGAAAATGCAATTTCTCTAGCAACTACAGAACAGCAGAACGTTTTATGTAAATATGTCATCTCGCAATTGGAAGGTAAAGCCCAATTGGCTTGTTGCTTAAAACAATTCAATAGTTGGTCAGAAATTAAACAGTTCCTTAGAACCACTTTTGGAGAGAAAAAACATTCCACTCATTTACTATTAGATTTACAACAATGCAAACAGTTGCCTTCCGAAGACGTGATGCAATTTTCTATCCGCATTGAATCATGTTTAACACGACTACAAGCTGACATCCATTATAGCTGCCAAAATGATAAAGAACTTATAGGTCGTATAGCCGCAATGGAAGATTTGGCTCTTAATACGTTTTTGTTAGGGTTAAACTCTAATTTTTCCCATATTGTGCGGTGTAGAAATCCAAAGGCCTTGTCAGAATCTATCACAATAGCTATTGAAGAAGAAAAATTATATAATTTATCGAAACTATCTACTCGTCGTGATAAACAATGCACAATATGTAATAAGAGCGGCCATGTCGCTTCCGAGTGTTATAAAAATAAAAATAAGCTTTCTTCGCCTAAATTATATCACGTTAATACGGCTAATAATAACGAGCAAAATATTATTCATACTAATCAATATCATAACTCTAATTTTTATACAAATAAATTTTGTGCTTATTGTAAGAAACGTGGTCATTTAATAGGCGAATGTCGTAAACTTAAAGCAAAAGCCAATAACAGTAATTCGCCTACCGATCCACGTAACTCTACACTATCCAGTGCAACTGCACCGAGTTCAAGTAACGTGTCGAGCAATAATCGCTCTAATGTACATCATGTTGACACTTCTAATGAAAATGCTGGTTTAAACTAAATAGGGTTTCGGTTCCGTGTCTGCCGAAACCTAATGTTCACAATTTAATTGACACGAAAAACGTTTTTATTCAACCCTGTGTTCCTACATTATTTCCAACACCGGTTAGTGCTACTAAAGGTAATTTAAATCCTTCAAACTGTGTTACTAATTTTTCTCAAACACAGGTTAGTGCACATACAGAGACTTCCAAGTCTCTTAATAAAGATTTTAAATACAGTTCCTCATTTCTCGAAAATACGAATCTTTTACGTGAAAAAACATTTACCATTAACAACATTAATGACAGAGTTTCTTTACCTCACGTTTATTTGAAATCAAACTATAATGACAAGCCCTTGTGCTTTTTAATCGACACTGGATCTACAATTTGTATTATTAAACATTCCAGTTTGTTTAACAAACCAGTTTTGAGTCCTGAAATTATAAAACTTAAAGGCCTAAGCGATAACGATTCCTATTGCGAATCTATGGGGTCTATTAAAGTCAATTTTGAGTATCGCATTTCGTCAAAAAGTAAAATAATATTTGACTATTTGTTTCACGCGATTGATGATACGATCAATTTACACTACGATGGTATTATTGGTAGTGATTTTATACAACATTTTAAAATAGATATTCAATATTCAACCAACACCCTTAAGTTAGAAGGTTACGAAATACCTATTTGTTGTAGTAAACCATCATATAACATACCTCCGCGGTCAGAAATGGTCATCGAGTGTTCGGTCTCCAATTTATCAGAGATTGCTGATCTGAAAGAAGGTTTGATACTAGATCATAAAATCAGTGAAGGGGTATTCTTAGCTAACTGTATAGTTAACTTAAAGTCAAATAATAGAGTTAACGTTTCTGTTCTTAATACCACCGAAACTGAAGTCAAAATTGACAATTTTCAAGTTAAAGTAACTACATTTCAACTCCCACCTTCCAAATTAGACGATTCGGAAGAGGAACTCGTTCATCAATTTGATTCCTCAGTAATTGACCGATCTCAGAAAGTTATTGAGCAGATTAGGTGCTCCCATTTAAATCCGCAAGAAAAGAAAGCTTTGATGAACTGTCTTTCTAAATATACAGACATATTTCACCTCGATGGTGAATTTCTAACTTATACGAATGTGATCAAACATTCTATTAATACTAAAGACGCAGACCCTATCCACGTTAAGTCGTATCGTTTCCCTGAAATCCATAAAGATGAAGTTGAGAAACAAATCAAGAAAATGCTTGATCAGAATATTATTCGTCCCTCAACTTCTCCTTGGAATGCACCTGTATGGGTAGTCCCAAAGAAACTAGATGCTTCCGGTAAACAAAAATGGCGAATTGTCATTGACTATAGACGTCTGAATGATGTCACTGTTTCAGAGATTTATCCTCTCCCTCTCATTACTGACATATTAGACCAGTTAGGTCACTCAAAATATTTCAGTACACTCGATCTAGCATCAGGTTTTCATCAATTATTGTTGGACACAAAAGATACTGAAAAAACTGCGTTCAGTGTTACAACTAATAGCATTTCAGGCCAATTTGAATTTACTAGGATGCCTTTCGGACTAAAAAATGCCCCCTCTACATTTCAAAGAATGATGAACATTGTCCTTTCAGGATTACAAGGTCTTCACTGTTATATATATTTAGATGATTGTATCGTCTACTCCCATGACCTTGGATCTCATATTCAGAAGCTTGAAGCTGTTTTCTCCAAACTCAGAGAGGCAAACTTAAAATTACAGCCCGATAAATGCGAATTCTTGCGACGAGAAGTTGCTTACCTAGGACATGTTATCACAGATAACGGTGTCTCGCCTAATCCAGATAAAGTGAAGGCTATTTCTCAATTCCCCACACTGAAAACCCCCAAAGATGTAAAGTCTTTTCTTGGCCTAACGGGTTATTATCGTCGTTTCATCGAGAATTTCTCTCATATAACAAAGCCGCTGACATCTTTATTAAAAAAAGATGTTAACTTCCACTGGTCTCATGAACAAGAGCAAGCTTTCAACACGCTTAAACAAAAGCTCATCTCCGCTCCCTCGTTGCAGTACCCAGATTTTTCACAGCCCTTTATTGTAACGACGGATTCCTCGAATTATGCCGTCGGAGCAGTTTTATCCCAAGGTGAGATTGGCAAAGACAAGCCCATTTCATATGCCTCTCGGACTTTAAATAAACAAGAAGGGAACTATTCAACAACTGAAAAAGAGCTCCTTGCTATTATTTTTGCTGTTAACACATTCCGCCCCTATCTCTACGGTTATAAGTTTAAAATCGTAACAGATCATCGCCCTTTGACATGGTTATTTAATGCGAAAGATCCAGGTGGACGTTTACTAAGATGGCGACTAAAATTAGAAGAATACGACTACGAGATTATTTACAAGCCTGGTCGAGTAAATTCAAATGCAGATGCTTTATCTCGCTATCCAGTAAATTCAATTGTTCATTCCAATTTAAATAAAACTACCTATGAAGAATATACGAAAAAACAATTTACTAAAACCATCTCTAGTGATACGAAGATTGAAGAACACAATGCAAGTTTACATTTATCGAAACAAAATATAATTGCGTGTCCCGTCTCACTTGACTTCGACAACACTATGCCGCATTGCGAACAGCTGTTGTCAATGATACCAAATTCTGCTGAGTTGCAATCAGCTGAGCGTGAACTTGAAACCGTACAGTCGGTCGATGCAAATAATAAAACGATCTATTTCTTATTTACTAAAGTTCATCATTACGAAGAAACTTCTTACAAAACAATTTACAATCTATTACTAAAATTAAGGGATCAAATTATAACACACAAGGAAATTGAAGAGTTATCTGTTTCAGATTTTACAGAACCCTTCACTAAATTAGTTTATGTAAAAATATATAACATGATATCGTATATTTTCCACGGCACTAACATTAAAATTCATGTTTATAAAAACCAAATTCGATATCCAAATCCTGCTGAAGTCCCTAATATCCTTCAAGAAAACCACGGGACTACCGTAGCTGGTCACCCAGGTTTCAAAAGAATGTATAACAGGATTAAAACGTCGTACTATTGGAAAAGTATGCAATCTGACATTCAACGTTTTGTTAAAGATTGTAAACTCTGCCAAGTGAATAAACCATTGCGTAGTTCTAATAAGGCCCCCATGGTTATAACTTCATCAAGTACTAAACCATTCGAAAGATTAGCATTAGACATTGTAGGTCCTTTACCTGAAGCTGGTCTTCAGAAATTTAAATACATTTTAACTCTTCAAGATGATTTAACTAAATTCTCATCTGCATATCCTATGGTAACTTCTGCAACAGATGAAGTTGCACGTAGTCTAATTCATTTCATTTCTCTATTTGGGTTTCCAAAAACAATTCTTACCGATCAAGGTACATGTTTTACATCCGAATTGTTTCGGCAATTAACCGAGATCCTTAAAATAAAAAAAATATTTTCTTCCCCTTACCATCCTCAAACAAACGGTGCGCTAGAGCGTAGCCATGCAACACTTAAGGAATACCTTAAGTCTTTTGTCAATGACGATCACGATGACTGGCATTCCTATCTAGCAACCGCAATTTTGTCGTATAACACAACTCCTCATTGTACTACTGAATTTACCCCTTATGAGTTATTATACGGGTACAAACCCACTATTCCCAGTAGTTTTCCTGAATCCTATAATAATGCCACTTACCACGAGTATATCCGCGCTTTACAGTATAGAATGAAATTCTCGCGAGAAAGAGCTTTGGAAAACATTAACAAAAGCAAAGAGCAATCAAAAAGGTATTACGATATTTCTGCTAATAAAGGAAAAAACTACAAAACTGGAGATATGGTGTATTTAAAACAGCATCATAGATTGCGTAAGGCTTTGTCCCCAATCTGGAAGGGACCCTATAAAATTATGAAGACGCACGGAAAAACGAATGTCACCCTATGTGTAAATAGAAAACGTATAAAATATCACGTTAATGAAATAAAACCAGCCTGAATAGATATATTTGTTTCAGATGTCTTGCGTGTCCAAACACTTCCGAGCCGATCGAACCTATTCAACATAGTCCTGGACTTTATTTTGACCCGACTTCTAGAGCTTGTTTTTACAATGATTACTGGAGCGTAATCACTCACATAGAATTTATACCTATTAAACCTTACTTGGATAAAATTGAAAAGTCTCTCCTAAATATTTCCGATTTCTGTAAGAAATTTCAGAATTACTCTACATTAAATATAGACTGTAATGATACCGTTAACCCCCTAGAAATATTAATTAATGCTAATAATCTTAAGTATGATTCACTATCCCATCTTGTTTCGGTCAGTGCACCAACACGATATAACCGAGCCATTGAGTTTGGCGGGGAAATACTTAAATTCTTTTTTGGCACACTAGACGCTGATGATGCTAGAAAATATGACGAAGCCATTGCAACTTGCCAACAGAACGAAAATCAAATATTTTCCTTAATGAAAGACAACATTCATGTCGTACAATCCACCATTAATAATTTCAACGATTCTATTAGCAAACTAAATGATAATGAATTAAGATTAAATAAACAACTACAAAAACTTAATTACATGATCATAAACAATACAAAAGATACTATTAACTTTAATAACATCGCAAAAATTAACTCCATTTTTAATCTTATTGAAAGTTCATTGTTGTCTATTTCTAATATTTTAGACACAATTTTAAATTCTATCTTATTTGCAAAGGCGAATATCCTACATCCATATGTTTTAACTCCTACTAATTTATTTCAAGAACTTTCAAAAAGTAAAATGACTCAAAGAAATTTAGATTTTCCCGTCTCTTTATCGTTACATAACATTCACAGTATTATAGACTTATCTAAATTGACATCTTACTATTATAATAATAAAATAGTATTTGTTATTGAAATACCTCTCATTAATCCAGTTAAGTATAGTATTTATAAAATTTTACCGCTACCCACACCACGGGATGAGAATAATTTACAAACATATGTCCTTATTCATCCCACTAAGTTATATATTGCCGTATCTGATGATAGATTAAGCTATGCATTATTAGATAGTTTAAATGAATGTAAGAATGTTAATTATGACAATGTAATATGTCCTTCGCCCTCCATATTATCCACTATTAACAATCCTTCTTGTGAAATCAAACTTATAACTGAAGTAACACACTCACTTCCCGAAGTGTGTGATTCAAAAATAATTTATGGCAATATAAACTTATGGCAAAAACTTAACGATGGAAGATTCGTTTATGTACAATCAAAGCCTAACAAACTAACTATTAAATGTGCTAACACAAATGAGATCAAAGACTATACCGTAAAAGGTACTGGCATTTTGTCATTGGAAAAGCATTGTGTTGCATTTTTCCAAACTCTGCAATTTAATCCATCACATGCTTATAAATCCACTTTGCCAAGCCAATTAAAAATCGACTTTAATATTATTGATGATGATTGCTGTAAAATTAAACTTGTAAATAGTAGTGCTCATATGCTTTCTCCTATAACTTTAACTGACGTTGATTTAGAGTCCTTAAAATTAGCGTCACATAAACTAGACCATCTAGAAAATCAAATTCATGAAGCTGAAAATCAGTCTCACATAGTCAAATATGGGCAATACTATTCAACACTCACGATTATTGTTATTGTTGTTATTTTTTGCTATATTACATACAAAGTTTATTCAAAATGTTTTTATACTGGTAAATATACATTTTGTTGCAATCCTTTACATAATCAATGTTTAGAAAAAAAAACACTTGAGAACCCGAAAACTACCAAAATGACCTCAATCGAAATGACAGATTTCCAAAATGAATCTGAAGATTGCGACAAGAAGTCTATTAGAAGTCTACCTGAAATGGAACTTAATAAAAATAGAGTCGCTTTTAGAAATGTCGACAGAGCTTCATCTAGTCGAAATTTAAGTAATTATTAAATAAATAAAAATCCTATTATTGATTTTCATTTCGGGACTTCCTTAAAAGTTTTTCCTTATATAAACTTATTTAAATGTGTCTTTGTTCGGTAAGTTAATAATAGCTTTGAATGTTTAAATTTACTGTTACCGTTATTTGTCTTTATTTATCCAATATTTCAATGTGTTTTTGCATTGTTCTTTTGTAATTAAATTATTTATAAAGCTGTTAAATTTAATTAAATTTGTTTATACATATTTAAATGTGTTTTCCCTTGAACTTGTGTAATTTGAATATTTTGTTATGTCAAAATTTTCTCTTAACTTTAATTAAGTAGTACTCTTGTTACTTATTTGAATTGGTTTTCATTTATACTAATTTGTGTATAATTTTAACTATTTTTTCCATTAATTTTGTAATGTTTTAATTTACTCTAGTTGTACTTTTATTTTTGTGAAAAAATTTACTCTACCATTCCCTTTCCGTTTGGAACAATTTTATTCTTGTATTTAAATTTTATCCTTCGCTTAATTTTTTATTATAAAGCTCCGTCTTAAGGGGGGAGATGTTATAACAAATTAGCTGATTTGGGAATTTGTATAATATATAAAACTGCTCGCCATGCAAGCAGCGGCAGTCAACCTACAAAATTCATTCTTACCACATATTTTTTCCGACTAATGTAATTTTGGTGTGTAATTTAAAATAAATTCAGTGTAGTAGTAAATACGTGTTTCAATTAAAGGACCCACGGAGCGCCATCCTAACAAAGTCGCGGGCAGAAGCTAGTACAGACTAAAAGTGTACATTACAATGAGCACGATCATTTGTTTTTTTTTTACCTTTATCTTTTTCTTACAACCTTAGGTAAATTTTGGACGCTCGCCATACAACATCACTTGGAATGCAAAGTGGATCCAGGAGGAAATCTCTACGACGCACGTTGGAGACGCATAGTTTTGGGGTCGGCGTGTGGAATCATATTGAGATTTTCCAATCCGGTGACCCCCTTGCTTTAATATTATAGGTAGTCAACAGATTTTGGTATTTTTTTTTTTTAATTTAACTTTAAAGTGGAGTGCAGTAATGACAGATATAGTTATTACCTAATACCTATACTTAATATTAGTTTTGCGGATTTGTTTCTGAATTTGGTTTCTCAAAGTTTCCGGATTGAAAACGCTTAAACCAAATTCGTTCTACTTTCACAGACACTGCACTAGGTCCATAAACATCGTAAATTTTTTTCGCGGCTTGCGTTAATTTTTACCTTTTTTGTAGTAAAATTATAAAATGTATCGAATTTCTTCATTAGATTCACTCATCTTGACAGTACGAAAAACAAATGAAAATCACACATTTTCCTAATTTGAATTTGGAATTATGTTCTTTGAAATATAAACTTTCAATGATACCAAAACCAGCCAGATACAAATAGTAAGTATAGCCAAAGAGATTTTATTCCAAGTTCATACAAATACTACCTATAATGCGAAAAGACTTTTTCCCCACCCTAATA
Source organism: Euplexia lucipara (assembly GCA_921972225.1). Classification (NCBI taxonomy): domain Eukaryota; kingdom Metazoa; phylum Arthropoda; class Insecta; order Lepidoptera; family Noctuidae; genus Euplexia; species Euplexia lucipara. The sequence goes on along the minus strand of OV179161.1, from coordinate 15,297,248 downwards.
TTTGAGTATTATCTATACCTAGCTAACTGCCCCGGCAAACTTTGTTCTTTTTGTTTTTTTCTTTCATAAGAACCTTCTTCTAACAATAACAAACATAACAAAAAAAAAAATAAGCGAAATTGGTCCAGCCGTTCACGCGTGATGCCTTTTCCAAGGAAATAGGGATTCATTTATATCTACCTATATGTACCTATATATGGATTATACCTATAGAATGAAAACGGTGAACCATTTTTAATTCAAGAGGAACCCAAAAACATTTTTTTAGCTTTATCACGTGGCGTACCAGATGCTTGTAACGTATTATAAATACGCGTCGTACGGTTGTACAGACTACAGATTCAACTGTAGCAAGCACCGCATCCCACTAACTACAGTCATGATCCGAGCAATCGTTCTCCTGGCCCTGGTCGCCTCTGCCTTATCCGCAAACAGTAAGTCATTTCACCTGTTTTTAACCGACTAAAAGAAGGTTTTCAGTTCGACTGTATGTTTTTTTTTGTTCTCATGTGTCTCACTTCAGAAATCCGTCTTTCATTGATCGAATTGTTTTTTTTTTCGTTTGAAAATGTATTTCTACTCCTCTTATGAATTTCATTGAAATCGATTCAGTAATTTAGTTTTATTATCTAAACTAACTGGAAAAAAATATAACTATCATTCTTAAAAGTAAAAAAAATATTGTTTTTAAGTAAAACCTTTCTGTTCATTTTTCTCACTATTTAAAAAAAGAGATTACCTACTAAAAGTTTTTATTATTATGTAAAATACAAAAAGTTTTCATTGAACCCCTACGGTTAAATATATATGGGTTTTTTCTTCCATAACAGAACTATTATAAAAAATATAACCGACTTCATAAAAACTCTAACCGGTGAAAAACAACTCTAGTTTCGGAAGGATGTGGCTTTGGTGGTTTGTTTTATGTATTCAATAATGGCTACCGACTTCCTTTACACCGACTTTTTATGAAGTCGGTTGTATTTTTTTGTAAAAAGTTTTATTTTTGCAATTTTTAGTTTCTTTGTATGTAGGTAGCCCTAAAATCTTTAAAAAGTTAAAAGAAGCATTGAAATTGGAAAATAATTGCTAAAGAAATTCTCTCTAAACATGAATCTATACATCTCTGCCGGACCCCTTTTAAAATAGGCAGGCGTAATGTTATATTATGGAAAACCCCACCCACCACGCATAGACATGTGACTGTACCACTCGCGAGTAATTTGCTGCTATGGGTTGAAGAGTTCCGCCTCAGAAGCTTTTTCAAATTCAAAAATAATGCAATTATCGGTTAAGAAATCTCTGAGAAATCAGTTTATTTTATCACTCGATGTCCATCTGTGGTCTTCTTCATCAGTTTTTCTTCACCAAATGATACTTTCTAAATGAAAATACTTGTTACTATAAATGCAAAAATCGGTACGCGTGTACCTATAAGGGCCAGCCCACATTTTGCGAGGCGCAGCGCAGCGCGGTTTTCACTGGTAAACAATTATCAACCTTGCCTGGGTTAAAATAGAGTTGAAAATAAATAAACTGCCATTAATCCTAGAGCATCAATGCTGATAGAAGTACGCCGTTTATTTACGACTTTACTTTGAGAGATGCAACTGTGATATTGATTTAGCATTGAAAACCACGCGTTACTTTGCTTCGTCAGGGCTGCGCTGGCCTGTTTCTGAAGGATCCTAACATCACATCTGAGTTTTAATACAAATGAGACCAATCTTACCCTAACAAATAAAAAAAGTTTTCTTGAAATCGGACCATAAAGGACGGAGTAATGAATGACACGGTAAGATAATACTACCGTGGTAATGAGGTAACAATCCCTAAAAGAAAAAAAATACAACAACCGAATTGAGAACATCCTACGGCCATTTTCAAAAACTTATCTACGTTTATGGATCGCTATCCGGTTCATACTTAGTAAGATTTATCTATCCTTATATGCGTTACACAATCGAGGATAAGTGCTATTTATCTGTAACCAACCATGGATAGCAATTTCCCACTTGAAACGTTTCGTTCTTTGTTACACTAATGTTAATTTAAAACAGACACACCTATTATTTATTTTTATTTAATATTAAAATTCTTATCATGAAAATTATTCATTCATGAAATTAACTATTAATCAACACTAGGTACCTATATTGTGTTTTTTTTTTACTTTCTTTATTTAGCTGAATCATGAAACACAAAGAGATTTAAAATACTATAGAGCGGGCATGTCAAGGAAATGTCATAGAAAAACTTTGATCCCATGTCTCAGTAACGCCATCTAGAATAATATATGAATATTGGAGCGGCAGCGGAGCGTACTACAAAAAACTCATAGACTTGTATCCAGCAGGACACACTTTTTCGGACGAAAATTTTGTTCGTGATGTCCGTTCTATAGGTATTGAATGTCTTTGATGAAACATAACGTTATGACAGTTTTGACACTGACTCCCAACGATAGAGATACTAGACAACTGCGGTTGCAAATGCTATCCGTCAGTATTATAATGACAAGCAAGTACAGACGCCAGCATATCACGCTACCCCAAAGTGTCAATTTTTTCCAATTAAACTTGAACCTTATTTTATTTGTATTTAAGTTAAAAACTATCAAAGAAATTTGACTCATAGAGGTAGGTTGATGTGCTGGCCACTGTACCTAAGGATAAAACGATAGATTTATTTATCTTTGGTAACTAGAACTAAGGATAGATATGTTATTGGAAAGTCGAACATGGGTGGACACCCTTTTGCAAGAAGTATGAATTGTAAAAGTCTATCTTACCCACCCATAGCACTAGCAGGTGCTCCGTGCCCTAAACTTATGCTTATATTATCCTGACGTTCACGAATTCTTCTTGTTACAGAGCTATGGAATGAACAACTGCGCAGTAAGTGCCCTTACCGTTTACTTTATAAATAAAATTCCCTTTGCATTTAAACGATTATCGACGAACGTTATTAAGATGATGATGATACTCGTATATACCTATTAGGATAAAGTTGTTTTACAACTTTTAAACGAAAACTTTAATAACCAGATCAATCTTCTCATTTCAAATTAATTTTTCAGTCAAATTTGGCATGGTGGGTATGGGGGGTTTCGATCGTCTTCCTCTCAACAGCAATGACGCCGCGGAAGAGGGCTGGGTGCTGGCGGGGAAAAATGCTAGGTCATCAGGTTATTCTGAACTTGACCTGTGGGTAAATGAAAAAGAGTTAACGGTGAGCATACTCGTCGACGAAAGTGGATATACCGCTGGTGTGCAGGTCGCTGTGAGTACCCTCCATTTCTTTATTTTAACTAATTTTGACGAAAAGCACCACAACCACCTCTTGGTCATCGTTAACGGTAACGTGTCACCAATTCGAAAGTTAGTTTTAAAAGGGCGCCATATAAAAAAAAAGTAAGTAGTACCTACTTAAGTGCACGCGTTAGAAATTATACTTCTTTAGCGTAACAAGATAAAAATCTTTTTAAAAAATAAAAAAGTATCTTTCGCATTAAAACTCTTTACACTAAGTAAACCTCTGTATGTATTACAGATAATTATAACTTTGCGTTGCATATTATTAGTGTCAATGTCAACTCACAAACATTTTACTGTCACATTTTGTTTATTTCCAAAAGGTCGATCCTTGGTCGATCAATTTGTTGACTATGGCTAAATTCAGGGTGTTGTAGGCTTTTCTTGACGGTGTACGCGCGCATCGTAAAAAGATAGTCTCATCGTTTTTCCCTAAACGCGCCAAAAGAAGTATAACTTCAAAAATGAGGGCGTTTTTACGCGACTATCTAGGCTAGTCCTGTGTTTGTGGTTGTTATTTTTTCCAAGAAAAAGAAAATTTTGCTCGCTTTGGATATGTTGAGCTGTCAGCATATTAAATGTTAAGTTAATTTTTTATTGTCACTATAACGGACCTTTTAATAATAAAAAAATGAGGTTGACAAGGACCGAATACTTGAAACTTGCACACAATTCCAAAAGCAATAAATGTCGAGGTACTTGAAACTCTCGCGTAACTGTAACAGCGACATACTGACTCTTCACAAAGAGATATAAAACACTATAAGGAAATGTCATAGATAAATCTTGATCCCATGTCCTAGTAACGCCATCTAGAATAATATATGAATATTGGAGCGGCAGCGGAGCGTACTAAAAAAACTCATAGACTTCTGTTCAGCGGGACACAAGTTTTGGATGAAAAGTTTGTTCATGACGTCCGGTCTATAATACGTATTAATGTCTTTGACTCCTCATAATATTATACTTTGGGCAGACTTACTGCCCAGCCAAACTTTGTTCGAGAAAAAAAGAATTAATCAATTAGTTTAATTTAGTTTTTATTATTTTACGTCCGATTCTCAGATCTACTGAATTTTCATACAAAAAGTCAAGCCAAGCCAAAAAAATCGGTCAAGCTGTTTCGGAGGAGTTTTGTTACTAACACTGTGTGACACGAGAATTGTATACTTATATATAATGTATTATAGAGAATATAGGAGTATAGGCATAGAAGTAGGTATACCTAGATATTGAAGTAGGTATCATCCTGTCGTCTATTGCAGATCAAAAAGGAGGAAGTAACGACACATTTTGACGCGGAAGCACAAGGATTATCGTCTTGGTCTTACTCCGTCAATGGAGTAACTGTGGATTTCTGGACCAATACTATTTACTTCGCGGCAGAAGGTAGGTACTCAGTTAGATATTTGATCATCCAGAAGTGCGATTCTGTTAAAATCAACGAGTGAAAATGAAGGTGAAGTGAAGGTTAATTGAGCTGTCAGTCCATACTAATGCTAGGCATTGACAGATCACTTCACTCAAGGGTTAACTTTTACTGAATCGACTATCTGCACGGTGTTATTCTGTAACAATCACCCCGGTCACCTATTGCCAAACTGTATACTGACCCAGACACCCGTAGTCTGAACTGAACTGCATCGTGCTCATTAAAATCACAAATAAATTGGAGCAAAGTGCATACGAGCTCAGAGCAATCTGAGAAGATATGCATTTTGCTCGCAAAAAATTGGAGCAAAGTACATACGAGCTCATAGCAATCTGAGAATGTATGCATTTTACTCGCTTGTATGTAATGCAAACTGTGTCTTGGTGTTTTTTGTCTCCGACTAACCGTTTGTCGTAAAAATGATGTGGAAGGGATCCATAGGTTAGGTTAGGTTAGAACTGTGACCTACTACGCGCGAGCTGAGCGAGCGAAGCGAGCGGTGCCGCGGCCGCGGCCGGCAAGCTCTACCTCGAAATTGGTCGCGAAATTTTCCTAAGTATATTTTTTCATAGTGCCCCCAAGACGACACTCTACCCGCATTTTGCTTTAAATTATCGATGTGACGATGCCATATTATATACAAACCAGACACTGGAAAGTATGGACGTCTGGACTCGTATGTATTTTGCTCCAGTATTTTTAAGCAAAATGTATATTGATTCAGACACTCTCTGAATAGGTATACAGTTTGCTCTTCAACTACAAAGGCGAACTGCGATCGAACTCAGAGCAACCCCGGTCTGGGTCAGTATACAGTTTGGCAATACGCACCCCGGTCAGCCCCGCTGAAAATATAGCAGGCGAATTGAGCTGTCATTCCATACTAATGCTAGACAATTCTCTTGACCCAAGTGTCCACGAGGTGACTTTTACTGAATCTGAATATCTCGATGTAATGAATTCTGTTAAAATCTCCCAGTGAAGTGAAATCGAGAAGGCTCGTGGAATATTGACCTTAATAGACTACTGTTTTACTTTTTAAGATAAATCAACCCGCATCGCCTCTAGTGCCACAGGCAAGCTGCTTCTAGAAAACTACGTTACGGTAGAAGGCAATAACGGTGAGCTGCTCCAAATAGCCACCAACATCACCAATATCGACAGCGCCTGGACCGAGCAAGCCTGCATACCGTTTATGGGTAATTATAAATTTAGTTCTTGGCCTAAGTATTAAAAGCAAACGTTATTAATAATAACGTCAACAAAAATTCCTTGTAAATAGGTATTTACATATACTTTCTAACGGGGCGCCCAAAATGCTAAATGGAGATTTACTTGAGGGTCATAGTGACCTATTGGCTTGCAAAGCTTAGATAATAAGAAGAAACACAATGTTATATTACGTATATCTTTTCATCTGTGGGGGGACGGCAGTAAATTTTCAAATATGTAAAAAAAAACGTTCCAGGGACATACCTACCTACTTCGCGTCAGATATTGATAGCATCAATGACCTACGTATTTTTAATAATGTGCTGATGTTAATCTGACTGTTTGGATGATGTGGGTGGTCGTACGTAAGGGTTCAAAATTAAAAAAAAAATCAAGTGTGTCAGATTTTCTCAGGGGGTGTTAAGTGAACCTAAGAAAAGCTCTCATTCAATATTTTTTCGACTCGCGACCATTATAATTATAATTTGCAAAAAAAACCGCGATTTTTAAATACTTACTCAAGCGCGTCAGATTAAGATATACAGGGTGTAACAAGATCGTTAACATAAACTACATATTCTACCCACTTCTTTACTGGTTCTGGAGACATTGAAGGTCAAAATGAAACATTTCTTTAAAATCGTACCTATTCTAAGTATCATTGGTATACTTTCTTCCCAAAAAACATTACCAAAACTATCGATTTTTCAAAACAAATTACGCATTTGAAGTTACAAAGTGCAATAATACTAAACACAAGCGTGCGGTCGGTTCAACGACCAAGCGCGAGCTGCGCGGCCGGCCGTACGCTCAGCTGATTGAAATTGCGCGCTTTTCATAGCGCGCAATAAAAAACATCTCATATTTAAAGATTGAAAAAAAGTTGCTCCCAGCAATATTTCTTGGTCGGTCTTTTTACATCCTTTATACTGTTTATCTTTATGTCCTAGACGTGCTGTCTCATAATCTGACGATTATCTTGAGGGATTCTCCTAATCTGACAAGAATAAATAGTTAATTATTAGGTCCTGTGCGTCTCTTATCCATCGGGGGTAAGACACGCACAGGACCGGTCGTTGTGGCGATATTTGAGGCAGGCCTATATCCAGCAGTGGAGGTCTATCAGCTGAAATGATGGTGATGATGATGAATTAATTAAAAAGCTTCGGAAATAGCATGCAAGTTAAAAAATACATATAAGAAAATCATTTTTTAAAAATTATTAAATTTTCAAAAAAAATATCATCTAATTCAGAAGAATCATCTTCCTCTTCAGGCTCTTAATAATAGTAATCATGCCACGAACGAGTCTTCTGTGTGATCAGATGTGATGGCGTCATGGCAACAGAAACCAGAGTAAGGGACGGAGTGAGAGAGAAATAGATAGAGAAAGAGTGAGAGATAAATAATAGAAATGCGGTTAGAAAATTATAGGCATCACGCAGCTGCACGCATTAAACTTTATCGACGATATTTTGTTACTTTAGCTTGTGGAAATCATCAGATTATATATTTCCTTTGTTACCCTAGTTACTCCAAATCTTACTACCAGTTGTAATACCGTTAATTTTGATTACCCTTCCTACTACTCCAGTAGGTATTGAGCTGTTAGAAGGAAAAAATAAATAAATAAATTCCCTACTTTAAGAAATAACTTACTTTATTTCTACACTAATTTATTTTTCTTTATATTTAACATGAACCTAAAACAATTTATTCTAAAATAAAAACAAAATCAGCGCAAATTTCTCGACGTCAAACAATGTAGGTGGGTACTTATGTAATAAATACTCGCTAACGTTATTCAGAATCAACGAAGATTTGTCAAAGAAGTATCATGTTTTCTTTTAAAAATAAAACAAGAATTACAAATTTACCTAGAAATAAAATAAGTTAATTTATAAAAAAAATCATTTAGTAGGTAACACGGGCTATTTATTTTTTTCCTTCTAACAGCTCAATACTGGAGTAGTACTTAATCAAAATTAACGGTATTACAAGTAAGATAGGTAGTTACTAGGGTAACAAAGGATATATTTTTCGTTATCCTTAAAATATTTCCTTCAAAGTAAAAACAAAATTTGCCAAGCCCGAGAATGTCGAGATTGTTTTTTTTACAACTTTGTAGCCCTCCCCCTTCTTTACGTCACTCCCTAATTCTCAGATAACACATAATAAATACTACAATATACACTTCTTAGCTGTAATTAACTCCTGACGCGCTAAAGAATTACTAATGATCAATTTTTTTTACTAATCTGATTATTTATCCTTGTGGGGCGGCCTTATATATATATGGGACTCTTGGTGGTTGTACTTAATCAGGTAGGTACAAGGTTTCCCCCTGTATATCAATCAGTTTGCTGGGAAAGCAAACTGTTATGTTTATTTATTACTATAAACATAACAGTTTGCTTTGAATCTTTATGTTCCAGGAACCCACTTCTACTACAAAATGACTACGTCTTTGAGTTGTGACACACCCTTCTTCCCGTGGTTCCCACTCTACGACAAAAAGACATGCCAGATGATCGGTGCCGGCTTCATGTTGCTTGGAAGCACAACTGCGTCATACTTTGAAAGCCCAACAAAATCTGATGTCAAGGTACTGTTGAACTAACATTTATGTTTTTTTTTTATTACTGATAGGCACGCGTTTGACCACTATCTCACCTGATGGTAAGCGATGATGTGGTCGACGATGAAGTACGCTTGCCTAGAAGCAACCTGTTCACTCTTGACTTGAAGACCCCTAGGTTGTAGCTATCAGGAAACACCGACACCGGCAGGGAATTCCACTCTTTGGCTGTTCGCACAATGAATGTGTTTCCATAGCGTTTAGTACGTATGGTTGGGATATTTACCATGTACCGGTGGTGCAGTGCTGTACGTCTGGTGGTCCTATGATGGAAAGGGCTTGGTGGAATTAAATAGTGCAATTCCGATGCACACTCTCCGAAATATAACCGATAGAAAACCGACAGGCTAGCAACTCGGCGTCGATGCTCAAGACTTTGACTATGTGACTTTGTTGTGTCAATTTATTGGAGGATAATGATTTTGATTGGAAGGGGCTTGAGATAAATAATAACGGCCGCACGACTCAATCGAGGATTAAGCGATGCTTTCCTGGTCTGTAATTGGATGACCATTAACCACATATCACATATACCTACCCCCGCGTGCCTCAAAAAGCACGTTAAGCTGTTGGTCCCGGCTGTCTTTCATAGGGTAGTCAAAATCTCGTCACTAGGACGGATAGACAGTCGTTCCATTTAGAACACAACATAGTTGTGAAAAAGGCTCGGCAGATAATGGTCTTAAGGATTTTGTTATTGTTACAGATGATCGTTACGAGTGGTCCTGAATGCCTGTACGACTTAGTGGGATTATACAAGCGTGCTATCACACTTCACATTTACTTCGTCGACGCACCATGGCTCATCACCTGCTAGGGATACAATAATTTATGATGAAGTGGCGCCAGCGAGCATCGTCATAAAATTGATACTTTCCCGCTAAAAAGAAATATACTTCTTATTGATAAACATGCAGCACTTTTTTTTTAATCACGTAACAAGTTTGTTTTGTTTATTAACCTTTAGAAACCTTATACTACAGAAATCAGATCTACTATTAAAAGTTAACTAAAACATTATTTTATGCTAACTTAACACGTCGATCCAGGAAGATGGGATGGCGCAAGATTACGGAAACAAGTTGTTCTTCCAAGGACAGCCATATGTGATCCACAATCAACTATTTATACACTCGTTAAAGAAACTGCGTAGGTTTCTGTCACAGAATGTATGTTTAAGTAACTTCCGATGCCGTCAACTGGAATTTTAAAACGGATAAAAGAGAGAGAAATAAAAATATTCACTGCTATTGTCTGCCTAGCCTTTTCCCAACTATGTTGGGGTCGGCTTCCAGCTTGACCAGATGCAATACCAGTGTTTGACATGGAGCGACTGCCTGTCGGACCTCCACAACCCAGTTACTGGGTAATACGATACCACTTGGTTAAACTAGTTGTCAGATTGTCAGAATTCTGACTATCTCAACATTTATACGATGCATATTAGTTTACTCTAAGTTAAGACAAATGTTTATCTGTCACGACTGCCACTGTATTTTCACTGCTATCTTTTCTATAATATCTTCTCTATATATACTTACTAGCAGCCGTCACGCGGTTCCACCCGCGTAGTTCCTGTTCCCATGGGATTACAGGGATAAAAAGTAGCCTATGTCATCCGGGAATAGTGTAGCTTTCCACCAGTGCAATTTTTTTCAAAATTGGATCATTAGTTCCGAAGATTACCCCCTACATACAAACTTACAAACAAACAAATTTTACCTCTCTATAATATTAGTATAGAAGTATAGATAGTCTATACATAATAAGACTGTAAAAAAACTGTGTCTGTACATTGAATATAATTAAAAAATAAATAATTGAGGGGGGTTTAGAAACAGTAATAGAGCACGAATCCAAAAAAAAAGTCTGTCTGTTTGTCTGTATGTCTGTTTGTCTGTTTGTTTGTACACGCTAATCTTCGGAACTACTGGACGGATTTTAATGTTTTTTTTTTTGTTGTATAGATATTAAGTCTGGGCAACACATTGGCTATAATTTATCTTGGAAACTGGAACACCTGATGCAGAACCACAACAGACCAGCTAAACTATAGGAGATACAAAAATGGTACCGTAGCAAAAATTGTTCCACGTGATGAGCATTTTCTGCTGAGAGAATAAATTTGAAGATCCGGAACACCTGATGCAGAACCGCAACAGACCAGCTAAACTATAGGAGATACAAAAATGGTACCATAGCAAAAATTGTTCCACGTGATGAGCATTTTCTGCTGAGGCAATAAATTTGAAGATCCGGAACACCTGATGCAGAACCGCAACAGACCAGCTAAACTATAGGAGATACAAAAATGGTACCATAGCAAAAACTGTTCCACGTGATGAGCATTTTCTGCTGATACAATAAATTTTAAGATCCGGAACACCTGATGTGGAACTTTAAGAGCCCAGCTACACTATAACATATATTGGAATGACGTCTTAGCAAGAGTTGTTCAGCCTTATGAGCACTCGCTGTTGACGTATATAAATCGAAGATCTGGAACACCTGTTGTGGAACTCCAAGAGCCCAGCTACACCATAACTTACATAGGAATGACGTCTTACCAAAAGTTGTTCGGTCTGATAGGCATTTCCTGTTGACTTATAAAAATCGAAGATCAAAAACATTTGATATAGAAATTAAAGCTATCACTAATTTCATTGCATAATTATAAAATAACATAAGTACCTCCACGCGGTGAAGGCGGGAACAGTTCAGGACTGATTTTCGATGACGATAGTATATTATTGAGATTTAGACTCTACTGGCCAAAACTTCCATTTTTCTTTATCGTATAAATATGCCTTCGGGCTTATGTTATTTGAGTGTTTAATTTCTTTTTCCATTTATCTTCGTTACATGGTTGCCTACCCGGTAACGCAGGGGAGCAGCCACTTAGATTTTAATTGATCAGGTATCATCACAATAAATCTATAACCATACCTAGAAAGAGGTCAAATCTTTCCCAATGTTCCAAAGGTGCTAAAGGATTAAAGATCATAAAGTCCCAACAATCTACCGAAGAGCGTTAGGAGATGATGCTGTTCGAGAACATGAGGTTGCAACTCGCTCCGTGGAAACTTCTTGGGATCGCGAAGCACGCCTGCATTCTCAGCGTATTTACGCATCTACCAGGTATCCAGGTCTCTAGACACCAGTGAAGAATATGTGCGCGACTGACTGCTGATCGTAAACATCATGCACTTTCTCGCGAGTTGGAGACGTTCACGGAAAAAGCATGACGCTTGAGTTTTCAGCGTATATACGCATCTACTCTAGAGATAAGTGGGGGAAGGAGATGCGCGACTGACCGCTGATCGTGAACTTCACGCAACATATAGGCTATAATTTATTTTGGAAAATGGAACACCTAAGGTAAAAGAGATATAAAAATGGTGCCATTGCAAAAACTATTCCACGTGAAGAGTGTTTTCTGCTGTGAAACTGAATTTAAAGATCTGGAGCACCTGTAGTGGAACTCCAAAGCCCAGCGACAATATAACATATATACATAATAGAAATGGCGTCTTAGCAAAAGTTGTTAAGTCTGATGGCATTTACTGTTGACCAAAAAAAAATTTGGAACGTCTTGAATCGTCTCGCGCATTCCATTGTTTTGCCGTCCCCGGGCTTTTAGAATTCGACATCAGACGTTTCAGATCTTCGATTTTGACGACCCCGTTGTCGCTGGCATAAGCAACAGGATCCGCGTACGAAGTCGCGGGCAGAAGCTAGTATGGATAATAAAACTGTAAAGAAGTCAATTCTGTACATTGAATACATAGGGTGACTGGTAATTAGTGACCGATACTTAAACACGTGATTGTACTCATGAATACGAATAACTTTCCCAAAGAAACTTTTTTTTTACAGTCATTAACTTTCAATTAATTCAATTACGTCAGTACCGCACAACGGGAGCGGTGGGGGTGGGACTCTACTACTAGTAGATTTTGCCCTTCCCGAGGTTAGACTATCGGCTGATTGATCATAGGCGCACGCGGGTATTTCGAACAGCGTTTTTGTTATTTTATTGTGTTAAAAGTTATTGTGTATAATTAAAGTTTCTTTGGGAAAGTCTATTGAAATCATGAACACAATCACGTGTCGGTCAATAATTAGCAGTCACCCTATATATATTCATAATTAATAGGTATTGGTGGATGATTGGTGATCGATACTGATGCCAAAAATGCAATCAGTTAATTTTTTGTCTGTCTGTCTGTCTGTCTATATGTGCACGCATAGGTCAAAAACTACTAAAGGGATTTTAACTAAACTTGGTACGATTGTTATCCATACTCCTTGGCAGGTTATAGGCTTTATAACATAACACTAAGACACATAGGAGCCGAGCAGTGACGATACATTTGAAGCATCTCGGATGAAAATGCGCTTTCGAGCTCCTATCCTCGCATACGTTGATCATACACAAAAAGTATGTATACAAAGATGTTGGGCTCCAAAAGATCAACAAAAAAGTCCTCGGTAACCTATATGTATCTCTTATAAATTAGCCACAATAACACATTTAATCGTTGAGCATTTCTTCAAAGTATATTTAATACTAGCAGACGTCACGCGGTTGCACCCGCGTAGTTCCCGTTCCCGTGGGAATACAGGGATAAAAAGTAGCCTATGTCACTCTAGGACATTGTAGCCTTCCAACGGTGAAAGAATTTTTCGAATCGGTCCAGTAGGTTCGGAGCCTATTCGATGCAAACAAACAAACCATCAAACTTTTCCTCTTTATAATATAATATTAGTATATATGTAAAAAATATAGTATTATACATATGTAGATGTATCTTTATCGAACTCCCATATTCAGAACGTTCACTTTTATACCTATTTAATAAAAAAAAATTATAGACATCGGTTTATACACACACAAGATATAGATGAACTTAAACTTTCAAATCTCGCTGGGCAGTATGGTAGGTATGTATGCTATACGGTGAATTTTTGATTAACGCGCGAAACGGCCCACCGCGGGACCTATAAAAGGTGATTGTCCATGCTACACCTCATTCAGGAAAATCGTGTAAAATACAGTTTTTATGCACATAAGAACTTAATAAACGTTATAAAAAATCTAGAAAACTACAAGTAGAAAATCAATATTTTTGGTATTAATGTAATTGGCATAGGGTCCTAAATCAAAAAAGTGAATTACCAGTGAATTATATATAGAAAAACAAACGTAGTTAGTCTTAGAAATTTTCAAGATGGTCTAAATCTTTCAAAAATTATTGGAGGCCAAAATTTGAAATCTATTGAATACACTTTTTGTTGTTGTAACTGGTCCAACAGGCGAAGATCCTTCCTCATGGTAATTTTACGTTTCCAACAAAGTACATATCGTCACGCCTGTAATCCCCGAAGGGCTAGGCAGAGGTGTACCTGGTAGTCTGGTAGTACACCCACATTTCGCCATTATGTTTAAGTCCCATTTAATAGGGGGCGAGCCTATTGCCATCCATCGGGCACAAATCCAGACTCCGGGCTGTTACTGAGAAATCCCAGGTTCCAACCAAGTGTCGCTATTTAAAAACGTTATGTGTTCTAAGAAAGAGTTAACATCACGTAGCTTTTGTATGACTAAATATAAGTTTCCATTTAATTTCACGACTTTTTAGGAATTCTTGTTTTATTCTACTGAGTTAACTCCCAATCTTTTAACAGAAAGCAAACTTAAAAACTTATCACAGAGGGCTTTTTCCATTTGAATTTTAAGATTTAAAAATTTTTCAGTGTCTTTCAAACACTTTTGATATTCTGATTTATTTGTTTGAAACTTCGTTTTAAGCGTGTTTACTTTTTGTTTCATGTGTTTGTTCATAGCTATTAATACTTCAACCAAATCCGGGTGTTGTTCTTTTGGACTTTGATCCAATTCCATTGGGAGGAAACCCTCTATTACTATTGATCCTTGAACTTGACGCTTCCAGTAGAAAAAGCCGCTTTTTAACTCGTACAAATAGTCATCTCTGGGCTGGGAAAGGCATTTTTTTACATTGGCGTAATATGTGAGTTCGGACATATGCAAGTTCCTGCTGAAACCTACCAGCCGATTTGGTGAAAACCGCCCTTTCCAAAGATTGTCATTATAGAAAAGGTAGACTGTAAATGAATCAGACCTCCATCCTATCAGCAAATAGCAAGGTTCATCTTGGACCATTACTTTTGTCAAAGTGATTGCGTCCTCTAAATCCATTATTTGGTAAATACAAAGACATTCAATACCTATAGACCGGACATCACGAACAAAATTTTCGTCCGAAAAAGTGTGTCCTGCTGGATACAAGTCTATGAGTTTTTTGTAGTACGCTCCGCTGCCGCTCCAATTTTCATATATTATTCTAGATGGCGTTACTGAGACATGGGATCAAAGTTTTTCTATGACATTTCCTTGACATGCCCGCTCTATAGTATTTTAAATCTCTTTGGGTAAATACCATTTCTTTCTTGACAATTTTTACTATAGAGCAGTAGGTGTTACATTACCATCACATGCAACCAATGAGCCTAATGAGCCATTTTATAGATATTTTTCAATAATTAACTTTAAGTAGCTACATAATCAAAATTGGTACTTACGACTTACGTATAAATAATTACTTTGACAATTTTATTCACATTTTGCGACCTTTACAAAACATTTGCTTTTCTGTTTCTGAATAAGTAGGTAGGTACATGAATGAGTTTCATACGAAACAGTTCTTAACCGTCATCGAGGCGTATCATTAGAGCCAAAACCAATTCTGACCGTCTTCTGTAGAGTAGTCCTGCGAACATAATTATTATTAACTAGCTTTTGCCCGCGGCTTCGCCCGCGTGGATGTCGAACTTCCGTCCCCTATGTTTTCCCTATAAGGGTTGAATTTTCAAAAATCGTTTTTTATGGAAGACTTACTCTTCAGTAAGAACACCCCTTCAAGTTTCATGTCTCTAATACCAGCGGTTGGGGCTGTGCGTTGATATATAAACGTAATAATTTTAGCATAATACTTCCGGATAGACTACTTTCAAAGTTGATCCTTCCGATATGTATGCATAAAGATTTCTGGAACTACTGACCCGGGAAAGAGCGTCGTACAACCACCACCACCATGACCATGTGTAAAACAACTGATACTAAGATCAACCTGCCCAGGCGTATTGATTACCTACAACCGTACCAAGTTTGGTTAAAATCCCTATAATAGTTTTTGAACTATGCGTGCACATACAGACAGAAAGACAAAATATTCACTAATTGCATTTTTGGCATCAGTATCGATCACCAATCATCCTCCTATATTAATTTTGAATAGATTTTCAATGTGCATAATTATCTTCGTACTTAGTGTGTGATAGTCCATTGAATTGTATGGCGAGCGATATTGTATCTTAAGATTAAATATTATAATATCTTAGCCGTGTGCAGCGCCCCTTGGTGAACTCCACTGCGGTTGACGTATCCTACGACAAACTTATTATTTGCGGTTGGTGCAGTAGTCGGGTCTAGGGATCGAACCGCAAAATTAAGTTTGTTTTTTATTGTATATACTTTTCCGGGATAAAAAGTACCCAGTGTGGTGCCCAGGATATCAAAGAATAAGTATACCAAGTTTCATCGTAATCGAACCGGTAGTTTTTGCGTGATACCTGAACATACAGACAGACAGACAGACAGACAGACAGACAGACAGACAAAAATTTTTTTAATCATATTTTTGGGTTCGGTGTCGGTCTAGTAACACCCCCTGCTATTTATTTTTTTGATATTTTCAATGTACAGAAATTTTACTTCTACAGATTTATTATAAGTATATAGAATAGAATAGATTAAGTCCGCCTAGGTCCGCAGGTCCGCTAGTTTGCTCATCGGATATGGTTTGCTCCGTACGGATCCGGACGTGTGGACAGTTGGGCCGGACAAACTACGAGTAGTCATGTTCTGAACACAAGGACGGCCACGTGTGCGCTCAATTCACATTATGGAGTAAATCTTTCGTAGTAATATGGAGTATTAAGGAGTAACAGTCGTGAGTTACAGCTTGAACGATAGAGGTCAGTGGTCAGTGGTGACCGTACCGACTTTCGACCCATTTTTATATTGAAACATTGGGAACAAAAACTTCCACTTGTTTAGAGTACTTACTCTAGGTGTCACTACCGTGACTTGTACAGGAGTAAGTATTACCTATAATTATAAATACCGGTAGGTATATTACCCGCCCACCCCAACGCCCCGTACCTAGGTACCTACTGGCTCATTCAGTCAGTTGCTTATTAATTATGGAGGTCAGATTGTAGTCGGCACAATACTTCTGCTCCACCCTCCTTTAACCCGAATATGTTGCAATTAAAGTTACATATTGTATATTGTCAATAAAATCAATGATAATCTATATACATATACTTAATAAGACAGTAAAAAAACTGTGTCTGTGCATTGAATATATTTAAAAAATAATAATTGAGGGGGGTTTAGAAACAGTAATAGAGCACGAATAAAAAAAAAAGTCTGTCTGTTTGTCTGTTTGTTTGTACACGCTAATCTTCGGAACTACTGGACCGATTTTAATGTTTTTTTTTTGTTGTATAGATATTAAGTCTAGGCAACACATTGGCTATAATTTATCTTGGAAACTAGAACACCTGATGCAGAACCGCAACAGACCAGCTAAACTATAGGAGATACAAAAATGGTACCATAGCAAAAATTGTTCCACGTGATGAGCATTTTTTGCTGAGAGAATAAATTTGAAGATCCGGAACACCTGATGCAGAACCGCAACAGGCCAGCTAAAGTATAGGAGATACAAAAATGGTACCATAGCAAAAATTGTTCCTCGTGATGAGCATTTTCTGCTGAGAGAATAAATTTGAAGATCCGGAACACCTGATGTGGAACTTCAAGAGCCCAGCTTCACTATAACATACATATATAGGAATGTCGTCTTAGCAAGAGTTGTTCAGCCTTATGAGCACTCGCTGTTGACGTATAAAAATCGAAGATTTGGAACACCTGTTGTGGAACTCCAAGAGCCCAGCTACACCATACATAACTCACATAGATGACGTCTTAGCAAAAGTTGTTCAGTCTGATAGGCATTTCCTGTTCACTTATAAAATTCGAAGATCAGAAACATTTGATATAGAAATTAAAGCTATCACTAATTTCATTGCATAATTATTTTATAAAATAACATGAGTACCTCCAAGCGGTGAAGGCAGGAACAGTTCAGGACTGATTTTCGATGACGATGGTATATCATTGAAAATTAGACTCTACTGGCCAAAACTCCCATTTTTTTTTATCGTATAAATATGCCTTCGGGCATAAGTTATTTGAATGTTTAATTTCCTTTTCCATTTATCTTCGTTACACGGTAGCCTACCCGGTAACACAGGGGAGCAGCCACTTAGATTTTTAATTGATCAGGTGCCATCACAATAAAACTATAACCATGCCTAGAAAGAGGTCAAATCTTTCCCAATGTTGCAAAGGTGCTAAATGATTAAAGATGCTGTTCGAGAACATGAGGCTGCAACTAGCTCCGTGGAAACTTCTTGGGATCGCGAAGCACGCCTGAATTCTCAGTGTATTTACGCATCTACATCAAGGTCTCTAGACTCCAGTGAAGAATATGTGCGCGACTGACCGCTGATCGTGTACATCATGCACTATCTCGCGAGTTGGAAACGTTCACGGAAAAGGCATGACGCTTGAGTTTTCAGCGTTTATACGCATCGACTCTAGAGATAAGTGGGGGAAGGAGATGCGCGACTGACCGCTGATCGTGAACGTCACGCAACTTAGAGGGTTTAATTTATTTTGGAAAATGGAACGCCTAAAGTAAAAGAGATATAAAAAAAAAACAACCGACTTCTTAAACTAACAGGTGAAAAATAACTCCAGTTTCGGAAGTCTGTGGCTTTGGTGGTTTTGTTTTGTTCATTATTGGCCACCGACTTCTGAAACTGGAGTTATTTTTCACCTGTTAGTTTTTTTTTAAGAAGTCGGTTGTCTTTTTTGTAAAAAAGTTTTTATTTTGTAATTTTTAGTTTATTTGTATGTAAAGAAAGTCTTTCAAAACTCGACAGAATCATTGAAATTGGATAACAATTGCAAAAGAAGTTCTATCTCTAAACATTAATCTGTACATCTCTGCCGGCCCCTTTTAAAATAGAATGGCGTAATGTTAAGTTGTGGAAATACAAAAGCTCAGCATAGACATCTGACTATAGCAATCGCGAATAATTTGCTGTTATGCATTGAAGAGTTCCGTTGCCTGTCTTCTTCATCAGTTTTTCTTCACCAAATGATACTTTCTAAATGAAAATGCTTGATTTGTTACTAAAAATGTTGAAATCGGTGCATGTGTGCCTATATTTTTTGAGGAGTTCCCTTAATTCCTCGAAGGTCCCTCATCAGATATGAGTTTTCATACAAATGGGACCAATGTGTTAGTATACCCTATCAAACAAAAAAAGAATTTTGAAAATCGGTCCATAAATGACGGAGTACTGAGGTAACAAACCCTAAAAAAAAAAAAAATACAACTGATTTGAGAACCTCCTCCTTTTTTTGAAGTCGGTTAAAAATGGTGCCATTGTAAAAACTATTCCACGTGAAGAGAGTTTTCTGCTGTGAGACTAAATTTGAAGATCTGGAGCACCTGTAGTGGAACTCCAAAGTCCAGCGACAATATACATATAATAAGACTGTAAAAAAACTGTGTCTGTACATTGAATATATTTAAAAAATAATAATTGAGGGGGGTTTAGAAACAGTAATAGATCACGAATCCAAAAAAAAAAGTCTGTCTGTTTGTCTGTTTGTCTGTTTGTCTGTTTGTCTGTTTGTCTGTTTGTCTGTTTGTCTGTTTGTTTGCACGCGCTAATCTTCGGAACTACTGGACGGATTTGAATGATTTTTTTTTTATTGTATAGATATTAAGTCTGGGCAACACATAGGCTATAATTTATTCTGGAAACTGGAACACCTGATGCAGAACCGCAACAGACCAGCTAAACTATAGGCGATACAAAAATGGTCCCATAGCAAAAATTGTTCCACGTGATGAGCATTTTTTGCTGAGAGAATAAATTTGAAGATCCGGAACACCTGATGCAGAACCGCAACAGACCAGCTAAACTATAGGCGATACAAAAATGGCCCCATAGCAAAAATTGTTCCACGTGATGAGCATTTTCTGCTGAGAGAATAAATTTGAAGATCCGGATCACCTGATGCAGAACCGCAACAGACCAGCTAAACTATAGAAGATACAAAAATGGTCCCATAGCAAAAATTGTTCCACGTGATGAGCATTTTCTGCTGAGAGAATAAATTTGAAGGTCCGGAACACCTGATGCAGAACCGCAACAGACCATCTAAACTATAGGAGATACAAAAATGGTCCCATAGCAAAAATTGTTCCACGTTATGAGCATTTTCTGCTGAGAGAATAAATTTGAAGATCCGGAACACCTGATGTGGAACTTCAAGAGCCCAGCTACACTATAACATATATTGGAATGACGTCTTAGCAAGAGTTGTTCAGCCTTATGAGCACTCGCTGTTGACGTATACAAATCGAAGATCTGGAACACCTGTTGTGGAACTCCAAGAGCCCAGCTACACCATAACTCAAATAGGAATGACGTCTTAGCAAAAGTTGTTCGGTCTGATAGGCATTTCCTGTTGACTTATAAAAATCGAAGATCAGAAACATTTGATATAGAAATTAAAACTATCGCTAATTTCATTGCATAATTATAAAATAACATAAGTAGGAGGTACTACGCGGTGAAGGCGGGAACAGTTCAGGACTGATTTACGATGACGATGGTATATCGTTGAAAATTAGACTCTACTGGCTAAAACTCCCATTTTTTTATCGTATGCCTTCGGGCTTATGTTATTTGAGTGTTTAATTTCCTTTTCCATTTATCTTCGTTACACGGTAGCTTACCCGGTAACGCAGGGGAGCAGCCACTTAGATTTTAATTGATCAGGTATCATCACAATAAAACTATAACCATGCCTAGAAAGAGGTCTAATTTTTCCCAATGTTCCAAAGGTGCTAAATGATTAAAGACCATAAGATCCCAACAATCTACCGAAGAGCGTTAGGAGAGACTTGATGCTGTTCGAGAACATGAGGCTGCAACTCGCTCCGTGGAAACTTCTTGGAATCGCGAAGCACGCCTGCATTCTCAGCGTATTTACGCATCTACATCCAGGTCTCTAGAGACCAGTGAAGAATATGTGCGCGACTGACCGCTGATCGTGAACATCATGCACTGTCTCGCGAGTTGGAGACGTTCACGGAAAAAGCATGACGCTCGAGTTTTCAGCGTATATACGCATCGACTCTAGAGATAAGTGGGGGAAGGAGATGCGCGACTGACCGCTGATCGTGAACGTCACGCAACATATTATAGGCTATAATTTATTTTGGAAAATGGAACACCTAAAGTAAAAGAGATATAA
This sequence comes from Euplexia lucipara, assembly GCA_921972225.1. Classification (NCBI taxonomy): domain Eukaryota; kingdom Metazoa; phylum Arthropoda; class Insecta; order Lepidoptera; family Noctuidae; genus Euplexia; species Euplexia lucipara. Next base: position 15,276,159 of record OV179161.1, on the reverse strand, counting down.
AAATGGTGCCATTGCAAAAACTATTCCACGTGAAGAGTGTTTTCTGCTGTGAGACTAAATTTGAAGATCTGGAGCACCTGTAGGGGAACTCCAAAGCCCAGGGACAACATAACATATACATAATAGACATGGCGTCTTAGCAAAAGTTGTTAAGTCTGATGGCATTTCCTGTTGACCAACAAAAATAAAAAATTTGGAACATCTTGAATCGTCTCGCGCATCCCATTGATTTCCCGTCCCCGGGCTTATAGAATTCGACATCAGATGTTTCAGATCTTCGATTTTGACGACCCCGTTGTCGCTGGCATAAGCACCAGGATCCGCGTACGAAGTCGCGGGCAGAAGCTAGTATAACATATATTTAGAGAAATGGCGTCTTAGCAAAAGTTTTTAAGTCAGATGGCATTTCCTGTTCACCAACAAAAATAAAAAATCTGGAACGTCTTGAATCTTCTCGCGCATCTCTTTGTTTTCCCGTCCCCGGGCTTTTAGAATTCGACATCAGACATTTCAGATCTTCAATTTTGACGACCCCGATATCGCTGGCATAAGCAACAGGATCCGCGTACGAAGTCGCGGGCAGAAGCTAGTACCTAATGAAGAGCATAAAGGGGTAATTACATGAAAGTGAGTGAGCCTCACTGAACACGGCTGCACACGAAGGTGTCAGTTTACTAACGATTAAAACGATAAAGCCTGAATAAACATGATTTCTATCGACACCTCAATTAAACATAAATGAAAGTCTGCGAGCCAACGTACTCAAACGAATGTAAGCGAGCGAAGCGACTCGAAACTTTTTAGCACTAAACGAGACGCGCCCTTCTCCAAATTCATCTGAGGTGACAGATGGGTTTAGAGAAGGGCGCCTCTACGACTTGGCGTCCTGGCCGACAGCCAACAGGGTGGTCTTGAAAGCACACACGAAGAAAATCTGTGCAAGCGAAGCGTGCTCGAAAATCTTCAGCGTTCCACCTCAGACAGATTTGGAAAGGCACGTAGGAGTCTAGTTAAAGAATGTGGTGACATATTATTTCTAGTTGTTTAGAAACGAACTACAGGGTAATCAACTGCCGCGGCCTATGATTAATTAAACTGTAGGTAAGTACTATCCCCCAAATGTTAATGAAATATAATGTATTTAAAGGAATATTCCAGCAATTTCCAGATTCTCGTACCTACTTTAGCGGATTTTGATGAAATTTCTATGTGACCCATAAGAAAGCATAATTATGATATCCAATAAACAATTTAGCAAATCAGTTTATAAAAACGGAACACTAAAGTACCTAAGTAGGTAAGCAAGCAACGAAAAAATACAAGAATCAAACTGGGAACCTCCTCCTTCTTTTAGGTTGGTTAAAATAATGAAATGTCATCGTTATAGCACCAATTTTTTTTCAATGGCAAAAACCGTATCGAATTAAGTTTCGCTTATAAGAATAAAAAAAATAAAAATGGTGCGCTAAAATGGAGAAATTACGTTTCAGTTGGAGACAAAATAAATAGAGAATTAATAACTAACCAAATTTGAACAGTGGTAATTACTTTATATGCATTTCATCATTGTTGAAAAAAAGCCACGTAATGCTTTCAGTTCTTTTTTCATTGGGGTAGATACACACATCATGATCTGGCCTAGCCTTTTCAGATAAAAAAAAATAAAAAATAATAATAAATAAAATCATCCCGTGAAAACTTGAGAGAAGTGAACTGTCAATGTCTTGCACTAGTAAGGAATGACAGTTCGCTTTGCTTTCACTTCACGGGGTGATTTTTACAGAATACCACTGCAGATATGGGTACTAACAATTATAATTATTTGTGTAATTTAATTTTTTGTTTGTTTCAATCCCACACTATCCCAAGAAGACTACTATGCGTTTCAAATGAGAACGTGAACGTCAATGACCTCTATCTGTCAGATGTCACTTGAAAAGTACGATCTGCAACGAAACCTTAGTCGCGTAATCTATTATTTTTACTTTTTCGTTTTACCGAGTCGCAGTTACTCAAAATGAACAAACGTCTTAAATGAAATTAGTCTTGTGGACCGTACTTTTCAAGTGACATCTGACAGAAAGAGGTCATTGACGTTCCTATTCTCATTTGAAACGCATGGAACATTAAGTTCAACTAGGTATATCAATTAAAGATCTAATTTTTTTTTTACGCACTTGCCGTTCAATCCACTTTTGACATTGGCAGAATAGTGGACATAGGCTTTGTTTGCCATATTTAAAAAATAGAATAGAAAATAGCACTGCAGATATCTTTATTTGCGCACACATGAGTGAACACACATTGTATGTGCTTGTAGAAAAAGCAAGCCATGCAAGGCACTGGCAGGGGCCCATTTTATAAGGGACGCCGACAAAATAAAAAAAATTGTGTCATATCAGAATTCTGCTGTCTCTCCTGAAGTCATCTATCTACCTACCACCTGAATGCCTTTGGTGTAATATACCTTTAGTATATTTGGTGGTAGTGTCAAGCTGCCAATATTCAATAGCGGTAGAGTTGCTCTTCTGAACCTCCAAAGTAAGCCGATTGGAATCGAGTTGTAAGGACACTTCGCCAATGATGCAAGGTGCTACCAGCACATGAAGTTGTGCTAACATGTTTACCCTACTTGTCATGGTAAGCAAATATTAATTTAGCTTTTTATTAGTAAACATAATAGTCTAAAACTTAATTATTTAAAAATAAAATAATCTAAATAGAAAATCACAATATTAACGTTCGTCAAAAAATATTAAGTAAAAAAATAACGTTTCCCAACTATGTTTAAGTCGGGCTCCAGTCTAACCAGGTGCAGCTGGAATACCAGGTCTATCTTACCTCCACAACCCAGTGACTGCCACTGGGTAACACCACTGGGTAATACCACAGTACAAATATTAATACAGTAGGACGACGCCTTTGATCTCTGGAAAAATGCCGACAACGTCTACACGCGTTACCCCCGAACTACGAACATCGTTTTGTTCGCAGTTCGGGAGCGGCTTCCCGCGTCTCGCCCCTCACACCCCGCACGATTGCCTTGTCTAGACGGCTTCGTCGGACGACTGTAGGTTTTTAGACTGTAGTTAAACTGGTTGTCAGACTTTCGGGAATCTGACTAGGTAGGTACTCGAGTGTCTACTATTGGATTAACAAATGATGGCCAGGACGCTAGTTGATGTGCGACAAAGACATTCAATACTAACAATAGGCTGGACGTCACGAACAACATTTTCATCCAAAACTTGTTTATTTATTTATTTATTTATTTACAACTAGCTGCCCCGGCAAACTTCGTTGTGCCCTAGAGTCAATTTATTGCTCTTATCAATTGTTTTATATATTAGATATTATACACACGTTTAATAAGATGACAATTGACTAGATCCAAACCAATAATAACTACTACTACTTTTTATGTAGCGAGTCTCTACTGTGATCTTATTTAAATATTTTTGTGTTCGATAGAATTAAAATTACAACATGTATAATTATAACCTAACCTAACTGACCATACCTATCCTATAGCTAACCTAACTACCTAACCTAACTACCTTACTAAAATGCATTGATTTCAAAAATACTAAATTCATAATTTTAATCTGAACTATTGCCTCTATGTTACATACAATTTATACTTAGGTATAGTTTTCCCGGTCTACTTTAATTAAAGTCTTAACAGTAGAATAAGTTCTATTTGCAAAGAATTATTAAAGTTTGTCTCTGTCGTCATTGTTAATTACGTAAATTGATTTCTGAAATGTAAGACTTTTTTATGCTACATAAAACCTCTAAGTTTAGTTTTTCAGAACGTAGGTACGTATAAAATGACAACCTTACCTTCTTAGGTTTAGCTTAAGACTTGTCAATGTCAAATTGTCACCTGATAATGAACTGGGAAGTTTGACTCCTGTCATGTCATCCAAGATGGCGCTGCGTTTGAAAAATGTTGGAGACAACGAATATTCTTGATATTTATTTTTTCGAGGACTTTTCATGTTTTTTATTAATTATTATGCTATTCCGGACAAAGACAAATCCAAAAAGACCAAAATCATTCAAATTGATCCAGCCGTTCTTGAGTTATAAGTGGTGTAACTAACACGACTTTCTTTTATAATATATAGATAAGCACACCAACAGCACAGTCACCAACAATATTCATATAAAAAAAACATGGCAAAAGGGCATTACAGTAACCATACAAATAACAGGTATGCATGACATTGACACAATGAAAAGTAATAGAGACAAAAAGGCAAAAAAAAAAACCTTAAAGTAAAAAAGTGTGACCAGGGCTTCAAACTAGAACATTACAAACAATTTGAGCTACACAGCCGTACGTTGTCCGCACTGCTTATGAAGGGAACGTCTGTATGACATGAAACTCATAGAGAAAACCGATAGGATAATCCGTCAAGTTAGACCTTTCATTATATAACTTTGCCATTCGAGTTAAGGGGCTATTAAAGGTGGAATTTAAGGAAGATGTCGGTAATTGAAAAGTGCGATGATGTTGCTTACTACGTTGACTAGTCCAAAACTTAAAATAGTTAATTAATTGCGCATCAATGGAACCATTTATAATTTTGTGCAATACAAGTAAGTCAGAATGGATCCGCCTATCTTTTAAGCTAAACATATTATAGTGCCTTAACCTATCATTGTAATCAGGTATCGCTTTTCGGATCCCATTCTTTACACATAGATACCTAACGAAACGGACCTGAACAGATTCTACATTATTAGTATAAGTAGAGTAATAAGGAGACCATAATATATAGTGGAACAATACTCCAAGGAGCTCCTTACCAGTGCGTTATAGAGTAGAATAGTGCTACTGGACTTCCGGAAAGGTTTTGACATGCGGATTATAAATCCAAGCATTCTTTTAGCCTTAGCAACTATAGACTCTACATGATCACGTGTCCTAGTGGACACAAATCTATAAGTTTTTTAGTACGCTCCGCTGCCGCTCCAATATTCATATGTCGTGGCGAACGATATTCAGAAATAAGAAGTTGTGAAGTTGATTACATTAGTACAGAGTATGGTAAACGCCGTGACGTCGCGTCGGCTGTCATTTGCAAATGGCGCGAGCGATGTCACGTGGATGGAGTCGTATTGGGAAGTGGAAGCTAGGCAGAGCTCAGTTGGATTTGAGACACCAACGAAGACACTAGTCCAGTGCGAAACTGTCTGTTTACCTATCTGAGTTATGTTATGTGATTGCTTTTAATAAAGTGAGGTTATTACTGCAATGAAGATTATTATTCAACGTTATGTACCTGGTACCACGAAACCCCTAATGTCGGCCCATACCGCTCAGCCACCGCTGACGCCGACACATATATTATTCTAGATGGCGTTACTGAGACATGGGATCAAAGTTTTTCTATGACATTTCCTTGACATGCCCGCTCTTACTATAGAGCGGGCATGTCAAGGATATGTTATTATGTTATTATTAAATGTTTTAGATGTTTTGTTTTTTTTTGTTATTTTGTTATTATTAAATGTTTTAAATCTCTTTGATGTGTGACATGTAGAATTGTAGAGGTGAAGGTAAACCTAATTGTTGGCGTGGCGATAAAGGCCGATGGCAGGCCGAGGAGGCGATGGGATCAAAGTTCTTCTAGGACAGTTCCTTGACATGCCCGCTCTTACTATAGAGCGGGCATGTCAAGGAAATGTTATTATGTTATTATTAAATGTTTTAAATCTCTTTGATGTGCGACATGTAGAATTGTAGAGGCGAGGGTAAACCTAATTGTTGGCGTGGCGATAAAGGCCGTGGCGACAGAAATTCAGTCGTCGCGATTTCTAACTTTTAATTTCAAATGTTTTGTACTTCGTTTTTAATAAAAAAAAAAACATTATGTAATACCTACAGTCATTATTTTATGAAACAAATTTGTAATGCTTTATCTTTTTTCAGTAGGTATGCCATATACATGTATATGCCTGACGACTCACATTTTTTTTTACTTAAGTATGTTGATCTGGAACTGGGACTGTTACCCTAGTGTCAGCCAATAAAATGCAACAATATACCTACGAGACAAATATCTATAGGTATTTACTCAAGTGTTGCAATCGTTATAAAGTAAAAATTTAAAACATGTTTAACGTAAGTATTTACTTTTTCCATAAAATTCATAATTACCTACCTATGTAAATAATGTCTCCTTCACAATGAAGGAAAATAAAAATTTTCGATAGTAGGTAGACCGTAATTGTCAATGATATAAATTATAAGTAAAAAGGTGTAGATAGGTTATATAATATGCGCTCAGCAAGTGACAGGTTAAAATGTGGCTAACTAGCCACACTTCACCTCAGTGTAGCGTCGCGCCCCAACGGACGCGTGCGTGCGTTAGTGTACCGTTTTTGAAGATAGAATGTTGTTTAAGTAACCTATCTACACCGTTTTAATTATAATATCATTGATAATTATTTTGTATTGTTGTCAACCGTCCAGACAAAAAGATAGTTTTGATGATATACCAACATAATAGAGACCAGCAGGCTATTGGTCATCGTTTCATTGTCAGTGACTAACTGGCGTCCCGGTGCACACCAGACTATGATGACCAACTTAAAGTGAAACACCATTTTTTTATAAATTCTTTATAAAAAAATGGTGTTTCACTTTAAGTGGACTTCAAGTTAGAGCGAGGCCCCATTAGTGCGTTGCGCTGCGTTGCGTCGCGTCGTCGCAACGGAACAACGCATTGTATGCCACACCTGTGTTGCGTTGACCCTGCGCCAACGCAACGCAAGAGGGTGTGCACACCGTAATGTTCGTGTACTTTTCCCATATAATAAGTAAGTCTTTCTTGGACCAAGGATATCAGAAAATCTATATCAATATCCTGCCTACTCATCGTAAGATAAAAAAATGTTACGCTCGTCTAGCTTCCTCCTCTAGCAGTGAATCACTGTCCGTCGTCGCAGCGGAGCTCCGACAACGCAACGCATTAGCCTCTCTCCCGCTTCGTCTTTTGTCCGTCGATCCGTTGAAACGTCGCGCGCAACGACGCAACGGTCAAATGGGGGCATGTCATAAAAAATATATGGAAAACGGCGCAGCGACGACGCTGCGACGACGCAACGCAGCGCAACGCACTAATGGGGCCTCGCTCTTACGGTGACTATCAGACGGGGTACGGACGTACGGTGTGCAACAGTTAATCGTTGCCCTGCAGCAGGGCTATTGAAAAGAAAGAAAGAAAGAAAAGAAAGAAATAATATTTATTGCCAACAGGTAAAACCATGCACACACTGTTACAATATGAAAATAACAAAATAAAACAAATATACAAACATACTAAATAATTATACTACTAATATACTTACTTATCTATATACCTATAGTATAGGTTATAGAAGTCGGTTAAAAATTAATTTTAAATGAATCTTTTTGCTTTTTGCTTATTTCTCACACATTTGAGAACGATTGTAAACTGGAGGAGCGGAACCAAAAAACCAAGCAAATCTTTGCTTAAAAAACTTTTTTACAAAAAATAAAACCGACTTCAAAAATAACACTAAACGGTGTAAAATAACTCTAAATTAGGAAGTCTGTGGCTTTGGTACTTTTGTCTTATTCTTGATGGGCCACCGACTTCCGAATTTAGAGTTATTTTACACCGTTTAGTGTTATTTTTGAAGTCGGTTTTATTTTTTGTAAAAAAGTTTTTTATTTTTCCATTTTTAGTTGTTCCCATACAAACATTTGCCATGAATTCATTTTATATTGTTAATTGTTAACAATACATGTCATTATAATAGGGTTATCCACCTAACCCTAATAAATGAAACTTAACATACCTAACTGTCGAAAACTAGGTATATTGAACACATCTGCCTACCCCTCTGAGCATACAGGCTTGATGATACGTCAAGATGTTGTATAAACAATAAACATCTAAGCGATTCCAGCAATCACGATAGATTTGCCGTCTATTTTTGAAGAGTTCCGTTGTATATCTCCGAAGATCAGCACCAGATCTTCACCAAATTAAAATGGGACCACCTCAGGAGTCTACTCTTTCAAACAAAAAAAGAATTTTGAGAATCGGTCCACAAATGGCGGAGAAATCAGGTAACATACATAAAAAAAAAAAAAAAAAAAAAAAAAAAAAAAAAATACATACACACGAACATAGAACCTCCTCCTTTTTTGAAAGTCGGTTAAAAAGGTGACTCCAAACCTAACATAGTTATTGTCATAAGTGATGAAATAAACATTTTTATTTATTACTAGCTTCTGCCCGCGACTTCGTACGCGGATCCTTTTGCTTATGCCAGCGACAACGGGGTCGTCAAAATCGAAGATCTGAAACATCTGATGTCGAATTCTATAAGCCCGGGGACGGGAAAACAATGGGATGCGCGAGACGATTCAAGATGTTCCAAATTTTTTATTTTTGTTGGTCAACAGGAAATGCCATCAGACTTAACAACTTTTGCTAAGACGCCATTCCTATTATGTATATGTTATATTGTCTCTGGGCTTTGGAGTTCCCCTACAGGTGCTCCAGATCTTCAAATTTAGTCTCACAGCAGAAAACACTCTTCACGTGGAATAGTTTTTGCAATGGCACCATTTTTATATCTCTTTTACTTTAGGTGTTCCATTTTCCAAAATAAATTATAGCCTATAATATGTTGCGTGACGTTCACGATCAGCGGTCAGTCGCGCATCTCCTTCCCCCACTTATCTCTAGAGTCGATGCGTATATACGCTGAAAACTCAAGCGTCATGCTTTTTCCGTGAACGTCTCCAACTCGCGAGACAGTGCATGATGTTCACGATCAGCGGTCAGTCGCGCACATATTCTTCACTGGTCTCTAGAGACCTGGATGTAGATGCGTAAATACGCTGAGAATGCAGGCGTGCTTCGCGATCCCAAGAAGTTTCCACGGAGCGAGTTGCAGCCTCATGTTCTCGAACAGCATCAAGTCTCTCCTAACGCTCTTCGGTAGATTGTTGGGATCTTATGGTCTTTAATCATTTAGCACCTTTGGAACATTGGGAAAAATTTGACCTCTTTCTAGGCATGGTTATAGTTTTATTGTGATGATACCTGATCAATTAAAATCTAAGTGGCTGCTCCCCTGCGTTACCGGGTAAGCTACCGTGTAACGAAGATAAATGGAAAAGGAAATTAAACACTCAAATAACATAAGCCCGAAGGCATACGATAAAAAAATGGGAGTTTTAGCCAGTAGAGTCTAATTTTCAACGATATACCATCGTCATCGAAAATCAGTCCTGAACTGTTCCCGCCTTCACCGCGTAGTACCTCCTACTTACGTTATTTTATAATTATGCAATGAAATTAGTGATAGTTTTAATTTCTATATCAAATGTTTCTGATCTTCGATTTTTATAAGTCAACAGGAAATGCCTATCAGACCGAACAACTTTTGCTAAGACGTCATTCCTATTTGAGTTATGGTGTAGCTGGGCTCTTGGAGTTCCACAACAGGTGTTCCAGATCTTCGATTTTTATACGTCAACAGCGAGTGCTCATAAGGCTGAACAACTCTTGCTAAGACGTCATTCCAATATATGTTATAGTGTAGCTGGGCTGTTGAAGTTCCACATCAGGTGTTCCGGATCTTCAAATTTATTCTCTCAGCAGAAAATGCTCATAACGTGGAACAATTTTTGCTATGGGGCCATTTTTGTATCGCCTATAGTTTAGCTGGTCTGTTGCGGTTCTGCATCAGGTGTTCCGGATCTTCAAATTTATTCTCTCAGCAGAAAATGCTCATCACGTGGAACAATTTTTGCTATGGGACCATTTTTGTATCGCCTATAGTTTAGCTGGTCTGTTGCGGTTCTGCATCAGGTGTTCCGGATCTTCAAATTTATTCTCTCAGCAGAAAATGCTCATCACGTGGAACAATTTTTGCTATGGGACCATTTTTGTATCGCCTATAGTTTAGCTGGTCTGTTGCGGTTCTGCATCAGGTGTTCCGGATCTTCAAATTTATTCTCTCACAGAAAATGCTCATCACGTGGAACAATTTTTGCTATGGGACCATTTTTGTATCGCCTATAGTTTAGCTGGTCTGTTGCGGTTCTGCATCAGGTGTTCCGGATCTTCAAATTTATTCTCTCAGCAGAAAATGCTCATCACGTGGAACAATTTTTGCTATGGGACCATTTTTGTATCGCCTATAGTTTAGCTGGTCTGTTGCGGTTCTGCATCAGGTGTTCCAGTTTCCAAGATAAATTATAGCCTATGTGTTGACCAGACTTAATATCTATACAACAAAAAAAAAAACATTCAAATCCGTCCAGTAGTTCCGAAGATTAGCGTGTGCAAACAAACAGACAAACAGACAAACAGACAAACAGACAAACAGACAAACAGACAAACAGACAGAATTTTTTTTTTGGATTCGTGCTCTATTACTGTTTCTAAAACCCCCCCAATTATTATTTTTTAAATATATTCAATGTACAGACACAGTTTTTTTACAGTCTTATTATATGTATAGATTATTGGCTATCATCAGTGTGTAGGTATATCGATTCCTGAAAGGAACAAATATTTGAATGCCCTACAGTTAGTTGTTACGGATCTGAATGTTTGTGTAGGTTTATTATGTATGCAAACCATAGAGATTTCTATGATGCAAACCCACCCAAGAAGGATGAAAAAAATCATATTAAAAAACAGCGTTTAAAAAAAAATAGAGCGATTCCCACTTAGCTTTCTTATTCGCAAATGCTTATTTTTATTAATTTTAAAAATGAATGAATGTTTTCTTTGGGTATGTAAAACTGTCCATTTAAGTGGTTTACGTTCAATCATTGATTTATTTCACCCTGTATACCTACTAAAAAAGTTGTCTTTTATGCAGTGAACGTTTTCACGTAACCAAAAGCAACCATTTGGCTGGCAGAGGGGGAGGGGGGAAGGGGTACTTGACACTAACAAAAATTAGCACTTTCATCATCTGCCTAGCCTTTTCCCCGACTATGTTGAGGTCGGCTTGAAGCTTAACTGGATGCAACTGAATACCAGTGTTTTGCGTGGAGCGACTGCCTGTCTGAACTTCACAATCCATTTAGTGGGTAACACATACCCTTTGGTCAAGCTGCTGTCTGACTTTCGGGCTTCTGATTAACGACTGTCAAAGATCTACTAATGACAGCCGGGACCAACCGGGTTTTACGTGCTTTCCGAGGCACGGAGGAGTCTTGGTATGTATAGAATGGTCACCCATCCTCGGACCGACCCCGTCTAGCGTAACTCAACTACTGGGTAACACGATAACCCTTGGTCAAGATGGTTGACAGACTGTTGGGCGTCTGACTACCTGTAACGACTGTCAAAGATCTACAAATGACTGAAATGAAATGAAATGGAATGAAATGAAATTATTTATTATGCAAGTAGGACATGGAAATTACTTTTACACGTCATTTTTTCCTTAAGAGGTAGGTGAAGTCGGCATTTTCTAACTGACTGCCTCTGAGAAGAAAAGCCGAAACAAACTCAGGGATCATCGTCTCTTTTCAAGTCCAGACATTAAGGGCACCCACACATAATTGCGAATTCGCAACGCATCGCAAATAGTCGCGAAATATGGTCCGTTAACGCTTTGGTTCAGGTGACCATACAACGCAGCTGTTTGCGATGCGTTGCGAGTTCGCAATTATGTGTGAGAGTGAGAGCCCTAAACCATTAAACCATAAACTGCCGGAACCAACGGCTTAACGTGCTTTTCGAGTCACGGAGAGAAGCGGAGGATGTAAAATAACGAATGGTCACCCCATCGCCGCCTTCGAACAAACCGTGAGGCTTTAATTATATTATAGCCAAAAAAAAAACAAAATGAATTTGATACTATTCAAATAATATTTCTAGTAGGGCCCTGGGCCGCAGACCGCCTTTACCAATAGAATTTATTGTCTTGTTTGGTTATTGTTTGGCTTGTGATTTGATTATTGTAGAATAATAGGCATGTGGACGGTGTATAAATATCAACAGTTTGACTGGCCTGTTGGTCAAGAGTAGAGTAGTTAGTAGCCCTGACTGCTATGCCGGAGGTCGTGTGTTCGATTCCCACTTAGGACAAATGTTTGTGTGATGAGCACGATCATTTGTTTTTTTTTTACCTTTATCTTTTTCTTACAACCTTAGGTAAATTTTGGACGCTCGCCATACAATATCACTTGGAATGCAAAGTGGATCCAGGAGGAAATCTCTACGACGCACGTTGGAGACGCATAGTTTTGGTGTCGGCGTGTGGAATCATATTGAGATTTTCCAATCCGGTGACCCCCTTGCTTTAATATTATAGTCAACAGATTTTGGTATTTTTTTTTTAATTTAACTTAAAAGTGGAGTGCAGTAATGACAGATATTTAGTAATACCTATAATATAAGTTTTGCGAATTTGTTTCTGAATTTGGTTTCTCAAAGTTTCCGGATTGTAAACGCTTAAACCAAATTTGTGCTACTTTCACAGACACTGCACTAGGTCCATAAACATCGCAAATTTTATTCGTTGCATTTTTACCTTTTTTGTAGTAAAATTTTAAAATGTATCGAATTTCTTCATTAGATTCACTCATCTTGACAGTACGAAAAACAAATAAAAATCACACATTTTCCTAATTTGAATTTGGAATTACATATGTTCTTTAAAATTTAAACTTTCAATGATATACCAAAACCAGCCAGATACAAATAGTATAGCCAAAGAGATTTTGTTACAAGTTCATACAAATACTATAATGCGAAAAGACTTTTTCCCCAACCTAATATTTGAGTATTATCTAACCTAACCTAACTAACTGTCCCGGCAAACTTAGTTCTTTTTATTTTTTTCTTTCATAAGAACCTTCTTCTAACAATAACAAACATAACAAAAAAAAAATAAGCGAAATTGGTCCAGCCGTTCACGCGTGATGCCTTTTCCAAGGAAATAGGGATTCATTTATATCTACCTATATGTACCTATATATGGATTATACCTATAGAATGAAAACGGTGAACCATTTTTAATTCAAGAGGAACCCAAAAACATTTTTTTAGCTTTATCACGTGGCGTACCAGATGCTTGTAACGTATTATAAATACGCGTCGTACGGTTGTACAGACTACAGATTCAACTGTAGCAAGCACCGCATCCCACTAACTACAGTCATGATCCGAGCAATCGTTCTCCTGGCCCTGGTCGCCTCTGCCTTATCCGCAAACAGTAAGTCATTTCACCTGTTTTAACCGACTTCAAAAAAAGAAGGTTTTCAGTTCGACTGTATGTTTTTTTTTGTTCTCATGTGTCGCACTTCAGAAATCCGTCTTTCATTGATCGAACTGGTTTTTTTTTTCGTTTGAAAATGTTTTTGAATTTCATTGAAATCGATTCAGTAATTTGGTTTTATTATCAAACTACTTAACTGGAAAAAAATATAACTATCATCCTTAAAAACAAAAAAATATTTTTTTAAGTAAAACTTCTCTGTTCTTTCTTTTCTCACAATTTAAAAAAGAGATTACCTACTAAAAGTTTTCATTATTATGTAAAATACAAAAAGTTTTCATTGAACCCCTGCGGTTAAATATATATAGGTATAAGTATATCTGTGTGATAGGCAGAATGGTCCTTTTTTCTTCCATAATAGAACTATTATAAAAAATACAACGGACTTCATAAAAACTAACTGGTGAAAAATAACTCTAGATTCGGAAGTATGTGGCTTTGGTGGTTTGTTTTAGAATAGAATAGAATAGAATAGAATAGAATTTTATTTTGCAAATATGGGTAATACATAATGGTTCTTAAGATTAAATTTAGTTCAGCCACATTTTACCAATCGGCATGCAAACATTTGAAATTATTAATATAACATTATTTACACTTATTTTGATCCATTTTAAAATTTACTATTATAATATTTTTAAATCATCAACTGAATTAAAAACATATGTTAATATTCAAAGGATAAATATTAATTAGTATCATTAAATTACTCATGTCATTATTATTACAGATATACTTTTATCATTACATTATTTAACATGTCATTAGGATTACAAATATCATTATTATTACAATTACAATGTCAAAAAACAAAATCAAAATGTCAAAGAATCAAAATGTCAAAAGAATCAAAATGTCAAAAATAAAAAATAATAAAAATCAAGATGTCACTAGTTAACAAATATTTTTCTCCGATAAGAACTCAGTTACACTGTAGTATGTTTTACCTAACAAAAAATTCCGTAATCTACTCTTAAATTGTGCTGTATTTAAAGCTTTCCAACTATTCGGTAATTTATTGTAAATAATTGGGGCCATGCAAGAAAAAGTTTACGGTGATATTGATTTAGCATGGAAAACCGCGCGTTACTTCGCTTCGTCAGGTCTGCGCTGGCCCTAATATTTGAGGAGTAGGTAACCTCAATTCCTGAAGGATCCTAACATCACATCTGAGTTTTGATACAAATGGGACCAATCTTGTATGTAGTTATCCTCCTCCTTGCGTCGTACTCCTCAATGCTGAGGGTCGTGACCTCCCTGCTTCATCACCTTTTTTTCACGATGTTCCTCCATCTGCTCCTGCATGTAGTTATAACCTAAGTGTGCGTCCACACTGCGAGCCTAGCGCGGTTGCGACGACGGGCGCGAAGTATCAAACATATGAAACGCCCCTTTGCGTCCATATTGTAGTGACCATAGATATAATAAAGAAGGAGATATGCCCGTTAGACGAAAATGTATCGGAACCATGTGTCTCCACTTTGCCCCTACCACACGGCAACTACTACACATGCAGTTCAGTAAAAGCAATAGATACGCAGTCGCGCACACACCCGCATTTCTTAAAACAGAACGTACTACACAATCAATTATAAGCCTTATGCTGTCAAACACAGCGTGTATTTACCATGCACCATACAACTTACGCACACAAAAACAACGGTCGCTATCAACTCGTCGCATGAAGCAGCGGCCGTACTACGCGATGCATCCGCTCAATGAAGTATCGTTGTGTGATTTTTACATTGCTCGTCCAGCCACTTAGCGACAAACTTAGGTAGTGGTTACGGAGCAATGTATTTATTGCAAAAATAGTACAGTCGCTGTGATATTTAAAAACAAAAATAACATAGTAAAAGCAAGAAATATATTACGTTTTGTTGTTTTGCATGATTAGATAGACAAATATAGTAAAATACGTATACTTACATGTGATAAGTAATTCCGTGATTTACATAGTTTTGATTTGTGCTTCGGTTTTTACAAAAAAACACTGAACAACACGGCATTGCTACCTATAAAATGTCACGATCGCGATTTGCCTAAGACGTGATCAATTGTGCACGTCGCGGAGACGCCGACACGCCCCCTTGCCACTTCTCCTATTATTTAGATTTCTATGGTAGTGACTAAGGCGGAAGCTTAGCGCGACGGGACTGAGCGAGAAAACGCGCGTACTTTTCAAACGCTACTGTCCGCGCGTTCTGGCCACACTACGGGCCTAGTCATCGAGCGACCCAATGCGCGGGCGGCGGGGATATCAAATCAGTTTGGTCTTGTCGCTCGGCGTTTTCACTAAAATGGCGGTAAATACTGAATTGTTTTTAAGTGGCAAAGTATGCATCCACATCACAATGATCGCACAATAACAAGAAAATTATGGAGTAAAATGAAAGAATTTTATAGGGTACAATTTCAATTCTTCGTATGAGTTAAAAATATTAAGTACCCCTTATTTCTCTGTTTTTATTTATTTGGTGCACACCATCTCGAGTGCTTAACACCTCCCATTCCAGGATCGGACTGTCTTGTACAAATATCAAATCCTCGTCCATGGTCTGTTACCCCTGAATCACATCCAAACGCTACAACAGCTCGCCCGTCAATGTGGCCACCGCACCGCACCGCTTGTCGCGCTCGCCACAGGCCCCAGCCACCGCGGATTCACTGTGGACGCACACTACAATTATAAATACCTAGTTTTTTTTAAATCGGTCCATAAATGACGGAGTAATGACGCGGTAAGATAATATTACCGTGGTAATGAGGTAACAATCCCTAAAAGAAAAAAAATACAACAACCGAATTGAGAACATCCTACGGCCATTTTCAAAAACTTACCTACGTTTATGGATCGCTATCCCGATTAATACTTAGTAAGATTTATCTATCCTTATGTTGAGTTTCACAATCAAGGATATGGTGCTATCTATCTGTAACCAAACATGGATAGCAATTTCCCTCTTGAAACGTTTCGTTCTTTGTTACAATTGTTACACTAATGTTAATTTAAAACAGAGATACCTATTACTTATTTTTATTTATAAAAATTCTTATCATGAAAATTATTTATTCATCAAATTAACGATGAATAACACTAGGTACCTATATTGTGTTTTTTTTACTGTCTTTACCTAACTGAATCGTGAAACATAACGTTATGACAGTTTTGACACTGACTCCCAACGATAGATACTAGACAACTGCGGTAGCAAATGCTATCCGTCGGTATTATAATGACAAGCAAGTACAGACGCCAGCACATCACGCTACCCCAAAGTGCCAATTTTTTCCAATTAAACTTGAACCTTATTTTATTTGTATTTAAGTTAAAAAACTATCAAAGAAATTTGACACATAGAGGTAGGTTGATGTGATGGCCACTGTACCTAATACTGAAAAAAAAGAATTGTTGATTGTACTAAAGTAGCGTAGGTTGAGTAATGAACTGCCATAGTCAACCCTTTTCATAGTTAACTTTACTATAACAAGAGTGACTTTAACAAAATCCACTTTGTTGATTTTACATAACAAAACAGATTGACTAAAACTGTTTTAAGTATAGTAAAATTTATCGAACAAAATTAAATATTTGAATACACTAAAGAAAGTTTGTAAAATACTTTCGTAAGAGTTCTCTAAATTTCCAACAGGTGACGTTACTAAATTTGTTCGTAAAATCTAACAAATTAGGAAATTGATTTTACTTGACACAAATTATGAGATACATTTCATATAATTTGACATTAGAAATATGTTCATTTTTCACAAGCTTGTCAATAAAATCAACAAAGAACTTTTGTTTAAACAACAGCGCGAGTTTAGCAAAACAGCTCTCCAGAATGATATCCGATAGGTGTGGCTTGCTACTCTAGTTAGTTTCGGGACCGATAGATGGCGCTTTTTATTTGAGATCAAAAATTAGATCGCGGTGTTAAGATTCTCCGCGAACCATAGCGTCCTTCACTAAGCCCGGGGGTTCGCAACTTCGCATTGACCCTCACGAAGCCTGAGGGTTCCGGAACCGACAGAACATTTATTTAAACAATAGGTAGCAGCATTAATTTCACATATTTAACTTAACCCGTTTAGTGACATTTACTAAATCTCATCGTAAAATATCTAAAATAATCGATGTGAAATATAAAGAACTTTTTAGTTGAATAAATAAAACAAATGACGTGTAAATTTACTAAACATATGGGTTACATAATCAACCAGTTCTATTTGGTAAAATCAACAATTTCGTGTGTAGGACCTATATTAACCCGCGGATTTGATAAAATTTACGCGGAATTTAGTAAAATCAATCATTCTTTTTTTTCAGTGAGGATAAAACGATAGATTTATTTATCTTTGGTAACTAGAACTAGATAGATATGTTACTAGAAAGTCGAACATGGGTGGACAGCCTTTTGTAAGAAGTATGAATTGTAAAAGTCTATCTTACCCACCCATAGCACTAGCAGGTGCTCCGTGCCCTAAACTTATGCTTATATTATCCTGACGTTCAAGAATTCTTTTTGTTACAGAGCCATGGGAAAGAGACCTACTCAGTAAGTGCCCTTACCGTTTACTTTATAAATGAAATTCCCTTTGCATTTAAACGATTGTCGGCTAGCTGGACCATGTTTAAGATGATACTTGTATATACCTATTGGGATAAAGTTGTATTACAACTTTTAAACGAAAATTTTAATAACGATCAATATTCTCATTTCAAATTAATTTTTCAGTCAAATTTGGCATACCCTTTTTTGGGGGTTTCAACAGTCTTCCTCTCAACTGCAATGACGCCGCGAAATTGGGCTGGGTGCTGGCGGGGAAACATGCTAGGTCATCAGGTTATTCTGAACTTAACCTGTGGGTAAATGAAAAAGAGTTATCAGTAAGCATACTCGTCGACGAATGTGGATATACCGCTGGTGTGCAGGTCGCTGTGAGTACCCTCCAGTTCTTCATATTAACTAATTTTGACGAAAAGCACCACAACCACCTCTTGGTCATCGTTAACGGTAACGTGTCACCAATTTCTCAATCTTCTTAAAAATCTTTTTAAAAATTAAAAAAAATATATTTCGCATTAAAACTCTTTACACTAAACCTCTGTATGTATTATAGAAAATTACAACTTTGCGTTGCATATTAGTGTCAATATCAACTCACAAACATTTTGCTGTCACATTTTGTTTATTTCCAAAAGGTCGATCAATATGTTGACTATGGCTAACTTCAGGGCTTTTCGTGACGGTGTGCGCGCGCATCGTAAAAAGATATTCTCATCGTTTTTCCCTAAACGCGCCAAAAGAAGTATAACTTCAAAAATGAGGGCGTTTTTACGCGACTATCGACTATCGGCTAGTCCTGTGTTTGTGGTTGTATTTTTTTTAAGAAAAAGAAAATTTAGCTTGGATATGTTGAGCTGTCAGCA
Source organism: Euplexia lucipara (assembly GCA_921972225.1). Taxonomy (NCBI): domain Eukaryota; kingdom Metazoa; phylum Arthropoda; class Insecta; order Lepidoptera; family Noctuidae; genus Euplexia; species Euplexia lucipara. Next base: position 15,257,429 of record OV179161.1, on the reverse strand, counting down.
TATTAAATGTTAAGTTAATTTTATATTCATAAGGCCGACAAAGACTACTAATGAGGTTGACAAAGACCGAATACTTGAAACTTTCACACAATTTAACTTGAAACTCTCGCGTAACTGTAACAGCGACATAAACTGACTCTTCACAAAGAGATTTAAAATACTATAGAGCGGACATGCGAGGAAATGTCATAGATAAACTTTGATCCCATGTCCCAGTAACGCCATCTAGAATAATATATGAATATTGGAGCGGCAGCGGAGCGTACTAAAAAAAACTCATAGACTTCTGTTCAACAGGACACAAGTTTTGGATGAAAAGTTTGTTCATGATGCCAGGTCTATACGTATTGATGTCTTTGACTCCTCATAATATTATACTTTAGACAGACTAGCTGCCCAGCCAAACTTTGTTCGAGAAAGAAAGAATCAATCAATTTGTTTAACTTAGTTTTCGTACCACTTGCTCAAAAAAGTGACATTCTATGCCACAAAAAGCGAACATAACAATAGTCATTATTAATCTGTTAAAAACAGGGAAAGAAAATTGTACTGGATTTCATTCATCCCCTAGGGAGAGAATGTGATTTAAATTTGGAATACTTACCGAAATTTATACTGAACTACATCTGTGTTTACACCATTGAATTTGTATTTAAAGCATTATAAGTAGGTACATCTTTTTGAAAAAGGAATACGCATTTATTATGCAGTTATGATTATTAATTAAATAAAATTACGAAAACCGACGAGGCCGTATGAGCTTGATGCCTTTGCTTTTCCGACAAAAAAATATTAATCTAGGAATTTGCCGCGTTTTTCTTTTCTTCAAATGTAATATTAAAGTGAAGGTTAATTGAGCTGTCATTCCATACTAATGCTAGGCATTGACAGTTCACTTCACTCAAGTTTGCACGGGTTAATTAACTTTTACTGAATCGACTATCTGCACGGTGTTATTCTGTAACAATCACCCCGGTCAGCCCCGCTGAAAATGTAGCAGGCGAATTGAGCTGTCATTCCATACTAATGCTAGACAATAGAATAGAATAGAATAGAATAGAATAGAATACTCTTTATTGTACACCATAAAAAACTTACAGATTATAAGGCGTCATGACAATTCTCTTTACCCAAGTGTCCACGAGGGACTTTTACTGAATCTCGATGTAATGATATTTTGTTAAAATCTCCCAGTGAAGTGAAATCGAGAATATCTCGATGTAATGATATTCTGTTAAAATCTCCCAGTGAAGTGAAATCGAGAAGGCTCGTGGAATATTAACCTTAATAGACTACTGTTTTATTTTTTAAGTTTTAAAAGAAACCCGCATCGACTCTAGTGCCAAATGCGAGCAGCTTTCGGAAAATTACGTTACGGTAGAAGGCAATAACGGTGAGCTGCTCCAAATAGCCACCAACATCACCAATATCGACAGCATCTGGACCGAGCAAGCCTGCATACCGTTAATGGGTAATTATAAATTTATATCTGGCTTAAGTATTAAAATCAAACGTTATTAATAATAACGTAAACAAAAATTCCTTGTAAATAGGTATTTACATATACTTTCTAAAGGGGCGCCCAAAATGCTAAATGGAGATTTACTTGAGCGTCATAGTGACCTATTGGCTTGCAAAGCTTAGATAATAAGAAGAAACACAATGTTACGTGTATATCTTTTCATCTGTGGGGGGAGCGGCAGTAAATTTTCAAATAAAAATATGTAAAAAAAACCGTTGCAGGGACCTACCTACTTCGCGTCAGATATTGATAGCATCAAAGACCTACGTATTTTTAATAATGTGCGGATGTTAATCTGACCGTTTGGATGATGTGGGTGGTCGTACGTAAGGGTTAAAAATTTTAAAAAAATCAAGTGTGTCAGATTTTCTCAGGGGGTGTTAAGTGAACCTAAAATAAGCTCTCATTCAATAATTTTTCGACTCGCGACCATTATAATTATAATGTGCAAAAAAAACCGCGATTTTGAAATACTTACACAAGCGCGTCAGATTAAGATATACGGGGTGTAACAAGACCCTTAACATAAACTACATATTCTTCCCACTTCTTTACTGGTTCTGGAGACATTGAAGGTCAAAGTGAAATATTTTTTTAAAATCGTATTCTAAGTATCATTGTTATACTTTCTTCCCAACAAACATTACCAAAACTATCGATTTTTCAAAACAAATTACGCATTTGAAGTTACAAAGTGCAATAATACTAAACACAAGCGTGCGGTCGGTTCAACGACCAAGGACCAAGCGCGAGCTGCGCGGCCGGCCATACGCTCAGCTGATTGAAGGTTGCGCGCTTTTCATAGCGCGCAATAAAAAACATCTCATATTTAAAGATTGAAAAAAAGTTGCTCCCAGCAATATTTCTTGGTCAAAGTTACTTAATTATATGTACAAAATGTGTAGTAATCGGCTATGTGATCGGTCTTTTTACATCCTTTATACTGTTTATCTTTATGTACTAGACGTACTGTCTCATAATCTGACGATTATCTTGAGGGATTCTCCTAATCTGACAAAAATAAATAAGTAGTTAATTATTAGGTCCTGTGCGTCTCTTATCCATCGGGGGTAAGAGACGCACAGGACCGGTCGTTGTGGCGATATTTGAGGCAGGCCTACATCCAGCAGTGGAGGTCTTTCAGTTGAAATGATGGTGATGATAATTAAAAAGCTTCGGAAATGCAAGTTCAAAAATACATATAAGAAAATCATTTTTAAAAATACCTAAGTACTCAATTTAAAAAAAAAATATCATCTTCATCAGAAGAATCATCTTCCTATTCAGGCTCTTAATAATAGATATCATGCCACGAACGAGTCTTCTGTGTGATCAGCTGTGATGGCGTCATGGCAACAGAAACCAGAGTAAGGGACGGAGTGAGAGAGAAATAGAAAGAGAAAGAGTGAGAGATAAATAGAAATGCGGTTAGAAAATTATAGGCATCACGCAGGTGCACGCATTAAACTTTATCGACGATTTTTTGTTACTTCAGCTTGTGGAAATCATCAGATTTGTATATTTCCTTTGTTACCCTAGTTACTCCAAATCTTACTACCAGTTGTAATACCGTTAATTTTGATTACCCTTCCTACTACTCCAGTATTGAGCTGTTAGAAGAAAAAAATAAATAAATAAATTCCCTAGGTACTTTAAAAAATAACTTACTTTATTTCTACACTAATTTATTTTTCTTTATATTTAACATGAACCTAAAACAATTTATCTATATCTATTCTATCTATACATATAATAAATCTGTAGAAAAGTCGTTTTTGTACATTGAAAATATAAAAAAGAAAAATAGCCAGCGTGTTAAAGGATAACCAGCAGAACTCATTTCCACCATTTTTGAAATTTTTGTCTGTTTGTCTGTTTGTCTGTTTGTCTGTATGTCTGTTTGTCTGTTTGTATGAACACGTATCACGTAAAATGTACGAATCCAATGTAGACAACTTTTACATGGAAATATTGTACGTAACTAGAGGTATTACTTAGTTTTTGTTTCATTGAAATCGGTTCACGCTATCTAAAGATATGACGAATGTTAAAGTGTTCAAGAAGTGAAATATCGCAACACACGCTATTAAGTTACTTGCAACGCCATCTAAGACTAAAACACAGAACTAATGCTACTTTACCCGTTGACAGCGATGCGGATGAGTATTTTGATTATAATTGTTTTACTGTTCTTTTGTTTGTTTATTTTTTAGGTATGTACAGACGCCAGCACATCAAGTTACCCCAATGTGCCAAATTTCTTTGATCGTTTTGCAACTTTATGTCAAACAGAAGAATAAGGTTCATAATCAATTGGGAAATTTTGACACATTGGGGTAACTTGATGTGCTGGCGTCTGTACATAATAGTTATCGGAATAAATAACTACAGTCTGTTTTTTAATCACGGAGACTAAAATGACATTACATGTGTGGCCAGTTTTTTGCAATTCTTAAATAGTGATGTGCCACTACCGTAAATTGCCGTTAGTAAAATCAAGTAGTATCGGTTTTTATTTATAACTAGCTGATGCCCGCGGCTTTGCCCTCGTGGATGTTGGTTATCACACCCAGCTCCCAGAAGGCTTATTTTTATCTCCAATAAATACTATTATATTTTGCCAATGTATACAAAATCTTGACAAATTATATACTAATAACTTTCTTGAGAAAAACTCTATCTATAGGTGAAAACAGCATCGTAGCCATGCCAGCGTAGTCATGTTTGAGTCTATCGCGAACAGACGACCGCTACGTAACGCGGATCCACTCGATCAACCAATCAAAGTACCTTGTACTTTATGTATGGATATTATACCAATCGAGTTAAATTATTACTACTACTTCAAATATTTCTACCTACTCTAGTATTGCATGCATAGAGCAATAGAGACACGCAGCGCAGTATTTCAGTTTAAAATTATGTATTTTGGATCTTTCAAAATCAATGCGCTTGCGATCGCTTGCTTGGCGTGTTTCGCGCTTCTGACTATTCTCGAGGGACCGAGCAGTCTCAGTGCGGAAAAGCTAAAGACTTAATATCTGCTCTTTCTATGTATCCGTTTTGGAAGCGCGAGATAAAGAATCACGCTCTAGGTCACGCGCAAGTCGTATCCCACGCTCCTGACTGCTCTCAAGTGATCGAGCAGTCTCAGAGCGGATATTCTGAAGACTCAACCTCTGTGTAACCGTTTTGAATGCGCGAGACAAAGAATGACCATCCCGGTCGATAGCTAAACGCATTTCTCGTTGTTCCACGATTCCTGAGATTGAGAAGCAGTAGTGCGGACTCGTTTAATTCTAGTCGTAATTGGCGCTGCGTGATAGTTTCTGCGGACAAACTTAGTGCATTACTCTTACGGTTAGCACCTAGCCGTTGTTCACGCTCTGCCTCGGTTTCGAGAGATCAAACTAACCTGCGCATCTTAGAAACCCTTGAGTTTCGAGAGCAATAATCACAGATAAATACCGAACAAAGTATTTACAGTTAATGTTTATTTTGTACCAACAGCATGAAATTGATGATCATCAATGAACACAACTTTTTTGTAATACCTACTTCACACCGTATTTTTTTTTAATTTTCTTCCTCAACTCTGCTCAAGATTTTGAGGATTTTGTTGGAACTTGAATTAGTCAAAACGAACTATACGAAGAAAATGCACATCTCCATCTATGAATTTTAAAAATGACTAACTACTAACCTATATACCGTATTATCACATATATTTTTAGAATTGTAATACGTTCCAGTAACAACAGAAGTGGTGTCAGGTTCCAATTATTGTCATACTTTAAAAAAGTGCTGCCGTTTTATAAGAAAAGGGTTTACATCCGTTTTATCGTGTACGGGAACAACACTGACAGCGTCTCTCAATTTTTTTAATTCGTCAAATATAAAAAGTTACGATTCAACAAACCGGTATCGTAGGTACAACACCAAACAAAAGAGCTGGCAACATTATTTGTAAGTGTGACATTTGCATGTGTCAATTTAGTCTCTGGGATTAAAAAACAGACTTTACTAATGTTGACAGTTGAACTCCATATTCGATAGACGGCGTTGTGCGTTGTTAACGTCAAAGATCTTGATCGTTAAGATTGTCGTTGATCCAAATTGTTTGATTGTTACGAAGCCAAGTAAAAATGCTAATTGTATTAGTTAAGTACTACAAATGCGTAATTTGTTTTGAATACTTAATCGATAATTTAATTTTGATTGCTGCTTATCGTGTGGTTAGTAACTAACCTGGTGTCAGAGTTTTAATGCCGCCCATGGGCCTCTGACTTGGCATCACAAGCCCTCGAGAAATATCTCTCAGGCATGCCGGTTTCCTCACGATGTTTTCCTTCACCGTTTTTGAAGCAAGTGATAATTATACAATCCGCACATGAATCCGAAAAGTCAGAGGTGCGTGCCTTGGGTTCGAACTCGAGACCTATGATTTGGCAATCCGCCGGTCACACCACTGGGCTATCACTGCTGTGAATTACCAGGTAGGTATATTCTAGAAGAAATAAACTATCCCAGTGATGGGTAGAATATGTAGTTTACGTTAGGGGTATTTTTAACCGACTAAAAAAAGGAGGAGGTTCTCAATTTGACGGTGTTTTTTTTTGTTTTTGCGTGTTTGTTACGCGATTACCTACTCCGCCATTTGTGGACCGATTTTCATGATTCTTTTTCAGGTTGGTCCCATTTGTATCAAACCTCAGATCTGTTGATGGGATCCTTGAGGAATTGAGGGAACTTCTCAAATAATATAGGCACACATGTACCGATTTTGACATTTTTGGTAACATATCAAGCATTTTCATTTAGAAAGTATCATTTGATGAAGAAAAACTGATGAAGAAGAAAGGCGACGGAACTCTTCAACGCATAACAGCAAATTACTCGCGATTGGTACAGTGACATGTCTGTGCATGGTTTATGTATTCCATAAGATAACATTACGCCTGTCTATTTAAAAGGGGCTCGGCAGAGATGTACAGATTAATGTTTAGAAAGAACTTCTTTTGCAATTGTTAACCGATTTCAATGATTCTTTCAAGTTTTGAAAGTCTCTCATTACATATGAAGAAACTAAAAATTGCAAAATAAAAACTTTTTTACAAAAAAAACCACAGTCTTCTTAAAAACACTAGCAGGTGAAAAATAACTCCAGTTTCGGAAGTCGGTGGCCATTTATGAACGAAATAAAACCACCAAAGCCACAGACTTCCGAAACTAGAGTTAATTTTCACCTGTTAGTGTTTTTTTAAGTAGTCGGTGGTTTATTTATGCAAAAATGTATACATCACTGTCAAAATCATAACCCTCCTTTTTACGTCGCCGAAGTCGGATAAAAACCACACATATATCAATAATAAAAATATTTACAAAACTGCCTTTCAGACACAGTTACTGGGCAACACGATACCCCTTGGTTAGACTGGTCAGACTTTTCGGCTTCGACTGCCTGTTACGGCTGTCAAAGTTCTGCGAATGACAATCAGGACCAACGGCTTTACGTACTTTCCGAGGCACGGGATGTTAGTGATGTCTAAGATAAACTTTAGAAAGTACCTACATATAAATTGAAAAAGTTGCCCGGATTCGAAACCACAACCTCTTACATGAGAGGCGGACACCTTACCACTGGCGATCACGACATTGACAAGTGTCTCAAAGTTCGCAAATTGTTATTTTCTATAGCGATAAGGTAATACTGCTCTCGACAAAAAAAATGCTATACCAAATGGTATTTTGAGTGGGGTATATTGACTCTAATAGACTTTTTTTACGACTTAAGACTTTTTTTTGTTTTGGACAACCACGCGAACGAAGTCGCGGGCACAGCTAGTTCTAAAATAAAAACTTGACGTCAAACAATGTACTTATGTATTACATACTCGCTAACGTTATTCAGAATCAACGAAGATTTGTCAAAGAAGTATGTTTTCTTTTAAAATTAAAACAAGAATTACAATTTTTTCTACAAATAAAATAAGTTTATTTATAAAAAATCTATCAGCTCAATACTGGAGTAGTAGGGAGGGTAGGTACTTAATCAAAATTAACGGTATTACAACTGGCAGTAAGATTGGTAGTAACTAGGGTAACAAAGGATATATTTTTCGTTATCCTTAAAATATTTCCTTCAAAATAAAAACAAAATTTGCCAAGCCCGAGAATGTCGAGATTGTTTTTTTTTACAACTTTGTAGCCCTCCCCCTTCTTTACGTCATTCTCTAATTCTCAAATAAGTGGAATATACACTTCTTAGCTGTAATTAACTCATAACGCGCTAAAGAATTACTAATGATCATTTTTTTTTTACTAATCTGATTCTTTATCCTTGTGGGGCGGCCTTATATATATATGGGTCTCATGGTGGTTGTATAACTTAATCAGGTTGTACAAGGTTTCCCCCTGTATATCAATCAGTTTGCTGGGAAAGCAAACTGTTATGTTTATTTATTACTATAAACAGAACAGTTTGGTGGGGCAGCGCGAAATAAATAAACATAACAGTTTGCTTTGAATCGTTTATGTTCCAGGAACCCACTTCTACTACAAAATGACTGAGTCTACGAGTTGTGACACACCCTTCTTCCCGTGGTTCCCACTCTACGACAAAAAGACAAGCCAGATTATCGGTGCCGGCTTCATGTTGCTTGGAAAAACAACTGCGTCATACTTTGAAAGCCCAACATTATCTGATGTCAAGGTACTGTTGAACTAACATTTATGTGACTTTGTTGTGTCAATATATTGGAGGATAATGATTTTGATTGCAACGGGCTTGAGATAAATAATAACATCCGCACGACTCAATCGAAGATTAAGCGATGCTCTCAAAGTATATAATATATATATATATATATATATATATATATATATATATATATATATATATATATATATATATATATATATATATATATTATATACTTATTTAAAATAAAACAGTAACGTAAGAAAAACTGTACATTGAAAATTTTCGAGAAAAAATAAGTGGCTTTTGTTAGAAAAACGTAACTGATGACAAAAAGTGACTTTCTAGAATTTTTGTCTGTTTGTCTGTTTGTCTGTTTGTCTGTATGTATGTCCGGGGTAAACTCAAAAAGTACTGCATGGATTTACTTCAAATTTTGCATGAATATTACTAAGAGGTCGGGACAACACATAGGCTACATATTATCACGCTATCACCTACGGGGGACGAGCTGTGAATCTTTATTCTTCTTATGCATTCTGTGACAGCGTGTAATCTAAGGACGCATTTTTAAATGTTGTTTTTGAGTAAACCATGTTATTATCTAGCTTTACACTATAAAAACTACGTTATTTAAATAACTTGGGCAGAGAAATATAGTTTAATGTATGTTAAAGACAATTATGAAACAGCGCCATCTGTGAGATTTCATAAAAATCAAATCAAGTTAGGTACATGTTAACACTTTTTGGAAATGAATAATTTAAATTTCATCATGTTGGCGAGGTTAGTAGTTAGTTATTTTTATAATTCATAGATGGTGATGTGCATTTTCTTCATAAAAGTTGTATCGTATAGTTCGTTTTGATTAATTCAAGTTCCAACAAAACTCTCAAAATCTTGAGCAGAGTTGAGGAAGACAATTTAAAAAAATACGGTGTGAAGTATTACAAAAAAGTTGTGTTCATTCATCATCATCATTATTCACAACCCGACTTCACCCACTGCTGGGTATAGGCCTCTCTTTTTTATGTACCAATAGGGAATATGCATGTAATTTAAATATGGTTCGAATATTTTTTTTCCGAATCTTCAATGGCAGAAAATATGAACTAAATCATTATTTTACTTTTTAATAGCGTCATAATTATTAAAATTAAAAATAAAAGTGCGATTTATGCGCGGGAAATTCAAATTTGTGAAACGCATCACCATTGGTTATAACGAAAAGTGACATCAAATACTACGACAACAAGATAAGTTACGCCTACAAAACAGTATTGGAATAGACTTTTTATTGGAAAACATAATTAATGCCGTGTGTGTTGTGAATTAATTTAATGTTCAACTGTAACTTTAGCTTCATAGTGAAGTTATAAAACATTTAAGAAAATTAATGAAAGTGTTTTTGTAAAAGCACAATCTGATAATGTTTTTGCATTCGGGTAGGCAAGCAATACCTGTAAATTGGTTTTTGAGCTTTTTTCATGGTGAAATGGTTAGAAAAACGAAAACACCCAAAGTAATAGTAATAGGGTAATAGTAAATGTCGTAATCGAAATGGCGCGCGAACATGGCGGCGTTTTAACAGCTCAAATTTATTCTGTATTTTAAATACTTTTTTAAGCTTCATTAATGCATTTTTAAACATGTTTATATTTTTTTACTATGTTAAAACGTTGTAAACAGTGAATTAAAAATATAAAAAAAATACATGCATATACCCTATTTCCACGTCCCTGTGCCAGTCTCATCCACGGTACTCCCGCAATGGCAACAATGTCGTCCGCCCATCTCGCCGCAGGACGCCCTACTCTTCTCCTGTCGTTTCTTGGACGCCACTCGGTCACAGCTTTACTCCACCGGCCATCACATCGTCTAACTAGGCAGCCATCGCGTGTCATCGTTGTGTTCATTGATGATCATCAATTTCATGTTGTTAGTACAAAATAAACATTGACTGTTAATACTTTTGTTCGGTATCTGTGTGAGTATTGCTTGGTAATTAGTATATTCACGAAACTCAAGCGTTTCTAAGATGCGCAGGTTAGTTTGATCTCTCGAAACCGAGGCAGAGCGTGAACAACGGCTAGGTGCTAACCGTGAGAGTAATGCACTAAGTTTGTCCGCAGAAACTATCACGGACTATATCGCAAATTACGACTAAAATTAAACGAGTCCGCACTACTGCTTTTCAATCTCAGGAATCGTGGAACAACGAAAAATGCGTTTAGCTATCGACCGGGATCGTCATTCTTTGTCTCGCGCATTCGAAACGGTTACACTGAGGGATCGGAGAATATCCGCTCTGAGACTGCTCGATCACTTGAAAGCAGTCAGGAGCGTGGGATACGACTTGCGCGAGACCGAGAGCGTCATTCTTTATCTCGCGCTTCCGAAACGGATACAGAGAAAAGTCTTTAGCTCTTCCGCACTGAGACTGAGAATCTTTATTTTTCTTACGCATTCTGTGACAGCGTGTATACACGGCTACACATCAAGCTATACATTTCCAGTATAAGCTGATCTCACATTGTATAGGGTTTCTGTACATTGTTTTGTTAGGTCAGTGTAAACTGGAAATGTATAGCTTGATGTGTAGCCGTGTGTACCTAATCTAACGACGCATATTTAAATGTTGTTTTTGAGTAAGCAATGCTATTATCTAGCTTTACACTATAAAAATTACGCCATTTCAGTAATTTTGGCAGAGAAACATAGTTTAATGAATGTTAGTAGTATAAAGACAATTTGGAATCAGCGCCATCTATGAGAATTCATAAAAATCAAATCAAGTTACCCATTGACACTTTTTGAAAATTAATATTTCAATTTTGATCGTGTTGGCGAGGTTAGTAGTTAGTTATTCTTAAAATTCATAGATGGTAATGTGCATTTCCTTCATAAAAGTTGTACCGTATAGTTAGTTCGTTTTGACAAATTCAAGTTCCAACAAGTAAGAGTGCTTTATGTCATATAGCTCGATGCGCCTCCGGTCGCAGAGGTACACCGATAGCATATGATATACTCTCTAAAATAGATGAACTTTCAGAGAAAGGAGTGGATCTGAGGCTGCAATGGGTTCCTTCGCACATTGGAATACATGGTAACGAGGAGGCTGATAGACTGGCAAAAATTGGAAGTACAGAAGGACAAGTAATTGATGTGAGACCGTTTTATTCTGAAATACTATCAAAATATAATAGAGAGTGTTATAACATGTGGAAAGAATATTTTAATCAGAGATCATTGGAAAAAGGCATATGGTACAAAACTATCCAACCTCAGCCTCCTCGTATACCTTGGTTCCTAGATAGCCAGTTAAATAGAAGACTTATTACTTTAGCTCACAGAATTAGAACTGGACACATTCCATCAAATAAATTTGCCTTTTTAATGGGAAAGACTTCATCCCCCAAATGTGATAGCTGTGGGGTAATAGACGATGTATATCATTTATTGATGGAATGTGTTCAATTTCACACGGAGAGAGAGGAATTATTCGACACTTTAGGTTTGGACAAATTACAAGTTGGAATTATGAATAATATACTTTCCAACCCTAATAGTGAAGGAGCATGCCTTTTGTTTAGACTTTTATCATAAGAATTTAATTTAATGGTGACTGATGATTGTAATTTGTATAAATCGGACTGACATATACTTGCAAGTATAAAAGTCCAAAAATAAAGAATAAAAAAAAAAAAAAAAAAAAGTTCCAACAAAACCCTTATCATATACGATGAGTGTACAATAGCCAAAAGGAAGGCAGTTGAGGCCGTGGACAGAACCCTGCAGGACATCTGCAGGAACGAACATTTGATGGGTGGTGTCACAGTTCTGTTCAGTGGCGATTTCAGGCAAACGCTTCCCGAGGTGACGCGGGGATCGAGGGCTGACGAGGTGAATGCTTCGTTGAAACGATCTTCGTTGTGGTCACGAATTCGTACGCTGTGCTTGACCATTAATATGAAAGCTCGGCTTGACGGCATTGCACGCGCTCAAAAATTCTCCGATGCTCTTCTAAGTCTTGGCGAAGGCACTCTACCAGATGAGAGAGGTGGATAGGCGGTGCTTCCAGAGTCTCTCGGTAGAGTGGTATCCAGCTTAGAAGAACTCGTTTGCTGTGTGTACGGGGACATCAGTCGTATACCGCACCAGCAGAATTCGTGTGAGAGGGCCATTTTGGCGCCCAAAAATGATCATGCTGCAGCAATTATCGAACGCATTCTCTCGAACATTTAGGGAAATGAAGTGGTCTACACGTCGATAAGCACTGTCGTCGAGCAAGATGACGCCACACATTATCCCGTAGAATTTTTGAACTCCCTGTCAGCAAGTGGACTTCCAGCGCATACCATCAAGCTAAAGGTCGGGGTCCCGATTATGCTTTTTAGGAACAAATCTCCTCCGAAGTTGTGTAATGGGTGGGACCCGCCTTAAAGTCATCTCGCTCCACAGACACCATTGAGGTGGAAATTCTTACGGTTTGTGGCGTCGGCGAAGCAGTATTTATACAACGCATCCCCCTTATAGGTACTTCATACCTTAACGTTCCAGTTCGAACGCGTACAGTTCCCCGTGAGTGTTTGCTTAGTGATAACAATCAATAAGTCGCAGGAGCAGATACTCAGGACAGCGGGTGTAGATCTCAGGACGAGTTGCTTCTCACACGGGCACCTGTACGACGCTTGCTCCCGCGCCACCAGTCTTACTCTCCTTACATTTTGGCTCCTGGCAGTATAACTACGTTGTTTATAGGGAAGTGTTGTAAGGTATGATACCTTTGTACGTATTTTTACTCTTTTGTATCCTGGAATGTATTCCTGCATTATTTTTTCTATTTACTCCAGTCACATGGTATGACTGAACTCAGCAGGATTCCCATATAACTCTCTTCATATAACTTATATTTTAATGCTATTTTAAAAGTTGTTTACTTATAATGCTATAGCGACACTGGCATCTTAGGTATTTTTGGTGCTGTAGAACCTTCACGCAGACGACGAAGCGGGCAGCAGCTAGTGACAAATAAATGGCGAATATTACATCGGCCATTAAATGTGGAAATATCGTTTGCAACAGATATTGCTAAGGCTATTTGTGTTTTACATAACTTTGTTCAACGCGAAAATACCACTATGCATGGTCAACCAATTCGAGTTAGGCCAGTTCAGCCACAAAGTTATCATATTTGTCAGCCACAACAGTCCGCGATATATAAACGGCAATAGCCCAATGGTAAAGGCGTTGGCCTGACGATCGAGAGGTCGTGAATTCGATCCCCACCCATTGCACTATTGACGTGAACTCACTCCAGATACAAGCATATTTAGCTTAGTTGGAGGGGTTCACAAGACTACTAGTAATGTGTAACCCACATTACTAGTAAGCTTTTAAAAAAATAAAAAAGAAATATATATATAATTATATATATATATATATATATATATATATATGTCGGATCCGGTCAATAGTACGGACACAACGAATCGCAAGCGCGCCAAAATCGATAGCTCGTGATCTACCGACACCATGGCGCGCTTCTACAGAGTCGTGATGTTTTAAGCCTGCAGCGAGGACGACATTCAGTCAGTGTTGCCACTTTAGTGATTTTGTCACTAGATTTAGTGAATTTTAGGAGTTAGACAGTGATAATCTGAAAAAAAAATCACTGAAAAATTATTTGATGACTTTTAGTGATATTTATCGAATGTTGTGTTTTGGATCCAGGGTTCACTTTGCCGAGTAAAAAATACCTGTTTCGGAACGAAGCTTTAGATGTCTTTGTTTGGTTACGCTTGGGGATTCCCCAACGAATAAATAAAACCTAACACGATATAGTTTGTAGGAGTGAGTGCTGCTTTATACTATTGCTTGTATTTAGTTAGTTGCTAGTTTTCGTTCGCGAAAGTAGGAGACAATAATAATAATAATAATAATAATAATAATAAATCATTTATTGCAGATTAGGTACATCCATATTTGTTAGTAGAAGTGCAAGCTTACAGACTAGTGTTAGTAATCATTAATTAACTCACAATAAATAGTTACACACTAAATGACAGGTCCGGGTGGACTTCCCAATGATGGTGGCGAATCACTATACGACTGCGTGCAGCCGTATCCAACGAGCCAGCATCGGAGAGTCCCACCGGTCCGCCAGCGCGCACAGAATGTTGTTGGGACTGTCACGCGTGCGGCGCATGATAGATGCGCACCGTTTGCGCATGATGGCCGCAAAGCCGTCTGTGTCAGCCGCCGCGAACATCGCGGAGGCGCTGCAGTAGCGCGGCAGTCCCATCAGCACCCGGAACGCGTTATTGTATTGAACGCGCAGATCGCTGTATGTCCGCTGTGTATAGTTAACCCACAGGCTGCAGGTGTAAAAGGACTGACAGTACGCTTTAAAAAGCGCAACCTTGACAGTCCCCGTACACCGTGCAAACCTGCGGGCCAACATGTTGCAACGGACAGACAGCGCTCTGCGCTCCCTTTCGATATCCACACAGTCCTTAAGGTCCTCGGTGACCCAGTGACCCAAATACCTAAATTGCTCGACTTTATTTAACGCAGTACCACTTTGAGTGAAATTCGGAACGAATGTGTAACGCTTGTTATCCGGCCTGAATATCATTATTTCACTCTTTTTCGCGTTGTATTTGAGCCCACAATACTTATCGAAATCATTCAAGTCAAGATCTAAAGTTTTTGTGTGGGTTTTTGTGTAGTATTTATTTCGCGTGATCATGGACGTGCCACTGAAACAAAAAAACTTTATACCCTCAAAAATATCGGAAAGAATGGGAAACCCAAGAAGAGTTCAAGACTTGGTTACGTCCTGTAGCAAACGATCCTACAAAAGCCTTTTGTACTTTTTGTCATTGTGAAATGTTTGCAAGAATTGGCGATATTAAGAAACACAGAGTAACAAAAAAACATACAGATAAATCTGACTTAGTGTCTAAAAACCGACAAATTGAATTTCTGCCCGCTTCTAAAGATAATACAAACACGTTATAAGTTGAAGGAACATTGTCTCTGTTCATTGTAGAACACACATCGCTACAGCAAATTGATCACATAACTGAAGCTTTAAAAAAATCTATTACTGATTCAAAGAGTGTTATGGACATGAAAATGCACAGAACGAAATGCAGTGCAGTAATAAATAATGTGTTAGCTCCTCACTTCAAACAGATGTCATTGGATGATATTGGATCACAAAAGTATAGTGCACTATTAGATGAATCCACTGACCTCAGTGTATCAAAATTATTGGGCATAGTAATTAGATATTTTAGTTGCACGCAAAATAAAGTTGTATCTGCATTTCTAGCATTAGAACCACTGAGTAGCGCGGATGCTCGTGGAATTGTTACTGCCTTGGCAAACTGTTTACAGGCACATGGTATTCTAATAAAAAACTTAATTGGAATTGGAGTGGATAATGCCTCTGTCATGACTGGAGTCAATAATGGCGTACATAATATTTTAAAAACGGAATATGGCGTACCTAATTTAATTCTGGTCAGATGTGTTTGTCACTCATTGCAATTGGCGGTGTCACATGCATCAGAGAAAACGTTACCGCGAAATATAGAGTTCCTCATTAGAGAAACCTATAATTGGTTCTCACATTCACCCAAACGCTGTGATGAGTACAAGGATATATATGAGACAATAAATTGTGGCGATCAGCCTTTAAAAATATTGCGGTCTTGTGATACTCGTTGGCTGTCCATTGAAGAAACTGTGACCAGAATATTGTCTCAATGGGAAGAACTCAAATTGCATTTCTCTTTGAACAAAGATAATTGCTACACAGCAGAATTGCTTCATTCGATGTATGCCGATGACAGGAATCGCCTTCATATGTGCTTTTTAAGGAGCATCTTGAATGATGTCCAAATTGGAGTAAAGAGTTTTGAAAGTGAAGACTCAAATCCTGTTGCCCTACTTAACACATTAATGACATTGCTTCGCTCTATTTGCAATAGAGTACTGATGCCGACGGCTGCAACGACTGACAAAGATTATTTGTCTATTCAAATAGAAGCTCACTTGAATCCGGTACCGTATTTAGGATATCTTTTTGAATCACAAGTACAAAAGACCACTTTACCCAATGATGTCATTAATGCAGTCAGGAAACGTTGTATTGATTTTACAGTCAAATTAGGAAAACAGATTCAGCAAAGACTTCCTTCTAACTACATTATTTTGGAGAAAATGTGTCAACTGAGTGTGGAAAATACTCTTCGCCAGGGCAAAGACAACAAAATAGCAGACCTTGCCGCGGAACTCGGATTTGATGACGAAGCAATAGACAAACTGTTACAGCAGTGGCATGGTATAAGTTACGTTAAATGGAATGCTACCCATAACGTCATTGATTTCTGGACTGAAGTGCGAAAATATACGAATGCTGCTGGAATAAATACCTTTCAAGAGTTATCTGATCTCGCTATATCTGCTTTGTCACTTCCTCACTCAAATGCTGAAGTGGAAAGGGCATTTAGTGCTATGAATATCGTGAAAAACAAATTAAGGAACAAAATGGCTGTAAACACTCTAAATAGCATTCTTTTTATAAGAAATCAGTTAAAGATAATGAAGAAGAACTGTTACAGTTACGAGCTCCCGGCTGATGTAATTACTGCTATTGGAAGCAATTCTAAATATTCTTTTAAATCAAAAAAATCTGAAAATACTGATGTTCCATCTCAGCCGTCTACATCTGCAATAATAATCGATCAAGATGAAGAAGAATTACCTACAGAAGTATTTGAAGTTGATTTTTAGTTTTGTCATGTTTATTTTTATTCATTGTATTCACAATTAAAATATTATTTTTTGACTCTCTTGTGATTTAATTTTAAATTATTTAGTGAATTCTGGGGATTTTTTTAGTTAAAAATATCGCTGAATCTGGTGAAATTTCAAACCAAAACTAGTGAAAAAGTTTTCTGCAAGGTGGCAACACTGCATTCAGTGCCCAACCGCAGTGGAGCTAAGACGTCCCGGAACTGTCATTCGTTTCGTTGTATTTTATAATAGAGTGTTAAAATGTAACGGTTAAGTTATCCTGAAGAAACGTTTCTGCTTGTAACCCATAACGCCGTGATAATCATGTTCGACGATGTGTTAACTTATCAGACAGATGTGTTGCTGGGGAGTTTGTTCCGCCACTTCTTCTTCCCAGCAAAAACACTAGGAAGTGGCGAAGGGTGGGCTTTTTGGGGGACTGTCTTATGTAATTTTGACTAAAAAGTGCTGATCCTCAGCCTAAAGTGAATAAATGACTTTTGATTTAGAGTTGATTTGATTTTGATGAAGATTCAACCCCAACCGTAAGCCATCTCCGACATATACCTACGTGTGGAAATTTCGATACGACAATAAATGAAACTTCGTATACATAAGGACGTTCCCAGTCTACATACAAAAATTCATTTGAAAATATCCAGTAGTTTAGTCACAGGAGGTGATTTTACTCGAAATTGGGCGCTTTGTTTTAGTGATAAGATCATATGACACGTATCACACGTATAATAGTAATAGGTACTTAGTTAAATAGTTAAGTGAATGTGCGAAATTAGACGCTTAGTTTTTATTGTGTTTTCGTGTTTTTTTTTAAAAAGATAGGATAATATTGTCTGTTATTAAATTAAAAGACATGGCTGCAAATGGTGACCCCTTAGCAAACGTTAGAAATAAACTTCTCCGACGGTGCGATTTGTGTATTCGTATTCATGGCTGCCATGTCGAAAAACGAAAAATATTGTGACATAGGTACCTACCTACCTACTGAGTTAAGTGATTGAATAGTGATCCTGATTGTGATTAATAATTTGATTAATAAATAACGCCCGGGTGAGTGTTACCTGATTATTTGGTTAATAATCTATGATTCAGTGTTATTGTTTTTACTGAGCATTAATAATGGCGCCAAAAGATCAAGTCGCTGCAAGACCGCGCTGTTGCCACTCTTACCACAGGTTAGTGAACTAATGTTTATAAAGGACGTTCTATTTTGTTTCCAGTTTTATACCATTTAGTTTGTTTTAATTTTTTTTTTTAATTTTGGTGTTAGGATTTTTTTGATGGTTTAGAATTATTCCTAGGAACTAGCAGTGTCCGTGTTTTCATTTATTGTCGTATTGTCGTCACCATGCTGTATATATTTACGGACTATTTTGTTAGCCCAAAAGGACAAGTATCGTGGCAAAACAGTAAAATATAAATAACTAGCTGCTGCCCGCGACGTCGTCTGTGTGAAGGCTCTACACAGCACCAAAAATATCTAAGATGCCAGTGTCGCTATAGCATTATTAGTAAACAACTTTTAAAATAGCATTAAAATATAAGTTAAATGAAGAGAGTAACATGTTTATCCTGCTGAGTTCAGTCATTTGATGTAACTAAAGGAAATAGAGAAAATAATGCAGGAATACATTCCAGGATACAAAAGAGTAAAAATACGTACAAAGGTACCGTATCATACCTTACAATATTTCCTTATAAACTACGTTGGTAGTTATGCTGCCAGGAGCCAAAATGTAAAGATAGTCAGGACTGGTGGCGCGGGAGCAATCGACGTACAGGTGCCCGTGTGAGAAACAGCTCGTCCTGAGGTCTACACCCGCTCCTCTGAGTATCTGCTCCTGCGACTTATTGATTGTCATCACTAAGCAAACACTCACGGGGAACTGTACGCGCTCAAACTGGACCGGAAAGCTATGAAGTATATAAGGGGAATGCGTTGTATAAATACTGCCTCGCCGACGCCACAACCCGTAAGAATTTCCACCTCTATGGTGTCTGTGGAGCGAGATGACTTTAAGGCGGGTTCCGTTACACCACTTCGGAGGAGATTTTTTCCTAAAAAGCGTAATCGGGATGCCGACCTTCAGCTTGATGGTATGCGCTGGAAGTCCATTTGCTGACAGGAAGTTCAAAAATTCCCCGGGTTTGTGTGTGGCGTCATTTTTCTCGACGGCAGTGCTTATCGACGTCTAGACCACTTCATTCCCCTCAATTTCCGAGAGAATGCATTCGTTAATTGCTGCAGTCTGATCATTTTTGGGCGCCAAAATGGCCCTCTCACACAAATTCTGCTGATGCGGTATACGACTGATGTCCCCATACACACAGCGAATGAGTTCTTCTAAGCTGGATACCACTCTACCGAGAGACTCTGGAAGCACCACTTTTCCACCTCTCTCTCTTCTGGTAGAGTGCCTTCGCCAAGACTTAGAGAGACATCGGAAAATTCTAGAGCGCGTGCAATGCCGCCGAGCCGAGCTCTAATATTAATAGTCAAGCGCAGCGTACGAACTCGTGACCACAACGAAGATCATTTCAACGAAGATCGTTTCAACGAAGCATTCACCACGTCAGCTCTCGATCCCCGCGACACCACGGGAAGCGTTTGCCTAAAATCGCCACTGAACAGAATTGTGACACCACCCATCAAATTTTCGTTCCTGCGGATGTCCTGCAGGGTTCTGTCCACAGCCTCAACTGCCTTCCTTTTGGCCATCGTACACTCATCCCATTAGTGAATAGTCCCGGGAAATCCCGGAACCGAAAGTACCGGGATATCCCGGAAATTTGCGTCGTTTTAGGAACCGGGAATTCCAAAACCAAATCCCGGTTCTTTCGGTACTTTCGGGAAAAGATACTTTGCGTTTAGATTTTTTCTAATTTTATTGCCTGAAAAATCCTACAGCTGCACTGTTACTATTATACTACCTGGCTACCACCGTTGCTACCTAGTAATACAAGAGCATGATGCGCGAGGGTGCGAAGGTGCGGGAGGGGCAGGTGGCGGCCATCTTGTATACGCGCGTCCCGCTCAGTTAGATTGTGCTCGCGTCTTCGAAATGTTGTGCTAGTGGGATTTCGGTGTAAAGTGCTTTGCAAAAACTACTCAAACAAGACTACTTCTTTTGGACAGTGAGTATTTATTTTTAATAAACAAAATTAATGAAACATTAGCGGCTTTATTTAGTTATTGTAGCCACCATTCTCATTCTCCATCCTCATTATGAATACAAAATACGAGCAGCTGATTGTTCACCAACCGACATGGGATTCGGAAGTTGATTTTAATACGTAGGTACACTAATAAAATTTAAGTACTGTTCTAAAGTTTTACAAATTCAGTTTATTTTTAATGTTACTTGCGGCACAATAAAACTACAATGCACTGTATTAATTAAGCAAGAAGTATTTTAGGTGCGACTAGCTGTTTGTTTACCAACCTACTTACATGGGATTGGGAAGCTTATTTTATTAGTAGAATAATATTAGCTGTTCTAATGATATTTTTAATTAGCTTTTTTTAATGTTACATACTCTACCTTAAAACTACAGTGCACTGTATTGATTAAACATCAAGTAATTTAGTCGGTAGGTACCAACGTTTTTCGTTTAACTTTGTATTTCAATAATTACTCTATATTTTGTTACAGACGATGGATTTTGAGGCAGTCCTTAATAAAGCCAACGATAAAATGTCAGTATGGCATTATTGCCGCGTGTAAACGAATTTTGAAGTGTACTGGAGGTAGTACTAGGGAATGCAATCTCGTACGAGATTTCCGCCTAGCGAGATCTCGCGAGACTCAAAACCCAGTCTCGCGAGATCTCGCAAATTACGGGATCTCGCGAGATTGGAAGAATCGCAATTAAAACATATGCAAATGTTTGTTTTAAGACCTAGTAATTGACATGATATGTAATTAAATAGAAACTGCGTTGCTTAGTTATAAAAATAATGTAAGTTTTATTTTAAAAATCAACAGAGTACTTATTATTTTGTCTCTAACTCTAATAACATTTGTTTATGTCTATAATTATTATACCTACTGTAGCTAATCAGTGCAAATTCTTACAATATTGGTAACAAAACAATAATTATCTATATTTAGGCAACGGCCAGGATTCAGTTCGCGCGCAGCCGCGCTATGAAATACACGTCGTCACGCTGCATTTGTCGATCTCGTTATCTCGCGAGATCTCGTACGAAATTTGACGAGATACAATCTCGTAAAATATGGCCGGGATCTCGCGAGATCGGGATCTCGGCGAGACGAGATTGCATTCCCTAGGTAGTACGAGTGGTCTCCAAAAGCATTTAAAAAATGTGCATCAGATTAGCATGAACACAGCAGAAAGTCAAAGTCAAAGTCAAATCATTTATTTCAATTAGGCCATTTAAAAGGCACTTTTGAACGTTAAACTTACAAGTTAAATTAAATATAATGATTCTAGTTGCCCCTTCCAAAAGGTAGTTTCAAGTTCCTCAAAGTATCGAATCTCCTTCAACATCGACAAATACTGAAATTATACCAAAGAAAAAAGCTTAACTGATTACTACGAATCTGACGCAAATCCTTCCAAGGAACTTATGGTTTCCCGAATGTCAGCTATGGATGGATATCCTTTCCGAACATTTGTAGAGTCCGAACATCTGCGAATGCTGTTTCGAAAATTCGGACATAAATTGCCGAAGGCTGCAAATTCAATTCAAAATATTGTAATAAAACAAGCAGACAAAAGAAAACAACAACTGATCGGCGAAATCCAAAAACTATTATTAAGACATAAATTTAATAATAATAATATATTTATTTTCATCTTTTATGCCTGAATCTGCACTCACACAAGAAATAAACCGTTTTATTGAATTTGATTTAAATGTTTTTACTTTGCCCTGTCATTTCGTCTTATTTTCACTTTCTCCGTTTCTACACTTTCAACTCTCTTACAAAGACTTATTAAAGTATCAAAAGTATCGATAGTACCGGGAATCACGGTTCTTAAGCCAAAAGGTCCCGAAAATCCCGGTTCTTTAAAACATCACCGGTTCTGCATTCCCTACATCCCATATGATACGATTCGAACTCTGCTCAAGATTTTGAGGGTTTTGTTGGAACTTGAATTTGACAAAACGAACTATACGATATAACTTTTATGAAGCAAATGCACATTGCCATCTATGAATTTTAAGAAAAACTAACTACTAACCTCGCCAACACGATCAAAATTTAAATTAGGTATTCATTTCCAAAAAGTGTTAATGTGTAGCTTGATATGATTTTTATGAAATCTCAATAGATGGCGCTGTTTCGTAATTGTCTTTATACTACTAACATTCATTAAACTATGTTTCTCTGCCCAAGTTATATAAATAGCGTAGTTTTTATAGTGTAATGCTAGATAATAGCATGGCTTACTCAAAAACAACATTTAAATATGCGTCCTTAGATTACACGCTGTCACAGAATGAGTAAGAAGAATAAAGATTCACAGCTCCTCTCCCGTAGATAGCGTGATAATATGTAGCCTATGTGTTGACCCGACCTCTTAGTAATATTCATGCAAAATTTGAAGTAAATCCATGTAGTACTTTTTGAGTTTATCCCGGACATACATACAGACAAACAGACAAAAATTCTAAAAAGTCACTTTTTGTAATCAGTTACATTTTTCTAACAAAAGCCACTTATTTTTTCTCGAAAATTCTCAATGTACAGTTTTTCTTTCGTTACTGTTTTATTATATGTATATATGTAATAGATTGCTCTGAATTCAGACAGTATTCTGGGTCTGATCTTGAGGTGCTAGGTTCTTTAATTGGATCAGCACATCAAATGCGTAAATAAGAGCACAGTATTTAGTGATATTTATAAATACAACCATTAACCCCGATTTCTGAAATGCCGGTAAAATTTTGAGAAATTTTAAATCTCATGTCAAGTGATATGATTGGTTGGTCATTTTGATCATCGTTAAAATTAACGAATCACAAGAGGTGATACTCATAGGTATATTAAAATTTGACCGGGATTTCAGAAACCGGAGGTAAGGGTTGTATTTATAAAAAACACTTAATACTGGCTCCTAAATACGCATTTGAAGTGCTGACCCAATTAATAGATTGGCGCTAGTTAATGAGACAAAGTGTCTCAGTACATTCGATTAAGAGTAACTTTGCTGGCTTAATAATGTTTCATATTAGTAACTAACAAGATTAGTAGCTTATTCAAATAAACAAATTGATTGTTATGAACATTAAGAGATTTAAATTGAACAAGGTCATAGTTGAATTAATTATGGTAAAATAGTTTAATAGTAATTCAAATAATTAAAATAACCAAGGTCTTAGCTGAGTCTACGAAGATGAATTAGTTAAACTTACCAAGTTCTTAGTCGAATCTACGAATATACATTTGTTGCAATGACCAAGTTCTTAGTCGAATCTACGAAGATGAATTTGTTGCAATGACCAAGTCCTTAGTCAAATTTAGTAATCATAAGTAGTTATAGTAGTCATTTTCAGATTTATATCGACCAAGTTTATAGATGAATCTATTATGTTGAATTCGTCATAATGGTCATTTTCATGTTGACTTTGACTAAGGTTCTAATTGTTCTAGTTAAGAAGCAGATAGTAAGAGCAATAAAAATCACCTTATTTGATTTATCTAACGTCTTGTTAGGCTCGTATGGAATCAAGATGCTTGATTGCAATAATCACAATCCTGTTGGGAGCAATCAATTTTTTTTTAGAGTGAATCGTTGTTTGGTGTTGTTTACTATGTTTAGATAGAATCTAAAATAAGCAACAGAATCTAAATTACCAATTTATTCATTATTCATCTATTACCATAAATATCGCCATCTGCCTAGCATTTTTCCATTTAAGGGGATTAATCAGGTATCCAAATTAACTATCAAACTATTTAACTATCAAACATTGGTCTATCTATTAGAACAAGCAAGTGAGTCCTTGTGGGTTCATGATGTAGTACGTGTTCATGGCAGGGACGATTTTGGTTACCCATTGAAAGGGTTTTTGATAGGGTTTTGACAAAGTGTTGTTTCAAAACCAATTTCATATGTGTTACCCTTTTTTACGAAAACCCTCATCAATGGATAACCTCTTCAAAACCCTTTCGATTTGATTACCTGTATATTCAAAAACCCATTCTTGTTGGGTTATACTTTTTAATGGTTACACGTTTGGAACGGGTTACCCCTTCAACGACTATAACAGAGTTACCCATTCAGACTACATGTATTGTAATTTTATCTTTCGTGCCTTTACTTTAAAGTACTAAACTGCATGCATTCGGCAGATATGCGTCAAGTCGCAACACGCAGTCCATGCCCTAGCGACTCCACACACATACAATTATAGTTATTATCACAGTGATTTTAAAGTTCAATGTATTTTTTTTTCTGGAATAATCGGGATTGTTTTATGTATAATGTTGTCTTTTTACGAAATCATAATTATGTTATTCGATCATCACACTCATCATTTAGTGCCCGAAGGGAAAAAAGCTGCGTCTAACTGTAAGATTTTAAAAAATCACAACCGAGACGGGATGCCGTACATAGATATTATGAATACGATGCACTTTCTCAGAGCAGCAAATGCAATTTGTGTCTTAGAAAATTAATATATTTTTTAAGACGGCTCCGAGCGTAAACGGCGTCCGGCAAATAGGTATTAACTACGACTCGCTGGTTGTGTGCGTGCGCGGGGTGCGCGGCGCACACTACGGCAACTCTACAGTGTCACGAGTGCATAAATTTGCACAACGAAAGTAGACAACTTAGGATTTTTAAAAAATTAGTTGATGCGTTGAATGACATGAAAAGACGAATAAGTACTGTTTACTTACATGATTTTTATATTCGTAATTCACTTAATAAAATCGAATAATCTATTATTTATCTATACTAAAATATTATCAAGAGTTTGTTTGTTTGCTTGTATGCGCTAATCTCAGGAGCTACTGGTTGGAATTGAAAAATTCTTTTATGTGTTGCATAGTCCAATTATTGAGAAAAGTTAAAGGCTATTTAACATCACGCTACAGCCAAAAGGAGCTGAGCATAAATGAAAAATGTTGCAAAAACGGGATAACATTTTCCTTTTTGAGAGCTTCCGTAGCGTGCGCTGCGTAAACCGTTTAAGTTACGCAAATGTCATGTACGATGGAATTGTTCCTCTTAAAAAGTTCTAAAAAAAAGTCCGCGACAGCATATGCCTATCAGCGACGGGTACCCCACAATAACTGCTTTTACCTTTGAAATTTTCGATTAAAAAGAGTGAATTTTTGCGAAGGTTATTTAACCCATTTTGTATGAATCTATATCTAAATAAATGTGTTTGTTAGAATGGAAATTTAATGTAGAATATTTGTGCCCTTCAGTCTATATAGTTTATATAAATATCTTAGAAGATATCACAATATGAAAAAATCCGCACGACAAAATAATTACGCGCGCGGCAGTCATTTGGTCCGTCCGGTTCTCGCGTTGCTATGTAGGTAGCTAGTGGGGATTCTGGCCTCTGGGAAATTCAAAATATTTATTGCACCATAATGTTTTAAGTACAAGGTGTTATTTAATTGAGAGAGATACCTATAGTCATTCTCACTATAATATAACCTAAACTAATATTATAAAGAGGAAAGATTCGATTTTCGTTTGTTACGATTTAAGGCGTGATATTATAGATACCTACATATATAATTCACCCGATTGCGTGGAAGACGTAGTTCAGTGCATACCCAGGATATTTTCTGGGTATGTAGGTAAGGTAGGTATGTTAATACTAAAACTAGTCTGTAATAAAAGTCCAGCAATTCAATAACTTGTTTATTTAACAATTTTTTAGGTAGGTACCTACTTAAAAAAGGGTAGAAGCTTTATACGAGTAGGTATATAATTATATAGTTAAAATCAGGCAGTCTGTTAAACTTTTTATCGTTTTATTTACCTACTTACCTAAGGATGGTATTTAAAAGTACTTCAATTTATTCCCTAATTCCCTAATTTTGCCTGTGTTCCACCAAATATACTGAATGTGCACCAAAATATGTTCATTAAAATATGTCATAACGAGCATCTATTTAACAACTGTTGCAAATTTTAAATAATTTTAAAAACAAGCATTTATTTTTTTAGTTTTACTTCAGATAATGCACTGCAAAATGTATTTGAATCAAATTAATGTCAGATCTGCAATCGGAACCCCCAAAAACCAATTAAACGATACCCATATCAAACATTTGAGAAAAAAACGCATCCGCCATCTTGAATTTGAAAATTAATGTCAGATTTGCAATCGGCACCCCCAAAAACCAATTAAACGATACCCATTTCAAACATTTGAGAAAAAAAACGCATCCGCCATCTTGGATTTGAAAATGAATGTCAGATTTGCAAACGGCACCCCCAAAAACCAATTAAACGATACCCATATCAAACATTAAAAAAAAAAACGCATCCGCCATCTTGGATTTGAAAATGAATGTCAGATTTGCAATCGGCATGCGGCACCCCCAAAAACCTAAAATCATACTCATATTGAATTATAAGAAAAAATTATATTGAAGAAAAGATCGCGATTTGCCGTTTTTGGTGCGTCGCTCCGCAATGAGACGTGACCACTCTCTGAGCTCTTGTGGGCGACTGAATTTCCGAGCGGTGTACGTTGCTTATAATTTATAATACAACGTCCCGCGTCCATAGAAAATTTGTATGGCGGATTTGAGATGCTTTAAAAAAATGAATATACTAAAATAACCAGGTGACACTTCGAAAATCTAAAAGCTACGAATTGTAGAATAAACATTTGTGATGAATATGAATTTAACTCTGTAAAAAAAATCAACAGTTTAGTATCAAAATTCAACTAAACACCACCATGCCATTTTTAAATAATTGTCACAACTTTACGTAATTTTATTTATTTAACTAGAAAATATTTCTTCTTTTTGCTTCGGAATAATTGTAAACACATTCTTTGCGGTGTTCATAGCATTTCTTTTTGGTTAATTATTGTAATAGTATTGATCACATCAACTTAACCGTGCCGGCCATTTTGGACTGTTTTGGTCGGTGCCGTCTTAAGATTAAAACGACTGCAGAAATCACTTTGTAATTAATAGATTAGATCATGAAACTTCATAAAATATATAATTATATATTTTAAATTTTGAAAATTACCATTATTTACACTGTAAAAAGAAATACCTTAACTATAGCGCATTGGAGCCGTACGCCCTGCCGCCCGGCTCCCCGCTCAGTCTCGCTTCGGCTTGCGAACGTGGAGCTTATGTCGCTTGCGCTCACGCCACACGATTACGAAACATGACGCGGCGGGACAAATAATTTTATTTGATATAAAATAATTCCAGTAAGTTTTTCGTGAATTACGAAATTTTCGGAATAAAACAGAAAATAAACTCGGTTGGCGTAAAAAAAAGAGGCAAACATGTAAGCAACGAAATAAAGTAAGTATCTACTACTGCTATAAAAATAAATATTATTATCTGCAATAGGGTAAACCTTCCCAGTTGTTGGTACCTAGACCATTTTATTGTATATCCTTAATAAAAAAAAATGATTTATTTCAGACAAAACAGTCCATAAAAGTTGTTAGTAACAAGCATTTAACTACTTATGTTAGTAAAAATCTAGATTATATAAATACCAGCCTGTTACTGTCCCACTGCAGGGCAAAGGCCTCTTCTCACACAGAGAAGGCTCGAGCATTAATCACCACGCTTGCTCAAGGCGGATTGGCGACTTCAAATTTATATTAACTATAAGTCCAGGTTTCCTCACGATGTTTTCCTTCACCGATGTCAATGATGTCTAAGAACAACTTAGAAAGTACATATGAATTGAAAAAGTCACATTGGTACTTGCCCGGATTTGAACCACAACCTCGTGCATGAGAAGTAGGCGTCTTAACCTCTGGGCCATCACGACGTAGATTATATAATAAAATTAAAAAAAGAAACGTAAAAATATACTTATAATAAATCTGTAGAAGTGAAAGAACACCGGCGAGGGAATTGTTGATGAAATTATTAACCGTCGACGTATGGCACCGTAATAGATACCAACGAAATAATTTACTAAGTTTAATCAAATCAATCATAAGGCATATCAAAGTCTGGAAAAAAGTCTTCATAATTTTATTAAGAGCTTAATTGACTAGATTATTGATGAAATAAATAATCATAGCTTTGTGTTTTTTTCTTTCTGGCTTGACTTCATGGCTTATGGATTAGCTATACTTTTAATGTTGCCATGTACCTAATATAAATCTTAGTCAAGTTGCTTAAAATGATTGACTTTACATAATGCATTTATATACTTAGGAAATACATGTCTGCATCAGAATACAAATGTCAAAATAAACACGATTGTTTGTGCTAAGATTATAGCGGACATATCCTTTTAAATAGTCTTAACCTCTAAAACTTAAAAATAAAATGTCTTTAATTCCTGACTTCCTATAAAAGTATAACCAAAGAAAAAACTGTTCAGAAATTCAAACTCTATACTTTTAGATATTTTTCATAGGCAACGCAAAAAAAAAGTCAACAAAAATTTGTTTGGGGTTCGCCGGTGTTCTCTCTGTACATTGATAATATCAAAATAATAAATAGCAGGGGGTGTTACTGGACCGACACTGAACCCAAAAATATGATTAAAAAAAAATTGTCTGTCTGTCTGTCTGTCTGTCTGTCTGTATGTTCAGGTATCACGCAAAAACTACCGGTTCGATTACGATGAAACTTGGTATACTTATTTTTGAATATCCTGGGCACTACACTGGGTACTTTTTATCCCGGAAAAGTACATACAATAAAAAACAAACTTAATTTTGTGGTTCGATCCCTAGACTCGACTACTGTACTAACCGCAAATAATAAGTTTGTCGTAGGTTACGTCACCCGCAGTGGAGTTCACCAAGGGGCGCTATACACGACTAAGATAGGTACTATAATATTTTATCTTAAGATACAATTTAGTTTGCCATAAAATTCAATGGACTATCACACACTAATAAGATAATAAATAATACTTATAATAATATTGTAGAGTAGTCAAGTCTGTACATTGAATATATATTCAAAATTAATATTGGAGGATGATTGATGATCGATAATTCGATACTGATGCCAAAAATGCAATCAGTAAATGTTTTGTCTGTCGGTTTCAATACTCAAGGAAAACATCGTGAGGAAACCGGCATGCCTGAGAGATATTTCTCGAGGGCATGTGATGCCAAGTTGAGGCCCGTGGGCGGCATTAAAAACTCTGACACCAGGTTAGTTACTAACCACACGATAAGAAGAAGAAGAATACTCAATACTCAATTCTTTATTGCATTGGTTTGTCTGTATGTATGTGCACGCATAGTTCAAAAACTATTATAGGGATTTTAACCTAACTTGGTATGTACGGTTGTAATCAATACGCCTGGGCAGGTTGATCTAAACTGTCTCAGTTGTTTTACGCATGATCAGTTGTACGGCGCTCTTTCCCTGGTCAGTAGTTCCAGAAATCTTTATGCATACATAGTATGTATGCATAAAGATTTCTGGAACTACTGACCTTAGACTACTTTCAAAGTTGATCCTTCCGGTATGTATTACATACCGAAGTTTAGGCTTCCGGTATGTATTACATACCGGAAGGATCAACTTTGAAAGTAGTCTATTCGGAAGTATTATGCTAAAATTATTACGTTTAATATATAGCAACGCACAGCCCAAACCTGTGGTATTAGAGACATGAAACTTGAAGAGGTGTTCTTAGTGAAGAGTAAGTATCCACTCAAAAACGATTTTTGGAAATTCAACCCTTAAAGGAAAAACATAGGAGATGAAAGTTCGACATCCCCGCGGGCGATTCCGCGGGCAAAAGCTAGTGTAGATAATATTATTATTTAGGGTTTTCCGTCAGGGGTGTCGTTTTCATGGTTTTCGGGGTCGCTGATCATGAAAATGAAGTCAAAATAAGAATCCAAGATGGCGACGAAAATTTTTGGTTTTTCCGTCATGGGTGTCATTTTTATGGTTTTCGGAATTGCTGATTACGAAGTTTAGGTTAAAATGAAAATCAAAGATGGCGCCGACGAAAGTTTTATGTTTTTCCATCATGGGTGTCGTTTTCATAGTTTTCGGGTCGCTGATTACGAAAATTAGGTTAAAATGAAATTCATTTAATTCATTGAACCGATCTCTATATTGATCATTCCAGTTGTATTTGATGAACCGAAAATTCTCCTCGGCACCATATTTGATTTTTTTTACCTTATATTCGTAATCAGTGACCCTGAAAACCATGAAAACGACACCCGTGATGGAAAAAACAAGAAATTTTCCTGGGCGCCAACTTGGATTTTCATTTTGAGTTCATTTTCGTAATCAGCGGCCGCGAAAACCACCGAAACGACACCCATGGCAAAAAACAAAAACAAAATTTGGACGTCATCCTGGATTTATTTTGACCTCATTTTTGTTATCAACGACCCCGAAAACCACGAAAACGACACCTATGACGAAAAATCCAAAAAAAAACACCTTCAAGTATAACAAGTATGATATTATGTTTACTCTACTGAGTAAACCTCAATGGCCATTAAGTCGCGCATCTGTCCTTACGCGCAAAAGTTCATTCACGTAGATGTCCTGGCGCGCAAAAGTCCATTCGCGCAAAAGTCCAATCGCGCAAATTCCATGCGCGCATTAGTCTCTTCGCGAAAATGTCTTTGGCAAAGTCAGATCCCTGTTGGTCTAGTTGTAAGTGGCCCTAACTGCAATGCCGGAGGTCGTAGGTACTTACATAATTATTTAAAACGCGTCAGACTGTAATTTTACTAATTAAATTATTACATAAATTTATTTATGTATAATATAACTACAATTAAATTATATTATATCAGTACCCGTAATACAATAAAAGTGCAGTTTACTCTCACACAATCGCTTTAACCGCGTGGTACCGGGAGCACTGTTTGTGCGAGCGGGATAGAGAGTTAGTTGGCGCGGGGAAGTGTAGGTGAAATCCGAATTTGCGCTGAGGTGTAGGTATACGTAATAGACTCTCTTAAAGGTCTAAACATATACATATAGGGACAGACAGACAGCGGGAGCTACTTTGTTTTATAATATGTAGAGATAATGCTTCCTGTCCAAACTGACTTATTTTGCTGTGCCCGACAGGGTCCATAGTACCTATCTAAATATAAGCTTGCCACCTAAAAATAAACATGCAGAATGCAATAAAGTATTGAGTGTTGCGTAAACGTCCAAGGTCAATAGGTACTTATTCCTCCACTCCAACGTAATTTAAAACTGATTTGATTTAAAACCTTTTGATTACCCCGACAAACCCTTTCAAAGGGTTATCTTCTTCAATTGAATATCAAATAAGAGCCGGTAACATCTTGTACAAGTTAACTTATTGAAAGGGTTACCCTAACGTTAGTGTTATGAAAGGACTACCACTACCAAGAGGTAACCACTTCCGTTACTGTGGGCGCGCAACCCGTAACCCTTTCGAAAGAGTTAACTCATATTCGGGGTTGTATGGTCCCTGGTTCATGGTAACGATTCCAGAGGAATCTGCCAAGTCGTACAAGCACTGGGGGCCTCTGGGAACGATTGCCTGAAACAAAAACGAACAATGAGCAAACCGAAGCAATCTATATACATATAATAAAACAGTAACTTAAGAAAAACGGTACATTGAGAATTTTCGAGAAAAAATAAGTGGCTTTTGTTAGAAAAACGTAACTGATTACAAAAAGTGAGTTTTTAGAATTTTTGTCTGTTTGTCTGTTTGTCTGTTTGTCTGTATGTATGTCCGGGGTAAACTCAAAAAGTACTGCATGGATTTACTTCAAATTTTGCATGAATATTACTAAGAGGTCGGGTCAACACATAGGCTACATATTATCACGCTATCACCTACGGGGGAGGAGCTGTGAATCTTTATTCTTCTTATGCATTCTGTGGCAGCGTGTAATCTAAGGACGCATTTTTAAATGTTGTTTTTTAGTAAACCATGTTATTATCTAGCTTTACACTATAAAAACTACGCTATTCAAATAACTTGGGCAGAGAAATATAGTTTAATGTATGTTAAAGACAATTACGAAACAGCGCCATCTGTGAGATTTCATGAAAATCAAATCAAGTTAGGCACATGTTAACACTTTTTGGAAAAAATGAAAAAATCTTTTTTGCAAAAAATAAAACCGACTTAAAAAAAACACTAACTAGTGTAAAATAACTCTAAATTAGGAAGTCTGTGGCTTTGGTGGTTTTGTCTTATTCATGATGGGCCACCGACTTCCGAATTTGCCGTCTATTTTTGAAGAGTTCCATTGTATATCTCCGAAGATCAGCACCAGATCTTCACCAAATTAAAATGGGACCACCTCGGGAGTATACTCTTTCAAATAAAAAAAGAATTTTGAGAATCGGTCCACAAATGAGGGAGAAATCGCGTAACAAACACACAAAAAAAAGAAAAAAAAAAAAAAAAACATACCGTCGAATTGAGAACCTCCTCCTTTTTTTGAAGTCGGTTAAAAATATGGCGAGGTTAGTAATTAGTTATTTGTATAATTCATAGATGGTGCTGTGCATTTTCTTCGTATAAGTTGTAACGTATAGTTTTTGACTAATTAAAGTTCCAACAAAACTCTCAAAATCTTGAGCAGAGTTGAGGAAGACAATTAAAAAAAAATACGGTGTGAAGTATTATAAAAAAGGTGTGTTCATTGATGATCACATTGACTGTTAATACTTTTGTTCCGTATTTATCTGTGTGATTATTGCTTGGTAATTAATATATTCTCGAAACTCAAGGGTTTCTAAGATGCGTAGGTTAGTTTGATCTCTCGAAACCGAGGCAGAGCGTGAACAACGGCTAGGTGCTAACCGTGAGAGTAATGCACTAAGTTTGTCCGCAGAAACTATCACGTAGCGCCAATTACGACTAGAATTACGAGTCCGCACTACTGCTTCTCAATCTCAGGAATCGTGGAACAACGAGAAATGCGTTTAACTATCGACTGGGATCGTCATTCTTTGTCTCGCGCATTCGAAACACAGAGGGATCAGAGGTTGAGTCTTTAGAATATCCGCTCGATCACTTGAGAGCTGTCAGGAGCGTGGGAAACGACTTGCGCGCGACCGAGAGCGTCATTCTTTTTCTCGCGCTTCCGAAACGGATACAGAGAGAGAGAGCAGAGATTAAGTCTTTAGCTTTTCCGCACTGAGACTGCTTGGTCCCTCGAGAACAGTCAGAGGCGCGATACACGCCAAGCAAGCGATCGCGAGCGCCACGCAGTATCTCGCGCTTCGGAGACTTGATTCGGTCATCTTCGGTCATGGCACATTATAACGCCACCGCAACTGCACAGCTGCCGCACGGCGTCGCCTCGAATTTAGGCTACGGCTAGCGGCCAGTGCGCTAACTACGCATCGTCGACAAGGTGCCAGCTTGCAGTCCGCACGCCACCCGCGCGCTGGCCGCGAAGCCCAAGCTGGCTGTCACCGCGAACACAATTGTTATTTATGGCATTTATAATTAAACACGCCGAGGACTTGCACGTTTTTATAATATCTCGGTTTACGACGGCGCAATGACGTTGTTTTGCTGGCAACTCGTGAGTTGGCGAGTAGTAAGCATGCGATCGGCGTGCTGTAAGCGTGCGGTCGACGCGCTGTAAGCAAATGGTCCGCTCCACGGATATCTATGGTCCGCTCGCTATCGGCACGCGGCCGCGGGCTGCGAGTCGAGTTGTGTGGTAGTGGCAAGCGCGCTGACTGCTTGCCGTTGGCTTTTTTTATTGAAATTCTGAAATATACTATATTACACACGATTTAATGCTCTAAATTGAATGACAAGTCAATTGCTGGTTTGGAGCGGTGCCGGCGCCTTGCCGGTATAATGTGCCGTGTCCTTTACACGCAGGAAGACTCGTGTTTAAGCTCCCAGCGTATTCACAATGCCAAGAGCATAAGACGCGCCTTAGTGCAGACCGTTCACAGAATGCTCTAGCTCGGTCTTTGGAGACAGACGAGCAGCGCGAGCAACGCAACGCTTGGTTTGCAAAGATATCACGACATGCATGTTGAGGTGTCTGCCAGAACGTGAGCGGATTCAGGAAATTCGGGGGCCCAAATTGATCTAGACCGTATACGTCGTAATCTTCGTAATTCATCCTCATTTACATCTATATCTATATACATATAATAAAACAGTAACGAAAGGAAAACTGTACATTGAGAATTTTCGAGAAAAAATAAGTGGCTTTTGTTAGAAAAACGTAACTGGTGACAAAAAGTGACTTTTTAGAATATTTGTCTGTTTGTCTGTATGTATGTCCGGGATAAACTCAAAAAGTACTGCATGGATTTACTTCAAATTTTGCATGAATATTACTAAGAGGTCGGGTCAACACATAGGCTACATATTATCACGCTATCACTTACGGGGGAGGAGCAGTGTATATTTATTTTTCTTACGCATTCTGTGACAGCGTGTAATCTAACGACGCATATCTAAATGTTGTTTTTGAGTAAGCTATCAATATATCTAGCTTTACACTATAAAAACTACGTCATTTAAGTAACTTTGGCAGAGAAACATAGTTTAATGAATGAGTGTAAAGACATTTTGAAATCAGCGCCATCTATGAGAATTCATAAAAATCAAATCAAGTTACACATTAACTCTTTTTGGAAATTAATCATTTAAATTTTGATCGTGTTGGCGAGGTTAGTAGTTACATAATTATTCTTAAAATTCATAGATGGCAATGTGCATTTTTTTCATAAAAGTTGTATCGTATAGTTCGTTTTGACAAATTCAAGTTCCAACAAAACACTCAAAATCTTGAGCAGTGTTCGGATCGTATCATATGGGATGAGTGTACGATGGCCAAAAGGAAGGCAGTTGGGGCCGCGGACAGAACCTTGCAGGACATCCGCAGGAACCAACATTAATTGATGGGTGGTGTCACAGTTCTGTTCAGTGGCGATTTCAGACAAACGCTTCCCGAGGTGACGCGGGGATCGAGGGCTGACGAGGTGAATGCTTCGTTGAAACGATCTTGTGAGAGGGCCAGTTTGGCGCCCAAAAATGATCAGGCTGCAGCAATTAACTAATGCATTCTCTCGGAAATTGAGGGGAATGAAGTGGTCTACACGTCGATAAGCACTGTCGTCGAGCAAGATGACGCCACACATTATCCCGTGGATTTTTTTTTATTTTTGTGTAGACCTCAGGACGAGTTGCTTCTCACACGGGCACCTGTACGTCGCTTGCTCCCGCGCCACCAGTACTGACTCTCTTTACATTTTGGCTTCTGGCAGCATAACTACCAACGTAGTTTATAGGGAAGTGTTGTAAGGTATGATACTTTACCTTTGTACGTATTTTTACTCTTTTGTATCCTGGAATGTATTCCTGCATTATTTTCTCTATTTCCTTCAGTTACATCGTATGACTGAACTCAAGAGGATTCCTATATAACTCTCTTCATATAACTTTTATTTCAATGCTATTTTAAAAGTTGTTTACTTATAATGCTATAGCGACACTGGC
The DNA here is from genome assembly GCA_921972225.1 of Euplexia lucipara. Classification (NCBI taxonomy): domain Eukaryota; kingdom Metazoa; phylum Arthropoda; class Insecta; order Lepidoptera; family Noctuidae; genus Euplexia; species Euplexia lucipara. The sequence goes on along the minus strand of OV179161.1, from coordinate 15,221,751 downwards.
ATCTTAGGTATTTTTGGTGCAGTAGAGCCTTCACGCAGACGACGTCGCGGGCAGCAGCTAGTTAAATAATAATATTCTACAACACCAACTCTGTGGGTAAATTAAACCGCACTAATTTGGTCCATAAGACATCATAGAAAACCAGGGATCAAATACCTTCGTAAATAGGGGTGTCGCGCTTTACATAGTACGTATCAGCATGCCTTCGTAAATAGGGGTGACGCGCTTTACATAGTACGTAACAGCATGCTTTACACACAATACTGCAGTCTTAGTTGATAATCTAGCCCTAAAACCGAACTGGCTGGAATGCACGGTTGTTCCTTTAGTCCATTGTGCATTAAGCATGCTGTCGAAAACTTTAGAAATAATAGTAGCCAGAGAAATAGGCCAATAGTTAGTGCTGTCGGCGAGGACACCAGTTTTGTTTTTAGCGATTGGCACAACCACTGTTCGCATCATCTCACTCGGCAGGTAACTATGACTCACACAGAAGCTATACAGCATAGCAAGTACTCTAGGCAAGTGTGGGCCAGCATATCGGAGGTGCTCGATGCTAAGCCCGTCATGACCAGGGGATTACCCTCTTGAAATGCCACTAATTGTCCGAGTAATCTCTGGGGACTTAAATTTAACCCCTAGTTCCACCCCAGGCGTAACATCGGGCACCGACCCTGAAGGTCCTAGGGAAGACCTAACAAAGAACGCCTCTTTAAAATGGTTGGCAATATCCTCTGGCTCACTCATGCAAACTTAAATGAATACATAAATGATACATTCTAACAATAGGCACATAATTTACACTACATACTATTAGCTTACCAAGTAGGTACCTACGAATTAATAATATTTAAAATACTTTACTTGACTAATATTTATTTTATTTATCCATTCTGTGCACATTAATAAGGTCGAGAGAGCGTCCGCGCCTGTAGACGATTATTATAATTATCAATAGACATGCACCATAGATACTTTGTGTAAGTACACACGATAGTACACAATGGGACAAATAAAATCCTCAATTTAAATAACATACTAATTTTATATTTGGAAACTTTGACTAACTTACGGGTAAGTTAGTCGCAGTGTAAAAGGTGAAGTAATGTATAACATGGCCTCGGAATATAGTGGTGACCAAAAATACGCCTGTCAATTGTTACAATCTATCTTACAACTAACAAGAAAATGTTGCGCACAACTATTGCTAGGCGCCGAGAGCCATAACACTTTGCTATTAATTGTAGTGCAGGCGTCGTTACTTTCATGACTCTTCACAAGTATGTTGGGGTCGGCTTGCAGTTTAACCATGTGCAGCTGAATAGGTACCAGTGTTTTACGTGGAGCGACTGCCTGTCTGACCTCTATAACCCATGCAGAACCTGGGTAACACTATACCTCTTTATGTTAGACTGGTTAAGGTTGTCAGACTTTCACAGTAAGAAAAAATGCTTTGCAAGGTACGCAGGGATCTTGATTATGTAATTAAGAAAACAAATCAGGTTACCCAAATTATCTTATCTTATTTTATCTTTATTTCTGAACCGTCAAATTGTTTTTACTTAGGAATTGTATTCCTTAATTTTTACGAACATCAAATAATACAAAAATATTATTTCCACTAGTGAGGTCGGTGTTTCACTTTTTGACCACAAAGTGTGTAGATAGATACTTGGAAGTCACAGTCTCTTTCGAAGTACAGACATTATCTTGGTCAGGATAATGCAGATTAGTGACTAAGATGGCCTTTTGAGATGGAAAGGACCACACAATAGTTATTTGTGCAACAAGAGGGCAAAGTCGTTTTTTGCTGTGAGTGCTGATTTTGAATCCTGAGCAAGCGAAGGATTTAACGATCGAATCACGAGCGTAGCGAGTGATTCTAAAGTTTAATCCTGAGTGTGGCGAGGGATTCAAAGGCACGAGATGCAAAAAACTTTGCTCTCGTGTAACACACATAACTTTCCACTTCAGCAGCAGGAACACTTTTTGAAACTAGAAATAATAGTTATTTGTTATACAAGAGTGCAAAGTTGCTTTTTAACCGCGTGTTCAATTTTGATGACCGAGCAAGCGAAAGATTCTAAAATTGAATTTCAAAATTAGAATCCTCAGCGTTAGCGAGGGAATCAAAAGAGCACGAGGTGAAAAATCTTTGCACTCGAGTGCAACACGTAACTTTTCATTCCACATCAGCGAGGAAATGACTAAATGCAAAAAAAAACGTTTTCTGAGAAAGTTTTGGCTCCTTTTGCTAGTCGCCACGTGTTGAACATATCGTACTGTTTTAAATACTTCTCGCGTGATTGTTGAGGGAGAAAGCTCATTTGCGCATTATTAACAGTTTCAGTCAATTCTGTTGGCGTCAAACAAACGTCCTCGTCGCTAGAATCACTCTTTTTAGTTTTTTTACTTATTTTCAAGTTTCTTGTTTTTAATACAGGGTGTTTGGCAGAACGTTGAACATACGAAAATGGTGGATAGATGGGGATGGGGATCCACTCTAGGGATGTTTTGCTAAAATTGGAACTCCTCAATCACTTTTTGTTTTTTTTTTTAAATGCAAGTTGAAATTAAGATTAAATATTTTATACATCTTTCTGTAAGTTTGAGGACTCATAACTTTTTTTCTAGCTAACATCTGTATAAAGCAATAATTTTATAAGAATCTGCCAACATTAAAGATTAAAAAAAATGCCAGTTTTACTCATTTTTAGTAAAAATACACTTTAAAGTTAAGTTTTTTTTTTTAATTATTCAGGGGGCCAGGACCAAATAAATTAGGGCTGAGTAAGTAGCAGATGACCCCACCTATCCACCATTTTTGTATGTTCAACGTTCTGCCAAACACCCTGTATAAGGTTTAACAATGACGTGAAAAAATGCCGCGCAAAGAACCGCGTACAAAGCAAATTGAAAAAAAAACCAAGAAGGTTCCGAGTCTGAGTTTTTAACAAATAAAAAAAAAGTTGTATGATATATTCGGCACCATAGAGGTACAGCTTGGCAAAAAAGAGTAGAAACGGAACTAAATTTTTGTCTGTTGATAACATTCCCAAAATAATGACAGCTCATAATAAACAAAGTTCGCGATTTCGTAAAATTTTAATTTCGACCACCAAACGTTGAATAATAGACGTAAAAAGAGAAGAATAATAAATAAAACCATTCGGAGTGCTGGCAGGGATGTTATTTATAAGGTGTACAGGCGATGTCTGGCGGAACATGAGGCCCAAACTATTCTATCTGAACATAACAATGTTTACTAAAGAACCGCTGATAAGACAGGTATCATGTAAGAGTTTGTTTTGTTGATTTTAGTTAAATCAAGTGTTATTGATGAATACAAAGCTATATTAGTTTGCTTACACAAGGAATAACTAGAAATTTGAAACAATAAAAATGTCGCGCACTTAGGTTATGTTTACATTTTTTCTGCATTACTCTGGTATAGCGCCGAGGTTAATTGATACTTTGGTGACTTGATTTTTAAGTGGAATAAATTCATTTTTTACTTAACCTTTTTACCGTTTGATTTTATATAGATTGTCGTGCCCCCAGCGCCCGACTTAGAAGAAATTAAACTGGACAAACTATTTTTTTTTTTGGGAAAACAAACAGCTACACAAATATAGTAATAAACAAGTAGTAAAATAAAATTACATTGCATATGTGTCACTAGCGACGTTATCCACATCTTAAATACAAAAAAATATTAAAGAACTATATGCACACGAGTGAAGGTGAAAATTTCTTTTACAATCTGTTCTAAATAAAAAGAGAAGATGATTACTTTTTTAACAATATATAATAATGTTTTACTTTTAATATTGTAAGAGATAAATGAAATATTTCGTCTTTACAGGAAGCAGCTGAACGTGCATTCCAAGCTATTATCGAGGAGGATTGGAATAACTCGTATCAACATGTAATAAAAATAGGAAAGGATTACTGAGATAAAAATTAACTATGTACGAGGAAATAAAGCGATTAGTCATAAATTTACAATATCGTCACAAATGGACGTATCAGTACTCCAGGATGACCTGCGTCGTCTTGAGGACTATTGTCAACGAAACAAGCTGGATCTCAATCCCGCAAAATGTTCGGTTATTACGTATTCCCGGAAACGTTCAATTATCGCTGCGTCATATTCCTTAGGTGACCAAGTTCTACCCAGATCAATTTCCATCCGTGATCTGGGAGTTTACCACGATTCCAAGCTCAGTTTTGAAACACACGTTGATGCAATAGTCGCAAAGGCGTCCAAATCTCTGGGTTTCATAATGCGATTGTCCAAGTGCTTTACTCAAGCCAAAACACTAAAAATTCTATATTGTACTTTTGTTAGAAGCCACTTGGAGTACGCGTCTGAAATATGGAACCCATGTTACCACAAATATATTGATCGCTTAGAGAGTATCCAAAAAAGATTTATTAAATATTTATGTTTTCATCAAAAAGTACCGTATCATTCTGTAAATTACCTGAACCTTAGTAAAAAATATCACATATTACCTCTAGTTAATCGCCGCGAGATTTCCGACTGCGTTTGCTTGTTGAAAATTTTCAATAATAGTTTATACTGCTCAGATATTTTGTCCAAATTTTATTTTAACACCCCTAGGAAGTCAAAAAGATTTAATCCACCTTTGCGTGTGCCATTTTCCTCGACAAATTATCGACAGAATTCGTACATTGTGCGTGCAAGTCGAAGTTTAAACAAGTTGTGTAAACAGCATGATATAGATCCATTTGTAACTAGTAGTAGTAGTTGTTTGTGACAACATGTATGAATGTAAACGAAGCAAAAGAAGTATGTAAGAATCGTAGCATTTGGCGCTCTGTAGTTTCTGCCTACCCCCATGGGAAAAAGGCGTGAGTTTATGTATGTATGTGTTGTAACTAGTGTGTCCTCGGTCAAGAAGTGCTTAAGCTGTAAATTTTGCATTAAGTAAAAGTAAACTTAATATTAAGGTTCATATTGTAAATTAATAGGTACTATTTCTTCTTTTTCAGCACCTGGTATCCATGGAATTTTGTAATATCCTGATCTTTATAAGTGAGGACTTGTTATTGGCTGTCAGTTTAACTTACTGTTTCTTACCTGATTTGTTTTAGCTGTAAGTCCTCCATATCATTTAAATAAATAAATAAATAAATCTAGAAGATGAAAGCCGCAGCACCTCTGAATCTGAACATGACTAGCATGAGTTTGCGGCCAGCTCTAGCCAAGACTTGGACGTAGTCGGGGTAGAATATTTAGAGGAAGATTTACTAGAACAAAATATGAAATATAGAATTATACCTATTAAACAATAAAATGTTTTCTTTTTTTATTATTCCTAAACAATGTTGTGAACTCAGGAGTATGTACCCAAATATTTACTATTAGGTTAGTAATCAGTTGCGAGACGAGAACACGTCCTTGTTCAATTATACTACTGATAATTTAACGATTTGAAAAATTAATACATAAATAGATAAGGAATAAATTTATGTCGAAAAAAAGAACAGCTAAGTATCAAGATTAGGTTGGTACACTATTCGGTTGCAACGGGTTGCCATACGAACAGCACAGTGGCGCCTCCATTATTTTCTACTCTTTTTTGCCAAGCTGTAGCAGTAAATAGGTTTAATGTTTTTTTTAATTCACAAACTTAGTGCACACGATGTTCTAAATTCAATTTACTTTATCCACTAGTGAATAAAAACGGCTTTTCCACTCAGATATTGAAGATTATAAATAGGTACTCTTTCCGAGATGGTGGGATGAAAATAATATTAACTGAGGTATTACAATACTTATTTTCTTATGAATAGAACAATGAGTTAATAATTCAATAAATTACACTACAAGACATACTTAGGTACTTAGAACTTTTTGCAAAATTTATTTAGTTAGTGCGAAGTTCCGAGCGTGTTTGCCTTTGAGGTCGAATTGTAACTTCGAAAGGGCTGGTCTGTGTCTCTTTCTCTTTCTAATGGCGGGAAAGAGAAAGAGTGTGAATGTTTCGAATTGTACCAATGATTGACCCAAGGCTGAATAAGATACGTATTCGTGGCTTGATGAAAACAAAAATTAAAAAGTTACTTTGTCTCATTAGTGAGCAAAATCGCGTTTTGCTCACTGAATTCAGGCAGCAAAACCTACTTGTTTAAGCTACTGAAGTGAAAAAATAAATAAATGGACCTGTTCAAAAAAAAAACACTAACAGGTGAAAAATAACTCCAGTTTCGGAAGTCGGTGGCCAATAATGAACGAAACAAAACCACCAAAGCCACAGACTTCCGAAACTGGAGTTATTTTTCATCTGTTAGTGTTTTTTTAAGAAGTCGGTTGTTTTTATGCAAAAAAGTCTTTTTAGTTATAAGTAGGTACCCTACCTCTTGCCGTATTTATGAAGATGTTGCTTTAGTAATTGCATATGGCTGGACAGCTTAAAGTGGGACGACCATTAGATGAATGAAGGCACGGTCGGCGCAGTGTTTGCACTGGATGTTGTGAGAGGCAAAGTTGAAAAATAAAAACTGGTAAAGCATGCTACCTACGTAAAATCGTTAAATAGGTACTCCGCACTATACCGCACCGCAACTTGTGATCTGTACTTACCTATACTGCCGTGCTAAGCTCAAAACAGTTTCCTATCTCAAAAAAGTACATTATGATATAAGGTTGACAATATTACAGGCAATATTGCTAGCCCGAGCCGCAGGCGAGGGCTACAAGAAAGCAGAGGCTGTAATTATCAAAGCGCACGTATGTCATACGACGTTTTATAACATATTTGCGAGGAAATAAATAAGACTCGGACTGAAATTTTCAAATGAAAACAATACAGCGAAAAAAAAGGGCGCGGAATAATTTTAACTTGATCACAAATTGGCGCGCGCATCAGTTTTTGTTTTAAGTCAAAGACATAACAACAGCCAGTATTACTATCTAATAAAGTAAATTAATTAATATTTTTTTGTTTTGGTTACTAATGGTTGTAATTCATTGTCAAAATTTATTGAATTAACGAATTAAATGTTTATTTTCTATATTTTATCTCCCAAAGTTAATTTTATTCATAAAATGTTGACCACTTTTCTGACATAAACACTCTTTGCAAAGATTTAAAAAAAGGAACTGTTCGTTTTAAGTCGGAGCATCTTGCAAACCGTGCTTTTACATTACCATTACGCACTAGTGCGTAATGAGATACATTATGATACTGAATTTGGTGGAATAAGAGACCCTTTACAAGCAAATGTGTTATAAAAACATTTTTATGGTATCGGAGAGCTTGAAAAAATACACATCCAATAAACTAAGCCAATTAGCGGTATCTTATTTAAAACAATATATTAAACAACCCTTAAAAAGGTTAGTCAATCAGTGAAGGCAAAAGAAAACTTTATTTACAAAACTTAAATTTTCTCTAAACCATGGCAGCTAAATCTGCCTACGAATATAATAGGACTGTCACAGGGGATTTTAATAAGCGCAAATGATTAGAGATCTTATTTTATCATGCTAAGCGTCTTTTCGGGATGCCACGGTTTGCCAGACCGCGCCGTACCGAAAGTTGCCGAAGCAGGCAGTGGCGTATCAATGAAATGTGAGTCCTAACAGTGTTAAATAGGATTTGAAATCTTTTGTATTAAAAAAAACCCGTGTCTACCCCACCCCCCTTAAAAATTCAGGACATGGCTCGCGAGAGAAAATAAGCGCTCACGCATAGTAAAATTGTTTAGTGCCAAGTCATTAAGAAACCAGATTTTTGTTTTGCAAAAAAAAATTGCAGCTGTTAAATTATTGACAATCAATAAATTATTAATTAGGCACATTGTAATATCAGATTTGGTACGCACATAAGCGTACCAAATCGCTTTCATTGAGAATGCTTTCATTTCCTTCAAAACACACCAAACGATGAAAATCTTTTACGCACCTAATGTTTGCCAGATGAGAAGTATTGTCATATTAATTTATTCGGTTTTTCTTTTCAATAGTTTCACTTGTACACATATAAATGAATGGAAAAATACTTATTTCGAGGTTTTTTTACACGTGGAACACGAGCTAATGTAAACAATGGTATATAAGTAAGGTAAAGTAGTGCTAGTAATATTAAGTATATATTTTTTAGAAAAAAAAGCTCACTATAAATGTGGTTTGCACATAACTAGTCAAAGTCAAATTCAAATCATTTATTCCAATGTTTTGAACGTTAAACCTACAAGTTAAATAAAATTTAATGATTCTAGTTGCCCCTTTCAAAAGGTAGTTCGTATGGAGAAGAATGGGCAAGAAACTCCATACTCTTTTAAAATCGTTTTAGTTATAGTCTTATAAATTAACCCCTCTAATTAAGCTAAATATGCTTGTATCTGGAGTGAGTTACGTCACTTCAATAGTGCAATGGGTGGGAATATCGCCCAGGCCGACCGACGCCGACGCCTTAGCCATTGGGCTACTTCCGCTATGAATAATTTAAATTACAGTTAAAATAAACAGAACAAATAATAGTGTGCTGTGGGAGCTTGCTTTCGACTTTAAGATATTTTGAAAGGTTTTATCTTTAAGACGCGACTAAACGATTAGCTGGCTGCTGCGCCGCGTGTCTCGGGATCGATTCCCGCACGGGGTAAATATTTCTATGGCCTAAAGTTAGTAGTTCCGCGACTGGATTTTCCTAGTGTGGGGCAACGTTTTACAAATGAAAAGAAATGATCCCAATTTACTTTTATTCTCTGACCAATGAGGCATGATGTTGCTCAATCATGTTGCTAAATAATAGGAGCATCAAAGAATTTTGAAAACCCTGAAAAAAATGCAACTGAATTGCGGTCCTCCTCAGTTTTTGACGTTGTTTAAAAAGGGTCCGTAATTTAACTTCGAGAGTCATATGTTCGATTAATGAAAAGTCGACTGAACGATTGTTCGAATGGAATTTATTGCGAAACAACCTTTTATCGCCAAACGCTACTTCGACTGAACGATTCATCGAATATTTTTCAAACGACGGACTGCTCCTTCGAATGAGTTTTAGTTATTATATAGGTAGTTTAATAACGGAAAAACTAATTTAAAAAACCGTTTGTTGTTTTTTTTATAATAAACATTTTTCCCTTCATTTGTGCTTTATTATCTTTCTTTTCACCAAACATGTTTCTAAATCTATGGGAAGGACGTACGGTATCTTAAAATTGTATGATTTCCTCGAATAAGTATGAATTAATAAGTGACGAAAAATCGTATTTTTTTATTTTAATTTTTTCCGTTATTAAACTATGTATAAAAACTTGAGAGGTGTCATAAGGGACACCCGGATGGAACGAAGTTTTATATTATTTGTTACTAGCTGCTGCCCGCGACGTCGTCTGCGTGAAGGTTCTATAGCACCAAAAATACCTAAGATACCAGTGTCGTTATAGCATTATAAGTAAACAACTTTTAAAATAGCATTATAATATAAGTTACATGAAGAGACTGCCTCGTTGGTCTAGTGGTCGCACGCGCTACTGCTGAGCATGAGGTCCCGGGTTCGATCCTCGGGTCGGGCAAAGTGTTATTGAGTTTTTCTATCTGGAATTTCTCAGTAGCAGCCCGGAGTCTGGATTTGTGCCCGATTGATGGCAATAGGCTCGCCCCCTATTACATGGGACTTAAACATAACTGGCGAAATGTGGGTGTACTGCTAGGTACACCTCTGCCTAGCCCTTCGGGGATTACAGGCGTGACGTTATGTTATGTTATGTTATGTTACATGAAGAGAGTGGCGGATTGCTAAATCATAGGTCTCGAGTTCGAACCCAAGGCACGCACCTCTGTCTTTTCGGATTTATGTGCGCATTGTATAAACCCACACTTTATCACTTGCTTCAAAAACGGTGAAGAAAAACATCGTGAGGAAACCGGCATGCCTGAGAGATATTTCTCAAGGGCATGTGATGCCAAGTCAGAGGCCCATGGGCGGCATTAAAACTCTGACACCAGGTTAGGCACTAACCACACGATAAGAAGAAGATGAAGAGAGTTATATGAGAATCCTGCTTAGTTCAGTCATACCATGTGATTGAAGGAAATAGAGAAAATAATGCTGGAATACATTCCAGAATACAAAAAAGTATAAATACGTACAAAGGTATCATACCTCACAACACTTCCCTATAAACTACGTTGGTAGTTATACTGCCAGAAGCCAAAATGTAAAGAGACTCAGGACTGGTGGCGTAGGAGCAAGCGATGTACAGATGCCCGTGTGAGAAGCAACTCGTCCTGAGATCTACACCCGCTGCCCTGAGTATCGGCTCCTGCGACTTATGCGATTGTCATCACTAAGCAAACACTCACGGGGAACTGTACGCGCTCGAACTGGATCGGGAAGCTATAAAGTATAAGGGGAATGCGTTGTATAAATACTGCCTCGCCGACGCCACAACCCGTAAGAATTTCCACCTCAATGGTGTCTGTGGTGCGAGATGACTTTAAGGCGGGTCCCGTTACACAACTTCGGAGGAGATTTGTTCCTAAAAAGCATAATCAGAACGCCAACCTTCAGCTTGATGGTATGCGCTGGAAGTCCACTTGCTGACAGGGAGTTCAAAAATTCCACGGGATAATGTGAGGCGTCATCTTGCTCGACGACAGTGCTTATCGACGTGTAGACCACTTCATTCCTCTCAATGAGTGAGAGAATGCATTCGTTAATTGCTGCAGCATGATCATTTTTGGGCGCCAAAATGGCCCTCTCACACGAATTCTGCTGGTGCGGTATACGACTGATGTCCCCGTATACACAGCGAATGAGTTCTTCTAAGCTGGATACCACTCTACCGAGAGACTCTGAAAGCACCACCTGTCCACTTCTCTCTTCTGGTAGAGTGCCTTTGCCAAGACTTAGAAGAACATCGGAGAATTCTTGATTCATGCCGCCGAGCCGAGCTCTCATATTAATGGTCAAGCGCAGCGTACGAACTCGTGACCACAACGAAGATCGTTTCAACGAAGCATTCGAATCACCTCGTCAGCCCTCGATCCCCGCGTCACCTCGGGAAGCGTTTGCCTGAAATCGCCACTGAACTGAGCTGCGACACTACCCATCAAATCCAATCCTGCTGATGTCCTGCTGAATTAATCTTGAAATAAATTGAAATTGTTTGTTAGTAGGTAAGATAGTAATTTTTTAATGATATTGTTTTTATTTTATTTTATTTTACAAATTTTCTACAAAATGTACATTGTTTCGAAATAAATGACTTATGACTTATGACTTATGTCCTGCAGGGTTCTGTCCACGGCCTCAATTGCCTTCCTTTTGGCCATCGTTCACTCATCCCATATGATACGATCCGAACTCTGCTCAAGATTTTAAGGGTTTTGTTGGAACTTGAATTTGACAAAACGAACTGTACGATACAACTTTTATGAAGAGAATGCACATTGCCATCTATGAATTTAAAAAAAAACTAACTACTAACCTCGCCAACACGATCAAAATATAAATTATAATTTCCAAAAAGTGTTAATTTGTAACTTGATATGATTTTTATGAAATCTCAATAGATGGCGCTGATTCGTAATTGTCTATATACCTACTACTAACATTCATTAACCACTCGTATGCCGTAATTATAGACACAATTAAAAAGCAATTGTATCTCGCTTGGATCCACGTTCCGGTTAAAGGTTAAACTATGTTTCTCTGCCAAATTTATTTAAATGGCGTAGTTTTTATAGTGTAAAGCTAGATAATAGCATAGCTATACTTAAAAACAACATTTACTAACTACTAACCTCGCCAACACGATCAAAATATAAATTATAATTTCCAAAAAGTGTTAATTTGTAACTTGATATGATTTTTATGAAATCTCAATAGATGGCGCTGTTTCGTAATTGTCTTTATACCTACTACTAACATTCATTAACCACTCGTATGCCGTAATTATAGACACAATTAAAAAGCAATTGTATCTCGCGTGGATCCACGTTCCGGTTAAAGGTTAAACTATGTTTCTCTGCCAAATTTATTTAAATGGCGTAGTTTTTATAGTGTAAAGCTAGATAATAGCATAGCTATACTCAAAAACAACATTTAAATATGTGTCCTTAGATTACACGCTGTCACAGAATGAGTAAGAAAAATATAGATTCACAGCTCCTACCCCGTAGGTGATAGCGTGATAATATGTAGCCTATGTGTTGACCCGACCTCTTAGTAATATGCAAAATTTGAAGTATATCCATGCAGTACATTTTCAGTTAACCCCGGACATACATACAGACAAACAGACAAAATTTCTAAAAAGTCACTTTTTGTCACCAGTTACGTTTTTCTAACAAAAGCCACTTATTTTTTCTCGAAAATTCTCAATGTACAGTTTTTCTTTCGTCACTGTTTTATTATAAGTACCTATAGATACTTTGAAGAAATGCTTAACGATTAAACGTGTTATTGTGGCTAATTTATAAGATATATGATATATGATATATGTTACTGAGAACTTTTTTGTTGATATTTTGAAGATCAACATCTTTGTAATACATACTTTTTGTGTATGATCAACGTATGCGAGGATAGGAGCTCGAAAGCGCATTTTCATCCGACTTGCTTCGAATTTATCGTCACTGCTCGGCTCCTATGTGTCTTAGTGTTATGTTATATAGCCTATAACCTGCCCAGGAGTATGGATTACAATCGTACCAAGTTTGGTTAAAATCCCTTCAGTAGTTTTTGACCCATGCGTGCACATACAGACAGACAGACAGACAGACAGACAGACAGACAGACAGACAAAAAATTTATGATTGCATTTTTGGCATCAGTATCGATCACCAATCATCCTCCAATATTAATTTTGAATATATTTTCAATGTACAGAATTGACTTCTCTACAGATTTATTATAAGTATATAGATGTACAAAAAACCTGTATACACTCAACAAAATAATCGTCGCGACACCACACTGTTCAATGCGAAATAGAAAGACGAAACGAAAATAACTGGCTTGCTTTCTATGAGAGAGAGAGAGAGACAGAGAGAGACAGACAAACAGAGAAACATAAATGTATGTCATAGAAGTTACAACTCCCGGTCTTAATCCTCTCTCTGTCTCCCACCCTCCCTTCCTCTTCTTCCTCCCCCTCCCCTCGCCCCTTCCTCCCCCACGCCTGCTCCCTCCCTCTTCTCCCCTCCCCTCCCACTTCCCTCCCCCACGCCCGCTACATCCCTCTTCTCCCCTTTCCTCCCACTTCCCTCCCTTCCCTCCCCCTCTCCCACGATCTCCCCCTCCCCCACCATCACCTTCTCCACTCCCTCCAGCTCCCCCTCCACATCCCTCCACCCTTCCCTCCCTCCCCCTTCCCCTGCCTCTCTCTAAATTAATAATTTTGTTTGCGGTGCGGGATTGCAAATTGATAATAAAATAAAATTCATGTTAGATTAGGTTATTTCTAAGAGAAAATGTTTACTACCGTGATTTTATCCTGACGCAGCGGCTGAGCGATTGGCTACTGCGCCGCGTGTCTCGGGATTGATTCCTGCACGGAACAAATATTTGTATGCCCTACAGTTAGTTGTTACGGATCTGAATGTGTGTGTAAGTTTATCATGTTCGTAAGCCCGCCCGCGAAGGATGAAAAAAATCCTATTAAGTAAAAAGCAGCGTTTAAAAAAAACAGGTGCGATACCCACTTTGCTTTCTTATTCGCAAATGCTTATTTTTTATTAATTTTAAAAAATAATGAATGTTTCCTTTAGGTATGTAAAACAGTCCATTTAAAGTGGTTTACGTTCAATCATTGATTCATTCCACCCTGTATATCATAAAAGATCAGATCTAAATCTCAGAAATGAAACCAGGGTTGGTGTAATTTTAACTAATTTATCAACTTCAACTTCAACTCTTCTTTATGGCATTTGTGGAAGAGAGACACCACAATTTTGCCAATAACACGTAGGTAGGTACTATGATAGACCATCAAACGCTGGAGACTAAATTAATAATTATTGATGATTTACGAAGAGTGAAAAGATAATATAAAACCAAAAATAAAAAACATAAAACCTTATTCTTGCACAGACATTTCAGTGTTGTAAGAGAGAAAAAAAAGGGGGAGATGAAAAGTATTTTTTTTTTCCTTATAACTTATAACTTTATTTTGTTTATTTCAATAAACTTGCACAATTTATACACAAAACGAGAAAACACAAGGGAGAGGAGACATTTAATGGATGTGGGACGGGGGATATGAAGGGGAAGAATATCATGTATAGAAAACCTTAATTTAGGACAGGAGAAAAACAAATGGTCCACATTTCCATCATCCAAACCACACTCACAAATAGAGTTATCCCTAATCCTAAGTTTGGCCAGAAAAACAGGAGAGCAACAGTGATTCAAACGCAAGCGACAGATTGTTGAAGTAGTAAATTTATTTGCCAACCGAAATTTGAAAAACCAAGGCTTATGAGGGATTTCCGGTTGAATATCACCATAAAATTTACCTTTAACGGACTTAGATTTTTGCCATTCGGTGGACCACGAATTAAACAATATTGTTGAAAAAGTAGAGCAGATGTCATGGGCATAAACTTCAGAATGAGCCAGAGAGCCTGTGACAATAGCATTTTTAGCACATGAATCAGCTGATTCATTCCCATGAATACCAACATGACCTGGGATCCAAGCTATAACAATTTTAATACCCAATTCGTGGCACTCAAATAGTAGGTCTCTTATTTTTAATATTATTGGGAATCTTGACTTACATTTAAAAGGATTAGAAATAATCGATTGAAGGCAACTTTTTGAATCGGAAAATATTATTGAGTTATTCAGACTATGTGATCTAACGAATGAAATTGCTCCAAAAATTGCAATGGATTCACCTGTAAAAACAGACGTAACCGGGGGACACTTGTAATTTAAAATGATTTTTGTAGATGGTATCCAAACAGCTACACCGACTGGACCATCAACACAGACTTTCGAAGCATCAGTAAAAATAGTTTTCCAGTTGTTGTAATCAGAGGAGACTTTTTTAATAAATATCATATTTGCTTCCACAGTATTTTTACTGATACCAAAGTCCAAGAGAACATCAGGCCGGAATACCAGCGCTTTATAAGGGGAGCAGAAAAGAGGTAAAATACGGCTTTGAAACAGTGGGCTAGTAAGGCGTGAGAATTGAAGGTAAGCACGAAGAAGACAAGGAAGTTCTAAATTAGCACGTAGACGACAAGAGTCAAAAATGGAAGATAGTTGATCCAGCTTACCAAGAAGAGGATGGTCAGAATTTTGAACAAGTTTGAAAAAAAACCTGTTAGCAAGGAATTGTCTGCGAATCGAAAGAGGGGGATCAACACATTCAACTTGCATAGCATTAATAGGAGACGACTTCATCGCCCAAAGAATTATGCGTAAACACTTTGATTGGATTTTATTAAGTTTTTGAAGGCCAGATTTATTGCAGGGGTCCAATAAGAACAGCCCATAATCAAAATGACTTCGAACAATGGCGTTATAAATTAATTTTTGCGTATAAGGGTGAGCCCCCCACCAAACCCCAGAAAGAGAGCGGAGGACGTTGATGTTTCTTTCACATTTTTGACTAACAAAGTCAGTGTGGGCAATACCCGATAATTTAGAGTCAAGAAACATTCCTAGGAATTTGACTTTGTTTTCCTGAGGGATATGTTCACCATTTACTTTGATATCAATAGGAGAGATTAATCTTTTTTTAGTAAAAATGATAACGGAACTTTTAGGAGCCGATAGAGACAAACCGTGCTGTATGAGCCAATCGGAGAGATATCCAAGGGCAGAATTTAGGCGCTCAGTAGCTTCTTCCAGAGATTTTACAGAACAGTATAAAGCTAAATCATCAGCATACTGCAAAATTTGGCAAAATGGGTCAACAGAAAAGTGTAAGTCGAATGTATATAGACTGAAAAGCAGAGGACTTAAGACCGAGCCTTGTGGTAAGCCTTTCCAGATAGTCCTAGGAGAAAGAAGTGAATTTTGGAATTTAATGGAGATGGATCTCTCCATTAATAAGTTACAAATGAAACGAACCAGCTTCACAGGAATATTAAGTTGATGGATAAGTTTATTTTTGAGCACTGGAAGTAGAACGTTATCATATGCTGATGAAATGTCGAGAAAAACTCCTACTAAATATTGTTTTTTTAACATGGAGATACGAATATCAGAGGTCAATATGCTAAGGCTATCCATAGTGCTCATACCTTTTCGGAATCCAAACTGTGATACGGGAATTAAGTTTCTACTCTCCACCAACCACTCGAGCCGATGTTTAATCATATGCTCGGCAACCTTACACAGGACTGACGATAGAGCAATCGGCCTATAACTATTCGAGTCAGTCGGGTTCTTACCAGGTTTAACTACAGGAATAATAATTTGATTTTTCCAAGGTTGAGGAATTAAGCCAAATTCAAAGAAGTTATTTAGGAGATCTAAGTAATATTGCTTGGATAGGTTTGAAGCATTTTTTATAAAAGAGTACGGGATACCATCTATCCCAGGGGAGGAATCCACAAGCCCATCAAGAGCCGACTGTAGTTCAGAGAAAGAAAAGGAAGAATCGAAATTACATAAGGAGGGTAGGGGGGCCGGAAGGGAAGGAAAACAGTCAAGGTTTGGGACTGAAGGAGGAGATAATTTGTCAGAAAAAAGTTCAAGCCAGGAGGAAGGATCATTGGCTGAGATATCAGCAGTATTACACGAACCTCTGTATCTTTTTAATTGTTTCCACACCAAAGAAGAAGGTGTTCGAGGAGACAAACTCTCACAATAGCGAAGCCAACCCGCTTTTTTCTTTTTCGAAAAGAGACTTGTGACAATCGCAGCTTTTCTTTGATAAGAGAGAAAATTAGAAGGGCTCATTGACTCATTATAATTTTCCTCTGCAATTTTTCTTTCCTTGGCAGCTTCTGTGCATTCAGAGTCCCACCAGGGCGTTGAAACTTTGAAATTGTAAGGTTTTTTACGAGGAAAATTATCATCAGCGCTCGAAATGACCGATTCAACGAATTTAGAGTAACAATCAACGAGATTATTGTTGTCAGGAGGAGGGAGAGTAACTATCCTATTTTCTAGGGAGACAGAGTAATCACCCCACTTGTCATTCTTCAGTCTATGCTTAAGTGAAGGGTTAAAATTGCACTTTGGCACAACTAATTTATTATAATAATAACAAAGTTTGAATCGACAGTTCAATCATTAATGTCACTCATGTCAGTCATGGTTTTCTTTTTAATTTTCATACGTCAAAATCAGTCAATAGTGTTGTCATAGGTAAATTTATAATTCGGGAAATAAAATACAATAAGTTAAACAATATCAATAAAATAAACTAATCATTCTGATCTTATTCTCATGTCAACATGTTCATAGTTTAGGACTAAGTAATAGATTACAAATGTAGTATGTAGGTATCTAGCTGATGAACCTTACAGTTCGGCCATCCTCCCTTAAGTGAGTCCTCTCACTTACTCACACACACAATCATGGTTCATACAACAATCTAAATATAATTAAGTTTGTTTGTCAAATCAAAGCTCAATAATTCGGTAAGTCGTATCACAATCTAAATCAATATCATAAATCTATTCTATCAACGTCAAAGTCAAAGTCAGTTTCGAACGTCGAACAAAAATTAACTTAAAAAAAAAATGATTCTAGTTGCCCCTTCCAAAAAGTAGATTTGTATGGAGAAGAATGGGCAAGAAACTCCATACTTACTCTTTTAAAATCGATTTTACAATACTTTGTATACATTAAGATTAAGATTAAGATTAAGATCTCAAGGTCTCAAGGTCTCTTAAGGTCTTTCTAAGATTATTTATAATAACATTAATTTGAAAAAGTGATAAAATAAATAGAAAACATTACATAGGTACATTATTAGATAAGCAACCAGGTTGATTTTCATATCATAGTGAGTTCCGTTCTATATTCACGCGCAGTTTGTTAGATCTACGGTCATCTATGCCGGTATCGTTATCTTAATACCATTCAATGTCTGCACTGAATGGATGTACCAACCAATCCGCATTCGCATCATGAAATCCCATTCAACATCTTGTCAAAATCTATTCTATCATAAACCTATTTTGTTATATATTTCAAACGCAGTTTGTTACATCTACAATCATTAGTGCCGGTATCGTTATCTTGATACCATTCAGTGCATGCACTGTCTGGATGTACCAATCCGCGTTCGCATCATGGATTCTTATTCAACGTCTTGTCGAAATATATTCTATCATAATTCTAAGTTCTTTGCTATATTTCATGCGCAATTCGTTACATCTTCGGTCATCAGTGCCGATATCGTTATCTTGATACCATTCAATGTCTGCACTGACTGGATGAACCAATTCGCGCTCGCATCATGGAAACTCATTCAACGTCTAGCAATCATCTGTGCGACATTAATTTCTCAATGTCATTCAATATCTGCACTGATTGTTAATCATATGTTCTTTGCTATATTTCATGCGTAATTAGTTACATCTACGGTCATCTGTGCCGGTATCGTTATCTTGATACCATTCAATGTCTGCACTGACTGAATGTACCAATTCACGCTCGCATCATGGAAACTCATTCAACGTCTAGCAATCATCTGTGCGACATTAATTTCTCAATGTCATTCAATATCTGCACTGATTGTTAATCATATGTTCTTTGCTATATTTCATGCGTAATTAGTTACATCTACGGTCATCTGTGCCGGTATCGTTATCTTGATACCATTCAATGTCTGCACTGACTGAATGTACCAATTCACGCTCGCATCATGGAAACTCATTCAATGTCTTGCAATCATCTGTGCGACGTCAATTTCTCAACGTCATTCAATATCTGCACTGATTGCTCATTTAAATCTTATTGGCTCCGTCGTAGGACGAAGTTAACCGTCATTGCAACGGTGCAGTGTTGTCTTATCTCGAAACTCGTGCTGCACGTTATTTTAACTTCATACTATCCGTCTTCATATAACGTCTCCAATTCTGTCATCTTGGGTAGCACCCGACCTCGTGTGTTTATCTGAAATCAATTCATTCGAAAGTATCACATAGCTCGATCGTTTCTGACTTTATCTAGTCGGACATCCGTCAAACCCAATATTTGACAGAGCCCTTCAACTCAACTCAGGATTGGACTGAACTCTGCTTTTAACTAAATAATCTAATCCTTACTAAAATCTGTTACCAATAATTAACAAACGAAAACATTGGGAAACTTAAGGCACAAGTGCGATACAGTCAGACCAACCAAATAAGCCAAAATAATTAGGCTCTACCAGTGATGTCTGGCCACGTGGCTACGCTCAGCCCGGTAACTTCCAGTTACTATCTTACTTATGGTACTGGTACATGGTACTGCTCTACAGTATTCTGTTCAATCCCAAAACTCCCAATTATCTTAAAGAACGTTTCAAGTTCCTTCATGACACACGTAATAGTTATCTTAGGTCATCAGAAAACTTGAGTCTAGATATGCCCTTGCCTTACCACTAATTTCTACGGAAAATCGTTCACAGTGGAAGCTGTTCGGCTATGGAATGCCTTGCCTATGTCAGTGAGACAAGCTCAAACATTACCATCGTTTAAAAAATTATGCTCAAAAATTATTACCTCTCTCCTAACACGTCTTAATATAACAGTTCGTTACTCTTTAAATGATTAGTATTTATGTATTGTATTTACTTTATTGTTTTTCATTACTCACGGACTACATACAACTTCTACAGAGCTATGGCTACACGACACAACTCTTGTACAGTCTCATCATCACGTAAGCTTATACTCTGTTTATGTGCGTGTTTTTTTAAGTGCGGTTACAGTCAAGTCACCATTAAGAATTTCTATGATCTTAAACGGTCTTCCTCGTTGTCTTTTAGTTTATTGTCAAACCGGGAATCTTTTAAGTTTTATGTTTTCTTTTATTTGACTTCAGACTTCACTACTCAAAGATCGAAACTCATTCATTCTCATTCTTCATTTTGATTAAATAAAGATCATGAACACATAACACGTATGCTAGCAGCCACTAAAACATCTTTAGAATATCACAATAGACTAAGCAGGAATCGTATTCGTGCCCTGTGACTTTTCATTAAGCTCCAACAAACATTCGTGGCCTGTGACTTTTCATTAAGCTCCAACAAACATTCGTGGCCTGTGACTTTTCATTAAGCTCCAACAAACCTCGTGTTTGTCACTATGCATCCTCATCAATGCCGAGTCCCACGAAGGATTCTATGGTCTCTACTTCTTAAAGCACGTACCGAATTCTACCAAACTACGGCTACGAAGAGGCTACTGGTTCGCTCCGACCAGCCGACCTAAAATTCACTAAACGGTTCCCCTCTTCTATTTCACTTAGTACTTACTTAGCTCTCAGGCATCCGCTTTAATTAACTTATCATGTGCGTTCTTGCAAATACGTTATGAAAGGTCCCTTTCATTCGAAGTTTAGTTTATTGCTAACTGAATCTCGATTACCGAGTCTTGCTATAAACGACTACCGTCTGTTTCGATCGCTCTGTGAGCATCGACTTTGAAACTGTCATTCATAACATGTTCAACCTGTCTGTTGGCTCTAGTTGAACCAGTAGCTTGTGTAAATCAATGTTACTAGAATTACAAAATTCTTTGAACACTTATAATCTCGCAAAACATTGTTTTTATTCAGCAATGTAGGTAGGTACACGTCAATGTACCAAATATAGCTAAGACATCTAATCAACCCCTGTAAACGTATTATCCGCCCTCATACTGCTTTGCTTCTAGCATCAATATATCGAATGACTCGGAATGACACATTATAACTTTCTTGGTTAATACCTACGTAACGTAATTATCAGTCGACCTGTAACGTATCGCGCCATACCATCACACCAATAGAAATATAAACCATTCTAATGTTTTATCGTCACCTAAATCTTGTAGGTATTAACATTACCTAAATAGTTCGGGTTAACATTCTTGAAAAGAAATTACGTTCGCTGTCTACGAAAAAGAAACGTATATCTGGGTACCTAGTTGTTATCAGTTTCTTATGATGTTTTTTTTTAAGTAGTAAATGACGTCACGGTTTATTGACATTCAGTGATTAAACGTAAACTATCACAACGTAACATAATATGCCTACGTAAACAAACGTCAGGCAAAACGTAATACAAAATTTCGATCGCATTATTGCCAACTTTTAAAAAGCTAATTTACCTCGAGTAGCCTACCTATATGTTGCTAAAAGAATAGGTTTCGCAAACGGGGCTTACTGGTGCTTATGAAATATACGTCTAATACTTCTTGGACTAGTGTATTTATCTAGGCAAGGAAATTAAGAAGTTGACCTCACGATTTATGATAAATGCTTAAACCAACCGATCTGGTTGATCTGGTCCCCTCACTTCTGTGAGGTTCTTTCCTCAAAAACGATTCAGACACTAATCTGTTCTTTTCATGATCTGACCAAGACAATGTCTGGACTTTAAAAGAGACTGTGACAATTGTTATCTTTTCTCAGAGTAGTCATTATAGTGAAACACCGCAAAACACTTTCTAGTTAAAAATTACATTTATATATTTTTTGTATAGGTGAACCAATTTAGAGTAATAACTATCATTTATTATAAAGATACTATAGAGAGAACATGTAAAGAAATGTCATAGAAAAACTGTGATCTCATGTCTCTCCCTAGCATAATATAGAAGAAACTCGAATTACATGTTTCATTAAAATAATATTGACTAGCGCCCATAAGGAGCCAATGCTAGCTAGCACCATCCGCGAATCGCAACATGCGGCTTTCCAAATTTAAAATTTGGAAATTTGTGCGCTGTACTTCATAATTGAAACATTATTTAAAATATACTCTCTGGACGTCCGCACGTTGGCACCGTCCCTATTCGCTTTCTTTATACAATAATTTGCATTCATGTCAACATACCCATTTTCCAATCATCATAAATAAATAATCACACATCAGGAAACACATATTAACCCAACATTGGTTCTTCGAGTCTGAATAATACAAAAGTATAGCAATTAATTATTAATGATGGATAACGACAGTATTTGCAAATTGGTATCATTTAATTGTAAGAATATTAAACGCTCCATAGAAAGTGTCCGTGACTTATGTAAGCAGTCAGATGTCATTGCGCTACAGGAAACGTGGTTATTGCCTGATGAAATCACGTTTCTTGACTCCATAAGTAATGACTTCAGCAGTACTGGAGTTTCGGCGGTTGATACGTCAGCAGGTATTATTCGCGGTAGACCCTACGGTGGCGTCAGCCTACTGTGGAGAAAATCTATGTTCCAGAATGTGGTTGTAGTGCAGTGCGGTAATCCACGTATTTGTGCTGTGAAAATTGTGACAAAGGATAAAACCTTTTTGGTATTTAGTGTTTACATGCCCACGGACTCTGTGTCGAACTTAATGGATTTTACAGATATCTTGAGCTCGGTGAGTGCGATTATTGATAATTGTAATATAGAGTATGTGTACATGTTAGGGGACTTTAACGCCCACCCGTCTCAGCTATTTTATGATGAGCTCTCCAGTTATTGTAGTGAGCAAACATGGACATGTATTGATACTAAACTTTTGGGATTACGTTCAGAGATATACACATTCTTGAGTGAGGCGCACGGTTCAAAGAGGTGGCTCGATCACTGTCTAGTGACAGAGGCAGCTGTGCCCTCCGTCAGGAATGTGTATGTAGTTTATGACGTGCTTTGGTCTGACCACCTGCCTCTTGTGGTCGAGTGTGACTTAGATGTAGTACAGCCGAAGAAATGTGCCAATGTTGAATGTGTAAACAAGGTAGTGTGGGGGGAGAGAAGTCAAAATCAAATAAAAACCTATCAGGTTAAATGTCGTGAAAGATTAAAGTTAATCGACTTCCCACACGAACTTGGTTATTGTTGTGATAGAATGTGTGACGATCTCAGTCACAAAATTGTTATTGACAACCTTTATGCGGAAATCGTACATGCTTTAAGTGAGGCTGCCTCTGTAAGTCGGGGTAGCGAAAGTAGGCGCTCAAAGCGGGTAATAGTAGGCTGGAACAAACATGTTGCCGAGGCTCACAGGGTGGCTAGGCAGAAGTATTTATTGTGGGTGTGGTATGGTAAACCAACCACTGGAATAGTTTATAAAGACATGAGTGAGGCTAGGAGAGTCTTTAAATCCAGGTTAAAATGGTGTCAAGACCATGAAAACCAAGTTAAAATGGATATTCTGGCCTCACACCACGCGAAAAACGATTTTCGTGGTTTCTGGAAACACACCAGTAAGTTAAAAATGAAACCGGGAATTCCTGTGAGCGTCGGTGGTATGAGTGAGCCAGAGGATATTGCCAACCTTTTTAAAGAGGCGTTTTTTGTTGGGTCTCCTCTAGGACCTTCACGGTCGGTGCCCGATGTTACGCCTGGTGTTGAAGTAGGGGTTAAATTTAAGTCGCCAGAGATTACTCGGACAATTGGTGGCATGTCAAGAGGTAAATCCCCTGGTCATGACGGGCTTAGCATCGAGCACCTCCGATATGCTGGCCCGCACTTGCCTAGGGTACTTGCTATGCTGTATAGTTTCTGTGTGAGTCATAGTTACCTGCCGAGTGAAATGATGCGAACAATAGTTGTGCCAATCGCTAAAAACAGAACTGGTGACCTCGCCGACAGCTCTAACTATAGGCCCATTTCTCTGGCTACTGTTATCTCTAAAGTTTTCGACAGCATGCTTAATGCACAATTGACTAGAGGAACAACCGTGCATCACAACCAGTTCGGTTTTAGGGCTGGATTATCAACTGAGACTGCAGTTTTGTGTGTTAAGCATGCTGTTA
This sequence comes from Euplexia lucipara, assembly GCA_921972225.1. NCBI lineage: Eukaryota > Metazoa > Arthropoda > Insecta > Lepidoptera > Noctuidae > Euplexia > Euplexia lucipara. The sequence continues at coordinate 15,197,864 of OV179161.1, read as the reverse complement.
CGTACTATGTAAAGCGTGAGACGCCTATTTACGCTTGCTTCCTGGACCTTTCAAAGGCATTTGATCTGGTTTCCTATGATGTTTTATGGACCAAATTAGAGCGGTTGAATTTACCCACAGAGCTAGTGAACATTTTAAAGTTTTGGTATGGAAACCAGATCAACACTGTACGTTGGGCTGGGGCGTTATCTCGTCCATATGGGTTGGAGTGTGGGGTGAGGCAGGGTGGGTTGAGCTCACCAACCCTGTTCAACCTCTACGTGAACGACCTGATTGGCGAGCTCAGTAGTACCAGAGTTGGATGTTACATTGACGGTATCTGCGTCAATAATATCAGTTACGCGGACGACATGGTGCTACTGAGCGCGTCAATATGTGGTCTTAGAAAGCTTGTGGCTCGTTGTGATGCATATGCAAGAATGCATGGCTTGGCATATAATTCCAAGAAGTCGGAGATCATGGTCTTTGAGGCTGGGGGTAAGAGTCCTGGTCAGGTACCACATGTGTTTTTAAACGGTATGCCTTTGAGAAGGGTCTTGACCGTCAAATATCTTGGTCATATATTGACTCCTAGCCTTAAAGACGATGATGATATTGAACGGGAGCGGAGGGCGTTGTCGGTTCGAGCGAACATGCTGGTGCGCAGGTTTGCACGTTGCTCACTTCCAGTTAAAATCACGCTCTTTCGAGCCTACTGCACCTCTTTCTACACGTGCAGCCTGTGGGCAAGATATACGCAGAGATCGTACAACGCTCTCCGCGTTCAGTTTAATAATGCGTTTAGGATGCTGGTGGGGCTGCCTCGCTTCTGTAGCGCCTCAGGAATGTTCGCTGATGCACGTGTTGAGTGTTTTTTCGCCAACATGCGTAAAAGATGTTCTTCCTTGGTGCGTAGGGTGTGGGGCAGCTCCAACAGTATCTTAAACATGATTTCAAGTCGCTTTGACTGTCTGTACGTGGGTCACTGTTGCGCAGTTTCACATGGGGTGCCGCGACGGTGATCTACTACTTATGTATTTGTGTTATGTTTTTTTTTTTTTGTTGTTTTATGTTTAGTGTCAGTGCCTACTAACATAGTTGTAAGTTTTACTAACCATTCATAAATTTGTGAAATATGGGATTAATTTCTTGAATTAAATGATTATTATTATTATTGTCATTTATTATTTTTACGTCCATATAAATTACATTTTTAAATATTGGTATAAAAAATATAAAAACATTTAAAAATATAAAAAATAGTGAACCACCGATGGCGGGAGCAGGGTCCGAGCTACCGGTGGTTAGGGCTCCAGAGACAGGAACCTCCTCACGATGCGGGCCGTATCAAGAAGTACTGCCTTCTGGATCAGGTTCTTGACCCAACCGTGCAACGAAAGCCTCGAAAGATGCTCATCGAGGCTTTTAGCCATAAGGCCATTGGCTGTTACGACTATCGGCACAATGACAGCCGAGTCCACATCCCACATGTCGACAACCTCGCGTGCTAAGTCGAGATATTTGATTTTTATTATTATTATTATTATAGAACTTAGTTTAACTAAACTTTTTACAATTAAAGGAAAATTACAACTTTGCTTTGCATTTCTGTTATGTCAATATCAACTAACATATTATTTGCTGTCAAGTTTTTGTTTATTTCTAAAGGGTTAATCACTGTGGTTATGTTATAATCTTGATTTTGGCAGAATTTCTAAACATCTAAAACATATGTTGTTTATGCATGAATATTTCATTTCATTTCATTTTATGTATTTCTAGCATAAATTAAATATTACATTTCTACAATTATCTTCCCCATAAACTATCACTGTTTCACATGCTTCCTCACATTCAATTTTCTCAAAAAGGGATCCATAGATTTTGCTTAGCATATTAATGTATTATTCTGCTGTCGCTCACTTGGTGGCCAATGTTACCAGATCAGAGGATTATGCCAGAAAAAAAAAAAAAAAAAATCTAAACTAAGTAATCTAAAATGTGACGAATAATCAGAAATAGTAGGTCTGTATAATTATGTAGTATCAATATCATATACACTCAATATCATATCTACCTACTCTGCCTGGTAAGAAAACATTCGGTACCGAAATCAAACAAAAATTACACGACTCACCAGATTGCTGTAAATCTAGCTATTCCGCGCGCATGTCTCGACACCGCCGACACTGCTGCACCATTCAGGCAGCGTGACCCGCAACACCAGCGCGTTTTATGCGACCTCGCTTCCTGCCTGCATGCCTCCTGTCTGCACTCCAGCTCGCACGCAGTACACGAAGACATCGCATGACTGCAGCACCGACCACGGCGACTCTTTCGGCGACGACTCGCCTTGACTTGCGGGAACATCTGCCTCCGCCGTCTTTGGATTCCAAAAAGCTGTCATCTATTCGCTTTTTCAGCCCACGAGTCTGTTGGGCTGCGATCACGACGAAGTCGTGTTCTTAGTATCCGTTATTCTTCGTTGCCGCGTCTTGCAGATAACTTTCATCGAAATGGTGGACGTTTAAGTAGCAATCCCACTTCTGAGATAAAAGATCAGATCTAAATCTCAGAAATGAAACCAGGGTTGGTGTAATTTTAACTAATTTATTATAATAATAACAACGTTTGAATCGACAGTTCAATCATTAATGTCACTCATGTCAGTCATGGTTTTCTTTTTAATTTTCATACGTCAAAATCAGTCAATAGTGTTGTCATAGGTAAATTTATAATTCGGGAAATAAAATACAATAAGTTAAACAATATCAATAAAATAAACTAATCATTCTGATCTTATTCTCATGTCAACATGTTCATAGTTTAGGACTAAGTAATAGATTACAAATGTAGTATGTAGGTATCTAGCTGATGAACCTTACAATCAAAACAAATCAAATCATTTATTTGCAAACATGGGTACCTATATGGTACTGTATAGCTGTTCTTTTTTTTTACATAATTAAGTCCTCCACATTCTACCGTCACATGGGCATGCAAATTTTATTAAATTCAAAAATTTAAAAAATACAATACTTACAATACGAATGAGTTAGAATAAAATGTCAAAATAGTTATAAATGTCAAATTAATTAAAAATAAAATGTCGGTCAGGTTACGGGGGTCTAGTATTATCACATTGATGTCAAAAATAGTAATAATAATAAGTATGTCACTCAGAATAAAAGTAGGTACCTACATTGCGACTTTAATTAGTGGCTGTTATAAAAATAATAAATGCAGTTAATCAGGTATTGATTCATCATTAATAAAGTCGTCAAAAGTATACTAAAAAAGGTTGTATTTTATGCAGTGAACGTTTTCACGTATCCCAAAAGCAAAAGCAACCATTTGGCTGGCAGGGGGGGAGGGGGGGAGGGGTACTTGACACTAACAAAAATTAGCACTTTCAGCATCTGCCTAGCCTTTTCGCAACTATGTTAGGGTCGGCTTGAAGCTTAACTGGATGCAACTGAATACCAGTGTTTGGCGTGGAGAGCCTATTTATCTATGATAAGTATGTATGTATTTAGGAATATAAGTATGTTTATCAGGTGTTTAGTACCCATAACACAAGGTCTGCTTAGCTTGGGACTAGATGGCGTTGCGTGCAAGTTGTGGAATTTATTTATTTATTATTATTTATTTATATATAGGTACTTACTTAGTCAATTTTTTTTTTTTTTTTAAATTAATGAAAATCTATTTCGATCGATTAAGCGCATTAAAATTAAGGAGAGGGGGTTTGTGACGTCATTACCTATTCAGCATAAACTGTACGGGATAGTGACGTCATTCGACATTTTGACTCGAAGTATCGGCGTTATTTTTGATTACCTACCGGGTAAAACGGGGTGGATAGAAACTCAAGGGTGAATAGAAACAAAAGTTTGAGGAGGATATTCACGTAAGTTAAAAGTTGTTTGTTACAGAAGAGGACTGTACTGCTTTTAAATAATTAAAATGAATAGTTTCAACACCTTGTTAGTATCAAACAACATTAAACTAGCGTAAAAATCCTCCTGAAAGTTTTGTTTCTATTCACCCTTGTGTTTCTATCCACCCCGTTTTACGGTACGTGAAAAAAGAACAAAATATGTGTCAAATATTTTCTGGGGAGACCGGGGTTCAACGTGCCGGGGGTAGGTTGTTCCGATCGAATTAGCTTCGCAAATAAAAGAGATGGCAATAGGTGTGAAGTGTGTCGCGAAACGTCATACTATCGCGCTATTTATATTGCATCAGCCATTTTAGTGACGGTGTGTCTGTGTGTGAGAGTGGTAATTGATTAGTGGCACATAAACATCACATAAGTAAATTTTGTCGTCCTTAAACTTTTTGGTCTATCTCATTCAATTGTCTGACTATTTGCGAGTGACTTGGTATTATCAGTTAGGCAAACTATAGTGATTATCAATTTAATATCATTGATGACTTCTTTTAACCTATTCTATGGTAATTGAAGGACACTTTGAAAACGGGATTTGGGGTTCAACGTTCCTCTGGCGGGGGGCTAGTTGTTCCGCGGAACAACGTGCCCCGTTATGAAACACGTAAATAATAAAATTAAAACTATTTTTCAGCCCAGGCAAGATAATATCTATTTATGAGATACCTTGAATTTTAAAACATGCATGGCCTCTAGTAGCGACCTCGAATAACAAAATGAACGCTAAATGCGTTCTAATGCGTAAAAGGCAGCCATAAGTCCATACAATCCTGATATATTTACGGATGTAGATTTTGCTCCGTCTTTCGTAACTGACCGACCTATGTCCAACACTAATATTTCATTGGGATTGGGGCAAAACACGGAATCACAGCACCGAGAAACAGCAGACCCTGAAGAGCCTCAGGTGGATCATAATATGGAAGCCATCCCAGGTAGCGAGCAACAACAGGACCCTCGAACATTGCTTATTTGCAAAACAATATTGTCATTCAAGCCACATCTAGCACATTTTCCCCTGAAGCTATCAAACCCTTACCAAAAACACCACCAAGATCGTCTATATTAACTAAACGAAGAATAAGAAAATCAGCAATACTGACAGATACGCCTGAAAAGAACGCTTTGGCTGAAGAAAAATCAAGAAGAGGAAAGAGCAATAGTAAAATAAAGGTGAACGAAATTGAAATAAGAGTTGGAAAGAAAAAGGCAACCGATAAAAACAAGCGAAATTGTAAAATGACATGTAAATCCGCAAAAGGTAAAGAAAATGTGAAACGGAAAGTCCTGCAAGAAGATGATCATGAGAGTGATAGTGGAGAAAACAGTCTGGAATGGTATTGTTTAATATGTTGCGACACATATTCCAATTCACAACCAGAAGAACAATGGGTTGAATGCGTCATGTATAAAAATTGGGCTCATTCAGAATGCCTGAAATCTAAAGACATTCATTCCTTTATATGTCCACATTGTAATTCTGACGACGAATCCTTTGAATATATTTTTTTTAAGGTCTGCAAGACTGAAATAAAACTATTCTAAAGTAAACTATTAATAAGATTATTGATCTCAGTAAAGTAAATTCTATGAGACTGAATAAAGAAACTATAGTTCGAAATGTTAAAATTAGTTGATTTTATAAAATTTGGGTTTTAAAAAATAAATAATTTTGTTCTTTTGACAGAAAACGTTCGTAAAAGTTGATTAATATTAAAGATGTTTATTAGTCTTAAGCCTATTAATTAGTTTGTATTCAACATTATTAGTAATAATGTTTGTTACTTTTTTTGTAGTTTTGTTTTCAAATCCTTAAAGTTTGTTGAAAATTTGCCAAAAAAATAAAAATTTTGTATTTTTATAAATTATACTCATTATAATTATTAAGTTAATGTGCCTTTTTTATTTTATACATACCTTTCCAACTAATATTACATTATTGTTGATTGGAGTTGACAGCGGAACAACTTACATCAACTGAGGAACAACCAGCCCCTTCGTGGGGCAAGTTGTTCCCTATCGACTTGGTAAAGAAAAATTTTGCTGTGCCAAAATATATTATTAATTCAACGTATAATTTGACTATAGAATTTGTAACTAGGATAAAGGGCAATGCAACTTTTGCCATACATAGCTGGCATGTTTTTTTTTTTCTTTTCGCCAAAAGTGAAACCTAGGCCATATGTTAGAGTATTGTATCAGAAATCAATAGCAAAAAGAACTAGGTCTACCAACCGTAACCGAACCAAGTTAGAGAGTGATTAGTAGATTGCTATTGTTTTTTTATCAGGCGTTAATTTTCTTAAATAAATATACTACTCGGCAACTCTAATGAGTCATTCCGCATCCCCCCGCTTCTGCATACGTCGACGGGCGCGGTAGGGGGCCGCGGCTCACTCACCTTTCTGCCTTCGGATTGTGTGTGTTGTTTCTGTGTACTTACCGTTAGTGATTTTACCCCACAACTTGGCTTTGATACATTGGATACCGTTTCTGTTTTAACTTGTGACTTGGCTGTGTTTATGGGACTTGGTTTGTGTTGTGACGTGAAGTAACTTGTGCTGGCTACAATGTCTAATAGACCATGTATTATTTGCCGGAGAAGTACAAACCGCGTTGGGGCCAGAAACGTTAGAAGGTCATTTTTACTTACACCTTCTTTTGTCGGAGAACACACTTTTATTTTGGACTATATTGAACACATCGACAATTCCACAGAGGTTAGTAATCGTTTTTTACATATTTATGCAACAACTTTTTTAATTACTTACCTAAGTTTTTACCGAATGGCTTATGAAAAGAATGTTTCATTCAATATTGGCAAACGTGAAGAAGGGCTTTAATCATATACCTAGTTTACATCGCGTACCTACATTACCGCCTAATCTACTTAACTAATATTTTAAAACTTAAAAATAGATTTAAAAACATCTTTCACTTATAGAAAACACAGATTACGTAGGTACCTACCTACATAACACTAAGAATTATTAAAAAAAAGGATACAGCTATAAGTTATTCTAGGAACTGACACCAAATTGAGTTCCGACGCAAAGCTGCAGTTTACGATAGGATAAGGCAGACCATATTGTTCGTTGCCTTTCGCAACACAAGCCCTTTGTAACACGCCCAAAGACCCTTCTATTGTTCAACATTTCTTTACTTATTAATGTTTTACTATGTTATTTTTTAACAGTTCTCTTTTGTAAGTCAGTTCTTCCCGAAATTGCAATTGAACCTTTATTTTACAGATTGACGAGTTGGATAGAATTTGTCGACCGTGTTTTCAACGTGGGACTTACTGGAATCGGCAGAGGAATGCTCAGCAAGAGAGTAGTGACAGCGATACTGCAGAAATCTTACAAGAAGACAGTGATCAAGAAATTGTACCTCAAGATGATCAAGAATTAGTTGTAGAGCCAAATATTGGTGATCATGATGATCAGCCCGATCCTCAATCAGGGACAATAGAAATACCTGGATATTTACGACTCTCAAATAACTCCACTTTATGTATTATTAATAATTGCGTTAACCAGAATCTGCACCGGATTAATGTTGCTGTTCGAAGGGATTTGTTAATTAAAAACAATATATACATCCCACGAGCTACGCGTATATGTGATATGCATTTAGAAAGCGATATCTGGGAACAACTAAGACATATAGCGCGTCATACGTTTTCAACTTTTAACAGCACTCAAACAAAAGATATGTTGACTTTGCAAAAAAAAGTGTTAAAAGAATTTATCAATTTTCAAAACATAAACGAAATGGACGATTCTTTATTTTATTATTACATTGGATTTAATAAAACCCAGTTTATGGAAATAGTTTCAGCCAGTCCAACTTTAAGAATGACATTTCCCAAAAAACCCTTAAACGCTTTAGGCATTCTCTTAACTAAATTGCATACAGGAGACTCTAATCAAAGACTAGCAAAACTATTTTCAGTATCGCGACTGTCAATAGAAAAAATAATGAAAGGGACGCGGCAATGTCTGTTGAACGATTTTGTTCCACTCCATATGGGCCTGGATCACTTAAGTAGAGAAGAATTAGTGAGTAGAATATTATCTATACCTAATCACCTTTTTGGAAACCCGGAGTCCCCAATAGAGGCCAGGAGAGCGGTTGTGATTGCAGATGGAACCTATCTTTATATGCAAAAAAGCTCTAACTATGGGTTCCAACGAAAGTCCTATAGTCTGCATAAATATCGGAACCTATTAAAAGTATTTTTGATTGTGTGTCCAGATGGCCACATTATTGATATATATGGGCCTTATGAAGCAACAAAATCAGACGCAATGATTTTGAAAGAAATCACTAATGTTCATGATGTAGATAACCCGTTTCATTACTTTTTTAAAAGTGACGATGTTTTTATATTAGATAGGGGGTTTCGCGATGCAATTGACGATCTCAGGGCCATGAACTATCGCGCTTATATGCCGGTGACAAAAAATGCTGGCGCGGTACAGCTGACAACGCAACAGGCGAATCAAACGAGAAGAGTAACATTATGTAGATGGGTCGTAGAAACAATAAACGGACGGTTGAAAAATCAGTTTCGACAACTTAGGTCTACGTTTTTTAATAGAGCAGCGAGTCACTTGTTCGACGAAGTAAAAATAGCCGGTGCATTACTAAATGCTTTTGGTAAACCACTCACTGATCATCCTTTAGTGGAGTCAATAACAACAAGAATAAATGAAACCCCTAATGAAAACTATTTCAGCGATTACGTTATTCACAGGAATCTTAATCAAATCAGAGCTGATTTCGTGTCAATGACTGCGAATGTTCCCGGTCTGGACAACTTTCCCATACTCGACATAAACAACCTAATAATATTTGCTCTGGGGACGTATCAAATAAGTCAGGCCAGGAGTTATTATGGCGAACATGTGAGGGGCGATGGTTCGTACTATATTGAACTGTACAGGGAGGATAGGTTAGATATTACGGTTTTGGAAAGGTTTAACATCGACGTCATCAATCCGTGGCTGCTGCGTAGCCGAATCCAATCGCGACATAGACGACAGCGCACATACTTCGTCTATCTTTTGATAGAAGGGCTTAATGATGGCGTAGCAGCAATAAAAGGGCATTACTGTTCCTGTATTTCTGGGAAGAGAACACTTGGTTGTTGTAGCCACGTCATGTCTGTATTGTGGTTCATGGCGTGGGCCAGACATCAACAAAACTTAAGTCCTCCAGCTCAGTTTCTGGATTTCATAATAAGACAGGATGAGGGAAGAGAGACGAGTAATGATCATGATTAATTAGGTTTATCTATAAGAATTTAGTAGTTTAACACTTTCACTGTTCAATAAACCACATATGATTCATGTGATTGTTTAACTATTGTGTCTGCTTTGTGGCAGTGAAAGTGATATAATTATTGTTCTATGATAATTGATAAGATAAGGTAAACAAAGGTTTTTGTAAAACCAGAAGTACTAATTATTTAATAAATAGTTTCGGATTTTATGGTTGTATCATTTATTTTTTCGTAAAAATTATGTAATATTCGTACAATTTTTGAAAAGTAACCCAGAATACCTATCCTATAGTGGAATAAGAAATGGATATAAGAAAAATAGATCAACGCCTGACAAAAATATACTAGCAATACTTCCATATGTATCTTCGTTCGGTTACGGTTGATGGACTTGGTTCTTTTTGCTATTGATTTCTCGTATTGTCCTTTAACATATAACCTAGGTTTCATTTCTGGCGAAAGAAAAAAAGTAAATCATGCCAATAGTTTGCATTGGCCTTTCACATCTATTTATACAGGAATCATGGATCATAAATCTTTCTATTACATTCATATTGTGTGCTACTCCAAAATCGGAACTTCGAACCCCGGCCTCCCTAATCTAGATGACAGATTAAAAACTAAAATTTACTCAACTAGCCTATTATGTAGAGAAATCTAAAAACAGTGCTTACCTACTGGATATTGTACGCCTGTACTAAAGGACGGAACTGACTATTATTTATATAGGATCATCTGTACAGGTACTAGCGTACCATTCAAAATGTTTTTCGAATCAGCGTACCTAAGCTACGTCGAAATAACGTCATTCGATATTGCAGTTTTCGACTTTACTTATGTTTATTTATTTATTTATTTATTTATTCAAAAACAAATTACATTGTGTGTGAATATTACAGTTTAAAAAAAGAAAAAAAAGTATGTGTTTACGAACTGGCGTGTCACTCTTAATTTTTTTCGAGATTTCATATCACTCCTACCTGCACGATAAGTAGGTACCTACTCACATTCACATTGTATTTTAAAATGGGGACGGTTATGTCCAGCCCAGAATACCCTTTGTCATTTCATGAATATAAAAAAATAAAAGAAGAAAGAAAGATACTTAAAGCATTTATTTGGCCCAAAAGGCACACGATAATACACAAAAACAATAGCAAAAAAAAACAGTCTGTGGCTTTGGTGGTTTTGTTTCGTTCATTATATTATTGGCCACCGACTTCCGAAACTGGAGTTATTTTTCACCTGATAGTGTTTTTTTAAGAAGTCGGTTGTTTATTTTGTAAAAAAGTTATTATTTTGCAATTTTAATTTTTTTGTATGTAAAGAAAGTCTTATAAAACTTCAAAGAATCATTGAAATTGGTTACAATTGCTAAAGAAGTTCTTTCTAAACATTAATCTGTACATCTCTGCTGGGCCCTAAAATAGAAGGGCGTAATGTTATGTCATGGAAATACAAGAACTCTGCATAGACATCTGACTATAGCAATAATTTGCTGTTATGCGTTGAAGCGTTCCGTCGCATGTCTTCTTCATCAGTTTTTCTTCACATAATCTTCTTCTTATCGTGTGGTTAGTAACTAACCTGGTGTCAGAGTTTTAATGCCGCCCATGGGCCTCTGACTTGGTGGCATCACATACCCTCGAGATCTCTGAGGCATGCCGGTTTCCTCACGATGTTTTCCTTCACCGTTTTTGAAGCAAGTGATAATTATACAATACGCACATGAATCCGAAAAGTCAGAGGTGCGTGCCTTGGGTTCGAACTCGAGACCTATCAATTGGCAATCCACCGATCACACCACTAGGCTATCACTGCTAACAGAGCTTCATAACGCTTTATTGATTTTCGTACGCAGAGTACAATCACTGCACTTCGATGAGGAAATAACTCGTTTGAAAGACTCAAAACCTCTTTCAAAACCCATGCAGAACATTAGCCCTTTCTTAGATAAATCGGGAATTCTTAGGGTGGGCGGTCGCCTATCTCGTTCTGGGCTCGAGAAATAGCATAAACATCCTGCGCTGCTACCTAAGGATTCTAAACTAACGTTCATGATCATCGAAGCACTCCATCGTGAGAACTGTCATGCCGGTATTAATACAATGCAGTATCTTTTGACACAACAATTTTGGATATTTTCACCAAAACGCAATCCGTCATTGTTTGTCAAAGTGCTTACAATATTTCCGAACGCGCCTTACACCGCTTGAACCTTTTATGAGCGATCTACCAGCGACTCGCGTCAACCAAGTCAAGCCATTTTCAATAGTCGGTGTTGACTATGGTGGACCTTTCCGCATTAAGTTAGGACGACATCGAGGAGCTAAAGTAAGTAAAGCTTACCTTTGCTTGTTTGTGTGCTTTACAACGAAAGCAGTCCATTTGGAAGTCGCTTCGGGCTTGACTTCGGACGCTTTCATAGCAGCGCTTCGCCGGTTTAATGGCAGGCGGGGTCGTGTACGCGTTATTCATTCAGATTGTGGAACCAACTTCGTAGGCGCGTGCAACCAACTAAATGAGTTCATGAAGGACGCATCTAATTCCGAAAACATAACATTTAAATCTCATCTTTATCGTATTATCGGTGATCAGACATTAACGTTCGAAGAGATGACCACTTTGTTTGTACAAATCGAATCTATGCTGAACTCGCGCCCTCTTTACTCGCTGGGTTCAGATCCCAATGACTTAAACGTATTGACTCCGGGTCATTTCCTCACTTTAGAGCCGCTTACTTCAGTCCCTGATGAAGACCTATCAGGCATAAATCTTACTCGGTTAGGAAAATGGCAACTCATCCAGCGATTCCAACAAGACTTTTGGAAACGCTGGAAGGTCGAATACCTACAATCGTTGACTCAGCGAGCAAAGTGGACTAAGCATTGTAAACCGTTAGCTGTAGATTCAATCGTGGTCATCAAAAACGAAAACACTATACCGCTGCATTGGCCTCTTGCTAGGGTCACGAAATTACATCCGGGTCCTGACGACGTGGTAGGTACGCGTGGCCACCGTGCGCTTGCCAAATGGATCACTTCTTACGAGACCTCTTGTAAAGTTGTGCCCTCTGCCAACTCAGACTGATTAGACAAACCGTTTACCGTAACTTCAATTCATTAGAGTCTAGTTTAGTTAGGTTAGTGTTAACTTTAGTTAGTGTTAATGTCAATCGATCACATCAGGTCTTCATTCGTTTATATCGGTTATAATGATACTTTCTAAATGAAAATTCTTGATTTGTTGTGTGTAGTGTACTTACCTATATTTTTTGAAGATTTCCCTCATCAGATATGAGTTATGATACAAATGGGACCAATCTGCTAGTATAGGTACCCCATCAAAAAATACCATCGAATTGTAAACCTCCTCCTTTTTTGAAGTCGGTTAAAAAGAGAATAATTAAATTAAAAGAGATTAATTAAAGAAGGATAAATTTCCCCAACAGCTTAAAAATTGCTAAAGTAATCCCAATTTATAAATCTGGTAGTAAGTTTGATCCTAGCAACTACCGGCCTATTTCTGTACTTCCTGTAATCTCAAAAATATTCAAAAAAATCTTGTATAACCGTTTAGAAACATTTCTTAAATCTAAAAACTTCCTATATCAAAAACAATACGGATTTCGACCATACTGCAATACTCTCTCGGCAACTATTGATCTTATAACTAAAATAAAAAATAAAATCGACCAAAAACAGTCCGCCTTAGGCATTTTTATCGACCTCAAAAAAGCTTTTGATAAAATTAGTCCCGACCTGTTATTACAAAAATTATCTAACATCGGTGTCACGAGCAAAGCACTGCTGATTTATAAGTCATATCTTCAAAATCGGGATCAGATAGTTAAAATAGGCCAATATCAGAGTAGTTCAAATCCTATCTCATTCGGTGTACCTCAAGGATCAATTTTGGGACCTCTTTTGTTTCTAATTTACATCAATAACATATCCCAGATTGGCCTCAAGGGAGACATATCACTTTACGCTGATGACACAAGCCTCTTCTACTTTGGACACTCAATTGAAGTTTTGATACCTACCATTCAAAACGATTTAAACTTACTCAATGACTGGTTTCAAACTAACCTTCTTACTATTAACATTTCCAAAACAAATTATGTCATAATAACCCCAAAAAATAAAAAAATTGTGCTAATATAAATCTTAAAATAAATGACCAGTTAATTCAAGAGAAAACAAAAGAAAAATATTTAGGCTTAATTTTAGATAACCACCTAAGCTGGAAGCCCCACATAGAGAAAATCAAAGGCAAACTAATATCACTTACAGGAGCTCTTCACAGTATTAACAAATGCCTACCTCGGAAAGTTCGATATATGGGTCAATCTCCAAAACGGGCGTATTTGTGTGATCGCTCTGGTGCTTTTCAGATATTGATATTTAATGGTAATTATGTTTCTCATTAAAAAGAATGATATTCAAATAGTACATTTCTATTATTGGCCTTCAATTTAGACAAACGGTTATGGAAATATGTAAGTTCAAAAAATTTCGCGACCAGAGCAATCATAATTGGTGCCGGAGCAATCATAAATGGTGAAATTAGTGAAACAAAAATAAATAATAATGATAAAATATTATTTATTTAGCCGTTTTAAGTCATGTTCAGTTTACGTGTAACAAGATTATTATATATGTAAGAGAAATGTATTATTTTAGAAAAAGGTCAAGGCATATTATCAGTCATAAGTACTTCCATATTAAAAATACGGAATATTTTGTATACAATAATTGCTATTACTAATAAATTATTAAAGAAAACTAACTTTTACAAAGAACAAAATAAAATTCTTAAAAATGAACAATTTATAAACGTAGCTATTTGTAATCATAATACTTAATAGGACTTAGAATCATGACTAAAATAACAGTCTTTACAAGATATAAGAGATTTGTAATGATCACATTTTCCTTAACTAGGTATATCTTTCAGATGGTCAGATCAGATTAAAGTATTGTTTGCAAATTATAATGATACTTTTAACACAAAGTAAAAAAAAACAATTTTTATAAGGCTTAGTTGATCAAGAAAATAAAAAATAAGGTTTATTTTAAGCTCAGATAAATTGAATAGTACTCGGAGACGGAGTCGGGTATATCTTCTGCTGCAGCAACCTTTGTCAAGGTGTTATTGTTTTCCAACGAAGATAAAACTACCTCGGAAATACTTGGAGTACTTAATTAAATTTTCATAGTCAATAGATCAGTCACTCATTGGTTGTACTGTGCCCCGAGCTTTTTTCCTTTGGTAACTCTCTCTTGACTTTACAAGCCATTGTGCGTCTTAGATATGGATCATATTTTATCTTGGCCATTCTACGACGCTTAGCCAATTTCTTTCTAAGACGTTTTTCTTTAATACTCGTAGATAATTTATTTCGAGGCATGATTTCAACCTGCAACAATAGTTGCCATTAAATTTTAGAGAAGAAAGGGTTACAGTTGTGGTTAGCTAAATGCCATTACAATAATGTCATCAACGTAAAATACATCAATATCTGTTTATGGGTTTAGGTAACCCAAAGAAGGCCTCCCAGGAATGGTTATAAATTAAAGGTCATATGTATAGTTCATCATTTGTCATTGTTACTACTACTTACAATAGATTTATAACGTACAATTAATGCAAAATATCATTGCTCTGTTCTTTTTGGACAGAGCAATCACAGCCATAGCGATCAGAAAAAGTCACAAAATCATAAATATAGCCGAATTTAAAAGCAGTAGAAAGTTATGATTACGTCTCATAAAAAACATTATAACGATCACTGAATTCACATAACAGACACATTCATAAGCTTACTACTTAATTTAATTAACGTGCCATAGCAATAAAAAAATTCGAGAACCAAATCCAGGGCAATCATAAACTTACCTTCGTAATGTTGGAGTGCTGGTTCGTGGCACATAGGTTTCCTCCTCGGCGGTTAGACCCCTGCCAGGGTTACCCCGCGGGAGGGGAATAGAGTGTCTATAACGCGTAACTAGGGATGAGCGCGAGGTTTTACCTCAGCGCAGAGCGATGAGATAAAATGCCCGGTCACGATTTCAAATTCAAATTGTGGCAAAAGTATTGATAATATAACTCAAAATATTTTATTACGATGAAGATTATCTATTTGTTATGTAATGTAAACAAGTTGTTTTATAAGAACCTTCTTATTAAAAAGTTAAATAATATTTTATTCATTCAATCGGGAGTTGGGTCAACCCAGAGCGATCAGAATTTTAGGGTTTAAGATTTTTTTTTAAATATTTAAAATAAACTTATGCATAATATTAGTCTTGTGCCATGTAGATTAGACACCAAACTGTATATAAAAAAATATTTTAAAAACGTTTTGCGATTTTAAAGTGAGTTTATTCAGCCCGACACGAAAAAACATGCCTCTGGAGATCTACCCATATAATTTATAATTCCTTGGTTAAGCCACACATCGATTACTTAATAGAAATCTGGGGGACCGCATCAAAATCGAATCTAGATGTCATACAAAAGGCTCAAAACAGATTAATTAAAATATTATTTAATTACAAGTTCCGAACCTCAACTCAAAAAATATACGAAGATACAAAAATAATGAATATTTCCCAAACTTATATGTACTACACATGTATTCTGATACGCAAAATATTACATAAAAATATTCATACATTGTACAACGTCCAAAAATATCTCTCAATAATAAAACTTCGGTGTATCCAGAGTAAGACAAATTTATTTCAAAAGTACCGGTCGGGGTCATTAAACGCCGGAGAATCTTGACACCGCGATTTACATTAGTGACGAAATAGTACAACGCCATCTGTTGTTGGATCGCGGTACTAAAATGTATACAAAATGTTGACATTAAACATTCCGCCCGCTATGGACGACTCTGTCCATCAACCTTATCGTGACAACATAAACTTTAAATAAACGCTATACTCTAAACCATAAATCTAAAACACAAATTAATCACTTTAAATATCAATGAAAGTTAAACAATTTATCATTGCATGAGAAAAGTAAATAGTAAAAAGTGTAAGCAACAAGGTGTAGACAATAAAAAGATGTAAAAAATAACTAAGTTTTCACCGGTAAAAATATTAACTTTGATACAGGTCTTTTAATTAAGTTATTTTTACACCGTATGGTTACAACGCGAGTAATGTTGTCCAAACCTGGATGTTTATTTGTAATAATCCCATAAAGCCATTTAGCGGGTGGGAGCCCATCTTCTTTCACCAGAACCATGTCTCCAAGCTCAGGTTCAGGCTTACAATCTGTCCATTTATATCGATGCTGCAATTGAGTTAAGTACTCCATTGCCCATCTGTGCCAGAAGTTTTGGACCATTTTTTGCGTGAGATGCCATCGTTTCAGATTACTAATGGATGAATTTTCATAATTTGCATCAGGAACAGTTACTAGAGGTTCACCCACGAGAAAATGTCCAGGCGTTAACGGACAACAGTCATCTGGATTGTTAGGAAGCTGAGAGATCGGCCTAGAATTGAGACAGGCCTCAATTTGCGCCAACACAGTTGTCATTTCTTCAAATGTTAATGTGCTGGTGCCAATAATTCTCTTCAAATGGTGCTTCGTGGACTTAACACCAGCCTCCCACAATCCTCCAAAGTTTGGAGCATGGGGAGGTATGAAATGCCAAGTTGTTCCATTCATCGATAAGAAATCAGCTATTTCTGAAGCTACCATGGATCTCTCAGCGTTGAATAACCTTCGTAATTCCTTAGCGCTACCAACAAATGTGGTCCCATTGTCACTCCACAAGTCCACTACTCGACCACGTCTGGCCACAAAGCGCTTAAAAGCCGCAAGAAAACTCTGTGAAGTCATGTCACTGACAACTTCCAGATGTATAGCTCGAGTGGACATACAAACAAATAAGCATATATAACCCTTAGTGGAGTGATGACCACGACCTTTAGAGGTTCGGATGCTGATTGGACCCGCATAATCGACGCCACTGCATTGGAAGGGCTTCTGCACAGACACCCTGGCCTTCGGTAACTGGCCCATCATTTGTTGGTGAGTTTGTGATGAATATCGAATACACGTTACGCACTTATGAACAGTTTGCCTAACAAGAGACCTTGCATTGAGTATCCAGTATTTGGATCTTAAGTAATTGAGCATCAACTGCGGACCGCCATGCAAGGTTTTTTCATGAGCATCCGCAATCAAGAGATTGGTGAAGTGAGATTTATGAGGGATTAAGATGGGGTGCTTCATATTCTCATTAATTGATGCTCGATGCAAGCGACCTCCAACCCTTAATATCCCGTCTTCGTCAAGAAAAGGACTCAACGAGGTAAGTCTGCTATTCCTTTTCAGCTTACGGTTATTTTTTACAGATTCTATTTCGTCGCTAAAGGACTGAAGTTGGCAGAGTTTGATACAGGTAAGTATGGTTTCATTTAATTCCTTTGTAGTTAGCCAAGTAGTTATCTTATTTTTATCATTATCTATTTCCTTCATTCTTAAAAATCTTCTACAGTAAGCTATTACTCTTATTAACCTACCGAACTTAGAAAATCTAGTAAATAGACTATCATCACATTCTATCGCTGCATGACATTTTGCCTTTATTTTTCTTTCTTCTAGCGTAGTTTCTTGTATATTTCCTTTATTATAGTCTATTTTTTCATTTAGTAACCATACTGGACCTATTTTCCAGAGTTGCATCTCGTTACACTCGGAAGGGCTTACTCCCCGAGAGGCGCAATCGGCTGGATTTTCCGACGACGACACGTGTGACCACTGACTTCTATCCATAATGGTAAGTATTTCAGAAACACGATTTGCGATAAATGTCTTCCACCGACTAGGGTGGCTGCTTAACCACGCCAAAACAACGGATGAGTCTGTCCACGCATATAAGTACTGTTTAGGAACTTCTAGAGTTGCAGCGACTTCCTGAAGAAGCTTTGCTACTAAGACAGCTCCGCAGAGCTCTAATCGCGGGATTGATACCTGCTTAACAGGAGCAACCTTGGTTTTTGAAGTCACCAAGCTTGTGTGAATGTGTCCGTCTTCATCAATGATGCGGGCGTATACCACCGCGGCATATGCAACATTGGACGCATCTGAAAACCCATGCAACTCTAGAACCCTGTCGTTCTTGCTAGAGTTGATCCAACGAGGCAGCCGAAATTTGGTAAGGTCACAGAGGTTCTTTCGGAAGTTTAGCCACTCTGTTAGTAATGGTGCAGGTAGTTCTGCGTCCCATTCGATTCCAGTCATCCAAATCCGTTGAATAAACACCTTCGCAGTGATGATTATCGGTGCTAACCATCCAAGAGGATCGAATAGTCGCGCTATGTCCGAAATAACCTTACGCTTTGTCACTGGTAAGTCTAGATCACTAAGTTGAATAGTGTAAACGAACTCATCTGTGAGTTTGTCCCACGATAAACCCAATATTTTTGAAATTGCATCACTTTTTATTTCTATGTTCCCGTGTGTTTGTGATGTTTGTTCACAATCTTCAATTAATCTTATTAATTCCCTATTGTTACTAGCCCACTTTTGGAGTTGGAAACCTCCACGTTTAAGCAACTCCGATGTCTGCTTATATATTTGTACTCCTTCCTCTATGGATTGACATCCCGTCATTAGGTCGTCCATATAGAAGTCAGAAATTACTCGGTTCTTTGCTAAGGGAAATTCAGTGCCCTCGTCCTCAGCTAATTGCTGCAATGACTTTACCGCTAGGTAAGGCGCTGATGATGTACCAAACGTTACTCGCAAATGACGTAACACCTGAATTTCGTCATCTGGATTCTCCCGCCACAATATACGCTGCATGTCTGTGTGTTCATTACATACCTTAATCTGCCTGTACATCTTGACGATGTCTGCTACTAGACAAATAGGCTTACAACGCCAACGCATGATAATATGACGAAGCTGAGATTGTAGAGGAGGCCCCACCATTAAATCGTTATTAAGAGACACCCCGTTTCTACCCACACATGATGCATCAAAAACAATGCGCACTTTCGTCGTACTTTTATCGTTACGGATAACGGCATGATGAGGTAAGTACACAGAACCTTCTTTATGCTTATCCTGCACTATATCCATATGATTGAGATCTAAATACTCCTTTATTACACTTGAATACTGAGCCTTGAACTCGGGATTCTTTAGAAATCGCTTTTCTAGGGTCAAAAAGCGTTTCAGAGCAATTTCCTTTGATCCACCGTATTTACAAGCAGGGTCGGCTGACCTGAAAGGCATATGCACGATATAGCGACCAGATTCGTCTCGTTTAGTAGTGGCTCTAAATATATCTTCGCACTTCTGTTCTTCTGGGCTCAAGAAAACCTTCTCGTAATCGCCCTTGGGTTCTGATTCCAGTTCCCAGAATTTCTTTAGTAGTGTGTTCTCATCTGTATGCGTAGCATGCAGTGCGACCACAACGTTGTGGCATGTCTCCCTTTGGTTGATTTTGCCTACTTGACCAGACAAGATCCATCCCAGTCTAGTATCTTGTGCAATTAACTGACCGGGTGGATCTCTGATTAAACCTTCTAACAAAATTTGGCCATAAACTTCGGCACCTAAAAGCAACTCAATCTCGTTCGGAGTACCGAACGAGGGATCTGCCAAAACCAAAGAAGAGATTGAGGTTGAAACGTTCGCCACAACCTTCCTTTCCGGTAAAATAGTTGTGAGTTTCTTTAAAACATACGCTTTGACAGTGATAATAAAACTAGAGTCGACACGTGATTTAACTTTGATGAAAACCATTGAATTTAATGACATCGACTGGTTTTGATCACAACCTATACCGGAAATTAAACCTTTAGTTGGTACTCTTTTGAGACCTAAGCGCTGGACTGCAGCCTCCGTTACAAAGGAGGCTTGAGATCCCTGGTCTAGCAGGGATCTTAATACTATAGCAGTACCGCTCTTTGATATCGCTTCAACTAGCGCAGTAGCCAATAATATTTGACTATGATTATTACCAAAACAATTTACAACATTAGTGGAATTACTCTGGGTTGAACTAATATCCGCAGAAACACTGCTTTCTGCAACTGGATCAGTTTGGTTACCATCACCGACTGATTTGGAGACATTTTTGAGATGAAGAAGACTATGATGCTTCTTCTTACATATATGACACCTAGAGGACTGGCGGCATGCATAGACGGAGTGATTTTGTCCTAGACAGTTATAGCATAAACCATTTGTTTGGACAACATTACGACGCTTATCGATATCGAGAACGGCAAACCCTTTACAGTTAGCAAGCTTATGATTATCTTGACAATAAATACATGATGTGGTTGAGACATGGAGCGATTTCACTGGGACATTACGATTGGACTGAGGACGTTGAAATTTGTTGTCTAAAAACTCCAAAGACCGAAATCTTTGTTCAAGGAAAGTGTTGAACAGATCCATTGTAGGCAAGTCATCTGAACAATCACTGATTTTCATCTCCCATTGTTTACGTGACTCAGTGTCCAGTTTTAAACTCAATACATAAATCACAATTATATCCCAATACTCAACCCTTATGCCTAGATTCTCTAAAGCCTGTAGACATTCGTTAGAAGTATCTAATAACTCCTTAACTGCGCTTGATGATTCGACTACAATATTTTTTTGGCTCATAAAACGTTTAATTATGCAATTTGCTAAATATTTTTTATTATTATATCGTTTCTCTAATTTATTCCAACAAGTTACATAGTTACTACTAGTTATAGAAATGTGCCGTAAAAGACCTTCAGGTTCTCCAGACAAATGTGACTTCAAATAGTGGAGTTTCTGAACATCGTCTAATAGGCCATTATTGTGTATTAACGATTTAAATAGGTCTCTGAAACTAATCCACTCAGAATAGCTTCCGGTAAACATAGGTAACTCAATTTTTGGCAATTTCACAGAACATCTCTCTTTAGAATCCTTCGCAGAAGACTCAGACATTTTACTAGAACTATCCAAACGTACAATTTTCTTTAAAGCTTCCTTCAACTCTGCTTTATAATCAGTATACAATTCTTCCGTAGACTCATATACATTAGCTACATTGTAATCCGACTTTTCGAACTCGATAGGCTTATGCGATGATACAATTTTTATATGGGTTCCAGAAAACGTTAACCAGTTGGCTTCTAAATTTTCTAATCTAGTTTCTATGTAGGAACTGGTTAAACGCTCTTTTGGAGACTTCTTAAAATTAGACCGTGCCTTATTGATAGTTGAATGTAAGTTAAACTGTAAACTACTCAAAGCTTCCATGTTGAAAATTAATAAAGTTTTTTAATGAAACTGTTCTGGAATGCTGCTATGTTCACCCGTACAAAAACGTAAAAAAATCACAAGTCTTTGAACCTAATACACTTCGCTGCAAAATCGGGCATAGGTTCCCCGTAGTTCACTTTTTGTTGGAATTATTCTAAGTCCTATTTAGCACAGTTAAAGTTTTCTAAGGCCAAATTTTTCACTAAATCTTCTAAGTTAATAAGGTCTACTTTGCTATGAATGTACTCACACGAAATCCTCGAAACACTGCACTTCACTCACTTTTATATGTAGCTCGTCGTGATGATATGCGGGATCTCGTCCCCCGCACCGTTGCTGCTGCTGCTGCTGCTGCTCACGCCAACACGATGCATCAGCGCTGTCCGTTGTGTACCTCTTAGTACATACCGCTTACGCGCCGACAATAATGAAACGGCTCGCTGATGCTGCTCACGCACTCCACTGATTGCGCACAGAAGAGCTGACGTCACAGTCGCACACACACACACACACGCAGCAGATTGACTCCGCTCGCCACAACACTGACAATTGCACACCAGTCCTTTATCCGGTTTCGAAGGACCACTTGTACAACGTCCAAAAATATCTCTCAATAATAAAACTTCGGTGTATCCAGAGTAAGACAAATTTATTTCAAAAGTACCGGTCGGGGTCATTAAACGCCGGAGAATCTTGACACCGCGATTTACATTAGTGACGAAATAGTACAACGCCATCTGTTGTTGGATCGCGGTACTAAAATGTATACAAAATGTTGACATTAAACATACATCGCTAAATTTTATCGAAAAGTATCGAGTACAAAAAATTAAACTACGAAACTCTAATTATTTAGTTACGCGTCCACCCCGAACAGTTAATTACGGAAAAAAAAATATCCAATTTGAAGGTGTCAACATGTACAATAAAATTCCGTCAAAAATAAAAGAAGTTAAAAGTATGGCGACTTTTAAAAAACAGTTAAAATCCTATATTATAAATAAATAAATAAAATAAAATAAAATATCTTTATTTCAAACCATACGTAGTTAGTAGTTAGTAACAAACTGTGCTTACATGCTATATTATTGTTGTTAGTACTTAATTCTATTTAACATAAACCATTATGAACAATTAAAAATATATACAAATAAAATATGTTAATCAAAACCTAAAAATAAATTAGTAAAATCTAATTAAAACAAAAACCAATATTGGTGATAATACTAAGCTGTCTCAAATTGCATGCCACATCTAGTATGTAATTTTACTTTAGATCTACGCTCACTCGGTTGGTGACAACAAACACTTTTGTGATCGCCTACCTACATAGTTTTAATATTGTTTAAAAATTACTTTTAAGTATTGTTTTTGTTTCTGTACGTTCTTCAAAACATAATTATTGTAAACCCTAGTTTCTCAGTAAGTGAATTATTGTTAATTCTGATGAGAAAAATAAAGTTCTTAAACCATAGGTAACTAAGTATTATAGTATTATCTACTTATACCTAACTAGCTGTTCCGCCTAAGAATACACATTTTGTTGTGTAAAAATAGACCGGGAAGACATTTATCACCTGTCATGTCATCAAATATGGCGCTGCATTTTGAAATGTTAAATTGTCGTCAAGATTTCCTAATTTTTCTAAGGTTCCGCTCAACTTTCTTATTTTTTTCTTTCATAACAACCTCCTTCTGACAATAACAAACATAACAAAAAAAAAAATAAGCGAAATTGGTCCAGCCGTTCACGCGTGATGCCTTTTCCAAGGAAAATAGGGATTCATTTATATCTACCTATATGTATGTATGGATTAGGTATACCTATAGAATGAAAACGGTGAACCATTTTTAATTCAAGAGGAACCCAAAAACATTTTTTAGCTTTATCACGTGGCGCACCAGATGCTTGTAACGTATAAATACGCGTCGTACGGTTGTACAGACTACAGATTCAACTGTAGCAAGCACCGCATCCCACTACAGTCATGATCCGAGCAATCGTTCTCCTGGCCCTGGTCGCCTCTGCCTTATCCGCAAACAGTAAGTCATTTCACCTGTTTTTAACCGACTAAAAGAAGGTTTTCAGTTCGACTGTATGTTTTTTTTTGTTCTCATGTGTCTCACTTCAGAAATCCGTCTTTCATTGATCGAGTTGGTTTTTTTTTCGATAGAAAATGTATTTCTACTCCTCTTATGAATTTCATTGAAATCGGTTCAGTAATTTGGTTTTATTATCAAACTAACTGGAAAAAATATAACTATCTTTCTCAAAAGTAAAAAAAATATTGTTTTTAAGTAAAACCTTTCTGTTCATTTTTCTCACTATTTAAAAAAAGAGATTACCTACTAAAAGTTTTTATTATTATGTAAAATACAAAAAGTTTTCATTGAACCCCTACGGTTAAATATATATGGGTTTTTTCTTCCATATTAGAACTATTATAAAAAATATAACCGACTTCATAAAAACTCTAACCGGTGAAAAACAACTCTAGTTTCGGAAGGATGTGGCTTTCGTGGTTTGTTTTATGTATTCAATAATGGCTACCGACTTCCTTTACACCGACTTTTTAAGAAGTCGGTTGTATTTTTTTGTAAAAAGTTTTATTTTTGCAATTTTTAGTTTCTTTGTGTGTAGGTAGCCCTAAAATCTATAAAAAGTTAAAAGAAGCATTGAAATTGGCAAATAATTGCTAAAGAAATTCTCTCTAAACATGAATCTATACATCTCTGCCGGACTCCTTTTAAAATAGGCAGGCGTAATGTTATATTATGGAAAACCCCACCCACCACGCATAGACATGTGACTGTACCACTCGCGAGTACTTAATTTGCTGCTATGGGTTGAAGAGTTCCGCCTCAGAAGCTTTTTCAAATTGAAAAATAATGCAAAAATCGGTTTAGAAATCTGTGAGAAATCAGTTTATTTTATCACTCGATGTCCACCTGTGGTCTTCTTCATCAGTTTTTCTTCACCAAATGATACTTTCTAAATAATAATATTTGGTACTTTATATGCAATTAAAAAACCCCCATCGCAAAAAAGTAAAACATTTAAAAAGTTAAAAATAACACTTTAGCCATGAAATTTTACTTCACGTCGGGGTACCTAGTAAGGAATGTTCCTAGTACTTGTAGGTATGTAGGTACTTATTTTAACGGTACCCCGACGTTACGTAAAATTTCATGGCTAAAGTGTTATTTTTAACTTTTTAAATGTTTTACTTTTTTTCGATGGGGGTTTTTTAAATTTTTAATTTAATTTTTATTTTAAAATTTTTAAACGCAATTTTGTTTTATAGAGTTAACAGTTATGAGATTTTTCCAGTGCATTGTATGTAGAGTCAAATGCTGGTTAAAACGAATCCAAACACCGGATCTGGTATTATTTTGTCAAGAGTCTACCAACAAGTGTGCTGGATAGCCTGGCTGCAGCATCAGCTCACCCTGTTGCCATCAGTGCATTGTGTTTAGAATCAAATGCTGGTTGAAATGAATCCAAACACGACATATCTGCTATTATTTTGTCAAGAGTCTACCTACTGGTGTGCTGGATAGCCTGGCTGCAGCATCAGCTCATCCTGTTGCCATCAAAGCATTGTGTGCAGAATCAAATGCTGGTTGAAATAAATCCAAATACGACATATCTGCTATTATTTTGTCAAGAGTCTACCTACTGGTGTGCTGGATAGCCTGGCTGCAGCATCAGCTCACCCAGTTGCCATCAGTGCATTGTGTGAAGAATCAAATGCAGGTTAAAATGAATCCAAACACGACATATCTGCTGTTATTTTCCCAAGAGTGTATTAGTCTGCTAGATATCCTGGCTGCATCAGACCAAATACACCGTAATGTTGCTTATTAATATTACACACATGGGTGTTTGAATTTTTAAGACACACATATGTTTGTAAGTAAAGTTAATACCCATATACGTCTAAAATAGCAACGGTAGCTAACACAAAAGAGCTGATAACCTTGAAACGGCTGAACCGATTTTGATGAATTATGTCTAAGAACCATCGCAAGAAACTCTGCTTTCAAATAAAAAAAACCGTATCTAAATCGATTCACTCGTTTGGGCGCTACGGTGCCACAGACAGACAGACAGACAGACAGACAGTCAGACGTCGGGGGTTAAAAATCGGTACGCGTGTACCTATAAGGGCCAGCCCACATTTTGCGAGGCGCGATTTTCACTGGTAAACAATTATCAACCTTGTTGGGGTTAAAATAGAATTGAAAATAAATAAACTGCCATTAATCCTAGAGCATCAATGCTGATAGAAATACGCCGCTTATTTACGACTTAATTTTGAGAGATCAACGATGATTTAGCATGGAAAACCACGCGTTACTTTGCTTCGTCAGGGCTGCGCTGGCCTGTTTCTTAAGAATTAGGATCCCCGATAGGATGAGGATTAGGATCCATCACATCTGAGTTTTGGTACAAATGAGACCAATCTTACCCTAACAAATAAAAAAAGTTTTCTTGAAATCGGACCATAAAGGACGGAGTAATGAATGACACGGTAAGATAATACTACCGTGGTAATGAGGTAACAATCCCTAAAAGAAAAAAAATACAACAACCGAATTGAGAACATCCTACGGCCATTTTCAAAAACTTATCTACGTTTATGGATCGCTATCCCGATTCATACTTAGTAAGATTTATCTATCCTTATATGCGTTACACAATCGAGGATAAGTGCTATTTATCTGTAACCAACCATGGATAGCAATTTCCCACTTGAAACGTTTCGTTCTTTGTTACACTAATGTTAATTTAAAACAGACACACCTATTATTTATTTTTATTTAATATTAAAATTCTTATCATGAAAATTATTCATTCATGAAATTAACGATTAATCAACACTAGGTACCTATATTGTGTTTTTTTTTTACTTTCTTTATTTAGCTGAATCATGAAACACAAAGAGATTTAAAATACTATAGAGCGGGCATGTCAAGGAAATGTCATAGAAAAACTTTGATCCCATGTCTCAGTAACGCCATCTAGAATAATATATGAATATTGGAGCGGCAGCGGAGCGTACTACAAAAAACTCATAGACTTCTGTTCAGCGGGACACAAGTTTTGGATGAAAAGTTTGTTCATGACGTCCGGTCTATACGTATTAATGTCTTTGACTCCTCATAATATTATACTTTGGGCAGACTTACTGCCCAGCCAAACTTTGTTCGAGAAAAAAAGAATTAATCAATTAGTTTAATTTAGTTTTTATTATTTTACGTCCGATTCTCAGATCTACTGAATTTTCATACAAAAAGTCAAGCCAAGCCAAAAAAATCGGTCAAGCTGTTTCGGAGGAGTTTTGTTACTAACACTGTGTGACACGAGAATTGTATACTTATATATAATGTATTATAGAGAATATAGGAGTATAGGCATAGAAGTAGGTATACCTAGATATTGAAGTAGGTATCATCCTGTCGTCTATTGCAGATCAAAAAGGAGGAAGTAACGACACATTTTGACGCGGAAGCACAAGGATTATCGTCTTGGTCTTACTCCGTCAATGGAGTAACTGTGGATTTCTGGACCAATACTATTTACTTCGCGGCAGAAGGTAGGTACTCAGTTAGATATTTGATCATCCAGAAGTGCGATTCTGTTAAAATCAACGAGTGAAAATGAAGGTGAAGTGAAGGTTAATTGAGCTGTCAGTCCATACTAATGCTAGGCATTGACAGATCACTTCACTCAAGGGTTAACTTTTACTGAATCGACTATCTGCACGGTGTTATTCTGTAACAATCACCCCGGTCACCTATTGCCAAACTGTATACTGACCCAGACACCCGTAGTCTGAACTGAACTGCATCGTGCTCATTAAAATCACAAATAAATTGGAGCAAAGTGCATACGAGCTCAGAGCAATCTGAGAAGATATGCATTTTGCTCGCAAAAAATTGGAGCAAAGTACATACGAGCTCATAGCAATCTGAGAATGTATGCATTTTACTCGCTTGTATGTAATGCAAACTGTGTCTTGGTGTTTTTTGTCTCCGACTAACCGTTTGTCGTAAAAATGATGTGGAAGGGATCCATAGGTTAGGTTAGGTTAGAACTGTGACCTACTACGCGCGAGCTGAGCGAGCGAAGCGAGCGGTGCCGCGGCCGCGGCCGGCAAGCTCTACCTCGAAATTGGTCGCGAAATTTTCCTAAGTATATTTTTTCATAGTGCCCCCAAGACGACACTCTACCCGCATTTTGCTTTAAATTATCGATGTGACGATGCCATATTATATACAAACCAGACACTGGAAAGTATGGACGTCTGGACTCGTATGTATTTTGCTCCAGTATTTTTAAGCAAAATGTATATTGATTCAGACACTCTCTGAATAGGTATACAGTTTGCTCTTCAACTACAAAGGCGAACTGCGATCGAACTCAGAGCAACCCCGGTCTGGGTCAGTATACAGTTTGGCAATACGCACCCCGGTCAGCCCCGCTGAAAATATAGCAGGCGAATTGAGCTGTCATTCCATACTAATGCTAGACAATTCTCTTGACCCAAGTGTCCACGAGGTGACTTTTACTGAATCTGAATATCTCGATGTAATGAATTCTGTTAAAATCTCCCAGTGAAGTGAAATCGAGAAGGCTCGTGGAATATTGACCTTAATAGACTACTGTTTTACTTTTTAAGATAAATCAACCCGCATCGCCTCTAGTGCCACAGGCAAGCTGCTTCCAGAAAACTACGTTACGGTAGAAGGCAATAACGGTGAGCTGCTCCAAATAGCCACCAACATCACCAATATCGACAGCGCCTGGACCGAGCAAGCCTGCATACCGTTTATGGGTAATTATAAATTTAGTTCTTGGCCTAAGTATTAAAAGCAAACGTTATTAATAATAACGTCAACAAAAATTCCTTGTAAATAGGTATTTACATATACTTTCTAACGGGGCGCCCAAAATGCTAAATGGAGATTTACTTGAGGGTCATAGTGACCTATTGGCTTGCAAAGCTTAGATAATAAGAAGAAACACAATGTTATATTACGTATATCTTTTCATCTGTGGGGGGACGGCAGTAAATTTTCAAATATGTAAAAAAAAACGTTCCAGGGACATACCTACCTACTTCGCGTCAGATATTGATAGCATCAATGACCTACGTATTTTTAATAATGTGCTGATGTTAATCTGACTGTTTGGATGATGTGGGTGGTCGTACGTAAGGGTTCAAAATTAAAAAAATAATCAAGTGTGTCAGATTTTCTCAGGGGGTGTTAAGTGAACCTAAGAAAAGCTCTCATTCAATATTTTTTCGACTCGCGACCATTATAATTATAATTTGCAAAAAAAACCGCGATTTTTAAATACTTACTCAAGCGCGTCAGATTAAGATATACAGGGTGTAACAAGATCGTTAACATAAACTACATATTCTACCCACTTCTTTACTGGTTCTGGAGACATTGAAGGTCAAAATGAAACATTTCTTTAAAATCGTACCTATTCTAAGTATCATTGGTATACTTTCTTCCCAAAAAACATTACCAAAACTATCGATTTTTCAAAACAAATTACGCATTTGAAGTTACAAAGTGCAATAATACTAAACACAAGCGTGCGGTCGGTTCAACGACCAAGCGCGAGCTGCGCGGCCGGCCGTACGCTCAGCTGATTGAAATTGCGCGCTTTTCATAGCGCGCAATAAAAAACATCTCATATTTAAAGATTGAAAAAAAGTTGCTCCCAGCAATATTTCTTGGTCGGTCTTTTTACATCCTTTATACTGTTTATCTTTATGTCCTAGACGTGCTGTCTCATAATCTGACGATTATCTTGAGGGATTCTCCTAATCTGACAAGAATAAATAGTTAATTATTAGGTCCTGTGCGTCTCTTATCCATCGGGGGTAAGACACGCACAGGACCGGTCGTTGTGGCGATATTTGAGGCAGGCCTATATCCAGCAGTGGAGGTCTTTCAGCTGAAATGATGGTGATGATGATGAATTAATTAAAAAGCTTCGGAAATAGCATGCAAGTTAAAAAATACATATAAGAAAATCATTTTTTAAAAATTATTAAATTTTCAAAAAAAATATCATCTAATTCAGAAGAATCATCTTCCTCTTCAGGCTCTTAATAATAGTAATCATGCCACGAACGAGTCTTCTGTGTGATCAGATGTGATGGCGTCATGGCAACAGAAACCAGAGTAAGGGACGGAGTGAGAGAGAAATAGATAGAGAAAGAGTGAGAGATAAATAATAGAAATGCGGTTAGAAAATTATAGGCATCACGCAGCTGCACGCATTAAACTTTATCGACGATATTTTGTTACTTTAGCTTGTGGAAATCATCAGATTATATATTTCCTTTGTTACCCTAGTTACTCCAAATCTTACTACCAGTTGTAATACCGTTAATTTTGATTACCCTTCCTACTACTCCAGTATTGAGCTGTTAGAAGGAAAAAATAAATAAATAAATTCCCTACTTTAAGAAATAACTTACTTTATTTCTACACTAATTTATTTTTCTTTATATTTAACATGAACCTAAAACAATTTATTCTAAAATAAAAACAAAATCAGCGCAAATTTCTCGACGTCAAACAATGTAGGTGGGTACTTATGTAATAAATACTCGCTAACGTTATTCAGAATCAACGAAGATTTGTCAAAGAAGTATCATGTTTTCTTTTAAAAATAAAACAAGAATTACAAATTTACCTAGAAATAAAATAAGTTAATTTATAAAAAAATCATTTAGTAGGTAACACGGGCTATTTATTTTTTTCCTTCTAACAGCTCAATACTGGAGTAGTACTTAATCAAAATTAACGGTATTACAAGTAAGATAGGTAGTTACTAGGGTAACAAAGGATATATTTTTCGTTATCCTTAAAATATTTCCTTCAAAGTAAAAACAAAATTTGCCAAGCCCGAGAATGTCGAGATTGTTTTTTTTACAACTTTGTAGCCCTCCCCCTTCTTTACGTCACTCCCTAATTCTCAGATAACACATAATAAATACTACAATATACACTTCTTAGCTGTAATTAACTCCTGACGCGCTAAAGAATTACTAATGATCAATTTTTTTTACTAATCTGATTATTTATCCTTGTGGGGCGGCCTTATATATATATGGGACTCTTGGTGGTTGTACTTAATCAGGTAGGTACAAGGTTTCCCCCTGTATATCAATCAGTTTGCTGGGAAAGCAAACTGTTATGTTTATTTATTACTATAAACATAACAGTTTGCTTTGAATCTTTATGTTCCAGGAACCCACTTCTACTACAAAATGACTACGTCTTTGAGTTGTGACACACCCTTCTTCCCGTGGTTCCCACTCTACGACAAAAAGACATGCCAGATGATCGGTGCCGGCTTTATGTTGCTTGGAAGCACAACTGCGTCATACTTTGAAAGCCCAACAAAATCTGATGTCAAGGTACTGTTGAACTAACATTTATGTTTTTTTTTTATTACTGATAGGCACGCGTTTGACCACTATCTCACCTGATGGTAAGCGATGATGTGGTCGACGATGAAGTACGCTTGCCTAGAAGCAACCTGTTCACTCTTGACTTGAAGACCCCTAGGTTGTAGCTATCAGGAAACACCGACACCGGCAGGGAATTCCACTCTTTGGTTGTTCGCACAATGAATGTGTTTCCATAGCGTTTAGTACGTATGGTTGGGATATTTACCATGTACCGGTGGTGCAGTGCTGTACGTCTGGTGGTCCTATGATGGAAAGGGCTTGGTGGAATTAAATAGTGCAATTCCGATGCACACTCTCCGAAATATAACCGATAGAAAACCGACAGGCTAGCAACTCGGCGTCGATGCTCAAGACTTTGACTATGTGACTTTGTTGTGTCAATTTATTGGAGGATAATGATTTTGATTGGAAGGGGCTTGAGATAAATAATAACGGCCGCACGACTCAATCGAGGATTAAGCGATGCTTTCCTGGTCTGTAGTTGGATGACCATTAACCACATATCACATATACCTACCCCCGCGTGCCTCAAAAAGCACGTTAAGCTGTTGGTCCCGGCTGTCTTTCATAGGGTAGTCAAAATCTCGTCACTAGGACGGATAGACAGTCGTTCCATTTAGAACACATCATAGTTGTGAAAAAGGCTCGGCAGATAATGGTCTTAAGGATTTTGTTATTGTTACAGATGATCGTTACGAGTGGTCCTGAATGCCTGTACGACTTAGTGGAATTATACAAGCGTGCTATCACACTTCACATTTACTTCGTCGACGCACCATGGCTCATCACCTGCTAGGGATACAATAATTTATGATGAAGTGGCGCCAGCGAGCATCGTCATAAAATTGATACTTTCCCGCTAAAAAGAAATATACTTCTTATTGATAAACATGCAGCACTTTTTTTTAAATCACGTAACAAGTTTGTTTTGTTTATTAACCTTTAGAAACCTTATACTACAGAAATCAGATCTACTATTAAAAGTTAACTAAAACATTATTTTATGCTAACTTAACACGTCGATCCAGGAAGATGGGATGGCGCAAGATTACGGAAACAAGTTGTTCTTCCAAGGACAGCCATATGTGATCCACAATCAACTATTTATACACTCGTTAAAGAAACTGCGTAGGTTTCTGCTACAGAATGTGTGTTTAAGTAACTTCCGATGCCATCAACTGGAATTTTAAAACGGATAAAAGAGAGAGAAACAAAAAATTTGCAAAAAAATTTCACTGCTATTGTCTGCCTAGCCTTTTCCCAACTATGTTGGGGTCGCCTTCCAGCTTGACCAGATGCAGCGAATACCAGTGTTTGACATGGAGCGACTGCCTGTCGGACCTCCACAACCCAGTTACTGGGTGATACGATACCACTTGGTTAAACTGGTTGTCAGATTGTCAGAATTCTGACTATCTCAACATTTATACGATGCATATTAGTTTACTCTAAGTTAAGACAAATGTTTATCTGTCACGACTGCCACTGTATTTTCACTGCTATCTTTTCTATATCTTCTCTATATACAGGGTGTCTCATTCAAATGGGTCAGTATGGGAAAGTCTGAAACTATAAGACATACGAAGATCTGTTCTGAGGAACCATGTCATCGATTTTAATAAAAAGAGAAACTGCATTCATACATTTTAAAAAACATCTGTGCTCCGATCGGGAATCGAACCCGGTTATTTTGAAAAAAAAACCTACACTATTTTCTATTTAGATATCGATTGTGTAGGTCTTAAGCAGTAAATGTCTGTATGAAGCATGATGTCTAAAATGAATAAAATGCATTGTTTCCACATACTTTAATTTACTTTAGTAGGTGCTCGAAGTGACCACCGCCTTTTTCAATACAATATTCAACACGTTTAGGTAACGATCTTACAATTGCATTTTGTATCTTCAAGTGGTGAATTTGCCTTAAAATTGTCTCTATGGCTACTTTTAGGTCTACAACGGTGTCATAGCTTGTTTTGTACACTTCATCCTTAACGTAACCCCACAAGAAATAGTCCAGAGGCGGTATTGAAAAAGGCGGTGGTCACTTCGAGCACCTACTAAAGTAAATTAAAGTATGTGGAAACAATGCATTTTATTCATTTTAGACATCACGTTTCATACAGACATTTACTGCTTAAGACCTACACAATCGATATCTAAATAGAAATAGTGTAGGTTTTTTTTTCAAAATAACCGGGTTCGATTCCCGAACGGAGTACAGATGCTTTTTAAAATGTATGAATGCAGTTTTTCTTTTTATTAAAATCGATGACATGGTTCCTCAGAACAGATTTTCGTATGTCTTATAGTTTCAGACTTTCCCATATTGACCCATTTGAATGAGACACCCTGTATACTTTCTAGCAGCCGTCACGCGGTTCCACCCGCTTAGTTCCTGTTCCCATGGGATTACAGGGATAAAAAGTAGCCTATGTCACTCTGGGACATTGTAGCCTTCCAACGGTGAAAGAATTTTTCGAATCGGTCCAGTAGGTTCGGAGCCTATTCGATGCAAACAAACAAACAATCAAACTTTTCCTCTTTATAATATAATATTAGTATAGATGTAAAAAATATAGTATTAAGTATACATATGTAGAAGTATCTTTATCAAACTCCCATATTCAGAACGTTCACTTTTATACCTATTTAATAAAAAAAAATTTAGACATCGGTTTATACACACACAAGATATAGATGAACTTAAACTTTCAAATCTTGCCCGGGCAGTATGGTAGGTATGTATGCTATACGGTTAATTTTTGTTTAACTTGCGAAACGGCCCACCGCAGCACCTATAAAAGGTGATTGTCCATGCTACACCTCATTCAGGAAAATCGTAAAAAATACAGTTTTTATGCACATAAGAATTTAATAAACGTTATATTTGGTGCAAATTGTTTTTTTTTCCATACAATAAAACATCTAGAAAACTACAAGTAGAAAATCAATATTTTTGGTATTAATGTAATTGGCATAGGGTGCTTAATCAAAAAAGTGAATTACCAGTGAATTATATATAGAAAAACAAACGTAGTTAGTCTTAGAAATTTTCAAGATGGTCTAAATCTTTCAAAAATTATTGGAGGCCAAAATTTGAAATCTATTGAATACACTTTTTGTTGTTGTATCTGGTCCAACAGGCGAAGATCCTTCCTCATGGTAATTTTACGTTTCCAACAAAGTGAAAACGTTATGTGTTCTAAGAAAGAGTTGACATCACGTAGCTTTTGTATGACTAAATATAAGTTTCCATTTAATTTCACGACTTTTTAGGAATTCTTGTTTTATGCTACTGAGTTAACTCCAATCTTTTAACAGAAAGCAAACTTAAAAACTTATCACAGAGGGCTTTTTCCATTTGAATTTTAAGATTTAAAAATTTTTCAGTGTCTTTCAAACACTTTTGATATTCTGATTTATTTGTTTGAAACTTCGTTTTAAGCGTGTTTACTTTTTGTTTCATGTGTTTGTTCATTGCTATTAATACTTCAACCAAATCCGGGTGTTGTTCTTTTGGACTTTGATCCAATTCCATTGGGAGGAAACCCTCTATAACTATTGATCCTTGAACTTGACGCTTCCAGTAGAAAAAGCCGCTTTTTAACTCGTACAAATAGTCATCTCTGGGCTGGGAAAGGCATTTTTTTACATTGGCGTAATATGTGAGTTCGGACATATGCAAGTTCCTGCTGAAACCTACCAGCCGATTTGGTGAAAACCGCCCTTTCCAAAGATTGTCATTATAGAAAAGGTAGACTGTAAATGAATCAGACCTCCATCCTATCAGCAAATAGCAAGGTTCACCTTGGACCATTACTTTTGTCAAAGTGATTGCGTCCTCTAAATCCATTATTTGGTAAATACCATTTCTTTCTTGACAATTTTTACTATAGAGCAGTAGGTGTTAAAATATCATCACACGCAGCCAATGCGCCTAATGAGCCATTTTATAGATATTTTTCAATTAACTTTATGTAGCTACACAATCAAAATTGGTACTTACGACTTACAAAATAATTACTTTGACAATTTTATTCACATTTTGCGACCTTTACAAAACATTCGCTTTTCTGTTTCTGAATAAGTAGGTAGGTACATGAATGAGTTTTATACGAAACAGTTCTTAACCGTCATCGAGGCGTATCATTAGAGCCAAAACCAATTCTGACCGTCTTCTGTAGAGTAGTCCTGCGAACATAATTATTATTAATTAAGTCCGCCTAGTTCCGCAGGTCCGCTAGTTTGCACATCGGATATGGTTTTCTCCGTACGGATCCGGACGTGTGGACACTGGACAGTTGGGCCGGACAAACTACGAGTAGTCATGTTCTGAACACAAGGACGGCCACCTGGTAAATCGTTCGTAGTAATATGGAGTATTAAGGAATAACAGTCGTGAGTTACAGCTTGAACGATAGAGGTCAGTGGTCAGTGGTGACCGTACCGACTTTTGACCCATTTTTATATCGAAACATTGGGAACAAAAACTTCCACTTGTTTAAAGTAGGTACTCTAGGTGTCACTACCGTGACTTATACAGGAGTAAGTATTACCTATAATTATAAATACCGGTATATTACCCGCCCACCCCAACGCCCCGTACCTAGGGAATGCAATCTCGTACGAGATTTCCGCCTAGCGAGATCTCGCGAGACTCAAAACCCAGTCTCGCGAGATCTCGCAAATTACGGGATCTCGCGAGATTGGGAGAATCGCAATTAAAACATATGCAAATGCTTGTTTTAAGAACTAGTAATTGACATGATATGTAATTAAATAGAAATTGCGTTGCTTAGTTATAAAAATAATGTAAGTTTTATTTTAAAAATCAACAGAGTACTTATTATTTTGTCTCTAACTCTAATAACATTTGTTTATGTCTATAACTATTATACCTACTGTAGCTAATCAGTTCAAATTCTTACAATATTGGTAACATAACAATAATTATCTATATTTAGTCTTTTGTAAATTATTACTTTAGTTTCAATAATTAAGAGTAATAGGAACATTACTTATGGTAAATAAATACAACAAAACAAAAACTTAACTTCACAAGTTCTTAAATAAATGTTGTGAGATCGTCTTAATCAAATAAAAGAAGTTTAAAGTAGAAGTCAGATGAAGTTATCAAGGTACGGAAAGGCAAGTTAGTTTGTCTGAAAATGGCTTCTCAAAAATCACATCATGTCGAGAGTATCATCTGACAGACGACTTCTGATTTTGCAGGGTATTTGGCATGCAAAATCAGAAGTCGTCTGTCAGATGCGCCAGGCGCGGCCACACGGCCGGCCAGGATTCAGTTCGCGCGCAGCCGCGCTATGAAATACGCATCGTCACGCTGCATTTGTCGATCTCGTTATCTCGCGAGATCTCGTACGAAATTTGACGAGATACAATCTCGTAAAATATGGCCGGGATCTCGGCGAGACGAGATTGCATTCCCTACCCGTACCTAGGTACCTACTGGCTCATTCAGTCAGTTGCTTAATAATTATGGAGGTCAGATTGTAGTCGGCACAAACCTTCTGCTCCACCCCCCTTTAACCCGAATATGTTGCAATTAAACTTACTTATTGTATAGTGTCAATAAAATCAATACCTAATAAAGAGCATAAAGGGGTAATTACATGAAAGGAGTGAGCCTCACTGAATACGGCTGCACACGTAGGTGTCAGTTTACTAACGGTATATTATTCGCTTGTATTCCTCGAAGCCCTTGAGTACCGGACCTTTGGAAGGCATACGAGGGGCCGAAGCCAAGTCGCCGAGGCCCATTGTCATCTTTAATGAAATGAGGCATTAACCGCAGAGACCCATGAAACCTACGAAGGACCATAGTCCTTCGTAGGACCATAGTCCTTCGTAGGACCATAGTCCTTCGTCTTCAAAATATTGGTAAGCCATAGGCCATGGCCCCTGGCTCACTAATATTATGTATATGTCGGCGTCAGCGATGGCTGAGCGGTATGGCTTCTGCCGCTTCTGGCTTCTCGTGGCGGCGTTTGTGACTGTGGCCGGTGGCCCGTGTGGGGCGACCCTTGATGATACGTGTGTAACCGATGGAATTGTATGACATAGTAACTGGACCATACTTATACTTATCTATAAACTGGGCCTTTAGGTCAATGTGACCGATGGTTAATAGTCAATAGAGATGTCCGACATTTTTTATATGATACCATAAGGCTAGCAACAGACTTATAACACGCCATGCCACGCGACGTCAATATGGTGTTCTCATTGGTTACCTACTCTAAGCACCCTTTTCAGCTTAGACTATATACCTCTAGACGTAGCCCAATTTACAGTGTGAAGTGTGGAAGTGAGACGCATTAATACAAAGTTCGTAGGAAAATTGAGACAAAGCATCGTATCTTCTGTCCCTTACGGCGTGCCGTATTTTTGCATGGCGAACTTTTGATTGTTAGCCAAACAAAGTGCTGTCACTGTCACGCATAGATATTATTATGCTCGATTTAATTTAAGTTTTCGGATGGTTTTTGCAATTGTTGTAATAGTTTGAGTAATTTAATGAGAAATGGACTCCATTAGTTAAGTGTTTAATATATGGTGTATGCTCTACGATGGGAGGATGCAGTATAATAGGCTGTAAAAGCCGCACAGAAAAGGATATTAACGAAATCACTTTTCATTCGAAAGTTTTCAATACTGTTATACAGCTTGGCAAAAAAGAGTGTGGAATAAATGACGTCGCTAGTATCGCGCATGTGGCCACCCTGAATAGTACGACTTAACAGGTTTGATACTTGTTATTTTTTCCCAAAGCTAAGTGGGTGGTTCTGTCTGTCGGATGCTACGCAAACACCATGGAAGGCTTCAATGTCCAGTATTAACACTATTAATAGTGGGCAAATGTGTATAACAACATGTAAAAATGTATACGAAGCAAAAGAAGTATGTAAGAATCGTATCGAATCGAGTAGCATATGGCGCTCTCTAGTTTCTGCATACCTGCGTGGGAAAGAGGCGTGAGTTAATGTACCTATGTATGTTATTGCGGACACTGAAGCCTTGCACGAAAGTGATGCATTAGGTATACATAGACATAATCATGCCCTCGAGAGCAGTCTAACCGTACGATTGATAGGAATTAACGACAATAGTTTGTTGACAGGGATAATGAAAGAACACGTTTTTTTTAAGTTTTATTTTAATACCAAAAATTTAATCAGACGAATCGAACACACTACCATCAAATATTCGATTCCGGAAAAGCTCACATGTTGGTTAGAGCTTTCTGCAACTTCTGAAACACTAGTATTTTCTACTTCTGATAAATCACTGCTACTGTCATCTGTGAGATTTATTACTGTCATGATATTAATTTTCTATTTTCATTACAATATCCTTGCATGATTTTTTTCCAATCTTAGTAATGTTTGCAAATGCTTGTTCAGCAGCCACCTTTAAAAACAAAAAATAATCATAAACAATGGTTCTAACATAGCAAATTTAATTATACATATATAAACTAGGCTACAGCTTGGCAAAAAAGAGTGTGGAATAAATGAGGTCGCTAGTATCGCGCATGTGGCCACCCTGAATACTACGACTTAACAGGTTTGATATATGTTATTTTTTCCCAAAGCTAACTGGGTGGTACTGCTGTCTGTCGGATGCTACGCAAACACCATGGAAGGCTTCAATGTCCAATATTAACACTATTAATAGTGGGCAAATGTGTATAACAACATGTAAACATGTATACGAAGCAAAAGAAGTAGGTATGTAAGAATCGTAGCATATGGCGCTCTGTAGTTTCTGCCCACCAGCGTGGAAAAGAGGCGTGAGTTAATGTACCTATGTATGTTATAGTGGGCACTGAAGCCTTGCACGAGTGGTGCATTAGGTATCCACAGACAGATATAATCATGACCTCGAGAGCAGTCTAACCGTAAGATTGATGAGAATTAACGACAATAGTTTGTTTACAGGGATAATGAAAGAACATGTTATTTTTAAGTTTTATTTTAATACCAAAAATTTAATCAGACGAATCGAACACACTACCATCAAATATTCGATCCCGGAAAAGCTCACACGTTGGCTAGAGAGAAAGAGCTTCCTGCAACTTCTGAAACACTAGTATTTTCTTATTCTGATAAATCACTGCTACTGGCATCTGTGAGATTTATTACTGTCATGATATTTCTATTTTCATAACAATATCCTTGCATGAATTTTTCCAATCTTAATAATGTTTGCAAATGCTTGTTCAGCAATCAGCAGCCTCCTTTAAAAACAAGAAATAATCATAAACAATGGTTCTAGTATAGCAACTTTAAATATGCACGTATAAACTAGGCTACATACCTTTATATCAATGGATCCAACATTGACTAAAGCAATTCAACATTTTGCAATTCCCCATATTTATTCAATTGGATTCACGTCACAATGATAAGGTGGTAACTTTCTTCGGGCGATCTTTGAAATGTTTCCCGGTGTTGAAAAAATATCTTATTTTTTACCTTCCTTAAAAATTTTTCTTACTGTGTTGACAGATTTACCTAAAACAAAATAAGATACGGTAGGTACTTTATTATTAATTTCCTATTATTTATCTTCAAGTATCAAATATGGGTATACGAGGCTCCTCAAACTACAAAACATAACCTTAAATTTCAATTTCTGTAAACAAGGCAAATAGTTACTTAAATCTGTATATCAACATAACTACGCATTGAATACATTTAGAAAAACTTATTTAATGTACAATGATTTAATTAGGGTAGATAAATACCTGTCCTAGCGGCTGTTCTTCGATAAACATTCCCGATATCAGACAAAACCTGTCCCGCTTCAGATTTGGCCAAACACCACAAAAAGACGTGATAAATCACTGCTCTGATACAACTACGAATGGTTTTATTAATTTTTAGTCGTTAATTTTGCAACTAAACTTAATAATTTTGTTAAATATATGAAAAACGACGACGATTTACGCACTTTTGACACATGATGTACTAGCAGTTGACAAATATTACAATGTTGCCACAATCATCCATTTTTAGTTTCAACTGTCACCGCGTCAGACTCTTTTTTGCCAAGCTGTACCCAACTCTATGTATAGTATATGTGTCTTGTCCATTCCATCCATAGATAAGTACTAACGTAACGTCTCTTGTCAGACAGATGTCACAAATTACAATCATAACCTACAAAAATATTGTTTTTGTTTAGTTGTTTCGAGTTTCAAATTGGCAGCAATAATATGAGTAGCGGTGACGAAACAGATAACAGCTCCAGTGCTGAAGAACAGGATGGAGAAAGGGTGAGCTAAATACTAAACAAACTCAGAGTCCGGGATTACCCTCTGGCCTGTGCTAGACATAGTCCTCGACTGGTACTAAGATCTCAATTAACCTTCCTGTAGTTAACTAACACACCTGTATTCCCCAGATGTAAACCCTTATTTTCCCGCCCCTTCGTCAGTCGTACCCATAATTTTGGTTTTCTTTTATACTTATGTTTTGATATTTACTTAAATGGGGGATCCAAGCATTTGCATGCCCACAGATAGTATAAATACTGAAGTTAAATAAATTTTAAAGTTAATTACAATTTTAATAATGGGTACCTACCACAAATGTACAAACCATGCATGTAAAGTAATATTTAAAATGTGTAACATAACATGTGTGTAGTTATTAATATTTAACATACTTACTTATAAATTGCAGACTGAAATCAGATCACAGCTATCAACATTATCATTTGAGGAATTGCAAAAATTAAAAGAGAAAATTGGTGCCAAAGTATACAAAGAAGCACTGTTTGGGAATGCTAACAAGAAGAAGGAGCGTGATGTACCAAAAGTTTTCAAAAGAGAAAATAAGAACAGACCACGGGAGGTTAGTTCAAAGAAACCTGTTAGATTGCTGCAGGCTATCCCCATTGCAAAGAAAAAAGAAATCCGAGACCCCAGGTAATGATCAGTTTAAATATCAACCTGCATTACTTTAAAAAAAAAAAAAAACCTTATTTGCATTACAATCTAACCTCTAATATAAAAATTTAAATATAACTTAAATGCTATGAAAATATAAAAAAAAAATTGTTTAGGTTTTCATATTCACTATAAGTTTATGGTAAGACACATGTTATTCACTTTTCTTTGTAAGATTCAGCACCTGCGCTCAAGTTTAAGTCCATACACTCCACTTAACTAACTCAAAAGGTTTTACTCTTTTCATGGTTCAAATCAGGGCAAGTACCAATGTGACTTTTTCAATTCATACATGACGTATACTTTCTAAGTTTATCTTAGACATCATTGACATTGGTGAAGGAAAACATCATGAGGAAACCTGTACTTATAGTTAATATAAGTTTGAAATTGCCGATCCGTCTTGAGCAAGCGTGGTGATCAGTGCTCGAGCCTTCTCTGTA
The DNA here is from genome assembly GCA_921972225.1 of Euplexia lucipara. Classification (NCBI taxonomy): domain Eukaryota; kingdom Metazoa; phylum Arthropoda; class Insecta; order Lepidoptera; family Noctuidae; genus Euplexia; species Euplexia lucipara. The sequence goes on along the minus strand of OV179161.1, from coordinate 15,156,424 downwards.
TGAGAAGAGGCCTTTGTCCTGCAGTGGGACAGTAACAGGCTGGTATTATTATTATTATTAGCATTTGCACTAATTCAGTGTGTGTGCATGTGCAGTGTGCACAGTTTTATTCATTAAAGAATTTAAACAAAGTTCAAATTTCAGATTTGACCCACTTTGTGGTGAGTTTGACAAGAAGCAATTTTCTGATGACTACAACTTTTTGTCAGACATACGTATTAAAGACATTAAAGCGATAAGAGCAGAATTGAAAGAGACAACAGACCCGGAAAGAGAACTAAAGTTAAGAAGACTATTGCAACGGTTGAATGACCAGCACAAACACACGAAGAAGAGTAAAATAGAGAAGGAAGTAATAGAAAAGAATAGACAGCAAATTGAACAAGAGTTTAAGGAGGGAAAGCAACCGCACTTCAAAAATAAATGTGAGTAATGATTTTTAGGCATCCATACCCAAAGGGTAAAAACAGTACCCTATTACTAAAAATTTACTGTCTGTCTGTCGCCAGGCTGTATTTCTCTTGCCGCTATAACAACAAATACTAACCCATCGAACAAACGCGATTTTTTTGCCCTTTTTTGCTCAATGTCAATAACAGGATAACAGGAAGGCACTTGAAATATTCACAAAATACTCATTTGTTTGTTTTTACTTTAAAAATAAATAATACAACAGAGCAGCGGTGGCCCAGTGGTGGCGGCCCCGACTTACGAACAGTCAGTGGTGGGTTCGAACCCAGGCAGGCGAATTGCTTTGTGTAATTTATTAAGCTATTGCATAGCTTCTATCGCGGGCCTTGAGCGCGGGGACCGGGGAGGAATAGGGAGGGGGAGAGGAGAGGAGTTGATAAAAAAATGATATGCAATAGCTTTACCGTGGTAGTCTCCGAGTGCCACACGTCATTTTTTTTCATCACCACTGCTCTCAAAACCGGTGAAGGAAAACATCGTGAGGAAACCGGCATGTCCTAGAACCAAAAATTCGAAGACATGTGACATCTACTGATTCGCACTGGGCCCGCCTGGTAGATTATAGCCGATACGCAAAATACGCGCTTTGACGTGGAGTTGCGGATACCAGCCCGATATCTTTAATCTTTTTTTTTATAAATAATGCAATTAAAATAAAATAATTATTTAAGGGGCGTATAAAATGGTTTTTGTCTATTTTTGCACGTTATCAATAAATGGTAACAGGTGAGCACTTGAAAAAAGGTTTCAATATGAAATTAGTGCACACAAAAGGGCTAGGCAGAGGTAGTACCTACGTCCATATTTCGCCAGTGTAATATTATGTAAAAGTCCCATGTAATAGGGGGCGAGCCAATTGTCATAATTCGGGCTGAAATCCAGAATCTGGGCTGCTACTGAGAAATTCAGTATGGAAAACACAGTAGTAGGCTTGCAACCACTAGTGACCATTAGTGATTGATGATGTAAAAACAAGCTCTTTTTATTATTACCATAAAAATAGTTTACATTATCTTAAGAAGCCTAACGAAAGCTGGACTAAGTTTATATTGGACGGACACGCAATCAAGAACCTATGTCTGTACAAGATTCTGGAAGGTCTAGTCTTAGAATGATGAAGAGCACTCATGGTGTCCCTTTCACACAGAGTAAATAATCATTCATCCTAAGGCCTCAGGCTAGGGCGTCTGTGTATAACAACATGTAGGTATGAATGTAAACGAAGCAAAAGAAGTATGTAAGAATCGTAGCATATGGCGCTCTGTAGTTTAGCCTACCCTCATGGGAAAATGGCGTGAATTTATGTATGTATGTATGGGCAGACAGCGTTGACAATAAATGAATTTCGACCACCGTTGTGGTCAGTCGACGCGTAAGCTATTAAGTGAACCTAATGGACTTTCCGTGCCTTTTAAACCCTGATTTTATATCCACTGCCGTGCCCCCGACGCCCAACCTCTAAATCGTCAATACATTTATCATGTTGCCAAATTATGCCTAGGTATTATTGGATAGAATCAATAGAATCTAAAGTAGATAGAACCAACTAAATGAAATCAGACGAACAGGTTTTTTTGGTCGTATGAATACGACTCAGGCGGTTTGGACCCAAAAATAGTTGATTCACACCGCTTTGGAATGAAATGGAATGGAAGAGCGGATTGCACAGACAGTACCGACAATAGCTAGGGGAATTCTCGAGAATGCGCGAAGATTCGCCCGATGACGCGTGACCTTTTTTGTTTTTGGTCTCGTATTTAGTTCATATGACAATTGACATAAAGTTAATTATGCTATGTTGCAAAAAGTCGCTTTATTCCATTCCGCGGCGGCATAATTTGAGCCTTAGAAGGTTAGTTAATGAAGTACTACCTTTACTGACACTTGTCCTCAAGATATTCCAAGAATCTACAAACTTTTCTCACATTTTTTTGTTTCATTACAGCTGAACAACGTGTTGAGGCTCTGGTGAAGCAGTACGAGGAACTAAAGAAGGAAGGCGCCGGACGGATTCAGCGCCATCTCAAGCGAAGACAGCAAAAAGTCAAAAAACGCTCGCACAAAGCGCCCACTGGCACTTGATATAAATATTTTATTTAAATTGGTATTTTTTTTTCTTATTATTTATACTTGGTTTACTTGCTGTTTGCTTCTGTCTGCTTTGTGCTTGTTTTCTTGCTTTAGACAGATGTTAAAAAAGGTAATATTTCATGCACGAAAGTACCTACAATTTACTTTACAATGGGCTATTTGACTTTAGTTTGTTTTTAGTCCCTCATCTAGATTACAAGAAAATATTCAACACATATTTTTTCTTTTTTCACGTAATCATAAAATTACGGCGATACATCGAGTCAAAATGTCGCATGAAGTCACTAGGCAGTACAGTTTATACTAGATAATGACGTTAGAATTAGAAGCCCCCTCTCCTCAACTTTCATCATCATCATCATCATTTCAGCCATAGGAAGTCCACTGCTGGACGTAGGCCTCCCCTATAGATCTCCAACGAGACCGGTTGGAAGCGGTTCGCATCCAGCGGGTTCCCGCGGCCTTAATGAGGTCGTCTGTGATCCACCTTGTGGGTGGACGTCCTACGCTGCGCTTGCACTCGACCGTGTACGTGTGTGTGTTACGTGGCCTCCACTCGAGAACCGACCGACCCCATCGGTCATCAGTCCTCCGTGCTGTGCCCTGCCCACTGCCACTTCAACCTTCTAATCCGCTGGGCTATGTCGGTAACCTTAGTTCTTCTACGGATCTCCTCATTTCTGATTCGATCTCGCAGAGAGACTCCGAGCATAGCCATATTATATGTATTTTTCAAATAGCCCATTACGACAGACGCCGAATTTGTTATTACAATCTTCTTTTTTCTAATGCTATTATATGGAGTAGGTATAGTTTTTGACCGTGCGTTACCATCGTTAGCTTAAGAGGGGTGAGCCAGGGTAGACCACAAAATTCAAATTTTCTTTTGTTTTTTTTTCCATTTGTCGTTCAGTGTATGATGAACGAAATATGATTACAACAGCACCCGAAGAAAATCTGAGGGCGCGGAGAGAGCTCGAGAATTTTTAGCGTTCCACCTCAGACAGGTTTGGAGAAAACGATGACGATGACCTTAATGACGGTCCTGGTTGCTTACCCTAAAGTAGAAAATTGCCGTCGCCCCGGTCGCCGCTACTTATTCTCAGATCTACTGAATATACACACAAAATTTCATAAGAATCGGTCAAGCCGTTGCGGAGGCAAACAAAGTGACACGAGAATTTTATACACCACAATTTTTTAATTAGTACAAAAAAAAATTGGGGTGTTTACTGATCATATTTGCAAAATAAAAAGTAATAAAAAACGTAATTAATTTAAATGTAAAAAGTAATAATAAGTTAAACTTAAATAACGAAAACAGCTGTTGGAGGCGGGGCACGCTTGAGCGAGCGTGAGCGAGAGATGACGATTATTGAATACTACTATGTCATGAATAGCCCGTACAATATTTTCATAAATTGGCTGACTTTTTGGGATATAAACAAACGCTAATAACTTTGATTTTTATTAATATTATTAATTGATACTTTACATAGATGAATATGAGAAGACCGTCTAGAATAAGCCCTATTAGTATTTGTACTAATTAAAAATTATTGCTGTATATGAGGAATATACCTACCTAATTTTAACAAGATGACAACAAATATGTCGATTCCAAAACAATAATAACTGCTACTACTACTTTTTATTTAGCGAGTCTCTAATGTGCTCTTCGAACCTATTTTGTGTTAGACAGAATTAAAATGACAATATATTGTATACATATAACCTAACCTAAGTTACCATACCTATTCTTATCTATTATTTTTATATTAATACTGAAATGCAATGATTTGTGAAAGTTTCAAAATACCTACATAATTTTAAACTGAACTGCTGCACTGCGTGGCCGTGTCTTTATGTACAGACGCCAGCACATCAAGTTACCCCAATGTGTCAAATTTGCCCAATTGAATATGAACCTTATTCTGTTTGACATAAAGTTGAAAAGCGATCAAAGAAATTTGACATATTGGGGTAACTTGACGTGCTGGCGTCTGTACATAGAGACACGGTCACGCAGTGCAGCAGTTCAGTTTGTCATACACTACGGAGTAGTTAGGTAGTTTTTATGTCAGAAAAGTGGTCAACGTTTTATGAATAAAATTAACTTTGGGAGATAGTATATAAAAATAAATATTTAATTCGTTAATTTAATTAATTTTGACAGTAAATTACAACCAATTTGTAACAAAATAGTTTTATTGATTTCATTTGTAAATTTCAGTCAGAGTTCTATTTATTTCCTCGCAAACATGTTATGAAACGTCGTATGACTTGTCATACGTGCGCTTTGATAATTACAGCCTCTGCTTTCTTATAGCAATATCGCCTCGGCTGTAATTATTAATTTACCGCACTTATATCATAATGTACTATTACAAACAAACTTAGTATTCCGTCGCTACATTTATGACATTAGATTTTTTCCATCAAGTTACAGAACGCTCGGTGTGCGTATCGTTGTTTGCCGGTGTTGTTTACTATGTTTAGATCTAAAATAAGCAACAGAATCTAAATCACCAATTTATTCATTTATTATTCATCTATTACCATAATTATCCTAATGCTAAGCAGATGGCGATAATTTTGGTATTTCCATCCAAGAGGGTTTAATCAGTTATCCAAATTATTTAACTATCAAACATTGGTCTATTAGAATAAGCAAGTGAGTCCTTGTGGGTTCTTGATGTAGTAAGTGTGCATGGTAACGATTCCAGGGGAATCTGCCAAGTCGTACAAGCACTGGGGGCCTCTGGGAACGATTGCCTGAAACAAAAACGAACAATGAGCAAACCGAAGTATACAAATAATAAAATTCCACAACTTTCGCACAACGCTAAGCAGAGCTTTGCTATTAGTAGGTAAGTAGTAAGTACTAGATAACTAAAAACACACTTGTATATTTCTAAATTCATACATATACTATATAGAGGCTCAGGCGCAAAACGTCTCTTTCGCAAAATGTCCCCTGGTCGTAAAACGTCTCTTTCGCAGAATGTCTCTTTCGTAAAATGTCTCTTTCGCAGAATGTTTCTTTCGCAGAATGTCTCTTTCGCAAAATATCGCGCCAGGGACTTAAGAATAAAATTTTGATTTTCTAAACAAAAATTATTAATTAAAATTATAGTGCAATTATGATGTAAAAATTTTGGTACTTAAATTTACTTAAGAATGTATTCCAAATAAAAAAAATTATTTTGATACAGTTAAAAATAATATTTTGGTACAATTTAAAGTTCATTGATGGCAACATTTATAATAATATGTGAGGGTAGTTAGAAAAAAACTTATAAATGTAACTACTGTTTACTGTGTGTGTTACTAAAATGTTTTTCAATAAAAAGTAACAGACAAAACACAGCTCGGCAATTAATGAATGACACATACATTTATAAGTTTATTTCTAACTACCCTCACATATTATTATAAATGTTGCCATCACTGAACTTTAAATTGTACCAAAATATTATTTTTAACTGTATCAAAATATTTTTTTTTATTTGGAATACATTCTTAAGTAAATTTAAGTACCAAAATTTTTACATCATAATTGCACTATAATTTTAATAAATAATTTTTGTTTAGAAAATCAAAATTTTATTCTTAAGTCCCTGGCGCGACATTTTGCGAAAGAGACATTCTGCGAAAGAGATATTCTGCGAAAGAGACGTTTTACGACCAGGGGATATTTTGCGAAAGAGACGTTTTGCGCCTGAGCCATAAGGTAATGTATTACCTACTTATAGAAAATTACTAGTCATTGTTACATTTTGCTGTTACATTTTGTCTATTTCCAAAAGGTCGATCAATATGTTGACTATGGCTAACTTCTAGGTTTTCGTGAAGGCCCCCACCGCTCCCGTTGTGCAGTAGGTACTGACGGAATTGAATTAATTGAAAGCTAATGAGTACAACAAAAAGTTTCTTTGGGAAAGTAATTCCTGTCCATGAGTACAATCACGTGTTTAATTATCGGCCACTAATTACCAGTCACCCTATATAATTGCTAATAAGCTGTTCAAAATTATGTAAAATTATACAATAAAAATAAAAGACTGGAATAGATTCATTTTACCATGAAAGACAAAAAAAAATGCGCTGGTAGGTAAGTGTGTGTCATGTGTGTAGCATAGTGAATACAATATCCATGGGGAAAAAATATGAATCTTCCGTTATTTGAGGTAAAATGCATAACATTTATGCCCGCTAACCTACGACTTTATATATCTTAGCATCGGAAGATAATGAGGGACAAAAACATCATAGTCTCATTGATTTGCAACGAATGAAGATTTACAAAAAACATGTCGTTGATCTTAGAAACCTCAGCGCTAGGGAATGCAATCTCGTCTCGCCGAGATCCCGATCTCGCGAGATCCCGGCCATATTTTACGAGATTGGATCTCGTCAAATTTCGTACGAGATCTCGCGAGATAACGAGATCGACAAATGCAGCGTGACGATGTGTATTTCATAGCGCGGCAGCGCGCGAACTGAATCCTGGCCGGCCGTGCGGCCGCGCCTGGCGCATATGACAGACGACTTCTGATTTTGCATGCAAAATCAGAAGTCGTCTGTCAGATGATACTCTCGACATGATGTGATTTTTGAGAAGCCATTTTCAGACAAACTAACTTGCCTTTCCGTACCTTGATAACTTCATCTGACTTCTACTTTAAACTTCTTTTATTTGATTAATGCGATCTCACAACATTTATTTAAGAACTTGTGAAGTTAAGTTTTTGTTTTGTTGTATTTATTTACCATAAGTAATGTTCCTATTACTCTTATTTATTGAAACTAAAGTAATAATTTACAAAAGACTAAATATAGATAATTATTGTTATGTTACCAATATTGTAAGAATTTGAACTGATTAGCTACAGTAGGTATAATAATTATAGACATAAACAAATGTTATTAGAGTTAGAGACAAAATAATAAGTACTCTGTTGATATTTAAAATAAAACTTACATTATTTTTATAACTAAGCAACGCAGTTTCTATTTAATTACATATCATGTCAATTAGTAGTTCTTAAAACAAGCATTTGCATATGTTTTAATTGCGATTCTCCCAATCTCGCGAGATCCCGTAATTTGCGAGATCTCGCGAGACTGGGTTTTGAGTCTCGCGAGATCTCGCTAGGCGGAAATCTCGTACGAGATTGCATTCCCTACTCAGCGCCACTGGAATATGACCCGCGATATCAGTTGAGAGTTCACCTGGACAGCAGCACTCGTTGGGGTTTCGAACCAGTCAACAGCTCCATCTTCGACGGTATGTTTTCCGAACGTGACCAATCCAAGACCGATCAGCTGATGCGAGTAGACGAGAGGGAACCACGGGAACAGCGTTTCGGACTTGCACTCCATGTCCACTGTCGTCTTGTAGTAGTAGTGCTCTCCTGAAACAGACGTCACTTGCGATCAGTTTTGCCAGCAATAGTTTCATATTTCTTTCTAATATTAAATTTGTTTGTATGTAGGGGGTAATCTTCGGAACTAATGATCCAATTTAAAAAAAATTAACTGGTGGATAGCTGCACTATTCCCGGATGATATAGGCAACTTTTTATCCCTGTAATCCCACAGGAACAGGAACTACGCGGGTAAAACCGCGTGACGACAATAAAACGATGTCTCTTGTCTAGTGTTCTCAGGGTTGGGCAGTATTAAAATTACTTGTGCAATCAAAATCAAGTCTTTTTTTAAACTAGGCTGAAAATCATCACTTTCTGAACGTCAACAAAAACCTAGGACAGGCCCCCAAAACGCCCATCCTTCACCACTTCCTAGTGTTTTTGCTGGGAAGAAGTGGCGGTACAAACTCCCCAGCAACACATCTGTCTGATTCGGATAAAGAACTTGAATCTATATGGGTAGTTCTACAAACTAAGGAAGAATTCGAGTCTGATTTCGGCCCGACATTTTTTTAACATTCTGGTGGCGGAATTCAGTCTAAGAACTAGAGTACAGTGTCTTTTAGCTTATCCTAAAGGGAACAGTCAAAATATTTAATATTTTTTGATTTATGGCCATTTAAAAAAAATCGAGCCACAGCAAACTGAGAGTGTCACCAGGAAGCTGAGGAAAACATGAAAAATCAATCAATATCAATAATTTATGTCACATTTTAAAAAAAATGCGACGTTGCGTCTTAACATTAATGTGTATAATCAAAGTATCTTTTATAAAAACAAAAAATAGTCTTAAACAGGAAAGTTTTGAGTCTTGTTTTTTTGTATTTAGCCGCTTTTTTAACTTTGTCTTTCCTTGATATTATTTCGGCAACAGTATCAACTGTTTCTTGGGTTTGAACTTTTCTTTGATTTATTTTTTCTCTTGGCTCCTGTGATAGGTTTGGGAAGAGAGTAGTCGGGGGGTCAATTTGCAAATCAGTGGCTAAAACTTCTGGATTTTCCAAATTTAAAGTAAGATCGCTTGCAACGCTCATAACATCTGGCTGATCTATTGATTCCGTCTCACTTTTGTAGACGTCTTTAAATATTTACCGTGATCCTGCAGAGTATTCTAGTACACCCATCCGGTATACCCTCATCACAAAAACAGCTAAGGGATTTCATTTGTAGCTTTCGTGGCACGAAAGCACTGCCCTGTACTTGATGTACTTTGAATGTCCCCTTAACGCGAGAAATCAGTTTTTCCATATCTTCAATTTCACTTTTAATGACGATAAAAAGTGTCACATTGAATGACTCCGCAGAACTCAGTTAGGTTAGTAACATCACCTCCACATGCTACGACATAATTGGCAGTTTTTTTACACACAGCGCCCACACCATCTGGTGCTCCTTTTCCATGGCTGTGGTAATACAAAGTTCAATTTACAAGTCCAGGGCACAGATCAGTCATTTGCTTTCTTTTTCTTTTTCAACCGTTAATCTCTGATGGCCGTTCTTAATTTTTTCAGCTCTCCTTTTCTTTTCTAATATTTCTTCTTTGGTCTGTTTCTTTTTTGGCGCCATTATTCCTGTGTAACAAAATATAATATTCAAATATAATATTTGTAAGATCGATTAAATGTTTGTTTATTTTATACTTTAAATCCAACGTTTTGAAACAATTAAACTAATACTTTACTTAGACCACCACCAAAACTAAATAACTGTATATAAACAAATTACGAGAGTAAGTTTAATTTATTTATTAAATTGTTATATATTAGTTTAATGTTTATATGTATGAAAAAATACTATTATTGCACAGAAACAATATTTTTAATATGATCTGATCAGGATCCTGGATGGTTCTCAGTATCCTGGGTACCAATTGGACAGGATTCTGAGGCCAGGTTCCTGACAATTACCGGGTAAAAATAAAATAAACGCACCAATTTATAACTTTCAACAAAAATAATCTAAACTAGGCATATGCGTTAGCATCTTACATATCAATACGCTAAAATTAATTGTATTCATTATTTATTTCGTAAATAATATCTTACCAGGATTCTGTGAACTCCACTGATTATGACACCACTTCACTCGCCAAACGCACTAGGCTCACTAAACAATAGAGATGGGTAGCTCGCGAATGAGAGATAAAATTGAACTAGCTCTTTAATTTTAATCTAGCTCTCAGTAGCTCAGTCGTTCACGGAATAGCTCAGTAGTTCATTTAGCTCAATGGCTCTTTGACTTGTCTCTATACTCTATACTACTCATCACTCTGGGGCTTTGCGAGTTACGACGAGTGATACCGACGAAACGCCGACATTTGCGACATCCGACAATGCCCGAACAGGGCCCGAACTTTCCCGACGAACAGGAGAACGATTTCGCATATCGCTCACTGACTGACTCTTCGGCTCAATACGTCATTGTAAAATAACTCTTATCGTCATTGTTTTAGAAAAATGCTTTATTGCATATTGGCTTTCATAATTTTATTTAAGTATTTGTAATAAGAACAAAACAACCCAATGAATCTAATTTTATTTATGGCTCGCAACAGTCGCAACTAAATGTGAAATGAACTAAAGAACTTCAAAGATTTGAAAGAGCCATTGAGCTATTTGTCTCGTTTGACTTGCGTAAAGAGGCATGGCTCAATTTGATCTGTAGCTCGCAACTTCGCAAGTGAATCAATTGAGCCGAAGAGTTAAAAGAGTTATTCGGTGAGCTAAAGAGCTAAAAGAGTGATATAGTTCTTTTGATCAAAAGAGCCGTATCTCTCTTTTCTTTTCACTGAGCTACATATCGCATCTCTACTAAACAACGTGCTAGGTGAGAATAGATAGATGACATTCTTTGTCTCTTTCGTAGGTACTATCGACTCAGCGGAACGGTAAAGACGCACGGCAAATAGTCTAGTGAATATTTGCTAATTCAACAGCGAACAGGATGCTGATATAAAATCATGGGGACAAAATGTAAACAAGATTTTATTAAAGATTTTTTTAGGAAATACTATAGTAATTGTTCTACCTAGCCAGGAAAAATAGTAAACTTATTAATTTGGGATTCTTTTAAGACCCTAATGTAGAAGTAAATGTTTCACGACGCACTTTGATCTAAAATTTGTAGAAGGGACATTGCAGGATCCTGAGAATCCGGCACTTTGAACAGTAATTTTGTTCTGAAAAGAATTATGAATCTTAATTATTTTTAGTGACCATCTAGAAACAATTGTAATTAATAGTATTCCATCCAAAAAAAAATGTTATTAACAATTTTTTTATCATATTTTGGCTGAGCCGCCAAAAATTCCTTAGTTTGTAGAACTACCCATATCTCAATAAATAACATGGTTTGTACATCTTTGTAAATCTTTACATTTCAGAATGAATCACACTCCAACATACCAAGAAGACAAAAAAAAACTAAACTCAACTCAATGAGAGTAAAATGCCTTAAGTTACTATCTTGCAGTCGAACTAGTCTTGTTCTTACAATAGCGTACAGTATACCTATCTACATAACAGGTGCGTGTGTAAGTGTGGCCAACTCTAATAGCTGCTAGACCATCATCACCACTCTCGCCTCGCACTTGCTTGTACTCACGACCGCTAAATAAAGTTCAAATGTATTTTGAAGCCTCAAGTAGGTATTTGAAATACCTACTATTTACAAAATACCTCAGCGTCAGGTATTTTAAATACAAATGACATTATAAAGAAGTATTTGAAATACAAATTCCTACGTATTTGTAGTTTAATTTGAGCAAAGCATGTGTTTTGCCCCCTCCGGCCGTGATGGCAACTGAGTTTGGCAACCAGTTGCTTAAAAATATTGGATATTCTTTTTACTCAAGCAGTTGCCAAAGACGAATGTCGATTCTTGATACGCACCTATAATATTTTACCTTTGCAGTTTCGCAAAGACATTCAATAAACTATAGACCGGACATCACGAACAAAATTTTCATCCGTAACTTCTGTCCGAACGGACAGATGACACATAGTCTTACGTAGGACATCTGCCTGTCAAGACGCATTTGTGTCAACTTTGTGGAAAGTTGAAAAATATTATTTTCCACGAAAACATGCATGGTTGCGCCTTACGTTATTGCAAAACCCGTTACGACAAAAATAATGGACGTCGCTACGCTTTATTTTCGTAGGTATTCTTTGTATTTATTTAGTAATTAGAATTAAATCATTTTCATAGATTGTTCTAGAACATTTGGCAATTCTGTATTTAACGCCCTCTTGTGTTGAGTAGCTAAAGTACTGTTTTGTAGAGATGGGATAAAGTTCATCGATTCTGTTATCGATAAATGTCAAAATAATAATAAATAGATAACTCAACAAAATATTACAATATTAAATTAAATTTATTAAAATATTATACTGTATGAACATTTCAAATAGGTTTCTGTTATTTAAGGTTTCCTAAAGAAAATGGTTGTGAACGCGAGACTTGGATACGGTTTTTTGTGTGAATTAATATGCATAATTTAACATTTCTCATCATCTTTTACATATCGTATTAAATATTTTAACAGTATTGCTAAGCCAGACTAGGATTCATTTCACCTCAAAAAATTAAAAGATAAAAGATATTTATTTTTTAGATTGTACAGTTCCACTTACAGACTAATAATATAATCTATTAAATTTATATAACTCAAATTTGTAAAAAGTATAATGAACTCTGGTACCCAAGGTAAGATTTAACTTGTGTTATGGATACCAGTGCTCTCTCATGGTTTGCACAGAGTTACATAAAATTTTAGATGAAGGACGTGATTTTGATGTAATTAGTAGAAGGCAGTAAGTATTTTTATACATAACAGTCTACACACAAATTTTAATAACTAACGACAAAGATTCATTCACTTACTTTAGAGGCAAGAAAATTGCAGTCCGGGGCTTCATTAGAATTTTTTTCTATGTTCTTATTTCTATGCATTAATTTTAGTAAAGATACGAGTTTTGCGTATGTTTCAATATGCACGTTATGTTTTATTTTTAAAGTAGCTTTCAAAAATTGGGTAAATACTCCACATTGCAGATGATCGCCTCGTCTGTGATAAATCTAAAAAATAAGATAGCAACACAGTCTCCTGAAAACTGCTTGCACCCTTTGTAAGTCTCCATTCATTGAAGACATGGTATGCTTTCAGATATTTCTCAGGTAGGAAACTTAATTCTGCATTAATAACTTGTTGTTTCAACTCTTCCGGTGTTATAATACTGTTCTCGTCGCTAGTTTCACTTATATTTACGATTATTTTAATATTTTTTAACTTATTCAACTCTTTTCGCCAGCCAAGAAATTTTATTCCCGCTCTTTTATTTAAATTAAGACGTGTTTGGAAATAGCACCCATGATATTTTATTAAGTACTCAAAATATATTACGTAACATTATTGAAACTAGAAATAAATATTTACAGGTTAAATATCAGTTTTATTTGCATTAGATACTTATTTTCGCTTAAATACAACAATAAGTTAATAATTCTATAAATTACATTACAAGACATAATTATCTTTTTGCAAAATTTCTTTAGTTAGTACGAAATTCCGAACGTGTTTGTCTTTGAGGTCGAATTCAAACTCAGAACTTCGAAAGGGCTGATCGTTGTCTCTCTCTCTCTCTTTCTAATGGCGGGAAAGAGATAGAGTGTGAATGTTTCAAATAGTATGATTAACCCGAGGCTGATTAAGATATTTGCGGCTCTAAAACTAAAATTAAAAAGTTACTTGGTCTCACTGATTTAAAGCAGCAAAACCTACATGTTTGAGCTACTGAAGTGAAAAAAATATTATAACTTTTATCAATATTATCGATACCTTAATCTAGATGGTAACATCCCTATCACAAGTTTCTACTTTCTACTTTACGGCACGTGGTACTGCCAGACTTACGATTTATCCGTTTATCTACGTATTTTCGACGTTGCTTCGGATATATCATAAACGTATACGTATAAGATTCATAATCTATATTTTCTTGGTTTATTTTTTAATAGAACATACGTAAGGAATACTGCGCTATTAAGTAGGAAGTTTTAATAATTTTCTACAATATACGGCGCCAGCGCTGAACCAAACACAAGGTCGTAATAGTGAGCAGACCATATTAATTATTATAAGCATAATAATGAAACTGGATTTATTTTCTAAGTCAATAGTTTTGTAATTAGTACCTAAGGTAAGACGATAATCACTTTCTCATTACGGTCCTCTTTTAATTTCAGTTACAAATGTGTTTCTTTTTTTATGCCTGGCTTAATTTGTTTAGTTTTAATACCTATTTATTTAACTGATTTGAAATATTTTTTATTTTTCCGGCATTTTCCTTTGATCTGACAACACTAAAATTTAATTCGGCTATATCTCGCTTGGTGGCCACCAACCAGAATTATTATTTTAGTCAATTTCATTCTTGAGTTTGCCGTTGCCGTTCTAATATCGCTATTTAATGCTAGATGGCGTTACTGAGAGATGGGATCACAGTTTTTGTATGACATTTCTTCGCATGCCCCCTCTATAGTTTTTAAATCTCTTTGCAGTTTCGCAACCAGTTGCCGAAGGAGTAAAAACTTTCTTGTTACTCAACCAAATCTGCTAAGAATTCAAACTTTTTTCAGACTTAAGAATTCAAACTTTTTTCAGATGTTCAGAATATATTTTCTTTTGTTACTGACGTAGTTGACATCTATCATTTTATTTGCCTCTTGAGGTTATCGATTAATTGCAATATATGTGTAATACACATTAGATTACTGTATTTACTGCACGAGTATGTGTACGATTTAAGACCAGTATAATAGTCTGTTCCGGAGACATCAACATGTCTACTTTAAATGTATACCCAAATACATCTAACATTGAATTCATTAGTTCAAGAAGAGGAGGTGTTTCTGCGTTGTACGATGGTAGGCGTTACAGCCGTAAAAAAATATATGTAAATAAAAACTCATTTTGGAAATGTAGCCTTACAAAAGGATGCAGAGGTAATATTACTTTAAATACTCGTAATGAGATAATAATGCAAAGAGCACACGAAACCGATTGCAGACGTAATTTTGCGAAAACCACATTTTTGAAAAAATTGGATGATCTCAAGAGAGTGAGTAGTTGCAATTTTGAATCAATCCCCAAACAATACGACAATATGGTTCGTGATTTAAAAAACGATGGATATAATTTCGTCGGCGATATACCAAAGTTCAGCAGTGTGAAAAGTGACCTTTACAATGGGCGAAACAAAGTAGTTGGTACCACAAAAATGCGTTTCTCAAATGCTACGGACGTTGAAATACCCATGAAGTACCAACATTTTTATCTTTGTGAATATGAAGATGGAGATTTTAGAATCATTGTATTTTGTATTCGTGATGTGACAACAAAAATGAGTAATTTCAATCATTTCTTTGCTGATGGCACTTTCAGAAGTTGCCCAAAAGCCTTTAAACAGTTGTATACCATTCATGGCTATGATGAAATTAACATATTGTAGCATAAATTAGTCGATTCACTAAAAACCGACTAATTCTAAATAGTATTCACCAAACTAAATTATCGGTACAACCCTAAATGTTCTGATATGTCACAATGGAGGGAGAACGTCACTCAGGATCTCCTATAAAAACGGCTGCACGCATAGGCTCTGTCCTTTTTACATCAAGCGAGCAGCCTACTAATAGATAAGTCCCCAGTTATTGGGTAAGTGAACTCCGCCATTGTGTTCTTTTGCTGCTGAATTTATGTCCCGGCAAGCCATAACTATTTGTAATCTCTGTGACTATTTAACATGGCTGCCGGCAATGTATTCTGTATCTAATATTAATTAGCACCTAGCTATTCACTATGCACATGTACTCTTAATTGGTTATATGGTTCTCCGCATGGCGTGCATCCTATTCTATTCTCTATAAACCAAATCATGCTCATCCATGCTGTATCATAAACCGGCGACGCTAGTCGACGGTCAATGAGAACCACGTGGCGATGTGACACCACGCCTTGCCTCTAGTCTGTCAGCCTATTCACCTATCAACTAATCACTGTAAACCACTGCGATGTGTGAGTACCCATCTTCCATCTTCTTCACTGCCTTGAGCTTGCCGCATCTGACGCATGGCTGGGACACGCACATCGTAGGGGCTTACAGGAACATCTTGAAGCTCAAGGGCCCCACGTTGGGCGCCACTGTAGCGTAGTGGATTTGTTGGAAATATAAAATCCAACATTATGGACTCAGACTAAAAATTATATAACAATAAAATGTGTCATAGACATAGAACATAGACAAAACATAAATCAATTTAACATAGACATGGAACTTAAACTTAGCATGGACACTTAAGATTTTAAAACTTTAACAATTTTTTTAAATGCAAGTTAACTTAAAATAAACTAGATACTTGCGGTTTTTTTTAAACTAATACTATTTAAATTGCATTTTTTTTCTTTTTCTTGATAACATTCATTGACTATGAAGACTACATCTTCATGTTCGGATTACACACTTAGACATGGTTCAGCACTCACTTGACAGTGTTTGTACTATAACTACTACACTACATAATAGTGTTCAGCAATCAATGGTTATCTTTAATATTTGTTTCTAAATTTAACAAGAACCTACATTATACACATTACCCAGCAATTTAACACCTCAGTGACCTGACCCCCAAGGAGATACACTTGCACTATCTTGTTGTTTTTCCGACTGACTGTCTTGAGTTAAGCTACTCTAATTTAGTTTACCTCTTGTGTGTTTAGTAAGTCACTGACTTAGGACTACATTCAAGTCAGTGACGGACTTTGAATGATGGATGTTTGACGATGAATAATTGATGATGGGATGGAAGCACGCGAATGAGATGTATGTACGTACAGGTAGTCAGTCTAAGTGGTTTAGGCCTTCTAGCGGATTTACCCTAGGGAAAATCCTTTCTTTGCAGGCGGGGTACTGTAGCATAAATTAGTCGATTCACTAAAAACCGACTAATTCTAAATAGTATTCACCAAACTAAATTATCGGTACAACCCTAAATGTTCTGATATGTCACAATGGAGGGAGAACGTCACTCAGGATCTCCTATAAAAACGGCTGCACGCATAGGCTCTGTCCTTTTTACATCAAGCGAGCAGCCTACTAATAGATAAGTCCCCAGTTATTGGGTAAGTGAACTCCGCCATTGTGTTCTTTTGCTGCTGAATTTATGTCCCGGCAAGCCATAACTATTTGTAATCTCTGTGACTATTTAACATGGCTGCCGGCAATGTATTCTGTATCTAATATTAATTAGCACCTAGCTATTCACTATGCACATGTACTCTTAATTGGTTATATGGTTCTCCGCATGGCGTGCATCCTATTCTATTCTCTATAAACCAAATCATGCTCATCCATGCTGTATCATAAACCGGCGACGCTAGTCGACGGTCAATGAGAACCACGTGGCGATGTGACACCACGCCTTGCCTCTAGTCTGTCAGCCTATTCACCTATCAACTAATCACTGTAAACCACTGCGATGTGTGAGTACCCATGTTCCATCTTCTTCACTGCCTTGAGCTTGCCGCATCTGACGCATGGCTGGGACACGCACATCGTAGGGGCTTACAGGAACATCTTGAAGCTCAAGCGCCCCCCCTTGGCGCTGTTTCAGGGTTCCTGGCGCTGGCTAAACGACTATCGCTGCTTCGCGCACGCTGCACTGCCCTGCTGCTTAACTGTGCTCCCGCGTGCCTACCCACGCGGTGAGAAACACTCACCTGCACGGCCGCCCTACCGCGAGCTACCTTAAGCCGCGGCCGTGTAGTCAGTGGCCTGCCGCTGCTAACTGCTGGCCGTCTGCGCTGCCGCTGCCAGCCACCACCAACGCTGCCTAGGGCTGGTTGCCCTGAGCCCGCTGCCACCTGGTCGACCGCCCTGCCGCGCGTCCCTACCGACGCGTGAGGCCGCCTACCCGGCCTACCTACCGTGCGTGGCGATCGTCGTCTTCTGGTCGCTCAGGGCAGTACCGTATTACCTACCTTCAGTGACAGTGCGTGACCTTTAGAGACACTAGAACCCTAGACCCTAGAAACTTATGTATGTGTAGTGATACAATAAATGTAGAACTAAGTCTTCCGTGTCTCATTTAACTACCAACAAATCCACTACGCTACAATATCATAACTCCATTATTTTTCGCACTTCTTCCCGATAAAAGAAATAACACATATAAAATTTTGTTCAGTATAATTAAATCTCAAATTCCTACCTGGAATCCAAAAAAAATTACATTGGATTTCGAAATTGCAGCAATTAATGCATTTAAAGACATATTTCCTGGTATACTTTTTAAGGGATGTTACTATCACTTCAACCATGCGTTATGGAAAAAGGCGAAGGCCTTACAAATAAAAACTAGAGTAAAAAAAAGGCATGTGGCGAGATGTATTGGAATTGCACGGTTACCAAAAAAATACTTAAGAGAAGGATATGATTATGTAATGGCAAAAAGACCTGTTGGTGAGGAAATCAATATGTTTAATAAATATTTCCAAAAGCAGTGGGTTAATAAAGATTTTTTTGCTGAATCTTGTTGTTGTGAAACTGAAAAATTTAGAACTAATAACAATATAGAGGGATGGCATAGAAAGATCAACAGTTTTATTGGTAAGAAAAATCCAACGTTGGCACATCTACTCGATGTTTTAGAATCTGAAGCGACATACTATGATTTGAAAAAAATTACACCTAAAAAAAAGAAGGAGTACGAGGAGATCGATGAGGAAATTGGGTTAGCGATAAAAACTTTAAATGAAAACAAAATTAGTGTCGGACACTGTCTCGAAATTATCAGTCCATTTGTTATCCCATTCTAAAGACATATTAACTACCTACTAAATTCGAAGTGTACTTATAATTTCAATTTTGTTGCAAATGGGGAACCTAGTTGTTAATTTTCAGTAACTTTAAGCTGTAGTTAGGTAATTACATGGAATAAAGGCATAGACACCTATATTATGTTGTTTTCACGATATTATTATTTGAAACATAATGTACCTACCCTTGTTCCCTTTCGATGACGCAACTCTTAAGAAATTTAATCAAACAAATTCAATAGAAACCAAATTTTATATGCATCTGATTGAAAACATCCTAATTTAATATAATACAGACCTTAGTCCTTATTTTGATTTCCACAACTGATGTTGGTTACGAACTGAGAGTGGTAATTCTTCTTAAGTAACCACACCTTTTGAGAAAATCTTAGTTGGCAACTAGGTGCGTATCAAGAATCGACATTCGTCTTTGGCAACTGGTTGAGTAAAAAGAATATTATAGCTAGGGTTCTTTCCACAAAGAAAACACCGAACTACCGAGTAAGTAAACTGTGTAATTAGTGAACAGACACGAGTTTATAATGAACAACATAATATTTGAACGACAATAATGGCGGATAGCCGGCTCACAGTGCGTATGAGTACCCGTCATGTGCACGCGCGGCTATCGCGAGTGAGTTCGCGCAGTCGACTCTGCTGCCCGCGGCGCAGCGCGGGCGGCGGGGATAGTGCTGTGCCGATTACCCACTAGTCACGTAACCTCGCCGGCACACGACGGTTTCTCGAGGTGCGGGAAGCAGCTATTTGGGGTCGCGCTATATCCTCCCCCTCCAAGTCAGCAGAAGGCTCCGGAGCTGGCTTGGCAACCGGTAACTTACGGGGTCTGCCCTTCTTCCTAGTATGGATGACAACGTCAGAATCACCTACATACGGTGTAAGGAGACTGGCATGATACTTGCCTCGAAGTACGCTATCTTTATCTACAACCTCGTAAGTGGTAGGAGAGACTACTTTACTGATTGAATACGGACCTTCTCTTTTAGGGGCGAACTTACTAGTGAAGCCTTTTGCGGCTTGGCTTAGACGATGGCTGCTCACGAGTACGAGGTCTCCCTCCTGGAAGTTAGGTCCAGGACGTCGGCTCTTGTCGGCGGCCTCCTTACGGATATCCTGCTGGCGCTCAACTCGCCACTTCACCTCTTGTAGGCGGTGTACAAAATCACGTAAGTATGGCGTGATTTGGGGCACGTAGTTCTCTTGTTCTACGACGGTCCGCAGGTCATGGTTCACGGCCACCGGGGACCGGAACTCGCGCGCAAACGTTAGATAAGCGGCAGAGTGCCCCGTGCCTTGGTTGGGAGTCGAATTTAGCGCGAATCGCACGGCAGGTAACACTTCAGGCCACCCTCGATGCTCTGGGTCTACCAGGATTGCCAGCATCTGCTTCATTTCACGATTTTTCCGTTCGGCGGGGTTAGCCTCAGGGTGATATACAGGGGCTAAGTTCTGATGCACACCAAGGACGTGCATAGCCTTCTGCATCACCGCTGCGACAAACTGGCTGCCGTTATCCGAGATAACCCGACGGGGAAACCCGTATCTCATAAAGATTTCTTCGATTAGCACCTTGGCGCAACGCTCGGCGTTAGCCTCGGCCAGGGGGAATAACTCAACCCACCTGCTCGCCGTATCTTCTACCAGGAAGATCCACTTCTCACCTTGACTACCCTCAGGTAGAGGACCGAACAAATCCATGGCAACAACTTCAAAGCGTTGCTGCAAGACAGGCGTTTGCAGTAACCCAGCAGGTTTAAGATTGGTTGGTTTGAATTTTTGGCAAAGATCGCATGCCTTAAGATATTTTACTACGTACTGACGCATATTAGGGAAGTAAAATCTTTCCTTGATTTTCTTTAGAGTGTGCTCTATACCCAAATGTCCGGCGGTAGGCGCGTCATGGAGCTCCTTGAGGATCTCTGCACGCATAGAATCTGGTACCACTAGTTGTGGCTCTTCAGATTCACCAACCAGATCAAAGCGAAAGAGGACTCCGTTTGAAAGGTAATAACCACGATCCGTCCACCGGGCAGACGCATCACCATCTTCAAAGTCAGTAAGGATTTTCTTAAGTTCAGGGTCCTCAAGCTGAGCAGTTCGCAACTCTTCAGGGCTACGGTGAGGTAGGTCTACCGAAACAGGACACAGATCGCACGTAGCGTCAGTGTTTTCCTCGACTGACGAATGGCATAGTACGGGACGACTCAATGTGTCCGCTACTACGTTAGCTTTCCCAGGTGTGTATTCAACATCTAGGTTGAAAGCTTGAATTCTTAATGCCCATCGAGCTAGGCGGCCACTTGGTGTCTTCAAAGACAATAACCACTTAAGCGGTTGATGGTCAGTAGCGACGCGAACTTGGGCACCTTCAAGATAACCACGAAATTTGTCTAGGGCCCATACCACCGCTAAGGCTTCCCGCTCAGTCGTGGTATAATTGCGTTCTGCAGTCGTTAAAAGCCTACTCGCATACTCTATAGGTTGCTCAGATTTCGGATCTGGCCCTTGCACGAGCACAGCACCCAAAGCGTAGGCACTGGCATCTGTGCGCAAAATAAAAGGTTGTCCGAAATCCGGTTGACGCAGAATCGGACTCGTTGTGAGTCTCCGCTTGAGCTCGTCGAAGGCGTTAACCTCTTTCTCTCCCCATTTCCAGACCTTATTCTTCTTAGTAAGGTCGGTCAACGGCTGGGCTATTTCCGAAAATTGTGAGATAAATTTCCGAAACCACGAACACGTTTGTAGGAAGCTTTTAAGTTGTTTTAGATTCTTAGGAGGCAACATATCTACCACTGATTGGACCTTAGTAGGATCAGGTTTGATACCTTGGACCGTAATAACGTGTCCTAGATACGCGACTTGCTCCCTGGAAAAAACACACTTTTCGCGATTTGCCTTCAGGTTGAACTGTCGCAAACGGTCGAACACCTGCTGCAGATCTTGTAAGTGCTTATCTAGGTTATCGGAAATCACAAGGATGTCATCTAAATAAGCTACGACGGTGACGTCATTTAGTCCAGACCGAAAGCGATCCATCAAGCGCTGGAACGTTGACGGCGAATTCTTTAAGCCAAATGGCATGCGCCTAAATTGAAACGTTCCGAACGGGGAGACGAATGCAGTTTTGTGTCTGTCCTCTGGCATAACTTCGACTTGCCAGTAGCCTGCTTTTAAATCAATAGTGGACATGACACAATTGCTTTTAGTAGAAGATAAGATGTCGTCGATTAATGGCAGCGGATATTTATCCGTGCGCGTTACAGCGTTCAATTTCCTATAATCGACGCAAAATCTAGTTTCGCCGTTCTTCTTGGGCACTAACACTACTGGAGAAGCCCATTCTGACTCGGCTTCTTCAATTACCTCCAGTTCTAGCATCTTATCAATTTCCGCTCTTATCACCTCCTTTTTAGCAGGTGTCAGTCGATAGGGGGGCGTTGCGATAGGCGTGGCGGCACCTGTGTCAATTCTATGCAAAGCAAAGGGCGTCGGCCCTCCCCCTGCACTGAAAATATCTGCGTTATTTTCCAAAAGTGCAGCTAATTTAACCTTATCAGCTGGTGTTAGGAGGGTGCCCTCGCACTCGCGGAGACCAATCGTTGAACTGACCACCACTTGGTCCTCACGTTCATACTGTAGCCTAAAGAAACCTGTATCGCGTAAAGAGAAACGATTCCTATCAAAATCGAGTATCATGCCAGCGTCCTCTATGAAATTCATACCTAATAAAGAATCGGTCGCGCCGGGCAAGACCATAAAGAGAGTCTCTATTGCTACTCCCTGCACCTTTACATTTACTACAGCGGTTTCTACAGTTTGGGAACGTTGGGTTCCATCCGCAAATCGCAAGTCGGTAACACAACTACTAAATTTTTGACCATTAGCCCTTAAATGATTAGTTAAGCTATCACTTGCAACGCACTGCTTAGCACCCGTGTCTAACAACGCGGTGCCTTCACAACCGAACACTTGAATAGTAAAAATAGGACGCACTCGCGGGTTTAACATTTTAGCACCCCCGGACACTGCTTGGAACGCGGTCGTCGCGGTCGGCGGTGTAGGGTGTTTTCCTTTGCACACTGCGCAGTTTGATCGAATGACGCCGGGCGCACCACATCCGAAACAAGTTATGGACGGACGCGGCTCGGCACCTCCCGCAACTGGTTCGCTTTTAACCGTAGACGTCCTGTTTTTATTCTCCAGCTTACGACAGTCATCTTTGACGTGTCCAAACATTTTACAGAACGAGCACCTAGGTCTTCCTTTATTTGGCGCTTTCTCTTCTTTGTTCGCTGAAGCAGCTGATGAAGAGGCCGCAGAATGACCAGTAACCTGCGGCGGCGGGGCGGTGGGCGCAGGAGTATGCCTTTTTGCAGGCGCAGCAGCGCACGCTTCCTCGAGCACATCTTCCACTGCTCGAGCCTGATTTAGTAGCTCGGCGAACGATGTGAATGTACTCCTGGCCATCCTCTCCCGAATCCTTCTATGAAGCAGCCCATACACCATATCCAGTTGTACTGGATTCTCTGGCAGCGTGTGCGGTGGCAGCTGGGCGATCAGAGAACGCAACCTACAGACGAAGATGTCCGTCCTCTCCTCTCCTTGCTCACGACTAAAAATCCCTCTGTAAATTCTATGTGGTGGGAAACGAGGACCGAATGTGTGACGCAGTAACTGGGTGGCTTCTTGCCAACTCGTGACTGAATGCTTTACGCCTTGCCACCAGGTAGCTGCGAAATCGATGAGCAGCATTGGCAGGCCTCTTAAAGCAATATCGTCGCTAACGCCAACACAGTCTTTATAAATCTGTACAGCATCCACGAATGCCATAACATCGCCAGCTCCATTGAATCTCGCCGTACAATTAGCCAAGTTTGTACTTACAGTCGTCGTCGGCGGCGGCGGCGCGCTCATTGTAAGCGGCTGCGACCGTAAGGCTTGCAAGAGGAATACCAGTTGTTGATCCGTCATAGCGATGGGTGCGGACATCGGTGGCAGCGGTGTGGCGACGGGCGGAGCATGCCCGTGCTGTGGCATCTGCGAGTACCCAGGCAGCTCACGCCCGTGTAGCGGCGGCGATGATGGAGCCGAGGCGCCGGCGGACGGCAGTCCAGCCAGCGGCGGCGTTGACGATCGCACATCAACGAACAGTGCGCCTCCATCTGAAGTAGACGGCATCGAGCCATCTAACTGCTCACCAACCGAAGGGTTCACATTTACCGGCTGTTGCATAGCTCGCGAAGCACTATTACCGCGCGACCGTGTAAGCACCATGTCTTTTAAACACTATAAACAAAGTTCTGACCCAACAACTAGGTATCAGTATACGTAATTAACCTAGTCAGCCACTAAAGTTCGACAACTGTTCATACACAACGCGTAAATAGTTTAAACGTCTATAATTACGCGAGTGTTCTAGTCTTTTATTTACACAATAACACATAGATAGGTCTCTATCTCACAAGACACAATTAAGTTCTAAATTACTAGTATATAGGTACACAACAATGTTCGAAACGTATAACGATACGTTGTATCACAAAACTAAATTTTATACCTACCTACACTAAAGTCTTCGATTCGCGCGAAGCGTTCATACACCAGTTTAAACACAAATTAATTTTCACAGGTTCACGACTTGTAACTTGACTAGTTATCCTAGTTATGTTACCTAAACAAAGCACTACCTAGAAAGACTAAACGTAAACACTAAATCAAGTTCGTAATATACAAGCACTGTAAACAACGATAGTCATTAGATTATGTGCTAGTGTAATAAGTAGGTACACGACTGTTCTAGGAAGTATATAAGCACTAGAACGACAGAAACGTGATTAAGTAACTAGTTTGTAACCATTTCGTAACACACAAAATCCACGGAATTGTCACTGCATTACACCAAAATAATGCTAAAATAAAGTTCGAGTGTGCACAAATAACGTAACGAAACTGCGGGGAGTCGCGGGCGAAGTAGGTATATAACGTGTATATAACGCCGCACGAAGAAAACCCGAGAAAGTCACTGTTTTTTTTGACACTCACACTGATTTTCGAGTCTTTATTTAGACGTTGTTACACTCATAACAGTCTAACACGAAAATAATGTTCGTTTAACCGTTTTTTCACAAAACACGGCCGCACCGTTGGGACGCCAGATATAGCTAGGGTTCTTTCCACAAAGAAAACACCGAACTACCGAGTAAGTAAACTGTGTAATTAGTGAACAGACACGAGTTTATAATGAACAACATAATATTTGAACGACAATAATGGCGGATAGCCGGCTCACAGTGCGTATGAGTACCCGTCATGTGCACGCGCGGCTATCGCGAGTGAGTTCGCGCAGTCGACTCTGCTGCCCGCGGCGCAGCGCGGGCGGCGGGGATAGTGCTGTGCCGATTACCCACTAGTCACGTAACCTCGCCGGCACACGACGGTTTCTCGAGGTGCGGGAAGCAGCTATTTGGGGTCGCGCTATAATATCCAATATTTTTAAGCAACTGGTTGCCAAACTCAGTTGCCATCACGGCCGGAGGGGTTTTGCCAAGTCCTACTGGGTGTCCTTTTCCAAACGATTTTGCGTTGCGAAAAGGACTAGTTATGGAAGCAAGGACGGGTCTATTTAGAGACTACTTGGAAGGAATCCAAATAAACTGCTATATCTAAGGGCAAGAGGATGCCGAATGTAAATGTAGCGACATCTATCTCGCCACATACGAACTAGTGACTGACATCCTACATCGCGGTATTAAAGTTATCCGCGCAATTTGAACGTATACAAGTTCCCGACAGCAACCGTCGGGCAATAGTAGGCCACCAGACCCAACACCCGTCTGGTCGGAGGATCCTCCCTTTTCTAGGGGGATACGGAACTTCACCCCCTGATCCTCACATACCTCTTATTAAGTAACAGTTTTAGGATTGATATTAAATATATTCCGGATTCACTCACCCATCCATGGTATGCAGGCTTGCTCTGTGAAGTCGCTGTTCGGGGCAATGATGTCACTAACATTGGTTGAGATGCGGTACAGTTCCCCGTTGAAACCAGAGACAAGGATGGAGTGGTCTTGTAACGTCAAGTTAGGGTTGCGCGTGGCGACACGGATTGCTGGGTCCGTTGCAAGAGTTTCTGGTGAAAGAGAATAAAACAGTAGGTAAGTTAATAACTAGTCTAAGTTTAAATCATGATAGTCATATTGGGAAATAAGAGTACCTACTCTTTGTACATTTGTATGTGTAAGTCTTCGATATTATTGATCGAAGGTGTAAGTACCTACTAAAATAGAATTGATTAAAATGATTTTAGATTTTAGACGTTTTAAATTTTAATTTTAGTATTAGAAGTTGTCAGGCCCAGTATTTCGCCATATTCACACTTTTTTTTTACTTGTAACTATACTTACACTGCCTTTAACTTTTAGGTAGGTAGGTAAATAATAAAATCTTTTTTCTCGTAACACATGGTGTAGGAATCGGAAATTTTGTGCCTACATGTTACTTAATACAAAGAAAAAATGTTGGTCATGTCAAATGTTATTAGGAATTCAGCGTGTTATAACAAGCGATTCAGCAGTCAGGGAACGATGAAGTAAAAACTACTCCTATAGACGAACTTACCAGGTGAAATGAAATATTGTTGTGCAGTCCAGAAGTTTAGAATTTTGCCATCCACAACGGTGGTCCAGGTAGTAAATCCTTGGACGGTCCAGTCGAAAATATTGCCGCTGTACGTTTCCTTGTTTAGCTGTAAAAAAAATGGTATTTTTTATTTATTTTTAACAGAAAACTGCAATGAAAGCATGTCTGCTGTGTAGTGTGGCAACTTCATATATCCGGTATTCTCGTTGTCCCCGTCACAGTGTTATAATTCCTTACCATGGTCCGTACGCTGTCCCCGTTAATTTATTGTAATATATACTTTTCAAATTATGGCCGTTGTCCCCGTTGAGTTAAAATATTAGAAGTGAGAATACCTTACATAGAGAATATTCACGATGGGTGTGCGTTTTTGGGGACTATCTGTAATTTTTGACGTTCTAAAAGTGCTGGGGGCTTACCATGATCTTCTAAAATACTTGCCAAGTGCAAGGCAGTTCAACTGAGCAGTTTAATCTGGCAGGTTTCGTTTTTGTACCATGAATGTTTCTGGCTGACCTGCATTTTGACCTGCTTCATAGTCTCTGATCAGTAAGCTGACCGCACAGATTAAATAAGATGAATTCAATCGGTCGTTCTGAAACACGTTGACGGTTTTACGGTTTTTATAGAAGTTTAATATGTTTTAACAAGTAAACGTTAAAACAAAAGAGATTGATGAAAAAAACATTTTTCCGTGTCCAAAATGGAATTTCACATTATTCTTGAGAGAAAACGAGTTCCATCTTCATCAAAAACTTAAATGTTAATGTTAAATGTCTTCACATTTATTTCCGAACGTACCTATTAATGACAAATGTAACATGTCATGTTCTGTATAAGGACAAAACTTAGATAATATACCTCTAGATCGAGCTACCGCGTGGCCGCACATGCGACAGCAATATAAAAGTTCAGTGTTGCTATTCCTTAAAAAAGTCCCAAAATACGACCAAAATTCTACTTAACTGCGGGTTCCAATTTTAGCACTATTGTAAATTATAATTTACGTATTCAACGTGGTAATAAGAGTGTAGAAGTATCCATGTGTGAGAAAATATAATTTCACGTAAAATACCTACTTTCAATCTTACCTTGATTCTCACAAATAAAATACACTACTACCAGGTGAAGCTTGATGTGTGTACATAGAAGTAACTCTTTAGAAGAACACAACATTATTTTTTCGCGTGTTACTTATCATTAAAATATATTGAGGTATGGCTGACATCCAGTGTGACATTGACATTGCTGTATAATAACTATTGTCCTTTAGACAAAACCAACTTATTTTGAAAATATCTAATTTTTTGTTTATACTTAACATTTATTTATAAAATGAATTCTTAATTCCAAATATCTTTAAGTACCTACGCGATTGCCTTCAAGAGTAAAACTTAATGATTGTCGAAAGGGCTCTGTTCGTTCGTACACATGTTCACTTAAACTTAAAAATAAGGGTTCGCCCACAAATTTGTGTGTTTAGCCACCATAGATTTATTTGATTATTATGCCTACCTTTTGAACATTAGGCCTGACAGTTAAGGGAAAAGGTTTGAAACGTGTAGCAACACTGTAAGTAAGTATTCCTAGGTTATGTGATTTAAGAAATCAAGTTTACTTTAAGAAAGCTTCCATATTTTGGTCTGAAAGCCATGACAATAAAAGCGCACAAATGTATAAATTCAATAATCATACAATAACACAAACAGTATTGAATACTTACGAATGAAAAGAGATTTTGCTTTTGGCCTTTTCTGAGCGGCTTTTACAGCCTATTATACTGCATCCTCCCATCGTAGCGCATTCACCATACACTAAACACTTATCTAATGGAGTCTATTTCTCATTAAATGACTTAAACTATTACAAAAATTGCAAAAACCATCCGAAAACTTAAATTAAATCGAGCATAATAATATACGTGACAGTGACAGCACTTTGTTTGGCTAACATTCAAAAGTTAGCCATGCAAAAATCCGGCACGCCGTAAGGGACAGAAGATACGATGCTTTGTCTCAATTTTCCTACGAACTTTGTATTATTGCGTCTCACTTCCACACTTGACACTGTAAATTGGGCTACGTCTAGAGGTATATAGTCTAAGGGACAAAAGTAGAATATGAGGCAATTTTGAAATTCAAGTGGGTTAGTTTTAAAAAGTTTTATGATAACCTGAGTGTTGTTAACTGAGGCCGTGTTTGTGAGTGAGTGGTAACCATGGTAGGCAAGTGCAACTAGGAAGAGTTTTTTACTTTATTGCATGAAGAGTGTCCTACAAACAATTGGATACTTTGTGGCTTATTTTTAATACTATCAGAGATATCGCTATGGGTACAAAAAGAAATGATAAATACGATTGCCGGAGATGTTAACATTGGATTGGAACATTTGGGAAGCTGTAAGTTTTACAATTAGATCAATGGTAAGCGTAAATTCTAATCACGTAAATAAGTACTAATCTTCAACTCAATCGAAAAGTTTGTTAATAAAATAGGGCGTCGCATGAAAGTTTGTAGCTCATATTACATTACAGAGCTCAAGTGTAAGCTATTTAGTGACTCCTTATTACGTTTAACAAAAGTATTGACCTGCGACGTTTCAAATGTAGGGATCTATCGAGTTTCTCTAAATAATTATTTTAATTTTAGCATATTGTTTAACACTTTTGCTAACAATATGTTTCATAAAAGCACAATAAAATATGTATAAAGAAGTCGGTTTATAAACGGTAAACGCAGTGCTTAGAGAAGATTTTCTATATTTTATTATACTTTGAAATAACGTAAGAATTATATTTTATGCACATTTTAACAATACGTAACGTTTTTGTATTCCAATTTTATAGAATAGGTCAATAAAAGTTAGTTTCACAGACCTGCAAATTATGACAGTAGGGCAGGTTAATTGTTGATTGTCTATATGTCAAAAAGCCTTCATGGTAGGAAACGTTGCAGGCCAGCCGGCTGGAGTGCTGTCACGTGGTCACTCACCGGCTTAGGTCACGTGATCGCTGGCTCGCCTGCTTCTATACTCACTCATGGTACAAAATAACAGGGCAGGTTATTTTTCGTCTAAAATTGACCTGCTATAAGAGTTTATGGTAAGCCCCCTGATCGCCAGCCTAATTTGAATTAATGACATTTGATTTTCTACCTACGAGCTAACTTGAACTGGATAATGATGTGTCGTTATTAATACATATTGTTCAAAATAATACATACAGCTACTTGCAGTCCTGCAATATATCCGGTGTCGTCATAAAACACGCAAACAGTGACGTCAGTCTTAGGACAAAAGATGGAGAGTGGTTCGTAGCCAGCAGGTAAATTGAACCTCCAGTTTTGCTTCCATCCCTTCTCCGCCGCTGAAGCGACCGATTGCGGTAGTTCAATGAAAGCGGTGGTGCCGATTCCAAAGATGGTCATGTCAAAACGCACTGAAATTAAAAATGAACTCATATTATAACGGTAACGGTTTCGTTTGTAAATGGATTATGGAGGTAAGACAGGCAGTAGCTCCATGTAAAACACTGGAATTCAGCTGCTCCAAATTAGACTGGAAGCCTGGAAGCCGATCCCAGCGTAGTTTGAAAAACCTAGACAGATAGTGATGTTGAACAGTATTACAGTAGGCACTGTTATAGGCATATGCAGTAACTGACTTCTTCTTATCGTGTGGTTAGTAACTAATATAATAGGTTAGTAACCTGGTGTCAGAGTTTTAATGCCGCCCATGGGCCTCTGACTTGGCATCACATACCGTTGAGAAATATCTCTCAGGCATGCCGGTTTCCTCACGATGTTTTCCTTCACAGTTTTTGAAGCAAGTGATAATTATACAATCCGCACATGGTCAGGGTGCGTGCCTTGGGTTCGAACTCGAGACCTATGATTTGGCAATCCGCCGGTCACATCACTGGGCTATCACTGCTATTAGTAACTGACTGAAGTGCTACTGCTGAGCATGAGGTCCCGAGTTCGATCCCCGGGTCGGGAAAAGCGTTATTGAGTTTTTCTATCTGAAATTTCTCAATATCAGCCCGGGGTCTGGATTTGTGCCCGATTGATGGCCATAGGCTCGCCTCCGATTGCATGGGACTTAAGCATAACTGACGAAATGTGAGTGTACCTACTACCTCTGCCTAACCCGTCGGGGTAACAGGCGTGATGTAAGTTTGTTATGTTAGTAACTAATTGTACACATGTACAGACGCCAGCACATCAAGTTACCCCAATGTGTCAAATTTCTTTGATTGTTTTTCAACTTTATGACACACGGAATAAGGTTCATATTCAATTGGGAAAATTTTACACATTGGGGTAACTTGATGTGCTGGCGTCTGTACAATAAGTTCTCAAGGGCGATTGATTTAGAAGATGAAAACCAACGTCCTTTTAATATTTCAGTTAAGGTCACTAGTACAACTTGTGATGGATCTGATCCACTGTCTCTGGCCGCCTTTACACTAGCGATGGCCTGATAGCGATGGTCCGGACCCCAAAAGAAAGAGAGATAAGTACCTAGATACCCATTGAGCGTAGTTGCATAGTATAAGTTTATGCCCTGGCTGGACGTCTAACCGAGGCCGCGAGGTTTTGAAACCACGTAGGTAGGTAGTTTAATTATTTAAAAAGCAGGAACCAGGCCTTTTCGAAGGATAGCCAAAATCACTGGTTCTGTCTGGCGGCCCTCAATTCCATTCAATCATTTATTGCATATCACATGTGTTTTACAAGATCTTAATAATAATAAAATAGTTCACATGGACCCTGTCGGGCACAACAATACCCCCCCCCCCCCCCCTTCCTATACTTTCGCATCACGGATTGTTAAAAACGTTGCAGATGTCTGGCACTAGGCACGTACTATCCACCAGTAGGCCATTTAGTTTTAAAAGGCCTATTTGCCGAGCTGCATGGTCGATGCAGTTGCTCCCATGGCCTCAGAGCCAATTCCTAAGAAGTCTTGATACGTATCACTTTGTAAATGCTTTATCCACCTACTGGTTGGTTGGCAGATGTACTAAGCTTTACCACCGCAGTCGTTGGCCATGAGATCCTGGTTTCAATTCCAGGGTCAGGCAAATGTTGTTAGGATATTTCAACCGAAATTTCTTTTTAGCATCCCGGAGTCTGGTTTTGTACTTAATCAATGGCAGACTTAGGTACACATAACTGGCGAAAAGTGGTGTACCTTCCTACTATAAAAAATGAGGTAGGTACCCACTCCTCTGCTTAAGCTTTTGGAGAACACAGGCGTGATGTTTTGTAGTTTCATTTTTAAATTATAATCCCACCTAAACAAAAAAAAAATATTATATTGCGCCGCATGCGGGCCAGCCCCAACATCATCCTTTTTTTTTTTTTTTGAGGGGTGGAAAATCCTCATGGATGTCCCCCGCCAAGGGAAGCGGAGGGGTCTGTCGGACTCTTACTGACTAAAAACCACCCCGTGTTCCTTCTCACACTCGCGCCGGGGGTCACGGGAACAGAAGATACTTCCGCGACCCCCGACTGGTGCCGGCCCCGCGGGCTTCGCCAAGTCAACGAGGGGAGTGAGGTGTTAGACTCCCCTCGCGACGTCTAAGAGGGGCGCGCGTGAACACGACGCGCCACTACCTCGGGTCCATGTACGTGGGGGCGGCGGACATCCCCGCGTCCGTCGCCCTGGACCCATTCAGGGGGGCTGGAAGAGGGCGTCGTCCGCCCTCCGCCTGCGCCCGGTGCGTCTGCTGCGGACCGGGTGAGTGGAAGTAATCTCCCTCTCCCTTTCCGCAGCCTCCTTCTGCGAGATGACCGTTTCGCAGAAGGACACCACCGCGTAGCCCCAACATCATCCTGCGCTGTGTTGCGAGCAGACTCGATTGTCTGTATGTGAGTCGCTGCTGCAAGCTGTCCACATCTGTGATAAGCGTGTGGCAGTGACTCATATGTAGGTATTCATGGTTTTTTTTTTAGGTTTAGTAGGTAATTAGAATAGAAATACTAACATAGGAATAAGAAAAATTGTCACTAACACAATGAGTTAATGTTACTTGTACTTAATAAAGATTATTATTATTATTAATTATTATCTAATCATTATCTTACCATTTAGACCTCCCGCCCATGGTCCAGCTGAAACAAACAAACAATTAGGTACTTACATAATTAATTAACGGTTAATCTAAAACGCCCTTGAAAGACACTTTATACTTACGATAGATCTGCGAAAGCGATAAGCTTATCTATAAAATAATTAATTGAAAAACATTAGGTATTACGTGGATAAAAAACCAAACACATAGTTAAGATTAGATACAATCTAAAAATCTGTTTTTACTTAAAATCCACGTGACTATTATTGGTTAATTAGGTACTTAAGTACCTAAGGTGACTTAAAATATTTATATCTATATTTATACCACCTGTTTATCTACACTCACTCACCTTTGTACCTTATATGTACAAAGGTGAGTGGCGGTAATAAACAGGTGGCGAGTAAGTACTAATATTATAAAGGGCAAAGATTAGATTGTTTGTTTGTTTGCATTGAATACGCTCCGAAACTACTGAACCGATTTGAAAAATTCTTTCACTGTTGGGAAGCTACACTACACTACACTACCACTTGTCCACAAGTGACATAAAGTAGTCTATATTATAGGATATATAGGAGCCCTCTTTTTTTTGTAAATAAAAGTAATTACTTATATTTACAAAAAAAAGAGGGCTCCTTATATAATAAAACTCCAATAATGAAACCGAAGGTGTACACAAGGTTACACATCAAGCTCGCATTGTATAGGGTTTCCGTACAATGTGAGGTCAGGTATGCGTTTCAAATAAGAATAGGAACGTCAATGACCTCTATCTGTCAAATGTCGCTTGAAAAGTACGGCCTGCAACAAAACCATAATCGCCTATCAATTATTTTCTTTTTTTTTTGTTTTACCGAGTCGAAGTTAAAATAAAAAAACGTCTTAAATACGCGATTAGGGTTTTATTTATTAATTCTTTTTGTTAGGTACACGGTTGTTTGCTGTTGTTGTTGATACTTATTGTTTTCATCTCCCTGACTGCTCGAAAATGTGTGAACGAGGCGCTGTTTTGCATGGGAGGGCTCGAGAGATTATCTCCAATTTCACGGCGTGACTTTTACTGAATCGATCGGCAGCCGTGAAAATAGTTAGTAATGGGTTATTCATCATTTTAATTTTTAGTCGATTACAAGAAAATATTTGACACATATTTTTTCTTTTTTCACGTAAAACAACGGCGATACATCGTGTCAAAATGTCGCATGACGTCACTAGCCAGTACTTACAGGGTATACTAGTTAATGACGTTACAAGCCCCTCGCCCCAACTTTAATGCGCTTAACCTAAACAGTTTTCTATCAATTTGAAAAAGAAAAAAAATATGTGTAGAATATTTTCTCGAAATCTAGACGATGGACTTAAAACTAAAATTTTGTCAAATAGCCCAATCTGTACACAATACCATAATAAAAATTTAAAATAATAATAGGCAACAGTGGCGAAGTGTTCATACACCTCGATGCCCATCGACTTTCCTTTAGAGGTTCGAAAAAAGAATTCTCCTGCTATAGAATGATGGCAGCCAGACTCTATTGCCAGGTATTTAGGTACACCAAAGGCATACAGGGTGGTAGGTAGACCGAAAACTTCAAGATAGACAACAAATAGTGATATGAATAGGTAGGTACTATGTTTTAATTGTCGGCTTCCCTCTTAATAAAATTGACACTGATAGGCAACATGCTTGACTAAATTTTAGTTTTGACGGTTTGAAATTAATTTATTGCGAAAGATTAAAATAATATTACGTAGACACATATTTTTCCTTTTTTTCATGTAGGTAAGTAGGTACCTACTTACATAGTTAATCGAAATACCTATCACGGCGATACATCGAGTCAAATTGTCGCATGATTTTGTACAGTTTAGGTACCTATACTGAATTATGACGCGACATGGTCCTCTGCGCTTAATCTAAGTTGTTTTCCGTCAATTTGAAAAAGCAAAAACAAACACTTGTCTATTATTTCTTATTATCTAAGTGATGGACTAAATATAATTTTGGTATTCATTCACCTAAAAGGTAGGTACAAATAAGATAGTTATTTAATTTAAGCAAGCACTACCTATTATCACCGAAACCAACGTAACCGATATAATTATCGAACTTACCAAGAGCGGACGCCGCAACGAGGCACAATAGGGCTAGTGTTCTCAACATCACGGGCGCGTCTGATAAGGCTCAACCGTGATTTGCGGCGCTTTTTATACCCAACTGATAGGGCACCACTTACTTACATCAAAATACACTTAGCACATACTACACCCTGCCCATGACTTCGCTTTCGAAGAAATTGGTAAACAAACAAGTTTTTTCCACATTTCCTTACATCATTACGTGCATTGCATCCCCTAGCTTTCTTTCCACTATGTTTATAGGCTAGGTGTAAGACCTACTTAACTAGCCGGCCCATTATAGGTACCTACTATGCGTTTCAAATGAGAATAAGAATGACTTTAGTTTGCGCCATGTTGTGACGTCATAGCTGTCAATTCGAATAAATTGAGTAGGATCAGCTAAATAGCTGATCTTATTATAATTTATTTACGAATTACGAACGAATAAATTTCTAAATTGTACTCTCAAAGTATTTGTTTACATTCACACATTTTCGAGCAGTCAGGGAGATGAAAACAAAAACAGATCTATATCATTATCAACAACAAGCAACCGTGTAACAAACAGAATTAATAAATAAAACGTAAGCACTCCACAAGGCTTTAATTTAAGACGTTTTTTTTCCATTTTGAATAACTTCGATTCGGTAAAACAAAAAAAAGAAAATAATAATTGATACTTAAGCGATTAAGGTTTCGTTGCAGGCCGTACCTAGTTTTCAAGCGACATTTTGACTGCTAGAGGTCATTGACGCATGAAATACACGTAGGTACCTACTTGAAGCGAGTTCACCGTTGTGGGCACGACAAACTTGCATACATAACACTGAAAACATCGTGATGAAACCTGAATTTATAGTTAATCTCAGACCAATAAAAAAGTATAGACAGAGCATTGCGCTCCTACAAGTGAGGCACGTAATAATAATTATTATGAAGACGATTTGGCAATATGGAGACGGCCGCTCGGCAGTCTGCCGCTAGCAAGCGAGTGCGCGTGACGTTGTTTTGTCGTATTCTTAATTACGAAATTATGCCGTCCTGCGTCATAAACTGCTGCAAGAACAATTCCTGTTTCCAAAAAAAGGATTCTGGAATTACTTTTCAAAAGTAAGTAACGTTTTTTCTGTATAGGTACATAAATAAAATCGTAAAAATATCAGAAATAATTTCTCGGAACACGCCATTGTGTCGGTGTTGCAAGTTAAGAACATTATTTTTTCCTAAAAGTAAGAAAAATCGTATTTCTTTACGGACTAGAAGAATCGTATTTTTTAATTATTTTACTATTGTAGGTACACAGTAAAATATAATCAAATAATAGTATGTTTGATATGACGATGACGATGTTTGTATGATGTATGTTTGTATGTTAGGTCTATAAGAAACAAATTGTTTGAAGAATTATATATTTAAGTATATGACTGTTTGATGCCAAAATAAAATAAAATAAATTATATTTTTAGGTTCCCAGCTGATAAAACGTGGAAAGAAAATTGGATTCAAACTATACGGGACAACAGAAATGATAACGAGTGGCTCCCTTCAAAATTTAGTGTTGTTTGTTCGTCACATTTTGAAGAAGTTGATATG
This sequence comes from Euplexia lucipara, assembly GCA_921972225.1. Taxonomy (NCBI): domain Eukaryota; kingdom Metazoa; phylum Arthropoda; class Insecta; order Lepidoptera; family Noctuidae; genus Euplexia; species Euplexia lucipara. Next base: position 15,120,105 of record OV179161.1, on the reverse strand, counting down.
TTCAACACCAAAGGTGGTTACCGACGCATAAAGAAAAACGCCACGCCAAAAAAGGTTAGTTATTTATTATTATTATTTTGGTCATTTTAGTGTCGTAAATAAGACCTATAATTTATTTTTCAACACATTTGCTCGACAAATGCATTTACGGAGCCTGTATACATTATTCGAAAGTTAAAAATTACGCGCTATACAACGGAACGTGCGGTAAAATATGTACTCTCACCTAAGTACCGTGCGGTAAAATAGGTACTCTCATCTAACTACCTAGTTTACCGCACGGTCCATACCCCGTTGTATATCACCGTTCGTATTCTTTACGGTTTTTTTTTAATTTCTATAAAAAGTAATACAAGAATTCCACCAAGGAGTTTCACATTACTAGAATAAATAAGCTGACTGAACGAACCTCCTTGGAAGCGCTTTTGTTCAATACGTTTGTCTCACTTTAATACTGAAGAGTAAATGAGATGAAAGTTGTAGTTCTAATTTTCACCAAGTGCATGTGACGCCATTTGCAAATGCGCAGCATTTTAATATCTTATTTGCCATTAAAAATAGTCTTGATAAAGTTTGTTTAATTACACAATTGTACTGTTTTCTCGCAAATGTGTTGAAAAACGTTGTATGATACACGTCAGAAATCGGTATTTTATTATACTCGTCTACTCGTTTGTAAAACCAACTTTCTGCACTAGTATCATAAATAACTATTTCAACACATTTGCTCGTAAAGGGTCTCTTATTCCGTCAAATTCAGTATCGTAATGTATCTCATTATGCACTAGTGCGTAATGGTAATGTAAAATGCACGGTTTGCAATTTGCCCCGACGAAAAGAAAACGGTTTCTTTTTTAAAAAGAGCAAAGAGTTTTTTGTCAGAAAAGTGGTCAACATTTTAGGAATAAAATTAACTTTGGGAGATAAAATATTAAAAATAAACATTTAATTCGTTAATTTAATTAATTTTGACAATAAACTACAACCATTACTAACCAAAACAAAAAAATATTAATTAATTTACTTTATTAGTAACTAGCTGCCCCGGCAAACTTCGTTGTGCCTTAGAGTCAATTTATTGCTCTTATCATTTTTTTTTACATGTCGTCTTATTAAACGTTTAATAAGACGACATAAAATAAATCCAAACCAATAATAACTACTACTAATTTTTATTTAGCGAGTCTTTACTGTGATCTTATTAAACATTTTGTGTTCGATTGAATTAAAATTACAACATGTATATATGTATAACCTAACCTAACTGACCATACCTATCCTACAGCTAACCTAACTACCTAACCTAACTACCTTACTAAAATGCGTTGATTTAAAAAATACTAAATTCATAATTTTAATCTGAACTATTGCCTCTATGTTACATACAATTTATACTTATAGTTTTCCCGGTCTACTTTAATTAAAGTCCACACAGTAGAATAACAGTAGAATAAGTTCTATTTGCAAAGAATTATTAAAGTTTGTCTCAGTCGTCATTGTAAATTACGTAAATTGATTTCTGAAATATAAGACTTTTTTATGCTACATAAAACCTCTAAGTTTAACAAAATAAATTTCAGAACGTAGGTACGTATAAATTGACAACCTTACCTTCTTAGTTTTAGCTTAAGACTTGTCGATGTCAAATTGTCACCTGATAACTGGGAAGTTTGACTCCTGTCAATCCAAGATGGCGCTGCGTTTGAAAAATGTTTGAGACAACGAATATTCTTGATATTTATTTTTTCGAGGACTTTTCATGTTTTTTATTAATTATTATGCTATTCCGGACAAAGACAAATCCAAAAAGACCAAAATCATTCAAATTGATCCAGCCGTTCTTGAGTTATAAGTGGTGTAACTAACACGACTTTCTTTTATATATATAAGATAGGTAGATACTGGCTGCTTTTGTGCCGACTTTTAACTTAAAAAAAAACTTGATGCGCGCCAATTTGTGATCAAGTTAAAATTAATCCGCGCGCTTTTTCTTTTCGCTGTATTGTTTTTATTTGAAAATTTCAGACCGAGTTTTATTTATTTCCTCGCAAATATGTTATAAAACGTCGTATGACATACGTGCGCTTTGAGAATTACAGCCTCTGCTTTCTTGTAGCCCTCGACTGCGGCTAGGGCTAGCAATATTGCCTCGGCTGTAATTATCAACCTACCTAGAGTTGGGTAAATAGCCGGCTGCTTTGAGTTATTAGCGATTATAATCCATAAGTATCCATTAATAGCCACGCAATGGTTAATAACCCTGCTATTAATGTATTGTTAAAAAAATAAAAGGTTTTCTTTTGTTTAGTGTAAAATCTGTAGTGTGATTAAATGTATTGTAATTCTTTTTATTTATTTTCACTTTTTGTATATGAAAAAGTGTTTTGGGAAATTCAGTTTTGTTAATTTAGAGACCCAAAACTATAAAACCACAATTACTATTGACAAATCGCTTTGTAATTTAACAGAGTGAGCTAAATATGTAAGTGTATTTATGTACCTATACCTACAAATACAAATAAATTTTAAACGATACGTAAAAATGTAAAGTAGGTACAATAACTAAGTTCTTATTAGGTCTTTTCTGTGAATACGACGACGTAGGTAAATTAAAAACAATGGAAAATACCCGAGCGGTTAGTAGGTAACATGTGCGTCCCCGAACCCCCGTTTTCGAGCTATCTCTTTCTGGCGCTAATTTTTATTCGTGCCTGAAAGAGATGCATGAACTGCACTACAGCGAAATTAATAAATAATAATTATAATAAATATAAAAAAAATATAACATAATTATCTATACTTATAATAAATCTGTAAAAGTAAAAATTCTGCACATTGAAAATATCAAAAAAATAAATGACAGGGGGTGTTACTCGACCGACACCGAACCCAAAAATGTGATTAAAAATTTTTGTCTGTCTGTCTGTCTATATGTTCAGGCATCACGCAAAGAACTTGGTATAATTATTCTTTAATATCTTGGGCACCACACTGGGTATTTTTTATACCGGAAAAATATATACAATAAAAAACAAACTTAATTTTGCGGTTCGATCCCTAGGCCCGATTACTGTACCAACCGAAAATAATAAATTTGTCGTAGATTACGTCACCCGCAGTGGAGTTCACTAAGGGGCGCTGCACACGGCTGAGATACTATAATATTTTATCTTAAGATACAATATCGGTCGTCATAAAATTCAATGGACACTACGAAGATTTTTAGTTATTTTAAAACTATGATATAGATCTCTCAAGATATTATTTAAATCAAAAAATGTCAATATCAATTTAAATTCTTGTTAATATTTAATGTTATTACAAAATAAGGTAAAAGTAAAATATCTATAAAATCATCAATCAATTAATCTTCTTAAGAAGTCTGTTTTGTAATTTTACCTATGCAAGCAATAAAAGGCTTTTTATTTTATTTATTTATATATTGTATCTTTAGATAAAATATTATAGTATGTATCTTGGTGAACTCCTTGGTGAACTCCAGTTCACCAAGGGGCGCTGCACACGGCTAAGACCACCACTGCGGGTGACGTAACCTACGACACACTTATTATTTGCGGTTGGTACAGTAGTCGGGTCTAAGGATTGAACCGCAAAATTAAGTTTGTTTTTTATTGTATATACTTTTCCGGGATAAAAAGTTACTTTTTACCAAGTTAGTGTACCAAGTTTCATTGTAATCAAACCGGTAGTTTTTGCGTGATACGTGAACATACAGCCAGACCGACAAAAATTTTTTAAATCACATTTTTGGGTTCGGTTACGGTCTAGTACACCCCCTGCCATTTAGTTTTTTGATATTTTCAATGTACAGAATTCTTACTTCTACAGATTTATTATAAGTAAAGTATATAGATATGCAAAATTTATTTACGACAAAGAAAGATGATGAAAATGAAGTTTAGAATGAATTCTAAACCTGAAAACCATGAAGGGAAATTTTCAATCACTAAAATAACATTAACAGCAGGGTTATCATCCATAATGGCTATTAATGGCTATTAACTGAGTTTTAATCGATTATTAGCCAAATGCTATTAACCGGATTATTATCATTGCCCATCACTAAACCTACCGCACTTATATCATAATGTACTATTAAACACTAATATTGTATTTTTTAGATTTATTTGGTCGATTTCGAGTGGTGTCAGGGAATGGAAACGTCTGGTAGTTCTATAATCAATAATCCTAAATCTTTAACACTGGGACTTAATACAGAGGTTTGTGCCTACCAGAATTATCATCAGTATGTGTGATTTTACCACGTGATCACTTATATTTAAAGTCCAAATAACGTTTTTTTTGCAGCCCTGTAATATTGAAGAGGAAGTTGACGCGGCTGGAACAGAAGGCGATATATCAGATAAAGAAAATGTCTCAAACCACCAACCTGAAATCCGTGATTCTGAACTAGAGTCAATATTTGACACTCCCGAAAAAACTAAACTAAGACAACAAGCGAGAAAGTATAAATTATGTTATCAAGTTCATACACGCAAAATCAAAACACTCAATCAGAAAATTAAACGCCTTAAAAAGAAAAACACGTCATTAAAAACCGTTATTAAAGAAATAAAAGATAAAAATTATATCGAAACTGATGTATCCAATTTGCTCGGTGAAAACAGTGTTGCAGCAGAAATATGTCATAACATAAACAAAAATAATGGAGAAAAGAAAACAATAAAATATTCCTCAGCAATGAGAAAGTTTTGTCTCACACTAAACTTTTATTCACCAAAAGCTTATGAATACGTGCGACAAACCTTCCAAACTTGTCTTCCACACCCCAAAACATTAGCGAAATTGAAACGCCCATAGCGTTTCAATTTCGCTAATGTTTAACGGTGAACCTGGTTTTACAGAAGAAGCTTTTACAGCAGTAGGTAAGACAAAAGGCTGAAGCCTCAAAATACCGTGCTATATGTAAGAAAATAAATTATTGTAATTAAACGAAATTATCTTTCATTTCATACAACCAAGATAAACACTATACTACCTACATAAATAATAATAAAACTTAAGCAAAGTATCTCTCGCTCTATTTGGGAGTCGCAGCACAACGCTTGCAACATTTTTCTCTAGCACACATGCGCAAATCTACGATGTCATACACCAAGTTACGCACACAAAGGCAAAACTAGTCCTCACTTATATAGTCGCTATTGTTTACGACGGCTCCGTCTATACTTTTTTATTGGTCTTGAAATCGCCGCTCGGACTGGCCTGTTGGTCTAATAGTTAGTGGCCCTGACTGCTATGCCGGAGGACCTAGAGGGTTCGATTCCCACCTAGGACAAATGTTTGTGTAATGAGCACGATCATTTGTTCTGTGTCTGTGTAATTTATCTATCATAAGTGTGTATTTAGAAATAAATAACTGATAAACATGCTTATAAGCATGTTTATCAGTTATTTAGTTCCCATAACACGAGCTCTGCTTAGCTTGGGACTAGATGGCATTGTATGAAAAGTTGTGGAATTTATTTATTTCACTATTACCTATTTAGGTATTTAATCCGCCTTTGGCAAGCGTGGTGAATTGGTGATCACTGCTCTTGCCTTCTCTGTATGAGAAGAGGCCTTGGTCCTGCAGTGGACAGTATCAGGCTGGTGTTATTATTATTACTTTTAGTGCTTAAATATTCCTTAAACTTCCTTAAATTGAAAGATGGTGCCTACCGACTGAGCAGTCGTCACACGTTGATGCTTGGATAAAAGTATTATAGTCAAGAGAATATGTAACTAAAATACTAAATACATAATAGCCCTTAGACCAAATTATGGGTTATTTATTTGTAACCATCAATTCAAATTGTTTTTGCGTGATAGGTACGATTTACGTAATGTCTCTAAACTGGGTGCGGCTGCGGTAGAAGTAAAGAATGGGTTAAGTACTATAAATTTCTATTCATTCATGTTTGTTACGGTAGATGGTCCTCGAGGAGTCGAGGCTATTACTTATAGCCCTTAGGCTATGACCCCTGGGGTTTCTGGGAGTTGTGGAGGGTCTAGACATTTAAGAAACCTCTTCCACTGGTAATATTTTTTTTTATTTTGTCCAATTATACAATAGCATTTTAAATTATAGCCTATAGGTAGGTTTATGGCATTTTGTTCTATATTGATCACTGTTAAGTTTGGAACTACCTATTAGCAAACGTCCATCCTCACAAACGTATTTAGGTAAACCAACAGCTTCTGTATAGGTACCTACAGCATTAAATTAAAATAATAATAATAAGCAACAGACATAAACAGTCGCCAATAATAGGTCGACCAACATTCAAGTGCGTGAAAAAACATTTAATTATTATTAAGTAGCTTATTTGACAAACTTTGACATTATACCTAGGTACCTATATTAAGTTTTACTACTTAGGAGTATTGTCAAATCAATAACCTTTAGGTACCTATGTACCTACTTAAAAAATATGTTAATACTAACCCGAAAAATGTCTTAAACATTAAACTATTTCCTGTACCTATACAACAGCTCAGGTTGTTATCTATTTACCTACCTACCTACTTGTTTTCCTTTAATTAAATAAAAATGAAAAGCTTAAGAGCGGCTATGAAAGACAGAAAACTTAACATAAAATTTAAAAGTAAACTATTCAATACTTGCGTGTTACCTGTTCTTATGTACGGCTGCCAAACTTGGGCTTTAACTCAGGAATTGACAAACAGACTCGCAATATGCCAGTATGCAATGGAAAGGAGTATGTTAAATGTCAAGAAATCTGATAGACTCAAAAAAATATGTGATTCGAGCCAAGACAAATACTACAGATGTCACACTGAAAATCAGAAGACTTAAATGGAGGTGGGCAGGGCATATGGTAAGAGGTCACGATAAATGGAGTAAAAAAGTAACGAGATGGTACCCCAGAGAAGGTAAAAGAAAGAGGGGGAGGCCGCAACAACGGTGGGATGAGGACATAAGTCGGGTGGCAGGAGTGATGTGGAATAGAGTGGCCCAGGAAAGGACAGAATGGAGAAGGTTGGAGGAGGCCTTTGCCGATTGGCAAACAGATCTGCAGAAAATAAATAAGCTTCATATACTAGCATAAATCTAAATTAAATTGTAATAGTAGAATAAGTTAAAGTAAATGTGCAAAGATACTGTATTTTTTAGGTTAAGATCTGAATAAACGGCTATATTATTATTATATTATTATTATTAAATAAAAATGAATGAAGATTTTTAGCACGTGATGAAACTTTTATCATGGGAATCCTACATACCTACCTATATTTGTACTTGTTATGATGTAGATAAGTAGGTACTTACAATAAAGATAATCATAATCATTCGTTAAAATTACTCATGCTCTATCTACGAGCATTTTTTAGGGAAAACACACAAGTTAGTACCTATAGGTATTTACCTTAAATATTATAGTAGGTACCTATATTATATTAGTATATTAGTTATATTATAGTATAACATATTAGTAGGTACCTATCTATTTATTTATTTATTTATTATTCGGCTTTTCAACAATAAGTACGCTAATTCATCTAATATAGGTATTGGGAAAAATATAGTGTTTTCATGTTTCAGACACATACTTAGGTACACATTTACTATCAATCATTCTCATCTTTTTCCTTTTACATCTTATATCGCGCCTTGGCGACAATAATTTTTTTTTCATAAGACATTATTTAAAAAAAAAAAAACAAGAATCTGTCAACATGGATGGGTCATGTTAAAAAGATAAATCACAGGAGACCAACTATCTATGATTGTTCCCAATCCCAACGAGTCACAGTATGACTCGTTGGGAACAATTGAACACAGTGACATTATTCGATAGGACAAGTTATTCCGATTATTCCCAACGGACTACACACCATGTGAAGTGTGTGACTCGCTGGGAACAAAATATTTTTGTTAAGTAGGTAAGAGAAGCAGGGTGTTCAAAAAAACAATAACCACGAAGAGGCTGAGGTTTTTTTTTGGTGCGGGGTTGAAAATTCTCTCGGATGTCCTCCGCCCGAGTAGGGTGGAGGTGTCTAATCTGACTCTTACTGTCTATAAACCGCCGTCTCACACCTGCGCCGGGGGTCACGGGAACAGAAGATACTTCCGCAACGAGAGCCTGAGGCTAACAGCTAACCCATTAAGATAATAGATATAGTAATCACATTTACTACCTATATCATAACATAACCTCACGCCTTTAATCCCCGAAGGAATAGGCAGAGGTGTACCTGCAGCACACCCACAGAGCGCCAGTTATGTTCAAGTCCCATAGTAAATTGTCAATGGTAACCACTTCTCAGTAAAACTGTCTTCTCCCCAGTCTTCTCTAAAAACATGTTTCATCTATGGTTGTCCTTTGTCACTACTTGTCACAGTTGTCACTGTCAGCCCGCTCTGTCATGCTGTCATATAACAATGAATGTGTCATCTTGCTTGTTCATTCAGTCAGATTACAGATAGACTAGTAAACAAAACCGGCAAGCGACAATCCAGTTTCAGAAAAGTGTATTTTTTTACCAAAAATGGATCCTAATGTAATTAAAACTACTTCCATTACAAAATTCAATGTAGCAGAAAAAACTCTGTATGTAAAATTAATTTGGAATCCTAACGATAGTGACTTATTTCACATAAAAATATTTGACGGCGACGTTACTTGGTCAGGGAAATTTTCTAATGAATCCGCTAAGAAATATGGAGATCGCTGTGATGAAACCGAAGAACAATATATTAAACACGTTAAGAGATACCTGAAAGAAGGATCGAATTCTAATGAAGTTACATATGATTTTGTAATAAATCGAGAGGATAACGGCTCTGCAAAATTTACTTGGAAAAAGAGATTTGAGGACGAAGGATCCATAGTTCACGGTGTCGTACCTGTTAGTCTTGACAAAAGTGTAGAAGCAAAAGATGTATTGCTAGATTTTCTATTAGAAGAGAATAGAGATCTCAGGACGACAATCGACAGTTTACATAGTAAAAACGATATTATTGCGACGGACTTAAAAAAATGCAAATCCGAATTAGAAAAGTTTGTGGACATTAAAACCTCATTAGAGGCGAGCCTTTATGCAAAGTTTGTGCAATTGCTGAATGCTAAAAAAAGAAGAATTCAAGTGTTAGAAGGGGATGTTCCTATGACTACGGACTCGAGAGATTTGGGTGGTGATCACTGATAAAATAGCAGCATGCAGAGCATGATCATAGAAGAAACGGATATGCCGACAGAAGCATCCACATAGCGAAAGATGGTAAAAACACTTCTGCCGATTATAGAAGAAATATTGCTTGATATTGTAGACTATTGTCGCTTGAAGAATTTACATATTATTTTCTTCTCTTAATTTTTGACATTGGCAAGCTCAAAACAAAGAAATGTTTCTCTACCAACTATCCATTTCTACTGTTGGTCATGCTATGTGTGCAGATCTGCAATGTGGCCGATATGACTGTAGAACAGAGGGCATTCCCCATATTTTTAAGAACATTCAAAATTCTAATCTCTGGTCTCAATTTGCCAAAAATGTCTAATATTCCTACAGTTTTTACATTGGATTGTAGCCAAAGACATTCAATACCTATAGACGGGACATCACAAACAAAATTTTTGTCTGAAAAAGTGTGTCCTGCTGGATACAAGTCTATGAGTTTTTTGTAGTATGGTCCGCTGCCACTCCAATATTCATATATTATTCTAGATGACGTTACTGAGACATGGGATCAAAGTTTTTCTATGACATTTCCTTGACATGCCCGCTCTCTTTGATTGTAGCTGAGATGAAATTGTAACTAGATTTGAACATTTTTAATTACCAGAATTATTGGCCTTCAGAAATGAACACTTTTCTTGACCTTGCAGTTGTATCTTGTTCACAAAAGGCAAATCTGATACTTTACACTTTCTACACACAATAGTGCTACCAAAGACATTCAATACTTTTATTGTAGGGGCCACAAATCTATGAGTTTAATTTAGTGCACTCCTCTGCCGCTCCAATATATCATTCTAGATGGCGTTACTGAGTAACGGGATCAAGTTTTTCTATGATATATCTCTGCATGTCCTCTCTAAAGTACCTATATTAAATCTCTTTGGGTGCTACATTCCTACAAAATTATTGTAAAACACAAAAAAAAAGTAAAATGAAACAAATAAATAATAAATTATAATTATATTTTTTATAAAAGATGAGTTTGTTTTATTGAAACTTATTAGTAACTCCTTCCAAACAGTGTGATGGATTTGGGTTTACTGTTGCAAGCAGGGTGGATGCACTTGTCGCTGTCAGTGAGCTCACGTGGCTGCTTGAAAGGTATGCAGAGGGACTTGGCTCCCATCGCTGGGCCCTTCCCTTCAGTAGTTGGGTCATCTTCAGTCCTGTGGAAAATGCATACGAAATTATATTTTGGTGGTCATATAAAAAATAATCTGTAAAGTTTAAAAACCAGCCAAGATGTCGGGCCACGCTCAGTGTAGGGTTCCGTAGTTTCCCGTCTTAATTAATTCAATTACGTCAGTACTGCACAACGGGAGCTGTAGGGATGTCGGGGGAGCTTGTGACGCTACTACTACTAGTAGATTTTGCCCTTCCCGAGGTCAGACTATCAGCTGATAGATCGTGCCGATCCGTGCCTACTGTGATCGATGTGTCCGTTTCGACTGCTCGGCCACTATGTCGTAGAAAAAAAAAACTTATGTCAGCATTTCGAAGGAATTTGTAAAAGATGAACAGTGAAAACCGCAAATTCGAAGAGTCAATAATCAGAAAGTTATGTGGGTTTAACCGTGGCCGCGCAGTCCGCATGAATTCAACTGCGCGGCCACCAGTTCTCTTAAACGGAGCGTTGTAAAAGTCTAATTCCTTTTGCTAATCACTGACAGGATTTCGAAGAAAATGTAGATCATAAAAATAATGCCCTACTGTCTGTAGTTCACGACCTACATCACTCCAAAGTTTTGGCCACGAGTTTTTTTTAATAGACCTTACACGGAGCTTAGTAGAAGTCCCATTCTTTTTGCTAATTACTGACACCATTTCGAAGAATATGTAGACAGTATAAATAAATCCTATAATTAAGAACTACAAGACCTACAGAACTTAAAACCTATAATCGAAGGAAAAAATAGGGTGACCAAGATTTATAGTGTGTGAATCCAGGCTTTTTTCCATTTCAATATCATAGTATAAATATATCATCACTACACAATATACAAAGTCGAAAGGAAATGTAATCGAATCTAAACAAAATGTTTTAAACACCTGCGCGTTTGATTCTGTGTTTTTTATGCTGGCACATGGATACCAAACAAACAATTATATTCGCGAAGTCTTCAACTCTTGTGAAAATAGTTTAATTCGTGATTTTATTAATATATTAGCCCAAAATCAAAATGAAAAGGAAGCATATAAGCTAAGAGAAAACATTGTTTCACTCTATTACCAAAAAAAAAACAATTATTACGAATGTAATTGTAATATGGCTTTTGTGTTTGAGCATATACTTTTTGATTTCTTGTTTAGTGCAGAAAGAAGTAAAAAATGTATTACGCCTTTTTGTAATGAGAAAAATGTAACAAGATTCATTGTGTTTCTTTCTCTCAATTTCGATATTATTAACATGTTTGGTATCAGAAGCTTAGAAGACGCCATCGTTATCGATAATTTAGAATTAAAACATTGTTTAGAATGCAATAACAAAAGCATTAAATACGAATACAAATTAAATAATATTATTTTATTTGATTTAAATGGTACTCAAAACATTATACTTAATGAAATACCACGTTATATAAAAATAACGGAACGTAAAACATTCAAGTTGATAGGTGCGTTAGAGTATGTTCTTCCATGTGTTGGCAATATCGGTCATTACAAGTGTCATTGCTTAATCGACGACCAATGGTTATGTTATGACGACAACCGAAACAAAACTCATGAAAGTTCAGTGCAGCCCATAACACTGCACAATTTAACTTATGGTCTTATTGGTAGTTAAGTTACATGATAATAGGTGAGAATTTTGCTCTAAAGTGGAGCTAAAATTAGATTTTTATTATATAGAGACTTGTTAAATGTTAGATAATAGTAGGCTTATATCGAAATTCACTGTGATTTACATGGTATAGGAATATTTTGTGATTTTATCGTAGTAAGTTTTGCTATAACGATTATAGTATGACTGATTTGTTTGTAATAAAAATATTATGATGTTAATCGATACAAAAACGTAGGTCGTTATTTCTTGATTTAATTGTAATTGTAAGTACAATAACAAATTAAACTGTGATTGGTAGGTAGGTGTAAGTTGTATAATTTTAAGTTTTAGAAATGTTGTTGTTATCGTAAGTCAGATTTTGTTTTTAAATTCTGATTGCAATATGAAAACGAACTGTGATTGTTGAATTAGGTGATTTAAAGTATACTTTAATAAAACTTTATCTACTTACAAACTTATAATTTTATGTTATATAGGTACATGATGTTGCTCTCGTATATCTAGTGTAGTTTTTAAATAAGCTACTTTTTTTAGCTTATATAGTTATGATCTTAATCGTTACAACAACGAAAATAAGCAATTATTTTTTAAATTGTAATTATAAATATGAAAACGAATTGTGATTTTTAAATTATGTGATTTATAGTTTATAGTAATATTATGTTTTATCTATTACTTAAGAAATAGAAATATAAATCAATCGATGACATTTTTTTCTTTATATCCTTTTAATTAGCTTCTCTACTCAATTTCAAACCAAAAGACTAAAACTATTTGCATGTTACGATAAAAAGTATAGAAATATACGTGACAATGAAAACGTCTTATATGGGAATATCTCGTCAGCGCATCGTAAATCATGGTCACCCTTCTTTTAACTCTAGTTACAGGGTATAAGTTCTGTAACTCGCGATTTTCAAACATTAGAACTTCATTCATGATGTTTACAAATTCTTCGAAATCGTATCAGTGATTAGCAAAAAGAAAGACACCTGTACCAAGCTCCGTTTAAGCTCCACTTTAAGAAACACGTGGCCGCGCGGTTCGCCATTACGTGAGTGTTGTGGAACGAGAAGTCCAAACTTTAGAGCTATATTTTTACAATGTATTTTTTCTTCGAAATCCTATCAGTGATTAGCAAAAAAACTTAGACTTTTACAACGCTCCGTTTAAGAGAACTGGTGGCCGCGCGGTTCGCTTTGTGCGGACTGCGCGGCCAAACTTTGGAGTGATGTAGGTCGTGAACTACAGACAGTAGGGCATTATTTTTATGATCTACATTTTCTTCGAAATCCTGTCAGTGATTAGCAAAAGGAATTAGACTTTTACAACGCTCCGTTTAAGAGAACTGGTGGCCGCGCAGTTGAATTCATGCGGACTGCGCGGCCACGGTTAAACCCACATAACTTTCTGATTATTGACTCTTCGAATTTGCGGTTTTCACTGTTCATCTTTTACAAATTCCTTCGAAATGCTGACATAAGTTTTTTTTTTCTACGACATAGTGGCCGAGCAGTCGAAACGGACACGTGATCGATCACAGGCGCGCGCGCGGGAATTTAATAGTTTTTGTTATTTTATTGTGATGTAAGTAATTGTGTATAAAAAAAAGTTTCTTTGGGAATGTTTATTGAAATCTATATCTATACATATAATAAATCTGTAGAAGTAAAATTTCTGTACATTGAAAATATCAAAAAAATAAATAGCAGGGGGTGTTACTAGACTGACACCGAACCCAAAAATATGATTAAAAAAATTTTTGTCTGTCTGTCTGTCTGTTGTCAGACAGACGTCTGTATGTTCAGGTATCACGCAAAAACTACCGGTTCGATTACGATGAAACTTGGTGTACTTATTCTTTGATATCTTGGGCACCACACTGGGTACTTTTTATCCCGGAAAAGTATATACAATAAAAAACAAACTTAATTTTGCGGTTCGATCCCTAGACCCGACTACTGTACCAACCGCAAATAATAAGTTTGTCGTAGGTTACGTCACCCGCAGTGGAGTTCACCAAAGGGCGCTGCACACGGCTAAGATATTATAATATTTAATCTTAAGATACAATATAGCTCGCCACACAATTCAATGGACTATCACACACTACGAAGATAATAATTATGCACATTGAATATATATTCAAAATTAATATTGGAGGATGATTGGTGATCGATACTGATGCCAAAAATGCAATTAGTGAATGTTTTGTCTTTCTGTCTGTATGTGCACGTATAGTTCAAAAACTATTATAGGGATTTTAACCAAACTTGGTACGGTTGTAGGCAAAGAGATTTAAAAACTATAGAGGGGGCATGCGAAGAAATGTCATACAAAAACTGTGATCCCATCTCTCAGTAACGCCATCTAGCATTAAATAGCGATATTAGAACGGCAACGGCAAACTCAAGAATGAAATTGGACGTAGATAAGCAAAAACGATCCAACCCACAACATGACCGAAAATGAGTTAAGTATACCAAACTGCTCGTCAAGGTCTATATTTTCGATTAGCAAAAACAATCCAAGTAAAATACGAATATTTTGACATAAAAATGACACTGGTTACCAAGCCACATGTATGGCGAACCCCTATTTTAGTTTCTTAAAAACGATCCATTTTCCTTGGATCTTATTGTAAAACGGTTAGTATAAAAAACTGACACAAAACTAAAAAAAATAAAAAAATCCAAAGCATGTGGATCCTTTTAGATTATAATATTTACTTCAAATCTATTCAAAAGATAAATCACTAAAAAGATTCAGAAAGCATGAATCCCTTTTGTTAAACTTAATTTTTATTTAAAAAATGCACTGGTTTAATCCTAAAAACGATTCAGTACGCTTGGATATTTTTCGCTAAACACATTTCTGTGTTTCTGTAGGTATTGATAAATACAACGAAAGGGATCCATACACATCGCAGTCATTATTATACCTAGTAAGTTTTATCAAAACGAATAAAATATTAAGGATATTGGGAAAATTTATTCATATTTTTCTATCCAGCAAAAACTTGGTGGAAAATTTTGATAGCCATGCGTTTGAGCAGGATTGATTGAACTTCTCTTGTTATCATGTTATGTGCACTGTTACTGCAAATCTTGTTATTATAGTGTATAAAATATGGAGAGAATAGACCGAATATTTAACGCTTTAGGCGTACCAGATAATAACAACTGTGAAGATGATGATGGTAAGTTTTTGAGTTTATATTAACTTTTGATGTTTTGACTAACTTACTTTTTTGTTTTTAGCTAATATTAGGTCTTTACCTATGAAATTGCCGTTTTGTAGTACTGGCCATTTCAAATCAAAGTAATTTTTGTTTAACTAAGAATTCTAATTTCAAATTAATTTTATTTTAAAAACATGTTATTTTTTCCAAAAGTAGTCATTTGTTTATTGATTAGTGTTACATTTGCATCGCATTTCAATCTTTTTCGTCATCATGGATACGTTAAAAATTCGAGTAATTATGGAATATGAGTAAGTGGCAGCAACGCGGCACAAGCGGCACGCAACATCAACGACGACAAACCAACGCACCACCTGTTTTTGGTTTGCTCGCTTCCGTTCTGGAAATTTCGACCTGAAAAATGAACCTCTGGTCGTCCGAAGACTGGTCGACAATGACGAATTAAAGGCGATTGTGGAAGCTGATGATGCACAATCTACGGCTGAATTAGCAGCAGCTTTCGACGTTAGCGTCAAAACAATATTGGTCCATTTGCGTCAAATTGGCAAGGGAAAAAAGCTTGACAAATGGGTGCCCCACGAACTCAATTATCGCCAGCGCGAAGTATGCGTCGAGACGTGCCTTGCACTGCTCAACAGACACACAAATGAAGGAATTTTGAACCGCATTGTTACCTGCGATGAAAAATGGATTCTGTTTGATAACTGCAAGCGCTCAGCAAGTTGGTTGGATCCTGGTTCAGCACCTAAACAATGCCCTAAACGAAAACTTACCCCTAGAAAAGTGATGGTCACTGTTTGGTGGTCTAGCGCCGGTGTGATTCATCACAGCTTCTTACCAAACGGGGTGAGCATTACTGCAGATATGTACTGTGAAGAACTGAACACAATGATGGAGAAGCAGGCACATCTCCAACCAGCATTGGTCAATCGCTCGTCTCCGCTGCTCCTGCACGACAACGCGCGACCTCATACTGCACAGCAGACGGTCTCCAAGTTGCAAGAACTGGGGTTGGAAGCTTTCCGTCATCCGCCCTACTCACCAGACCTTGCGCCTACAGACTACTACTTTTTCCAGAATTTGGATAACTTCTTGGCGGGAAAAAAATTCAATACCCGAGAGGCAGTACAAAATGCCTTTGAAGAATTTGTTGCCTCCCGTCCAGCTGATTTCTTTAAGAAGGGCATCAATAAACTGCCTCTGCGTTGAAAAAGATGCATTGATTGCATGGGTGATTACTTCGATTAATACAAATAAAAAATACATGAAAAAAAATCGTTTAAATTTTTTCATACAAAACGGCAATTTCATAGGTAAAGACCTATTATTATACACTTCTTTTTCTACCTAGAGACTGCCTGGATTTCTATAAATCTTTAAGGGGCAATCCGAGACTTCATGACGATATGGACGGGTTTGGCGGTGAACCGGACTACGCACAGAAAGAAGAGTAAATTGGATTGATGTTTTTTTAAAAAAATAAACAATATTCTAGAAAGCTAGTTGTTTTATTAATGAAATGAACAATTTTTAACGATTTATATGGCAATTAGCTACTTTGAATCGTTTTTGCGAAATGAAAATGAGGTTAACATAATTGAAAATAGCTTTTATCAAAAAGGATCCTAACACACATTTAGCTGAATATCTCAAGAAATAAGACTAAACTTAATAAAATTTATATGTATGAATAAAATATACATTGACACACACATATTTTCTTAAGAAACAATAAACGCAAGCAAGTCTATAAATGAGCAAACACAGGTTAAACTTCAATCTTCAATAACTCAAAAGTAACATTTTGTGGGGTGGATCCTTTTTGGTTATCTACGTCCAATTGACTAAAATAATAACTCTGGTTGGTGGCCACCAAGCGAGCTATAGCCGAATTAAATTTTAGTGTTGTCAGATCAAAGGAAAATGCCGGAAAAATAAAAAATATTTCAATTCAGTTAAATAAATAGGTATTAAAACTAAACAAATTAAGCCAGGCATAAAAAAAGAAACACATTTGTAACTGAAATTAAAAGCGGACCGTAATGAGAAAGTGATTATCGTCTTACCTTAGGTACTAATTACAAAACTATTGACTTAGAAAATAAATCCAGTGCTTATAACAATTAATATGGTCTGCTCACTATTACGACCTTGTGTTTGGTTCAGCGCTGGCGCCGTATATTGTAGAAAATTATTAAAACTTCCTACTTAATAGCGCAGTATTCCTTACGTATGTTCTATTAAAAAATAAACCAAGAAAATATAGATTATGAATCTTATACGTATACGTTTATGATATATCTGAAGCAAGGTCGAAAATACGTAGATAGACGGATAAATCGTAAGTCTGGCAGTACCACGTGCCGTAAAGTAGAAAGTAGAAACTTGTGATAGGGATGTTACCATCTAGATTAAGGTATCGATAATATTGATAAAAGTTATAATATTTTTTTCACTTCAGTAGCTCAAACATGTAGGTTTTGCTGCCTGAAATCAGTGAGACCAAGTAACATTTTAATTTTTGTTTTAGAGCCGCAAATATCTTAATCAGCCTCGGGTTAATCATACTATTTGAAACATTCACACTCTATCTCTTTCCCGCCATTAGAAAGAGAGAGAGAGAGACAAAGACCAGCCCTTTCGAAGTTCTGATTTTGAATTCGACCTCAAAGACAAACACGTTCGGAATTTCGTACTTACTAAAGAAATTTTGCAAAAAGATAATTATGTCTTGAAATGTAATTTATAGAATTATTAACTTATTGATGTATTTAAGCGAAAATAAGTATCTAATGCAAATAAAACTGATATTTAACCTGTAAATATTTATTTCTAGTTTCAATAATGTTACGTAATATATTTTGAGTACTTACTAAAATATCATGGGTGCTATTTCCAAACACGTCCTAATTTAAATAAAAGAGCGGGAATAAAATTTCTTGGCTGGCGAAAAGAGTTGAATAAGTTAAAAAATATTAAAATAATCGTAAATATAAGTGAAACTAGCGACGAGAACAGTATTATAACACCGGAAGAGTTGAAACAACAAGTTATTAATGCAGAATTAAGTTTCCTACCTGAGAAATATCTGAAAGCATACCATGTCTTCAATTGACCAGTTTTTAGGAGACTGTGTTGCTATCTTATTTTTTAGATTTATCACAGACGAGGCGATCATCTGCAATGTGGAGTATTTACCCAATTTTTGAAAGCTACTTTAAAAATAAAACATAACGTGCATATTGAAACATACGCAAAACTCGTATCTTTACTAAAATTAATGCATAGAAATAAGAACATAGAAAAAAATTCTAATGAAGCTCCGGACTGCAATTTTCTTGTCGCTAAAGTAAGTGGTGCCTATGAATCTTTGTTGTTAGTTATTAAAATTTGTGTGTAGACTGTTATGTATAAAAATACTTACTGCCTTCTACTAATTACATCAAAACCACGTCCTCCATCTAATATTTAATGTAACTCTGTGCAAACCATGAGAGAGCACTGGTATCCATAACACAAGTTAAATCTTACCTTGGGTACCAGAGTTCATTATACTTTTTACAAATTTGAGTTATATAAATTTAATAGATTATATTATTAGTCTGTAAGTGGAACTGTACAATCTATCTGGAAATAAATATCTTTTATCTTTTAATTTTTTGAGGTGAAATGAATCCTAGTCTGGCTTAGCAATACTTTTAAAATATTTAATACGATATGTAAAAGATGATGAGAAATGTTAAATTATGCATAACACAACAATTTTCTTTAGGAAATCTTAAATTTTGACTGGCAGAAAATGCCTATGGCATTAAGTCCGCCTCTGTACATTAGTGTGCTTGAAGTATTAAATAAATAAATAAATAAATAAATAACAGAAACCTATTTGAAATGTTCATACAGTATAATATTTTAATAAATTTAATTTAATATTGTAATATTTTGTTGAGTTATCTATTTATTATTATTTTGACATTTATCGATAACAGAATCGATGAACTTTATCCCATCTCTACAAAACAGTACTTTAGCTACTCAACACAAGAGGGCGTTAAATACAGAATTGCCAAATGTTCTAGAACAATCTATGAAAATGATTTAATTCTAATTACTAAATAAATACAAAGAATACCTACGAAAATAAAGCGTAGCGACGTCCATTATTTTTGTCGTAACGGGATTTGCAATAACGTAAGGCGCAACCATGCATGTTTTCGTGGAAAATAATATTTTTCAACTTTCCACAAAGTTGACACAAATGCGTCTTGACAGGCAGATGTCCTACGTAAGACTATGTGTCATCTGTCCGTTCGGACAGAAGTTACGGATGAAAATTTTGTTCGTGATGTCCGGTCTATAGTTTATTGAATGTCTTTGGTTGTAGGTAATCAATACGCCTGGGCAGGTTGATCTTAGTATCAGTTGTTTTACACATGGTCAGTTGTACGGCGCTCTTTCCCGGGACAGTAGTTCAGAAATCTTTATGCATACATATCGGAAGGATCAACTTTGAAAGTAGTCTATCCGGAAGTATTATGCTAAAATTATTACGTTTATATATCAACGCACAGCCCCAACCGCTGGTATTAGAGACATGAAACTTGAAGGGGTGTTCTTAGTGAAGAGTAAGTATTCCATAAAAAACGATTTTTGAAAATTCAACCCTTAAAGGGAAAACATAGGGGACGGAAGTTCGACATCCACGCGGGCGAAGCCGCGGGCAAAAGCTAGTCATAAATACAATCACGTGTTTAAGTATCGGTCACTAATTACCAGTCACCCTATATATTATTAAATACTTCGTATTTATGTATGTACAGACGCCAGCACGTCAAGTTACCCCAATGTGTCAAATTTATTTGATCGTTTTTCAGCTTTATGGTAAACAGAATTAGGTTCAAATTCAATTGGGAAAATTTAACACTCTGGGGGAACTTGAAGTGCTGGCGTCTGTACCTAGAATAAAAACTAATATACTGAGATAGGTTCAAGGTATTTAAAAATAAGCATTGCAGCTTGCAAAATAAGCTTTGTAATTTACAACAATATTTACACAACGATGGGCTCATAGCCCCCTGCAATAGAGTAGTAACTTGCCTGGCACTGTCGTTCTTGATACTGTCCTCGCAATGGGTCTGCTCACAGAACGGAGCCAGAAGGATGTGCTTGCGGTCCAGAGCATCTGTGAACTCTTCCCATTTGGTCACCATGGATAATCTCTCATCGCGCTCCTTAGTCGCCCTGAAAATAGTAATTGTTATAATCTTTATATCCCTTCATCTATTGCGAATTACAAAAAACAAAGTAAAAGCACAGCATAAATATTAATACAGTAGGACGACGCCTTTGATCGCTGGAAAAATGCCGACAACGTCTACACGCGTTAGCCCTGAATAATACCACTACGGACATCGTTTTGTTCGCAGTGCGGGAGCGGCTTTCTCGCGTCTCGCGCCTCACACCCCGCACGGTTGCCCTGTCTAGACAGCTTCGTCGGACGACTGTAGGTTTTTAGACTGTGGTAAAAGTAATGAGGCAGAATTACTTTTTGTTACCATTAAAATGTAAGTTCCATAACTATTTAAGATGGCAGTGTAAGATCGTGTAACGAGTAGACGGTCACCTATTCCTACGCTAAAGGGGAATCTAACCCGTATAGGTTGCTAATAACAGCTGTTACAGCAGTAGAATGAATAGAATAATAGACAAATGTTTGTGTAATGAGCACGATCATTTTTTCTGTGTCTGGGTGTAATTTATTTATAATATGTATGTATATAAATATATAAGTATGTTTATCAGCTGTACCCATAACACAAGCTCTTAGCTTAGCTTGGGACTAAATGACGTTGTGTGAAAAGTTGTGGAATATTTTATTTATTTAGAATGAAAATAAATGCGAAAGACTACTTAAAACTTAAAAGGAAGATGAAATGAATCGTATTATTAAAATGTATTGAGCAAATATATTACAATAATAGAATACTCTTTATCGTACACCATAAAAACTTACAAATTACAACTTTAAGGGCTTCATAGGGCGATACAATGGGCGAACCTATCGCTAAAAGCGAATTTATTACAGACAACTTTTGGATGGACTTGATAGTGGAGGAGAAAAGATAAGTAGGCAGTTTGTGATGTAAATTTACACATCCCGACACAATTAGTTTTCCACATGCTTTTAGGACCATTCTCTAACGATCGAGTCCAGCTCATCCCGCTATCTTCGCCTAGGCCTACCGCGATGTAGTTTGCCATGTAAGGGGACACATTGGGACGTGCGTTTGGCCGTCATTGATCGTCTGTTATACAGTAGATGTGTCCAGCCAAGTTTCCCATTAACGAGGCAGTTTTCCGAGTAACATAATTATTATTATACACACAGTAATTTTTGTAATGGAACGGATTGTAGTATTCGTAATTTAAATTAGTAAAAAAAAATTGTTATCTAAAGGAGGAACTTCTGGCTAAATTATAACAGCCGCACGGGTCGATCGAAGGTTAAGCTACACTTGACGAGGTCGGTCCGTGGATGGGTGACCATTTATTACATACCAGGACTCCTCCGTGCCTCGGAAAGCACGTTAAGCCGTTGGTCCCGGCTGTCATTTGTAGATCTTTGACAGTCGTTACTTGTGGTCAGAAGCCCGAAAGTCTGACAACCAGTTTAACCAAGGGGTATCGTGTTACCCAGTTATTGGATTGTGGAGGTCTGACAGGCAGTCGCTCCATGTAAAACACTGGTATTCAGCTGCATCCGGTTAAACTGGAAGCCGACCCCAACATAGTTGGGAAAAGGCTAGGCAGATGATGAAAAAAAAATAGTTATCATCTTACTTAGCGAACATCTCATCGTGAGTTTTCTCGAGTAAGTCGACCAGCTGCTTGCCCGCCTCGTCTCGCTTGTATGTGAGCTTCTCGCCGGTCAGACGACGTACAACCACCACCTCTCCACGGTTCATGTCCTTAGGACCCAGTTCTACGCGGACTGGAACACCCTGCATAATGGAAAGTCTAGTTTTAAAAGTTATAAATCAACAGTTTTGTACGGACGCCAGCATATCAGGTTACTCTTAATGTGTCAAATTTCTATCGATAGTTTTCAACTTTATTCTAAACAGAATAAAATTCATTTTCAATTGGGAAAAATTGACAATTTGGGGTAGCTGGCGTCTGTTCAAAATTTTATTAACTAATAAAAGGTAAAGTATCCAGCGAAATGAAAATAACATTATTTTCTTTTCTCAAGATGTCAATCATTTTAAAACGTCACTACTGAGTCGACTGACATTATAAAATGGTTTAATAAAATATATTGAATAAAAGATTAATTAATAGACTAGATTTTAAATACAACATTATTTATGATCTGAATGAAGTAAGGCTAGGCTTTAAATGTTGTTTCTCTATTTTCAGAAAAGCAATTAAATGTTCTTAATTCCACCAATTGTTGGATAAAACTTATTATATACTTATCAACATAAACAAATATCAACTTATCATAATATATCACAAACCTTAAGTTCCCAATGATTAAACTTCCATCCAGGCGAGTAGTTATCCCGGTAATCACCTTCGGCCCTCAGTCCAGCCGCGATCAGGTCATTCACGAGCTCCTTACAGGAGTCCATGAGCTTGGTCCTCTCCTCCGCGGAGCTTGAGGCCGTGATGCCGCAGGGGACCACGATGGCTTGCACGTCGGCCACGCGGGGCGGGAGGACCAGGCCTTTGTCGTCGCCGTGGACGAGGACCATTACACCTAAGGAATATGGATTTTTGCACATTAGCTCTTGCCTATAGAATATGCTTCGATTAAATACTAGCAGTAGGGTGTTTGAAAGAATATGAACATCAAAATATAATAAGTCCATCCGTTAGATTATAAAAAAAATACACAAGTATTTTTTTTCTTCTTCATATTGATCGAAAACTGCTCAGATTAAGCGCATTCAAGTTGAGGAGAGGGGGCTTGTAAAGTCATTATCTAGTATAAACTGTACTGGATAGTGACGTCATGCGACATTTTGACTCGATGTATCGCCGTTAATTTTTGATTACGTGAAAATATAAGAAATATGTGTCGAATATTTTCTTGTAATCTAGATGAAGGAATAATAATCTACTAAAAATTAAAATTTTGTCAAGTAGCCCATTATTATTGCTTGCCGTACTTCTGCGACACAGAAGATGCATTACCGGGTAAAATGGGGTGAATAGAAACAACATTTTCAGGAAGGTATTCACCTAAGTAAAAAGTTGTTTGTTATAAACGAGGACTGTAATGCTTTTAAATAGTTGAGATAAATAGTTTCGACACCTTGATAATATCAAACAATATTAAACTAGCGTGAAAATCCTCCTCAAAGTTTTGTTTCTATTCACCCCGTTTTACGGTACTCGTTCTTCTTATTAACTGCGTGGTACAACTAAAACTATTAAATATAGATATTATTTACAACAATTTCTTATAATTATGTTTTATATATATTATGTAGCTCTAGCGCTGACCCACCGGTGGGTCTCGAAATACTGATGTGTCTTCCAAGACCTACTGACTGGTAGGACCTATGGGAGAGTGTGAGGTTTTCACCTCACTAAGACCACCTCGGTGGTCACTAAATATGATATTAGGAAGTCACAGTACAAACCGATGGTCCTGGTGGTGATGCCCCAGGAGTTCTGGTACACGTACTTCTTCTCCTGCGTGTCAGGGTCGTCGTACACGATCTCAAACATCTTCGCGAACTTCTGACCCAGTTGGTGGCTGGTGGCACCCTGAAAATAATAAATATTTTAAATAAAAAACAAAATCAAAAGTCATTTATCTGGTGTAATTTATCTTTAATATGTATGTATTTAGAAATATATAAGTATGTTTATCAGCTGTTTAGTACCCATAACACAAGCTCTTAGCTTAGCTTGGGACTAAATGGCGTTGTGTGAAAAAGTTGTGGAACATTTATTTATTTACTTATTCAAATTTGGCTAAGTATCAGCACTGTTTTCACGTCAATATGACATAAAACCACTTCCTAGTGTTTTTGCTAGGAAGAAGAAGTGGCGGAACAGAAAATTATATGCTCATACTGACTCATCCAAGAGTATTTCCTACTCCTGCCAAATTAAAAAAAAAAAGAAATATCGTGAGCGAACCTAACTTGAGTGATGTCAAACCGCCAATTTTTTTCTCTGCATAAAAGTTTTGTTACTATTGAAAAATCAGCTCTTAGATGAGAAAATTGGTTAATCGACTGTGCCACAACTACTTTTTCTAGAAATATACATTAAACTGAATGTCAGATAATTATCAGCAGTCAGGGCCACTAATTACTAGACCAACAAGACTGTCTTAGTATAAATGTAGTTAAATTTGTCCTATGATAAATAAATATTCCACAACTTTTCACACAACGCCATTTAGTCCCAAGTTAAGCTTGAGAGCTTGTGTTATGGGTACTAAACAGCTGACAAACATACATGTATATTTCTAAATACATACATATTATTGTTAAATTACACCCAGGCACAGAACAAATGATCGTGCTCATCACACAAACATTTGTACTGAGTGGGGATCGAACCCACGACCTCCGGCATAGCAGTCAGGGTCACTAACTACTAGACCAACAGACCAGTCAATTCAAAGTCTATGATTAAATAATCACCTTGTAAATCTATACACGGTTAAAATTAAGTTGTTTTATAGTACTAGCTGAAAAAAAAAAACCAAAATAAGCTATTCCCTACTGTTGAGTGCCACGATCCAGGTGTGTTACTGATGGTCTTGACTATTATAATAATAAAACTCCGAAAAGACTGTTTAAGTTCCGATATATTTAAGTATTAAGATGACCGTGTGCGCACGCTAAAGGGTCGGCGAGCGAGTGAGGTGGCCACCGCGGCCCCAACACGTGTATCGCGGTATATGATGCCGTTGGTGGCCTGATGTGACGTCACTCAGGAACATTACATATTCGCATAACTCGTCAAAATGTAGGGAAACGCTGATTTTTTTTCCTGATTTCAGGTTTGGTTTCATAGTAAAAATTGTTCATAATGATGAGTACAATGACCCCAGAAAGGGAATTTAACTGGAAAATTTAACCGCATATAATTGTATCACAGTCTTCTCGTACATATGAAGTTTCAAGTCATGGAGTGCGGTACCTGTATGCCCCTCCCGCTGGCCGGCACGTAAGCCTCCACGGTGGAGGTGTAGTATCCTCCCGCGAACTTCTCCTTCTCAGTCTTGCGGCCCTTGATCACCGGGATGGCCAACAGTTCCTCGTACACGCGCGCGTACAGGTCTGTACAAAATGACAAAAATAAATAAATAATAATATGTAAATATTTTACTCCTTTCATTAGAAGTCTGTTTGGGTTAGATAGCAATCGACGGTTGTCGACGAGTCCTTATACAATCTTATTTTTAGTACATGCATAAACCCACATAAAGGTTTCTGTACTCACCATTATACCCAACTTTATCTTTACTAGGTTAAGCTTATACTAAAAAAATGATGTACAGACGCCAGCACATCAAGTTACCCCAATGTGTCAAATTTTCCCAATTGAATATGAACCTTATTCTGTTTGACATGAAGTTGAAAAGCGATCAAAGAAATTTGACACATTGGGGTAACTTGATGTGCTGGCGTCTGTACATAATATCAAATTGTTTGACTGGCCTGTTGGTCTAGTAGTTAGTGACCCTGACTGCTATGCCGGAGGTCGTGGGTTCGATTCCCACCCAGGACAAATGTTTGTGTGTTGTGCACGATAATTTGTTCTGTGTCTGGGTGTATTTTATCTATAATATGTATGTATTTAGAAACATATAAGTATGTTTATCAGCTGTTTAGTACCCATAACACAAGCTCTAAAACTTAGCTTGGGACTAAATGGCGGTGTGTGATAAGTTGTGGAATATTATTATAATTATTCATACGTTCATCTAGGAAACGTCAGTTTTAGTTCGTATGCGGCGTTCTTTAGTCCATGCGTTCTTTTGCGTCCAGGGGTAAATATCATAGGATGAGATTATTACCATATACAATGTCACAAATGAGTCAATTGAGTACTTACCTAAGACATGCCACACCTCCTCGAAGGCGTCCTCCTGCAGCCGGAAGGCCGTGTGTCCCTCCTGCCACAGGAACTCACGCGTGCGCAGGAATGGTTGCGGCTGCTTGAACTCCCATCTCTGTAACATAACCAATTTATGTTAAATACCAACACATAAACTTAACACGACATTACGTCTGTAAACTTAAACCGACTGACCTGGTTTCAAGGTTAATTAGAAATCTCTCCATAATTACAGTGGGGTCAAAATCTGGCTCACAACGTTAGACTATATACCACAGAATTCCTGATAAAAAATCATACTTAAAATGATATACTATGTAATTAATATAAATTTGAATGATACAATGATAATAATATGTATTTAACATATTCACAAACAATCATAATTTCACTTTCGTCACACTGAGACACAACACAACCGAATCAAACATTCATACACACACCTACACTATCCAGAGTCCAGACCATTATCAGACACAAATCTGCATGGTTCTTACATAATATGACCAAGATAATGTCTGGACTATAAAAGAGACTGTGACCTCTGAGTTTCTTTCGGTGTTTCTTCTCAGAGTAGTCAGATAGCGAAACACCGACCTCATCTTCTTATTAAAAAAAACCATGTGAAAGTGTTTGTTTTGTATGAACCCATTTACAGAAATAAATATAATTTATCATTTACACACAATCTGGCTGATAAGTAATTTACCCCATTTTTATTAAAATCAAATCAAAAATGTTTATTTGCCACACAACTAAAATACAACTAAATGACAGGGAAAGATCTTATATCCTAAAAAGTCACTGTATTCTGCCTGCAAGCAAGCATGCAAATTATTTACTATTATGTCAATAGGTATATCAAATTATCATAAAATTTATATCATTATTTCATAATATAATATAATTATTTGGGTGTAATTTATCTATAATATGTATGTATTTAGAAATATATAAGTACCTATGTTTATCATCTGTTTAGTACCCATAACACAAGCTCTCAAGTTGTGGAATATTTATATTTATTTAATTATTATAAAATCGAAATCCAAAATCAATGTCAAATTGTTAATTTCCAATGTTTATTTTATCTACACTCCTGCCTAAGCTCCTTTTATATTTTAACTAGCTGCCCCGGCAAACTTCCTTGTGCCTTAGAGTCAATTTATTGCTCTTATCATTTTTTTTTACATGTCGTCTTATTAAACGTATGTATATCTAATACATACGTTTAATAAGACGACAAAAAATAAATCCAAACCAATAATAACTACTACAACTTTTTATGTAGCGAGTTCGATAGAATTAAAATTACAACATGTATATATAACCTAACCTAACTGGCCATACCTATCCTATAGCTAACCTAACTACCTAACCTAACTACCTTACTAAAATGCATTGATTTAAAAAATACTAAATTCATAATTTTAATCTGAACTATTGCCTATAAGTTACATACAATTTATACTTATAGTTTTCCCGGTCTAATTTAATTAAAGTCTTAACAGTAGAATAAGTTCTATTTGCAAAGAATTATTAAAGTTTGTCTCTGTCGTCATTGTTAATTACGTAAATAAAATTGATTTCTGAAATATAAGACTTTTATAAGCTACATGAAACCTCTAAGTTTAGTAACAAAATAAATTTCAGAACGTAGGTACGTATAAATTGACAACCTAACCGTCTTAGGTTTCTTAAGACTTGTCAATGTCAAATTGTCACCTGATAATGAACTGGGAAGTTTGATTCCTGTCATGTCATCCAAGATGGCGCTGCGTTTGAAAAATGTTTGAGACAACGAATATTATTGATATTTATTTTTTCGAGGCTTTTCATGTATTTAATTAATTAATATGCTATTCCGGACAAAGACAAATCCAAAAAGACCAAAATCATTCAAATTGATCCAGCCGTTCTTGAGTTATAAGTGGTGTAACTAACACGATTTTCTTTTATATATATAGATTTAAGTAAACTATTCCAATTTAAGTAAGAGTCGAGTTCGAGGCCTGGAGACTTGTGACACAGGTTTTACCTAGTATACAGGCTCCAGTCTCCACAACAATATAATTATGTATATAAACAAATATGCGCCTTGTACAAACGCCAGCACATCAAATTTTTCCAATTGAACATGAACCTTATTGTGTTTAGAATAAAGTTGAAAACCTATTAAAGAAAATTGACACATTGGGGAAGGTTGATGTGCTGGCGTCTGTACCTTTGTTATAAGATGTTATGTAGAAAATAAACAATTATGATTATAAGGTTTTTTTACCCCCCATTGGCCTCTGACTTGAAAATTATCTCTAAGGCATGATGGTTTTCTTCATCTTTTTTTAGAGCATGTGATAATTATACAATCCTTCTAATATTATAAACGCGAAAGTTTGTGCGTATGGATAGATCAATGGATGGATGGATGGATAGATGAACGGATGGACGGATGGATGGATAGATGGACGGATGGATGGATGGATAGATGGATAGATGGATGTTTTGTTTGTTACTCTTTCACATCAAAACTGCTGAATGGATTTTAAAATTTAGTCTGGAGTTAGCCGACACTCTGGATTAACACATAGGCTACTTTTTATCCCTGTATTCCCACGGGAACGGGACCTACGAGCGTGAAGCCGCGGGACGTCAGCTAGTACGCACTTGAATCCGAAGAGTCAGAGGTGCGTGTCTTGGGTTTAAACTCCAGAACTATAACTTGGCACTATAGCTTGACATAGAGAAATGACTGTTTTATACGTACCACAACGTTGTTCCATTGATTCATTTTGTATGGGAGGTCTCTATGGCTCTGTATCCACTTGGCGTAGGCTGGACCGATGACGGTTTCCGATGTCGGTCTGATGGCGATGTGTTCAGCTAACTCCGAGGTACCGGAGTGGGTCACCCAAGCTACTTCTGGTGCGAAATCAGCTATGTGCTCCTTCTCACGTTCTAATGCGGACTGTGGGGGGAAATTGTTTTTGTGTAAGCAAATAGATATTGGAAATAGGAGATAAGTACCTCTACTTATAATGTTTAGCTAAATATAAAGCTTAATTAACTTATTGGGTTTGTTGGTGGTCTATATCACCGTAAAGCCCGAAAAAACATTAAGTAAATATAAAAATGGTTATGAGATGAAAAAAATATTTTTAACTTTCTGCTCTGGGTGAATGTTGAAAGTTCTACAGCACGTTTTTATTTAGTCAATCTATTAAAGAATTCATGTATGACCGGTGCGAGAATGCTTGATATGTGTACTTTTTTTATGTCAGAGAAAAATAAGATTGAAATTACAAATTGCCTCTAAACAGTTCTGTTATTTTGTAAATAAATATCCCCTAGTTTTGAACCGACTTCTAAAAAGGAGGAGGTTATTATTATGTTCAACTGTATCTGTATGTTTTTTTTTTGTTGAACACGTTAGCGATTCAATGTAAAATATACTTTTTTTATAGCAAGCCAAGGTGCATAAACTTTTAATTTACAACTTCTTTGGCCGCGTGTAATTTTGTAGCCCCCTATTTTTTTGCACTTTACAGTCAAAAAAAGGTTAAAAATGGATACAACCTCGCCTTTAAGCCTTACCTTAGACACAAACATAGGGAAGTATCCGTCCTTGACGCCCATCTTGCGGAACTCGGGGGTGAGGAAGTTCCGGATGCAATCCCAGATGCTGAAAGACCACGGGCGCAAGATGTAGCACCCGGAGATATCGTAGTAGTCTATCATCTCCGCTAATTAAAAAAAACACCAAAATATACAATTAGTCTGCAAATAAATATTTGACTTTGACTTTGAATTACATCAAATAATCACGTTTATTAAATACAATTCAAAAATCAAAAAGTTGTTTACAAAAAAAACCAAAACCTTCTTTAAATTTAATTAAAAGCTTTTGATTTGTAAAATATCACTTAAATTATAAAGGCGAAAGATATTGTATAAGTTTGTAAAGTTCGTCATCATCATCATTTCAGTCGATAGATGTCCAATGCTGGACATACGAGTACCTCCTCGAAATGTCGCCACAAAGACCGGTCCTGTGCGTCTCTCATCCATCGGATGCTTGCGATGTTTTTAAGGGAATCGAACCCGCAACACGCAGTGCAGAAGTCAAGGTTTAATAATACCACGCAACTCAATAACCGTTTAAATTGAATGAAAAAAAAGATAAAGATACCGGGCTGGTATTCGCAACTCCACGTTAAGCGCGTATTTTGCGTATGGGCTATAATCGCGGGCCCAGTGCGAATTGGTAGATGCCGCATGACTTCGATTTTTTGGTTCTAGAACATGCCGGTTTCCTCACGAAGTTTTCCTTCGCCGTTATATGGTTAATTGAATGAATAATTATTATTCTCTTTTTTTCCTTTTTTTTATTAAATAAAACCTTACTTTAGCAACTTTGATGTCAATAACTAGTAGTCTTGTTAACCCCTCGAACTAAGCTAAATATGCTTGTGTCTGGAGTGAGATTATTTATTACTTACTTCAAGCACACTAATGTACAAAGGCGGGCTTAATGCCATAGGTATTTTCTAAGAGTTCACGTCACGCAATGGGTCCTGATTGAACTCACGACCTTTCGATCGCTAGGGCGACACCTTAGGCATTTGAGTGACCTGTTGGTCTAGTAATTAGTTACCCTGACTGCTATGCCAAAGGTCGTGGGTCCGATTCCCAGGACAAACGTTTGTGTGATGAGCACGATCATTTGTACTGTGTCTGGGTGTAATGTATCTATAATATGTATTTAGAAATATATAAGTATGTTTATCAGCTGTTTAGTACCCATGACACAAGCTCTTAGCTTGGGACTATTGCCGCTTAAAATAATTGAATAAGAAAATTTGAATTTCTTGACCATTTCCACCATATTGGACCGATCACTGTAATCTGCGGTACAAACGTCTACACATCAAACTACACATTTCCAGTATAATTTGATCTCGCATTGTAAAGGATTTCCGTACAAAGCGAGGTCAGCGTGTGTACCTCCAAAAAACATTATAAGTGACTGTGTGTTTGTGTGACTTACATTTAGTGATGACTTGCGAGTACCATTCAGCCAGAACTGTGGCCTTCTTAGCTTCCAGACCGAGTCGGGTCACCTTCTTCACACCTGTTGAAGATTCCTCCTTGGCCGGCTTTGGAGACTGCGAAAAACATGGAAAAATATACTATAATCTTATTAAACGAATGTTCCCTTGGTTGGTTCGTCCCACTAATCCTTCTATTATTATAATCTAGCGGAACCGACAGACGTTAAACTGCCCGAAAAGTATTTTCCACTCCTGCCTAATAAAAAAAACTACTACTGTTTTCATAAAAACAGTGACGACTGAAGTGAAAACTTAGAATCGGTATATCTGACGAAAGATGCGCAGAGCGTATGCGACACTGTACATCGACGCATTAACGCATCATCGGTTGAGTGTGAAAACTTGAAAAGTTGAATGTTTTATTACATATTTGTCTATTCTGGCGTTACACGACCGATAATACGCGACACATCTTCAATCAGATATGTACCCACGCTTATAGTCAGGAAATAAGAATTTTCAACCTACTTACTGTTTAAAACGTAAACTTACTTATACAACATTGTATCAGAATCAGCTGTACTGTATAATTTGTTGAGATACACTTAAATAAATTCAATTCAATTCAATTCAATTCAAAACTCTTTATTTCAGACAAGTGTCCATAGTGTTAGTAACAAAATAACTTAATGGCTAGGGTTAGTAATACGGCAAAAGGAAAAACACATAAAAAAGTCAGATGGAATGGATCCTTACCCAATGACGCAGCAGAGGGGAGTCCCACCGATCTGAGAACACGCTCAGAAGACCGTTGGTGGCGGTGCGTAGCCGACCCAACATGGAGGCGGTCCTTGTTCTTATTATCGCATAAAAATCGTCTGTGTGCGCCTCCGCAAACATAGTGGACGCACTACAACGCCACGACAGCCCCAACAGTATTCTAAACGCGTTATTATATTGGACACGCAGGTCGCTGTATGTCCTCTGCGTAAAACTGGTCCAAAGGCTGCACGTGTAGAATGACTGGCAGAAAGCTTTGAAAAGAGTCACCTTTACTTGATTTGTACAACGTGCAAACCTTCGAACCAGCATGTTACATCGAACAGCCAACGACCTGCGCTCCCTCTCAATGTCCATGTTGTCCCTTAGATCATCAGTGACCCAATGACCCAAGTACTTAAACTTAGTCACCCATGCTAAAGGAGTGCCACAGAGCGAGATACCGGGAACATCCGAGTAGTTTATGGCACTTGCTTTAAACATCATAAGTTCGCTCTTTTTACCATTGTACCTGAGCCCGTGGGACACTGCATAGGACTCACAAATAGCAACCAGTTTCCTCAAAGCGCCTATCGATGGGCTTAGCAGCACCATGTCATCCGCATAACTAATATTATTTAAGCATACGCCGTCAATATGACATCCAACTTTGGTGCTGCTAAGCTCACCGACTAGCCGGTTGACGTACAAATTGAAGAGGCGTGGTGAACTTAACCCCCCCTGCCTCACCCCACATTCCAACTCATACATCTCCGACTGTGCCTCCGCCCATCTAACACTATTGCTCTGGTTGTAATACCAGTAGCGAAACAAGGATGAGATTTCATTCGGTAGTGTTGTATCACTCCGCAACTTATCCCAAAGTACCTCGTACGAGACTAGGTCGAACGCTTTTGACAGGTCCAAAAAACAAGCAAAAACTGGCGTTTTTCGAGAAGTGTAATATTGAACAGTTTGCTTGAGGCACAGAATGGCACTTTCCGTTGATAGACCAGATTTAAAGCCAAATTGCGCGTCATGGAGTTCAACGTGTTTAGCCAACTGTTGATCAAGCAAACTGTCCAAGACCTTGGCGACTATAGTGGCCAACGAAATTGGCCTGTAATTGGACACGTCAGAAGCGTCCCCTGTCCTATCCTTAATAATAGGAACCACCACTGTGCGCATAAGGTCCTGCGGCAAATATCGGTGACTGATACATAAATTAAACAGAAGCGCAAGAACCCTATACAGGTGTAGCCCCGCATATTTCAGGTGCTCGACGCTAAGGCCGTCGTGGCCGGGCGATTTACCTCTTGTCATCTTATTAATAACAGTGGCAATCTGTTTAGCTGTGAACATTACGGTAAACTCACCAGACCCCGAGAAATCCCCCTCATCGAACACCCGCCGCCGGTCCATTTGCAAGAGGGACTTAGGTTTAAAATGACTTTGAAAAAGGTTGGCAATATCTTTTGGATCACTCAGACCGCCGACACTTGCAGGGAGACTCGGTTTGGCATTTAATTTATTTGTAGATTTCCAAAACTTACTAAACTCTTTTTTCGAGTGACATTTTGCCAAAATATCTAGCTTAATTTGTTGTTGATTATTTTGGATAAATTTCAATTTAGTTTTAAATGCCCTTCGTGTTTCGCACATTTTCTCATACATAGCCCCCTGAGGGGGA
This sequence comes from Euplexia lucipara, assembly GCA_921972225.1. Lineage (NCBI taxonomy): Eukaryota > Metazoa > Arthropoda > Insecta > Lepidoptera > Noctuidae > Euplexia > Euplexia lucipara. The sequence goes on along the minus strand of OV179161.1, from coordinate 15,086,302 downwards.
GCACCATGCATCAACCACGTTTGGTAACAAGAACGAGCCTCCCTGTGAGCGTCGCTGACATATTTGTTCCAGCCTGTGACATATTTTTGTCTCTTGGTGCGATCACTGCCAACATATGTACACTGGGCACCTTCTTGGAGTGTTGAAACTATTTCCAAATAAAGATGATTTATTAATAAATTATGATCCATATTGTTACATATTTTATGAGAACACGAGATACATTGGTCGGGAAAATCTATTAATTTTAATTTATTATTGCAGTACTCATAATAATTATTAATTTGCTCACTATTTCTTTCACCCCAGCGCACTTTATTACTTAAAAAATTCTGAGCTGGTAATTTCTGATTAATTTTAGTTAAATTACATTCAAACAAAACAGGATAATGATCAGACTGGTACACCCCATATGAGACTGCTGCTTTAGTAATTAAGTTTTTGGCTGCACTTGTTATCAAACAATGGTCTAGCCACCGTCGTGAGCCACTCGCTTGACAAATAAACGTATGTGTATCTTTCGGCAGGAGTTCATAGTCCGCGCAAAACCAAGTCTGCTCATTACAAGCTGAAATAAGCTCATTAAAAAACCGTGAGCCCGGGTTAGCATTAAAATCCCCCAGTATAATAACACACTCAATACAACTACTTTCAATTATAGCTACAATCTCACTTAAAGTTTCTGTAAACAAAGTCAAATTGTCACTCTTACCATTATCGTAGGGCATGTACACTGAAAATATCAACATGGGACGGTTTTCGTATTCGACTTTTATCGCAACTAATCTATCACTGAAACACTTCACTGTTGACACAGATGGAAACACTGATTTTTTCCACAGCAGTGCCACTCCACCGTATGGTCTTCCCGTGATCACTTTGACGGACGTGTCAATGGCTGACTTGCCACTGTACGCGAAGTTGTCGTCTAGGGTTCCTAGAAATCCTATGTCGTGTGGCCAAATCCAGGTCTCCTGGAGTGCAATGATGTCGGCACTCTTGCATAAGTTTCTCACACTATCCACCGACCTGTTCACACCTTTACAGTTAAATGTCGATAATATAATTTTATTCTTATCATTAACAGCCATTATTTTGTGTCTTGTTTATAGATGGGAGCTGAGTCTCATAGGATTCTTTATCCTTTTTAAAAAACACGAATCGTCTAAAGCGTATTCCTTCAGGCCATAGGCTATCATCTAAAAAGGTGTCTAATTTATTTTTGGAGACAAATATCTTAAAGGCATTGTACGGCCTTTCTGTTTTTATGTTAATTTTCTCCAGTTTTATGGATACCTGAGTCTTAGTTTTAATATAGTCACAAATATCGGCTTCACTAGTGTGTTTATCTACATTCGAAACAAAAAGCGGGATAAATGATTCTGCTGCTTTAAAGTTCCCCATTGAAGCAGGTTGCGCTTTGCCTATCCTACCAGTAAACCGGTTCTTTAACTTTTTATTTTGAACAACTTTCCATTGTCCATCATTTTCCCTTTCTTTCCATTCACCTTTGCTTAATACTTCAGCCATAGTCAGTTGGGTACTCGAAAATCCATTAAGATTTGGAACATCCCTACTCAACAAAGTTGAGTTTACTGGAGCCAACGCAACAGAGTCGTGCGCAGTCCTGTGCGAGTCACAGATAGTACGATATCGCAAAGAACTGTTTATGTCCGGCGAGCAGCTGTTATCCATCGTGCCTGCTTCCACAGCGGTGGCGCGGGGGCATAAAGGCGCGGGTGGCGGCGGCGGCCGTTGCTCGGTACTTGTTTCACACGGCGGCGCCGGCGGCGATGACTCAGAAACATGCGACAGTCCAAACGGTCCGCTGTCCAAAAGATACCCTCCTCTTCGCATATTAATATTAGAGTTAATATATGACACAGGGCTATTTACAGATATTCTATCCTTCTTTTGTTTACATTCTAAGTCTTCTTTAGTCACATAATTTCTTTAATAACTTCGTTACGTCGACATGATCAAAACAAACGGGCGGTAGTTTCTCCAAGTTGTAGGCAACAAAAACTGGTAATTGATCAGGCTCCGCTGTTTTTAATACCGTCAGCATATCTTCGAGATCCTTTTCTTTTTTCTGTTTACGTCTTGATACAAGCTTAAGTTTTGTTTTCACAGATGAAAACAATAACTTTTTTGCATTGTCAATGTCTTCTTCAGAGAACGCCGACACACAAATTCTTATTATGCTTTCATTATCCATAACATCAAGTTTATTTTGAATAAACGCTAACACTTCACATATTACTACGTTACAATTCACACACTTTAGTGTGTTCACACTATTCTCGGACATTGTCATGACTTTATTTTCGCAGCGACCGCTCGGGAGTGCGCGCGCGCGAGGACTGAACCGTACGAAATGTACTGAAGCGCTGATTTTTTTCCCGCGTATTCAGTATCTCTATACATATTATAAAGCAGAAGAGTTTGTTTGGTTGAACGGGCTAATCTCAGGTACCGTATCAAATTTGTTCTAAAATAATGCATTATTTGCCTGGAAGTTTTTAACATGGAATTAATCCTTATCCAAATAAATACGTTAATCATCACAAATATTTAATTTATAACAAAACTGCCTTTTACATCGTTAAATTTCAATGAATATCTTAGGAGATATCGCAGTTTTAAAATAACAGCAGTAAAATAATTATCACTTTCTGTGCGCGCATTTATGATGTACCTACAAGGCACTAAGAGGGCGGCCGCGGCGGGCAGTTGAAATTAACCTACAGTGTATGTGATTTAAGATAATAAAGACCCAGTATTTTTACTTAACGTTTTAAAGTTCCGCTCTTACTGATAAAAGCGTGATGTAGGCAACTAAAATAGCTCTTTAACGTATCTACGTATTATTTAAGGATTATTTCACATTCTACGTAAACGAAGTTGCGGGCAGAAGCTGTTTAATTAATAAAATTATCCTTTTCTAGGTTGTGCTTTTATTCTCTAACATCTATACTAATATTATAAAGAGGTAAAGTTTGTGAGTTTGTATAAAGGGAGTAATCTCTGGAACTAATGAACCAATTCTATAAAACAAAATGACTTGTAGAAAGCTACATTATTCCTGAGTGTCATAGGCTATTTTTTATCCCTTTATTCCCACGGGAACGGGAACTACGCGGGTGAAACCACATGACGTCCTTTAGTATTTTATACACAGGTGTCGGTAACGGTAACCGTGCCGCGAGTATAACGGTTTTTCTCCATCTCAAAAAATGCCCAACGTGCCTAGAGAAGTTATCAATCATAAAAAAAGCATTTTTAAGGACGTCCATCAATTCCCTCACCTGTTCCTTAGCCTTAGGCTCTTTCTTAGCCTCCTTAGGCTTTTCCTTTTTCTCCTTGGGCTTGGGGTCCCGCGGCTGCACGGGCGGCGCGAAGGCTGCGCCGGTCTCCGCTTGGTAAGCTGCCTTTAGTTCCAGAAGCTTCTTGACTTCAGCATCAACTACCGCCTGTAAGGAGGTATTGTCGTCAGAAACGAAACTTTAGGTCTTGCCAGACTTTAGCCAGGATCGTCAGACTCGCATGATATTTTAATATTACCTAAATTTTCTTTTGCCAATTAAAGATAAAAAGGTATAATAATAATTTTCACAGTTTTAGGCAATTATATACGTTGCCCGCGCTTTGATGTGGCAAAATGAATGCAAGGTAATTACCGTACTACGATCTAGTAGCGTACAAACCAGTGCCGCAACTGAACGCGACATAAAAATGATAAAGTAACACAATAAATAGTTTTACCTCTTTCTAACAACAAGAACTCCGTAGATGACCTTTGATTTTTTTCCCCTTTATTCTTGTGTTTAAGTACAGACGCCAGCACGTCAAGTTACCCCAATGTGTCAAATTTCTTTGATCGTTTTTCAACTATACCTATGTCAAGCAGAATAAGGTTCATATTCAATTGGGAAAATTTGACACATTGGGGTAACTTGATGTGCTGCCGTCTGTACCTATCTAGCTACCGATACTATTATTTCGCTGTTTGCGAGTGCCGTAATGTTATTGCATGACGCGTCTATTTATGACACGTCATTGGTTTTAGGTGTCAAGACTCTATACTAATAAGCGCATTACACACCAAAGCCGCCGACCCGCCGACACAACCCGGCGGCTTATGTTGAAAGAAGCATGTCGGCAAGTTCGCGCGCGCGTGTTGCCCAACGACACGTCGGCGGCTAGCGTACGCAAGCGCTCAGTTGCCCGGCGACATTCGAGCTGTAGCGACTGCCAAATAAGTTTTTGGATGTCGAGCCGCCGACATGTCGCCGGCAAAGTTTTACGACTTACATTGACTGAAGCCGCCAACCTAGCCCGCCGGCAAAATGTTGCCAACATATGCCGCCGGGCTTTGGTGTGTAGTGCCCCATACGTCACAAAGTCGCGAGCGAAGTGCTAGTAGTTAATATTTCATATATTTCAAGGTATAATTGACATTTATTTTATGAAAACTTACAACTAATTTAGCAAAAACAATTTAAGTGAAAATAAAATCCAAATCACTGTCCAAATATATGTCCAATATGTTCAATAAGCGTGGTGATCAATGCTCGTGCCTTCTCGGTATGAAAAGGGGCCTTTGACCTACAGTGGAACACTAACAGGCTAGTAATATTCTAGTATTCTCGTTACCTTTTCTGCCTTCTTCCCTTTTAGCTCTCTGACTAGTTCGCCCTGTTTGGTGATCTGAGCGCCGAGCTCCGTCGCTTTAGCACTGCCGCCGTTCATTGTAGCGGGTTTGGTTTCCTATGGTAACATGTGACATTAAAATAATTGGTAGGTAATTAAATTCGATATGATTAGATAAACAGACGCACAGACGATGTGTTTGTTGTACAGACGCCAGCACATCAAGTTACCCCAATGTGTCAAATTTCTTTGATCGTTTTTCAACTTTATACCTGACAAAATAAGGTTCATATTCAATTGGGAAAATTTGACACATTGGGGTAACTTGATGTGCTGGCGTCTGTACTTGAAACACAAAAAAGTATACTTCAAAATTAAAATGGAATTAAAACATAATAAAACATCACGCCTGTAATCCCCGAAGGGTTAGGTAGAGGTGTACCTATAGTAAACCCACCTTTCGCCAGTTATGTTAAAGTGCCATGTAATAGGGAGCCCATTGCCACCAATCGGGCACAAATCCAGACTCCAGGCTGTTACTGAGAAATTCCAGATGAAAAAACTCAATAACACTTTGCTCAACCTGGGGATCGAACCCGGGGCCTCGTGCTCAGCAAAAACGCTTGCAACCGCAAGAACAACGAGGCAGTCAGAACAGAATTATTGGTAATTATATTCCAACAATTACAACTATAGATACAGGTAGTAAAAAGACCCTAACGTAAACAATAACTACAATTCTACCCATCACTGGGATAGTTTTTTTTCTTCTAGAACATACCTGGGAATTTACTGGTTCTGGAGATATTGAAGGTCAAAGTAAAATTTTATTTTTCGTCGTATTTTCAAAATCGTATTCCAAGTAAACTTTCATCTGAACAAGCATTATCAAAATGATCGAATGCAAAAATGCAATGAATACTAAACACAACGAGTGTCGCATGCACACAAGGTCGGTTCAACGAAAAAGCGCGAGCGGCCGCGGCCGACCTTTTCAGCTGATCGAAATTTGCGCGCTTTTCATTGCGCGTAATAAAAAGCATCTCTTTTTTAACCTTTCAATCGTGTAAATTAGAGACACAATAGAAAGTCAATGACAGCGCGGACACTGAAGTCCTCTCGAGGTTTGTGATGAAAAAAAAAAAATCGCAGCAATATTTTTTGGTTAAAGTTACTTACTCAATATACTCAATATTTATTGCGTTCCACAATGTACAGACGCCAGCACATCAATAATAATAATAATAATAAGTTTACACATTGGGGTAACTTGACGTGCTGGCGTCTGTACATAAATGGTCTTAAGAATATAAAGGTACAGGTAAAGGTACTTAATTATATGTATGTACAGAATGTGTAGTCATCGGCTATTTGATCGGTCTTTTTACACCCTGTATATACTGTTTTTTTTTTGTTATTTCACAGTCAGCTACAAAAGTCGATTAACATTCAACCTGACACTGAACGACAAATAGTAAAAAACGCAAGAAAATTGGAATGTCGGCTTCAATGGACATCCACCTTAATCAACTTCTGTTGTTAAACGAACGTGTAATGATATCACTGAGAATAAATACAAAATCAAATACCTTTGGTTCAACTTTGACGGGAGCAGAGTTCGGTGTCCAGTCGGTGCCAGTTATCGCTTTGTACTGCGCCTTCAAATTCAGGAGATTCTTCACCTATGAATTGAAACGAAAAAAGATAAAGAAGGGAAGCCTTTTTGTTGAAACTATTGTGCCAGTTATAACCATTTGTTACCAACAGACAGCTAAATTATCAGGAAGTATCATAGGCTACAATAAACTTTAGAAACTTCGAGGGGGTGGAGGGGGTGTAGTATGAAGCAAACAAAAGAATGATTCACTCGTTCCGTTCGCGTTCAGGTGAGCGGAACTAGCTCAGTCACCATTCACCAACTGCCGGTGTAAGACATTGCCTTAAATTTTTACTGTACCTTGTTCATAATTTTAAATACAATCCACCATTAACTTCAAATTTATGTGGTTTTATTACCAGCGAGCTTATTAAAGTTCAAAAGGAAAAATAAGAAATCCACTCGGGAGAAGTCGCGGGCGACTCGTACGCTCTAAACATGTCACCAACGCGGATATTTAAACAAAACCCTGAATGAAAATTTTCAACGCCCCTAGAATTGAGAATTTTCAAAGTTAAGATTTTTTTTTAAATTTTCTCTATCATCATCTGCCTAGCCTTTTCCGAACTACGTTGGGATCGGCTTCCAGTTTAACCGGATACAGCTAAACACCAGTGTTTTACATTGAGCGACTGCCTGACAGACCTCCACGACCCAGTAACTGAGTAGCACGATTCCCCTTAGTGAAACTGGTTGTCAGACTTTTGATTCAATTCATAGCCGTTTTACAGTACGATCAACCGATTTTAACTCCTATTTCGTAGTTATAAGGATGGAATAAGCAAAAACGCGGATCATACAATACCAATTGTTTACTGCAGCTGCCATTTGTCATGCTACCATTGTAATAGAAGTCAAAATTGGTTGAAGGGACTCTATAAAAGGTTTATTTAAATTTCTTTTTTTATTTCAAATGGACTATGCAACTAACCTCGACGTCAACAACACTCTTCTCCGCCTTCTCCGACTTGACGCGGCGCACTTTGTCGCCCTGCGCGGCGATCTGTGTTAGCAGTACGGCGATCTGTTTGTTGTCGTCTGTCTGTGATTGTTGTTGCGGCTTGCTTTGTTGTTGAGCGGGTGCAGCCGGTGCTGCGCCTGGCTTCCAGTCCTGGGAATACAATTTATTTTATTTAGTAAAACAGTAGTGTAGAAAGAACTACTACAAGGTTAAAATTTTGTTCTGTATTTCGTTCAATTTCGAAGTGATAACTTCTTATGGGAGGGTAAACCGTTTCGTTACGTAACGCGTTACGGCGCCAGTCTATGTAGCATCCTTTTCTCTCACGCATACGGCAGCGATAGGGAGGCTCCTCCTCTCTCACTCTAACCCACTTAGATTACTTGAAGTTGCCATTTTTGTCGGGCGTCCCGAGACGCACACGTTTTTTTTTAATAAGAATGGTATTTTTATTGGTTGAATACCCTACACATATTGAAGTATCACTAATTCCATTAAATTGCTATTTGAACGCAGAATCATTGTAGATCAAGTGACTTAAAACCCTATTAAGTATAATTAATGATTCTAAACCTACTCAAATGCCTACAGTTATTAAAATTTAATAGGCCACATGGGTCTCTATTTATATTTTATAACCTCCTTCTTTTGTTTTAGTAGGTAAAAAGTAGATCAATGGTATATTGGTGACAAATACCATGGTTAGTGTCTACATACCACAGTTGATATGAACAAAATATTAGACCATTTTCATTTTTTATTGAAATGAACAGCAAACAGTAACGTTATACGAACTTACAACTAGATTAACAAAACAACAACTTGCTTATAATGTAACCGCTGTCCACAAATAGACATAAAAGTTAATAAAAAAGAAAATTAATCGCTAGGAAGGAACAATAACAGCAGTACCTACGTGTAGAAAAAAAAATCCACTAAAGTTTAGACGGCATAATAAAGATTTTAAACACAAACCTGTCCAGTAGCGGCCTTATATTTGGCCTTGAGATCCAGCAAGCCCTTGACAGCCTCGTCAACCTTGGCCTTCTCAGCTTTAGCGGACTTCAGCGAGCGAACCAGGTCTCCTTGCTTGGTGATCTCTTGGTTCAACGAGGATGCTTCGTTGGCGGCAGGTGTTGATGGAACTGGGGCTGGCTTTGAAGCTGCTGGTGCTGTAGGAGCACTAGGTTTCCAATCCTGGAGGGAGTAATGTTGAATGAAGCCTCATCCCCACTTGGAACAATTGTCGAGCGACATGTGTTCCCTGTGACATCGGTGCTGTATATTTTGTTGGACACAAAAACCATGCTCATCGTTCTTAGTACGGCAGTGACATTAAGTGCGAGGATTGCCATGACATGATTTAAATTTTCTCCATTCGATTAAATTTAAATAAAACTTCTTACTTAGAGATAAATATTTCTGCTTCCTTTTTTAATGTACTTAATGCAATTTAAATAATAATACCAGCCTGTTACTGTCCCACTGCAGGGCAAAGGTCTCTTCTCATACAGAGAAGGCTCGAGCATTGATCACCACGCATGCTCAAGGCGGATTGGCGATTTCAAACTTATATTGACTATAAGTCCAGGTTTCCTCACGATGTTTTCCTTCATCGATGTCAAAGATGTCTAAGATAAACTTAGAAAGTACGTATGGATTGAAAAAGTCACATTGGTACTTGCCCGGATTTGAACCACAACCTCGTGCATGAGAGGTAGGCGCCTTAACCTCTGGGCCATCACGCCATCATACAATTATTAATTTATCTTAATACAATTATTGAAGAACAATACTAAACTCTACGATATCTTACTTGTCTTGCATTGTACAATATTAGCTAGTAATAGGGAGGAAGTTGAACAAATGGCAACCCTTTGAGACACACATAGATATAAAGATGGCTTCCCTTTTGATGTTATGGCGCACTGTCTTCCTTTTTGTGGTCTGAGGAATGTGTCCTAAATAAATGTCCTTTCTTTCTTTCCCTATCTCTCACCTGTCCAGTAGCGGCCTTATATTTGGCCTTGAGATCAAGTAAGGCCTTGACAGCTTCGTCGACCTTGGCTTTTTCGGCCTTAGCAGACTTCAGCGAGCGGACGAGCTCCCCTTGCGTGGTGATCTCCTGGTTCAGCGAGGACCCGTCGCCAGATGGAGTTGGAGCTGCTTTAGCAACTGGTGCCGTGCCTGGTTTCCAGTCCTGGATGGAGAACGTAAAGTAAATAGTTTTTGAACCGAATTACTGGTTACTAATTGTGTGAAGGTGGTTCTAATAATAGAACAAAAACATTTTGTTGCCATCGAATACTTATAGATAAGTTGAAAAAGTAAAAAAAAGTCGAAGAGTAAAAAAAATGGGTTGTTTCAAATCTGGATTTTCGAACTAGCTTAGCAAATGGCTTGCCCCTTTATGACTGATTAATATCATAGCTGCCGACACGTGGAAATATTAAAAACTTCTGTCAACTCCAGCGATATTATAACTGCTGTGTCGTAAATTTCTATTATCATAAAAATGTCAGCTTAGCGATTTATGTGTCACGGCTATCGTTAGCAAATTTGTCTAAAACGCAAGTTTTGTTAGTATTATTACGCACCGACGTATTTTTATTTTTACTTATACTCGCAGTTAAGGTTACCCCATAATGGAGTGAAAATCTTTAAACATTACTTGGAAAGTAACTAATCAACACTTGGATATGGTGAACGGGATAATGAGGAGTTCAGGAAGAGATAACTTAAAGAATTAAAAATACCGACTCACCTGCCCAGTAGCGGCCTTATATTTGGCCTTGAGATCAAGCAAGGCCTTGACAGCTTCGTCAACCTTAGCCTTCTCAGCCTTAGCGGACTTCAAAGAGCGGACGAGTTCTCCTTGCTTTGTGATCTGCTGTTCCAAGGATGCAGCGTCACCAGATGGGGCTGATGTTGCGGCAGGAGTTGGGGCTGCGCCTGGCTTCCAGTCCTAGAAAATATGAAAAATAATAAAACCAATTTTTTTTTGGTTGGAAGAATAAAATAGCCATGGATAATTGGGTATACTCGGGAGGGCGGAGGGGTCTGTATGGTGACTAAACCTACCCTGGTGTTCCATCTCAAACCTGCGGCGGGGTCAAGGGAACAGAAGATACTTCCTCAACACCTGACTGTAAAAACCATAACGGAATCTGCGCAGTCGGGTAAAAAGGTAGTACGTCAACACTGATTTTTAAAGCCGTACTTAAAATTGAAACCGAAATGTGCATCTAATTCAATGCGATCAAAAGTTAAATTATGTCACATATTTAAATGTTTTGTGTTTTGCATTTTCAAAACAATATCCCTTAAATTTATTCCCTAATATTGTTTTGAAAATGCAAATGATCGCATTGAATTAGATGCACATTAAAAAAAAAATACAAATAATATAAAAATTATTGTAAATTATTGATTAATTATTTTTAATATCTGTTAAAAAATTATCAACAAAAAACTTACAACCCCAAAAAATGAAATTTGTTTTTCGAAAAATAAGTTTATTATCATCTCTCACCTGTCCAGTAGCGGCCTTATATTTGGCCTTGAGGTCCAGCAAGCCCTTGACGGCCTCGTCGACCTTGGCCTTCTCGGCTTTGGAGGACTTCAGTGAGCGGACCAGGTCTCCTTGCTTGGTGATCTGGTCGTTTAGGTCAGAGGCCGCGGACGCTGCTGGTGCGGCGGCAGGCTGCTTAGCTGTCGTTGTCGAGACCGGCTTTGGCTGTTGACAAAATGTATGTTAATACTAACTGTACTTCAGGTTCTGCCGCATTTTCGTGTAGGCAACTACTACGCATGCCAAAAAATCACACACAAAGATGGCAGAATTTGAGATTTGTTGTTATATTTCGGTCAATTTACACAATACCTAAGCTTAAGTAACAGTATACCATATAGGCCTTTACCTACTAGCAGATGTCACGCGAATTCACCCGCGTAGTTCCCGTTCCCGTAGGAATACAGGGATAAAAATAGCCTATGCCACCCGAGGATAGTGTAGATTCCCAACGGTGAAAGACTTTTTCAAATCGGTCCAGTGGTTTCGGACCCTATTCAATGCAAACAAACAAACTAAAAATATTTCTTTTTTATAACATTAGTATAGAAATAAAGATAATTATGGTATTCTGATACCTAAGTTACATTTTATTACATATTTTTTATGCATGCATTAAAATTTCATGACATAGTATTAAAAGATGCACCCCGTAAGGGCACTGGAAAAAATTGCGTATATATTAATATTTTAAAATAAACATATATTATAAATATCCATCCAGCATGCGTAGCATGAACACATTGAACACCGAAGAAACGGCCTTTGTCTACAGACGAATCGGCAAAGTGACAGATTATATAGACAGGAACCTCAATCTGTCAAATTTCTTTCAATAGACCTGCCTGCGTAGCATGAACACTTAATTTCTTTTCTTCCGAGACACGACAAAGACCGTTTCTTCGGTGATCATGCTACGCGTGCAGTAATATCCAATCAGCAGTAATTGCGCGAAAGCGTAACAAACATCCAAACTCACATACATAATAATATATCCATCTTCACAAACTTTACCATTAACAATTGTCAAAACACAGTAAGTAGTAATTAGTAGAAATTAAAAATAGACTATCGGTAGGTAGGTAGAATTGGTAGTTGAGAGATTGGGACTTGAGCTTGGGTAACATTATGGATTTGATAGCTTTATCGCTGTGCAAAGGTATATCTAATCTAATTGAATGTCTATATCTGTATAAAAAAAATTGTACCTTGTCGGTGTCTGTACATAAAAGATGTTTGAGCAAACATGACATGAGGAGTCTTTATTAATTATTATTTTGATTGTTCTGCCTGTCTGCCTGTCAGTTCGGATATGTACGCATATAACGCAAAATATACATATAATATAACACCAAATTGTTCGCGGTTTTCACAGAAGTATTTTATTGTTGATAGTCTAACTTAAAATCCAGTAGGTATATTATATGTTTTATCACAATAGGCCGGCTAAGAGCCGGGTTATCTATACCTACATATGGACTGTTTTTTTTACTTCTTCCATCTTAAATCCATAAAAAATATAGGTAAACTGTCTATGAAACCTTAAAGTACCTACGTACAGTTTTGTTAAGACAAAAAATACCTATGGTTAATCGTAAGTTGAACACGAAAAAGAGTAGAAATATTTTTTTTTTATATAGGTCGACGCATTTTAATATTAGGATTATTTCTTTGTATTGTACGTAATAAAAAAGCGGGATAGTATTCTATTCTATTTTTTATAAATGGCAAACAAAGCCGATGTCGACTAAAGCGGGATAGTACAATTGTGTCGCTGTCGCTTGCATGATTGCTTGAAACATATATATTTTTTTAAACTTCATGCCGGTTCCACGCGCGCAAAGTCGTGGGCAGAAGCAAGTTTTGAATAAATATAATAATAAAAAGAATAATAACAACAATAGAATTTTTATGACAACTTGTAGATAAAATCCAATTTCGAATGTAGATAAAATTGCGAGTTAAAATACAGGAAAAATATGTAACAAAACAACTTCTAGGTTATTTAATTTCGTTAAATAACCTAAAACCTGATGTTACGTGTACGATTGTTTTATCAATGAAAAAGGTACTTAATACATATTGGGCACCGACATAATAGCAGTGATAGCCTAGTGGAGTGAGCGGCGGATTGCCAAATCACAGGTCTCGAGTTCAAACCCAGGGCACGCACCTCTGACTTTTCGGATTTATGTGCGTATTGTTAAATAATCACTTGCTTCAAAAACGGTGAAGGAAAACATCGTGAGGAAACCGGCATGCCTGAGAAACTATTCTCAACGGCATGTGATGCCAAGTCAGAGGCCTATGGGCGGCATTAAAACTTTGACACCAGGTTAGTTACTAACCACACGATAAGAAGAAGACCGACATAATAAATGCCATAAAATGAACGTCGTTGATATCATAATAAAAAAAAAAACTATATTTTAGAAGCCTTTGCTCTACCATACTCCTTACTGCCACGCAATATGCTCAACGCAACCATAACATCAAGTTGACACCTTAATAAAACACAAACAACAACAACACTGAATAAAAAAAAAAAAAAATGGTTAAAAAACTTAGATACCACATACACTAAACAATTAAAATGTCCAAAACTGCCAAATCAACTAAAATATGTTCAACATAACATAACTCTGACCTCATACTGATGGCTCGAGTGACTGAGTGGTATCCGCGAACGAAGGTACTACTACATTCTAAAAAAATGTAGGTTGACCGGTTGCGAAATAATCGCTTATTCTTATATACATCGCGGGTTTCCTACTAAGGCAATGTAAGTTTATGAATTAGAAGGGGCAATGTATATTGCGCGAAGTGAAAGTGTTGTAGCGTTGGATAACTTTTGTTAGCGTTCCAAGTGTTACGAATGGCAAATGTATCAACTTTGACGTGTAGTCACAAAACAATCAGTTTGGAACTGCAGTACGAGTTGATTTTAACGCTAGCTATGTTATTATATTCATAAGACATAACATAACTTCACGCTTTTATACTCTAAGAGTTAGGAAGAGGTTTGAATCTAGTAAAGCCACATTTTGCCGAAACGGGATTCCAATGTGCCATATGGACTAATGCTGGATATTAATAATCTATCTCGGTTGCTATCTTGATCCCGATCTTTGTCTGTAACCAATCAACGACCGAATTCGCCTATCCGAGTCTTAAAGATGTCCAATCAGAAGCAGCCGTCAAAAACAAAGGATCGGGATTTGGATTGAGATAGAATATTAATATCGGGCGTAAGTCTATCAACATTTTGGCTGATTCAGGAATCGAATACCGGACTTCATGTTCAGCATAAACAATAGTGAGCACTAAACCAACGATGCAGCCAATTATTGATTTATTTTTATATTTATATTCATGTGATGACCATAAAAGAACAACCGTAATTTTAGATCGAAATGTGCAATATTAACTCTTGACAAAAAAGATATATTTACTTAAATAAATCTAGAGTAAGTAAATATTGAAATGGTGGCCACCCTATGGTTAGGGTTGCCACCATTTCTTTTCATTTTTGTTTTATTTATTTATCCAGTTCGTGCTGAACCAGACTGAACCAGAACATGATCCAATTTGTTAGTAAAATGCCTTATCACTAGTGTTAGTATACAAAATAATGATAATAATAGCTGGTGGCTGCAGCAGGATGTGCAGTTAACAATGAAGCAAGGAATATGCTACCTGATCATTTTGCCCTCATAGTGCTTTAGAAAATACTAGCAGACGTCACGCAGTTTCACCTGCGTAGTTTCCGTTCCCGTGGGAATACGGGGATAAAAAGTAGCCTATGTCCACCGGGAATAGTGTAGCTTTCTACCAGTACAATAACTTTTAAAATTGGATCATAAGTTCCGAAGATTACCCCCTACATACAAACTTACAAACATACAAACTTACAAATTTTACCTCTTTATAATATTAGTATAAAAGTATAAATGTAGAATGGAGTAGAGAGGGCATGAAGTTTCTTGTCCATTCTTCTCCATACGAAACCACCTTTGGGAAGGGGCCACTAGATTCTTATATATTATTTAACTTATAAGTTTAACGTTCAAAAGTGCCTTTTAAATGGCTTAATTGAAATAAATGATTTGACTTTGACTTTCAAAAGGGGAGTGAAGAAATAAAAGGTATTAATAGCGTTCTGAAAACACTGGTGGAGAGTACCACTGTTTTTAGAACGCTATTAATTAATATCTTTTATAAAGTACTTACTATATGTATAGTTTTAGGAAATTCAGGAAAAAATAGCGCTTTTTAATATTTTTTTATTTTCCATGTGTATTTTTATTCCTCTTTACTTTAGTCATCAAAGTGAATCAGAGCCATTTAGATCGGATGGAAATGGGTACAAAAACCATGTCAACCTATAAGTTATGATATATGTGCAAATAATGGTAGAAATGAGAAGAAAAAGATTACAAGATACATTATATGCTTAATATTATAAAGAGGTGAAGTTTGTATAAATACTACAACGAGTAGAGTTTGAAACGTTGTACTTGGGGTAATCTCTGAACCTTCTAAACCGATTCGTAAAATTCTTTTACCAATAGAACGCCATATTATTTTTGAGTGTCATAGGTTATATTTTATTTATTAAACTAATAGGGGGTGGAGGGGATGTTAAAGTACGAATTTCGTACTTTATAAGGTGGTTGAGCCATGGAAGGCCATGCTCCTTTGAAGGCCAACTATAAAAAAAGTCATAGTTTTAGTCACGTAATGACAAATTCTGTCACTCACACAGAGCTCTATCAAATTTAAGTACACAGACGCGGCAACGAGTCGCTCGATTTGCTATTTTGTCTGTGTATCACTCGCTTCCTAGAATGCTTTAGGCTCGCCCCCTATTACATGGGACTTAAACCTAACTGGCGAAATGTGGGTGTACCTACTACTAGTGCACTTCTGACTAAGCCTTCAGGGATAACACGCGTGATGATATGTTTACGTGTTGCACTACAAAAAGGACGCGGAAGTCGCGAGCCAAGTGCTAGTTAAACATAAACGTCAAATAATTCATATAATACAATGTGTCAAATATAATTAAATTGCATCTAGTAAAAAACTAAATTAAAAGTTTCAAATAAAGTAAGTCACTATCATTTGGTAAATTGGTAATCGAGTAGTAATATTTTACAATTTTTAAAATTGTGTATTTTGTAATTTTTTATTCTTTGTCTTTAAAAAAAAAAAACGTTGTCCCACACTAGTAGATTTTCCTGTAACGTAGTTCCGTTAACAAACATTCAAACTCACATACACAAACAACCAGGTTACGAGAATTGTATCTGATATGTTGTATAACCAAAGCAAGTTAAATAAAAGCTTGAATGTAATTAAAAAAAAAAAAAAAAAATATGTTTATTGCAATTTCATTAGGTTTAACATACATAAATTGGAGATCACCTTTTAAGCAAGAAGATGCTTGTGTTAGGTGACTCCGCTCTTCCACTTAACATAAGACAATGTATGCATGCATGTAATAACAATAAACACCCCTCTTTTTGGTACGGGATTAAAAATAGTAACATGCGTACGAAGGAACATGTTTCTGATTTCATCACATAACGCATTACCTTGATTAGCCATCACGTGGCACAAAGGGTAGATCAGATTCTAAGGGCGTTACCTGGCACGTTCGATTGAAAAGCAGTAAACATTTAGTGTCTGTACGGTGTTCTAGTTCTAGTATTTATACGGGACATCATAAGGTCTATTATCGCATTTTCGATAGCAGTGGACAAATGACATGTCGTCTTTAGCAAGGTGGTCGTCGGTCGATTGAATGAATGAATGGAAGTTGTTTGGACTTGAATCATAACAATTTCATTTAAGCAATAAGGGATTTTGTCATCTCATTTTATTCTGGAACCTACATTAAAATTTATTTAAAAAAAATATGATTTTTAACTGAGATAAGTTTACACTGATCTAAATTATTGGAACGAACTGACCCGCCTTACCTTGCCTCATAAGTTAACTAACACTGCCATCTGTTAGAAAGTTGTGGAACTTGATAGAGGATAATATTAAATTGGCAATAAAATGAATATATTTAATCAAGATAAAAAATATCCTATCCTTTAAGTAAGAAAAAAATGCATAAAATAAATGAGTAAAAAAATAAAAAATTAAAGTGTGTTTCATAAAAATGGTTACAATTCCCAGAGTTTATCGAGGACAAACATCGTGACAAGAGATTTTTTTACAAACAAAATGTAAAGACAACTGACTGACTATTTAAAAGGAGACTGAGAAGCTGTTTGCGTGTAAAATACAAGTGAATATCTCTTATATCCTCTTTAAAAATATTGCGCGCACGGAGACGCCTTAGTTGGTATATCTAGTTAAAGTTTTTATAAAAAAAACTAGTGCAGAAAGCAACTTTAAGTTCATGACATCTAAGTTGATTTTATAATGACATAATAATGGGTCCGTAATTTAACTTCGAGAATCATTTGTTCGATTAATGAAAAGTCGACTGAACGATTGTTCGAATGGAATTTATTGCGAAACAACCTTTTATCGCCAAACGCTACTTCGACTGAACGATTCATCGAATATTTTTTAATCGACGGACTGCTCCTTCGAATGAGTTTTAGTTATTGGAACGAAGTTCCTTATCGCGCAGTGCGAAAGGGGGCTAGACGGAAAAAAAGGAGTCTAAAAGTTGTAACGACACTTTTTGCTATAGTTGTGGGCCGTGCGCGTGTTACTCTGTTGTGTGTGTGTGTGTGTGTGTGTGTGTGTGTGTGTGTGTGTGTTTGTTGTTTGTGTGTCCGTTGTTGGGAGAGGGAGAGGGAGAGGGAGAGGGAAGGGCGGGAGGGAGGTGGGGGGAGAGGAGAGAGGAGGAAGGGAGGGTCGAGAGGGGGCATGAGGGATGGGGAGTGAGTGAGGGGAGGGGTGAGGGATGTGGAGGGGTAGCTGGAGGGAGAGAAGGAACGGAGGGAGGAGGTGGAGGAGGGGAGGGGGAGAGGTGTGAGGGTAGGGGGAGGGAAGGGAAGAAATGGGGAGGGGGAGATGGAGGGAGAGGGGAGGGAAGGAAGGAATGTGGAGGGGGAGGAGGGGGGAGGGGGGGAGACAGAGAGAGGATTAAGACCGGGAGTTGTAACTTCTATGGCATAAATTTATGTTTCTCTGTCTGTCTCTCTCTCTCATAGAAAGCAAGGCAGCTTATTTTCGTTTCGTCTTTCTATTTCGCATTGAACAGTGTGGTGTCGCAACGATTATTTTTGTTGAGTGTATACAGGTTTTTTGTACAGGCGCCAGCACGTCAAGATATCCCAATGTGTCAAATTTTCCCAATTGAACTTGAACCTTATTCAGTTTAACATAAAGTTGAAAAACGATCAAAGACATTTGACACATTGGGGTAACTTGATGTGCTGGCGTCTGTACATAACAAATAATATAACTAACTATATAACTTTGTTCCATCCGGGTGTCCCTTGACACCTCTCAAGTTTTTATATAGTTTAATAACGGAAAAAAAAGTTACAAAAAAAAACGATAATTCATACATAATCGAGGAAATCATACAATTTTAAGATATCGTACGTCCTTCCCATAGATTTAGAAACATGTTTGGTGAAAGGAAGATAATAAAGCACAAACGAAGGGAAAAAGCTTTTATTATAAAAAAAAACAAACGTTTTTTAATTAGTTTTTCCGTTAAACTATAGAATAACTAAAACTCATTCGAAGGAGCAGTCTGTCGATTAAAAAATATTCGATGAATCGTTCAGTCGAAGTAGCGTTTGTAAATTCCATTCGAACAATCTTCAGTCGACTTTTCATTAATCGAACAAATGATTCTCGAAGTTAAATTACGGACCCCATAATAATTATCTAAAATTTCGCAAGAAAATGACAATTGAAACTCAACTATATGTCATTAAGTTTAAGTTTTGTATTGTAGAGCAAGAAAATTATCTAGAATTGTTGCCTATTAATACTTTTTTAAGAACAGTTTAATTGTTATTTACCCACAACATGATTGGAATGTAATAAAAATAGTGAAATGATTTCTATAAGTAGCATAAGCTTAGTTTCATTACCGAAAAACCTACCTAAGTACCTACAAGAAACACTAAACATAACTAATTGAGACAAAAAGTAGTAATGTAAATAGCTAATAATATTCTTAGTAGTGGTTTAAACTTGCTTTTTAGAATCTTTAACTTAATGTTCCTAACAACCTTCATCTATACAGTAATCACTAGAACAAATTTACTAGTCTTTTTGTAACACAACTTATTCGCAGATACATAGAATGTAATGCGTATTTGCAAAATTCACATTACATTCTACGTACTCTGTGGTCTAGTGGCAAGGCTCATCATTCACTCCCGGGTCCTTTGATGTCATTCAATCATTCATCTCCGACCGCCGCGCCCCTTAGTGCACCGTGCACAAAACTCAACACGTCGCCGCGTCGTTCCGTCCGCCCGCTCCTACATAACTACGTCAGTCGCGCGCGCGGCCCGGGATCCGGCCGATCTCCTGGCAACATTTTTAAAATGGTTGCTCAGTACCTCAAAACCAAATATTATTTTCTTGCGTGCTGCTAATTAATTGCGTTTAGCAGTCATAAATAAAATTTGGACAGCTACTCTAGTGGTACCAATACTAAACAATCAAAGATCGTACTTCGCGGATATTAAATTTAACAAAGACTTCTTACTATCTCTAAGAGAACCTATACGGAAGACGAAAAAGTAATATTGGGCAAAGTGACATTAAATAACGATAACCTAGAGTGTAGTCTATAGAAAGATTTCTAATTTTATGATATTTCAGGTGAATTATGTCGCAGCAGGACGCGTATTTTCCACGTAACCAGAGCCCCAACATAACTATACCGCCGACAGGATATACACCTTCGCCTCCGCCTATGTTTACGCGCCCGCCTCCGCCTATGTTTACGCGCCCGCCTCCGCCTTTATTTACGCGCCCGCCACCGCCTTTGTTTACGCGTCCGCCTCCGCCTTTGTTTACGCGCCCGCCTCCGCCTATAGGCCTGGGACAAATAGCCAATGTTGCAAGTAATCCTACATATTACTATGATCAGACACCTGTGAGGCATTATATTCCACCGTTGAACACCATACCACTATCAACAGTCCCAGAATGGCACCAACGATACTGGCAGGTTGTGAACACAGGCTTGAATGCAAGTATCAACCCACCACATTGTCCACAATACGCTTACGTAAGTACAAATTTCAAAAAGCTAAGTTTATGCGTTCTTTGTTGGTGTTGTTGATTTGTTTAGTTTACTAATATTTTTAGGTTATATAATTCAGTACGCAGACGCAAGGAGCATCCATTACGGAGACTTTATCGATCGAAACTCTCTACTACTTACAAGTTTTAATGAAATATATCTGTTTCCGCAGGTTAATTACTGTCCTAACACCTTATAATTACTATTATGTAGGTACAGCATTGTATGTAAACAAAATCGCAGCAAGGTCTACATAGCCCTTTTGTTAGACTGGTTGTCAGACATCTAGAAATGACAGTCAGTACCAGTCTTACGTGCTTTTCCAAAGCATCTTGGTAGTTAAACCTACGATGGGGATGTAATTATTGAACCACAAGCCCCACAAATTAACGAAATAAATACGGCGTAGCCAACTTAGACGTGTAGACAATTTTTGGCCGCCATTTTGTTCGGTTACAATTATTTTGTGTCAGTTCGACAAATTCATTAAGGAGTTCTAATTCCGCTTGAGTGACGTATTTAATTACGCAAATCAATCTTCTATTACGGAAACGCACAGAAAATTAAGACGAATTCTGAAAATTGCTAATAACTGACTAGAAGACACAAATAAGAAAGCTCGTTATAAGTAACATGGTTGTGAAAGTCCAGTGGATGATCCCACATTGTCAATCAGGCGACGTTAATTCTCTCTACTGAATATTTTAAAATATGACCTGAGTCTGTTCCAATATAAGATTCAGACAACTCAAGCCTAGGGGCCATGAACGCCGTTGTAACTTCAGCAGCTTTGTGCTAACCAGACGCAGTTTTTTTTAGAAAATCGTTAAAAGTCCATTTTGAACCCCAAGTAAAGAACTTTCTTTCTGTAAGGGTCGTGTTCATATTAATGCTAACATTCCGATTACAATATTACAGTCTTGACCGTCACGTCAAAAAAGCAAAATCGTGCCCTCGGTGGCAAGCTACGAATTAATTAATTTAATTTGTCATATTTGTCGTGACGCGTGGCGTGCTGGGCACATTTTGGTTAGCCATCTATTACTTGGTTGCCCGTGGCGGCACTTCAAAACACCGTCAGTGGGATAACGCAAAAACTGTGATGACAAACGCGATGAAAAGAGCTCACGTCTGTTATGTTAGACTTTTGGCAAATGTTATAATGCACACATAATTGTAGCAATTAATTAGCCCAAATAAAGTTTTTTTGATAAAATACTTTGTAACTTTTGATAAAAAAAAAACCTCGTAACAATATAAGGAAATCTATGGAATATCGAATTGGAATATTTTGAATAGTCTCATTCACTTACTGCTATTAAATTGCAAAATATTTAATATATTTTAAACCCGTTAAAGCTATAGGTACTCTAGCTGAGGTTAGGTATCCATTCATTACATTTAATAAATAACATTTTTTTTTACAGTATTGGAACTCGCCGTTCATAATACAAAACACAATACCAAACAGTGGTAGTGGTTTGGTACACTATAATTATCAGATAACCAAACCATTGCATGTTTCTAAATATGCATCAGACAATAACTTGGTTCCACTAACTGGGCTCGATTCACCTAATAGTTCAATAACTGAACGTAACTTATATTTGAGAGACGTAAATGATACCAATATCGAACCATACGAAACGGAAACCAGCTATGAGAAAGCACCTCTAGACTGTGGCGAAAGATATACTTATAAAACAGATACTATACCGAAAGAATCTTCAACAATCGTAAAGAAACAAAACCCAGGGATTGAAGAAAATTCTAAAAATAAAAAAGATAAAAAATACTTAAGACAGCTTTGCAAGCGTAACTTCAATAAAATAATAAATAAAGCTAAAGATAGACATGTCATACCCATAAAACACACAAACAGAGCAAAACAAGAGTTAAAGGAATCAAAACAGGATTTTAGCAGAAGTAAAGCCAGTCACAAAGTTTCTAAAACTAATTCTATGATGGACTTACGCATAAAAATAACAGAGCGTAAAAGAAAATACCAAAATTCTGTAAGTGAATACCTCACTAAATATACTAAAAGGGCAGAAAGCGAAACCAACCCTTGTTATATATTAGGCTCACAGGACTCCGTAAAAGACCGAGACAAAGATTTAAGTCCCAATTTTTTAAAAAGGTATCCAGGTTTTGAGCGTTTCATACGTTACAATGCTGATCATGAAATGAAATACAAAAGTGGCAATCGATCCCAAACTGAAAACTTGCCGCGTATTAAAATACGAATTCAATCATGTGAAGCTACAACAACTAAACCAGATATTAAAGAAAAGGTAGATGAACGCAAGCAGTTTATAAAGAGTGATACACAAAGTGAAGTCAATGCTGACCAAATTAAGTTAGAGAAGGTTATAATTGTTGCGGGAGTAGATAAAAACCTACCTTATAATCACAAACAGTTACAAACAGCACAAGTAGCGACTGAAAAGCAATTTGAATCTATGAATATAATAAAAATTGAGCCGTCAGATGTGACTGATAAACACATAAAACAAAATAAACCAGAATTACATGAAATATTATTGGAAACAACCATTAATAAAACTGAACAGAACACTGAAATTGAAATTAATACTGACCCATCAAATAAAGGAAATCATTCTCAAATACCTGGCAGATTGATGGATAGCCAACGGTAGAACCTTTAGAAACGTCTAAAGAAATATATCAAACGTCTACGAAGGCTATTGATAATGATGAACCAAAAACCAACTTAAAAATTGAATCCAATACGTCTGATAAAAGCACAGAAGAGAAACAAGAACAGGGTGTGCAGAGTGTTGAATTAACAAACCTTGTTAAAGTAGTAAAATCACTTACAGCGAGTAATGAAGAAATCATTATAGCTAGAAATAAAGCCCAGAATGAAGGTAAACTAACTACACTAGAAACAGTGGAAAATAATCCTGAAACTATTAATGACGCTTTACCGAAAACAAAAGATTCAAATATCAAAATAACAAACGAAGACAGTAAATGTGACAAGCCTTCCGAAATAGCGACAAGTGGTGAAACAAAACAGGAGCAAGTACTTGTCAACGAAAGTTTAGTCTGTGATCTAAGAAAAGATAAATATCAAACAAAATCTTATAACGATAACAAGTGTTTGCCGGGAATATTGCGTACCGGATCAGAAATAGTATCAAAAATGTCGACACTCCTTCAGGAAAAATACAGTTTTTTGTCGGTCATTAAGATTGGGTGCTTCTCCACAATTTACAAGTGCATGAACTCCAAAGGAAAACAGTTTGCCGTCAAAGCTGTCAAGTATGTATAAATTATCTTTTTCATGATATCCTTTTTGAACTCGGCGAAAGTATTAATGAATGGGGGTGGGGTGTCGAAGGGAACTTCGTTCCATCCGGGTGTCCCTTGACACCTCTCAAGTTTTTATTATTCAGGGTGGAGCGAACCACCACCACAATCTGGATGTGGACACCTCTATCTATTCTGGATCACCCAGCGTTGAAATTTTCCTCGGCTTTTCCTTATTTTCAAGTTTTAACTAATGTTTTGTTTTTACTTTAAACTGTATAAAAACGTGATTTCTATCAAAACCAATGACTTTTCAAATGAAAGGAGTTGACTAATATATATTTTTTAAGGTAAAACCTCATAGGGTTGGATTGGACATGAATTATGATTTTTGCATGGATCTTTACAGTTTTAGGCAAAATAACAATAATAAGGAAAAACTTTCAATGCTGGAGTATCCAGAATCATTCACGCTGTCTTTTTTATGTAGATACCTTTTTCATATTACAATTAGTTTTAGTTGCCATTTACTTTTTTTCTGGGGCATTATAGGCTAACAATAAAAGTAAAGTTCAATTGACTAGTCTTGTTAGTACAATGAGGCCTAGACAAAAATAAAACACACTTTTGTACAGAGGCCAGCATATCAAGTTCCCCTAATATGTCAAATTTCATTGATAGTTTTTCAACTTTATGCAAATAGAATAAGGTTCATATTCAATTTGGAAAATTTGTCAGTTTGGGGTAGGTTGATGTGCTGGCGTCTGTACATTCAACTGTATTGCCTTGTCTTTTAGTTTATATTCCATGTGGAATATTTTAAAAAGTTTTTATTTACAGTATACGCCGAAACGGACAGTTCATTGAGGGGATGTCGTTTTTACTACAGCACTTCTTCAATTCAAATCAGGATTCATACAATATACTCTTTTTAATCGATTCTTTCGAAGCGATGGGCCGTTTGTGTTTCTTAACACACTATTATCCCACAAACCTGAAGCAAGCGTTGAATTGCAATAAGGGAGGATTTCACATAGATTTAGTACAACTTTTATCGAAACAACTTGTGGGCGCCGTCAACATGTTGACCAATGCTGGCATAATACATTCAGGTAGGCTTTCCTGCTATAATGATCACTTGTTCAAATTGCAATAATACCAGTCATGGAAATATAAAACGAATTACTTTTATTTTTTCAGATATAAAACCGGAACATATTCTACTGAACGGTCAACAAGATAGATTGAAATTATGCGGTTTTGACCGATCTGACTACAGGAGCTTCTTGACAATTCATCCAGGCACTGGCACGGCCAGTTACCGCGCCCCTGAGATCATACTAGGCTTCCAGGAAGACCACAGAATAGACATATGGTCCACCGCCCTCGTCATGTTCGAGATGGTGACGAACCGACGACTATTTCCTGCTAATTCTAATAATGAGGTACTCTTTCAGCAAATGAATACTTTAGGAAGTATTGATTGGTCAATGTTGGCACAATCCAGATTCACATCATCACATTTTTCTGGTAGAAGCTTTATGAAAGAATACATTTATAAGGGAAAGAAGGTATTGGCATAATTCTTTTAAGTTGCATGATTGTTGTATTGTTTGATACGATTTTGGGTGATAAATAAAAACAATTGTTTCAGAAAGTTTATTTGTTAGAATCAATGCCAAGAAACAACAATCTTCAAAGAATGTTATTTGAGTCGATCGACCAATATTTGTTGCTGGGCAGGACAAACCGGCCAATTGATAACGACATGAACAAACTCGAAGTGTTATACGTACTATTGAAACAAATGTTGGCCCTAGACCCAAGACATAGGCTGCCAATACAATATGTTGCTACCAGCGCTTTCATAAATTACACATTCAAAATTGAGTAATTCTTTCTGATCCTAATTATTTGATAAGTTAAAAATTATAAGTAAATATATATCTAGCCTAATTCGGCTTTCAAGAGCAGTATTTCGCTCAAACCTGTCGCATCTTTTTACAGCCAACGTGTCAAGATTTACGTTGATTAATTACAGTCTTCGATCAACAATAGCATAGATTAAGGATTAGGAACAAAAACACATCGCTCAGGTGCCTGCGATTGCATAGAACTTGAATTATTTGTATAAAGGTTATAATAGTTTGCCATATATTTACTAAGTACTTCGCTTGAAAAGCTGTCCTATTGTTTTTATAGAAAACAAAAATACCTACTATATAAAGATTGTTGGTTTGCATAGGTAAGCTCCAAGGCCTATTCCGTCAAATCAAATAGTTTTTTTTTTCTGTTCAAGGTGGGTTGCAATAAACTACGAGCTTACTTCGTATAGCTTAAGATGAACCCACTGAAAATAATTCTGCCGGAGCCCATGGTAAGCTCTATTGTTGGTCGAAGATAACTTAATAGGTCGCACAATTTTGTTCGAAATTCATTTTGTTCAAGTTTGAAACTTGGTAAAAGTTATAGGTTGGGTAATTTGAGTTGTATTTAGTTTCATATCCCAATGTGATAAAATTTTTGTTGTTTTGAAAGAATTCTGTTAAGTACATTAAGGATAAATTTATATAAAAGCATATAATGGAATATATTATAATCATTGTATTAAATTATGGATGTTTCTATATAGTCTATATAACACTTACACTATTGTAAGAGATGAATCGATTATTCGCTGACTAGTTCTATTGCATAAAGTATTATTGTTATTTTTGTATGAAATTGGTTCCCAAGATACAGGGTTGATTCTTATAATTTAACGATGGAGAGATTGTGTGAATGAAGATATGGTTACGAAAGTGGTGACTATTGAGATGACGATAAATAGAGATGGTTAGGAAAAAGAAGACATGCTGAACCGATCCCAATAAAATTGGGGAGAATGGATGTGTAAATGTGGCTACGATTCTTACATACTTTCGCTTCGTTTACGTTCATACATGTAGTCATACACACACGCCGGTTGCGAGTACTGCGCGTGCGCACCTGACCTTTCTGAAGGACATCACCAGCAATGTCTGTGTATGTCCTTCTAGGGCGTCCCTTCACAGCGATTCCACTTAGATCAGCCGTGTAAATACCTTTAGTTAGTCGCCTTTCACCCATCATTTTATATCTGTATCCTTACAAATAAGGTGATTGAAATGAAATCGTAAATTTTACTGTTATTATTTTTATTTTACAATCAACTTAACAGTTTATGACATAATCTGGGTATGGGAACTCATTTTGTAGCCAATGACACACTAAATCTAGAATAAACATTAACACACAAAAGTACAATTGCAAACGGGACAGGTCAACACAGAATAAGGAACATTTAAAGTCTATTGTTAATCGCAATTTCAGTTTTGAAACATACACAATATAAATATTTTACGTACAAGCTAGGGAAAAGGGTGTGAGTTTATGTATATATGTATGTACCTACTTAATATAACTAAGGAGAGGGGTCTAAGCTATAAACGAACCAACCTTAACTTCAACGAAAGCAATGATGGGCTTGGCCGACAAGCTGGTAAGACTAGTCGGTCAAAGTTGTATAGTAAATAAATAAATAAATATTCCACAACTTTCAGACAACGGCATTTTGTCCCAAGCTAAGCGAGCTTGTGTTACTAAACAACTGATAAACATACTTACATATTTCTAAATATATACACATTATAAATTACACCCAGACACAGAACAATTGATCGTGCTCATCACACAAACATTTGTCCTGGGTGGGAATTGAACCTATGACCTCCGGCATAGCAGTCAGGGTCACTTACTACTAAACCAACATGCCAGTCATAATAGCCAAGAGCCTCGAACAACATCTGAGTGACTCTCCTTAGGGATATATTTATATAGATATATATTATCTTTTCTTCCAACTATGCTTTAATTTCATCACAATCACACTAAAAACTCAGTACAAAGCGAGTCTTTAATGCTCTAAAGCAATAAAAATGTATGAAATTTCATTATTGCACAGTTTATTTTTTAATCGCACCAAAAGGTGCCAATCTCAATGGATTAGCTCTATTCAGCCAGCCGTGTTATAGAAACTTCTATTTTAACTGTTTGATATGAGTTTATTTTATCTACTATTCCTATAGGTAATAGTTGAAAGAAAAGCAGATTATGCACCTCGCCTTAAGTAATTTATATTACCCTCGTGCCTGTTAGTTTAGAGCCCTCGCTAACGCTCGGGCTCTAAATCAGGCACTCGGTGCAATAATAAATTACTTTGTGCTCGATGCAATAATCTACTATTATTGTTTTATAGGGGCTTTTATCCACATGGATATGTCAACCTATCATGCCTTGATCAAGCGCTTGAATCAAAAAGCAGTACTTCTAGATACGGTTCGCACTGTTCAACGTTGCTTTTTCTGGGGCACTGACCTAGTTTGGACCCTGTTTCTGTGGTTAGTTATTTTTTAATATTCAACAAAATTATACTTACAATTAAAATAATAATAGTATAATTAATGGGTGTTTCAGATGAATAAATGTTATAATAATAAGTAAAATAAAGAAATATTTATATTATTTGTTTGTTTATTAATGGCAACTAGGCCTAATTATTCATAGTGACATAATTGTTGTTGTCAATTTTATTCTAATCAGTTTAAACCTAAGATCATATATGTTGTACTTACAGATAAATTTACGATTAAATAGACTTAATTTGATTGCGCAGTATGTTAAAGTTGACGTGAAATGTAATTCTGCTTCGTTATCTCTAACTGTTACGTACAACAAAAGTGCCGGTTAACATAATTATTTATTATTATCAAAGTGTATTTTCTATCATTACTATCGAATTTTATTTCTTATTTATTATCATGTCTAACCGAGTTAAAAAAAAAGGAGTAGTAATGTATGTTCGAGTTCGGACTTAGTAAATTCTATGATTATTTTATTTTGCCCAAGTCACGCACCTCTAACTCTAATTAAATTTGCTTCACACACACACACACACACACACACACACACACACACTACACTACAACACACACACTTAAACACACACTCACTCACTTTTACATTTTAACTATGTGTTGTGATTATTAAAGAAAGAGTGAAAAAATTGTGTTTTTATGAAGTTGGTTCTATTTCTAAATTATTAATTATTATTATATTATTTTTATGTATACATTGTTTGTTTCTCGGTTAACCGAGTAACCGGAATTGCTGACAGCACGGGCCTAAGCCAAGTAATTATCAGCCGGATTAAGAGATGAAATACTAGGAACAGATACAACATGGTTTTGTGCTGTAGGTTGAGTGAAAGATGGGGGGTATGGGTGAGAATGTTGTCAGTGTGGGTCACAATAAGCTAAACTAATACACAATATATGGACGCAATTTCAGATTTTCTGTCTTCGGTACAGTAATCAGACTGACATTTGACATGTTTGTCAAATATTATTTGTAACTTTTTTTACTTGCTCAACTGCTTGGCCGCCTTGACATAAAACAGCGTCCACCTCCTAATACTAAGTACTGTATTCATTCGTCTAGTAAATAAATGTTGTGATTTGGCTTTAAATAAATATATCTGTTGTGAAATTAAGCGTTTGTTATTGAGTCACCTCACCATCTGCCTAGCCTTTTCCCAACTATGAAGGGATCAGCCGTTTTTTTTTTTTTAATATTATAAACCAGTGCTTGACTGCAATCCCACTTGATGTTAAGCAGTGATGCAATCAGTGATGGTGAAGCGCACTAGTTTATAAAGAGTCTATTCACTCTAGCCTTGAAGACACCTAAATTATAATCGGACGGGAAGACAACGGGAAACGAACTGACGTCGTCGTCGTCGTCGTCGTCGTCTTCGTTTAAACGGATGCAGCAGAATACCAGTGTTTTACAGCGACTGCTTGTCTGACCTCCACAACCCAGTAACTGGGTAACACGATACACCTTGGTTAAACTGGTTGTCAGATTTCCCGGCTTCTGACTATCTGTGACGACTGTCATAGATCTACAAATGACTGCCAGGACCAACGGTTTTACCTGCTTTCCGAGACACAGAGGATTCTTGATATGTAACGTGTGTGTGTGAGTTTAGTTACCATTACGTTATTGAGTCACCTAAATACCCTTTATGCATATCTAGTAGAACCAGTACCAACAGAAGATGACGAGGTCAATATATTCCCCCAGTCTACGTTTCCTGTCAATAATTACAGGTTTTTTCTAGATAGCATGAGTAAGGTCAGAAGAAAATACAAACACACACAAAGACATACACAACATGCACACATAATAGTATACAAGACTAGCTTTTGCCTGCGGCTTCATCCGCTACAACTTGAAAAATAATAGATAGGAGAAAGGGAAGATACAATCGGGATAAAAACTATCCTATGTGTTAATGAAAAAATGAAAAATAATTTTATTTAACCAAAATGCTTCATATACAATGATTTGTGTTTGAAGCCAGCTCCTGTTAATCTAGGTTATAAACTATTTGTGTACTAAATTTTATCCAAATCCGTTCAGTAGTTTTTGCGTGAAAGAGTAACAAACATCCATCTATCCAAACAAACTTTCACGTTTATAATATTAGTAAGATGTAGTTTTGCATCCTCGTCTAATTCAAGAAGGTAACAAAGTAGCGAAGTGTCCATACAACACGGTTCCTGTAGGCTTAACTTTGGAGGTTCGGAAGAGGACCTCTGCCGCTATTGAATAATGGCCGATAGACTCTTATAGTATTGCTAAATATACTAAGTATAGGTATTTACACCAAAGGTACTGGGGCTCGAGTCTGCTATTGCAATCGTGTCTCAATGACCGGTCATTGATCGAATATTTGACAACTTTGACAGTTTTTGTATGGGAAATGTGTCATAAGTTTGACGTTATACGTCAAAAGTCGATCATTGACCGGTCATTGAGACACGATTGCAATAGCAGACTCGACCCCCTGGTAAAGGGACTGCAAGAGTGACTACAAATAGTGATCCGAATATTAAGTGTTTTTGTCGGTTTAAGATTCACCACACGAACCAAGAATAAAATAAGTAGAGCTTTTTTTTATCTTTTTTTAATTATTGATAATCGTGTGAGGGGTATGCGAGGCCTATCACTGCTTGACACTGTGTCATCTTGCCTACTGCATACGGAAAGGGGCGATTCATTAAGATTGGCGTATTTTTAAATACTGTCAGTAAACTTATTTCACTAAATCAGGCATACTTAGTAATTTTATTTGATTACTAGATGACGTCCTGCGGTTTCACCCGCGTAGGTCCCGTTCCCGTGGGAATACAGGGCTAAAAAGTAGCCTTTGTGTTAATCCAGGGCGTCAGCTAACTCCATACCAAATTTTATTAAAATCCATTCAGAAGTTTTTACGTGAAAGAGTAACAAACATCCATCCATCCATCCTCACAAACTTACGCGATTATAATATTATGAGGACATGTGTCTTTCATAAAAGCCTCCTAAAATTTGACGAGCATGCATAACGACAGCCTACAGGGCTGTCGTTATTCATGCTCGACAAATTTAAAATAAATTTAAAATTTAAATAAATTTAAATTTAAATACAATTTTCTAACTCTTCATCACATTACAAACCAAATCACGTCTGAACTTGCTAGAAGTTAGCTTAGATATTAATATACATTTTTACTTGAATCATGATCGTACAAACTGATCACAATGGTCACCATTCGTTTCTAATAAACATACATTATGCTGAATTTCAGATAAATATTATAATAAAAATATAATCATAAATGTTCCACAACTTTAACACAACGCCATCTAGTCCCAAGCTAAGCAAAACTTGTGTTATGGCTTTTATACAGCTGATAAACACACTTATATAGGGTGACTGGTAATTAGTGACCGATACTTAAACACGTGATTGTATTAATGATTTCAATAAACTTCCCAAATAAACTTTTTTTTACACACAATAACTTTTAACACAGTAAAATAACAAAAACGCTGATTGAAATTCCCGCGCGCGCGTGATCGATCACAGAAGGCACGGATCGGCGCGATCTATCAGCTGATAGTCTGACCTCAGGAAGGGCTAAATGTACTAGTAGTAGTAGCGTCACACGCTCCCCCGCCACCCCCACTGCTCCCGTTGTGTAGTATTGACGTAATTAAATTAATTGAAAGTTAAAAAAAAGTTTCTTTGGGAAAGTTATTCGTATTCATGAGTACAACCACGTGTTTAAGTATCGGTCACTAATTACCAGTCACTATACAGCGTGGTGATGATAATGCGACAATAAATGAAACTGCGTATACTTAAGGACGTTCCCAGTCTACATACAAAAAATCATTTGAAAATATCCAGTAGTTTAGTCACAGGAGGTGATTTTACTTTTTTAACATTTGTTACATGATGTATCTGTAAATTTTATACGGAAGCACTGACAGGTTAACGACCCCCGCATCGGTAACATCAAAACATTAAAGACACGTGGTGACGTGGCCAACTCGCAACCTACTTAAAAACTTTCGCCAAATCAGTTTTTAAATTTAATTTAGTGAAAATTATGCCTTAAACCCGTGTCATAAGAGTCATAAAGCGTGTCATGTCATCAGAGTTCGATAAGAAAATAACGCACGCGGAAGTAAGTTGCTATGCACTCATATCAATAGAAAATTTAGTGTGTGCGAAAGAGATAAATCTAGTTTCGTTTGCTTATTACTTCACTTTCTTGTCGCGAAACTTGCAACTACAAATTTAGGTCACGGCCACTGGTCAGTGTATCGCCGTAATCCTGTGACGATCCACGCGTCATTGATTTGTGCAAGCGCACACGAGTGCCGCAGGCAGGAGCACCGGTGCTCGCGCCGCCTTTGAAGTACCTACCCGCCGCCTTTCAAGTACCTACCCGCGCTGCCCGCCGCGCCGCCGCTCGTGTGTTTTTGTAACGAACGACTGATTATAAGTGCGAAATTGGACGCTTTATTTTAGTGATAAGATCATAATTATGACACGTATAATAGTAATAGGTACATACTTAGTTAAATAGTTAAGTGAATGTGCGAAATTAAACGCTTAGTTTTTATTGTGTTTTCGTGTTTTTTGTTAAAAGATAGGATAATATTGTCTGTTAATAAATTATATGACATGGCTGCAAATGAAACCCTCTTAGCAAACGTTAAAAATAACCTTCTCCGACGGTGCGATTTGTGTATTCGTATTCATGGCGGCCATATCGAAAAACGAAAAATTTAGTGACATAGGTAGGTACTTACCTACCTACTGAGTTATGTGATTGAATAGTGATCCTGATTGTGATTAATAATTTGATTAATAAATGACGCCCTGGTGAGAGTTACCTGATTATTCAGTTAATAATCTGTGATTCAGTGTTATTGTTTTTATTTTACTGAGCATTAATAATGACGCCAAAAGATCAAGTCGCTGCAAGACCGCGCTGCGCGCTGTTGCCACTTTTACCACAGGTTAGTGAACTAATGTTTCTAAAGGGCGTTCTATTTTGTTTTCAGTTTTATACCATTTAGTTTGTTTGATTTTAATTTTTTTTTAATTTTGGTGTTAGGATTTTTTTGATGGTTTAGAATTATTCCTAGGAACTAGCAGTGTCCGTGATTTCATTTATTGTCGCATTGTCGTCACCACGCTGTATATTCCAAAATACATACATATTTTAGATAAATTACACCCAGACACAGAACAAAAATGATTGTGCTCATCACACAAACATTTGCCCTAGGTGGAAATCAAACACACCACCTCCGGCATAGCCGTCAAGGCCACTAACTACTAGACCAACAGGCCAGTCAAATTATGATAATAATAAGGTATGAATTATTTTTATACATACATAAACTCATGTTTCTTTACTATGGGGTTAGGCAGAAAGTATAGAGCGACATCTGTGTATGTTACTATATAATTATAATCAAGCAGATATTTTAATGATAGTACCATGTAATTTCGTACCGAAATGGCAGCAGCAGGCACAAAAGTAGCAATCAGTTAGAGTTCCATAATAATGCTATTTAAACTTAAGACGCTTTAAACCAAAATATTCCAGTGTCTCGTTTAAGATAATTAATGATTTATAATATGTAAAGGTACACAACGCCTTGTGGGAACTATGGAAATCACAAAAAATGCAATACGTGTGTTATATCATAAACCTGTAAACATAATTAGCCTGGTAAAAAATCGCGCAGCATCGCAAGCATTCTAGCAACTTGTGACTGCGATAGTGCTGCTGAGCCTGAAGTATATTACTGACCTGTCCCGGCATGTCCTTGGTGTGTCCGTCAGGCATACGAGCGGCGAGCGGCGCGAGCTGTGTGGGGAGAGGGACGCGGGGGACACAAACACACGGAAGAAGCTTGACGTATAAACTACCTATCCCGGCCATGTCCTTGATGTGCCCGTCGGTCACCTACAGCAGTACGAGCGGAGCGCAGTGAGAGCTGTGCGGGGAGAGGAGCGCGGGGGACACGTACACCCGAAAGAAGCCTGACGTGTAAAACTGACCTGTCCCGGCCATGGCCTTGGTGTGTCCGCCTGGCACGTACAGCAACACGAGCGGCGCGCAGTGCGAGCTGTGCGGGGAGAGGGGTGCGGGGGACGCTTCTACTCGAAAGAAGCCTAACGTATTTGAATGACTTGTCCCAGCCATGTCCTTGGTATGTTCGTCGGGCACCTACAGCAGTACAAGCAGCGGGCGGTGTGAGGTGTGCAGGGATCGGGTCGCGTGGGACATGTCCACTCGAAAGAAGCCTGGCGTATATGACCGACAGGTACCGGCATGTCCGCCAGGCACGTGCAGCCAACGAGCGGCGCGAGCTGTGCGGGGGAGGGGCGCGGAGGACAAGTCCACTCGAAGAGGCCTGACGTATGTGACTGACCTGATCTCCTTTGTGTCCGTCGGGCACGTGCAGCCGCACGAGGGGCGAAAGCTGTGAGGGGTAAAGGGCGCGCGGGACATGTCCACTCGGAAAAAGCCTGACATAATATGTGACTGACCTGTCCCGGCATCTCCTTGGTGTGTCCGTCGGGTACGTGCAGCAGCACGAGCGGCGCGCGGCGCGAGCTGTGCGGGGAGGGGGGCGCGGGGGACACGTCCACTCGGAAGAACCCGCGCCGTTGCAGCTGGATGATGTCGCCCACTTTCACTTTGAAGAGCTCTGGCTCACCCAGCATTGGGATTTCCCACTAAAATGGAAATTATGGGATGTTATTTAGTGACTTCAACATATATACAGGGTGGTTTGTTGTACAAAATTTCGCCCTGATTAACAAAATTAAGATTTTCAATACAAATTATTCAGAATAAACTATTGGTGTCAGTTAGATCGTATTCTGTTAAGCAAACTATAATTTTTAGTGGGCAATATTTCACTGGTTTGCACATAGTGCGAAAATACAGAATCCTGTTTTATTCCGTTCTTGTGCAAGATAGTATTGCTAACTATTAGATAAATTGTATGTTTAATCGTTATTAAACATTTATAGTGTTAGTAGCAAATTGGAATACGGTAAAACGAAAAAGGATAGTATAATTCAATAGTTGACGACATGATTGTCTATCCACGCATGTCAACTTAGCCAGAGTCTAATAAATGGACCATCTGTTTTGTACGCCAGAGTAACTAGAATATTTGCTAGGCTATTGATGCACATCGCTTGCGCACTATTTACACTGGATAAAAATCAAGCTATCTCGCTTCCACAAACACGTTTACATTTATAAGAGATAATAGTGGTATCTTACCCTTGTCGGATGTCCAATATACTGCTTAAAATCTTCATCCTTGCCCAACAACGCCTTGGAGATGATATGGTCGAAGTACACACAGTACACTTCCACTGCTTGAGCGTTGGGAGATTCGGCCAACCAGGTTAATTTGAGAGTCTTCTTATAGTCTTTATTGTCGAGGTTCGGGGTCGCATCAATGCTGGTTACTGTGCCGTCGACGGATCTAAAATGCAAATAATGGAGATAAAAGCAGCCACTTGTTCACAACACTTCACACAGATGTCGTGACTGTCGCTTGTCCATTCATTTGACTGCTAGCTGTCATTTGCTTACGAATATTTATTCAGTTGCGTAGTTGTTAATTGCGCCAATAATAATAGAAACAAGTAAGTGAATTAAATATTCATATTTGTAATGATTTTTATATAATTTCTAGTTACTCAATTATTGACATTACAATTACTTAGTTTGGACATTATCCATATTGCCATTGTCGGATATTGCGTATTGAATTTTATTAAGCTACCCACATTATACAACACAGACATTTCGTAATGGCAGAGCTCCTACTGAAAAACTTTGTTTGGGCCAGTACCACCACTCCTATTTCTGCCGCCAAGCAGTGTTTATTTATTTTGTGGAAACTAACAGTAGTATATTAAGTTTAATAAATAGCATTGTCTTAATAAACTTAACAAATATACTATCCACGACATTTTCCAAAGATTACAAAATAAAATAATAAAAATAATAAAACAACTAGCAACAGTGTTGCTGTGTTTCAGATTCATTGAAGATGAAATAGTCGTGTATTTTCCACCTTCTACTTGTATTCAATCAATTATTTAACATTTTTGAAGGTTTATAGTGCAGAAAAACATGGTAAGAAATCCTTGAGCAAGCGTGATGTTAAATGCACGTGCCTAGGACAGTATTATTTTTATATTGAGTTCTGTATATTTCTTATCCTTCGAGGGATTTTACTACCTCATACACGGCCCATAGGCCCGGAGCTAAGTGTGTAAGGGGAAATTGAATATAAAACGTACACCATAATGAAGAAGTCAAGAATTTTTTAACGCGACAGGTGTTGAGAATGGTGGTTTTTTAGAGCATGTTACATTTGTTACACTCCAAATAACCTACGGTAACTATAGTACTGTCTCCTACCGGTGTAAAAAGTAGTCTACACTTATGAGAAAGATAGAGAGGGTGAGTGGCAAGTGTTGGGACTTCATTTGTTTATTTAGTACATGGAGGAAAGAAAAAGCCAATTACAAGTCCTCAGATATAAAATCTCTAAGTCTTTGATAACACCCCGGTAAATGATAGTTACTAACGCTATTGCTTAAATTGCAATATCATGGACAGTTTTTAAACTTATTATTAGTAAGTTGTTATGGTCTACAATAAAGAGTTATCTATTCTATTGTATAAAACGATATTTATGGATTGTGGGTTTTTCGGGTCTCGGCCCTTTAAGTTTTTTTAGATATTGTAGTTTGAACAAGGTAATGAAATACTCACTTATGAATCTTATCAATCATAATGTTGCCATAGTTGATAAACGTTGCATTTTCTCCTTCCTTCAAGGTTTTGGCGTCGACTTGGTCTATGAGCAGTCTGTTGGACACGTATACGGTCTTGGACCCTACGTCAGGGTTCTTGGGATGCAGAGCAACGGTCAGAGTGCTCTCGGAGACGCCCTTCAGGTTTACTGGCACTGGGTTCGCTTCTAGGGCCGTGTAGCGAGGAGCTTTGGGGTCTATCACCTAAAAATTATATGGGTATGGTTAGTTTTGTAGTTTGGAGGCATGAGGAACAGGGTGTAAAGTTCCTCATCCACCATTGAAAAGGGAGGATCCTCCGACCAGACGGGTGTTGTGTCTGGTGGGCTAACTACTGCCCGACGGTTGCAGTCGGGAACTTCTATACATTCAAACTGCGCGGATAACTTTGATACCGCGATGTAGGATAGTTCGTATGTGGCGAGATAGATGTCGCTACAGTAGTAATATGGCAAGATTATTTAGAAATTTAGACTAAGTTTTTAAACCTGTGCTTAAAACATCTATTCTAAACCCCTCTACTACGCGCAGTCGGTAAAAAGTTAAAAAAAAATAATGTGTTACGGACTTGTGTGTGTGTTAAGTACAAATGGACATTATTCATTGAAAGTCAAAGTCAAAGTCAAACCATTTATTTCAATTAGGCCCCTATAAGGCACTTTTGAACTTCGAACAAAAATTAACTTTAAAAAATGATTCTAGTTGCCCCTTCCAAAAAGTAGATTTGTATGGAGAAGAATGGGCAAGAAACTCCATACTTACTTTTTTAAAATCGATTTTACAATACTTTGTATACATCAATAAGATTATATGTGAGGACGATGCAATGTAATCTGTCACATAACATATTAAATTAGAGTTCAAATGCTTGTTAGTCCTTTTGATTAAGAGCCGTGTCATTACTAATACAGCAATAAAATAAGCATCGGGTACAAACCTTTTTGTTGATGGCCCAAATCTTGTCCCACTCCATGAAGACCACAGACCGACTGGAGCCCTGGGCTGTGATGAACTGCCTCAGACCTTCCACTGTCATACCTCGACGTAGTACTCCACGGACGGTCGGCATTCGGGGATCATCCCTAGAAGTAACACGGAAATTATTTAAATATAAACAGAATTGTCTACCGATGAATAGAGTAATATAATGGTTTTTGAAATCCATCTCTAATGGTCTGGTAAGTCACTAATAAAGTCTGAAGTACGGCGAAATACAGTTCTCGGGGTTCACTTTGCGTCACATGGCATCAAATAGCTGTCAAACACATTAATTAAACAGTTGTTTTATGTTTTGTAAAATCTTTTAACCAAACTGTCAAGCGAAAGTTTCTGGACAAGTAACAGTAATTTTAAGTCATAATACCTTAGGGGACCGGAATGCTTCTCCTTAACACAGGTTGCATGACCCTAGGAGAGCAGTGCTCACCCACATATTCGTAGATTTGTACAGTCGCCAGCACGTCAAGTTACCCCAATGTGTCAAATTTCTTTGATCGTTTTTCAACTTTATGATAAGATTCATATTCAGTTGGGAAAATTTGACACGCTGGGGTAACTTAATGTGCTGGCGTCTGTACATACTTGATAGAGCTGTATTTAAACGTGTACTACAAAGCTTTGTTTATGAGTCAATAAATCTATTAATATTATTACTCCCTTGTGACGTCAGTTGAGTACAGATGAAAAAGAAATGCTCTTAATTTCTTATTTTAGAAAATTAGATCAATATACTGTTATTTTGTAACAAATCCCCCAACCTGTAACCCCAATCTGTTTAAGTCGCGAGTTAATAGGCTACTTATGGGTAAGCTCGTTCCATCGTCGACCTCATCTCTGACCGCAGGAAAAGATTGAGGTCATGAGTAGACCCATTATATATAAAAAAAAAAATTACTCTGAACTACATTAATTGACTAATAAATTAGCGACACCGTGAAACACTAAAAAAAAGCTTACTAGCAATTTGGATTACACATTACTAGTAGTCTTGTCTCATCAACTAAGCTAAATATGCTTGTGTCTGAAGTGAGTTCACGTCGATACAATGAGTCGTGATCGAACTCACGACTTCTCGATCGCCAGTCCAACGCCTTAGCCATTACCGCTTGGAGCCACTGGTTCTGTTGTTTCTATTTAGAATCAACTGCATTTTCAAAGTATATTCAATTCGGTTACGTTTCACAGCATTGGTGCATTCAATCAATGAGATTTATCAAGCTTCTCGTAACAGGAAGTATGATTTGCAAATTACTTCATTAATAAATTAAAACAAAATTCTTACCATCCGTCTACTAAACCCTCCTGCACGAACCACGTAAGTTTACGTTTTGACAGCACTGTGTTTGTCATGCTTAACCTGTAAACATACAAATAAAATAGTATTTAAATACAAAATAGTCAACTCGGTAGATATATCAGTTGAGGTAGCCAGTACGGCGGGATACACCACTGTGAGGTACCTACCATTTTTTTTAATAAACTCTTCTGAAGTCTTGTAGCTAAATAATCAAAATCATAAGTCGCTTATTCAAATGAGGCTGAGAAGATAAGATAAAGTCACCGGGCTGGTATCCGCAACTCCACGTCAAAGCGCGTATGAGGCTGAGAATGAGCATCTCTTGTACGTCAAAAATACATAGGACTGGCCCACAAAACGCCCGGCGTTCGCCATTTCCTATTGTTTAATAACAGTTCTACGGGTATATAGAAGGTTAAGCCACTCCTGCCAGTCACTTGGATGGGTGACTACTCACAGACCGATAAGAGAATAAATATTCTGCAACATTCAGCTGACAAAGCAGCTGACTTAATAAAATAAATATTCCACAACCTTTCACACAACGCCATTTCGTCCCAAGTTAAGTTTGAGAGCTTGTGTTATGGGTACTAAACAGCTGATAGATATACTTAGATATTTCTAAGTACATATTATAGATAAATTACACCCAGACACAGAACAAATGATCATGCTCATCACACAATCATTTGTCTTTGGTGGGAATCGAACCCACGACCTCCGGCATAGCAGTCAGGGTCACTAACAACTAGACCAACAGGCCAGTCAAACTTAATGTCTTGTCATTTAAATAAATGACAAAACATTAGACCAGCCGCTTGAGTACTTTTAATAAGATGACAACAAATAGATCGAAAACAATAATAACTACTACTATTTTTTATTTAACAAGCCACTAATGTGCCCTTTAAACCTTTTGTTTTAAATAGAATTAGGATGACAAAATATATACATATTACCTAACCTAACTTACCATACCTATCCTATAGCTAACCTAACTACCGAACCTAACTACCTTACTGAAATGCATTGATTTCGAAAGATACAAAATACATCATTTTAAACTAAACTACTGAGCTCTGTGTCCCTATGTTACATACAATACTAGAGTAGGTAGTAGTATTTGAAGTAGCAGTAGTAGGAGGTAATAATTTAATTCTATTGGTATTTCATCCATACATAAAGTACTACTTTGACTGGCCTGTTGGTCTAGTGGTTAGTGACCCTGACTGCTATGCCGGAGGTTGTGGGTTCAATTCCCACTCAAGACAAATGTTTGTGTGATGAGAATGATCATTTTTTCAGTCTGACCTCAATTAGGGTTGTGAGCGTTTGCAGTACCCACAACGGTGGAGTATAGTAGAAGCATTAAAGCATTTAAAAAATACCAATATTTTGTACTACATTTTTCTCATCAACTCACCGACTATATTCCCAGATGTAAGGTTTCCTGATGCCGAGTGCGTCAATAAACCAGTAGAACTGCGGGTCTCGGTCGTGGTATTCCATGGTACGCAGCACGTGGGTCACACCCTCGATGGAATCCACTATGGGACACGCGAAGTCGTATGTTGGGTATACTCTGGAAAAAGGTTTATTCATTTAATACCGACTGCCTCGTTGGTCGA
Source organism: Euplexia lucipara (assembly GCA_921972225.1). NCBI lineage: Eukaryota > Metazoa > Arthropoda > Insecta > Lepidoptera > Noctuidae > Euplexia > Euplexia lucipara. The sequence goes on along the minus strand of OV179161.1, from coordinate 15,045,725 downwards.
GTGGTCACAAGCGCTACTGCCGACCATGAGGTCCCGGGTTCGATCCCCAGGTCGGGCAAAGCGTTATTGAGTTTTTCTACCTGGAATTTCTCAGCAGCAGCCCGGAGCCTAGATTTGTGCCTGATTGATGGCAATAGGCTCGCCCCCTATTACATGGGACTTAAACATAACTGGCGAAATGTGGGTGTACTACCAGGTACACCTCTGCCTAGCCCTTCGGGGATTACAGGCGTGACGTTATGTTATGTAATACTTCAATTCAAGCACACTAATGTACAGAGGCGGACTTAATGCCATAGGCATTTTCTACCAGTTAATCAATGAAGAGAAGAGCAGTGGTAGGTGCAATTTTTAATTAAAATAAAAGAAAGCAAAATAATACTAACGAACGTACGTATGGACTCTACGTTTACATATTAGCTCCTCACGTTCCGAGTTGAGCTCACGATTACTGACAAATGCTTGCACTGACTGATCTGATCCCCTCATATCTGTGTGGTTCTTTCCTCAAAAGACCATCTCAGACACTAATCTGCATGGATCTTACATGATATGACCAAGATAATGTCTGGACTTTAAAAAAGACTATGACCTCTGAGTTTCTTTCGGTGTTTCTTCTCAGAGTAGTCAGATAGTGAAGCTCCGATCTCATCTACTAGTTAAAAAAATGACGTGTAAAAGTGTTTGTGAAAACCTATACAGAAATAAATATAATTTATCATAGCAAGTGGGAAAACCTATCAATGCAAACATCAAACCTGAATTCTTTAAGAGGGATAAAAGAGTTGCAAATATTTTACACCTCCATCAATGTAAAAGATGGTGAAGTAAAATATGAAAATGATTCTATTTGTCCTCTAAAAAGGTTATCTTGTATGGAGAAGAATACCTTTTCTTGCCCATTCTTCTCCAAACTTTAAATTCTCTTAATCACGCCTGCATTGAAGAGACAGGCTATGGTAGGATTTTTTGTAAATCCACATTTTGCCAGTTAAATGTTGTATATATATAATAGCTAGTTTAGTACACAAAATGGGCTATTTAAAAAAAAAAATGGTTTTTAGTCCCTCATATAGATTACAAAAAAATATTCGCGTAAGTAATCAAAAAATAACGGCGATACATCGAGTCAAAATGTCGCATGACGTCACTAGCCAGTACAGTTTATATTAGATAATGACGTTAGAAGTCCCCTCTCCTCAACTTTAATGTGCTTAATCTTAGAAGCAGCTTTCCATCAATTAAGATTAAAGATACCGGGGTGGTATCCGCAACTCCACGTCAAAGCGCGTATTTTGCGTATGGGCTATAATCTACCACGCGGGCCCAGTGCGAATTGGTAGATGTCACATGTCTTCGAATTTTTGGTTCTAGGACATGCCGGTTTCCTCACGATGTTTTCCTTCACCGCTTTTGAGAGCACTGTGGTGATGAAATAAATTACACAAAGTAATGCGCCTGCCTGGGTTCGAACCCACAACTTACTGTTCGTAAGTCGGGGCCGCCACCACTGGGCCACCGCTGCTCTCCTTTCCATCAATTTGACAAAGAAAAAAAAACGTGTCGAATATTTTCTTGGAAGTAATCTAGATGACGGACTAAAAACTAATACCCCACTAAGCTATTTGGTCATCCAATTTCTGTAAAACTTATTACTTTGTTATTTTGCAATGTAGAGAGACTACTCATTAGGGTATATTTTTTAACACTAATAGTTATAAAAAAAAATGATTCATACATTTTGGTCAAAAAGAAATTAAAAAAAAAAACTTGTGAAAATTGGTTAGTTATTAGAAAAAAAGTTGCCTTCTATTTACGTACTTGTACTGTGTGCCGGTACGCGGATGTGTCTCGGGCTTGCAACGGTATATGGTGGGGTCTCGCAAGCAACCGTTAGGTGACTGCATGTCAATCTTAGCGCGAACACAACATTGAACGCCAATGTCACTGGCTTTCTTCATCTCCTCCCATAGTTGAAGGTTCTTTTCTACAGCTGCAATAAAACGAAAAAACAGTTCTAAACTATCATAAACTGAATTAGACCTCATCTGTACTTGGGAGCAAATAAATAGAAAGAAAGAAAGAAAGAAAGAAAGAAAAATATTTATTCGAGACAAGCACAGGAACTACAAAAAACTTTTGTACAAAAAAAAAACAACCGACTTCTTAAAAAACACTAACAGGTGAAAAATAATTCCAGTTTCCGAAGTCTGTGGCGTTGGTGGTTTTATTTCGTTCATTATTGGCCACCGACTTCCGAGACTGGAATTATTTTTCACCTGTTAGTGTATTTTAAGAAGTCGGTTGTTTTTTTTTTGGAAAAAGTTTTTATTTTGTAATTTTTAGTTTCTTTGTATGTAAAGAAAGTCTTTCAAAACTTGAAAGAATCATTGAAATTGGATAACAATTGCTTATGAAGTTCTATCTAAACATTAATCTGTACATCTCTGCCGGCCCCTTTTAAAATAGAATGGCGTAATGTTATGTTGTGGAAATACAAAAGCTCAGCATAGACATCTGACTATAGCAATCGCGAATAATTTGCTGCTATGCGTTGAAGAGTTCCGTTGCCTGTCTTCTTTATCAGATTTCATCACCAAATCATACTTTCTAAATGAAAATGCTTGATTTGCTTCTAAAAATGTTGAAATCGGTGCGTGTGTGCCTATATTTTTTGAGGAGTGCCCTCAATTCCTCGAAGATCTCTCATCAGATATGAGTTTTGATACAAATGGGACCAATCTGTTAGTATACCCTATCAAATAAAAAAAGAATTTTGAAAATCGGTCCATAAATGGCAGAGTAATCGCGTAACAAACACACAAAAAAAAAAAAAAACATACCCTCGAATTGAGAACCTCCTCCTTTTTTTGAAGTCGGTTAAAAATAAAATAATAAATCGAGCAACATGCTATTTTTTCACACAATACGGTTACTTACCTATTACTTAAATACTTTTTTGGCCATATAAAGTTTAAATTGATATGTTTCATACTACCAAAAATATTGACTCGATTTATTTTCTCCCAATTATATATTTACTAGCAGACGTCCCGCGGTTTAACCCGCGTTGTTCCCGTTCCTGTGGGAATACAGGGATAAAAAGTAGCCTATGTCACCCTGGGATAGTGTTGCTTCCTAACAGTGAAAGAATTTTCCAAATCGGTCCAGTACTTTCGGAGCCTATTCAATGCAAACAAACAATCAAACATTTCCTCTTTATATATTAGTATAGATTACTGTAAACTTTTCATACAAATTCAGTTTCGAAACAATGATTTATTCTTTAAAGCACCTTAAACACAATAATAGTACCTAAGACGAACTTTCTATGGCGTTCTTTATTAGCTAAGATTTGGCTGACATTTAAAAGCCAGTATTTTTCTAATTAGTCACAAAAAAATTCAGCGGCCTAAAGGTTAGGTTAGGCCTTTAGACTTGTTTTGCTTTGACTTGAAATAAAAAAAACCCAATACATACAATTATTCCTATTCCTGCTGTCAACTTTCTGCTCCCTTTCGTTTTTCATTTGTTCTGCTGGCGTGTCGTCCACGAAGGCCTTGCCTTCTTTGATGAGCTTGACGCAGTAGTCCAACATCAGGTCAAAGTATTGGGATGTGTGGGTGAAGAGGTCCGGCTTTATCTCAAGCATTTCTACATCTTCTAGGATCACCTGGGGAAACATGAGAAGACTGTGATGATGGGATTAGTTAATTACATGAGGACTGGTTACAGCCTCTTTCACCCCATCAGGAGATATAAGTATTGATCACCTTTCCTTTCGGGTTCGTAAAAAGGGACGGAAACGTGTTACAAGAACCCGGGAAGCGCGCGCTATTTAATTTGACCAATGAGAGCGCACGGTGGTAGAGCGAGAGGTTTGTGTGAGGTTGGTACCACATGGTACTGTCATTTTATTTTAAAGCGGCGTATTTATTCATTTTGCTGAATCCAATGTGGGGTGTAACAAACTCAACCTTAGTTATTATGATGTATTTTTACTATGGATAATCACGATAACATTTTGCTAGAACTGGGAATCGAAACCACGAGCTTGTACTTAGTAGTAGGACTCGCAACCACTAACCCAACGAGGCAGTCACCTTAATGGCTTACCTTCTCAAATTCAGCATTCTCTTTAGCAGGGTTGGTGTCATCGAACCTCATGATAAGTTTTCCTTGGAATGCTAGCTGATAGTACTGGTTCAAGAGAGCGGCTTTGGCATGTCCTATGTGGAGATAGCTGGAAGTAAACAAAATGTAGGTAGTATAATACACTCCCATTGAAACACTTTTCTCATTATCATCACACCTGTATTCCCCGAAGGGTAGGGTAGGAAGTTTGACATAGTACATTCACAAAATTGTATACGAATCATATTCAGTAATTTAACATTGAATTTGTACCATGTTTTTTATAAGGTTATTTAATAAAAAATCGAATGCAAAAGTGAGAAAAATAAATGCAGGTGGTGCAAAATTCTCGTTTCAATAATGTAAACTATAACAATAAACAAGTTTTTTTATTTTTCACAAACAGGATATTCTGCTAGTTTTGTTTTTAAATTATTACCTTTTAAATTGTTCAAGTTGGCCAAAACAAGATACTATTTGCGTGTAACAATACCAATAACCAAATTTTTTTCTGTCTTTTTGTAAGTTAATTATAAATTCTGAACTTACCCTGAAGCTTCAGGCGGGAAACGTACTACCACCTTGCCCATCTCAGCGTGGGGCAGTTCAATGAACTTGCCTTCCTGTAGACGACCACCCTCAGCATTGCCGGATGGAGACTTCCTGTAAATTTAAAAACACTTTTACATAACAGGCATGGGTTGGCTGACTGGTTTAGGGCTGGGTGTTTAAGCTTTTTTTTAAAAACAGTATTGCATACTTCCAACTTCATTCTTCAGGTAGGTATAAGGTTATCTGACAAATTATAGTTAGAACAAAAGTCCCTTCAACTAAAATTCCCCTTCCCCCTCTTAACTTCCTTATGTAGCCCTTATATTATAATTTGTAAGTTTTTATGGTGTACAATAAGGAGTACTCTATTCTATTCTTAAACTAATACTATAAGGTAAAGTTGTTTCTTGGTATACATAACAATAATAAATTAATCTTTAGAACATCTCTGGTGTTCTGGTTACAATAATTATTTCAGTGATACAAAACTACACTATTACTTACTGCCATGGGATATTTTTATAGGGTAGTTTAACTCCACATAGACTGAATTTGATTTATTATTTATTTTATTTCCCTGTGATTTTAAATAACTTAAGTTGGATCAAAGTTCCAGTTCATCTTTTTGACTCTACTGGTAGACATTGATCACGCATAAATCTTCATAAATTCTTTTTCAAAACCTTACACATCTCTCAAATCTTTCTATTGCTGTAAAGTAGACATAAACATAATACTATTTTCCCATGACAGTAGAACAGTACAGTACTTAAGGTGGATTCCTAGATAGACCTCACCATACATTTTTCAGGAGTTGTAATATCCGTAAATAAACGGTTTCTGCAGAATAAAAGCAAGTATAATAAGACTTTATAATGTATTACGTTCGCGTATCGCCCAAATATTATAAAAACAAAACAGTATTTCTAGGAGAATTAGACCAAATAAAAACGAAAGTGTCTGAGTAACATTACCATTTTTTTTAATTTTAGAGAACACTCTTGGTGTCTACCCAGCCTCATAGGACCATACACATCCCAGCACAATACAGTGGATAGTCAGTATGATAAATAAATAAATAAATAAATATTCCACAACTTTTTCACACAACGCCATCTAGTCCCAAGCTAAGCTAAGAGCTTGTGTTATGGGTACTAAACAGCTGATAAACATACTTATATATTTCTAAATACATACATATTATAGATAAATAACACCCAGACACAGAACAAATGATCTTGCTCATCACACAAACATTTGTCCTGGGTGGGAATCGAACCCACGACCTACAGCATAGCAGTCAGGGTCACTAACTACTAGACCAACAGGCCAGTCAAACAATCATAACAATTGCACTATTTTAGAACTGTCCCACAACTACTTTAACCAATATTATCTGGAGAGAAGTCTTTAGATATTATCATATAAACATATTAATACACCAGCCTAAGTTAAAGACAAAATAAAAATAAGTGACACATAAAATCAAGCTTGCATGCATGTACATATATGTGCAAGCACTTATCCCCATGTTGGCACATGGTTTCAGGAATAAATACTGTTGCACTCTTCAAACTAAGGCTGGCTTCAACTTTAAGAAAGATTGAATCTATTGGAAAAGTAAATAAATCACACTTCAGAATATACCTTGATGAAGCCTTGTTCAGACTTTCTAAGACTTCAGAAGGTAATTCTTTTAATGCTTTTGCAACAGCTGGTTGAGCTTCAATCAGCTTCATCCACCGGATTATGTTCTTGGGAGGATTCTTCTTTGATACATCCTTGAATTTAGCTGACACTGTAACATACACACAACTTTCAGTTATTCACATTGAAGTTCTAGCATGTAATTTACTAAGAAAGGTTTCTAGTAAAATTGAATGGCAAAAGTAATGAAAATAACTGTTAAGTTTTATTACCATCATAAAATAAAGATAATAGCTGATAGCTCATAATACCTGCTTAAAGATGGTAATAGTACCTACTTACCATATAAAACACTAAACACTGCCAAGTCAGACACTGATAAAGACTCTCCAACTAGGTATGTTATTGGACCCAGTGTTGTATCCAAATAATCGACGGATTTAGGAATCTCGTCCTCCAGGACAAGGCTAAACGAAAGCCAGTGGTTCATGGTGACTTTCTGAAGGGGCTCAGCGGATCTGTTAAAGGCATTCTCAAGAATTCTAATCAAATCATTGCTGGTCACAAATGGCACCGGTTTTGAAGAGTTTGGTAGTACTACGGACGATTCACCGCCCCAAGACACTTGCACATCCTTCGCTGAAGATCTATGGAACTCCAAAGCGAGTAAACCACCTGAAAGTTAAAAAGAAATCCTATTTTAAACCTCGCCCTCTCAGCTGATGCAATGTGGCGAAATATGTATGGAACACTGTAGTTTACCTAGCGGCGGGTTGGCTTTGTTGCACGTAACTTTCATTTTGAGAAGTTCAGGAAGTTGTATTACAATAATCCTAATTAATTCGTAAAAGTGCCATGCACTTCCGAAGTGCCGAACACGAGAGAAAATTGCGGATTTTGACAGATTGTCACGTCAGTCGCGTTGACAAAATACTGTCAGTTAGCCAATGACAGTTTTTAAAAGCACTACGTACGTACTTCGGTTTACGCATAATGCCGAGTACTTCAATAAGCATGTAAAGCCAACATAACATAATGGTTTTATAGAATTAACTCTGATGTTTTATTACTATACATCATCAAAAAATATTTAACTAACTTTTCAAATTCGGAGATGTAACAGCGAGAATGTTTGCATATTATTATTAACTTTTTTAAGGATTTTTCCGTATCGAGGAAAAGTTAATGTACCATATCCCAAATGTCTAAAAGTACGAAACGCACCATTTCATTATACATTGCTTAGATAACACCTTGCAGTATTCAGAGCTTGTTTACAAACATGGAAGTGTATATTATCATTTCAGTAGTACTGCCATTCAATTTATTCGACTGAAATATTTATGCATATTTTAAATCTTTTGAGTTTATTTGGATTACAAATGCCTTAGATTAAGATTATTTAATTCAAAACCACCAACAAGCTTTAACTATTAAGAAATGGTGCCAAATAAAACGTGAGCTTCCATTCAAATAATATTTTCGCAAAACCGCAAGTGTTTTCATTTTCATAGAAAAAGTCTACCTAATTCAAATTAAAATGCATGTACCTAAGCCAAAATATATAATTCGTTACTACTTTTGCCTCATTCTCATTCTGTGCCCAGCATTTTTTCATAAACATTTTCTATTTTACAGGGTGATGGTGTAAGGCTGAAATAAATATTTTTTTGTGTGGGGTTGGAAGGTTCTGGTTGTGATCATGAAGCGGCAAAACGTCCGCACCCTATCCCTGGTGGTCTGCACGTTCACATATTTGCTGATTGGCGCCGCAGTCTTCGACGCTTTGGAATCTGAGACAGAGAGTAAAAGATGGGAGGTTTTGTCTGGTAAGTGATCTCAAACCTTCCATAATCTGATAATAATATCCAATCGACATATTCTTATTAGAATCTTATATCTACACGCTATATATGTACAGAATTAAACAAGAAATCCTTTTAAAACATTTGTACTTAGCACAAAACAAAATATCATTAACATTATCTTCATCATCATCATCATTACATCATCATCATTTCAGCCGAAAGGACATCTACCCACTGCTGGACATAGGCCTCCCCAAAATGTCACCACAAGGACCGGTCCTGTGCTTCTCTCATCCATCAAATTCCCGTGTCTCTCACCAAGTCCTCGGTCCACCTGTACATTTTCTTACTAGAGAGATAAATAATTTTTAGCTGTTTACCCCATTGAAAATACTATCTAATAGCAGCGGCCAAAAAATCTTTGCAATATCTGTTGTAAGAGGTTCATAGACTCAAATTTATAGATGCTAAATACTCCTTTTCCAGATATGAGAAATGGCTTGATACGAAGATACAACATAACACCCGAAGACTACCACATGATAGAGATAGTCATTATAGAGAACAAGCCACACAAAGCAGGGCCACAGTGGAAGTTTGCCGGCGCCTTCTATTTTGCCACTGTTGTGTTGGCTATGATTGGTTATGGGCACTCTACACCTGTTACTTATGGAGGGAAGGCGTTTTGTATGGCTTATGCTATGGTAAGATTATTATTTAACTATAGTTCTTTTCTCCTTGGTCTAGTGGTTACAAGCACGAAAAAGTCAGGCAGGCTAAGATCCCAACCCAACTGCTGAAATGTGGGTGTACACCTACAGGCTACACCTACTGCTTAGCTTTCTGCGGAATGAAAGTGTGGTGTTAAATTTATGAAATCTGTAAAATTACATGTTATTAAAATAACTAGAATAATTTGTCAACCACTCTGACTAAGGTCCATTAAGTGTTTAAAATCTAAACAGCAGAATCTTACCATGAATTGATAAATTTTAATGTCAGTTGTTTGTTACAAATGGGACTGAAGCATTGGACTAGTATTTTGGATTGGGAGGATGACTAACATTATAATATTGTCTCTTTTTCCACCTAAGTCTAATAACAGCTGATGAATGTAAACAAATAGTCGCAGTTTGACTTATCTCAGATATGTAAAACAAATATTCTGCTGAATTTTCAAAATTTGCAAAAATAGCATTTTCTTATAATTTTCCAGGTCGGCATTCCTCTCGGCCTGGTGATGTTCCAGAGCATAGGCGAACGTCTGAACAAGTTCGCGTCAGTGGTCATAAGACGAGCGAAATGCTACCTTCGATGTAACACCACAGAGGCCACGGAGATGAACCTCATGTTTGCTACTGGGATGCTTTCGTCTATTATTATAACCACAGGTACAATGTTAGCTTTAGAATCAGCTACCAACTGTCATGGGCGACGACATAATTATTTCCTGGTGGTGTATCTTTAGCACAGCAAAACCAGCTTAGAAGTCTATACACGTTTGCACTTTAAAAGACGTCATGACAGCTGATTTTCGGCATTTCTTCTCAGGGATCAGATAAATTGGAAATTCAAGTGCCATTTAGTTTAAGAAAGATAGGTACTTAAAGAAATAAATATAATTTTATTTTACCTAGGCCAATTTTTAACTCATGCAGTAAAGCATAACAAATAAAAAAGAAAGATGCAAGAACAACCGAAATAAGCTTGATAATTTTCACATCTATTAATTAAATTAGAATTCTTCTAAATCTGTTGGCATAATTTGTTACAAGCCCTTGGGGGCGCAAGTGCACAACTCCAGCGCCCATGCCTTCTAATAAACTCTACTTAAAAGTGTACTACCACCCCTGCCAAAAATCGGCTAACGGCGAGTCAGACTATGGATTCCCTTACGATCACGGAAAAGTTTACAAAATGTGTGACGCCCTGGTACTACTGTGTATAGAAATATACGCAGGCAAAATCGCTGAGCAAACACAAATTTTAGCGTTGTCTTCCATCACACGGTTCATTACCTTTTTTCATTCGCCTCAGCCTCAATAAGGGTTGTGGGCATGCCCGCAACCCGAGGTTGTACCTTAATCGATCCGTCTTAACTGTTCGAGAAAGACAAGCAGCGGTATAATGTTGAGGATCTCTTAAAGAGTCCCTGGGTTACCGAAGTATTTTGCCCTGGATGCGGCGACCACTTGACAGTTGATAAGCACATGCAATGCTGCCTTCTCCTCCTTCAAACAGGCTGTGCACAGTGGGCTATATTTAGCTTCTAATACAGAGAGATGTTTATTAAGTGACCCATGGCCTGTTATAGCAGAGCAGGCGGCAATGACTGTCGACAGTGAAGTGTGCACATTCCTATTGCTCAGCTGGTGTTCTTAAATTTGTAAGAACTAAGAAAATATCCAACGCCTAAAAAGATATGTCGGCAAAACATAATATTATGTGTTTCTGTCTTTTCTTCTAGGTGCTGCTGTGTTCTCGCGCTACGAAGGTTGGAGCTATTTCGACAGTTTCTACTACTGCTTTGTAACCCTCACTACCATCGGATTTGGCGATTATGTTGCTTTACAAGTACGTATATTTATACTTACATAACAAAATAATAATTTACCTACATGTGATTGTTTATGAACATTTATCGTCCATTCATGCTTTTAAGTTTATTTTCGTTGATAATATAAGTTGGTTCTTAACTTATTCCATTAAACAATTAAGTAGTTAAATTTCTGTTTGTCTCTCTATTCCGACAAATATCCGAAACGGCTAAACCGACATAGACTATAGGGACTAATTTTCACTAAGCCAAAAAAATCAAATGTAACTTTGTAATAGGTAGGTAGTTTGTAACAAGAAGGATTCAAATAATAGATAGTGTACATAGTTAAGGATTAAAATACCTTATTTAATTATTAATTTAGTTTAAAAAAAGCATTAATAATTTTTTTAGCCCACTAAGCGTAGTAAATATGTCAAATGTGTAAATTGAAATACCATCTCTTATTACTTATTGCAGAATGATCAAGCATTGACTAGCAAGCCTGGGTACGTCGCTCTAAGTCTGGTGTTCATTCTCTTTGGTCTGGCTGTGGTTGCTGCTAGTATCAACTTGCTAGTACTTCGGTTCATGACTATGTGAGTACAATATCTGTAATTTAATTCCCGTAAACCATTTTACCACATAAATATTTTCACTAATCTCGATTTTTGTAATTGTCTATCATGTTTACGTAAATAATTCTAGGCAAGCTGAAGACGCCGCCCGCGACGAAGAAGATAAAGATGGCTCCAGGATTCTTTTGCCAATAGATGAACATCCTATAATGGGACGGCAAAGGTCCCATGATGATCAGGCATCGGTGAGTCAGCGACGAGTAATGTCAATTATACCTATATTGTAGGTTAGGTATCCGCGGCGTTAGTCCCAAACTCGGCCGCTAGATGTCACTGTGCTGATGACGCGCATTTCTGAGTCGCGGTGTTAAGATTCTCCGCGAGCGAATGACCCTCCCCGGTTTTGGGTGTACGGGTATCGCTTCTCGGCCTTTTGGCTAAGATCAAAGTGTAGTATCTGTTCTTTTCAGCTTAATATCTGAAAGTTCCCTCACTGAGGGACCAGTATATTAAACTGATTTTTGTAAGCTGACGGGATTTTCGGGGCTCGCTCCACTCCCGTCACGGGTCGGCCCGGCATTGCAGTGCCGCCGGGATCGGCCCACATAATACCCTATCGAATCCTTCTAGGTCAAAGGTCTTTCTAGACATTCTTTAATGTCCAATGACCACAAACAAGTACTTTGTACATCTATTATGTTATCAGTTAAAGATTACATGTCTGGAACAGTTCGCATTAACCTTTGGTAGAAACGTGGATCCACGCAAGACTTAAATCATTTCTATAATTACGGCATACGAGTGGTTAAATGATATTAGCAGGCAGCTCTTATGAAGAAGGCTATAGATAAACCAATCTGAATTCATATCAACTATCACATATCTAGCTTGAACCACGCAAAAGGCGCTTCAATGAAGCCTTTTCCGTGGAAGTCCTCCGACAATTGCCTGTTTTATTGATTCGTTGACGCGACCTAGGTGTACGGGATGATTTAAAAAAATTCCCACCTTCGTTACAATCATTAATTTAACTAATTTTGATATATTTCATTAAAAGCAACTTATTGGAGCGCCTGATCAACATCACATAGCAACAACATGCACCAGCATTTGTAATCGCTAAGTTAATTAGTAAATGTAAAGGCCCCGTAGCCATTAATATAAGTAAGTACGTCACTTTGTACTAAACTTGTCAAGTTAACACCGAATAAAATAAATTTCAAGCATTTACCTCCCACAACTTTTGTACAAAAGTTGATGCTTTTCAGGGCTGAGAGATTTTAGTCATGATTTTTACTAAATAGATGGTAACAACAGCGCGCACATAACATCCCTATGCATCGAGAATGCTTGAATTATTTGCCTCATTGTCTGCACTAATATTCCTAAGTTCCCTAATCACAAAATTTGACCAATCTATTCTAGGTATGCTCCTGCAACTGCCTCGGCAACAAGCAGTGCGAGGGCGGGGCCCTGCTGGCGGCTCCGTCGCGGCCGCACCGCCTGCACCGCCGCGTGTCGCTTGCGCTCGCGCCGGAACTCATCGAGAGGGCTTCCGTTTAATTAACATGGGTAAGGTCAAAGATTACCTAAGGTATTTAAATAAAGAGGTTGAATAATAATAATTATATAAAATTAATAAGAATGATCTCAGGAGGAGTGAAGGCTCGGATTAAGATAATATTTGTTATTATTGCTGTTTTTTTGAAACATTATCAAATGTTAACTTGTTATTTTTTTTATACATATAAGGAGACTCTTAGAGAACTCTTGTTCAGATCATAATAATTATGCCTTCTACGTCTTTCTGTCAATAAATTGTTTATTACATAACAGTATTATTATACAGGGTGTAATTTTGACTGTGGGACAAACTTCCACAGGCTGTTCTACTGTTGAATATGAACAACTTTCGCTATAGGACCAACTCTGATATCACGAAAATAAAATCAGCTGTTGTATACAAAAGTTTGATACCTACTCGACGAAAATGTATGAAACAGCTGATTTTTTTTCGCGATTTCAGAGTTGGTCCTATAGCGAAAGTTGTTCATATTCAACAGTAGAACAGCCTGTGGAAGTTTGTCCCACGGTCAATATTACACCCTGTATAATATGTGAGACACAGCTTTATATTATATAATGTTAGTTTTGTGATTAGTTATCAAATTCGTTATCAAATTAGTTATCAAATTATTCGAGTTTTACACATAAAGTTATCACATTAGATGTTTCTTTTGTTAAAGGTGAATTGTAAAGATTGGAAAAGTTTTAAATGTTCATTAAACGTCGGTTCTTCCTTTAGTGTTGTGGAAATAGATGTTGTCTGTTTTGTGCCAACATTTTAGTAATTTAAAAACTTAATTATAATGATCAAAGACTTGATTCAGTATTATTATTGTCCTTTAAGTCAGATTACATTATTACCTTCATTGTTTGAGGTTTTATTAAGGTAACCAGTATTAAATGAATTGCACGTTTACGATTTTCATTAGTTTTCGTGAGTTTCTCATTCAGGATCAAAGTAAATGGATTATTATTGAATCAATGTGTAGATGATAATGTTGTATTAGGTAGGTACACACAAAAACAACCGAACAATATTAAGTTTGCTTTAAATGTAAGTTTCATAAAATAATATTATTATACACAGTTCACAGTTCTTTAGCTGACTAACACCCAGGTTCTGGCACAAAAATTAAATCTTAGTCAAGTGATGCTGTTGATAATTTATTTTGATTTAAAGCCTCAGGCATTCTCTACCAGTTGACAAATTATGTTATTGTTTAAGTTTCGTTTCAGAGACTGGGTGTAACACAGGTTCTTATAAAACCTGGGTAACTTAAATTTTAGTCATATTAACAGTTAGATTTAAGTCAAAAAAAGTATTAATAAATCGACACTTAGCTTAGTATATAAGGCCACAGTGCCAAACTTTTATATGAAAACTTTTGATGCTTGATGTGATTATCATCGAAATCTTGATGTGACTCTCTTCTATGATAAGGATTATGTTAGATATTAATGAAAACCAGTATATCTTGGCGAATTAAGGATTTCACATGCGCTGAAGAACTTTAATCTAAATAGATGACGTCACGAGCTAGCAACTGCCAGTTGTCTTAACACAGAAAAAACAAATATTAGTGACGGACCTATCACAAAAAACAATATTGCATGCAGCGAGGAGGAAGCGGTGTCTTATAATGCCAAATGGTCTATTATGCACCAAGGGGATAAAGCAGAGCCCTTTGCCACAGACGCCATATATTTAGCCCTAGTCAAAAACACTTTTATCCCTAATGAGAATACTTTATGTCATAAAGCAGTGTTTTATGTCACGGGCCGGGTACCATTTCGCTAGCTAGCCCAAGAAAAAGACATTATGTGGTCGTCTTGGCAACATTTTACATGAAATGTTTTGTTGGGATTTCAGTTCTTGCACATCGGTAGTGCCGGTTTTCACAGCCCATTCTCTGTCTTTGCCTTTTTTCTTTGATGGTTTACTGATTACCATAAGCGATAAATCAGGGCGATATTTCGCTCTTATGCGGTTATATCTCATACAAACTTCCACCCTCCCCCCCTCCCATTTTTGGGGATGTGGGCGAAAGTTATGAGTTTATGATTTTTTTTGTTGGTTGTATACTAAACTTAGATTACATACCAACAGCTTTCTAGCACTTCAGGAAGTACCTAAACATTTTGATGATCATCAGTGTGTCAGTGACGAAATCGGTGTATTTTAGATATCAAGCAAATCTAAAGTATTAGAGCTATTCAATTGAGACTTTGTATGTTAAATTAGTCTATTAATGACATCATATCCTGAGAATATTAACTCTCTGGTACATCGGAATCCAACTCTATGAGGGTTCAAAAAAACGACGAAACCCTTCGAGAAAAGGCATCGGGCAGTTTGGATTAAAAGAAGTGTACGTATCGGTAAAACGGGGTGGATAGAAACTCAAGGGTGATTAGAAACAAAACTTTGAGTAAGATATTCACGTAAGTTTTTTTATACCACGACGGTGGCAAACAAGCTTACGGCCCGCCACGGTCACGTAAGTTTAAAGTTGTTCGTTACATACGAGGACTCTAATGCTTTTAAAAAATTAAGATAAATAGTTCCGACACCTTGCTAACATCAAATAATATTAAACTAGTTAGAAAATCCTCTTCAAAGTTTTGTTTCTATTGACCCTGGAGTTTCTATCCACCCCGTTTTACGGTACCTATGTTTTTGTATTTGCCAATATATACTGGACTACTTGTTATGTATAAAATGAACTAGTCTTTTTACTCTTACAACTCTAAGTATATTTAATTTTAAATGAATAATTTGCACAATGCACAATGTTTGTACTTATATTAAACTGTGATATGATTTTGATCTCAATATTTTCTTATTTCATCGTTGACACGACAAGTGCGCCTTGAACACTCGCCATGTAATTTGTAATTTAATATTACATTTGTATTACGATATATTATGGTGTTCGATGTAAATCAATAAACGTTTTTTATAAAAAAAATATGTAGTGTTTGATTTTAATTATAATTACTAGGAAACAACGGTTTGGACTTGGCCGTTTTGTTACCCGACTGCCGCCAGCAAAGGAAGGGAAATGCGTTTAACAGACTGACTGAATTATGAATGAGTATACATATACTTGGTAATCTTGGTATTCAAACCAATTTACTGTTTCTATGAACATTTAAGCATCTTTTAAAGTGATTACTATCCTTGTCTCAAGGCATTGACTCATAAGTAGTTAGTAGGTAATTCGTTAAAATTTCACATTGAAGTGTACCTACATGTAGTTTTTAAATTAATTTAATATTAATTAAAAGTAACTGTTCTGTATAAATTTAAACTTGGCCAAGTTTGGAAATGGATGGATTGCCGTAGCGGGTTAAGCATAGGCAAGCTTGAAAATAATAATAATTCCAGTCCGTTGCCGTCCCACTGCAGGGCAAAGGCCTCTTCTCATATTCATATTCATATTTTTATTTGCATTCCATAATGTGTTGAGATCTTACAATGAAGGCTTGAGCATTGATCACCACGCTTGCTCAAGGCGGATTGGCGATTTCAAACTTATATTAACTATAAGTCCAGCTTTCCTCACGATGTTTTCCTTCACCGATGTCAATGATGTCTAAGATATATAAACTTAGAAAGTACATATGAACTGAAGAAGTCACATTGGTACTTGCCCGGATTTGAACCACAACCTCGTCCATGAGAGGTAAGCGCATTAACCTCTGGGCCATCACGACTATCAAGCTTGGACATCCGACATCCAAGCTTGGAAATGCATGGGAACTACTCTAATAACATCAATATTTCTAGGCAAGCTGAAGACACCGCTCGCGACGACGAGGATAAAGATAGCTCCAGGATTCTTCTGCCAATGGATGACCGTTCTATAATGGGTCCCAGGATGATCAGACACCGGTAGGTAAGTCAGCGACGAGTGATGTGCCTATTATTATACCTACTTTGTAGGTTAGGTATCTGCGGCGCTAGTTCCAAACTCGGCCGCTAGATGTCACTGTGCTGATGACGCGCATTTATAAGTCGCGGTGTTAAGATTCTCCGCGAGCGAATGACCCTCCCCGGTCTTGGGTTTTCGGGTATCGCTTCTCGGCCTTTTGGCTAAGATCAAAGTGTAGTATCTGTTCTTTTCAGCTTAATATCTGAAAGTTCCCTCACTGAGGGACCAGTATATTAAACTGATTTTTGTAAGCTGACGGGATTTTCGGGGCTCGCTCCACTCCCGTCACGGGTCGGCCCGGCATTGCAGTGCCGCCGGGATCGGCCCACATAAAACTCTGTCTTATTTATAACCGTTTGGGTTGTTTGTAAAGTTAAGTAGCGTTATCAGGATAGGATTCCCACTTACTGAATAAAGTTGTATGAAGGTTATTTTTATTGCGGACTATCCGTTGATTTCGGTTAAGTACATTACAGATATTTATAAATTAGTTGATGAATTGTTGAAGTAAAATACAAAGACTTAGGTACAACAGTTCTTTATACCCACCACTGTGTTTTGATTTAAGAAGAAATAGTTCCACCTTCTTTTTGTTAAGTGCTTTTGTAACTCTATGTAGGTACAGACACCAGCACATCAAGTTACCACAATGTGTCAAATTTCTTTGATCGATTTTCATCTTTATCTTGAATCTTGAACAGAATAAGGTTCATATTCAATTGGAAAAATTTGACACAATTTGCTCTCGTCTGTACATTTACAGAGTCTGAACTTACGGAAAAAATAAATAATTTAAACTAGACTTTAAGACGCATTTAACAGAGATATGAACAATTAATTTACACAAAAACTTCATCTCAATACCTTACCGGAAATCCAAATTGTAATCACCTACAAATATTGTGTAGGCCGGTGTAGACATGCTAAATCAGCATCACCTTTACGGCTTTTAAAATAAAGTCGAAAATAAAACTCACGTGCTTCTGTTGACATTGATGCTCTCGGATTAGTAGAAATTCATCTATTTTCAACTCAATTTCAACCTCTGTAAGGTTGATAATAGTTTACTAGTGTAAGGCCCAGCGTAGCGCCTCGGATCTCCAGATGTGCGCTGGCGATAAGCAACAGAGATAATAAACAATGCAAGGGACGGCCCCACTCATCGACCATGCAACCACTTAACTAATGTGTAACTTCGGCCAACAGTAAATAATTGAGTCCACTTCTGTTTGAAACACATCCCTTATTATGTTTCGAAAGAGGCGGACTCCATCAATTACGGATATTATTTTTTTCGGATATCCGATAGTCTATACTAATATTATAAAGAGGTAAAATTTGTAAGTTTGTAAGTTTGTAAATTTGTATGTAGGGGGTAATCTCTGAAACTCATTATCCAATTCTAAATTTTTTTTAACTGGCAGAAAGCTACATTATTCCTGAGTGCTATAGACTATAAATTGTTTCTATAACATGTAAATTAACCGAGCTATCACAACTTTTGTCTAGCAAGTTGGTAAAAAATACCTCATAAAACAAAATTATTTGCGTGCGCTGCCTAAACAGTTGCTTAAAATTAAAAACAATGTATGGCTACCTGGTTCGTCTTAATTATTTATACAAAAAAGTCCGCGATGCCATATCTCTATCTTTTATATTTTATCTTTTATACTTCTTTTACTGCTTAAAAAAAAAAAAATTTCGGCATACTTACGTTTGGTTGATTATTTGAGCAACAAAATATTAATTCTTATGACAATAAATTATTTCAGTATCACGAGAACATCATACAGATAAGATTTGCCATTTACAGTATATCAATTGGTCATACAGTTTCGGAGATAATATAAAATTACTAAAACGCAAAATGCAGCATAACTTTCATTTGCCCATAGATCATAGATGGCGTTCTGCAATTACGTTATTTTTCTGAATCGCGGTGTTAAGACTTTCCGTGGATTGATGACCGTCTCGAATTTTTACGCCCACGTTGTTGTTAGTTGGAGTTCTAAATATTACATGTCAGTTGCTTATTGGTTTCGGTTGTTTCGTTCGTATGGTTGTTGTTGTTGATAGATACCTCATAATCGAGAATATCGTAATTTCGTTGTACGTTTGTTTCGTATGTTCGTCTTCGTAGTTTCGTACTTCGTTCTATCGTAATAATCGATACGAGTTATTCGATATTACGATTGTTTTGTTTTGTAAAGGCAGACGGTGTTCGAGTCGCTCTCCCTTTGTCCATAATTGTTTTCAAGTCTGTGCGTAGTTTGTTGAGAGCATGCCTAAAAGGAAATCTCAACTGTCCCGGCAGACATCACAGACAAGAGCCGCTCGAGTACCTACGCCGTACGGAAGAATCTGCCCCTGAAAATGAGCAGCGCCTCTCGAGAAATAGAGAATATATTTCGCAAGCACGCGCTAGAGAATCTAGCTCCGAGCGCTCACAGCGCCTCGCTGGCCAAAATGTGAGGACGTCGCGGGCCCGTGCTCGAGAAACTAGCGCTGAACGTGCGCACCGTCTATCTGAGTTAAGGAAGCATGTCTCAGAGACAAGGGATAGGGAGACTAGCGCTGAGCGCTCGCAGCGGCTTGGTAGGCAAAATGTCATAACATCGCAGGCCCGTGCTCGGGAATCTAGCGCTGAACGTGCGCCTGCGCAGCGTCTATCTCATTTAAGGCAGCATGTCTCAGAGACAAGGGATAGGGAGACTAGCGCTGAGCGCTCGCAGCGGCTTGGTAGGCAAAATGTCATAAATCGCAGGCCCGTGCTCGGGAATCTAGCGCTGAACGTGCGCCTGCGCAGCGTCTATCTCATTTAAGGCAGCACGTCTCTGAAACAAGGGATAGGGAGACTAGCACTGAGTGCTCGCAGCGGTTCGCTAGGCAAAATGCCATAACATTTGGTAATCTTTGAAGTTACTGATCTGATTCCAAAAAATATTTTACTAATAAAATTAAATACAGTAATATCAATCGAGTGTAATCTTATGTTAAAATAAGAAATTTTCCGCGGACGAAGTCGCGGGCAGAAGCTAGTTCTGTATAAAATCACAATCACAATAGTTACAGAAAATGTTCGCACCCATGCGATGCAGGTCGAGCTGCTTGTTTACAATAGTATTCATGAATGGATGAATGACCGATAATTATGTAAATAAATATTTCTAGGCAAGATGAAAATGCCGCCTGCAACGAGGAAGATAAAGAGGGCTTGAGGATTAAACATCGGTGAGTCAGCGACAAGACGTGATGTCAATAATACTTACTTTGTAGGTTAGGAATCCGCGGCGTTAGTTCCAAACCCGGCCGCTAGATGTCACTGTGCTGATGACGCGCATTTCTGAGTCGCGGTGTTAAGATTCTCCGCGAGCGAATGACCCTCCCCGGTTTTGGGTGTCCGGGTATCGCTTCTCGGCCTTTTGGCTAAGATCAAAGTGTAGTATCTGTTCTTTTCAGCTTAATATCTGAAAGTTCCCTCACTGAGGGACCAGTATATTAAACTGATTTTTGTAAGCTGACGGGATGTTCGGGGCTCGCTCCACTCCCGTCACGGGTCGGCCCGGCATTGCAGTGCCGCCGGGATCGGCCCACATAATACCTTATCCAAGTACGAAACCTCTAGAAGATTCTATGCTATCTATACTTGTTCTTATTTTATTCAGTGACTCGTGACTCGCCCAAGTTATTCATCATCGCCGACTTAATTATTGTGTCTTAGTTACTCCATGTTTACAGTTTGAATAGCTCCAGTGGTACATTAATTTGAATATTGACCAGACGGCCTATAGTTGTTTGGAAATTTATTTTTTTGTCTCTCTTTTCTCTTCTCCACATCAAGTTGCCTTCCGTGCCTGTCTGTATAATATAATAATTCCTATTGTATCTTGCAGACATGCAGTGCCACATAATGCCGATGCCCATGCGCCCTATCTATACCTTATTAATATTGAAAGTATTGAGAGTTATTACTTTACGAGGCATTGTCAGTTTCTTAATTTGTTTGACTTTTGAACTATAATAAATTAAGACAGTTTGATCGGTGTGATTGATTACTTACTTCAAAGATAAACATTTTATTGATGTACCCTTGTGTTCTGTGTGGGTTACTGGACAACATTCGTTTTTCTTTTTAACCGACTTCATAAAAAGGAGGAGGTTCATGTTCAACTGTATGTATTTATATTTGTGTTTGCCGTTTTCTTTGTCAATTATTGTGGACGGATGATGGTATAAATACCTTTAATATTAAGTCATCCTTTACCAGTTAGGTATTACCCTTATCTCATGGCACTGACCTACAACTAATTAGTTGAAATCGTTAAGTAAAAGAGGCGTGAGTTTAGGTTAAGTTAACTCACAGATATATAAGGAAGTTACCGTTAACTTCAACTTAATGATAGCAAGATGTGTTCGAAGGCGACGTTATACTTTATCTTGTTGTTAGTAGTGTTTGTAGATAAATGTGTTCATGGTATATTTTTTAAGCCATCGTCCAGTGCTAGTGGAATAGATGCTGTTAAGAAAGCTACTAGAGGTAAGAGGAAGTCTCTAATTGGCTGTTTTTTTTTTCAGGTTTTCTTAATTGAATGGTTTTTACGAGCTCCGTTGGGAGTCTGCAACATAAATAATTACGTTAAGAACATTTAGTACAGTGTAATTATTTTAATTTAAGTAGTAAAAAAACAAAATGTAGGTACCTACACTTAGGGGAAAGCAGGTAGGATTCGTACAATTTTTATTCTTAGCCGATTATACGAAATACTATTAACTATTTTAAAATAACTTTAATGTCTATGAGTACCCTATTTATCTAGGTTTAAAAAGAGTGTAGTGTTGTCTTGATACTATTCAGCATGGCGAAGCTACGGTTACTTTTCTAAAACATGGAAAACGTACGAAACTACCCCACACGTGTGGTAGATTCGTACATAGCGTTGGGCGCATTCGTACATAGTGGGGAACCTTCGTACAGTCAATGAAAATGCCATTTTACAAATGTAATATAAATGTTTATTGAGTTCAAAGTAATCAGTCTTCATGCAATACTAATTAACAATTATTGTTTCTTAAAAACATATTGTAAACTTCAAAAACTTAAAAATTTAAACATATTAAAAAATAGAGGAGTTCTAAAACCAACAAAATTCTCTCCATTACTCTCTCTTACCATTTATAAATGGTAAGAGCTCTCATTACATACCTTCTAGCCAATATTATACATTTACAGTTGATGGCTTGACACCATATTTCCGTGCAGATTTCCTTATTGATGAAGTTTTATCCAAAACTTCTTTCATCGCAGACTTCATTGCACCTTCATCTACTTCTCCTGTCCTTGTACGTCCCTTTTTTATGTATATTCGCGGCATGGTTCTGTAACAACACTTTAGTTTAGTTTGACATGTAGGTATTTTTACTTTGAAAGTACCTATATTATATATTTTAATTTTATTTTTTTTATTGTGAATTAAGGACTACGTGGATTCTTTTTTTTAGATTTTCTTTTCTAAATCTTTTTAAGTTCTTTTATTTATTTATTTTAACTTTTGTCTGGCAGTTTGAGTTCTTTATGGAACCAACCCAAATGTTCTTTCTTTAGTATTGTTTATATATTTATATATATAATTTTTTTGCTGGCACAAAGTAAAGAATGGGGAGCATTCGTACAGTACGAATCTACCCCATTCATAGCTGCACGAAGGTACCCCAACCAGAGAAATCCACAATAAAATTAAAAATAAAAATAACTGTAATAGTTAGCCTAAAATTACTATTATCGTAATAAACTACGTAATCACTACATAAAATAAATAAAACTACTTTAACAGTTCGACTAAAACTTATAACAGATATACGCGTTCAAAAGTGAATATGAAAAATACTTACCGAGTGCGAAAACACGTATTGGCTCGTCACGTTGCACCCGGCGGCCGCACTGACCCGCCACCTCGCGGTTCACACATGCGTGTGGGTTAGCGTCACGCACACAAACATCAACGCGGTAACGTATTGGATAGTGTAAATATGACTACTGTACGAACGCTCCCGCTGTACGAAGCCTACCTGCTCTCCCCTAGTCTGCAAATAAATATTTAACTTTGACTTTGCCATAGTGTTAGTTATAGTCAAAGTCAAATCATTTATTTCAATTAGGCCATTTTGAAGGCACTTTTGAACGTTAAACTTACAAGTTAAATAAAATTTAATGATTCTAGTTTGCCCCTTCCAAAAGGTAGTTTCGTATGGAGAAGAATGGGCAAGAAACTCCATACCTACTTACTCTTTTAAAATGGTTTTTACAATATTTTTATAAAATACATTATATGTAAATTAATACGATGTTCAGACGCAAGCACATCAAGCAAGTTACTCCATTGTGTCAAATTTCTTTGATCGTTTTTCAACTTAATGTCAAACAGAATAAGGTGCATATTCAATTGGGAAAATTTGACACATTGGGGTAACTTGATGTGCTGGCGTCTGTACCTAGAATAAAAAAACAAAATAAAAAAATAACATAATATACTAAGATAGATTCAAAGTATTTCAAATTATGCATTTTAGTAGATAAGTAGGTACATAATTATGTGGACAGATACATGGTAGGTACTCTCACATTTACAAATATTGAAATCACGGATTATTTATCAAATCAAGAAAATATTATATAATTAAAAAAAAAACAGAACAGCGTGAGGCGTTTATTTATGTTGGCATACTCTTTTGTATTTTAATGTTATTATATCCTCGATGGTCTAGTGGGTTCGATCCCCAGGTCGGGCAACGTGTTATTAAGTTTGTCCACCTGGAATTTCTTAGTAGCAATCTGGAGTCTGGGTCGTGCCCGATTGATGGCAACAGGCTCGGCCCCTATTACATCGGACTTGTGCACATAACTGGCGAAATGTGGGTGTACTACCAAGTACAGCTCTGCCTAGCCCTTCGGGGATTGCAGGCGTGGTATTATGTTTCATGTTTTTCTTATATTTTAAAGTAAATGATTTAACTACATAATACATATCTATCTAATTCGCAGTGAACTTACCTTGGCTCTGGATCGGCATGTGGTGTAATGGATGTCCCCCTAAGAGTTGCGAAGAAGACGAAGCCATCATTCATGGATACTGTTGCGGCTGTGCTTACACATTAGGTACCTACAGTATTTGATACTTTTTGTAACTTTTGTATTAGTTAATTACCTATTAAGTTTATCTAAGTCAATCAAAGACAAAGGCCCATTGGGCGGCTTTTAAACTGACTCCCAGTTAGAAACTAACTACACTTAGAGAAGAAGCAAACCTGTTCCATAATAAATAGGAATAGGTTTTCAACTTTATTCTAAACACAATAAGGTTCATGTTCAATTGGGAAAATTTGAAAGATTGGGATACCTACGTTTTATAGAAAATGAAATAATCCTAGTGTTACTAACTTGTAGGTATTTTAGGAATATTTTAATCACACGCAATTGAATTCGTAGTACTGGGCTTTTTATTTAATCTAGGATTTTTTATGTTCTTTTTTACTTTGAATAACAAATTCATTATTTTATATCCAACCCAACATTTTTTTAAATTAGAAAGTAAGTAGGTAGGTATTTATCTTATAGATCTCAGAAAAAGAAAACAGAGAAATTAGGAAAAGACGACCAAAACTTCGACGCTCTAAATACAAAATTGAAACTTTTCTCACATAACCGACTCCCATTGCGATTCTTGCTCATCATCGTAATGATTAAAAGGCCAACATGGAGATGCCTAACATTTTCATTTGTTGACAGATCATCTGCCAGTGCTGTGTCCGGAGTTTCTGCAATGTCCTTTGAACTTACACGGACTGTGTCACGACTATGAGTACATGATGCGGTGTTGTTGTTAATATCTTTCAGTAATAGTATATAAATACTATCACTGGTCTACTACACAAGGTGTAATTGAAATAACTGGAAACCTCCTATTGGGTTATTGTACTCATCAAATGGATTGCCCGCCTACCTACGTCCGGTAATCGGTGACCGATTTTTTGTTTGTACTAGAATTAAAAGAATGTTCAGTCAAACGGGGTGAATAGTTACGAAACTTTGATGAAGATATTCACGTTAGTTAAAAGTAATTTGTTAGATACGAGGACTCCCAATGCTTTTAAATCATTATGATAAACTTTCGACGCCTTTTTAGTAACAAATAATATTGAACTAGCGTGGAAATCCTCTTAAAAATTTTGTCTCAATTCACCCCGTTTGACGTTATTGATGGCAATAATGCAATGCGCACGTCCTACAAGAAGTCAGTTTTAATTAAAATGATGCATCACCGAGTGCTCCGATAAATATCGGTGATTCAAAAGGTCTGACGTGGGTGGGAGCCTCAAAGGGGTAATTGGAATAACTGGAAACGTCCTATTGAGTCATCGCGCACGCCAGCCATTAAGTTACCCCAGTGTCAAATTTTCCCAATTGAATATAAACCTTATTGTGTTTAACATAAAGTTGAAAAACGTTTAAAGAAATTTGACACATTGGGGTAACTTGATGTGCTAGCGTCTGTACTATAGATACATCGATCGTAACTGGTGGCGTTATGTAGTTTTTGCCTAACCTGGTGTGAGTTTATGTATAGGGCACAGGCACAGCTCATTTTTTCAAGTTTCTTTAGTATTAAAAGTAAGACCTTCATAAAAATATGAATTGATATAAATATCCGCTAAATATTTGAGTGAACCCTGTTTTTTTACTTATTTTAATTACACATTATAAAGAGAAGGAAAGGTTTGTGTGTGAAGATAATAAAAATAAAACATCTTTAAATATAGCATACTGTTTTAATTTCTAAGAAACCCTCAATACAGAATTATAAGGGGTTAGCGGTCTTGATTTAAGTTAACTTAACTCTGACATAATAGTACAAAAATAACGACGAACGAAGTTAGTTATAGATCGAGAACGAAACAACTTATAGCATTTAATTTTTATAGTCAAATGTTTCATATATTAGTATTAAAATTCATATCACCATTTACCTAATTCTCTTAACAATTTAAGTGAAAAACAATACCCTCCTTTTTTAGAGAAGTCGGGTAAAAAATAGGACGAAAACCTTACAATTGGGTCTATTCTAATAAGTGAAACATTGAACTGATTTAAAATTTAAAGTTATCACATTATTGCTGCGACAGTGATAACGAACAATTATTTGTATTAATTAATACTATGATCCCGCTTCGATGGCTACAAGTTAACTATGTCTGTCTAATTGTCTAAGGCCAATATGCTATATCTACAATTTGTGTTAGAATCCGCGATCCAATAAAATATGTCAACACAAAATGTTCAATATAGCGCAACCCAGTACGCTTTATTATAAATACAATGTGGTTTATATGCTGGTGTTGTATGGGATATCGACACTATAATTATTACTTTATTATTTTCGCCAAACTTACTAAATCATTTTTTTTTAGAATGCGGCATTTCGATTGCACATTTTAGGGTTAAGTTAACGAGAGGTTTAAACGTCACAATTGGTTAAGTAAATGTTAAAGATCTAACTACACTAAAATAGCTCAATTATTATTTTTGCTTGTCACTATGACACTATAGTTTTGTATGGAGCGAGAAGAGGTGTGTATAAAAGTGTAGTTACTCTCCAATAATAGTTACTTAATTTACACGTTGACGGCCAGACTACCAGACACAATAGAAATTCAATTGTTCGCGGCTCACCGGTGACCGGCGTGGCGTTCAAAGTATTAAGAAACCCTTGTTGTAAAGGTTAACAAATGCATAAAATATTGCGGTGACCGCAAAAAATAAAATGGTCCCCATTAGAATCAATGTGTTATCATTCTTGGCGTACATCGCGAGGCAAAACAGAATGGAATTAACTGACAATTCATTGCAATACCCCATACAACAACCGCATATACAGAATTATTAATATAAACACCCAGTGCATACAATAAGGTTTATTATATTAGTACTTTAAGTGACGAGAAATTAACAATTTTTAACACAAGCTGGAATAAAAAAACGGAAATTAGCCTACACTTGGTAATGGACAGCTTGAGAGATAAAAAAACGAGTGTACGGTCGGACACTACGCCACGCAAGCTAACACATCACATAGCAAGCCTGTAACACAACAACGATCGCGGCCGACTGCACCAACACCGCACGGTAACGTTAAACGTGCACTACACTACTATCGAAGTTAAGACTTCGAAGTTAGAAGGGCGCTTCGGTTCGTGCAACAAACTTCAACCGACGTCAACTTCGAAGATTACTTCGGGAGTAATGTAGTACAGGTTTCACAGCTACAATCTCACGTCAAACTTAACTAACGCCTTACGCTAGGTGACACTAATAACAAGCAAATGACCGACGATTATCTGTCTGTGCAACCGACCGCAGTGACGTAGTGCGCGAACGACGCCACAACGTACTTACGACAATAGATACAAAGCTTTAAAATAAACGTTTATATTATATTATAATAACCATATAAATCTTGTGAAATTTTCCTCTCATACAATCTACAGTGGCGATCAGTTATTTAAACCTTCCATCAATATTCTTATTCTGGAAACAGCACAAAATTAACCTACAATATTCATTATATATAAACATGTATAAACATACACCCTTCCATTTCACCTGTTTGCTTTTAACTAACAAGATATCGGACAATAGCAACTTAACAGAAAGTTAGCTTAGAACACGCGGCGACGTTCGGCCGCGTCGCGCCTCTCTATATAGTATTTATTTATTTATAATTATATAATTATAATGATGCGATCATGAAACGTTTGTGGTAATTGCATTTCTTGTGTGTAGGGGGCGGCCGGCGACCGCGACTCCCGCTTCCCGTACGTCTTGCCGCCAGCCTGCAACCATTACGTTAAATGCACTGTTACTTACATTGTTTCTAGAAATATTGAGGGGCTCGTGGCTAATAATGAACAATTTCCAACGCATGTCGTGTTCAGCCGTGGGTGGAAAACTATCCATCACAATTTACCAAGACCGCTCATTAAAAAGTACGCTAAGCTATGAAATGTCAGGAAAATATTTCACGTGAAAATTGATCGCAATTTACAGAAAAAAAATATCATTTGACATTCGTAGATATTTATCATTCGTCACATGACAAATTGATTAAGCAATACATAGTGATTTCAACAAAGTGGGCGTTGCTTCTGTTCGTCACAAATATTACGATCTAAATTGTAATCTTTAATAAACTGCAACACGGGATCAAATTATTTTCTAATATGTAAAATTCTCTTGTCACTATGTTTGTTACCCAAATTCCCCGAAACGGCTTGACTGATTCTTATGAAATTGGATGTGTATATTGAGTAGATATGAGACGGGATCGTAAACTATATTTTTTACAGGCGGAATGTAGGAGTAGCTAGTATTTCTCTAAATAGGAACTTATTTATTCAGAGATAATAAACACCAAAATATCGTAATAGTATTTATGTCTATTTTAGAGTAACAACAGACAGTTCTGTCTAACTAAACGCAAAAGCGTTCGAGATAATTGAAGATAAGATTTAGTAATTAATGGTAAAAATGAGATAGGAACATTTTTCTTAAGGTTCTTATAATGTTCAAAAGAAAATACCGTTCGTTATCAGATGCACATTAATAATTACATCATTGAGTTTTCCCATCTGGAATCAGTTGCAGTTTGGTGCCTGATTGTTTCCCTCTGCCTAAACTTGTTTATGTGTTATGGAGACACGGTTTTTTGCGCTTAATTGGGCATAAGAGGCAGTGTAGAGGATAAAAGAAGAGTCACAAACTCACCGTGGGCGGCGTATTCAGCAGCAAGAAGACTTGCCGGTGTCGATGGGATGTCCCTGGTCGATCTTGACCTGTCCCCCCACCGGCGCCGCGCCCGTGGACGGCGGGCCCACACGCGTCTTGATCTCCGCGGCCATCGTCATGAACGCTTGCTCCACGTTCGTTGAGTTCTTCGCTGAGGTTTCCAGGAATGGGATGCCCAGCTGTTCCGCGTATTGCTGTGGATGTAAATGATCCGTGTATCAATATAAGTGAAGTTAAAAAGTTCCCGAAGATCGAATGTTGTTTAGGTACCTATCTACACCTTTTTACTTGTAATATCATTCATCATCATTTCAGCCATAGGAAGTCCACTGAGGGACATAGGCCTCCCCTATAGATCTCCAATAAGACCGGTTGGAAGCGGCTCGCATCAAGCGCGTTCCCGCGGCCTTAATGAGGTCGTCTGTCCACCTTGTGGGTGGACGTCCTACGCTGCGCTTGCCGATACGTGGCCTCCACTCGAGAACCTTTCGACCCCATCGGTCATCAGTCCTCCGTGCTGTGCCCTGCCCACTGCCACTTCAACCTGCTAATCCGCTGGGCTATGTCGGTAACCTTGGTTCTTCTACGGATCTCCTCATTTCTGATTCGATCTCATAGAGAGACTCCGAGCATAGCCCTCTCCATAGCTGGTTGAGCTACTTTGCTTTGTAATATCATTGAATGCTAGTATTTAATTTGTTAGTTTAGTTTATGTGGCAACTACGAGTCCAAACGTAAGTTATTTGTATAACGTTATAAAGATGTAAATGGTGGCAAATTAATGACTGGGACGAGAGTGTCGAACAGCAGAGACGGGACTTGTGCTCTGGACGTGTTTGGACCACGATCTTGGAAAATTACATTCGAAAGTTGACTTATTTAATCGGTATTGAACTTGTTCTTGATTTCAATCAGCTAATATATAGGGTGACTGGTAATTAGTGACCGATACTTAAACACGTGATTGTTATCATGATTTCAATGAGCTTTCCCAAAGAAACTTTTTTTTTCTACGCAATAACTTACTAGGTACTTACTCACGCGCGCTGTGTTCGATCAGCTGATAGTCTGACCTCGGGAAAGGCAAAATCTACTAGTAGTAGCGTCCCACACTCCCCCGCCACCCCCACCGTTCCAGTTGTGCAGTATTGACGTAATTTATTATGAGCTTAATTAATTGAAAGTTAAGGAGTATAAAAAAAAGTTTCTTTGGGAAAGTTATTTGTATCCATGAGTACAATCACGTGTTTAAGTATCGGTCACTAATTACCAGTCACCCTATATGTTTGTGCATTATTGACACTTTTCCCAGTTAATTTAATGAAATTAACACAAGATATCATCATGATGGCAGAGCGTAGTAAGCATCTTCGGGGTCCAATAATTTCTATGATATTATAACTAGGACTAACAACTTAATATCGACAAAATGCACGGTGTTTAAAAACACAAATGATTATAAGAAATGTATTACGCTAAAGACACGACTTAAAACAAAACATAACGCGAATGCCTTATTGGGCTTGTGGTCGAAGGCGCTACTGCTGAGCAAGAGGTTTTGTATTCGATGCCAGGGCGGTCGAAATGCTATTGGGTTTACACCCTGGTATTTCGCAGTAGTTTGGATTCGTGGCTTGTTGTTTGAACATATGTGGGTGTACTAATAAGTACACTTTTGCCTCACGCTTGGGTGAGAAGATACAGGATTTCATGTCACATTTATTACGCAACCGACAAGACTACACAATATAAGCGTATCAAGACATCATTAAAACTAATGACAAGGCGAGGAACACAATTAATTACATCATCATAGGAAGTGCAACAAAATACATTCAGTTTTTCTCTCACAAGAATCAGTAAAGCGTTGCAAGTAATTAATTAAGTTTTATCACTGAGCTAACAAAACTGTGTTAGCTATTAACAGAGTATTTCATGAATAAGAACATTCTCGTTTACATGGCTGTATGGATCAAACTAGTATGGCATTGTGATGTCATCATGATCTGTCTAGCCTTTTCCCTACTTAGAAGCCTCCGCATAACATAACATCACATCTATAATCTCCATAGGATTAGGCAGAGGTTTACCTGTAGTAAACCCACATTTCGCCAGTTCCATGTAATAGAGGGCGAGCCGATTGGCATCAATCGTGCACAAATCCGGACTCCGGGCTGCTACTGAGAAATTCCGGGTGGAAAATCTCAATAACACTTTGCCGACCCGGAGATCGAACTCGGGACCTCAAGCTCAGCAGTAGCGCTTGCGACCACTAGAGCAACGAGGCAGTCATTTTGATTTTAAATAATACCTAAATACTATCGCCTGATCCCGTATTCTTCACCATTCACGATCACTAACACCATACAAATAAGGTTGAATTTAAAACTCACGTTGGCTGTGGTGTAGTCGACGACCTTCTTGGTGGTGAGATCACACTTGTTGCCGACCAGCAGCTTGTTGACGTTGTCGCACGCGTAGCGATCGATCTCCTCCAGCCATTGCTTCACGTTGCTGAATGAATCCTGGAATGTGAAAAGGTAGGCATGTCATGTTTTTTTCAATTAGACCATTAAAACTACTACGTGTTTTAAAACGTCACCCACCCAAATCAGATGAGTTGTTTTTCAGAAAATCGCGGAATAAGACTGGTGGAATTATGTTTTGTTTTGTCAAAAAGATGTTTTTTAATTCTATTATATAAAGGCTTAACAAAATATTAAATATTTATTATTTTTATAATAGAGGGTGCAGAAAAAGCGGCGTAACGGGCCTAGCTAAATAAATATCTTTGGCAGAAATTCTTGAAATAAATTACTATTCGTTATTTATTTATAAACGCTTTTGACGCACTATACTATAGCGTGTGTAAATGTGTGTAGAGAAATGTCTTCCTAAAAGACTGTAACCTTGACAAGAGCTGTAATTCTTGTCAAAAATGGAAATATTCTGAGACGCCATCTTTGTTAAAAGTTGAATTATGAATGTTCACGATAAAAACGTGACGAACCGAAGCGATCGCGTGTCATATGAAGTCAATAGATGCATTGGACGGGTCATCTCAAGAGGTTCAAAGTTCATAAACGCACAATAGCATTACTCACATGTCCAGTGCAGCTTTAACTGGCCTAATAAATTACTTTTAGCATTGTTGTACACTATACAACTAGCAAGGAGTTCTGTTAAAATAAGAACACATTGCACTTTGTACGTATTTTTGGAGTATTCCCGTCTGAGCACCTATTTATTAAGCACCTATGCATTAACCTATAGGAAATGGGAATTTGTCCTTTGGTGCTAAATGCATAGGTGCTCAAAAAATAGGTGCTCACACGGGAATACTCCGTATTTTTGCACTCCATAAATTATAATTTGTGGCTATATTTCGGCATAACGCCAGATCCGGATTTTACGGTTGACCTAATTTATAAAAACTTGCATCTTACTGATATTAAATATTATATTTATTCAGAATGTTTCTATTGAATGCTTGTACTTGTGTGTAGGTATGCACTTGTATTTCTGCAAGAATTATCTATTATTTAATTATTTACTTTATTTGAATTAAAACAGTTACCAACCAACAACAGTAAATAAAGACACAGTTTTTACATATTAAGTAAAATAAAATCAACGGACAACTGCAACGTTTACCTACAAATTAGCTCAGGAATGACGTCATTATTTAAATCTAATACAATGCGTAATTGGAACTTGTATCGATGCTTATCTTGCTCTTTAATCATTATGAGA
Source organism: Euplexia lucipara (assembly GCA_921972225.1). NCBI lineage: Eukaryota > Metazoa > Arthropoda > Insecta > Lepidoptera > Noctuidae > Euplexia > Euplexia lucipara. Next base: position 15,013,380 of record OV179161.1, on the reverse strand, counting down.
TTTTATATGGATGACGTAGATTTTTTATAGCTATTATTATTGTAGATTCTTATTAGTTATTTATTTATAATATGTACATGTATTTGGAAACATATAAGTATGTTTATCAGCTGTTTAGTACCCATAACACAAGCTCTTAGCTTAGCTTGGGACTAAATGGCTTTGTGTGAAAAGTTGTGGAATATTTATTTTTTTATTCGATATTTAGAAGTATAAAAAAGGATAGGAATGGATATAAAAGGATAGGTTCGTAATTCTATGATAGCGAGCAGGCTTGATTGTGTGTTTCTGAAACATTGCTGGGTCTGTCACCTTGCAGTAATGATATCACAACCTGGTTTTGTTTTTGTCTTTTAACATAATTTGTAACATCACTTGAATTGAATAAAAATAGTTATGTACAGACGCCAGCACGTCAAGTTACCCCAATGTGAGAAATTTCTTTGATCGTTTTTCAACTTTATTTCAAACAAAATAAGGTTCATATTCAATTGGGAAAATTTGACACATTGGGGTAACTTGATGTGCTGGCGTCTGTACATATTATTTTTAACCAAGTAACCACCTTGAATGAAAGTAAATGAAATTATCAAAGGTAAACTTTCAAGCTTATCACTAGAGTGGCTCAAACTTTTTTATCAGTTTGTTTATTGTCATTTTTATCTTACATCCGGTTTCTAAACCGAGACACGAAATTAAGAGCTTGTTAAAATCCACCAGATCTTAGCCATATAATGTTAATGAATGACTAAATAAAATATAACTTTTATTTTGATTATTGGTAGGCTTGCGTTTGATCACTATCTCACCTGATGAAGAACGCTTGCATAGAAGTAATCTATTCACTCTTGACTTACTGACCCTTAGGTTGTATCTATCAGGAAACACAGAATCCCGAACTCCACTGAATTTCAATTTAAAACATTTTTAAATTGAATGACAATTCAAAACATTTTCATAGCTCCTGAATCGAAATCATGTCACATTGTCTAAACTCGTCTAAAATAAAAAAATAGCGATTTTCGTACCTAATCTTATGCATTCAGTAATCTTTCAAAGTTCATTTTTAATCTCTTGTAGTGGACGAGGTTTAAAATACGAAAATAGATATAAAAACAAAATGCTTCGCTAATTTATACAAAACAAAATGCGTTAGTCTAAGAAAAGATAAAAGGTCGTAAGATAAAACGTAGGTATGGAATTACTATGACGTGGAAATTAATACACAAAAAGAGAGGCCTATACCCAGCAGTGGGTGAAGTCGGGCCGTGGATGATGATGATGATGATGATGGCATTACTATCTACCTAAGGAATAAGTCTATATTTCAGTCTAGGCAACTGTATAACCTACAAGAAATATTTTAAAGTATTGGTTCGTCAGCTACACATGTTTTAGATTATCAAATTATCCTATTACATTCTGATTACACACTAATTCTGTCACTGACGGTACTCGCTTATATAGAATTATGAATGGATGATTCATATAATTGTTTTAGAATATAGATAACACAACATTTTATTAATTCAATTATAAAACAAAGTCCTTCGCCGCGTCTGTCTGTCTGTTCACGATTAACTCAAAAATTACTGCACCTATTTTCATGCTGTTTTCAACAATTTTCAGAGCGGTTCACGAGGAAGGTTTTAGTATTTAAGTTTTTGTATACATTGGCTAAAACGTTATGATGTTAGTTGGGGGTGTCGCAAAAGATAAGCCGCCTGGGAGCTGGGCGCAATAACCGATATCCACGCGGGTGAAGCTGCGCGGTATACTAATATAAGAAGAGTAAAGAATGAGTGAAGCTTTAACTTTATACCAGCACTTTCCACGCGGCTTTCTACGTGTGTATTTCGTAATTTTCCCTTCAAAGTTTAGCATCCGCTCTACCCCCTAATAGTTTTGAAAATAAAATATAGTTTATAGATGTTACTCGTTCATTATAGGTTTCTAATGGTAAGGGATTTTTTTTAAATGTGGTATGAATAGTATTTAATTCCCTACAAACAAACCAACAATCAAATCTTTCTACTTTAATAATTATATGAGTACCGATATATAAAAACAAACATTATTAAAACCTTTCCTGAACGGAAAGTTAAGCTTGTTAAGTTGTCAACAAAACAGCCATCTTAAATAGAAGATTTTTCTTATTACATTCAAACCATAGCCTACATATCGAACACTACCACATAATACCTGCACTTTCGCTTCTCGCCAATGCTATCGTATAGACAAAAGCCATTCTCTCTGAACTTTAAAATGGAGTGAAAGTGGTATTGATCTTGTAGCCGTTTGAACGAAGTAATTATTTACCCACCTCTCTATATTTGTTTTACCTATATTTTATGACGTCACATAACATGTCTTGGGATGCTACAACGAGTGTCCACGATCGAATAACATAGGGCGTTGATACGTTCTGTGTATATTCTGTGAGGACTATCACGCGACTGGTTTTTTCTTTGACCAAGACATAATAAAATACTTAATCTTTATCAGAAAGAATTATGAGGCAAATTGGACCTTTTATAAAAAGCTAAGCACATTTTAATGGTTTTCAACACATTTCACTCATAGACAGAGAATCAGAACAACATAACAAAAAATACTAGGAAGGGTGTTGTGAAGGGCAAGCGTTATTTGCTGGGAGTCTGGGAGGAAAAAGTAGTGCAACAATACATCTAATTATTTGGAAGAACTAGAACATAGATGCCATCAGTGCAAAGTCGGCAAAAGCATATCTGCACTAGGCTTTATGTTTTGAAGCCTTTTTTATTTTGTCTATGTTTTGATACCTTTTGTTTATGTCTTTCTGATTGACTTAGTACACCTTTGTTTTCACTACCAAGAAACAGCGCCTTTTCTTTCGGTAGTTATTAATACCAATCAAATGGGCATGTAAAATATAGTTCTGTGAAGCGGAGTTTATTGTAGGAAAAGGTTGTTTCACAAAAACATCAGGTATGTTGAATACTGCTAATAGCATTATTATTTATATAACTTGAATGTTTGTAAATAAATAACTTGAATTTTATTGAACACATGTTTGTATATATGTAAATTGAGAGGAAAACCTTGGACTTCTTAAATGCGGATAAAGATTAAAACTGCATTCGCTTCTTGCTTTAAAGACTAAATACAAATCACGTTTTTTTCGTATTTAAAACAGAAGACAAGACCCCATTTTTAGTGTACCGCGGGTACCCAAAAGGGGGTCAACAGGATCCTATTAGTAACCCTACGAACGTATTAGCCAGTGTGACCTCCAGATTAGCGACAATAGCCCAATGGCTAAGGCGTTGGACTGGCGGTCGAGAGGTCGTGAGTTCGAACCCCACCCATTGCACTTTTGACGTGAATCTATTTCAGACACTAGCTCATTTAGCTTAGTTGAGAGGGGTTAACAAGGCTACTAATAATGAGCAACGAATATTGGTAGTCAGCTTTTTTTTTTAAGTCCTACTAATATTATAAACGCGAAAGTTTGTGAGGATGGATGGATGAATGTTTGTTACTCTTTCACGTAAAAACTACTGAATGGATTTTAATATAATTTGGTATGGAGTTAGCTGACACCCTGGATTAACACATAGGCTACTTTTTATCCTTGTATTCCCACGGGAACGGGACCTACGCGGGTGAAATCGCGGGACGTCTGCTAGTACCATATATTTTAAGGCGATTATTTACTAACTAGAAAGTTCTGCAGGACTGCCTCGTTGGTGTAGTGTTCGCAAGCGCTACTGCTGAGCATAAGGTCCCGGGTTCGATCCCCATCTCGGGAAAAGTGTTATTAAGTTTTTCCATCTGGATTTTTACAGTAGCAGCCTGTAGTCGGGATTTGTACCCGATTGATGGCAATAGGCTCCCCCCCTATTCTATGGGACTTAAACAGGAAATGTGGTTGTACTAGTACAGGTTCACCACTGCCTAACCCTTCAGGGATTACAGGCGTGATGTTATGTGTATGTGTAGAAGATTCTGCAAGTACAACTTGCACTTGATCATTACATTTTTTTTAATATAGCTACTACGTGCGTGCCTGACCTAAAGCATCTATCCATAAAATCATGTTAAAACTAAGCTAAACAAAGCTTATTAGGCCGTTGAATCATTAGCATACTTAGTCATTGTTTACAAATTGCAAGAGAGTAGTTATTCGAGCATTTGGACGACGGCCAACTTTGCACTCAATAACTCATTCGCACAAACTTATCTTACTGTCCATAAAATGTTTTGAACTGTTTATAAATAAACATTACTAGTATGATAAAGAATTTATTTATGGGCCCAAAGGTAGGTTGAAAAAAAAAATAAGGGCGAGAGTTTCCGAGACTTTCCAAACGTTTAATAACAAATTACTTAGCTAAGTAAAAACCTTCACGAAATTCCACGCAGCCAAATTCGCGAAGTGAATTTTTATCACATTTTTTTTAATGACCCTAATTGAATTTCTAAAATAAAAGTGGCCTAAGTCACTTCTTATAACATCAGCTATCTATTATTGAAAGCCCGTCAAAATTGATCCAGCAGTTTCGGGGAAAAGTCCAAACAAAACAGACTGACAACAGAATTGGCTTTCTGGTATAAAAAACCATACCTATAACACCTATTTACTCACATATGAATTTAAGTAAGAAGCAGTTTACATTTGTTATACAAATGTTAGGCTTAACAGGAGCTCGCAAACAACAAAAACCAACGAATTTAATTTAAAAACATTTTTTTCCTGACCAGAGGATCAAACCCACTTGCAACCATTATACCAAAAAGCTAGTATTAATGCATGTATATTTCCTCTTACTCCTACACAATTTAAACAGTTCACAAAAATCCATTAAAATTCATATACATAAGTAGGATATATAGTTTATCTCATTTAACATGATAAACATTTATTACATTACTTTAATAACTTCTGTAATCACATCACAACCAAACTAAATATCCTAAATTGTTATAGGCTATTTTATTAGCCTGGTTTTATTCAACAATGGTTAATAACCGGAAATATAAGTAGGTTCTAAACTGTTAATATCATTATTTAACTTTGTAGAATGATCAACATATAGTACATTGTATTTTTTTATGTCTTGACTATCTAACCTGCGATTTTAACAATTTTTTTTGTTTTTTTTTTGTGTGGGGAACTGTATTGTTTCTATAATACGTTATTAACCTAAGATACTCTTATAATATTATAAGAATAACTTAGGTGAAAGCATTTGCCTTCACGAGACTTTTTGCCAGTTAAAATCCCGTCAAAATAAGTCCAGCCCTTTCGGAGATTGGCCAGAACAAACAGACAGACGAAAACTTGGATAAATAACATTTCAAGACGATCAGATAGGGTCTGACGTCGTACAGCGCCGCGACGCGCAACTTCACGTTATATTACAGGTGACACGAATCGCGGCTTAATGTCGCAAAGGCGCAAAGTTTGTACGCAGCCTTACAATACCACATGCACAAATTAGTCACCACTGTCAAAGTGCTACAGGTCATTTACATAATGTGAAATACATAGATAATTAAATCAATATATTACTTTGGTATAATTAAACATTTGTTTGTGTCCTATTATACATGTATGGTACCAATATTACTGTTCAGATTGTGATACAACTCAGGTTGGGTTTTCTTTGGATGCTCGAGAAGGTTTCTGAGTATGTTAACTTATTTACTTCTGAATCACAGCCGAGGTCAGCTTGTTAATGTATAAAAAATCATACACAAGTGTATGGAAAAAAGTAGTGACATTATTGTGACCACTACTCAACCTTACTGCTTAATAGTAGGTACTTATAATGCCTTAAATTTTGCAATTTGAAAATACACATTTTAAATATAATTAGGTAGGTAAGGCTTAAGCACAGTCTAGCTTTGCTATGTTGTGTTAAAATTCCAATTCCATCCATCAAGAACTTGTCCGTTTAACAGATATACTAACTAGGTATATCACAGTTCAAGAACTGCAATGATGACATGATGCATAAAAAAAAGATTAAAGATACCGGGGTGGTATCCGCAACTCCACGACAAAGCGCGTGTTTTGCGTATGGGCTATAATCTACCACGCGGGCCTAGTGCGAATTGGTAGATGTCACATGTCTTCGATTTTTTGGTTCTAGGACAGCCGGTTTCCTCACGATGTTTTCCTTCACCGTTTTTGAGAGCAGTGGTGATGAAATAAATTACACAAAGTAATGCGCCAGCCTGGGTTCGAACCCACGACTTACTGTCTGTAAGTCGGGGCCGCCACCACTGGGCCACCGCTGCTCTCGACTAAGACATGATGCATGCAATATTCTTAAAAAGGGGTTCTGAAATTTTCACTTCTCATATTAACAGATGCTAAGGTTGCCTGTTCAGTTGTATTTATACCTAGTTCCTACATGTGAAATCTAGGCCAATATAATTAACTAGAAACTAACTAATTTTCAGCTAAGTGTGGTGTTAATGTTTACAAAAAAAAAACCTACCTAGTTAAAATATAGTATTATGAGTTCAATTATAAATGTGAAAAGTAGATAAAGGTAAATGCCTGTATTAATTTACTAATTAGATTAACTAATCATTGTTTAGAACAATCTGGTACATACTTTGTGGAAGTGTTAATTAATTAAGACTTTGACAGTTGTTTGAGGAAAATTAGTCATGAGGAAATGGCTAATTAATGTTACAATGAAATTATGCGTTTTAACTCAGCTGGCTTCATTAGAAAACAAATAAATCTCAAACAGAAAAAAATAATAATAAAGAAATATTATTGTTTTTTTTTGTACATTTCACTTTCTAGTTAGATTCACTTGTTGCTAACTTTCTAGCTTATGATACAAAGTTAAAGCATAATCATACAAATGATCAGTTTTTTTTTATGCTGACGTAACAAAAAAAGTCCTAATTGGAATTAAGTTTTGTTGACATACTTTTTTAGAACAGATAACCTAAATAAAATCAAGTTATTTACTTATTCTATTATTTTGTTAGAGCACATATCCATATTTTAATTTTATGAATATTGATCAGTATGCTCTAAGGTTATCTGGTCTTTGTCCTGTATTGATTTATTTATCCAATTGTTATAATGAGATCAACAAAGGTTGATTACCCTCTACATAATATACCAAGCAATCTGGCATAGATATAAATATAGGAGAATTTATGGTTTATAAATAAATAAATAAATAAGAGTACTTTACCTGGTCTGTGCAATCATAAACAATGATAATTCCGTGCGCTCCTCTGTAGTATGATGAAGTGATTGTTCTAAACCGCTCCTGTCCAGCTGTGTCCCATATTTGTAACTTTATTGTCTTGCCGTCTAAGTCTACAGTTCTAATTTTAAAGTCCACACCAATAGTGCTGATGTAGCTCTCTGTGTAAGTGTCGTCGGCGAACCTCAGCAGCAGACATGACTTTCCAACACCAGAGTCACCAATCAGGAGTAGTTTAAACAAATAGTCGCTGAAAGAGAACACATTCCGTGGTTTAGTCAAGTGTAGCAGTTGAGATCAAGGACGACACGAGTGATGCGCATCAATACACCTTCATGATAAACGAGGGGAGGCGTTGCTTTGTTTCCTCTAACAAAGACTTCTCGCTCGCTACGCTTCCAGTTCACAGGAACCAGGAAGTGAAGGACTGGTACAATCATCACTCACTAATGCGCCATTCATGATCCATACGATTACGTTTTCACAAATACTTCGATAATGCCTACCTACCACGAATACACAATGAGTCACCCTGTTTTTTGTAAATTAATTTACTATTGAGACACCACAACTAGTTCATAAACGAAAGGTTCACAGTTCTAACATACAAATTCTACGCAAAGACAATGAACACGCAAAAAAGATGGGTTTTCTGCACCATCCTTGTTGCCTAAATCGCCATGTTACATGTAGCAAAAATACTTACTATTCTGGATTCATTTTTGTACTATAAATGTATTTTTTCCAAAACTATAATAATATAGAATATGTCGAAAATAGTTGAGTTCTTTGTTTCTTGCACAAAACAGCAAAAAAATTAATAATTATACGTAGAATAATGGCCGCCGTCCGAAACACCCACTGACGTAAGTCAGAAATTTAAACAGGAGTGCCACTTGGCAGAAACTAAGTTGCGTTCAGAAACACAAAGTCGACTAAACTTAAAATCGATTACAGGAAGGTAAGTGAAATAGTTTACTATTGAAATGCATGTTATGATTTCGCGGATGAATAAAGATTATTAAAGATGAAATAATTATGGAAACAGTTTTTACGGATAAGCATAAAAAAATTAGAACACATCGCTGATTTACGTAGCAATCGAATGTGTTTTTTTTAATGGGTAATCCTACTGTCCTACTAATATTCTAAACGCGAACGTTTGTGAGTACGGGTAGAAATCAGTGGATTTCCACGTCCGAGGGCCCCTGGAACCACCTTATGCTGGTCCATTGTGTCTGGAACAGATAGATGGATGGATGTTTGTTATTCTTTCACGTACAAAACTACTGAATGGATTTTATTACAATTTGGTATAAAGTTAGCTGACACCCTGGACTAACACATAGGCTATATTTTTATCCCTGTACTCCCACGAGAACGGGACTTACGCGGATGAAACCGCGGGACGTCTGCTAGTAAAATAATAATCATTGCGAAAGTACGGGAGAATATAATAATGATTCACAGCCACACATACGCCTCTGTAAACGACGAAACAGTATTGTAATGTGTAGTTATACCCTTGTTGCGTGGACACGTAAATCAACACGCGCATATTTTGATGACAGTACGCAACCACTCATAGACAGAGCATGCGTTGAGTAGCTGTGCGTACAACATGCACGCATACAATTTATTTGGTTAATTTTGTATTTTTTTTTTGTATTTAGTTTGTATCCCAACATTTATCATCAGAATCAGATCCCGTTGTCTTTGATTGAGTGATGTTCGATCGCAGAGTGCAACGTGTGAATGCATTAGGTATTCGTATGAAGTCGCAGTAGTGCACACACGCACTACCAAAAGAAATTAAACCTCCGAATTATTTAAAATTTCTTTTATTTTATTATATACATAATGACTTAAACCAAACAAATTACGGAATATATTTAACTAAAAGGTAAACGTGAGATTTAATCTACAACACCTATGTAGAAATTCATAAAATCATCTCTTGTAGTATACTTAATGGTATTTTCCATATGTACAAACTTCTATCTTTGTAGCCTGCGATAATCTGAAACAGATGAAATAAAATTTAAACAATTAGATAGCAATTTAATCCTACAACAGAAACTATTTACAAATTTAGTTTTAAACTGATGGCTTTTTCTTATAACTGTAAAAATTCCCATGAAAGAAAATACAATAGAATTTCCAATAGACTAAGCCTGACTACCTACGTCGCGCCGCACGTGCCATAGAAAAATCCAACGAATAACATTATGATAATAATCTTCGGCTAAGAGTGGAAACCTGGTAAATCCAATTATTTGATTTTGGATATTGTGTCTGAGCTATTTAAGTTAAGAATGCAGTATCCCAAAAAAACTTCATTGGACTTAGCAGGTTATCACTCTTAGCTGACGTAATGTCAAAACTGACAGTAGGTACCTAGTAAAAATTGTGTCAGCCTAACTATCATAGGCAACTTTCTCATAACCTTATTTTGTCTATTTACATCCAAGTGTTATAATATCTCACCTTGCTCCCAACAACGGCGAGAGATAGCAGCATAAGGCTGGGTCCTCGCAGCTGAGCTAGCGGGCGCGTTTCGCCCTCGCGGTACACGTACACGCAGCCATCGTAACAACCCGCGAACAGAAGCCCGCCCGTCGCGCGCAAACACACCGCGCCTTTACCACCTTCGTGGCAACCCGTGTGTGTTCCACTCTGAAAATTAAATTATACAAGATATAAGTAAATCGTCTATCCTTTTATTTTCTAAACTAATTGTTTAAGTTATTTTTGTAACAAAGGTTATCTGTACCAATAAAGTTATTATTATTATCTTTTATTTCTCGGAACCCTTGGGTTCCGGACCTTTGGAAGGCGTACGAGGGGCCGAAGCCAACTCGCAGAGGCCTATTGTCGTCTTTAATGAAATGAGGCACCAACCGCAGGTTTTCCCTGTAAGCACTACACAAGTGAACCTAAGGAAAACCTACGACTGGTGTAAGACTATTGCAGACTATGTAAACAAAAGTACTGGACTAAAGGTTAGGGTGTCTAAAATGGACCGGATTTCTAAAACTATGAAGGACTATGGCCCCTGCCTTACCAATGTTTTATATACAGGGATTAAATGGCAGGGGGTGACTTGCACACTCAATAATGGGCCCTCTGAAACGGCCGCTAGCACATAGTGACGTAGCGACAAGAGAGCAACATAACCTGAGGTGCTTGAGGAGTGGAGAGGCATTCCACGGCTATCAGGACAATCCCGGAAGTACGGTCAAGATCCCTACCAGCACCTTACTGGAATGCTTGCGTGCTGCGAGCACGTTTGCTCTTGCGAATCTCCACTCTAGCCGGCCAACTAAGGCAAGAAAGAGGTGGGAGCTCGATTCCTCGTCAGAGTTCACTCTGGCCTGCCAATTAAGGCAAGCCAGAGGTGGGGAACAAGAAATCTCCCGGGAGATCAGGTCCGTGGGGTCGCTACTGCCCAACAGCTCGCCACAAGCTGCCCTGCGGGGTTTATTATTATTATTATGAATTTATTTATTTAAAGGAGAACCAACAGCCATTGCTGTAATAGATGGTTAACAACATGGAAGGTTAAAGCCAATAACAGGTTCTTACGTGAAGAAACAGAATAAGTTAAAGAAATCTTAGAATCACTAACAAGCATGATAAATAAGAGAAATAATAGAAATAAGAAAATATACAATGAGCACTAATACACTCAGACACCAGGTTAGGCATTTATGACATGGAGTACCTAAGTTATAAGATTAGATTCTTTGTTTGTTAGGACTTAACTCAAAAACTACTCAACAGATTAAAGTTCTTTGACTATCATCAAGTAAAAGAGGCTATGTTCTCCACCTCTGTATTTTCAAAAATAAAGAGATGGAGAAGATGTTAAAGTTCAAAGCGAAATCACGAAATTAACGCGGACGAATTTGCAGGCGAAGTTCCAATACTTACAGCATATTCAAAAACGTGTATTTGATGGCTGCTTGTTCCACAAAACACCTTGCCATCTTCAAAGAGAAGTGTATAAACTGTCATCTTAGGCCCAGAGAGCGTTCGTAGCAGCAGACCGGTCTGTGCGTCCTTTATTGTCACGTTTTCTGAACGGGCGGCAACTAACAACACCTTGCGAGGACCCTCCTTCATGGCACGGAGAGCCAGGATGGACTGCTCGGAGAACTTCACCGTGCTCACTGGTATAAGCATGTTGTTCTGAAAAGGATGAGATAGATGCAGGTTAGTTTTATTTTAGTTAAGATAGGCAATTGGATAGCAAGGAGATACGGATCATAAAACCAGACTAACGGAAAATCACACTCTAAAAATTATTTCTTAATACATATATATTTTTTTTGTAATATTGTGGTGCGAATATAATTTTTCATTAATATTTCCATTTATTATTTTTACATACATATAAATTACATTTTTAAATATTGATGTAAAAAAGTATAAAAACATTTAAAAATATAAAAAATAGCGGACCACCGATGGCGGGAGCAGGAGCTACCGGTGGTTAGGGTTCCAGAGACCTGTCTCTGGAGCCCTAGCCCTCACGTTGCGGGCCGTATCGAGATGTACTGCCTTCTGGATCAGTTTCTTGACCTAACCATGCAACGAAAGTCTCGAAAGATGTTCATCGAGGCTTTTAGCTATAAGGCCATTGGCTGTAACGACTATCGGCACAATGACAGCCGAGTCAATATCCCACATGTCGACAACCTCACGTGCTATGTCGAGTTATATATTTATTTATTTATTATTATTTCAGCCCAAAGACGTTCACAGCTGCTCATAGGCTTCCCCCAAGTCCCGCCTCAGCTACCGGTCTTGTGTGTCTCGCATCCATCGGATTCCCGCGACCCTCACCAAGTCGTCGGTCCACCTTGTAGCATTCCTTCCAACACTGCTTCTTCCGGTACATGGTATAAAAAATTTTTTGCTTCTTTTTTTTTTAGTTTGATATGTTTTTCATCGAAAAGAACAACCAAAATACCCCACGGTTCTACTTATTACCCTGCTTATGCGCTTAGTTAATTGAGTACGCAAATTTTGATTAATTAATGAATTCGCAGATTCAGTTTGTGAGTATGGATGTATGGATGGATGTATGTTTGTCACTCTTTCACGTAAAAACTACTGAATGAATTTTAATAAAATTTGGTATGGAGTTAGCTGATGCCCTGGATTAACACATAGGCTACTTTTTATCCCTGTATTCCCACGGCAATAGAATAAACGCATGAGGAACAGGGTGTAAAGTTTCTCATCCCCCATAGAAAAGGGGTGTTGTGTGTGCCCGACGGCGACGGTTTATGTCCGGAACTTGTATACGTTCAAATCGCGTAGATAATTTTAACATCCAGTCGTTTAGTTCGTATGTGGCGAGATAGATGTTTCTGTAGTGGCGATCAAGAGGTCACATTATGCTTACCTTGCATTCAAACTGCAGCACAAAACCAGTCCTGGTGCCAACGAAGACGGTGTCCCACGCGCGGTCCATCGTCTGTATAGGACTGAGAACATTGCACTCTGGACCCTTCTCCAGACCCGTCTGGAATATAAGAGATCGACATGATAAATAAGGGGTTTACATTTGTACTATCGCGAATCGGCAAACGTAATGTAGGACGCCCTCAGGTAAGGTGGAGCGCCGATCTCCGCTGGCGGCTAAATGAGAGTTGCACTAAATCGATTTGAATGGCGTGGAATAGAAGAGGCAGCAGTATACTGCAGCACTGCTACTGTATCCAGCAGTGGACTGATAAAAGGAGACAATGATTTGTATTTCTTATATAGGTATGTTGCAGTCAAATCTCTTAACAACAAGTCAAAAGTACTATTGACTAGCAAAATCAGTTAAAAGTACTTTTGCCTGATGAAGCTGGTTAAAAGTACTTTTAACCAAGTGATTCCGTCAAAAGTGGTTTTAACTGGTTTTATCAGTCAGGTAAAACCGTCTATGGTTGGCGAATCATGTGGGTTAGGTTAGATTAGAAGCATGACCATTAGCGCGCGAAGGCGCTAGATCCCTTAGTGCTTTTGACTGATGCTTTAATGCAGATAAAACTACTTTTGACGACGAGCGTCAGTGAAAGTACTAATAACCAAAATTTTCACTCAAAACCACTTTTGACCAACCTGTTCAGTCAAAGGTAGTTTTGACTGATTTTGCTACTCATTAGTACTTTTGACTGGTTAAGAGTTTTGACTGCAACATATACATTGTTTAAGTAGCATAAGACAGTTTGAAAATGGAAATTTTCAACACAACAGCTCCGCTTCATGTGAAGCCAAACATAGTAAAAAATAAAACGCTAATGGCATGATTACATAATATCTAATTTATGTGTAGTATTTTTGTCTTTTCGTTTCTTTGGATAAAGGCAGAAGGATTATGAGTATTTCGTCTAATACTTAACTACAAATGCATAGTAGAGCGGATTCTCCTAATACAGGCGTAATACGCTTAAAAGGAGGCTCCAATCACCACAGATATAATAAGAAAACTTGTTTGACTCCAATATTTTTTTTCATATTTGTATTTTATACTAAGTACACTCAGTCTACATTTTTGTACTTTGGCGGTCTGGACGAGGTATTACTGTATAAACTTCTAATGATATTTTCTTGTACAACGTGAATATTTGTGATTGCAGTGTTAGTAAGTGTGTACTAAGATGACATCAGTTCACCTACGGACCTGTCGGAAGTTGCTGTCATTTCATTTGATAAATCTATTCGTCACCTTATGAAGATGACCTACCTAATTCCTAGCCTTGAATTAACTAACATTGTTAGTCAAATAAACCGGCTATGTTCATATTGGAATCGATTTTATACAGTAATGTTTTTGAAGATGGTTAATTCAGTATTTTAATAAGTCACGATTGTAGTTTCAATAAACCATTTCGTACCAAATATGTTGTTTTATGCTTCAAGGAACAAAATTTTGAATAAGTTAAAGGTTATTTATATTCATGATGAGGTATTTAGTCTGCAGGAAATTTTTTTTTAGCAAAACAATTCAACAACATTTTAATGCATTGACCGAGCTGTTTCTAGCAAATAGCACGCTTGAAACTCTATTTATAGTAATAAGAAACACCCACACAGACACAGTGCAGTGGCTGAGCGAATGGCTGCTGCGCTGCATGCTCAGAATTCGCTTTCCGCACAGAACATATATTTGTACAGCCTTCAGGTGTTTATTCCGACTGTGGCTGCTGTTGTTGAGTTTCAAAGCACCCATGACACAGGAAAAAACAGAAGAAAGAGTTACAATAAACATACCTGCAAATCATAATATCGTATCCTAGAATCCAGTGACCCTGTGTACACAGTAGTCCCATACTTCTCCTTGACAATGGTGAGGCATGTGACAGCCAGGTTGGATCCTCGCAGGGTATTCAGTAGCTGCCCATCACCACTAAAGTGGTACACATTACCGTCCAAACAGGCTGCTATAAAATCAGTCTCTATGCACTGGAATTAAAAAGAAAACATATTGTTTAGTTTGTTATTTTTCACAGGAAATTTGAGGACTTGGCAGATAGTTACATTTACTCATATTATAAATTTATGAAATGGCATTCCAGTGTAAATGTAACTTGAAGCATAAGTTAATTCTGCTAAGTTGTACATTGAATAAAGCATGAATCATAAGTATTTAATTTCATTGCCAGTGTCATTTAACATTTTTTTCTAAAACATCAGCAATGACATAGCAATTTCTGATATAATAGTAGACAGTATCATAAGGAAATTAACATTTGATTATAAAACTAACTTCCTATATTAATGCTATGGGGAAGGAAACATAAAAAAAAATGGATATAAATATTCCACAATAAATAACTAAATATTCCACAACTTTGCACACAACGCCATTTAGTCCCAAGTTAAGCTTGAGAGCTTGTGTTATGGGTACTAAATAGCTGATAAACATACTTATATATTTCGAAATACATACATATTATAGATAAATTACACCCAGACATCAGAACAAATGATCGTGCCCATCACACAAACATTTGTCCTGGGTGGGAATCGAACCCACGACCTCCGGCATAGCAGTCAGGGTAACTAACTACTAGACCAACAGGCCAGTCAAATATGGCAGTAAGTCCGCCTATTTACATTTGGAATGAATAAACCTAAAATCTTCTCTACCAATTTGAAAAATACTCTCACCATTGAGAAGCTACACTATCTCCGGCCCGGCTGATATAGGCTAATTTTTACCTCTCTATTCCCAAGGGAACGGGAACTATGCTGGTGAAACCGCGTGACGTCCGTTAGTTAACAATAAAACGTTTATAAACTCACCTCTATTGCAAGTACGGCATCAGCATTACCAGTGACCGTGACAGAATCTCGTCGCAATTTCTCGTCGGTGGAGTAATCGTACATCTTGCACTCATTCTCTGTCTGTCCGCTCTCCACCGTTGCCACGTCATCCGCCGACGACTGACTGTTGTCGAGTATTATCTCCTCACTTATTGTCTCCCTCCCATGCACGTCTTTATCATTACATTTTACCTCACTCTCCTCCCCTATCACAATATCTTCTGACACATCTAACATGTCAAACTGGATATCATTGACCACATTTGCTTCGTCTTCTTGCCGCGATCTTGGCGCGGGTTTTGCTTCCAGCTGAAAAGAAATAACTTCCTCAAATTCAGTATTTGAAGGTGCAGCAGTATCCATAGGCATGGATGTTTCATCAGACTCTACTATGGATTCTTCCTTTATGAACTTTCGTACATCAGTCTGAATAAGAACTACTGAGCAGTCCTTTAAATCAAACTTATTTACATTAACATTTTTCTGAGGTTTCGTTTTCTTTGTCGGTTTTTTCTTTGGTTGAGGTCGAAGCTTCTTCTTGTTTTTAGTTTGAGGCTCCTCTAGGTCGTCTAGTGATATGATATCTTCTAGAGGTCTATCATCTGTAACTATCTGCTCTATAAGAGATATATTAGGCGTCTTTATTCTACATTTTTTACTATTTCTTTTGCTTGATGTGGGGCTTTCAGAGCTTTTTCTTTCTTGTTGCAGTACTTTTTGTCGTAAAGATCTTTTTTCAAACTTTGTAGAATCATATTCTTGAACACTTTCTAAAGCTATTTGCTCCAATTCTTCTACAGGTATGCTGGTGAAGTCGTTCACAATGTCATCAGCAGACATTAAATTTTCATTCAATATGTGACTGTCCTCTTTATTTTCTTCATTAGGTGTAACATTCAGAACAGTCATACCCAAAGTAGGCATACTGCTTGGACACGCGTCTTTAGATTCTAAGGAACTGTACAATTTAAATTTTTCTTGTAATAAAACTTGTATTTCCATGTCTATTTCTTTCATTCTTTCAAAAGCATCATCAGACCGAGGTTTTGAGTAAGTTTTGCTTTCTAAAGACACAGGAAGTGTTTGCACCAATTTTGATACAAACTTCTTCCTTTCTGTTTGACTAAACCTGGTAGTGGTAATTTTGCTTTCAAACGTTTGTGTTTCTTTAGTTATTAACCTTTTTATGACTTGAGTACCCACATGTTTTGTCTGCACTGTCTTATTGCGTGCAGGAGTAGGTGTTGGCACTTGTTTAGATATGTTTTCTTCTACATTGGCTTTTGTAGGAGTTACAGCAGTCGCAGTATTTCTGTGGGAATGGTGGTGAGATGACGATTTCCTAGGTTGCTCTACAAACATATCAAAAGTCTTAAGCTTAATTTTGGGATCAGTTTTAGTGGGAGTTTGACTGCTTGTATTAATACTATCTTTTGGACTTAGAATGGTTTGACTGGATGTGCTAGAATGTCTTCTTCTGCTTGATTCACTCTCTTTTTCTCTGGGCTTTCTTGAGGATTCTTTCCGTCTAACATATTTATCTGAATAACTTTTATCTCCTGAGTCAACTTTTTTACTATCCTTAGTTTCTTTCGCACTTTCATCTTTAGGTAAAAATATATCATAATAGTGTTTTGAGACATCATTGCACTTTTCTGTTGCTTTTTTTGAACCAGCATTTACACTGGCAGGGACATTTTTATCTGATGTTGGTTTAACTGAATCAGACTGGCTGGATTCACTTTTTTTTCGTTTTTCTTTGCGATGAGATGGTCTTTGATCAATAGACCTTTTTCGTGAGTTTGATAGAGAAGCTTTAATAATGTTTGAGCTACCTGCTTTGTCAGTCTCTTTCTCAGTATCTTTAGGTTGACGCACATGCTCTTGCTTTATTTTAATATGTTTCTCTTTGTGGACACTATTGTCAGAAGTTTTAGGTTTATTTTCGTTTCGATAATTGAGAGATTCTGTCACTTCTTCCTTGATGTGTTGAGCTATATTTCTGACGCTCTCTATGACATTATCTATATTGCTCTCAGGAAATAAATCCAAGGGTGACTGTGCAATGGTTTGTAATTGACTGTCAATTTCATTTTTAAAGAGAGGTGCTGCTTGTTGAACAGGTTGAAACCTAGAGGTGGTTCCATTTGAGAGATCATCGTTTTCAATAAAGTTGTGGTCGACAGCTACATGATATTGCCTGTCTAGTTCAGCAAATGTATCCTCTTCTTCAGAGAGCTGATCAGTGTTACTAGCAAATAGTGGTAGTGAATCTTCCATACTTTTGAATGTATCTTCAACAGGGTTTTCTAAACTTCTTCTTGAGCTCCTCCTCTGGCCTTCTATACTATGTTTCCTTTCTTGAACAGGGTCACTTTTTTTTAATTGGCGCCTCTCAAATAGAGGCTTGGGGGCTTCATAATCATAATTTAAGTTCTTATTGGAACTATCTGTTACATCTAATCTGTTTGAATTTGCATAATTTAATGATGACGGTTGATCTTGCTCATAACATGGTTCCTGTGAATATTCATCATAATTGTAGCGATCAAAGTAAGGATAGTTGGACTGTCCATCACCAGGCTGACGGCTGCCATGCTCATCAGGCACATCAAATCTTTGCTCAAACTCCGCTAACTGTAAAACTTTACTAAGTTCAGCCATAACTATGGGCTTTATATCTTCTAGCAGTACTGTATCTTGTGGATCTAATAGACACTGCATTTGCTTCATGAAAGTATCCTCGTAAATAGTATTATTGTCATTTTGAATGAAGTCTGTACTGGAACTGTATAATGACTTCTCTGCCACAGATCTTAGATGGCGGTTCAAACTAATTTGTGACTCTGTTATTAAACTGCTAATGGCATATTCAAACTTTGATGAAGAGCCTGGGTCATCCATAAGCTTATGCATCTTATCTTTGTCCATCTTGAACAGTTGGTGGACAATATTAGTTTTCATTTTATCACAATTAGATTTAACATTTTGCCTCTGTCTTGGTGTTCTCTTCTTAGCTGGTTGTTCTTGTGGAGTGTGCTGATTAGCACTCTCACTAACTTCCTGCTCACTGATACCCTGATGGACGGAGGCGTCTTGAGGAAACCTGTCAGGATCATTACGATTCATTAACCTTTTCCTGATTATATCTACAGTGTCATCAACAGATCGACTAAAGGAGGTGTCATTATTATTGGTGGTTGGTCCAGAGGTCCCACCATAATGGTCTGATGCAGGTGGCCTATGACCAGCGTAATCCACAAGAGGTATTTTGTTTCTTTCTGGAAGATCATGATGCCTATAAGCATTTTGGCCTTTATCATCGTAATCATGTCTTTTATAGCCCGGCGGTGGATTGGCCCAAGGATATATACGTTGCTGGTTAAAGGAATCTGGTGGTAGAAGAGGAAGCTGCCGATGATCTGTATCTCCCAGACTATTTACTTGACATGGGTTAGCTACGACATCCTCATAAAAGTTTAATGGCTCTTTGTATGAGATGCATTGATTGTTATCTTTTGATCTTGCATTATGATGGGCATACTGGTATGTTTGCCTAGAGTGTGGACGATGATCTCTCTCTGGCATTCTCTGATCAATGTTATGGTGGCCATCTCTATATTCTCTGTGTCTGTCATGGTGATCTTGACGACCATGGTCGTCTGGATATCCTCCATGAGCACTATAAGGTGGGCCTCTTTGATTTAGTCGAGGGCTGGGTGGCGGAAACCTGTAAGAGAATATTAAAGCAACTGAGAAAAACAAAAAGATAAATTCGCAATTGTTAATAATATTCAAGTAGGTACAAAACATAATTTAAGTTTTATCGTGGTTTTATGATTTTCCTACATACATAGGATTTTTTTATGTTTAGAGGTAAGCTAATATACGAAATATTGGCGCGTCAGAGATGCAATACAAATATCGAAAGTTATACTAGTAATAAGGTCTTACCTGGGGCTATCAAGTAAAGAATATATTCTAGGGGGTCCAAATCGAGGAGGCACGTTACTTCTAGGCCTAAAATGCCTTTGATTTTCACTTCGCCATCCTCCGATGCCTGGATGACCTCGCCTCATTATTTCACAATTAACACATACTAAGCCACAATACACTGTAAGAATGGTTTCACTTAATTTTGGTATCCGAAGTGCGTATTTTGTTACATGAAAAAAGGTGGTAATCACAAGAAAAACAAGTTTGATCAATTGTCGCGCCGAATAAAAATACATACACGGACATGGAATCCATTTGACATCTTTTAATCATAGTTGCCAGCCATCAAAAGTGTTGAAGTCGAAATACACGATTTTAGAAAAATAAACAAATAATTGTCTTTTGGCAAAAAGTATGACTTTTTGCGCATGAAATTTTACATTCTGAATTTTGGTGGAAAACGTTTTAGGAATTGTCTTCTGAAGCTCTTTATTTTGAGACTATTAGTTACAAATAAAACGATCGACATCGATTGACAATGCGTAATCGAGTCGGCCCTAGCCGTCTTATTATAAAACTTCCGTAAGACCAGGTTTAAGCCCGGACTAAAAGGTGTCAGTTTAATATGGTACTAATGTTAATTAAGAATTTGACGTTTGACAATTTAGTACCATAGTTAAACTAGGGGTCACGAATCCCCGACTGCTATGCTGTGGGTCCGATTCCCACCCAAGACAAATATTTGTGTGATGGGCACAATCATTTTGTTCTGACCTCTGACCCCAAATAGGGTTGCGGGCATGCGTTTGATAATAAGGTACCTATTTAGTGTTCTTTTTAGCCCCCGACACAAAAAGAGGGATGATAAAAGTTTCACCGCTATGTGTGTGTGTGTGTGTGTGTCTGTCTGTCTCTCTGTCTGTCTGTCTGTCTGTCTGTCTGTGGAACCGTAGTGCCCAAACGGGTGAACCGATTTAGATGCGGTTTTGTTTATTTGAAAGCAGGGTTTCTTGCGATGGTCCTTAGACATTATTCATAAAATCGGTTCAGCCGTTTCGAGGTTATCAGCTCTTTTGTGTTAGCTACCGTTGCTATTTTAGACGTCTATGGGTATTAACTTTACTTACAAACATATGTGTGTCTTGAAATTTCAAACACCTATGCGTGTAATATTAATAAGCAAGATTATGGAATATTTGGTCTGATGCAGCCAGGATATCTAGCAGACTAATACACTCTTGACAAAATAATAGCAATTATGTCGTGTTTGGATTCATTTTAACTAGCATTTGATTCTGCATACAATGCACTGAAAAATTCTATAAAACAAAATTAATGCGTTTAAAAATGTTAAAATAAAAATTAAATTAAAAAATTTAAAAACCCCCACCGCAAAAAAGTAAAACATTTAAAAAACATGTAAAATTTTAAGGCTCAACGATTGGAAAGTGTTATTTTTAACTTTTTTAAATGTTTTACTTTTTTGCGGTGAGGGTTTTTAAAAAAAATAATTTAATTTTTCTTAAAACAAGTCAAGTAAAGCCCCTGTAATAATGCAGCAAAATGGCCTTTGCACTATTAAGAATAGGCCTCTATTACTCTCACTACATGGAGTGTAGTGAGACGAGCTCCAGCTTGCAAAATATTCATATATTTTTTACACAACTTTAAAAAGCTCCAATAAAAAATAAAAAGTTATTTTATATGAAAGACATTGAAACGCCTGCACTCAAATTAATAACGCCAAGTCTTTTTTACGTAACATTGCTAATAATGGTTTTTCAGGCACTCTCTAAACTTAACTTTAAAGCTTTCCTAACTTTTGATAGGAGCTTCTTAGAGTTGTGTAAAAAATATATGTTATGGTAGCAAATAGGTAGTAAATATTAACATTAACAACGCGGTTAATACAACTCTAAAACTACGAGAACTTGGAAGTGGCCAGCCAACCTGACGTCTGGATGGCTGATGGCTGGCCACTTTATTTCATTGATATATTTCTTTGTGCAGAGGTACCAAATATTTCACTTTAGGTACTAAATAGTAGCAAATAGGTATTAAATAGTGCACATGGTCTTAAGGACATATCTCACTTGGTCCAGTCATTCTGACGGTCACCCGTGCCCTCGTCTCTGGAGTAGGCAGTGACTTGTCGCTGCCGGCCGTGGTCGAGAGGATGGTCGGCAGCGTCGAGTCCTGGGACGCGGTGGCGTCCTTCTGCGAAATAGTCATCTCGCAGAAGGAGGCTGCGGAAAAGGAGAGGGAGATTAACTCCACTCACCCTGCTCGCAACAGGCGCACCGGGCGCAGGCGGAGGGCGGCCCACGCCCACTTCCAGCCCTGAATGGGTCCAGGGGCGACGGACGCGGGGATGTCCGCCGCCCCCCACGTAAATGGACACTAGGTGGCGGCGCGTCGTGTTCACACGCGCCCCTCATAGACGTCGCGAGGGGAGTCTAACACCTAACTCCCCTCACTGACTTGGTGAGGCCCGCGGGGCCGGCACCAGTTGGGGGTCGCGGAAGTATCTTCTTTTCCCGTGACCCCCGGCGCAGGTGTGAGAAGGAATACGGGGTGGTTTTTAGTCAGTAAGAGTCTGACAGACCCCTCCGCCCTTCCCGGGGTGGGGGTCATCCATGAGGACTTTCCACCCATAAAAAAAGGTAGGTATGTAGGACACATACATAGTATGGTATGTATGTACATACATACCGTACTATGTATGTGTCCTACATACCGTACATAGTTGTACATAGTCGCTCCGTGTGAGATTGAAAACCTCCTTACAATAATTAACACATCGTGGGGTAATAATTTGTGCTTAATAATTAATGATGTCAGCGTCAGGCAGCATCTCAGCATCTATCTGGCACGAAGATCTGGCATTACCGCTGGAATGAAAGTTTGCGTGCAGCCGTGAGACATGCCGTTTTTTGTTTCCATCCTCCAGCCGTTACCAACAAATGTTTTTTTCTCTATGTAAGTATTTCTTACTAGACTAGGTAACACGAATACGGAACGGTACTTACATTACGGTATAACTGTAAATAAAAGTAAGGGGCTTGATTTATTTGCTCCCAAGTGTAGATTATATAAGTATTGTAGGTAATTCAGAAAGAAAATGTCATTGTTTGTTAAAATTTTATTTACATAAAGATCCTAATACATATTTCAATGATAAACTGCCAAGACGAGATATTAAACAATATTTACATCCTACGATATTAAGACAAATTCACAATAATTAATTGTTATTCATTGCAATCAAATAACTTCTGCCTAACACGCGCCATTAGAGAAACCAAGAGAAACGAATTAAAAATGGCGGCCAAACGAAAGAGCTTGTAAACATGTGTGTTGTAATTATTGTTGTAAACCATGCCGTTTCACTCGCACAGTATGGACTCAAAAAAGTTCCGAGTTGAGCTCACGATTACTGACATAATATGCTTGCACTGATTGATCCTCAAATGATGCCTTCCAAAAGACCATTTCAGACACTAAGTAATCTGCATGGTTCTTATACCTACCTATGATCTGACCAAGATAATGTCTGGACTTGAAAATAAACTATGCCCTCTGAGTTTATGTCGGTGTTTCTTCTCAATAGTAGTCAGATAGTGAAACGCCGACCACACCTAACTAAAAAATTACGTGTAAAAGTGATTGCATGTTACTTACCTATTTTCAGAAATAGGTAAATACCTTTTTATCATTTTAAAAGGTAGGTAGATCGGTATTTATATCGCCGCCATTTTAAACTATTTCCTTTAATGGCACATGACCTATCGTTCACATTAATATGACGGATTTCATTGATATTGCACATTTTTACAAAACAACCTTTTACGCTTTTCTACAGGGTCACACCATAAGTTCTGTACATGATCGTGGACCCCCGCAATGAAAGCCTCGAGCGTGGAAAGGTCGTTACGGTTTTCTAACCATCACATATTATTATGTACCTAGGTACTTAAACAGTAGTGTTTCAAGTTTCAACAGGCAGTTAAAAAAATAAAAAGTAAAATAAAAACAATGTATAGTGTGTCAATATAAATCTTCATAATTATAAAGAACTGAGTAAAATACCTTTGCTTCTGCTCTTGAGCTCAGGAAAAATTAAGTAAAATTATAATCGTATCGAGATCGATAAGCAACACGGCACAGGATAAGCAATGCAGAAACTGCAAATATTTTGGCGCAACTGCAAGGCACATAATTTTATTACTGTTAAAACCCAATAGCTTTTCTAATTCAATGCCCAATACTGTTTTCTTTATATTTTTTTTAAATTATTTATCATTGTGGGCCCGAGCTTTCTGCCAGCAACTTTTTCTTTCTTTCTCTCAATTAGTCGCAGCGCATTGACCTTAGTGAAAGCGCGGAGAGGTTTCTATGCTATACCCAGACTCACTCGAAAGAATTAAATACCAGCAAGTATAGAAGTCGGGTCTTCAACACCTGACTTAATTTTCCGTAGAAATAGCACTGCTTCACGGCCATCTATCAATCTGTGATCATACGTCAGGGCGAGGTACATCATAGGCCTGATTTCAACCTGTGAAACATTTTTTTTCTATTAAATAACGTGTCTAATTCTTGAGGATATCTTAAAGTTGAATCGTTGATTGAGAAATTATTCAAAATCTATGAAACCAACTGCAAAAGTCATGCGTAGTTTGATTTTGATTTTATGATCTGACCACGGAAAAGTGGCTCGTCTTCAAGTGATGGCAATTTTAGACCGGAGGCGATGGATAGAGGTAGGATGTCTGCGTAAAGAGGTCCAGTGACCACGATCATCAGTAATGAGGGCCGATAGAAGAATAAATAGCCAGTACGATTCACAGCAGTCGATACATGATGTAGATGATAGTTGATTCCCAAATTCATAGAAATATGTCAATAATGACATCTACTTAGTTAATTAAAAATTGAACAGCCTTGGAAGTCATACCTTGCCCTTTACAGCGACCGGTCTCTGGATTATAGCATGCATGCCCAATATGGCTGACTGTGGCAGGTTAATGATAGGCATAGACATGAGCGATCCGAATACACCTCCATTGCTTAACGTAAAGGTTCCGCCTTGCATGTCTGCTGGCACCAATTTACCTGAAATGTATGTCAATTGAATAATAATTTTGAATGAGTTACATATAACTAACACAAACACAAACACAAATAACTTTCGTTAGTCGCCTTTTTTTCATAAAAAAAGGCGACTAACGAAAGTTATTTGTGTTGTATTGACATATGACAATAACATGTATGAATGTAAACGAAGCAAAAAAGTATGTAAGAGTCGTAGCATATCATATGGCGCTCTGTATTTCTGCTTATCCTCATGGGAAAAAAAGCGTGAGTTTATGTATGTCTGTATGTATGTTATATGAAAAATTGTTTTATTGCTGTAAAATCTGTTTATTTATTTCCAAATACTTATAATTACTTTAACAGGCAAAACCCAAGGTAATAAAAATAGTCATTCTCGCCTGATGTTGGTCAGACCAATGATATTTTAAGTAAAAAAGTGTAGACAGGTTATAAACGCTCAGCAAGCGACACGTTAAAATGTGGCTAACAAGCCACACTTCACCTCAGTGTCGCGTCGCGCCGTCTACGGACGCGTTCGTGCGTTAGTGTGCCGTTTTTGAAGATCGAATGTTGTTTAGGTAACCTATATACACCTTTTTTTTTATTAGTTTCTTACCCTCCCTGGCTTTTGTCCCCATGGCATTCATCTCGAGCTCGAGGCGAGGGTAGTCCATGGAGTCAACGTTCCGAAGCACAGGCACCACCAGCCCTCGAGGAGTAGCCACTGCGATTGATATGTCCACATAGTCCCTAAAAAGTTAAACGACAAAAATTTGGCGACACAAAAATTATATTTTTAGGGTACCTATAGAATGAAACGATAGCTGGATTGTGTGAAAGATGGTATCGTTAGAGAGGAGGTGAGTATTTGAGATTACGGTAAATGAAGATGTATGGAAGAGTAAGACAATAGACATGCAGTGCCAACCCCATATAAATAAAGACAAGGGTAGGAGGCTAATATATAGGGTGACTGGTAATTAGTGACCGATACTTAAACACGTGATTGTATTCATGATTTCAATAAACTTTCCCAAAGAAACTTTTTTTTATACACAATAACCTAAAACACAATAAAATAACAAAATCGCTATTTGAAATTCCCGTGCGAGCGCCTGTGATCGATCACAGTAGGCACGAATCGGCACGATCGATCAGCTGATAGTCTGACCTCGGGAAGGGCAAAATGTACTAGTAGTAGCGTCACACGCTCCCCCGCCACCCTCACCGCTCCCGTTGTGTAGTACTGACGTAATTTAATTAATTGAACATTAATGAGTACTTATAAAAATAGTTTCTTTGGGAAAGTTATTCGTACCAATGAGTATAATCATGTGTTTAAGTATCGGTCACTAATTACAACAACTGAGATGAAATTTGTCTGATTAATTACAGAATGCCTTTAAAATCTAGAACTTATAAAATTTGTTCATTTTTAATTTTGGTTACTTACATATTTAAACCTATTGATAATTGTGTCGCCCGAAATGTTTTTTTACCTATAAATTATGTCGGATCCAATGATAACCCCGTTAATGACGGGCTGGTCCATTAAGGCATTGGCAGCTGCCTTTAAGAATGGAGACATGAAGGAGAGCTTCACCCCGTACTTCTTGACAAACTCCTGCAAGTTCGCCTTCCGGAACGCCATCAGCTTGCTGTGAACAATAGAAATAGTATGCGGCCTTAAATACAGTTCATTTGTTACATACAAACATACTTAAATACGCCTTTTTCCCATGGGGGTGGTCAAAAACTATAGATGCACCATTCTGTTACGATCTTACGATACTTACAAACTTTTTTTAGCTTCATTTATATTTATACATGTTGTCATACACACACGCCGGTTGCGAGTACTACGCACCTGACCTTTCTGAAGAACCTCACCAATAAGGTCTATCTATGTATGTCCTTCTAGGGCGTCCTCTCCTGGCCTTTCCACTTACCTACATCTGCCTTGTAAATACCTTTTCTTCATCCTTTCAACGTGACTGTTTAGTCTAACATCATCATTCTTCAAAATAAGCATACTCTTTTCTATTTTTGCAACTACGTCTTCTATTAAACCACAACGTTGCTTTATCACATCATTCCTCAATCTGTCATTCATTGTTACACCACACATAGGTACTTCGCAAAACTTCATTTGTTATTCTTGTATAATTCGCAATGGCTAGCTTTTGATCTCGATCCTTATGAAAAGCAGGATGCAGAAGATTCTTGTTCATTCTTGCCTGAAGGTCTGGTGATTTTTTGGTGGTAAGGAACACAGACATGATGGTAGTCGCAGTACGTACGTCGGGTAATGAGGGAGATGGTGGGATCAGGTCGTGGAGCTTCTACGCTCACTGTATGAAGACGAAGAAGACTGAAAGCTGGGGAAAGCCGTTAAGCTAAGTAACGAGCTCGTCGTGGATAATGAGCCTATGTGACCTGCCTTCAAGTGAACTAAGTTGATATTAGCCGAGCCATTCCGGTGTGTGGCTGTAAGGCTCAAAAAATCTCTGCATTGTACAAATTAAGAAGGTCATACTACGCGTGCAGGTATTTTGGTCGTACCAAAGCGAAACTCAAAAAAGAATGTTACTGTCATATTAGCAAAATTAATATTACCTCATATCGCATTCATTGAAGGTGGTCAGCATCGCAGCAGTGTTCTGCGCGTCCTTCAGCCGCTCAGCTATGCGCAAGCGCATCTTGTTCATGGGCACCGGGTGCTCAGTCCGAGTGCCCGAAATTGTCTTTGTCGGGTCAGCAATTTTCATGGCTGCCAACTTAATAGAAAAAATAATAAGAGTATTTTTCTTAACATAATTTCGTTAGGGAATAACAGAGCCTTTAACTTGTAGTGAAAATAAACCAAAATGTTTAAATAACGAGACACTTTGATCGTACAAACACCACAAATGATCGAAAAGTCTGCTATAGCGAAAGATCTATAGAAAATATTGACGTCAAAATGTGGAATTGATCACAAATGTCAGTAGGATACCATTTAGGCGATTTTCACACTGCCACGCACCACGCTGCATGTTGCGTCTCTGATCTGAATGAACGTGCGTGGATGCATTTTCTGTGTGTTGAACTGTGCGTGTTTTCTATACAAACGGAGATACTTACAAGTAACGTTAAAATACGCATTCACGCGCTACGTTACGTGGTGAGTGATTAATCGCTTTAAACATACTATTAAGTAGACATTAAAGTAAAATTACAGAAGGTCCTTTAGATGCAGCAACTTTTTTAATAAATTGGGCCTTCGACACTGCGACTGCAGGTTTAGCCGCTGGAGCTGCCGCTACTGCCGGCGCTGCTGGGGCCGGCCGAGCAGCCGGTGCCGCTGGAGCTGCTGGTGCTGCTGGTGTTGCCGGAGCTGCCGAAGCTGCTGGAGCTACTCCAGTTACGTTAACCTATATAGAAATATCCATGAATTTTAATCAAACTTTTCAGCGAACGTGTCATTGAAAAGCTTGATTAGGATTTATTATTATTATACTTCTGCCACTTTAAAGGTTACAGTTATTGGCTATTTAATTTTCCGTAGCCGTAAAGTGTGGAGATGTCCACTTAAAAAACTACAGCAAAGGTATACTGTGAAGTGCCTTATGGAGGCGGATCATTGTCATCATTTTCATAAATATGCGAGGTCAGCGTAAACTGGAAATTTATAGCTTGATGTGTAGCGAAAATTATAAACAAAAAAACTCAAAATAAAATATGCGTAAAAAGACAGGTCACCAGTTCAGTACTTACCATCTTCATAAGATAATACTTTTTTTTTTTATTCGGGGTGGAGAATCCTCACAGATATGATTTATGAGGTCTTGCGTCTTGGTCGTCTTGGTCTTGTTGATAAGTCTCACAGTTGCGCCGAGGCGAGGGTCACGGGACGGGCGATTCCTCCGTAACCTCCGGCTCCACTTCACTTGACCTTTTACTAGGTTTTCAATTATTATGTTATTTACCTTAAAGAGTGGTTGCCCCGATTTAACAGATTGCCCCGCCGCGACGAGTATTTTGGTAATATTGCCGTGACCGGGACACATGACCGGCAAAGCTGTCTTGTCTGTCTCTATCTCCATGACAACCTCGTCCATTGCCACTGCGTCACCTTCTTTCTTGATCAGCCTTAAAGGTACAATAAAATTAGAAGAATACTTTTGTGTAGGTATACCACCATAAAAACTTACAAACAATAGTTTATAGGGCTACTTAGGCTGTTACAGGCGGCCTTATTTCTTAATCTTATAATAATACGTACCTATCTATCTTTCTTCTTTGACTTTAAAAAAAAAAACATCAGGGGCCGTATTCCCAATCGTCACATAAATTTTATATAAGGAATAAAAATGGTGGTTCGACACTTTGTATAGATAATATATGTTAAACCACCATTTTTATTCTATCGATAAAAGTTTTTTGACTATTGAAAAATCAGCATCTAGATAAAAAATGCTTTACTGCCGTAAAGGCACATTGCTACCCTAATTTATTAATTCAGACATACATACATAAAATCACGCCTTTTTCAATTCATTTATTAAGACAAACAAAATATCCATAGTTATACCTACACACTTTTTTTTTATCTTTTCCATGCCCTAAATATGGGCGCAAGTACGGTCAACCAATGCCGCATGAATGGCCCGTCTAACCTGTCGGCGACAATGGCGAGGAGACTGTTACCGCTGGCCCTCACTCTCCCGCTATCGAGGCCTGCGCTCAAAAACAGTCTACGCGCACACTGGCGAACATCCCCGACGCGTTGAAGAAGCGAGGCAGCCGCAGTAATGGGTTATGGGTATGGGTTTACTACGCGCCGAACCTTTCTGAAGAACATTACCAACAAGGTCTGTGTATGCCCTTCTGGGGCGTCCCCTCCCGGCCTTTCCACTCACACCTACCTTATAAATACCCTTCGTTAGTCGCCTTTCATTCATTCTTTCAACGTAACCTAACCAAATGCATACTCTTTCCAATTTTTGCAACTACGTCTTCTTTTACGAACTTTTATTTTGCCAAAAAACGTTTTACGACCAGTCACTAATTTGTTCCTTACTTATTTAAAGTGCAATGAGCCATTGCCTGTTTGTTATACTCTTCCAAGAAGAATACGATCAATACAGCATTTCAACTTACATCTGCCTTGTAAATAAGTATCTTTTGCCTTTCATTCATCCTCTCAACATAATCGAACTATCAAGGTATACCATTTTCAAGAAATAAAGGTGTTTTAATTACTTGACATCGCCACTGGTGACTGAATCTGGGAAGGTAGGTGCGTTCACTGTTTCTTCCTTGCGCAATGCAGCAGAGGTGTGCACTTTTCGGACCTGGCGCTGATGCGTGATGAGCACCGACGTATTCTTGATTTTGCGGCTAAAAACAAAAATGCAAATTCATCACCACTCCATCATTCGCCACTTTGTTTTACTACTAATCGCTGACTACTGTTAGAAAATATTGTTTTGTTAGTAGCAGGTGGCATACGACCATGGCTATCATCTGAGAACATTTTCTTTTGCCATACATTTTAGATTTTTCAGAAGTTGAGCTTTAATTTTTGAACTTATTTTAATTTTGATAACATGCAGGATATATTTTTGAAATGTGATAATTAAGCCGTTTCATTTGATATCCATCACGAAATCATAACATTTAATATATATTTTTAGTTCATTACTATGTCCTCTAGAGAGCACCATAATCCCATCGAGAAGAATATAATACTTAGAGATTATTTTTTAAATTTTGTCAGGTTCCATTTCAAACAAAAATAAAGGAATGCTTCCTTTAAGAATTAAACGTGGTAGACCTTCAAGGCCCATTGATTTTTCCACCCTGTTTTTATAATAATTTAACAACCACCACCTTAAGGTAGACTGGTACAAAATGTCTAAGGCATTAAGTCCGTCTTTGTACAGTTTACTTGTGCATAAAGTTTAAATAAATCTGTTAAAACTTACGTTGCATATTGAAAATGATTAGCCTGATGATATCGTCTACACAAGGAGGTCTTACTAAGAGGCGAAATTATAGTATAGTTTCTCAATCCAAGGATCTGAAATTCAGTTAAAACACTTAATCGTTAAAACGTGTATGTTAGGCTTTGAAAATAATTGTAGTTAGGTACCTAGTTATTTGTGTCAAATAGCAACTACTTATAGCTATCACATAACACTGGTAGATTTAACATTGTCATTGTTTAACTAAAAAAAACAGGTTGCAAGCAAAAAAAAATTTGCGTTTAACCTGTTTTTCATACTTTGGAAATAATACAACTTACCGCCCGCTTCGAAAACACTTTTCTACTAAACATTGTTATCTACTAAATAAACGTTAAAATAAACTCTGTCTGTCGAAATATGTATTTATTAATATTGAAAATCTACTATCAAAGTCATTCTTGAAGTAAATATTCTTTTTTTGTGTCATAATATGATTTGAGTTTCTGTCATAGTCTTTTGAACGGAATGAAATGAGTTCTTAATGATCTGATCTTTTCTTGCAAGTTCTGGAGCTTGTTTTTGGGGTTTCTATTATAGATTGAGATATTTTTGATTTTATTCATACATGCCAAAGCAGTTTCACAGTTAAGACCCATTTCCGGAACGAAAATCATCGCGCAATGGCAATTTCGCCAATGTTTTGGCCACTTTTTCTGTTGACAATAATTGCGAAATTTCGATGGCCCATGATTCTTTCCTATCGGTTACATGTAAGTATTTTTTTATTCATACCTGCTTAATTAAAAAACTTGCAACATTAATGTGACAAATTGTCAAGCGCCCATTCACTGATAAATAATTGGTTGAATATATGGTTAACTAAGTACCTATTGAATGTCTTTGATTGAATGTCTTTGGTTGAATGAATAACATAACCAACAGCATGACTCGACTAGCGTTTGTGGTGTGCTCAGTTTCATATCTACGATTTTAATTTTCGTGGATATTCATAGTCGAAGCTGCTTGCTAAATACGAATCCTCTGACTCAGGTCTACCACCATCTAAATACAAAATATAATCAAGCTATTAGCCAATAGATGTCTCTGCTACGTTTAGTTATGCTTTTCACCGCTAGATAGCCAAGTATACAGGGTGTCCAAGAACCTGGCGTCCAACTGGATTCCCACAATGCCCCAAGTTCTAACAGTACTCAGAAAAATATTTTAAAAAATCCACCCCATGTACTTACAGAATTATACTGATTTAAAAAAAAAAGGGGAAATGAGCACCCTGTGACATACTTTTGAATGCTGTGACTGCTAATGCTGATAATTTCGATATTTCTTGGAGGTTTTGTAATCTAGGGTATTGCTGTGTCTAAATAGAATGTAAAAATAATGTACTTATTGTACCATTTTAAAATAAAATATTATTTTAACTAAAGGTGATATGGAAAACTATTGAATTTCGCAACTTTGACCGACTGTAGTGTAAAAAAAATGTACCAAAATAGTATGGCAAGTGACGTCAAATTTTGACGCGTTTATTCCTCTTTTTAAAAAGGTATAATACTTACACATTAATTTGAAAAAAAAAAATTTGATAATATTTTTACTCAACAACCCAATTTTTACGAAGTGCCTACCTACTAACGGTAACTGTCGGACCCTTTCTTATCTTAGAAACTGTTATGTTACTACTATTATTTACTTCGGTTCCAAGAGTGAGCAAGAAGGAAATACACACAGGTAGATGGGTTCCCAGTAGAATAAAAGCAAAGAATGTTAGTTTAAAGATATTTTATTACAATAAATGTTCAAAATGTTGACCACCCGCGGCAATACAAGCTCTCACTCTCCTTAAAAAGGACCGCTTTATGTTTCGCGAGTAACTTTTTTGACGTATCACCTGCACTGCTTGTGTTATCTTCTCACGAAGGTCAGCGATGTCATTAATGGGCTTCGCATAAACGAGCTCCTTCATAGTTCCCCAGAAAAAAAAATCCAGCGGATTTAAGTCAGGTGAGCGGGCTGGCCACGGGATTGTTCCTGATCGCCCAATCCACCTGTTCGGGTATTGCTCGTCCAAAAACTCTCTAACGGATACGCGAAAATGTGCTGGACAGCCGTCGTGTTGGAACCACATATCTGGTGGGGTCTCTTCTAGTAAGTTTGGCAAATCATTTTGAAGAAAATTTAAATATGATTCGCCAGTCAAATTCTCGGGCATCTCAAATGGACCAATAATATTCCCACAGAGAATACCGGTCCACATGTTCACTTTGAACCGGTACTGGGATCTATCTTCTCGCATCAAGTGCGGATTTTCCACATGCCACTCGTGCAAGTTGTGTAGGTTCATGTAGCCATCCTTCTTAAATGTTGATTCATCTGACCACAAAATTTTGTCGATAAAGTTTTCGTCTTCTCGATGTTTTTGCAGGATTGTTTCACCAAACGCGACTCGGCTCGGATAGTCTCGAGGTAAAAGACTTTGCACTCGCTGTACGTGGTACGGATGATATTCTTCTTTTTGGAGAATACTGTGTGCTGTGCTCTTCGGTATCCCCGTATCAGCTTCTATTCCTCGCACAGAGATGCTTGGATTTGCCGACACCGCCTCTAAAACTTCATCGCGTATGAAGTCATTTACGGGTCGTCCTTCACCAGCTACTTGATTGGGGAACCGCCCGTCACATAGTGATCTGTGCACATTAATGAAAACTCGATGGTCGGGATATCGCGTAGCCCTCGGATACCTTTCTCTGTAAAGTCTCGCTGCAGCTCGTCCATTACCTCTACATTCTCCATAAATGTAGTGCATATTTGCGTATTCTTGCGGAGTGTAGGTCGCCATGGTAGCACACACAAAACACAAACTGTCCAAACACAGGCAAAGGTCGTCGTAAAGAGTTCGTTTCAAAGTCCAGAGCACAAAGAGTAATCGAGTCCAATAAACAAAGCTTTAAATCGTAGTACGTGATCAATGGTAACAATAAGAGAGAGGTGCGTAGTAACGGCAGGAGGCAGTGACGCGTACTGACCGTACTGTTATCCTAAATAGCACGATCCCAGATAGCGTCACTATCTATCTCACTCGCACCTCTAACCTTTTTCTCCCTCACTCTTACCTGAATAATGGGGTACCATAAAGAAGAACCAGCAAATCGCAAAGATAGTTTCTGTCTTGCTCCCTCCTGTTGTAATAACGAATCACTATGGTGAGATGCATGCACATACCGTCCCTTACGGTCTAACCTGTTTTTTGAGAGGCCTGTTGTTATTTTTATGAGCATACAATAGTAATTCTTTAGAGGTTAGATTCAATTCGTCGTAAATTTTTCTTTCTAAGAATTCTGTAAGACATCGTAAAAATTGGGTTGTTGAGTAAAAATATTATCAAAATTTTTTTTTTTCAAATTAATGTGTAAGTATTATACCTTTTTAAAAAGAGGAATAAACGCGTCAAAATTTGACGTCACTTGCCATACTATTTTGGTACATTTTTTTTACACTACAGTCGGTCAAAGTTGCGAAATTCAATAGTTTTCCATATCACCTTTAGTTAAAATAATATTTTATTTTAAAATGGTACAATAAGTACTTTATTTTTACATTCTATTTAGACACAGCAATACCCTAGATTACAAAACCTCCAAGAAATATCGAAATTATCAGCATTAGCAGTCACAGCATTCAAAAGTATGTCACAGGGTGCTCATTTCCCCCTTTTTTTTTAAATCAGTATAATTCTGTAAGTACATGGGGTGGATTTTTTAAAATATTTTTCTGAGTACTGTTAGAACTTGGGGCATCGTGGGAATCCAGTTGGACGCCAGGTTCTTGGACACCCTGTATGATGGGATAGTTTCCACATTTTTATTTTACTCTGTGCTACTACCCCTATACAGATGGCGTTTATAGAATTAGTGTCTCTATTCTCCAACAGATGTCGCTAGTTGAATACTTTTAACTTAATAAATGTGAACGAAAATTTTGTTTAACATTTCAAATATAGGCAGCTTAAAAGACCACAATGTAAACATTATTACACTGTTGGATTTTAAACTCACGGAGCTGAGCCAAGCGTTGATAATAGTGCACTTTTATTTTTGCATTTATTTTAATCTAACAACGGGCATAACTGTAGCGCATTTATAAACACCATTTATAAATTTAAACTGGTGTGGAAAGAGAATGAGGTGAGTTTGCCGTTATTTAGTTTACTTTCCAAAATTTTCAAAAAGTGTAATAGAAATGAATTTGGTTAAAACTAATAAATAAGTCTTTGTC
The DNA here is from genome assembly GCA_921972225.1 of Euplexia lucipara. Lineage (NCBI taxonomy): Eukaryota > Metazoa > Arthropoda > Insecta > Lepidoptera > Noctuidae > Euplexia > Euplexia lucipara. The sequence continues at coordinate 14,978,552 of OV179161.1, read as the reverse complement.
TTAGTAAGATAGAAATTCAATGTTGATTTTATTTATTGTATGTACCTACTAAGGAAACTGGAACTATATGCCGATTGATCCAATAAAAATCACCCCGTAAAGATTAAGTGAAGTGTAGGTACTGTCAATGCCTAACACTAGAATGGAATGACAGCATAATTATATTTTCAAAGGGTGTCTTTTGCAAAATAGCACTGCTGTAGCGCTATTCTATTAAAAAGATAGTGAACATTTAGATGACGACAATCAATCATTGATTTATTTGCGCTGCTAGCGCCACACCAATGATTAATTTAATCAAAGTTTTAACGGGAAGATTTTCATCATCATCATCATCATCATCATCATCGCGTCATCTTTATCGCGAGTGACTTATTTAATTAGCATTCGATACTTTTGCAAAATGATTGCCGTTTTTTTTTTACTAACAGTGCTAGTAAGATTCTTCTTTCAAATAAGTTTTTAGTTGGAAACTTGATAGAGGTGTGATAGGACAAGTAAAAAACAAAATGAAAAAAATTCAAGTCTTTATTATACTTTAAGTAATTATAAAACAACATGTCAACAATTACAAAACCAATAATACTATAATTAAACAATTCCCCACCGACGATCAGTAACAAGTCGTACCTAGTTAAATTAATTAATTACCGCGTAGGGAGGGGCGATATGAATGTATAGTGATGTACCGTCTGAAAGCTCTTTGAGTAACATTAGCGGTGCCGGTGACCACTCAAGATGACGTTATGTTGGACTTCTTGGCTGATGCAGGGTTGGCACGTTGATGGACCTATAAAAAAATAAACATAATTATTTTAATTCTTAGCAATAGAAATATTTAAAACAGAAAATATAAACAACAAAATGCAATCTATCTGCAGGGCTATCTTTGCATTGTCATTGATAAACGCCGAACTTTTATGACAGCAAAGAATAAAATGAAAATGTTATTGGTCTTTAAGTGGACTTCAAGTTACCGTAAATATCAAATACCTGTGATCATCGCTATGAACTATCAACACAGATACGCAATAACTCTGCAGGTTTTCTTTTTTTTTTTGCGGAAAAGTTACAGCGTCCACAAAAGTAATCTTGTTAGAAAGAAGAAAGGTCGCGTTCTTTTACAGATGGAGTCGGTAACAAATACAGTTTTAGTGTTATCAGAAACTTTCTAAACATAGACTAGGCACTAGGCACTGGCACTTGGTACATACTAGCAGACGATCAAGGACATAAAAGCTACGTAGCTTAAAAAATGTGAACAAACATCTCGAGTTTTCTGAAAGCAAACTTAAATTTTAATATGTCATCGGGTCACGACTCATCTGTGGGTCACTATGGGCGTTCATGAATATTTCCCAATCCTGCTAAATAAAAAAAACAAAATGCGCAAACCTAAAATGAACGAACCTAGCTTGAACGAAAGATTTTATCCAGAACAATTAATAAATCCGATTGGTAGCAATAACATAGTGACAGGTTGTATTTTTTTATTTATAGCTGTTTTGATATACGGTTTAAATATGGCTAACTAATGTAGGTACCTATAGTTCACGTTGAAGGAACTTTATTTTCAAACTTAAGAATCTTCTTTCCTTTCTTAAAAAATCTAAAAGTAGTACCTACACCTGCACAGAACAAATACATGTAAGTAGGTTTAGCCTTGTATCAAGTCTGTTTTTAGGGTTCCGTAGTCAACTAGAAACCCTTATAGTTTCGCCTTGTCTGTCTGTCCGTCCGTCCGTCCTCGCTTAATCTCTGTGACCGTTAGCACTAGAAAGCTGAAATTTGGTACCAATATGTGTATCAATTACGCCAACAAAGTGGTAAAATAAAAATTGGAAAAAAATGTTTTATTAGGGTGGCCCCCCTATAAGTAAAGTGGGAAGTATTTTTTTTTTAATTTCAACCCTAACGTGTGATATATTGTTGGAAAGGTATTTAAAAATGAATAGGGGTTTACTAAAATCATTTTTTGATAATGTCAATAATTTCGTAGATAATCGCTACAAAAGTAAAAAACAATGTTTCCCCTCCTCTAACTTTTGAACCATAAGTTTAGAAAATATGAAAAAAATCAGAAATGTAGAACTTTACAAGGACTTTCTAGGAAAATTATTTTGAACTTGGATGGAAACAACAGTTTTTGTACAAAAAAGACAAAAAGTTGTACAAAATAATTTCTGGACTAAGTTGGTAGTATAATCGTATTTGCAAGCATTTTGAACACTTTTTGTGACGGACGGGAAACTACGGAACCCTACACTGAGCGTGGCCCGACACGCTCTTGGCCGGTTTTTTTTTATGTAAGTTTAAATGTGTGAAAACGTTCCTACAGGAGTAAAGTATTTAGTGTGGCGCATGCTTTTTAAAAATACGTGAAACGGAAATATACAGACCGTGCCCCAAAAAGGAAAATCCCATCACTTATTAAGCACTGAAAAAGTAAGCGTGAAAAATTAACCAAACCTTCACTGTATTGCGGCAGCCCTATCCTAAACAAGGGTGTCTCCCTCACCAATTTGCTAAGATTCGAGCAACCCGCATCTTTGATTAGGAATCTCCGCGACCCGCTCTAAATATCGACTGCCCATTTGTCTGCGTTTTGTTCATGAATACCTAATACTGATTGCGTTTGCTTTGAATGGCTGTTACATGGTTTTACATGGTCTTAAATAAACTAGTCTTCACCTTATTCGACCGTTTTAGTTCTTCTAACTTATCAGACAGATGTGTTGCTGGGGAGTTTGTTCCGCCACTTCTTCTTCCCAGCAAAAACAATAGGAAGTGTCGAAGGGTGGGCTTTTCGGGGGACTGTCTTACGTAATTTTGACGTTTAAAAAGTGCTGATCCTCAGCCTAATTTGAATAAATGACTTTTGATTTTGATTTTGAATTTAGCCTCCACTTCCACTGCCGCTCTTTCAAATGCAAATTCTTTATTGTGGTACTTACACAGGAATGGTGTTACAGTTTATGTAGTAAAGTACATCTATGACCGACATTTCGGCATACAGTAACTATTTATAAATAAGCATGGTATCAGTGATTGTATTGAGTGAGCTCCTCAAGTTCCGAGTTGAGCTCACTATTACCTACTGACAAATGCTTGCACTGACTGATCTTGTTCCCTCATTCTGTGTGGTTCTTTCCTCATAAGACTATCTCAGACACTCACCTGCATGGATGGATGGCATGAATTGACCAAGATAATGTGTGGAATTTAAAAGAGACTATGACCTCGAGTTTCTTTCGGTGTATTTGTTATTTGTTTATAGTTGTTGTTAGTTATTGTATTATTTGCAAAAGGTATCAAAAATTTATGTTTAGTTTATTAATTTTGTATTTTAATAAAAGGATTTCTTTGTAGTTCTAGAAAATAGTAAATAAATAATAATCATTCGTACACTAAGAGTATCTTGTCAATCACTATAAGAATTAGAGCCAGTTCATGGACTTCTTTCTGCTGTTGATATGTATTATGGTTAATGTATTATAATAATAATGTCTGGGTGTTTTTTTACCACGACTTACTTTCCCCCTCTGACTCTGGCTGTAAGTGAAAGAAAATATTGTGACAATCGGTACCTGGATTTCTTCAGTCGCTCCATGTAAAGCTCTGGACCTGCATCGGGATGAACTGGAAGCTGACCCCGACAAAATTGTGAAAACCCTAGCCTCATTATTGTTACAGTCAAGAAAAGAAAACATGTAAGTTATAATCAAAGACATTCAATACCTATAGACCGGACATCACGAACAAAATTTTCGTCCGAAAAAGTGTGTCCTGCTGGATACAAGTCTATGAGTTTTTTGTAGTACGCTCCGCTGCCGCTCCAATATTCATATATTATTCTAGATGGCGTTACTGAGACATGGGATCAAAGTTTTTCTATGACATTTCCTTGACATGCCCGCTCTATAGTATTTTAAATCTCTTTGGTTATAATATTATTTGAGAAGATACCTTTATCAAGTACCTAGTAACTGCAGGATTTAAGGCTGACTGATGAATTGACTCTTAGACGTATCTACTATGTAAGTGGGCAATCATTGTCTATGACTATTCAAATTCAAGTCAAAACCAAATGTAGTTCCGGAAAAGAAATAGCTATGACGTAAACACACTGACGAGATTGTAAGCTAAGGCGGCTCGCAGTTCACCAATTTGCCACGGGGTCTTAAAAACGCGGTACAACACTAAAAAAAGCTCAATGTATCGTACGAAATAGCCAGTACCAGCAAAATGTAATACAATTTAGGTAGAACGAAGGAAAGAGCGTCAGCTGTGAGTCAAGTTGCGAAGTCTTAAGTTATTAATACTTCGATATATTGTTTAGGAGAGAGCCGCGCGAGCCAGGCTTACTAAGTACGACACGGTCGTTAGGGAAAGGGAGGTTAGTGTGATTAATTAACAATGGAAAATAGGATATATCTATTTGTTAAACACGAGTATACGGCAAACAATATGTGTAAGGTTTTCAATTAACAGGTAGATCTGCGTGTTCTGCCATTTTTGGCGTACAAAATAATAACATGTTTGGTTTATGTGATAGAAGTGATGACTTGTATCATCTATAATATTTATAGACTTGAATTCAGCAAGCAAATGAATAAATAGAAATGGACTTCTGGACTCATGTGGGATTGTTATTCTCATGAGTTCCAAATTCAGGTGATTCTGTCAAAGTGGAAATAACAGCAGACACACAATGTCTATGATCTGTAAATTAACTTGTCAAATATTTGTCGTGTTACCGAGAGACTGAATTAAATAATGTCCAAACTCGATGCTAAACCATGCTCAAGCCTGAAAGATGCATGTTTAAGTATGTGTTTTGCACTGCATGTAGTCTGTAGTCTGTAAGTATTTTTTTTAGTGATCTCAAAAAAAGCTCAGCTCTGCTTTGTTATGCTATCGAGTCTAGCCTTAAGTTTGAAGTGACCAACAAATTACTATCTAATTTCATAATTCAAGGAGCTGAAAGCTATACTAAGCAACTTAAATCTAACAGTAATTACTTTAAAATATTCATGAGCGTATTTATGCGAATAGACCGCGGTTCTGTTAGATCAAGTTGTGCCATCTCAGGTAATAAGTAAGCTACTGTTTCAGCTTAAATGCTTAGACTTGCCGCTCGCAAACACCGAACCCGATATTTTAGTGTTGTGACTATTAGGAACTTTGAAGTTGTCGATAAAATTATATAAGACTGGATTTTGATAACAGCTTTTCCGCTATTTCGTTGCATACGGTAAATGACAAAAACAGTTGTTGTACCAGTGGTATTAAATGTAGTGTACAGTTATTGTTTTTATTGTATAAGTTCTGTTAAAGATCATAGATCTAATTTTTGATATTTTGTATAGCAAATAGTATTTTGTCAATCTATTTTGCAATTGAAATCTGAAATCTTTCTGAAATCTGAATGTGTAAAAGATTACACTTTGACACACATAAGGCTACCAATTGTAACAAAATTTCAAAGTTTATGCTTTGATACGTTGTATAGCAAATATATTTTGTCAACCTATTTTGCAATTGAAACATTAGTCAATGATAGAATCAGATTTATTACGTAAACCATCAATACTATCGATAACATCAGTAAACTGCGGCCATCACTAAAAAAACTGGTCAGTAAGCGAGTTGTATATTTTCTTGGTCCGTAAGTCCGGTGTTCGGGAAGTTAGCAACTTGTCGAATTATTGAACACTGCTCACCCCACAGCCCAATAGATTTATAGTTTGTCTTGGACGGACAATGCGCCATTGTCTAAACAAACTGTTTGTTCTGATATAAATTACAACTTCAAGTATTTGACTTCGATGTTAGATACTTGAAAATTCTGTGAGAATTGATTGTACGTACCTACAGTTAACAAGAATCAATACGATACAACTATTCAAAATTCCAAAGTAAATTACATACAATACTACACGGGATAAATAGGCATGTTGAATATAATGAAAAAGAATAGACAAGTTATTTTTTGCTTTTTCAAATTGGACAACTATTCATCAGGCCTAGCCATGTGACAAATTCTATTTCTATTATCGTAATCGATAAGGCGATAATAGAAAGAAAATGGCGTATATGGAATCAGCTGTTTGTAAACAGTCAATTTCAGTGTATTTCATTTTCAAATTCTACTCGTTAACACTTGACAGTTGTCAAACAGCTGATTCCATATTACGCCATTTTCTTTCTATTGTCACCATATCGATTACGATAATAGAAATAGAATTTGCTATATGGCTAGGCCTGCTAAATAGCGCATTAAAATAAATAAGAGGCGTATGATGTCATAAATTAGTATAAACTGTACAAAATCATGACGTAGGTATCACCGTTTCTTTTTGATTACGTGGAAAACGGAAAAATGTGTGTCTAATTATTTTCTACTAATCTGGACTAAAACTAAAATTAGTAAAATGATAGCCTCTTCTTAGTCACGCCTTCTTTATAGCCACGTTATTTATAACAAAAAAAATGTAAAATCATATCTTTTAGCATTTAATAGCACAATCAATCAGGCTATTTACTATGAATATTGAAATCACGCTATACCTCTTAGGAGCAGATTAAACCACGAAGTACTGTTAGCGAACGAATAAAAATAATCACTGTTGGTTTATTTCTAAATCTGTCTTTACTAATGTATCCAATATAATATTTATTTTATACCTAACAAACACGTGAGTTATGTGGTGTAAAATGGAACATTCTATGAGAACGTGTTGACCAAGTGGGTGGACATCCATGCAGCCAAGCGACCAATCACGTTATTTCAAAGCAAAGAGATTTAAAATACTATAGAGTGGGCATGTCAAGGAAATGTCATAGAAAAACTTTGATCCCATGTCTCAGTAACGCCATCTAGAATAATTTATGAATATTGGAGCGGGTGCGTAGCGTACTAAAAAAAACTCATAGACTTGTATCCAGCAGGACACACTTTTTCGGACGAAAATTTTGTTCGTGATGTCCGGTCTATAGGCATTGAATGTCTTTGTTTCAAAGAAAATTTATTGGTGTTGTCCTTCAGTGTATGACAAAATTTATGAACGTAAAATAGGTCTTAAAAAAAGGTTGTGGTCACGGTCCACGGCCACTCAAAAATTTGTCAAGGGCGAGTTGGACTAAGTATTCCCTACGATCGATACATTGCATTCATTCAAAGGAAATGTTCTAAGCCCCATAAGATTATTTATTTAAATCAAAATTTTGCAACATTTGTACATGGGGGTGCGAGGATCATCGCTGTAATTCACAATATTATGACCTGTAAGCCTAAATAAACACGATTTATATTGACACCTCCATTTAACATAAGTGCCTCCATGAGCTACAGGGACCTGAAATTAGAGACCAATTTTACTCTGATCGTGACTCCATATCATATAATAGTTAAAATCTCATTGAATTAGTAGGTGTACGTACAATATCGTTACAGCAGTCGACAAAAATCTGAGCGAGCTTAGCGAGCTCGAAAGTTTTTAGCGTTTCACCTCAGACACCCCAACTATTTATTAAAAAAATAGATTGTTACCTATTCTCGGACTTGCGATTCATATGCACACAAAATTCTATAAGAATCGGTCAAGCCGATTCGGAGGTGTACTAACAAACACTGTTACACGAGGATTTTATATAAATAATATACTTACATACTTTTAACAACATATACATATAACCTAACCTAACTTACCATACCTACGCTATAGCTAACCTAACTACCTAACCTAACCACCTTACTGAAATGCATAGATTTTGAAAATACAAAAAACATAATTATAAACTAAATTACTGCGCTGCGTGTCTCTATGTTACAAAGAATACTAGAGAAGGTATTAGTATTTTATGTAGTATGAGTAGGAGGTAATAATTTAACACTATTGGTACATCATCCATACATAAAGTACTACAATTTGAGTGACCTGTTGATCTAGTGGTTAGAGGCCCTGACTGCCTATTTGAATGAAAGTTGAATAGGAGGTAAATCTTATAACTTTCTGGCCTATTTAGCCGGACGCCGTACCTATATTCAAACAATTCGTTAAAAAAGTCTGGGATTGCGTAACCTCTATCTTTTTTTTTGAATTCGGTGTTACAATAAATACAAATTTACCCAAATACCTACAATATAATATCTACTAACAATTCGCTTACGAGTTCGTCCGCGTGAATCTCGTACTTCTCACTTTCAATTTGGACATTCCCTCGACCCCTGGTAATTATGGAAAATAAAATATAGCTTATGTAACTCGGTGATAATATAGCTTTCTAATGGTTTGAGAATTCGAGTCGAAGAGAAATTGGTCAAGTTTTTGAGTTAAATCCCTACTTACAAACAAACAAATCTTTCCTTAAAAATATTAGTATAGATATAGAAAGGATGTATTTTTATTCTGGAACCTTTTAGGTCAGATATTTTTTTGGTATTTATCTCACCCTCGTTCTAATAATACCTATGTTATATGCCAAACGGATACAGCAACAGTTTATATTCAGCCTGTAACTACGTGGAAACGAGAATTCGCCCTCGTTCGGCCCTGAAGTTTTTTTGTATTATTCCAATGAGAAATTAAACTCTTTATATGTTTAGGTATACTATTTATTATCTAAGTTATCTATATACCTACTAATATTCTAAAGAGGTAAAGTTTGTGGGTTTGTGAGTTAGTGAAGTTGTAAGTAGGAGGAAATCTCTGGATATACTGAACCGATTTAGAAAATAGAAAGTTACTTACGGCTCGCATTGTGAGGAGGTTCCTGTCTCTGAGACCCTAACCACCGGTAGCTTGGACCCTGCTCCCGCCATCGGTGGCCTACTACTTTTTATATTTTTAAATGTGTTTATTTTTATATGAATATTTAAAAATGTAATTTATAATAAAAAATAGGTAAATGAATATACGAGATACCAGAAACACGATATATATTATATAATACGTATCAATATGTGCACGTAGGAGGGGAGAATATACAATATGTCAAAGAATATATCTACTTGGGCCAAGTAGTATCTTTCCTGGCAAGACAAGATAAAGAGATTTCAAGACGCACAGAAAACGCACGGAAAAGCTACTTACTGGTCCATGAAAGAGCAGCTATTTAAGGCTGCAGCTACCCCTGTCACTAAAGCGCAAGCTCATGGATATGTGTATTCTCCCCATCTTAACCTACGGTGCCCAGACTTGGTCTTTGACTAACATCCTAAAGTCTAAACTAAAGATTTGCTAACGTGCTATGGAGCGCAGTATTCTGGGCGTCACTCACAGATCGTGTTCGCAACACCACACTGCGCTCCAAAACACAAAAAGTCGACTGTGCACGAAAGGCTGCTCGACTTAAATGAGACTAGGCAGGACATGTCTGCCGCATGCCGAACGAGCTATGGGTTCGTAAAACCCAGAATTGGTGCCCTACAGTGACACGGGGCCGCGGCATACCACGAAGGAGTTGGCGGGACGACCTGGATATCTTCCTTGAGAATTGGAGAGAGGTGGCGCAGAATTGCGACAGATGGAAGGAATGGAGGGAGGCCTTTGCCCAGCAGTGGGACAACTCGGGCTAAATAATAATAAAAATAATAATGCGCAACGATGTCCCTTCCATCTTGTATTTTAAAAACAAAGACATATCTATGTATTATCGACACAACTTTTGACAAACCTATGGCCTCTTTCTTCGAAGACACTTATCTTCAAGTAACGGAATAAAACGATACGTACCGTTCACACACCACAAGTAGTCAAAATATTAATAATAATAATAAGGAAACTATTAATACATTTGACTCTCAAGTGTGCACCGGAAACGGATGAGCCATTGTGATGGCGAGGAAGTAGCGAAGACTTCCTCTAGGTAATAAATTCGCGGGGTGTTTTGGCAATGGTTTCTGTGCTGAGGAGTGGGTGCGAGGGGGGTGGCGGGATAAGACACATTATTGTTGTACTAGGGTTAAATTTACCTACGGTAGTATATGACATACGAGGGGATAGTGGTTAAATAGTTTTAATAACAGCCGCACGAGTCGCTTCAAGGTTAAGCTCGCTTGCCGAGGTCGTCCCGTGGACATTCCCAAGGTCGTCCCTCGGACTTTCCCGAGGTCATCCTGTTGACGTTCCTGAGGTCATCCCATCTTGATATGTAATTATTAGTCGTACTGTAACAGTAACCTACAATACAAGGACACTGAGTTAGACACTAACCAAACGATAAGAAGACTGGATTGTGGAGGTCAGATAGGCAGCTCCGTGTGAAATTTTGATGTTCAGCTGCATCCAGCTAAACTAGAAGCCAAATCATATATAGTTTGAAATTTAATAATACCTAAGTACAAGGTTTCATAAAACATAGTCTTTTTTTTGTTTCTATAGCAATGGTTTTCAATAACTAATATTGCAAATTATGTCGCTTTATAGTAAACAGAACAATTGCTCAACATCACCCAAGTTATTCACGAAATAGATCCAAATACATTTTCACAAAGACTTTTCCCGCGATTGTTTTGAGCTCAAGACTTGTCACAATATAAAAAGAGGAAAAAATCCGCGAGCCAGGAAGCGGGTAGCATCGCATAACGAGCGACCGCCTCGAGCTTGGCGCCGCGGCCGTCTAGAAAGTTCTTAACCTCATTAAACATCGAATAATTCCAAGTCATTTACATAAGGAAAAGATAAAGACAAGACGCGGGTAGACGCCATTTTGATTTTTCAAATATCGAAGGGGAGACTAGGGGTGCGCGGGCCAACGATTTGCGATTTCCCGCGCGCTCAGCGAACGTTTCATTGCGTAATTTTGAATAGGGCTGTATATTTTTTCTGATTCTTCCCCCTAAGTTGCGTTGTGTAAGTTGCTGCGGTGGCATTTTAGAAATGAAATTATTATAAAGTTAATGTTCTGAAGATAATAAAATTGTGATTTATTGTGAGTTGGATTCGTTATGGATTTGTTTTATTGATTCGAGGAGATTTGAATTATCTATCTATGGTTGGTAGCAGAAATAAATAGAGTAATATAGGCGAAAACCACAATGCGGATAAAGTTTTTGTCATATTTTTGCTTTCGAGTTCAAAACAATATGGTTTCTAAAAATATTTCACCCGGTTGGACTACATCCCTATATTTTTTTCAAACCCAGCTAACCTTGGCAACGGTATAAATACTACATGGTTCGGTAACCGGCGACATCCGTATAAAAATCCTCTGAAAGTAAACAAACAATGAAAATATTTACCCATCGATGGCAGGTTACGAACGGATTTGAAAACAAAATCTAAAAGTTTACGCTTAAATTGCGGAAAATTATACCTTATTGGGTTGTAATAAGACCTTATGTGTCCGTGTGTTAGTTTTAAGGCGTGCAGATGGCGGGTGACAATTAAGTCTATAAATAATTTATGGATTAATAAAAGGTTTGGTCACGTGGTTCGGCCGCCATTTTACCCTACAGCGATCCTCTGATGATAATTAGCGTGGACATCTAATAGGAAATAGGGTGGAGGTGCGCAATATCTATAAAAATATTTTAAAATAATACATATTATCTATTTTTTTTTGTAAAAGCTATTGAAAGAACGTGTTTTTCGTTAGAAATAAACAAGTCTGGGCTGTCAGATGTTTGATCTTACAGCCTCAACAATATAAAGTTCTGATAATTATATTTGCTAGGTAAAATCTTATTGGAGAAAAAGATGAAACGAATATTTACATCAATGCTTGGTCAGTCCCATTATATTATGTATGTTCAGGTTACTTCACAGTCTTTTGATACGACTATGAGAAAAGTACCTATGGTTATACTTGTTTATTTGTGTGCTGTAATTCAAAGTCCTTAAATATGTTGGATTATAAAAAGTCTCTTGACAAAATCTATAAATCACATTGATACCTGCAAACTTGCTTGAATCGTAGACGGCACGGGTGGTGCAGCGGCTAAACGATTGACTGCTGCGCTGCATGTCACTGCTCTTGTTCGCTAGGCTTATGTTACACCTATTAAAACATTTATATCAAATAAACAACGATAACAGTTTAAAGTGTGTATTTAATTACGTCCTTCTAGCATGTACATAGGTAGGTATGATTAAGAAACTTATTGGAACCTCATAATATAATAGAATCTAACCAGTTAATCACAATATACTATTGAAATACAACTCCAGTTAGAAGATACAAGTTATTAGACCCTCATAAAACAATATAATTTAGCTAGCTAGCTTTAATCACATACAATTTAAATAAAACTCCAAGCTACACCAAAGCTATTCCCAAGAAACAAAATACAAATTGACCATAATAGCGAATATTACATTTAAATGAGTACAGTGAGAACATAAAGATCAAATAAGGGAAATACTTATCTTCTGGTTAAACTAACAGTAGCTTACACACTGCTTGTGCGAGATTACAAAATTAACTGACTACCCAATCTCCCGGCAAAACTCGATACCTCGTTATTCTTTCTTCAGAATCAATTCTCCATCCTGATTGGTTCGCGGTGGTGGCGTGATGATATCGTCTCCTGATTGGTCGACGCCCGACGTTAGTACCCCAAACCTCCACCGATGGCAGCGCCTTTTGCCTTGACGACAACAGCTCGTCGTGTTTCTACGCGTACGGTTGCGACATCTAGCGCTTAATATGTTGAATTATGATACTCGTCCATCCTGACGCCTTTGCGACTCTGCAAAGGAAGAAACAAAAGACTGTATGTAAACAGAAGAAAAAAAAAAAATTCTCAATTCTATGAACTGTAAAATAATATTTGGCCCATAAATAATACAAAATAACATAAGTACACGTATTTCCTATAAGTATGTAAATTATTATCAATCATCAAGTAAATTCATTCCAAAAGAATACATGTTCACAAAACTAAATACTTGTATACCAAAACAAGTGTCAAAAATAAATACTCGTTTCCAAAACAAGTTTCCAAAAATAAATACTCGTTTCCAAAAATAAATACTTGTTACCAAAACAAGTTTCCAAAGATAATAACTTGTTACCAAAACAAGTTTCCAAAGATAATAACTTGTTACCAAAACAAGTTTCCAAAAATAATAACTTGTTACCAAACAAGTTTCCAAAAATAAATACTTGTTACCAAAACAAGTTTCCAAAAATAAATACTTGTTACCAAAGCAAGTTTTCAAAAATAAATACTTGTTAACAAAACAAGTTTCCAAAATAATAACTTGTTTTCCTAAAACAAGTTTCCAAAAATGAATGCATAGTAGTTCCAATCACAGTCCAAATTATTTGTATATAAAATTATGAAATCCCAAACACAAACAAAATCAATCAAACAAACATTATTCAAACATTATTTCAATCATCAAATAAAAAGTTCAGCCTTCAAGCAAGTCTATCAATTCCTCCGTGCTGTCCACTTCTGTATTATTTGAGCTAGCGTCTGAGTCCTCCTCTCCCTGAAAAGATTTTAACGAGTCCGACGACACAAGAGCTCTAAATCGCTTATACCCTTTCACACCTTTTAGCGAAGAAATCATGTACCTATCATTTCCTACTACCTTCGTTACCTTATAAGGTCCACTGTACTTTTCCTTTAGTTTTCGTCGAACGTTCACATTTCGGTCAGCAGCTCCTTTCCATAGTACTAAATCGTTTACCTTGTATTTTGTTGGAGGTTTACGCTTTGCATTAAAATATTTGCGCATTTTCTCCGCCGTCCGGTTAAGATTCGCTGTAGCCGCGGACCTAGTTCGTGCAGCTGTCTCCTCATTATCCACGATGTTATCTCCCATACCTTGATACCTGCTTCGAGTCGCGGAAAACATGAGCCTATATGGTGTAAATCCAGTCGAACCATTTTGTAAATTATTCATTCCCCAGGTGATATTCGCGATCCGAGTATCCCAATCCTTTTCATCTTCCACGCTTGTGTTGAGTGAATCTAGTAATGTACGATTATACCTCTCCACTTGTCCATTTGCGCGTGGACATGCTACAGAATTGATTATGTGTTTTATTTGATTATCCAAACAAAACTGTTTGAAATTTTTACTTTTGAAACTCGTACCGCTGTCAGATATCATTCTTTTTGGATAACCAAATAAACAAAAAATATCATTTAAGGATTTTATTACCTCTCGAGTCTTTGTAGTTTTAACTGGTACCGCCCATGTGAACTTCGTGAAAGAATCGACCACCATCAGCACAAAACTGTTACACGCTCGACTTTTGCAAAAAGGACCGAGATGGTCAATGTGCAGAGTATGCATTGGCTCCGGAACCTTTTCAATGGGATGTAACTCACCTTCAGGTCTTCCGTACTGTCCCTTCTTGTAAAGACAGTCTAAACATGAGTTGACATATTTTCGTATGAAACGTGTCATTCCTGGAAACCAGAAGTTACCTTTGATTATTTCCTCACAACGCTTCAGGCCTGGATGTCCGATGCAATCGTGATACTTCCTCATGACGTTCCACCTTCCATATTTAGGGACTACTAACCTCTGTTCTCCATCCTTAACTATCTTGTATACTCGACCATCTTTCAGCTTGTAATTTCTCCTTATGTCTGGATCGTTATCCCCAGATTCTAATTTTGTACGAATGATGCGGATCTTCTCATCTTGATCTTGAAGACATACCAACCAATCAAATACATCAATCACGTTGACGTCTACTACTATGGGAGGGTCTACCGGAAATCGGCTCAGCGCATCAACGTGCCCATGAGACTTACCCGATCTATGAATGACTTCCATGTCGTACTCCTGGATGGATAACCACCATCTTGCTATTCGAGGTAGTAGATCCTTTTTCAAGAAAGTCTCGAACGGCTGCACAGTCTGTCACCACCTTAAAATGATTACCTGCTAAATAAATTCTAAATCTCCTCAACGATTCCACTACAGCCAATGTTTCCAACTCGTAGGAATGATACATAGCTTCTTCTTTGCTTGTTTTTCGACTGAAATATGCAATAGGTTTCATACCACCATCCTGATCCTGAAAGAGGATTCCAGCTACGCCTTTACTGCTTGCGTCAGTGTGAACTTCTATGTCACCTTTCCTACAAAATAATGAGAGAATTGGTCGAGTCGTCAAAATCTTCTTTAGCTCATCAAAAGCCCTTTGCTGTGCTGGACCCCAAATCCACGCTGCATTCTTTTTTAGCAACCCGTACAGATCATACGTGACAGACGCATAGTCTTTAACAAATTTCCTGAAATAACTAGTCAAACCTAGAAACATCCTAAGCTCGTGTACATTCTTAGGTTCTATATAGTTGGCTACAGCATCAATTTTCTTACTACCAGGCCTGATACCTTTTTCGCTGATCTCGTAACCGAGGTAATCTATTTTGTCCTGCAAGAAAAAACACTTATCAAGATTTAACGTCAATTTAGCGTCCCTTATTATTTCCAAAACTATCCGAAGTAGATCGAGGCCCTCCTGTTCTGTTTTCGTGGGTAGCAATAGATCATCTATAAAAGGAAGCACCTTATCATGACGTAACGAAGAAAATATCTTGTCCATAAGTCGCTGGAAAATTGCTGGGGAATTGGCCAAACCGAACGGCATACGCAAAAATTCATAATGGCCCTCAGGCGTAACAAAACCAGTTCGGTGGATTGATGTCTCCGCTACAGGAATCTGAAAAAAACTTTGCGACAAATCAAGACTCGTAAAAAGTTTCTTCCCACCTAGTTTCTCGATCTGTTCTTCTATGATGGGCAAAGGGTATTTATCTTTGACTGTGATACTATTTAATTTTCTAAAATCCACACAAAACCGATAATCTCCGTTCTTTTTCCTAACCAATACTATCGGACTGGCATAATTAGACGACGATTCCCTAATAATACCGTTGGATATCATATCTTCAATTTTTTCTCGTACTATTGTCTTTTCTGAAAAAGAAAGCCTGTAAGGACGATAACAAACCGGCTTATCCGAGTTAAGTTCAATATTCAATTCTATTTTGTCAGTCCTGCCTAATTCTCCTGTATCTACCGAAAAACAATCCGAATATTCCTTTAAAATCTCTATCAACTCTTTCACCACCTGTGGATCTCCGGATCCACATTTGATTTTTGTTGTATCAATGCTCATGATCGAAACAAGATTATCTGTACATTTACCAGGGGAACAATCCATTTCCCGAGTAACCAATCCACGGGCTATAACCTGGTCTTTCTGGAAACAAATCGGCTTTTTACCTGTATTAACTATGAAAATGGCCTGTACCGGAAAACAATGCATAGAAGCAGGAATGCTATAGTTGTAACCATTATAAACAATTGTACGAGTATCAACAAACACTAGAGTTGACTTCTCCATTTCAACATTATTGTGGGTGTCAACAAACAAGGATGAATAAGCTGGAACGACAGTTTCTGCAGAGCACAAAATGTTAACCTTATCTGCACATGTACCTACTTGCAAAGAATTTATTTCAAACGATTCAATTTCCTTTTCATCTCTATATGCATATCCTAACAAGACGGTAGTACCACTAATTGTAAGCTTGAATTTTTCATTGTTCAAAATAGGCTGTCCAATAAAAACGTCAGCGCGGTTCACGGCAGCGTCGACGACAACTGCGTCAGAACAAACCCTAATTTCATCTATAACGAACTCTAATGATACCTGTCCGTGAGCTTTAATTGGTGGTCCCCCAAACCCGTTGACAAAAACGACACAAGGTTGCATAGCAACACCAAGTTTTAGAACACAATCATGAGTGATAAGGTTGACTTGAGCCCCCGTGTCTAAATAAGCGGTACACTTTAAACCATTAATCAAGACATGTTTAAAATAACATTCATTTACCTGTATTTGTACAATGCTGACTGTTTTTTTATAACACTGCTCCTTTTTGTGGTTAGTTTTCCCACAGATTTCGCATTTTATAGCGTTAGGATTGTTAGGGCATGATCGGACAACATGCCCCGTCTCGTTACAAAGAAAACAAGTTACACCCGACTTGCGTTCTTTTGGATCTCTGATTGTTTCTTTTGAAGACCCTGATGCGGAATCTCGACCTCGAGGAACGTTTTTTTGACTTTGATTAATTTTCTTGTCGTCGTTCATGCACAGAAAGTGAGAATAAAGCTCGCCTGGGGTTTTATAGTTACCAGCTCTTGCAGAAGTCTTCATGTGGAATGGCAGTCCCTCTATAATACACGACACCGCTTTCTCTCCAATGATGTCACATTTATTTAGCATGGTACATTTCGAATAAAAATAATGAGTCATTGTTTCATTAAACAACTTTTTCCTATTCAACATTTCCCTCAATGCGTCTGCGTAATCTATGCTTTGAGGGAACGCTTCCAGAATTTTTTGTTTCCATTCCGGCCACGTAAATTCATAGCTTCGTAGTGCACCATGCCACAACTTCGCTAACCCAACAAGACGTGCCTGCATGTAATAACTTTTAACGTTGTCGTTCCACCCATGTATGGCACCTAGTTGCTCTACTTTGTTAAGCCACTGAGATGCAGGTAGCTCCGGTTTTTCAGGATCAAATTCCGGTATTATATCTGGCTTAACCATCACACCCGAATAATATGGAAATGACCTACCGGGTTCATTTGAAAAGCCATGTGGAGAACGGCCTCGACGGTCCCGAACTGGTGAACGCCCCGGTCGCCAGGTGTCGCGGGAGCAGCTGCGTCGCTCCTGCTGCGGTCGTTCCACCCTCCAGCGACTCCGTCTGACAGGGCTGCGGGACCGGCTGCGAGACCGGCTGCGACCCTCGGAACTCATGCCTTGCCTGAGAACTGCTCCAGATCACGATCCCACTTCTGAAAATGTTACACCTATTAAAACATTTATATCAAATAAACAACGATAACAGTTTAAAGTGTGTATTTAATTACGTCCTTCTAGCATGTACATAGGTAGGTATGATTAAGAAACTTATTGGAACCTCATAATATAATAGAATCTAACCAGTTAATCACAATATACTATTGAAATACAACTCCAGTTAGAAGATACAAGTTATTAGACCCTCATAAAACAATATAATTTAGCTAGCTAGCTTTAATCACATACAATTTAAATAAAACTCCAAGCTACACCAAAGCTATTCCCAAGAAACAAAATACAAATTGACCATAATAGCGAATATTACATTTAAATGAGTACAGTGAGAACATAAAGATCAAATAAGGGAAATACTTATCTTCTGGTTAAACTAACAGTAGCTTACACACTGCTTGTGCGAGATTACAAAATTAACTGACTACCCAATCTCCCGGCAAAACTCGATACCTCGTTATTCTTTCTTCAGAATCAATTCTCCATCCTGATTGGTTCGCGGTGGTGGCGTGATGATATCGTCTCCTGATTGGTCGACGCCCGACGTTAGTACCCCAAACCTCCACCGATGGCAGCGCCTTTTGCCTTGACGACAACAGCTCGTCGTGTTTCTACGCGTACGGTTGCGACATCTAGCGCTTAATATGTTGAATTATGATACTTAACAAATATTTGGAGTCTGGCTGTTGGTGTATGTAAGTTGGAATGTTTGTAAACGCACCCACGAAACAGGGCAATATTTTTTAAAAAAGTAGTAAAATAAATCTTCAAATAAAAAGTTATCAGCGCTATCTACGCTACGGGTTTCTCTGTTCCATACAAGTCCATTCTGTAGCCGTCCCGCGGACACAAACTAATTTGTCTTACACGTTCGCTTGCTGTAGTTAGTCTGTATGTTACGAATCTATTCACTTTGAAAGTACAAGTGCGCAGTCTGTGGTCAATTTTTAGGGAGAGATGGCTACTTCTTAGAGGTCTTTTGGGATTTAAGTGAATTAAAAAGGATTTATGGTTTGTCATAAGAGTAATATAGTCACGGGTATAAATAAAAAAGATAAAATGATGTTTATTTCTGCAAAGAGTTTTTGTTTGTTTTTTCATAGTGAAAACTCAGAAACTACTCAACCGATTTTTTTTTTCAGTATTGGAAAGCTATATTAACGCAAAGTAACATAGGTTATATTTTATTTGCAGTCGCAAAAGTTTGGAGGGAAAGGTGTGAAATTAGAGCGGACGAACTCGCGAGTGAATTGCAAATGAGCCCAAGTTTCCTAATAATTTGATAGTGAAGAAACATGATAATTATCTTTATAACACATTTGCTCGAAAAGGGTCTCTTATTCCGCCAAATTCAGTATCGTAATGTATCTCATTACGCACTAGTGCGTAATGGTAATGTAAACCGCACGGTTTGCAAGTTGCTCCGACTTAATACGAACGGTTCCTTTTTTTAAATCTTAGCAAAGAGTTTTTATGTCAGTAAATTTGTCTACATTTTATGAATAAATTCAACTTTGGGAGATAAAATATAAAAAATAAACATTTAATTCGTTAATTTAATTAATTTTAACAATAAATAAAATTACAACCATTAGTAACCAAAATAAAAATATATTAATTGATTTACTTTATTAGTAATACTGGCTGTTTTTGTGCCTTTGACTTCAAAAAAAAAACTGAAGCGCGCGCATCGCCAATTTGTGATCAAGTTAAAATTATTCCGCGCGCTTTTTCTTTTCGCGGTATTGTTTTTATTTGAAAATTTCAGTCTGAGTTTTATTTATTGTCTCGCAAATATGTCATAAAACGTCGTGTGACATACGTGCGCTTTGATAATTACAGCCTCTGCTTTCTTGTAGCATATCGCCTCGGCTGTAATTATCAACCTACCGCACTTATATCATAATGTACTATAATTCTGCACCTATAAAATATACTTTTCACAAACACTTATAATAAGTGACATTAATTTCTGTAAATAGGTTCATTCAAACACTTTTTTACATGTCATTTTTTAACTAGAAGGTGAGGTATGTTTCACTATCTCACTACTTAGAAGAAAAACCGAAAGGAACTCAGAGGTCACAGTCTTTTTCTAAGGCCAGATATCAATTTGGTCAGATTATGCAAGATATATTAAAATATATATTTCATTTATAAATCATCATCTAAATAATATTCGTCAGGTAGGCCGCGTGGACCGTCTTAGGCGGGCGTGTACCCCGCGGCCGAAGGGCGGGTGTCACTTCCGCCGGAAAGGCTGCTCGCTACCACCTTCACGGTGCTAATTGCAATTCCACTTACGAAGTAATGTGATTAACATGTGACGATTGCTTTAGGATGTAGGTAGACTTTATGTTACATAACTTTAGATACAATTTGTAAGGGCTTTTCGTAAAAATGCTTTCGTGTAGGTATTATTCGTTTTATTTTAATGTATTACAACAATAAGTTTTTATTGTACCTACCTACTGATTTCTCTCATGGTGAGGAAACCTGGACCAAGAGTTAATATAAGTATGAAATCGCTAATTCCCCTTGAGTAAGCGAGGAGATCAATATAATATCAATCAATTCTTCATAATAAGGATAGCAGCGGTGGCCCAGTGGTAGAGGCCCCGACTTACGAAACAGTAAGTTTCGGGTTCGAACCCAGGCAGGCGCATTACTTTGTGTAATTTTCATCACCACTGCTCTCGAAAACGGTGAAGGAAAACATCGTGAGGAAACCGGCATGTCCTAGAACCAAAAATCCGAAGACATGTGACTTCTACCAATTCGCTCTGGGCCCGCGTGGTAGATTATGGCCCATACGCAAAATACTTACGCGCTTTGACGTGTAGTTGCGGATACCAGCACGGTATCTTTGTCTTTAAAGCTATAGCTAGTTCTACCTCTAGCGAATGTAAGTATTTATGAATACAAACAACTATATAACCCTCAACCCTCATAGTTTTATATATACATTTTACTTGTACATATAAACATAATACCTGAGTAGACGCATATAGCCTTGCCTTGCACACACACGTGACGGACTGCCTTCTACTTATCAGTCGCCAAGTAGGTGGACTACATATATTTTACTGTGTGGTGCAAGTTATAAGAGTACCGTAAAATGGGGTGAATTAAAACTTACGGGTGAATAGAAACAAAACTTTGAGGAGGATTTTTACGCCACTTTAACATTTTTTGATACTAACAAGGTGTCGAAACTATTTATCTCAATTATTTGAAAGCATTTTAGTCCTCGTATGTAACAAGCAACTTTTAACTTACGTGAATATCCTCCTCAAAGTTTTGTTTCGATTCACCCTTAAGTTTCTATCCACCCCATTTATCCGGTACGTACACATTTTTTTTATATTCACCTATTAAAGAAAAGAAAGAAAGAAAAAAACATTTATTAGCTACAGCTTCATATACACTCAGTAAAAACATAATAAAAAATAGAAACACAAAAATGGCATGTCTCACGGCTGCGCCAAAAAGTTCATTTAGGACGACGACGTTTTTTTCTCGTATGACGTCAGTATGTACCTACGTGTGTATGTAAATATGTTTTAATACTTCATATAAATTTCTTCAGTATTGATAATGGACCCTGTCGGGCACAGTGTAGTTCGTAGTAGAGAGGAAGAAGAGCGCATAAGTTATGTAAAATGTGATCTAGCACAGTTGGAATTTAAATTGTTATCTACTTCTTTCTATCAAACTCATATAAATAAGAAAATTGTAACTTTTATTTATGTAAATTACAACTATACAATCAAACTAATTAGAACAAATAAAATATGTACACATAAACTAACTACAAATAAAATAGTAACTAAAAAAAATAAAAAAACCCCTAGGAAAATCAAAATCAGAACACTCGGGCGTCAAAGTACTCCTTCCCATCGCGTCATCTGGAAACGTGCCCAGAAAACTGGCAGTATTGCCACGTTGGATGGCAATGCTAATTCTTTGGCCAAAGAATAAGCCAGCTCTCTGGTCACGCGAAGTGTCGACTAGTCGGCGAGAAATCTCCTTCAACAGGCTGCGAGCACTCGGACCCCATGACCCGAGCGTGTCGACCCCAAACTGCTCAAAACTGTAACTTCCAATGAGGTTACAGTATTTGCGCCGCTTGCAGAGGACCTCAGCAGCTGCAGAAGCAACGCCAACACAGCTCGCCGTGCTTGGAATATGAGATGGCGCAAGGGTATTGACACAGGTTGCGCAGGTTGCGTCCTACACCAAAGGCCTACCCATCTTCCAAGGCAACAATGTCGTAAGATCAATTCAATATGAAAATAAACGGCATACCGTTGCTAAGCGATGTTATGGCGCTCTATTGTTATTAAGTTTCTTAGCAAAACTATGTTTTAGAGCGAAATAACGATTATTTTAAGAGGTCATACCATTGGTAATTAGTTAATAAGTGCTTTTAAATTTAAACAGCTAGCTATTATGTATAGTAATTAAATTAGTTAAGTACCTATATTTGTTACTCTTATTTGATGATGTTTGTTTAATCCTACCAAATAAAAATTAAACAAAACAAGTTAATTTTCTTTCTTGCTTCGTCGGTACACGCTAGCAACTTCTCACTTGTACTACCACAGTAGATCAGGGGATCCAAGTCAGTCGTCTCAGCATGTCGTCGGTAGCCGGCCTGCGCTGGACGCACCATTACATGCATCGATACACCGGGGGACAGCCTGCCGGTGCCCGGATTATGATTATAGGAGTAAATTATTATAATCACTAATGTTGGAAATAGATTTTCTTCTATTCCGATTTATATTGTCTCTCTATTTAACAGTCTGACACTTTTCATTTTTGAAACACTTAATGCTTACGACTTAAAATAAAGAGCAACATACATTACGTTGTCAATACTAATACTACATTTAATCTGTAGTGAGTTGCATGTGTCACCAGTATGTTTCCTTACACATTATTTGATTACAAATACCTTTAATTGATATTATTAACCCTAAACCCTGTATGAGCCTTCACTTGAAACAAAGACTTTAAATTTGAAAAAATTACAAGCAACGGTTGTCCACTTTGAGTAATATAGAAATATTGTTATTTTCATTGGGATATAAGCTTAATTAGGTGGTTATTTTTTTAAGCAGGGTAGCTAAGTTTGCACCTACTTACTTATGAAATAATATTGAGGATAATTTGTGACGCGTACATGTACGTATAAGGAACAGTAGAAAAAGCTTAGAAATCAAGTAAAGTTGACAAAAATTTCTACACTGGGGGTCCAGGATTCTGGAGGATACCCCTACTACTACACAGAAAAAGTGGCTTTTATTTCAAGCTCATTTTTAACAGTGCTGGACACTTTTTCTATATTATTTACCTACGGTATAAATACAGTGTGATACAATATGATTTACAAATAGGTAATGTTGACTTACGTTTCATTGAAAACATCTTTCATTAGATAGATCTGAAACTATTAGATCCTAAAGAGAAGTGTTAATAATACATTGCAATGATGTAATAATATTATTAGATCCAATTATAATATTTTGCATGCCGTAAGGTAAAATGTATCGGGACAACAATAAAATATTTCAACCTATACGTATCCCTACATTACTAGCAAACAAACAAATGATTTTTTGTTTCTTTCTTCTTTAGCAAAATTGGCTCAATAAGTCCATATTGCTTATTATTGTTCCCGAATAACTATCACCCTTTGCTGTAAACAGACTGTAACATATACATCAACATTACTATGTGCAAATACTTAACATAACATGGAAATATTGAGATTTATGTGTGTCTCGTAATATCGTTAATCTTCACTCCCCTGAATGCCGTAGCTGGGTCGTTGCGGTCTCGCTTATTGAAATCGATCAGTTATGGGCACACTTACACCCTTTATTATTATCCTATTTCAATGTATGTTTATGTACTTAGATGTGTAAATTATAGTCATGCGATTTGGGGGAAGATTTTGAATATGGGCAGAGGTATATATTTTACATAGTACCTATGTCATGTCCATAAAAATCTACAATAAATTACCCGAAATAATAAAAAAAATAAATAAAAATAACATCTTTATCAATAAATTGAACCTTTTTCTAATTAACAAATGCTACTATAGTTTAAACGAATACTTTAATGATAAATTATAAGCAACTTAAAACCAATTTATTTACATAAAATTCACACCAGTGCTCTTCTCTTCCTCCTCTCTTCTACTTGATCTATGCTGTGCCCGACGGGGTCCATAATTGTATCTATTATAATGTTTCTCACCAACTTTTAACACATTATGGTATGCAATAAAGATTTGTGAATTTGAATTTGAATTTATATTGAATGGTAGGTGGAACAATGGATATTCTTTCCGGGTGCCTATCATAATTTTAAGTTTCGCTATTGCTTACCAGGTCATCCAATAACTTTTGGCCCAACGCGGCTCACTAAAGGTAATCGCACAATTTTTAATACATGCACCACTGTTTATCTCTACATGACCTAAAGGTTGACTGGTAGAAAATGCCTATGGCATTAAGTCCGCCTCTGTGCATTTGTGTGCCTGGAGCACACGTAGGTATTAAATAAATACATATTAAATAAATAAATGATGGACAATTATTAACACTATACAATTAATCACAGAACAATTAAATGCACAACGTATTACTTAATTTTCTGATTTTAGTTTGTACTTACCCACATTCGGGTACCTACAGACTGAAGTCAAAGTTGAGCTTTGGTGGTTTTATTTCATTATTTACTAACTCTGACTGAAGTCAGTGGTTTTTTTTGTATAAATGTTTTTATTTATCAATTTTTACTTCTCTGTTAGATGAATGATATGAGTGCATACCTAAAAAGGGTAGATAATGATTGCACAAAGTTAAATCTTACCTAATTAGTTCTTAGTAATTTGTAAGTGAAGTGAATATGTAGTTTAGTATTTGTAAAATGTGCCATTGCGTGAGAATATCTTTTACACAGTTACATACATGCATAAACTCGCACCCTTTTCCCATGGAGGTAAACAGAAACTACTACTATTTTGACTTTGCATACATATTTTGGCTACATAAGTTACATCGATCGTGTTATTTTAAGAATCTCGAGAAAATATGCTTTCACGTAGGTACCTAAATAATGACATCATCCCCGAGCGATTTCACCTCAGATTTCATACAGTATCGATCTTTAGCCCTCTGTTTGTCTCAAAAACGTACAAAAACCTTGAGCGATACTATACATTTATAATAAACTGCCATTCTTAAAAGACATCAAACAAACTCAACGTACCCCACTTCGACCCTTCCAGAAAAGGGGTGAAGAAAAAAAATCGGCCTAGCAAAGACGCAATTACTTCTACGCAACCTTATTCATCCCACCTAGAAACTTTAAAAACTCCAAAATCGTTAAGAAATAAAGTTCATAATCGCTTGAAAGTAATTTTTTCATAAGCATCTGTATAGTGGTTTAAGTGCTTGCTAAAAGCAGGCTGGTATCAAAGAAATACGTCTAATGAATCTATTGATAACTCTAGTTATGTGTGTGTTGCGTATTTTTAAAACACAAACGCTGTGTGTTTGTGTGTGTGCAAGGAGGGGTGATGCTAAGAGATGCTTTCTTCGGACCCTCGTTTCTTATAGGAGTGCTTAGTGGATTTGATATTTGCATGATTCAATTTTTTCATAAAACTTTTGCAAGGATTTTTTATAGTGTCTTTTTTAACTCGGTTATCAATTAAGTAAAAAAGGGAAATTCAGGTTTTTTTTATCAAACTTTCCACTAATTAGTAGGAACTAGGTTAGAACTGACAGCAATGATATTATAAGTAAAAAGGTGTAGATAGGTTATAAGCGCTCAACAAGCGAGACGTTAAAATGTGGCTAACTAGCCACACTTGACATCAGTGTCGCGTCGCGCCGTCAACGGACGTTTTCGAAGATCGAATGTTGTTTAAGTAACCAATCTACACCTTTTACTAATAATGTCATTGACTGACAGCATGTGTGTCAAAAGATGAGGGTTCTGAAGTGTTCTGTTTATACCACTACGTGACAATGTAGGTGAAGGTCATCCCATACCAGCTAAAGCTGGGGATTGGCATTTCACTTCGGGATTACTTCACCATTTACATTTAGTTATCTAGATGCGAGACACTAATGGCATTTTCTGGCGCATTTTATTTTGGCACAACTTAACAGTTAAATTATTCAGTAATCAGGATCTTAAAAACAATGGTGGCGTTATCCAAAAATTTTATATCTTAATATATCAGTATGATAATTTAAAATTAATGCAGCATTTTAGTCAATACTTATATCTTGAAAAATAACTTAAGTACCTAGTTAAAGAAAAAACGAAAATTTCTGCATAGTGCTACTTTAGGTGGACATTGTTTTAATGCCATTTTTGTTCGCATAGAGTGGTCAACATACACAAACTTTAAAAAAAACGTAAAGATTTACTTAACCTAACTATCAAAATCATACATTCGCACAACAAATCACTCCCCTTATTTCACTCGACTCCGCCGATCGTCTCAAAGTTGCACACACACACACACAGCGCGCACTATTCGCACGCACACAAGCACACCCGTGGCCTAGGGGGCGCGCGCCCTTGCAAAACTCCTCCTTTATATTTTCTTGCTTTGTTATGTAGAAAAAAAAATAATAATAAGAGAAAGGGGATCTTAAAATCGATACCCGAATGGCTGTATGTACTCATTATTGAATCGGTTTTTTGTTAAGTCGTTTTTTTGTTCGATTTGCAACATGGCGCGTGATTTGAGTCCGTATAAAAAAAAGATTCAGAACTTTTTAGCTATGGTCTATTATTTCACGTTTAAAGTAGGTGGGGATGTTACTCTACAAACATCTATTGACACTTAGAATAAGTTAAACGCTAACGCTTCTCTAATAAAGTAGAAAATCCCCATGAACTTACAAATACCAAATAATTTTGACAGTTACTCCTACAAATTAAGTATGTAAGTGGTGCTTCAACAGGCGGCCTCATAGCAATCTATAAAGCGATCTCTTAAAGACAGCCTTTACCTAAGGTAGAAAAATGTACACTTACTTTATTTTAAATGTCTTAAGTTTGGTTTGATCAACCGTGTCACCTATCAAGTCGTATTTAAAATAAAATTGTAGGCCCGATAGGACCGACTACTTCTTCATCTCGTGTATAACTTCAATACGTTCTACGCAACGCCGTTATCTCGTAGCAATTCTTTTCAGTATATATCGTTTATTCTTACAAGTCATAATATTATTTTAATTCAATTATCTATTTAATTATAGAGACACCAAACTAGGTCTTAAAATGTTTTCCTAAGGCATACCGCCTTAGGTAAACATTTTTCCTCTTTTCACATTTAAACACAATAAGTTTATTCTAATTTAAAGACCCCTAAGATATTAGTCTTAATTGATTGCCATTTCCCCCTGTATGAGACACAAAGGGCAGATGGGTAGACGGTGACCCACAAAGTTAAGAAGTGGACTGACCGATTTATAGTGCTACGTAATAACTTTATGCTTACGTGAACAATTCGATGTACCGTTGTTTGCGATTTAGTTCTTGCAATTTATTTGCTTGATCACTTTTTGTTATTATTTACATGTAAATGAGCACTAACACTTCGACAGATACTGTAATTTAGCACAATATCTTTTTTTTAAAAAAAACACCGTCATAGACAAAAAAACTCATCACTCGAAAAAGTTCGCACGAGCCACTAGTTTAAAAATCGAATTATTCAATTTTCTTATTCCTAAATCAACGTCCCGCATCGGGATTCACTCTAAACTGATTCGGATACACGCAAACTAGCCGTTGGTGACCTAAATAGCAATTCAGAAAACATTATAATAAAATAAAAAAAAACCGGTCTATCGAGTACTTTGTCTTTTGTGTTCACAAAAGATCTATACAGAGGCCGCGGATGCTGCGTCCGTCGCGGTTTTCATGCGTATTAAAAAAACTGGTTTTAAAATTGTGAATGAGCTTTTGTCCCGTGATCGGTTATTTTGATTTATTCGATTTTTAGTACGCGAGCGGTGTATGGGAAATAAAAAGAAGATGCACGTTCAACAGGTACTGGTGTGGGGAAAAGTGTTAGTGTGTTACGGATTAGAACGGTTTTGTTACTCCTGATTGAAGAGCTTCGTATGGGCAGTTATGTCATGTGTGCTATCTGTCTGATAGTCCCCATGACTGGATGAACAGGATTTATTCATGCATTCAGTTTTTAAACTTGAACGGTGTTGAATATTTTGGTGTTATAGTATGGAGTAATGTAATGGACAGTAAAAAGTTACTAGGTTTAATTAATCAAACAAATTGTTTTAAAAATTAATAATTTAATATTCAATGCAGTGCGTCAAAATTTTATATAAATGTACGGGTAATGCAGAAACTTATGTGGATTAAGGCAATATAAACTTAACGATACAACTAAGACTTAAAACCTAAAAAAAACAAGACACAAAAATAACATTTACAATAAACTATATGTGTACTCAAAATCAGGTGCTCCATGTCAAAAAGTAAGAAAAAAATATGTAAAGATGAACAAAAATGGGTCATAAATGTTTTGTATTAGATTGTATCCAAACACGATTTTTATTCTTTGTCGGGGTGTCAGTCTCGCTGTTTGTGTTTCTACAAAACGTTACATAAATGTCAATTTTTTATCTGTTACACTCCAATTTGCTGTTTCAAGTGTGTTTTAGTGATTGGTATCGATTGAATTCGTAACTTATGTATGGATCTGATAATATTTGGTGTTTTATTGGCTTACATAATATACCTACCACCGTTCGTAAGTTAGACAAGATCTGACTTTTTATTAAGACTGTACTTACAACTAAAAAAAGAAGGCAATAAAACACTGTTTGGAACTCATTTTAATGTACCTACTTAACTTTAACCTTATTTTATTTTTCGAAAATAATACGAAAAAACCATAAAATGTATTTTTATGTACCTATGTACTCTATCGTAATAGAGGACCCTGTAATGATACTTATAAACTAGAAAAACAAATTAATAAGTAAATGCATAGCTTCTTAAAAATACCCTTAAAAGTAAATACAATACCTTAGAATGTTGGATCTTTGGTAATACAAAAGTTAGACAACGTCCTATTTGCTTAGAAGAATATTACAAATTCAAACTTTTCACTTTTAGAACTAAAATCTAAATGAACTCATGTTAGAATTTACCGCTGACAAACAACTAATTAATTATTATCTAACACGTAAATTAATTATAACATCAATGAATGTTATTAACCTTGATTAAGTGAGCCTCTAATTTAATCGTTGTAAAATCTATTGATATCAACACAAATTTGCGTATTTTGGTTTAGGTAATTATTATAGTCATTTCAACTAGTTGCTACTAAACAGTTACGTTTTACGAATGGCGATTAGAAAATAAGGATAGGGTGACTATTACGGATTTCGGTCACTGTGTTTGTGTCAATTTAAGAAATTATGGCTATCATGAATAACTGTACTTTCATAGGAATAGGTACCTAACCATTTGTTTAGACTGTTTAGATAACAATATTGTTGCAAGGAATTTTGTGTATTTTTTTCTAAAATTTTATTCACTTTCATTGTCAGACACTACTTCGTTCAAATGCCATGTTCCAAAGACTTGTTTTTTTAATACCTCATGTGCTAAGTATCTACGATCTATTTTCAAGTTTTGTGCGACACAAGACAAGAATACCCTTATCGATTTACATATTAGCAACCAATCAAGTAGATTATAAAGAAGTCGTTGATCCACTGGGACGGAACAGAAATAACGTATGTCAATGTCAATAAAATTATACGATAGCAATTGTTTCTATAATGGGCAATCAGGTAAAAGGAAAATGTGTCACCGAAGGGCAATAAGGCTGAAGTGACGAAGGTGTGGTGGGCCTGTTTATTCTGGTCTTTTTGTATTGTTGACTAAGTTATGTAATTCTTTGAAATAAAATGAACGCGACAATTCTAGTACCTACTTACCATCGTTTTAATATTTTCTGGCTGTCTATACAATTTATTGTCATTAAAATCTTTTTCGTAATTTCAAAATCTCTAAACAAAGATTTACTTTTTAAATCTAGCGTGGCCATTATATTTTTTTAATCAAAGTTCGAAATTTAAAATTTCTTAACTGTCATGCAAATCGATGTTAAACTTTTTCGATAAAGTTTTTAATGTCAGTCGACCTCTTTCAAACGTTGTAAAGATTGATAAAATAATATTAATTACAAATTATTCAGAGTATTATGTCGCCGGTGTCCGAGACCGGTCCGGCAGCTGCGAGCGATGTCTGTTTGTTTGTTATTCTAATAAGCCATTGTGTACACTCTCCATATTTCAGTGGCCAGTTTCAATAGATATTTGTGAATGGAAATTACTGGTTATTTTGTCAGTTTGTTAGTAGTTACGATTTCGTTTTGTCCTCGGTAGTTCGGATTTTTGTATTAATGTGGAGAAAACATACAGGTAAAATGCTAAAGTAAGTTTTAGTTTTAATTAGTTTGAGAATTTTTTTGTTAAGCTTTAATTAGATGGTTTCATAAAATGGAACCGCACGATTTTTAATTTCCTGTTTCTATTAATTCCAAATTTTAATAATAAAATGAGACAAGATTTTTTCGGGCTAGCACAAACCGTACTACAATATATTCTAAAAGATTGAAACGATGCCAATATGATAACTTCTTAATTAAAACTAATTGCTTCGTTTTGTACATCCACTCGATGCTAGATGGCGTAAAGCGACAGTAGCGACTTTAGCGGATGTTTGTAGTACTTACATTTTTAGTAGCGACATCTGCGGCTGAGTAGCGAGTGTTATTTAGTTCTTACTACTGGATACGAGATGGCACTAGCAACTTCGTTTAGAAACGAAAAAGAGTAAGCCGTCTTTTTGAGCTATGGACCGTTTCAAATATATATAGAATCCTTGATTCTATGTGTGTCAACTTTTTACAAACAATCAAAACTAGCTGTAAAGTTGGTTTTTGAAATGTAGATTGTCACTGCCCAGGTAAGTATATTGGGAGTAAGGTCTCGGCAAAAGGGCGCGAAATCAAGATCCCATAAGAAATAATTTGCTGTGTTGTAACAGAATCTTAAAACCAGAGTCTTCTTAGCATACAATGAGAAGTCTACACATCCATTTACATGTAAAGCTACAGAGGAGTGATTACGTTAATATGCTTAAAGCCTAGTTAGACTGCCCAGCCACAATTTTCAACCTATTTCAAGCAAACGGCAGTCAATCTTCCACAGTGTTGGCAGCTGCTCTTCCTTTGAAAAACACAATTTTTCGCGCCAACGGAGCGTTCTAAAGAAAATTACCGAACGGGCCTGTCCAAAATACCTCGACACACTCATTTTTACCGCTCCCCCAAAACCCTTTAACCCTTATTTGGAGTGGGAAAGGTTCAATATTCCTTGAATGTCATTTCTGCGGTTGGATAATTAATTTGTAGTTTATAGGCTTTATCTGGACAGCCGTGACCTGGTATACACTAACGTGGTTACCGGTCCCTTATTAACGTTAATTTTCAGTTAGTGAGCCTTTAGTGGCGGTCTGCTGATAAAAACTTGTACTATGGTGTCACTAGCTCACTGTTACGACCAAAGCCACGTATTCTAATACGATCTTGACGCTGGAATCTCGACTCAAAATATATTGATTGAGAACTTTAATTATCTTTTATTATCTATTTGATGAGAAAAACTTGGCCAAGAGATGCACATGGAAGAAACAAATGATAGGTAATAATATATTAATATTAACATCACAAATAAAGAAATAACGGGTGTGTTCGACATAGAATTCGGTGGGACTTTTTATTGAGAATTGTAATCCCTACTTCGATAGTATTGAACACCGAACTGAAATATTATAACGCAGTAAACAATTGAGTGTTATTAAAAATCGGCTTTTGATACCTTTGTACTAATAACTAATTGGTAATAGCCATATTTAACTTACTAAATTAGTACGTAGGTACACACTACAGCTGGTCGATTCTGTTGAAATCACCGCGTGTAAACCTGGGTGTAGTGAGCACTGAAGTCTCTGTCAGTGTCACCTATCAGTTGCTAGGGATTGGCGAAGTATGAATCATAATCGAGAATCGACGTAACTTATTTATTTACATACAAACAAACTTAAACTCACGCCCTTTTCCCATGGGGGTGGACAGAAACTGCAGAACGCCACCCACTATAATATTGTTTCACATACCGACTTGTTAATATTTTTTCTGTGCTAAGTATTTTATTTATTTTAGGCTAAGTAAATTGAATAGGTGATAATTTAGTTCGAAAGCTCTATTGGATTATTTGAATAATTAATTAAATTAAATCAATTTAGGTACCTACTTCATACCTACATAAGGTATTACCTGCTGCGCTGCGCTGCGCCGATCCGAATCTATGAAAACGCCTTCACATCTTAGTTCACTGTAGACAAATAGCGTCCTACTTTATCTAGTCGTTGCCAAAAATATAAAGCATTTCTACCATCTCAGCACTCTCACAGATACCTACTTACAAAATTAATTCTTCTACGTTCGCATAATAACCAAGAGTCCACAATGACAGTTATACGACACTGACTCGGTGCTGTTGCCATGACAACGATACGACCACGCGATGCCGGTCGTGCTGTTGTCATGGAAACCACCGGGCGGGCGCCCGCCCGGTGGTTTCCATGACAACGCCGAGTGACTTCGATGTATCACGCGCGTGCGTTTGTCTTCATCTACCATTTTATAGATTATACGGTGTTTATTTCCAAAGATTTGAATGTCTAATTTCAATTTTTATTTTAACCATTCAACAAATATATAGTCATTGTATTATTTTGTCAAATATGTTACTTTTTCAACGTTCACATTCATCGAGTCACAATGATGCACACTCACGCACGCGCTTGTGTTTTTTTTTTTAATATTCATTGTTTGGAGGCCATGTTGTTGACGTATGAACCTGTTTGATTTTAAATAATTATTATATTTTAAGATTAAAAAGTCGTAAGTCTGTAGTTGTGCCTAATTTTGATGTCCAAAATTAAAATAAATAATCGATACCTAGGTAAAATTCTTAACCTTAGTCTGTGACAGTCATGGCCTTTTTTTTCGCGTAGGTACCTATTGTAGGTTAATTATAATGTGACCAAAAGAATGATCTTTGTTTTGTAAGCATTTTAGAGGTTGTAATTGATAAAAATGCAGTCCGCCGTAGTTTTTTCTTATTAAATACCTACGTAATTTTCACATTAAGGGGGAAAACTAACTTCTAAGGAGGCCATGGTAACAACGTGCATCTAAGAACAAAGACGCATCGATTTGTCATTGCATTCAAATTTAGTCTTTCACTTTGCAGTGACATTAGATGTTGATATTTTGAATGTTGTTTTGTTAGTAAGTACTTTTACGGATGCAATTGGTATGACAAATAAAGCTACTACCGAAGTTCCGCCCGTGTTAGTTAAGACGAGAGTTAAGTGGCTATTTACATTGACAAGGACGGAAACAACAATCAAGTGATATTCAATTAATCAATATTATAGGAGGCTCCTGTCTTTTCCGTAAGGGGATGGGCGTCGGCGTCTATGTAGCAACGGTACGGTATTATTAACGTCAGTGTGTTACTTAATCCGTGTAGGTATTCTTGAGAACTAGCAGATACCTACCTACTTACAAGCAGTGCAACTAAATAGGTATAAAACCTCTGCCTCGCATCGTTCCGACCTGAGTGCATTCATGCTGTTTCAATTTCGACTGTGCGACAAATAGAGGGGATTGGATTGTTTGAAACTACCACTGAATGAAAACTCAGAAATGCTAAAATAAATTTACTCACATTCAATGAATGTTTTATTGTCCTTTTTCTGAGTTGAGTACCTACATTAGTACATATTCATATTACCTACCTACATCATCCAACTAGAAAGCAAGATAAATCCCAATAAGAGGTACAAATTAAGGTAATACAGCATGTTTAGGCCAATCATTAATTTCATTTAACACTTCTAGCTACCATATTGTAGGTACAGGGGCAGAATTCTTACTTAGTGTTGATAGTGTTTCCATCTCCAAGTCTCAATCCGGGATCAAGACTTGAATCCAGTTGATAGCAATAGACGCCCCTTCTTACATGGGACTTGAACATAACGGATACATACTTACTCATTTACATACAGTGTGGCCCACAAAACCTATACAAATATCATATTTTAATATAAATATTTAAGCAATTAGGACAACAAAAATAGTATAGGGAAAACAATAGGTTGTGTAGATAATACAACTACTATCCAGATATTATTATCCCACAAACTCTCTCTCTCTTGCTCTAGCAGTGCTTGGTGAGGTCAGAAATAAATTAATATTGCATAAAAAATAAGTTTTACTCATTTCTATCATGTTACAGAACTTTGCAAATTTATATTATAAATTTTCCGCTGCTGGGGTTCAACTTCTTGATACCGGTGGGGCAGGCAGACTTCTGTATTGGATGTGTAGATACAAGGTGTGGCCCGCCACCTCCATCATCATCTGGCAGGAAAACCTGCTTGCTGGAAGCATTACAGTGTACATTATTATTATTATAGCTATATTTATGCATCATTCTATTAATTTATCAGTAGCACAGTATAGAAAGCCTGCATTAACTGCCTAATGCAGGCTAATGCTACCTTTCTAAAAGTATAGCGGCATCAATGACATAGAACACCTTGTAAGGCGTACCAACTACCTATGAGTAATTGTAACATAACATCTTAGTTCCATGATCAACCTCCCTGTGTTTTAAATAATTGATCTGCTCTTAAGGAATGTTTAACAAACAAAAACTGTGTGTGTTAATTGACAGATACCTTCTTAGCTCAACAGCCACTTGGATTTGTGTGATTGATGCAAGTAGTGGTGATGAAATTTGTTTCCATGGTCGCTCCTTCAAGCAGCTCCAGGCTTGTAAAGACTCATCTGCTGAACGGTAGAATGCATCAGATTAATAATAAATGGAACTTGCTTTCATGCCAATAATTTACAATGTTGGTTACACTGTTAAACCGAGTTTAACCAAAATATGTCAAATATAATACATCACTTTTATATGTTCTGATGTAACTTTAAAATAATGATTAGGTAGGTACTTTGAGAATTTAAAACAGGATCCATCAGATCCAAACAGGACATAGGTACTGTTTGATTTTGTGTTAGGTACTACTTTACTTAACTTTTTACTGATAATGAAAAACATGAGAACACTAATACAGGATTGCTACCTATATTGTAGTTTTAAGTAAGTAGATTCCTACTTACGATCGGTCCGTTTTCGTTATTGTTACGATCACAATATCCACATTACGTTATCACTTACGTTTCATACAGGGTTGGCATTAAATACTATAATAATACAACTAAAACTTATACAATAACAGTGCTAGACGTCATTAATAATTGTTTGAAAATTTTCTTTTGTTATTGTTAGGTTATGTGATTTATTATTGATCTGACAGTTTGACACTTTTGACAGCCATCCATCACATTTTTTTTTTTTAATTTTATGACTTGGTAACTGGACCTTTAAGTCAAATCTTATTTTATTACAGACATCACACACAAGGCACGACGTAATAGATTATGAATTGCGAAATAAATGTCATTATGTCATGCGTGTGAACAGCCGCGCGGCCATAGAAACTATTTGAGAACGCTCGAATTCAAATAGTCGATTTAAACAAGTAAAATGGATGAAGATTGTTTAGCTTTTTACCGCTTACTATTTGCTTGTTTTAGCTCACTATCACTTTTTTTTCTGAACGTTACAAGTATTATAAATTTCATGAAAGGCAATTTAGCGGGCTGGCTGGTGCGTTCGTTCCAATGTCTTTGATAATGATTTATTTTAAATTTGGATTTGTGTTTCGAGTTAGCCACCAAAAACCAAGGTTTAATTAATTATTAGTACCTATCCTATCTGACATTAGTACCAAAATTTTCTTTCGCAACATAATCTATTGCGTCGTGTCTTGTGATGTCTATAATAAAATAAGATTTGACTTAAAGGTCCAGTTACCAGGTCATCAAATTAAAAAAAAAAATGTGATAGATGGCTGTCTGTCAAACTGTCAGATCAATAATAAATCACATAACCTAACAATAACAAAAGAAAACTTTCAAACAATTATTAATGACGTCTAGCACTGTTATTGTATAAGTTTTAGTGGTATTATTATAGTATTTAATGCCAACCCTGTATGAAACGTAAGTGATAACGTAATGTGGATATTGTGATCGTAACAAGAACGAAAACGGACCGATCGTAAGTAGGAACCTACTTATAACTACAAAATATAGCTAAGCAAGCCTGTATTAGTGTTCTCATGTTTTTCATTATCAGTAAAAAGTTAAGTAAAGTAGTACCTAATACAAAATCAAACAGTACCTATGTCCTGTTTGGATCT
Source organism: Euplexia lucipara (assembly GCA_921972225.1). NCBI lineage: Eukaryota > Metazoa > Arthropoda > Insecta > Lepidoptera > Noctuidae > Euplexia > Euplexia lucipara. The sequence continues at coordinate 14,942,243 of OV179161.1, read as the reverse complement.
GATGGATCCTGTTTTAAATTCTCAAAGTACCTACCTAATCATTATTTTAAAGGTACATCAGAACATTTATAAAAAAAATATTATATTTGACAGCTTTTGGTTAAACTCGGTTTAACAGTGTAACCAACATTGTAAATTATTGGCATGAAAGCAAGTTCCATTTATTATTAATCTGATGCATTCTACCGTTCAGCAGATGAGTCTTTACAAGCCTGGAGCTGCTTGAAGGAGCGACCATGGAAACAAATTTCATCACCACTACTTGCATCAATCACACAAATCCAAGTGGCTGTTGAGCTAAGAAGGTATCTGTCAATTAACACACACAGTTTTTGTTTGTTAAACATTCCTAAAGAGCAGATCAATTATTTAAAACACAGGGAGGTTGATCATGGAACTAAGATGTTATGTTACAATTACTCATCATAGGTAGTACGCCTTACAAGGTGTTCTATGTCATTGATGCCGCTATACTTTTAGAAAGGTAGCATTAGCCTGCATTAGTGCAGTTAATGCAGGGTTTCTGTACTATGCTACAGATAAATTAATAGAGTGATGCATAAAATATATAGCTATAATAATAATAATGTACACTGTAATGCTTCCAGCAAGCAGGTTTTCCTGCCAGATGATGATGGAGGTGGCGGGCCACACCTTGTATCTACACATCCAATACAGAAGTCTGCCTGCCCCACTGGTATCAAGAAGCTGAACCCCAGCAGTGGAGAATTTACAATATAAATTTGCAAAATTCTGTAACATGATAGCAATGAGTAAAACTTATTTTTTTTTGCAATATTAAATTATTTCTGACCTCACCAAGCACTGCTAGAGCAAGAGAGATAGAGAGAGAGAAATAGTTTGTGGGATAATAATGTCTGGACAGTAGTTGTATTATCCCTACAACCTATTGTTTTCCCTATACTATTTTTGTTGTCCTAATTGCTTAAATATTTATATTAAAATATGATATTTGTATAGGTTTTTTTGTGGGCCACACTATGTAAATGAGTAAGTATGTATCCGTTATGTTCAAGTCCCATGTAAGAAGGGGCGTCTATTGCTATCAACTGGATTCAAGTCTTGATCCCGGATGGAGACTTGGAGATAGAAACACTATCAACACTAAGTAAGAATTCTGCCCCTGTACCTACAATATGGTAGCTAGAAGTGTTAAATGAAATTAATGATTGGCCTAAACATGCTGTATTACCTTGGTTTGTACCTCTTATTGGGATTTATCTTGCTTTCTAGTTGGATGATGTAGGTAGGTAATATGAATATGTACTAATGTAGGTACTCAACTCAGAAAAAGGACAATAAAACATTTATTGAATGTGAGTAAATTTATTTTAGCATTTCTGAGTTTTCATTCAGTGGTAGTTTCAAACAATCCAATCCCCTCTATTTGTCGCACAGTCGAAATTGAAACAGCATGAATGCACTCAGGTCGGAACGATGCGAGGCAGAGGTTTTATACCTATTTAGTTGCACTGCTTGTAAGTAGGTAGGTATCTGCTAGTTCTCAAGAATACCTACACGGATTAAGTAACACACTGACGTTAATAATACCGTACCGTTGCTACATAGACGCCGACGCCCATCCCCTTACGGAAAAGACAGGAGCCTCCGAGCCTCCTATAATATTGATTAAGTAATTGAAAATCACTTGATTGTTGTTTCCGTCCTTGTCAATGTAAATAGCCACTTAACTCTCGTCTTAACTAACACGGGCGGAACTTCGGTAGCAGCTTTAATAATTGTCATACTTACCAATTGCATCCGTTAAAGTAGGTACTTACTAACAAAACAACATTCAAAATATCAAAATCTAATGTCACTGCAAAGTGCAAGACTAAATTTGAGTGCAAATCAATGACAAATCGATGCGTCTTTGTTCTTAGATGCACGTTGTTACCATGGCCTCCTTAGAAGTTAGTTTTCCCCCTTAATAAGTGGTTTGTTTTATATTTTGTTAATGTGAAAATTACGTAGGTACTTATTTAATAAAAAAAAACTACGGCGGACTGCATTTTTATCAATTACAACCTCTAAAATGCTTACAAAACAAAGATCCTTAGACTATATACCTCTAGACGTAGCCCAATTTACAGTGTCAAGTGTGGAAGTGAGACGCAATAATACAAAGTTCGTAGGAAAATTGAGACAAAGCATCGTATTTTCTGTCCCTTACGGCGTGCCGGATTTTTGCATGGCTAACTTTTGAATGTTAGCCAAACAAAGTGCTGTCACTGTCACGTATATTATTATGCTCGATTTAATTTAAGTTTTCGGATGGTTTTTACAATTTTTGTAATAGTTTAAGTCATTTAATGAGAAATAGACTCCATTAGATAAGTGTTTAGTGTATGGTGAATGCGCTACGATGGGAGGATGCAGTATAATAGGCTGTAAAAGCCGCTCAGAAAAGGCCAATAACAAAATCTCTTTTCATTCGTAAGTATTCAATACTGTTTGTGTTATTGTATGATTATTAAATTTATACATTTGTGCGCTTTTATTGTCATGGCTTTCAGACCAAAATATGGGAGATTTCTTAAAATAAACTTGATTTCTTATATCACATAACCTAGAAATACTTACTTACAGTGTTGCTACACGTTTCAAATCTTTTCCCTTAACTGTCAGGCCTAATGTTCAAAAGGTAGGCATAATAATCAAATAAATCTATGGTGGCTAAACACACAAATTTGTGGGCGAACCCTTATTTTTAAGTTTAAGTGAACATGTGTACGACCGAACAGAGCCCTTTCGACAATCATTAAGTTTTACTCTTGAAGGCAATCGCGTAGGTACTTATAGATATTTGGAAGTAAGAATTCATTTTATAAATAAATGTTAAGTATAAACAAAAAATTCGATATTTTCAAAATAAGTTGGTTTTGTCTAAAGGACAATAGTTATTATACAGCAATGTCAATGTCACACTGGATGTCAGCCATACCTCAATATATTTTAATGATAAATAACACGCGAAAAAATAATGTAGTGTTCTTCTAAAGAGTTACTTCTATGTACACACATGAAGCTTCACCTGGTAGTAGTGTATTTTATTTGTGAGAATCAAGGTAAGATTGAAAGTAGGTATTTTACGTGAAATTATATTTTCTCACACATGGATACTTCTACACTCTTATTACCACGTTGAATACGTAAATTATAATTTACAATAGTGCTAAAATTGGAACCCGCAGTTAAGTAGAATTTTGGTCGTATTTTGGGACTTTTTTAAGGAATAGCAACACTGAACTTTTATATTGCTGTCGCATGTGCGGCCACGCGGTAGCTCGATCTAGAGGTATATTATCTAAGCAAAGATCATTCTTTTGGTGTTGGTGAGAGTTTGGTGACATTACATTAACCTACAATACAATAGATACCTACGCGAAAAAAAAGGCCATGACAGTCACAGACTAAGGTTAAGAATTTTACCTAGGTATCGATTATTTATTTTCATTTTGGACATCAAAATTAAGCACGACTACTAGGTAGGTAGGTAGGTACTGACTTTTTAAATGGTTAATTTAAATTTAGACTTTTTAATCTTAAAATGTAATAATTATTTAAAATCAAACAGGTTCATACGTCAACAACATGGCCTCCAAACAATGAATATTAAAAAAAAAATTCACGCGCGCGCGCTTCGCGTTGTCATAGTAACAACGCGGGCGTGAGTGTGCATCATTGTGACTCGATGAATGTGAACGTTGAAAAAGTAACATATTTGACAAAATAATGTAATGACGATATATTTGTTAAATGGTTAAAATCAAAATTGAAATTAGACATTCAAATCTTTGGAAATAAACACCGTATAGTCTATAAAATGGTAGATGAAGACAAACGCACGCGCGTGGAACATCGAAGTCACTCGGCGCGGACGCTAGGTGGTTACTATGGCAACAGCACGACCGGCATCGCGTGGGCGTATCTTTGTCATGGCAACAGCACCGAGTCAGTGTCGTACAACTGTCATTGTGACTTTTGGTAATTATGCGAACGTAGAAGAATTAATTTGTAAGTATGTATCTGTGAGAGTGCTGAGATGGTAGAAATGCTTTATATTTTTGGCAACGACTAGATAAAGTAGGACGCTATTTGTCCACAGTGAACTAAGATGTGAAGGCGTTTTCATAGATTCGGATCGACGCAGCGCAGCAGGTAATACCTTAGGTATGAAGTACCTAAATTGATTTAATTTAATTAATTATTCAAATCCAATAGAGCTTTCGAACTTAATTATCACCTATTCAATTTACTTAGCATAAAATAAATAAAATACTTAGCACAGAAAAAATATTAACAAGTAGGTACCTATGTGAAGCAATATTATAGTGGGTGGCGTTCTGCAGTTTCTGTCCACCCCCATGGGAATAGGGCGTGAGTTTAAGTTTGTTTGTATGTAAATAAATAAGTTACGTCGATTCTCGATTATGATTCATACTTCGCCAATCCCTAGCAACTGATAGGTGACACTGACAGAGACTTCAGTGCTCACTACACCCAGGTTTACACGCGGTGATTTCAACAGAATCGACCAGCAGTACCTTATTTTAATGATAGTAAGCGCTAAAGAAGAATTTTCGAAAACGTATCCGCTAATTAATAGGAAATTAAAGTTTGTATGGTGATTTGTCGTTTTTGAAGTTAGAAGTACGTATTCTATTTTATTTATTGAGTAGTTAAAACTATACAGCTGCGAGTAGGTATCATAAAAAATTTCTAATTGGATAATGAAGTTGGTAAAAAAAATGTAAGAAATGTGGAACTTCTGGTTCTATGAAAGAGTAACCAGTAGGTATTTTTGTTCTTTTTTAGATATTCTTTCCATAACTATAGAAAACCCGAGAACGACTTGGTCATCAACTTGTTATAACAATTATGAAATTAATGAACAGATCAATCGCACACTTTTAAATCGAGTTTCCTGTAATTTTACTGGTAATGAAGTTTATTTCGGTAACACGAGAATTCTATGAACACGTTGAGTATTTACTGAAAGCAATTATTGGAAAATAATTAAAAAGGTTTTTTGTACTGCTGATTGAAAAGATTTAATTTAAGTTCTTTTTAAGGTACTCACTTCTGTTTTATATTTAGGTTATTTTGGTGAAGATGTTAAAAAAGCTTGACGTATAACACGTTTTGACATGCCGGAGGTCGAGGGTTCGATTCCCACCCAGGACAAATGTTTGTGTGTTGAGCACGATCATTTGTTCTGTGTCAGGGTGTAATTTATCTATATAATTTATTTATAATATGTATGTATTTAGAAATATATAAGTATGTTTATCAGCTATTTAGTACCCATAACACAAGCTCTCAAGCTTAACTTGGGACTAAATGGCGTTGTGTGAAAAAGTTGCGGAATATTTATTTATTTGTTGAATATTTATTTATAACAAGAAATTGAAGCTGGTATTTAAAGCAAGATTTATGCACACATCTTCGACTAAGGAAAGTAAGTGTTTCATAGGAATTTAAACCTTATTCAATTACTGCTAATAAAGCAAGTGTTTTCAAATGAAAATAAACATTAACGTTTATATTTGTGTGCGATGTTTACAAGCCCTCTTCTTAGCGTGTCGATGTCAAGTAAGTAAGATGATTTTATGATTTTTGACCCCATAAAGATATATAGACAGAAGTAATCCCACCAAAACATTACATGTAAAATGTTGCCAAGACGACCACATAAGGTTTGCCCTGTGAAAAAGATATCAGATCTCATGTAGAGCCAAGCTTCTGAATCTACACGGCCTAACCTACCGACCCTAACTTCACAAATTCTATACATATCAGTAAAAATGTATGGCTTCGCCGTCTCGCTACCGTCGTGGGGGTGATGCGAATATTTAGTTTCTGAAGTAAGTGACTCCAAATTAGTCAAGAGTATGCCTATCTATAGCAATTTGTTAACCATCTGGCTAGCCATTTATGTTGGGGTCGGGTACCAGTTTAACCGAATGCAGCTGAATATAAGTGTTTTACATGGAGCAACTGTCTGTCTGACCTACACAACCCAGTTACTGGGTAACATGATACCCCTTGGTTAAACAGGTTGTCTGCAGATTTTCGGGCTTCTGACTATCTGTGACGACTGTTATAGATATACGAACAAACGTCAACTTTAAGGCGTTTGTGGTACGCGTTCCGAATTGTTATCTGCCCGTCGTCATGGATGAGAACTTCTGGCCTAAGGACGTGGTGTTCCGTCGCTTCCGCGGACAAGTTCCACAGAGCAGCGCTAGTGCGTGTTAGTGAAGTGTTAGTTAAGAAATAATGTATTAATATATGTATTTAAGGTTAAGGTATTTATCTCTGGGCCTGCGTCGCCTGCAATAAAAAATATTATTTATTACTAGCTGTGCCCGCGACTTCGTCCGCATGGAATAGTGACTTTTCGGGCAACAATTTGAATTACATGTACCGTCGTTTGGGTAGCTAAAAATTCACTTAACAGTAATTCTTCTCCGTATACGATATTTAATTTTGACATAGGTATGGCCATCGAGGATGAAAGCATACAGGCTCCTAGGATTGCTAACCCGTGACAGAGCCACATACAACTGATCGTGCGAGAAACAGCTGAAACTTAGATTCGATCTACACCCACAACTTTCAGCGTCTGACCTTGGGCTTTATTAATGGTCATCGCAAAACATAGGCTGACTGGAAACTGGACTCGTTTATAACTAAATGGAAAATTGAGTTATTTAGTAAACACGTACTTAACGTACGTAACACGCTTAAGTAAGGAACGTTCCTAATACTCATACCCCGACGTTACGTAAAATTTCATGGCTCAACGATAGGAAAGTGTTATTTTTAACTTTTTAAATGTTTTACTTTTTTGCGATGGGGGTTTTTTAAATTTTTAATTTAGCTTTTATTTTATAATTTTCAAACGCATTAATTTTGTTTTATAGAGTTTACAGTTATGAGAATTTTTCAGTGCATTGTATGTAGAGTCAAATGCTGGTTAAAACAAATCCAAACACGATATATCTGCTATTATTTTGTCAAGAGTCTACCTACTGGTGTGCTGGATAGCCTAGCTGCAGCATCAGCTCATCCTGTTGCCATCAGTGCATTGTGTGCAGAATCAAATGCTGGTTAAAATGAATCCAAACACGACATTTTTGCTATTATTTTGTCAAGAGCCTACCTAATGGTGTGCTGGATAGCCTGGCTGCAGCATCAGCTCAGCCTGTTGCCATCAGTGCATTGTATGCAGAATCAAATGCTGGTTGAAATGAATCCAAACACGACATATCTGCTATTATTGTCATCCTGGCTGCATCAGACCAAATTTGCCATAATCTTGCTTGTTAATATAACATACTTGGGTGTTTGAAATTTTAAGCCACACATATGTTTGTAAGTAAAGTTAATACCCACAGACGTCTAAAATAGCCACGGTACCTAACACAAAAGATCTGCTAACCTTGAAACGGCTAAACCGAGTTTGATGAATCATGTCTAATAACCATTGCAAGAAACCCTGCTTTCAAATAAAAAAAACCGCACATAAATCGGTTCACCCGTTTAGGCGCTACGGTCCCACAGACAGACAGATAGACACACACACATAGCGGTTAAACTTATAACACCCCTCATTTTGCGTCGGGGGTTAAAAAATTTAAAGAAAATTAAGAAAAATCTTTTTTGCAATAAATAAAACCGACTTAAAAGAATCACTAACCGGTGTAAAAAAACTCTAAATTAGGAAGTCTGTGGCTTTGGTGGTTTTGTCTCATTCATGATGGGCCACCGACTTCCGAATTTAGAGTTATTTTACACCGGTTAGTGTTTTTTTTAAGTCGGTTTTATTTTTTGCAAAACAGATTTTTATTTTTCCATTTTTAGTTGTTCCCATACAAATAATTGCCATGAATTTATTTTTATATTGTTATTTGTTAACAATACATGTCATGGTAATAGGGTTATCCACTTATCCCTAATAAATGAAAATTAACATACCTAAAAAAACATACCGTCGAATTCAGAACCTCCTCCTTTTTTTGAAGTCGGTTAAAAGAACCCAACCTACAAACCCTAAAATTTAAATAAATGAAATATGCAAACAGTATTCAAGTGAATCGCAATAATCGCGAGGCGTGTAGGTGCTCTGATAGAATACCTTAGCAAATGTTCGCCGTGATTCTTTAAATTGACATAACTTTTTTATTTATGAACCGATTAACATGAAATAAACACTAAATGTTAAGTGAAGCTTACTACAATATATTAGTGAAAACCGCATTTACATCGAATAAGCCGTTTCTGATATTAGCGTGCACAAACATACCGACAAACAGACAAAAAAAAAACAAAAACAATTTCGGGTTCGGCATCGATATAATAACAACCCCTGCTACTTTTTTTTTTATTTATTTCCATTGTACAGACACCACTTTTCTACAATTTTATTATATGTATAGATTATTATACAAATGGCAGCCGGGACCAACGGCATTACGTGCTTTCCGAGGCACGGAGGAGTATTGATATGTAATGAACGATATGTAAAAAAATCCATATACTAATGGAAACCCAAAAGACCGACAGCTTCACAAATATAGAATAGACTAGCTGCCCCGGCAAACTTCGTTGTGCCTTAGAGTCAATTCATTGCTCTTATTTTTTTTTTATATTAGATATACATACGTTGAATAAGACGACAACAAATAAATCCAAACCAATAATAACTACTACTACTTTTAAATTACAACATGTATATATACCCTAACCTAACTGACCATACCTATCCTATAGCTAACCCAACTATCTAACCTAACTACCTTACTAAAAAATACTAAATTCATAATTTTAATCTGAACTATTGCCTCTATGTTACATACAATAATTTATGCCTATAGTTTTCCCGGTCTACTTTAATTAAAGTCCTAACAGTAAAATAAGTTCTATTTGCAAAGAATTATTAAAGTTCGTCTCTGTCATCATTGCTAGTTACGTAAATTGATTTCTGAAATATAATACTTTTTTATGCTACATAAAACCTCTAAGTTTAGTAACAAAATAAATTTCAGAACGTAGGTGCGTATTATAAATTGACAACCTTACCTTCTTGGGTTTAGCTTAAGACTTGTCAATTTCAAATTGTCACCTGATAATGAACTGGGAAGTTTGACTCCTGTCATGTCATCCAAGATGGCGCTGCGTTTGAAAAATGTTTGAGACAACCGATATTCTTGATATTTATTTTTATGATGTCGAACGGGATAAAAAGTATCCTATGTCCTTCTCCTGGCTCTAAACTACCTCCCTGCCAATTTTCAGCTAAATCGGTTTAGCCGTTCTTGAGTTATAAGTGAAGTAACTAACACGACTTTCTTTTATATATATAGATATAAGTGTTGTAATGTTATTTAATAATTTTGTATACAACTTTGCAGTGCCCTTACAGGGTACATGTTTTAATACTGTGTCATGAAATTTTAATGCATGCCTAAAATCCAGTGTTTTACATGTCAGCAAAAAAATAAATAAATATATCTTTTACGACAGCCATTATCCAATTCAAAGCCATATAAATATTATATGTATGTGGAGGTAAACAATTGTATTTATTTGGTACCTTAAGAGACAGTTACCCAAAAATTTATAACATACTTAACACTTTATATCTTGCAATACAATTCGCGAATAAGGAAGGGCACATAACAAATAAAGAATGACCATAACCCTTTCTAAATAACGGTGGATATTATTAGCATAATGACAGTTATGTCGGAAGACACCGACATTAATAAGGGAGGCAGGGGGTGAACGCTCACCGTGGATGACTTGAGACGCTATGCTAACGAAGGGTGAATTGAAATGGTGTTAATTCAAAGGAGAGAGATAAGTTTTGTAGGGATATAAATATCGAAGAGTGCCTGCGTTTACAACCGAGCGGAATTGTTTTTTTTTGCGCGGAATTCACATCTATCTAGTTCGCGACTTTGTATCGCATTTCGTTTCTTTAACATCCCCCTCAAACCCCGCTTAGTTTTGAAACTATATAGCCTATGGCACTAACAAATACTGTGGCTTTCTATTGGTAAAGCAATTTTCGAAATCGGTTTCAGAAGAGTCCAGCCCCCAGAACGCCTCAAATCCCTTTGTTTTGACCTTTCGCTAAGTCACGTGGTCAAAACAAAGGGATTTGAGGCGTTCTCGATTGTAGAAAGAGAATAGATACGAATCGTTTGTAACTTGGCTAGGGGGGCAGAGATTCTACCTCATAAATTCTACCTCTTTATTAAATCAGTAATGAAATGGTATCTATTTCTGTAAGTAGATCTTCCAAGATACTTTTACGTGTCATTTTTTTTAAGCTTATTATTTGGAATTTCCAGTGATCCCTGAGAAGAAATGCCGAAAAAAACTAAGGGCTCATGGTCTCTTTTAAAGTCCAGACCTAAGATTGTATTAATTTATTATGCGAGTCTAACGTTGCAGGACAAAGTCTAGAAAAGCCAGTCTAGTAGATTAACTAAACTACAGTACCTACCTACCTACATAACCAAACTAGTAGAACCTAAGTACCTATAAGTAAATCTCTAGAAAACTCTTCGCGAACGTATTCGCGGGGGACCTGTGGAGCTGCCGGGGAATCGTTTCAACAGATCTACATTTAAAAGTCGATTCTGAACTGGTTTTTTTTACGGAAAAACTATAATACTTATGACTTTACTTATGTGAACTCATTATTGGTGATTGGAGATGAATGGACCAACCAATCATTAGTACTTAAGAAGAAAGAAAGAAAGAAAATACATTATTGGCAACAGCTGGATACATACACAGTAAAAAACAAAAGAGACACAAAAATGGCAAATCTCACGGGTGCGCCAAAAGGTTCATTGCAGCGGTAATGCCAGACAGATGCTGGGATGCTGCCTGATGCTGATTAAACATAGGTGATAGTCTTGGTGTCCGTGACGTGGGGGAAAAACTGCAAGAGTGTCATCGGCGAAGGTAAGGCTACATCATGCGCCGCCCTATGGAGTACCTACGTTGGTCGGATAAGCATGAATATGGCTGTCTTTGGGGTTAGGTCCAGTGGTCGCCCTCGCAAACGCTGGTTGGACGTGGTCAAGCCCGATATGAGAGCCAATGGCCTGACTAAAAAGGATGTTGAAGATCGGGTAAAGTGGAGAAAGCTCAGTCGGAAAGCGAACCCTGGCAATTGCTGGGATTAACGCCAGGTGGAAGAAAAGGTTACTACAGTGGGCAAGATGTAACAATAATTGTCATTCTTAATGATAGTTTCTCTATGTTTTGCCATCAATATTATTTAAGTATTTTTGTAAACATAGGGTAGGTAAGTACAATAGTGGGCAAGATGTAACACTTATTAATTGTCATTCACATTATAGTTTTTCAATATTTTGCCATTTGGTACAAAAACATATATAAAGGAGGCTTGCGCCAATTCAATAAATTAGTCCATAGGCGCACAGCTACTTATCAAGTTATAGGTACATTTCCAGTATAAGCATCTAGCATTTTATACGATTTTCGTACAATAGAAAGGTTAGTTTATAAATTATAAAATATTGGAAATATTGTTTGATACGTAACCGTGTGTTCTAATATGTAAATGTATAATTTAAGTATTTTTGTTTGTTCCTTAAAATTACTTAGGTAGGTACTTAAAATATACCCAAATTCAACACTTTCTCTTTCGATCTGCTAAATTTTTGTCTAAACTGAGATTTATAGAGTTCTACATTTTGTGTTTTTTTAAATAATAATGAAATAATATTTGGCTGAAAAACAGCTACCTAATTCTATTCAAGATATACCTTAATTTGCAAGATTAAAAATAAAATTCACAGCTAAATTAGTCATGGATTATAAAACAGACCTTTCTCTTGATAATTTCAATTTACCCCTTCAGACAGTGACTCAACCAGCAACTTTATTCTATTTTCAAATTAAAAATGGAACGTCTCTGCCAATTAGAAACAGAAGTTCAACAAAAAAAAAACAAATCTTTCCATGAAGAACACTTTTGAATAATAGAATACTGTCTGACGTTTGAAATTTGAAAAGTTCCAAGCTTATACGACTAAAGTGTGAACTAAAAAGTGTTGGTTCGAAGTAGTCTCAAGACCTCTGCTTCTAAAAACCTCTGCGTCAAGTGTCAAAAAATTAAACGTATATGCTTATACCTATAGGCTACACAGTTCAAAAATCTTTACTTGTCACAATGGGCTATTTGACAATGTTTTAGGTTTTGGTCCCTCATCTAGATTACATGAAAATATTCGCCCCCATTTTTTTTTTATTTTACGTTTACTAGCCAGTACAGTTTATACTAGATAATGACGTTACAAGCCCCCTCTCCTCAACTTTAATGCGCTTCATCTAAGCAGTTTTTAATCAAATTGAAAAAGGAAAAAAATACTTGTGTATTAATTTTGCACGCGATCACATTCACAAGGTGTTGGCAAACTTATCCCATAGTTGAGTAAGCAGATTAGTTTCTCCATTAATGTATCTTTTATTTTATATTTTTCTTTTCTTTTGACCTAAGTATTTCTGGATTTTATTTAATATGCATGTATTTATCATAAATAATAATTTACTTTTCTTTCAAGTTTTTGTTACCTTCTTGCGCCTACCATGTTCTGTCTCTGCACCACCTTAAGGTAGACTGGTAGAAAATGCCTAAGGCATTAGGTCCGCCTTTGTACGGTTTATTTTACTAGTGCATAAAATTTTAATAAATAAATAAATAAATAATTTTCATAATCTAACTGATGGACTGATTATATTTTAATGTTCATATTCTGTCAAGTACCGTATTAGTGGAAGATTCCAACACATTAGCGAAACGGAAGAGTTTTATTTGTGGGGGTCGCGGGTGGTGCAAAGTTTTCACACTTTTCTTTAAACTTTTTTCCCACATTAGTCTGTGCAGGCTGTGTCGGTCGTTTCCTTTGCCATCGTTAAGTGTCTAACGAGTGGCAATTTGCGCGGGAACTCTTATTAGAATAGACTTATTTATTTTTAATGCAGTTCGTATGAGTTTTGCGGACGAATATGAGAATATGTAAGTATGTAGTTGATTTGTGAGAAGAAGTATCGAAATGAATTTTATTAGAATTTGTTTTTAGACATTCCTACTAAAAAGATAACATTCTATGTTTTGACTAGTTCAAATGCTGTGTGGGATCAGAAAATTGAAATTTTGTTATGTAGGTAGGTAGTTTCTTGCTAAAATACAGAGTTTATTATATTTTAGTTAGCCCAAAAAGTTTTCATAAGCAAATATGGCTAGTAATGAAGTAGGTATGATAAAATCAAATAATGGATAACTAATTCCGTATAACAAGACCACTAGCAACAGTAATAAACATTTAACGCTCTATCTACAGTTATTCCAAACTATACAATAACGGATACCTCACAAAAGATAACCCAAACACGCCCTATATTGATAGAGGCCTGAAATTTAATATGAAATATTTCAAACTAGCAACACTAACAACGAACGCACACAGTGACGCACGTACATACTATAAAGAAACGTAAAACTAAACTCACACAGAGGTAAAAACTACACAAATACATTGAAGCGTAAGAGGGGTGTCTTTGTTACACATTAAGGAAGAAGGGCATGAAGACGGGGCGCGCGGGGTGCGGTGGGCCGGGGTGGGGTCGGGGTAGCCCCACCCCGGCCTGTTTTGTATTCAGCCCGGTCGTCCGTTTACGATTTCGCGCGGGACACTTGGAGATTTCTATTGCGTTGCGTCACAACGCGACAATTCGGTATTTCTTTATTAGAATTGTGGCTGGTCCGCTTTGTTGTCGGGGGAGACATTTAGTTCTACTGAGTTAATCTTTGGCACTGAATGGCTCTATGCTGAGTTCATAAACAGTCTAGATAATGATAATAATATAGATTTTGTAACAAACTAAAACAACCAAGCGAGTCACTTAGGATCTGCACAATATCAGTAAAACTGAAGGTGAAATCCGTAAGTGAAAGCGCTTTTTGCAACATCTGCAAGCATTTTCACAACTAGCAACATTTTTGACAAATATTTGAGAACGTTCTTATTTTGAATAAATAAAAAGCAAAAGTAGGTACTTAAAACAAGACTACAGACGATTCAAAATCAGAAGCACATTAATAACCAATAAACACACACGTTATGATCAATTTAACAAAGGAAGATACCGTCAACCCAATCCAATAAAAGAGCAGCTAAAACCGTCGTAAATATAAGACTAATTTGAAAAAACGAAGGCTGAGATAAAAATGTGAATGAAAATAAGATAAAAATAATAAAAAAGTGAGGAAGCATTACCGTTGGAGTGGACCCTGTAAGAAGACAATTTTATGCAAATCTTTTTCCGCTACTTTAGCATTCGAGGAACAAACGCTGCCGCTATATTAGGGTTGACTTCTAATATATATTTTTAGGTTAAACATTTAATTCTATAAAATAACTAAAGTACAATATTTAAGATTCCCTTTTTTGTGAACACCAGAGGTAGTTTAATAGTATATCCATTTTAAATCTCTTTGGTTTTTACTAATACTCTCTCTCTCTCTCTCTCTCTCTCACTCTGTTTTTGTTAAATCAAGGAGATTTAAAATACTTATACAGAGGACATGTGAGGAAATGTCATAAAAAAACTATGATCTCCTGTCTCACTAACGCCATCTAGAATAATTCAGCAACATTGGAGCGGCAGCGGAGCGTATTAAAAAAAGACTCATAGACTTGAATCCACCAGGACACAAGTTTCAGATAAACATTTTTTTCTGATTTCTCGTCTATAGTGAGTAGGTATTGAATGTCTTTGGTAAGTGTCAATTAAGAAGCAAAAAGAAACGTGTTGTCCTTTGAAATTCATTTTAAAAGTGTTTAAATAAAAATAGGTACTCAAAATTACACACCACCAACTTCTAGAAACACAATTCGTAATTAAAATTTGAATTCGGGAGTACCCCGTCTTTTGGCAAAATTAAAAGCTTAGCCGAATACCTATGTTAATTAAAAGGTCTGCTGAAGTTCTTAATTGATATTTAAACCTCGTGCAAAACTGCAAAGTAATTTTGTTGAATTACTTTAGATTTTAGGCATTAACGCAGCCAAGTAGACTAAGTACAAATGCGAGTAATTTAAATTATAGGGTTCAATAAGTTATAATTAAGTTTTTTGTAGAAAAGTGGCTTGACTTTGTTTATTTATTATCATAGATAACTAAAAGAAGTCACAATGACATTTATACTATCGCTAATCGCAAATTATTGTGCGTACAAAGCATTTGTAACAATGTCAAATTAAAAGTAAATTAACTAAAAAAAATAAGTTACAGCTAAAACCTCAATTGTTGTCTTCCAACCAGAAATACTATTCTTGATAAATAATGCTACTATGAAGCTTTTCGTCAAAAGTAAACGAACAAAACTAGGTAAATATTTTTTCCCCACAAACAAAATAGCTCGGTTAGCGCCAGCCCTGTGCAAGGAATGTGTTGAAAATAATTTTTCTGTAGTGTGAAGCGACTCACAGTGTAAGCGGCTCTTTTATTTTTAAAAGACAATTTTGCGGTTCGTTCTTCAAAATTCTTACTTTTTTCAGTGGCCAGTTATTTTTGTCTGGATTGACGTCTTAGTTAAGGTTGGAGGTGGAACTTTTTACGTTTTTTACTTTTATCAGTTTTAGACATTTAATTCCCGTAAAAGGAGGTTATCTATTAACCCGTATAGTATTGTATTATAGTCCATGGTTTTTTTTTAATATTAGGTATGCTAGGGTTATTATTTTGACAGGCTTGGCTTAGAATAGATTCTGCAGTCAAACTGTCAAAAATTGATGACTATATTAATGTAGGTACCGACTAATAAAGAAAATAGGTAGGACGATTAAGTCTAAAACTTTTTATATTTTTCCTAAGATATTAGAATAGGTACCTACATGGCTGGAACCAAAGACATTCAATACCTATAGACCGGACATCACAAACAAAATTTTCGCCCGAGAAAGTGTGTCCTGCCGGACACAAGTCTATGAGTTTTTTTTAGTACGATCCGCTGCCGCTCCAATATTCATATATTATTCTAGATGGCGTTACTGAGACATGGGATCAAAGTTTTTCTATGACATTTCCTTGACATGCCCGCTCTATAGTCTTTTAAATCTCTTTGGCTGGAACACATTTATCACATTACATACATCCTGTAGCGTTAGTTAAGAAACAAAGAAGGAATGGAATGTCTTTTGTTATGAAAATAATTTTCTCATGTTTCTTTGTAAAGAATTTTCTACAAACGTCCGCTCATTCTAATACAGATTCTTTTATTATGAAGAATCTCTTTGCTTGAGTATCACAATATATTTTTTGTAGAAAAAAATACTAACTGCTTCTGACTTGAAAGAGAACAACTACTTTACATGTGAGTGTAGGTACTTACTCAAACAAAACAAAAGTTAAAACTATAATTATTTGTAACACGTAAAACAATATAATTAAAGATGTTTGTTTTATTCCAAATTGTAAAATTTTCCCAATTGAACATGGACCTTATTCTTTTGTCTTAAAGGTAGTAGAAAAAAAATCATTTAAACTTGTCAGATTGGGATAGCTTGAATTGCTAACCTCTGTAAGTACCAATCGTTTTTGGATATATCTAATCTTTTTGTTTTTATGTTAGTTTAAGAATTGTAATTTTATTCGGATTACAAATCATTCCAAAAATAACTAGTTTGTAATCAACTTTGATCTAAAAAAGAGACGTATTGTACACCTTATATTCAAAAGAAGTCTTTTAATAAAGAACAAAATATTAAATTACTGTCTTGAGCTAAGCTTTCAGCTCACGTGCCGTCGAACCCGTTTATATGTTCCGCGCGGGAATTAAAGAAGTGCAGCGGTTAAGGGTTTGAATGCTAATGTGAACGGGCCTTAATAGACCCGCCATTACTGCCTTTATTAAAAAAAATGTCATTGAAAGAGTCTTGGTTAGAAGCGAAAATGGAAGCCTTTTTTTTTTCGTGGGTTTGAGAGAAAAATCCTGTTGAATTAATGATTTGATAAATTTAAAAGTGAATGTAACTATAGTTCTTTTTGAAAAATAGCGTTCTTTATTTCAAAATTAGATGAGGTAAGAATTATGCTACGTTGTGATTTCAGAAGTGTGTATATCGGAATAGAAAATGCAGACTACATGACGAAGAAGTACTGCTCAGTTTTCTTTCAGTTTGCTTAATTTAATTGAAAACGAATCATCTTCTACACACAGAGTAACCAGTATCTATGATCAAATCCTCGCAAAAACAAGAGTCTCGTAACAAAACACGTACGACTATGTAGATAACGTTTGAACTAATGAAAAGCACAGCTAGTACTGATTGCGACCCCACTAACTGTCTTAAAGTTAGCACACATACACACTACCCAACCCACTAAGGAACATTCAAACTACCAGTGTAGCCTGGCCTTTATACTGCTTTGGGTTGAGTGCAGACGATCGACAGTATGGCCGACTATTTTGCGCCAAAAATGCTACTTGTGGCCACCAAAGGTCTTGTCTTGACAAGTTGTGTCTCTTAAAAATACTTATACTAAACATACAAACGTAGTAAGGAGATTAAACAAGAGCTTGGTAACGGATTTAGTTACGGTGAACTTAAAAGAGGGTTTTGTAAATGTGTTAATTATGGAGGCTAAAATGGAGGCCAACGTTTTGTTTGCTTTTTTATCTTAGTTTTTGTTGTTATATTTTGCTGCAATCCCAATAAACATTTTCATAATTCTATTGGGTCTGTAGCAATTAGCCGTGTTTTCAACTGTAAGAGAATTCCTACACAAGTACTTTGTATCGTTTTATCTATACATATAATAAGACTGTAAAAAAACTGTGTCTGTACATTGAATATATTTAAAAAATAATAATTGAGGGGGGTTTAGAAACAGTAATAGAGCACGAATCCAAAAAAAAAAGTCTGTCTGTTTGTCTGTTTGTCTGTTTGTCTGTTTGTCTGTTTGTTTGCACGCGCTAATCTTCGGAACTACTGGACGGATTTGAATGATTTTTTTTTTGTTGTATAGATATTAAGTCTGGTCAACACATAGGCTATAATTTATCTTGGAAACTGGAACACCTGATGCAGAACCGCAACAGACCAGCTAAACTATAGGCGATACAAAAATGGTCCCATAGCAAAAATTGTTCCACGTGATGAGCATTTTCTGCTGAGAGAATAAATTTGAAGATCCGGAACACCTGATGCAGAACCGCAACAGACCAGCTAAACTATAGGCGATACAAAAATGGCCCCATAGCAAAAATTGTTCCACGTGATGAGCATTTTCTGCTGAGAGAATAAATTTGAAGATCCGAAACACCTGATGCAGAACCGCAACAGACCAGCTTAACTATAGGAGATACAAAAATGGTCCCATAGCAAAAATTGTTCCACGTGATGAGCATTTTCTGCTGAGAGAATAAATTTGAAGATCCGGAACACCTGATGCAGAACCGCAACAGACCATCTAAACTATAGGAGATACAAAAATGGTACCATAGCAAAAATTGTTCCACGTTATGAGCATTTTCTGCTGAGAGAATAAATTTGAAGATCCGGAACACCTGATGTGGAACTTCAAGAGCCCAGCTACACTATAACATATATTGGAATGACGTCTTAGCAAGAGTTGTTCAGCCTTATGAGCACTCGCTGTTGACGTATAAAAATCGAAGATCTGGAACACCAGTTGTGGAACTCCAAGAGCCCAGCTACACCATAACTCAAATAGGAATGACGTCTTAGCAAAAGTTGTTCGGTCTGATAGGCATTTCCTGTTGACTTATAAAAATCGAAGATCAGAAACATTTGACATAGAAATTAAAACTATCACTAATTTCATTGCATAATATAAAATAACATAAGTAGGAGGTACTACGCGGTGAAGGCGGGAACAGTTCAGGACTGATTTTCGATGACGATGGTATATCGTTGAAAATTAGACTCTACTGGCTAAAACTCCCATTTTTTTATCGTATGCCTTCGGGCTTATGTTATTTGAGTGTTTAATTTCCTTTTCCATTTATCTTCGTTACACGGTAGCTTACCCGGTAACGCAGGGGAGCAGCCGCTTAGATTTTAATTGATCAGGTATCATCACAATAAAACTATAACCATGCCTAGAAAGAGGTCAAATTTTTCCCAATGTTCCAAAGGTGCTAAATGATTAAAGACCATAAGATCCCAACAATCTACCGAAGAGCGTTAGGAGAGACTTGATGCTGTTCGAGAACATGAGGCTGCAACTCGCTCCGTGGAAACTTCTTGGGATCGCGAAGCACGCCTGCATTCTCAGCGTATTTACGCATCTACATCCAGGTCTCTAGAGACCAGTGAAGAATATGTGCGCGACTGACCGCTGATCGTGAACATCATGCACTGTCTCGCAAGTTGGAGACGTTCACGGAAAAAGCATGACGCTTGAGTTTTCAGCGTATATACGCATCGACTCTAAAGATAAGTGGGGGAAGGAAATGCGCGACTGACCGCTGATCGTGAACGTCACGCAACATATTATAAGCTATAATTTATTTTGGAAAATGGAACACCTAAAGTAAAAGAGATATAAAAATGGTGCCATTGCAAAAACTATTCCACGTGAAGAGTGTTTTCTGCTGTGAGACTAAATTTGAAGACCTGTAGGGGAACTCCAAAGCCCAGAGACAATATAACATATACATAATAGAAATGGCGTCTTAGCAAAAGTTGTTAAGTCTGATGGCATTTCCTGCTGACTAACAAAAATAAAAAATCTGGAACATCTTGAATCGTCTCGCGCATCCCATTGATTTCCCGTCCCCGGGCTTATAGAATTCGACATCAGATGTTTCAGATCTTCGATTTTGACGACCCCGTTGTCGCTGGCATAAGCAAAAGGATCCGCGTACGAAGTCGCGGGCAGAAGCTAGTTAATAATATTCTACAACGTTCACACAACGCCATCTAGTCCTAAACTAAGAGCTTGTGCTATGAGTAGTAGATTACTAATTGTAAACATACTTAAATATTATTACCCAGACAAAGAATAAATGATCGTGTCATCACAAAAATATTTGTCTTGGGTGGGTCCATAACCACGAGAATAACAGGTCAATATTATTATGATGCTCTAAAAGTAAACCCTAAAGACCGTTTACAGACGTCTTGCAGATGAACAGTAAGTCTCCCGTCTACACTCAACCTAATGAGAACGTTGGGCAAATATGGTACCAAACTTTGGATGGAGTTTGAGAGTTTCTGTTAGAATGGTCGGGTGGTAGGAGGTATACGTAAGGAACGTAAGAAGAAACGCCCGGCGGGCCGCGGGGTACCGCAACCGGAACTGGGTACCATGTGTATTTGGGAAATGCGACCGTTTCGCGATTGTTGTGCGACTGCCGCTGTTGTGTTTTCTTTCTATTCTCATAGGTTGGCGATCTAGCTGCTATTGCAAGAAAAAGATTACAGGTTAGCTGATGGTAGATTGGGATAATATTTACAGTTTATCATACGCTCCCTAACTTAACTTCTGTCTATGCAATCTGTAATGCAGATTAATTCTTTCTACATCCAAAAGGAACTTGTCAATATGAAAATAAAGAAAAATTAAAACTCTTGTTGTTAATAAATTTAAGGCTTTGTTTTTGTGTGGGAAGACGCAGTATAAGTCGATAGATAAATCAATATTCCATTGACGACTAGTTGTTTTTTTTCCATTATCCTCGTCCTGCCCAAGCAAATTAGAACCTGTTTGGTAATTCTGCCCACTGTTCTCTACAAAGTACAAAATCTTACAAGTGCTTCCTGCCCAGAATAAGTAGAACAAAAAAAAAGGTCATGTATAAGATATTTATTTTTTATATTTTTTTATGGCAGTAAATAGATCATAATGAACCGATTCACGCTATTTTTAAAATCATACATTTTGTTCTTTTTACAGAACATTGGGCAGTATTACCAAAATCAGCTGTACTTTATTTGTCCTTCATAAAAGACACTGGGTACAATTGGGTAAATAAAACAAAAGTTACTTTTATGTTATTTATTATGTATTGTTAATCAGTCTTGAACTTTCTTCTCTGTATTTAGTAAAAAATGTAAATACTTTTATTACAGATTCTTTGGACTTTAAGAATTAATCAATTGAAACAAAAAATAAAAATAAAACGAAGCCTTCTCTTAATTTTTAAAAACTTTAAAAAATAAAATCCTTTCAAAAAAATAGTTAGGCATGCAAATCAGCAAAGCAATTTCTTTGCTTATGTAAGCACAAGTTTATACGACATGAACCACATTTGAAGTGGGTTTTGCTGTAATGGCAGGACCTGCACTTGGACTGTTTCTCTTCCAATATAGGCATATGTTTTGCCTCAGAAGTACGACGGCTCATTTTTGAAAGAATAACTACTGGTAACAAGTATAACTCGTTTGAAGTCCCCAGTATCAGAACCTTCTAACAAATTGCCGAAGGATTAAGCGTCCAATTCTGCAAACAAAAAACACAATTTACCAAAATGTTCTGCCCAATGTGATTTTTAGATCACATAATATTATTTATGTTTACTAAAAATGCAATTATTAACGAAAATCAAAAATAGTGACTAAATTCAAAGTATTGATTATTTAACTTTAATCTTGTTTATTCTTAATTAAGAAAAGCCACCGATCTAAATGATAGTAAAAGATTAAACATACCTCTTCTCCGACGTGACTCCATTTTTAACACTAAAATGGCTTCCGACGTTAATCTGTTGTCTATTACCCGAATAGATTTAAAGTTCACTGATTGGTTATAACCTAACCAATCACAGGAAACTTCAAAAACGACGGCTGAGTAGAAAATATAAATGCTAGGTGCGAAATTTGAATATGTGCTTTTTAAAGGACAGTGGGCGGAATTTTGAACTTGACAATATTTTAGCTGGGCAGGAACCGTGAAGTATGTTTTGTGATTTTAAAATCACAATGGGCAGGACGAGGTTATACATATAAAGAAACAAAATTAGAAACAAATAAAACTCAAGCTTTGTTATTAATATCGGGCCTGATATTTGTATTGGAAGACACAAAGGCTCACCAATACGTGTACAGACTAATTTAAAGACTGTAGCAATCAGTGTACAACTGGTAGTTACATTATAAAGACACATTTCTCCAGAAGGAAGGATCCTTAAAGTGTGGGCTTTATCGATCGCCGCCCACCAGCCACTTCTTAGTGGCAGTTGGTGGTGCCATTAATTATGGCGGACAGGACGGGACGACGTGAAACGAATTGCCGAGGACATGTTAACGGTAGGTATAGCTAGTAGGTATAGCCACTGAAGGAGCGACTCCTAGTGTAAGTTTTTATACTAGTAAGACGTCAATGTTGACTTAAAGAAAGAAAAAGTATTTGTGTTAAAAGGACGTGCATACTGTAATCATCGAATGGACATTTTAATATCTGAAATTGGTTATATTTAATAATTTGTGACATTAATGTAGTTATTTAAATGACATTTGTTTATTATGATTATTTTTCTCTCTTAAAGTAGGTAATTAAGTGGTGTGTATTTTTGTTTTTTGTTATTTTTGTGTTTTCCAAGTTAGAAATCTGTTTTCAATATTCGACACAATGTAAAAATTGTTATGAATGCAATAAATAAATCGATCATAATCATATCTAGTGATAGTTTTAGTAAGTATTTTGGCTTAAATTATGATAGTCAAGGCATAATACAAGGTAAGGTTGTACTTGTACAGACGCCAGCACATCACGTTACCTACTTGAAAATTCAAATCGATGAGCAAAGAAATGTTTATGTTTGACGCGATCAGATAAAATGCGAGCTTTAGGTAGGACGTAGGTAAAACCTACCTATAACTCGCATTTAGGCCATTCTTTTTTGGGTCGAAATTAGGTTGTCACAAGACAAGGGGCAGTATGTATCTAAGGAGTACCTACTGCTATTCATTTAGAATCCTCAATGCTCAACTTTTTTATTGTCTTTAGTTTTTTAATCTTTTGCTTGTTTTTTTTATTATCTGTATTGTTGTTCTTTTGTTTTCTGTTCTGTGCGTCCAAATAAAGTATTTTCTTTTCTTTTGACATGTGGACATTTAAATTTTTCCAACAAATTTGAGTTACAGTTTCAGTAAAGTTTTTCTTAATACTGGTAAATAAATAAATTGAAATCAAACCCATCTTATGCACAGATTCACTGTACCTACGTACCAAAATCAAGTGTTCCACAATTTATTTGAACTGTAATCAAAATCAGAACCATAGATAAAATCTTATACTTTTTTTTTAAAGCTCAAGCGATGGCACAAACGAGCGGTTATCATCGGCATCTCGAGTGGGTGATTAACTCGGTCGGTACACACATTAATCAAGTCGAGAATGTAAGGCGAGAGCGGACGAAAGTGTACCGTGGCTAGCCTGCGGTTGTATTCTCGTTAGCTTTATCGATTACCTACGTGTTTTGTTTTTAAATATTGAGGGACGTTGTTGGCGTACGATTTTTGAAATTATTGTTGATATTCTTCTTGGCTGGGTATAACAAACAGGCAATACCATGGTGTGTTATTTAAATATTGAGGGATGTTGCTGGTCGTTATTCTTATTTTGAAATTATTGTTTTAATATTCTTTTTGTCTGCGTAAAGCAAACAGGCATTGGCTCATTGCACTTTAAATAAGTAAGGAACAAATTAGTGACTGGTCTTTAAACGTTTTATTCCAGTTCGTAAAAGTAGACGTAGTTATAAAATTGAAAAGAGTATGCTAAGATGGTTAGGTCACGTTGAAAAGATGAATGAAAGGCGTCCAACGAAAGGTATTTATTTATAAGGCGGAAGTGGAAACGCCGAGAGGGGATGCCCCAGAAGTAAATAATATATGGACGAATATATAGTAATATTTGGACCTTATTGGTAAGGTTCTTAAAAAAGTTCAGGTGTGTAGTGCTCGCAACCGGCATGTGTGTATGACAACATGTATGAATGTAAAAGAAGTAGGTATGTAAGAATCGTAGCATATTAGATAAAGGTGTGAGTTTATATATGTATGTAAGAGTTGGTAATGACATTTTCAGAAGCATTTACAAGAAGTCATGCACTGGATTGTACTGACTACTTCTTTTTGATGATAATAATTTTTGACTTTGATGGTACCTTTAGATAAAAATACAAAAAGTTGGGTTGTTAAATATTGCTCGAATTAAACTAAGTATCTACATGTTTTTTACATACAACATATTTTACTTCTAAAAAATTATAATACTTAAAAAAGTTTAATTCAAACAACAACAGAATAGGCACGCGTATTGGGTGTCATCCCTCGATCTCGCTAGGGCTGCCTCTCAGGTGTCGCAGTTAATAGGGTTGCCCGTAATGTAAGATCGTTGTGTGTAGCCATCATCATTATTTATGATAAGTAGTCATTGTGTACAAACTACATAGTATAGTGTAGCTTTTTATATCGTTTCAAGTTTTTAGAGTCAAATTTTGAATTTTTAAGTTGGTGTTCTAGTATATTTTATAATTTCAGACTGGTTTTCTGAGAGCTGATAAATAATGCATTGAATATTTTTTAATGACAGATGTTCATTTACATATACATATAAGCATCATCGCAAATTATTGAAATAATACAGCTACTAAGTAGAGCTTTTTATATTAGGTACTTTGTTAAGTAAAGCTAGGAAAGTTGTTTTAGCTTATCTATTTATGAATGTAAGGTAAAACGTAAGAACCTTTTTCAAGAATATTTTGCGCACGGTAGACTGTGTTTTGGCATAGTTTTTTTTTTTAATGTAGAAGATGAATGTGTAGAAGGCTAATGCGGTCAAGGTGCGACAATTAGGCAAACACAGTGTAGGTACAGAGGCCACTAGGCCAGCACATCAAGTTACCCCAATATTTTAAATATCTTTGGTTATTTTTCAACTGATTTACAAATAGTAGAAGGTTCATGTTCAATTAGGAAAATTGCTGTGTTAGCGCCTGTACAATGTACCTACATATTATTTCGTATTCAAGTAGCCTTAAGTTGCCGTATGCTTAGATTTTTTTTTTTTGTATTTTTATTATTTTATTTTATTTCTTCTTCTTATCGTGTGGTTAGTAACTAACCTGCCCCCCTAGCCAAGTTACAAACGATTCGTATCTATTCTCTTTCTACAATCGAGAACGCCTCAAATACCTTTGTTTTGACCACGTGACTTATCACCTTTCGCTAAGTCACGTGGTCAAAACAAAGGGATTTAGGGATTTAGGGGAAGGGAGGGAACTGCGGCAAAAAAGCTGGGCATCCTAAATAAAGTTAAGCAGTACTTCAAAGCTGACCAGCTTTTAGTTCTTTATAAAGCTCAAGTCCGGTCCAGCATGGAGTATTGCTGTCACCTTTGGGATGGCTCAGCCAAATACCAACTAGCCACACTCGACTCAGTAGAGCGCAGAGCCAAGAGGCTCATTGGTGACGAAAAGCTGGTGGGTACCAAGCTTCATACCCTGGCCCACCGCCGCAAAGTTGCATGTCTGTCGGTCTTTTACAGACTGTATTTCGGTGAGTGTGCTCTTGAGCTCCACGAGCTCATTCCACCATCTCCTTTCCTCCATCGGGAATCCAGACGTACTGCAGGTTATCACCCATTCCTTGTAGATGTTCCACACATTCGCACGAAGCGCTTTGCCTGTTCCTTCATTATGCGCACAGCCAAGGAGTGGAATTCCCTGCCTGCATCAGTGTTCCCGAGTTCATATGACCCCAATCTGTTTAAGTCGCGAGTTAATAGGCTTCTTATGGGTAAGCTCGTTCCATCGTCGACCTCATCTCTGACCGCAGGACAAGATTGAGGTCAAGAGTAGACCCATTATATATAAAAAAAAAAAAAAAAAAAGACTAAACAAATAATTTAAAGAAAATACTAGCAACATTATGTAGGCAGTGGATAATATCAGGGTTCCTTGACAGGAGACGAAGTTATGACTTTAATTATATAGATATAAAGAGATTTATAATATCATAGTGAAGAACATACGTCTTTTGCCGTAACAATAGATATGGCTGTAGCTTGATTTTAATAAAGTGTCATAAAAACTGTTTGAATTTTGGCATCAACACACCTGCTTACTCTCTGCTTCTATCTTATCTTACCTTTAAAGTAGAATTTAGGACTGAATTAAGAAAACACGCACAGAAATAAATTAGTCACAAAACGCCTATTCGAACAGTTAATTTGTAATTGAAAATGGTAGAGAAGTGAGGATAAGCGTTGCCATACAACGTGGCAATGCTGCCAGTCTTTTGGGTACACTTCTCGTGCACAGCGATGCGGATAAGTTTTTTGACGCCATATTTTGGATTTAGTTTTTAGTATTTAGATTTTATTTTAAGTTCTGTATAAAGTTAAGTATTCAAATAAAGTAATGTTGGTACGTCTCAAAAAAAAGTGAAGTGATATCTCAATCTTACTTTTTTTATAATAAAAGTGTGATTAATTTAAATATAATGTTTTATCTGGCTTCTATTTGCTAAGGGTGATTCTTTATGTTAATGTATGCTTCATAGTTTATTGCTTTATGCAGCAACACTTCAAAATTTAATTTTGTAATATTAATAAATTAATCAAGACAGCTTTTTACAGGTATTTGCGGCGTGGCCAACTTTTAGAACGCACAACCTATTTCAGAATACTCCAATCGAAAAATTCCTAATGTCTCCAAACGTCACAGTTAACTTACAGCCAGTAATATTTTCGTAATCGTTTCCAAAAATCCATATACAAATATTATACCCACATTTTGTTTGTCCAACACAAGCTTGGGTCACCAAAGAACCTTAAACACGGTACATACTTAAAGCCGCTATACACGTAATATAACTAACGTAAGCCTTAATTCTACATTAAAGACGACTATCCTCAGAATTGGGCGCTCCTTATGGACGCTGGCGGGGGTGAGCGCGGGTCGCGGGGGGTGAGGGTAGAGGGGGGCAAGACACTCGATCAATACCCCGACCCGACTTTCAAACTGCTTTCACCCTAACGAAAGTCGCCCGGACTCTGCTCGACCGGACCACGGGGGAAGTGTATAGAGATGATGATACCGGAGGATAGTGTTTGTTTTGCTAGAATTAGTTTTCATTGTAATACGTGGTTTTCAGCGTCTTTTGAGAGCTGTTGGATGGTCGGATTACAGCTGGTTTTATTTTAAAATGTGATTGGAATAGTTGTTAACAATGTCCACATTTCTCCTTAATTCTAATTAATCCACCTTTTAGTTCCGTCAGGGAATATTCCAAAATGCCGGTTTCATTCTCGATCCTTTGACTGTCTTGTTGACATGTTCGTCTTTTGAAATATAGGTTAGATTGTGGTTATTTTCTGTTGCGGCGACGTCGACGCATGATGGTGGGGTAACTTGTTACTTATGTAGCTGAAACCATGATACCTGTAACAATAAACAAGAATTGTTATTATTTTAGCAAGAGTTATTTAGGTTATAAATGTCTATAAGTGATCATCATCAAAAGGAAGTCCACTGCTGGACATAGGTCTCCCCTATAGATCACCTTGTGGGTGGACGTCCTACGCTGCGCTTGCCGATACGTGGCCGCTTTTCGAAAACCTTTCGACCCCATCGGTCATCAGTCCTCCGTGGTATGTGCCCTGCCCACTGCCACTTCAACCTGCTAATTCGCATGCTAATCTTATAGTGATGGAACAATATGAGATGGTAAAATAGTCTGTTAATAGGGTAACTTCATTGAATACCTTGACTTTTTGACCTTAACGACATTCATTGATTTTTTAAATAACAGTTCGTTATTTTGCATAATAATGAGTATTTATGTATTGTAATTTATCATTTGTATACCTAGTTATTTTATAAATTTATTCAAATAGTTATGTATTACGTATTTATATGCCAATAGTACCTACACCACAAACTACCTGATTATCATTTTTTCTTCATTATCAAGTCCATCCAAAGGTTGAATGTAACAGATCGCTTTTAGCGATAAGCCCTTAAAGTTATTATTTGTAAGTTTTTATAGTGTTCAATAAAGAGTAATCGTACATGCAACTCTATACATTTACAAGCACGTCTTCAGCTTGCTGTCTTCACGTACGCCCACCCCTGCGCGAACATTTCGTTTCAACCCCCCTCGCGCCGCCCCCGGTCTTATCGGCCTTAGTGTGGACCCACGTATAATTTAATTATATATATACATACACATATACCTACATACTGGCCTTGCCAGCTGGATTTAAAGATAACACCCTAATAATTATTAAGGAGAATGAAAATGAAGACGTTATTTTTAGGTTATTTTGCTGGTAATGTGGCTTGTGCAGACTTGTGTGGTGTAATATAGGAAAGTTTCTCTTTTTGTGAGGAGTTTTGTGTTCTGTAACATGACATTGAGCTCGTAAGTCTCAAAGGGTTCGAGAGAGGTGTTCATAGGTATAATAGACCCAAGTTTCGCCAGTTATATTTAAGTACCATGTAATAGGGGGCGAGCCTACTGCCATAAGCTTCCCTATCATAGCAAATCTAGCTCCGAGCTGCTACGGAATGTGATGAAGGCGAAATTAATTGATTATTAAGACTTTATCGATTTCGTCTGGGCATAGTTAAGAAAGCAGAACGTCATTCGTTTCAAACCTAGTAGCAATCTTATCTCAGCGAAAATGACTGTCAATAATGTATGCAAATCACTTCGATCTTTTTATTGGGACTGTTTTAACTTTATGCATGCTTTATTTTTCTATGCAATAGAAATGTAATTGTAATGGTCAACTGTAATTCTGTAATTTTTGTGTTTATTTGTGATGATTTTGATGTTAAATTATTGTTGTTTCAATCTATGCAATATAAGTGTTATTGTTGGAATTGTAATGGTCAACTGTAATTGTGTAATTTTTGTGTGTAAAGTCAGATAATAAATTACTTGCTCATGAATAAATGACTAAATGACTTAGGTATCTACTAAATAAAAGTTGTGTTCGTCAGTCCTACTTAGCAATATGATTTAACACTAAACATAATGCATGTATTCCTCAGTGGGTTAAAAGTACTTATACTAATAGTAACTGTACGTAATTATTCTTATTATACTAAACAGCGACGTTATTGTCACCGACCGGGCATTAAGCCAGGCTTCAGGCTGCCATTCAAAAATTCTATTTGTAAAGACTCAAGATCACAAGCCCTGATCTGAAAATCGAACCCAAGACCTCATGCTCAGCAGTGTAGCACTTGAGACCACTTGACCAACGGGACAGCTACCGAATCACACTCACAAAAATACTCTTCTTACATCATTTCAAGTTATTTTTAGCTTTTATTTTAATTCATGAGAACGAATCCGAAAAAACCATGTAAAATAACCGTACAATTTTTATAAAACTTAAAAAAGGAACTAGTTGCCTGAGAATCAACCCTTTGAATGCTGCGGCGTCGTGAGAAATGCGGAGATGAGGGGTTTCCGTGACCCGGGGTCACTACTAGCCGCGCATCACAACAGATTGGGTTGGAGTTGAACGAGATGAGTTTAGAGCAAGATATTCTTGTGTTAAAACGTGTTTTCTTTACACTGAGAACGGTTGGATGTAGAAGTTGTAATTTCATTGGTGTTGCAGTTCATCTAACAAGTTTTGACTTAGGCAAGTTCTGAGCTGGGATAGAGATGTTAAGTGAAGCATTATCCTTTTTTTAAAACGGGAACGAAGTTTTTTGGTTTTAGTGCTTAATTAACACTTAACGCTTTAAAGTATAACTTATGAATATTATAATAAAAAAATAACAGAGAGACATCAAGTCAAAATGTCGCAAGACGTTACTAGCCAGTACAGTTTATAGGTACTAGATAATGACGTTACAAGCCCCCTCTCCTCAACTTTAATGCGCTTAATCTAAGCAGTTTTCCATCAATTTACAAATGAAAAAAATATATTGTGTCGATTAAAGAAAAGATAATAAGAAGACTTAAAACGAAATTTTTGTCAAATAGCCCATTGTACTGTCTATTATATAATCAAAATATTTTCCGTTACCTTTTAGAGATATGAACATCATATGTTATTAAGCCGAGATACAGCCGTGAGAAATGTCCGTCAACCGTCACAGCAAGCTGACCCAGGTCAGAGTCATGACCCACGGGTCACAGCAACCGGCAGCAGTGTGAAGGGTTAAAAAAATATATTCTATACAAACGTTCTAGCAATGAAAACGAGCGTAATAATGAAGTTGTTATAATGTCTCGTAAAAGAGTCCTATGGCTGATTGATGTGTATACCACAGTTCGTGTATCTTTTCTTGAAGGTAAGACACTAAACAAAAGTAAAACAAATTACGTAGAAGTACTATGCGTTTCAAATGAGAATAGGAACGTCAATGACCTCTATCTGTCAGATTTCACTTGAAAAGTACGGTCTGCAACGAAACCTTATTCGCGTAATCAATTATTTTTAGTTTTTTTTGCTATACCGAGTCGCAGTTATTCAAAATGAAAAAACTTCTTCTTCGGTCTTGTGGACCGTACTTTTCAAGTGACATCTGACAGATAGAGGTCATTGACGTTCCAATTCTCATTTGAAACGCATAGTACAGACGCCAGCACATCAAGCTACCGTTCGAAAGCTAGGTTCGAACTCGGGACTACTTTGACTCGGCAGTCTGTCGGATACACCATTAGGCTTTCCCTGTTTTGAGCACTAATTATATTGAAAATTATCTAAAATGTAAGGGATTTGTAGGGTATTATGTATTATTTTTTTGTACAGACGCCTGCACATCAAGTTACCCCAATGTGTAAAATTTTCCCAATTGAATGAACCTTATTCTGTTAGACATAAAATTGAAAAACGATCAAAGAAATTTGACACATTGGGGTAACTTGATGTGCTGGCGTCTGTACGTTATTTTACTATTTTTCCCTCGAATTTTTAGTACAGCTATTGTAATCGTTAGTCGTCAACAACCAAGGAGGGCAGACCACGATCGCGGGTCACAACTGTGACCCCTGGGTCATAGCGACCGGTAGCCCTGTGAAGGGTTAAAAACGCTTAGTCAGATATTTGTCACAAATTTTCTTTACATTTTTGTATATTTTCCGAATTTTGAAATTGGATTTGGTAGGACATAAAACACTGTTTCGTTCAGGCAATGTTTTGTAATGTTGCATGATTTGGTAGCCAGATTTACTTCGTGATTTCAGCGGTTACTACTATTTGACCTCGGGGTGCCAGTTGACCCGCGGATTATATATATCAACCGGTGTGTTGTAAAGGGTTAAATAACCTGTATTACAGCTTTTTTTAATATCGTGGGATAAAAGAGATTCTTACAGTTTCATTTGATCTCTTTCGACGATGTCCGTTAATTTGAGACACCTGCTAGTGTACTTATGTGAGTCCTGTGAAGTTATTTGTTTTTAAGGTTCCGCAGTCCTTAGGAAACCCTTATAGTTTCGTAAAATAAAATTTTAAAAAATACCGATGGTTAAGGTCCGGTACCGATGGTCAAGCAAAGGATTTTTTTTTTATATTTGTAAAGTATTAGAAAAATCTAAACACTTTACTGAAATTACGATCAACTCTACAGACTAATAAGTAATTTTACTTTTACCTAAATTATTACGAAATTATAACTAAGAAATTGTCTGACGTAATCTTAGAGTCTGTTAAGGAGAAGCACTTCGTTCATGTGCCTAATGTTAGTAGTATTGTTGCACGTAACACTGACACTACACTACTTTTCACTATTACTTATCATAAAGCCCCGTATTCATGGTAAACATTTGTTTAGCAACAAAGTTGAACCAACGTGTTGCGGAGTTGCTGTCAACATTTTGCTAGCAACACTGTGTGTTGCAGAGTTGTTAACAGCTCTCGCTCGATGTGTTGCGGTGTTTACGCTCATCGAGCGTGAACACCGCAACACGATGATTCAACTTTGTTGCTAAACAAATGTTTACCATGAATACGGGGCTTAACACTAACTCGAACAAAAGATCAAGCAAAAGATGAATAAATAATACATTTATATGACTCTATACCTAGTATTTTTCTCATTGAATTGTTTATTTTTATTGTTCATTGTTAATATAGCAATACTGCGACAGTAAAAAACACACCCAAAACTTTAACTGTCTACCTTTTCCGGTTCATGAGAAACAACCTGCTGATAGACAGACAAACAGACAGCGGTAGCTTAATTATGGTTCTGTTGGTATATACCCTTTGATGTAAGAATCGTAGCATATGTCGCTCTGTAGTTTCTGCCTACCCCCATGGGAAAAAGGCGTGAGTTTATGTATGTATGTATGTATACCCTTTGAGTGTGAATTCTGAAAATGAAATAACCTTAGGTACTTAGCTAAACCAGAAACCATACCCAGCATACGAACATACATAACAGCCTTATCGAATAAATAATCTTAATATTTGTAGTGCACAAATTGCGTGCAATAAATAAAGAACTGCCGCGCTATAATACCATAGCGTAGGCGATAAATTTAGGGACAATTAGACTTAATCGTTGAATAGAAAGCGTGCAAGGATCTTCCGGGGAAAATACGATCAATAGAAGGTGTTCACAACCTTGGGACGTCGTTCTTTAGGTTTAAAAAAAATATTCAATGGAGCCTCAAAGCTTGCTGACATATTTATATGAGGCAGGTTGGCGCCACGATTGGGTTGAGTGATTGGTACGGCTTCAATTCCTGCAGCAAACAAATTTGAATGTGTTATATGGTGAGTGTTATGTTGGGTTGTATCTCTTACTTTAATGAAGAATAAATTAGTCTGTTCAGTTTTTTTGTGAGCCTTTTGGATAAAGCGCTAAATGTAAAGCGATAAAAGAACTATTGTGTATACCTAGCAAGCCTTGAACCAAAGATTGGTACGCCTGCCCCAAGAGTGGTTTGTTCTTAGTATATATTACATGGCTAACGATGACCCACCTGCTTCTAACACTCGTCTAAATATGATACCTAAAGAATACGTCCAGCCTCTTGAACCTGTGATGTTTGTTTTCAGTAGGAACAAACATCACAGTAGTTGGTAGTTATAAACGAGCAAACGGCACACGAGCGTCAACTCTTTTTAAGCACTTGTAACAATATTACAAAAGAACTTTTACTTCTAGCATCTTGAAACGAAGGTTGGTGACAACCGGTCAGAGTGGTTTGTTTGGTATTACGCTACGTGGCTAACGGGGCTCCACTTGCTCCAAATTCAAATAATAAGTAATACGATAAATTAACTTTTACGTCTGCCATCTTAAACCGAACGAAGGTTGGAGACGTCTGCTTAGAGTGGTTTGTTTGCTATTACGCCACGCGCGCGGCTAACAGGGTGTACTTGCTCTAAGCTCAAGCAATAATAGTTACGATAAATGAACTTTTACGTCTGCCATCTTAAACCGAAGGTTGGTGACGCCTGCCCGGAGTGGTTTGTTCTCAGTATATTACATGGTTTACGGCGGTACACTCGCTCGAAGCGCCAGTAATAAAATCTTGTCGACGATGCGCACGCTTTATGAATATTGTTCTACACTAGAGCGAGATAAGGCGAGACTAACTGAACTAAGTTTTCTATGATTGCTTTTAGTTTTAGTTTTAGTCTTTTGGTTTATAAACTAGGTATAGTGGGTATATATCAAAAAGACTAAATGGCTTCAAGAGTCATGTTTTTGTCAAGGAGTATGTATATTCAATATAGTTCACACACACCTAATACTTTCACGGACTGATTTATACATAATATCACTGTTCGACTGCTAGTCTACTACGCACCTGACCTTTCTAAAGAATTTTACAGCTTGTACATCACTATAAAATCTAAAGATTCGACTCGTCAATCAAACGTGGTTCAAATCATTCGCAACAAGAGAGCATCAAGTGTCTGTGAGTGGGTCAGGCGGCACAATCAATCAGCATAACTGCACAGTTATCTGAGCGAGAACAGATGAGGTTAGACGCGATATGATTGGCAGGTTGGAAAAGTGATCTTTGATGAAAGGTGGATCGATAGGGAATTTCTTTCTATTTATTTAGAAGAACTTTGTCATCGTAACCTTCGTACTTTTCCATCGCAGCTCTAAAAGCCGTTTAGCTCCTGGTAGTTTTGAAACTAAATTATTGCTTGGTGATAACACAGCTTTCTGATAGCAAAGGAATTTTAAAATCGGTAGTAGGTAGTAGTTATTGTGTTTAATCCACAAATAAACAAAAAACTAAATTTATCTTCTCAGTAGTTTGTTTTTGGGTGAGGTAGAAACAAATCGTCGAATTCAATACATACATTTATTATTTGTTTTAAGAAATATATAAAGGCACATGATGATTATCATTTAGTTCAGGGTTAATTGTTTCGGCCGAGCTATCGTGGGTAGGCGGGCGAGGAGAATAAATCCACGTGTTTAGATAATTAGCAGTGCACTATATTATTATTTTAACGTAATATTGACAGAACTCATTATAATTAATTGGAATACGGCGATGCTCCACCGAACACGTTTTGCTTCACCGTCATGTCAACGGTCCTTCAAAAGAGCCCGGAGTTGCGTCAGAGTGCAGAAACATCAACCCGCGCATGTCAGATGCTATTCTAGAAGTTTCTTAACACTCTAAATGTCGCGGCGCCGTCATATATTATTATAGACTTATAAAGAACCTATTTGATTAGATTGCTTTGGGTAGTTGCTCAGCCATCTCGGTAAGTTAGACCCATTATTAACGCCTGTAAGTGTGTTAGTGTAAGTGTGGTTTAGCCATATTTACACTAATGCGTATGCCCTATTAATTATGATTGGTATAAGAACAGTAGTAGAAAGGTATTAAAATCATACCAAAGTAATAAACAACAAATTGTATTCATTACCATCGTAGGTATGCTCATAAAGCTAGCATGTACTCGTTATGATAATAGAAACTATTAACTGTTAGGTACTTAAATATCCCAGTAGGGAAAGCTAGTAGTAAACTAAAACATTAGCGAAGAGTACCGGCCCGGAAAAGCAGATTTATATGACTACCTAACTAAGATCATAAAACTATACAACACCCGACCCGAGTATTAATATTGGGCCATTTATCATGACCCTACACCCCCCCTCGCCCCATCTTTTGTGTAAGAAATACACCCGAAACAACCGAGAGAACAAGTTTCGACAACGAAAACTATTCAAACGTTCCCAGCTAACAGCACAACTTGTTCGGGGATGTTCTTAACTCGGGTGCTTCAGCGGTCGTTCGAGGAAAATTGGAAATGAAAAGACGAGCGCGGGAAAATAGACTTTTTGGGCATACTTACTGAAGTTTATATTCGCACGATCGGTATCGATAGTCGAATTTTAAACGGTTACAAACATAATCGACTCTGTTTGTAATGTAATAAAGTTTGATTTGGTTTGCGTTACTTTTGCGAGCAGTTGGCCGGAAGGGTAGAGTCGTAAGGAAGTTCGGCGATTATGTTTAGTCAGCGCTGGCTGTGTAATGGAAAGGAAGTAGGAATTGGGGCCTGTAAGATGTGGTCGTATAAGGCGGCCATTCCTGTTTCGTTCCCGGGGGTTGGGGGAGGGGGTGCGGGACGATTTGTTTGTTTCTAAGGTCCGTTCTATTCCGCAGCTGTGGGTAGGATTTAAATTTCGCACTCGGCCCGCCTTTTGTCCGTAACCTTCTCAGTTGCTGATGAGATGCCTCTTTACAACTCTAAATTGAAGTGTGTTTCGCAAATGTTTTGAATTCAAACGCCCCAACACAAACGTGCTAATCGCACGTAACATTTTTAAATCTGAAATACGACTGTCCTTATAGAACAGCTTTTTAAATTATGGTGTAAGCACAACTCTATACTCGATTTTTAAATTGAGAATTTGGAATGAACCTCTTGCCAAACTTCAATATTTTGTATATCCTAAGGATTTTTTGGTTTCAATCTTCATAATTTCGACTATTCCTGATTCAACGTTACGTCATAATCATAAGGCACAGAGGTTTTAATTTTCGCAAATTGTGACACTGATTTACGTCGCTTATGTTTAATAACGCCGAAAAATAAGTTAAATATTTTAGTATCATTTACATTTTATTTCTTTCACATAAATCTTTCCAAAATATCTTTGATAGTATTCGTCATAGTTTAAAAAACACATCGAATGTTCAGTACATAAATTACGCTGCGTTTATTGCCAACGTGCGTTTGTACGAGGCCCACAGAAGTTTTGGGCGGTACCTACTGGTTAGAGCGTCCCTAATTTCGTTTGGAATTGAAACTCGTTCTTGAAGCATTTTTGTTTTATTTAACGATTTTCCACATACATACAAATACAACCAGCATCCACTTAGACTAGATTTTCTATAGTATTGTGTCATTGTAGAGTATTTGTGTCTGATTAGTCACAATTAAATCAGTGACAAATAAGTATGACCGGCGGACTGCCAAATCTTAGACCTCGAAATCAAACCTGAGTCACGCATTCGACTTTTCAGATTCATGTGCGTATTGTAGAATTATCACTTCAGAAATGGTGAAGGACAACATCGCAAGGAAACGCGCATTCCTGAGAGGTACTTTTCAAAAGCATGGGAACTCAAGTTGGAGGCCCATGGGCGGCATAAAAACACTGGCATCATTGTCCCATCAACATTACTGTCCCACTGCAGGGCAAAGGCCACTTCTCATACTGACAGAGAAGGCTCGAGCATTGATCACCACGCTTGCACAATGCACAAGGCTAATTGGCGATTTCAAACTGATATTAACTATAAGTCCAGCAGGCCTACCCATATTACAAATTCTATTTCTATTTTAGAAAGAAAATGGCTTATATGGAATCAGCTGTTTGTCTACTGTCAAGTGTATTTCATTATCAGCCATATTACAAATTCTACTCGTTATCACTAAACAGTTGTGTAACAACTGCAGGCCTAGCTATATTTTTTTTTCTATTATAGAAAGAAAAGGGCGTATATGGGGTCAGCTGTTTGTCAAGTGTATTTAATTTTCAACCATATTACAAATTCTACTCGTTAACACTTGACAGTTGACAAACAGCTGATTCCATATGCGCCATTTTCTTTCTATTGTCGCCTTATCGATTACGATAATAGAAAAAGGATTTGTAATATGGCTAGGCCTGCTAATTAGTAACTAAAAATAGAATAGAATACTCTTTACTGTACACCATAAAAACTTACAAATTAAAACTTTAAGGGCTACATAGGGTGATACAATGGGCGGCCTTATCGCTTAAAGCGATCTCTTACAGACAACCTTTGTATGGACTTGATAGCTAAATAAACACGAAAAGAAGTCTAAGAAGAATAGTTATACAATTGGCGATTCCGTTCTTTATTAGTCACGATCTTCTATGTCCCAACCCTTAGCGAAAGTTGTAAAGTAATAGTTGGCTACATGCTAACCACGAGTCAGAATATAATAGTTTCTATGAAACAAGTTAGTTATTGTGAGCAAGTACGGTAGGCCACACTTGCAGTAACATAACCAATATGACCTGACCTCGCATTTTATTGAAACTTCGTACTATTGTAGGTCTTACTCAAAGTGAAAGTGTTACTAGTGATGTGTGGCCTAGTGTATAGGTATTAAGATACTACCTAGACTTGTTCATGTATAGTGGTGTAAATGGAGATTAAGAGGCACTTAAGTGTTAGTTTTACAAATAGGACTTACATAATACTAGATTCTGTCATTACTCTCCAAAATTTTAACCCTAGCAATAGGAGACACAAAACGCCACACAATTCCTTGGGCCATTAAAATAAGCAACCTTGCAGATGGGCCCTAAGATTACATTGACGGTGGGAACTAATATCAAGGGGTGCACCCCCGGGGCTCAATTTTAAGGCGGGGCCCGCCCCCCCGGGATAAGAACTGATCGCGGGGGGGCCAGAAACTTGGGCCCCACTTGGGGGTGCTAAGAACATTATTAAATTGGTTGATGAGTATGTATTTTGTATGTGTGTGTGTAGTTTTGTGTTAAGATGGGTCCGGATCGATAATTTTGCGATGGAAGGACGTGACGTTTATGTTGTTAGTGTTGAAAGTAATACTGGTGCTTTTTATGGCATGTTAAATTACTTATTTGATTTTATTACTTATCTTTAGGTAAGATAAGTAATCAAATAAGTAAGTACGTAAGCACCTTGAGACGTTGGTCCCGGCTGTCATTTGTAGATCTATGAAAGTCGTTACTAATGGTCAAAAGCCCGAAGATGTGACAACCAGTTTAACCAAAGGGTTTCATGTTACCCAAGAACTGATCTGTGGAGGTCAGACAGGCAGTAGCTTCATATTAAACACTGGTATTCAGCAGCATCTGGTGGAACTGGAAGCAGACCCCAACGTATTTGGGAAAAGGCTAGGCAAATGATGATGACATCACATATCTACACCACTAATTTTTAATTAGTACAAATACTTAGAGGGATTATTTTAGACGGTCTTCTCATTATATTTGTAAAGTATCAATTAATAATATTCATAAACAGCAAAGTTATTAGCGTTTGTTTATATCCCAAAAAGTCACCAAATTTATGGAAATATTGTACAGGCTATTCGTGACATAGTAGTATTCATTAATCGTCATCTCAGGCTCATGTTCGCGTGATATCGCTCAAGCATGCCCCGCCTCCAACAGCTGTTTTCGTTATTTAAGTTTAACTAAATTGTGGCATATTTAAAAATTGAACTTCGTTTTTTTTTGCTTTTGATTACGCTAATATGATCCGTAACTGGTCCGGATACAGCCCATTTTTTTTGTACTAATTAAAAAATAGGGGTCTATAAGTATTCACGGAGTGGACGCGGGACGGGATTTGACGGGATATTGCATAGACGCTAAACCTGATTCTAAGAGTTTAGTAAACGATTCTAAACTCCAAATTGTTGAAATTATTAGTCTGCGTTTTAACTATTACATTTTACCAGATGTTGTTCTTTGTTACCATTTACTGTTAAAAATAAACAGCGTCTGTTTAGTTGCAGGACTGATAATTCATAAACGTTTAGTTTTTTGGTGCTATTCTTCTTCTTCTTCTACTTTTTAGTATGGATTTAGTGAGTAACCAGCCTGCGTAGCATGAACACATTGAACACCGAAGAAACGGCCTTTGTCTACAGACGAATCGGCAAAGTGACAGATTATATAGACAGCTTCTTTCTTCCGAGACACGACAAAGACCGTTTTTTCGGTGTTCATGCTACGCAGGCTGGCGTCAAAAATTTATGCTTCTCTTGGCTTCACATGTCGTCGAGAAATATTTCTCAGGTAAGCCATGTGGCCGGTGTGTTTATTAATATAAGCTACAGCTATTTGTGTTTTCTATGTTACAAGACATGCAGCCCATGCCAGCTGGTGTCTGTACTTTGGGAAAAAAACCAACTATCAAAAACGCTATTGGTTTTAGAATCATATACTGAACTCATGGTATCCACATATGCGTCGATGTTCCACTCTGTTTATATTGTTTGGTTTCGTAAATATTTTAGCAAAACACTTTTACAAAATCTCATCCAATTTGACAAAACACGAAGCAAAGACTCGCCAACATTTTCTAGCTTCGCTCAAAAACAGGACCTTTTCCTTATCTCCAACATTCAAGGCCATTTTCAGTTTCCAAATCACATTCATACTGCCCTTACGACCAAACCCAATCCTGCATAAACAAAGTGTTCAAAGGGAGAAAGGACAAATGACCCAATTTCCTTGAGTGTTCCCGCGCTCAACCTTCAACCGCGCGTGAACGGTACAACCGACCCCATCGCGCCGCAACTTTCGTTGGCCTACTTGTGAAAAAACGCGGAAAATCTTCTTTTGAACATTAGTTTTGTACTTCGTATTGTTTGAAAGAAAGTTTTATTTAATGATTGTTATATTTTTATGGTTGCTTTCCTTTTGAAGGGTTGATTGAGTTTAGCACTTCGTGAGGCACGTGTATCGATTTTTAGTGAAGATTGTAAGTATGTATTTCTGTACTGATATAATAACGCTGACGATTTTTTTGTTTGAAGGAACTAATCTTTGGAATTACCTCTCGAGTTCGAAGTTTTTTTTTTGTATTTAACAGCCTAATTCTTGAGAAACATTATAGGTTATTTAAATAACGCTAGCTAGTAGTGTTAACATGTAAACTGATGTTTAGATTCTAGATAGACAACTAAAAATCTTTTCGGAAATTAAATGCACTCATTTAATTTCCGAAAAGATTTTTAGAGGTTTTTTGCATTTGTTTCGATAAGGTTATTTCAAAAGCAGATAATGTTGGCTGTCAAAATATACTGGTATTTTCATGACCATTTACTATTAAAAAGGCTAGGTAATAAGAGCATTAAAATCAAATTACAAATTGGCCTTCTCGTATTTCGTTCACCAAACTTTAACACAACCTACTTGAAATCAGAATAATTAATTAAATTATCTCACGCAAGGTTTCAAATTCAGCCCCGTTGCCTTCTAAGGGTTAAGGGTCTCGGGAGCCCTAAAGAATGGTAGCAATCTTGTGGTAATTCTACCCGGCCGGGCTGCCTACAAACTATCGCTTTTATGTACTCTGTTCGTATGTATAACTTGTGTATATACATGTGTGTATGTGTGTGTGTCGTGTTTATTTAAATTTGAGATCGAGTTTTGTTGTGAAGGAGATGATTGTGATACGTTGAAGTTTAAGGGTTTTGTTTTGACGATAATAGTGTATTTAAAGGTGGTGTGCGGAGTTTCTACTTTAATTGTGTTCTACTAGTCGTCACCCGCGACTTTGTCTGCGTGTATATCTTTCAATATACGAGATTTAACGCGCTAAGCAAAAACTTTGGAACCCTTTTAGAGAATACTGTGCGCAAGGAGGGTGTGAAATTTGGCATATGGATAACAAGTGCACATCACACAAAAGAAAGAACGGAAAAGTGCAGAAACTATCTTCATTTTCTTGACAAGAGTAGTAAACACACGAACTGATTGATAAATGATAAATGATAAATGATGATAAATGATAAATGATATTTTTTTCTGTAAATAGGTTTTCACAAACACTTTTACACGTCTTTTTTTTTAACTAGTAGATAAGATCGGAATTAACTAGATCCTCACAAATTTCTTATGTTCCTTGCCTTAACATTTATCATTTCTGAACTACTAGCGCCTATAACCACCACATCGCCGAATCAATACGCTAATAAATATAAATAGGTAGGCAGCGCGTATCGAAGCCATGCAAGTTTTAATCAGAGCGCTCCTCTGCAAACACCCTGTGTATACGCTTACAACGTGATCGTACATTATATTCGCACTATCTTTTGATGTGGTTTCACTCTTGGTATTAGTAGGAAAAAGACTATTGCCATTATAATATTTAACTAGAAAAAAAAATAAAAACTTTTTACAAAAAAAACCGACTTCATTGAAAAACACAAACAGGGGTTTAATAAGTCTGTGGCTTAGGTGGTTTTCTTGCATTCATTTTATTGGCCACTGACTTCCGAAACTAGAGTTATTTAACACCTGTTAATCTTTTTCAATTAAGTCGGTTGTTTTTTTTTTGGAAAAAGGTTTAAATTTTGCTTTTTTTTAAATTTTTGAATGAAAATGAAATAAAAAACATTTTTTTTTAATTTATCAGTGGTACATCTGGAAAGTGCACACCGTTACAATTCCAACAAGCCCAAACATGGCTAGGATACATTGTCGTACTAAATATGGTCTTTGTCTTATTTAATTTAATTAAATATGGAATTCCGGTGCCTGTCTCTTGGCTTCATCATCAGATCTGATGGTAGAACGGTTTTTACTGAACGCAAATGCAGACAAAAATACCAAAATCGCTGTACGATTTCTTATAAAATTTTAAGAGCTTGGAGTCGATTTCGCCAAGATTCCATCATCAGATCCCAATTTGTTGACTATGGAACTATTTGGAAAGTATACCTTTTCGAACAAAAAAATATGTTTTCAAATAGGTAGACAGGCGACGAAGTTATGCGCGAACAAACATAAAAAAACAAATATCCCAGTAACCTTCTCCTTTTTTAGAAGTCGGTTATAAATACATTAGTAACCAAGACAGAACTATAACCTTTAACAGATTGTATTGTTCATACATGATTTGCAAGAAGCACCCATCATTATCCACTTTACATAACATACACAACAGGGGAGAAAACAAAAGATGAACTACCAACATATGTACACCAACACATATATTACATATAATCGCTTAGAATACAAAGTACCACTCTCACGTACATATCTTGTATACAGTATGAGTAGTTAAACAACGAACATTATAATTAACAAATATTTTAAGCAGCTATAGCATCGGAAAACATAGTGTGGAAACCTGCAGGTCTAGCCATATTACAAATTCTATTTCCATTAACGTAATCGATAAGGCGACAATGGAAAGAAAATGGCGTATATGGAATCAGCTGTTTGTCAACTGTCAAGTGTTAACGAGTAAAATTTGTAGGTAATATTGCTGAAAATGAAATACACTTGACAGTTGACAAACAGGTGATTCCATATCCGCCATTTTCTTTCTAGAATAGAAATAGAATTTGTAATATGGGTAGGCCTGCTGGACTTATGGTTAATATCAGTTTGAAATCGCCAATTAGCCTTGTGCAAGCCTTCTCTGTCAGTATGAGAAGAGGCCTTTGCCCTGCAGTGGGACAGTAACAGGCTGGTATTATTATTTAAAGCATAGCGGTGTGACAGGCTGATTGCCACGTCACCATGGTCCCGAATTCAAACCCACAAGGCGCACCTCTGATTTTTTAAATTCATGTTAATGTGCGTTTATCCAGCTGTTGCCAATAAATGTATTTTCTTTCTTTCTTTCTTTTATTTATAGTCACTGGTAAGGTATTAGTGATGATCACTGGACAATGTGTTCAACGATAACCTGTCAGACAGCTGGGGGTCGAGTCTGCTATTGCAATCGCGTCTCAATGACCGGTCAATGATCGATTTTTGACGTATAACGTCAAACTTATGACACATTTCCCATACAAAAACTGTCAAAGTTGTCAAATATTCGA
This sequence comes from Euplexia lucipara, assembly GCA_921972225.1. Classification (NCBI taxonomy): domain Eukaryota; kingdom Metazoa; phylum Arthropoda; class Insecta; order Lepidoptera; family Noctuidae; genus Euplexia; species Euplexia lucipara. The sequence continues at coordinate 14,899,136 of OV179161.1, read as the reverse complement.
TCAATGACCGGTCATTGAGACACGATTGCATTAGCAGACTCGAGCCCCTGGTTTCTTATTGGCTATGATTAATGTGTATCTAGGATGACGTTATGCACCCTCGCTGATATGTGACAAAGGGCATAGTGCCCCGTCTGATAGTCAGCGCAACTTGAAGTCCGGTCAAAGTGCAGTACCATTTTCTTTTTGTAAATTCTAAGTTGTGATCAAAGTTTTGTGTGTAACTAGGCGCCAGTTAGGCATTGGCAATAAAAATATATGCAATTTATAACCCTGTTGGACTTAGTGGAGAGGCGTGTAAAGAGGCTTATTGGTAACCCGAATTGGTTAAGACTTAAGAACAATCTACAAAAGTTTGAGTACATGCAGCCTTTAGGTATTTTTTTTATTTATTTATTTATTTACTTTGGATCCCCAACAAAGGGTATACACACAATAGCGATATTACATTATTTGGGTTGTAAGATGGTGTAACCGTTCACTTACAGGAGACCACAGCATGCACAAGAAATTCACACAAGTAACAAAATTAAAACTTAGAAAAGTATGAAAATGAAAATTACATCGAAAAAGTTAAAACAAAAACAGCAAGCCATGCTTTGCAACAGCAGTACAAAAACCGGTTTGCAAAGCATGGTGGAAAAACAAAAACATGTTAGGACGTTTTTGTTTTTCCACCATGCTTTGCAACCCAGTTTTTGTACTGCTTACTCATGTTTTGACAAATAAACTATCTTTATCTTTATCTTTAAAATCTTTTAAATATTCAAGTCATAAAAAATTAAAATTATAAAACAATAAAATCATACAAAAATTCAAATCATAAAAATTTAAATTAAAATCTTTAAAATAAACAAATATTATAATAATTACATCATAAAAATTTAAATAATAAAAATTTATATCATTTAAAGTTTTAAAAATAAAATCAAAATCATAAAAAATTTAAATTATTATCATTTTTAAAAAAATTGCAATAAACAAAAAAAAAAACCTAAAAAATTATTTGATTTAACATTTCTTAAATTTTTGACGCTAATGGTAGCTGCAAAACACATCCCTCGTTTCACCAGTCACCCTGTATATTTGCCCACGTAACTTGTGTATGTGTACGTGAAATATTAGCTAAAGTTCGGGCGGCAGTTAAGAGTTTCGATGAAATATGTCTTGGGGTGGCACAGGGAGGGTTAAGGAGGCAGCCTTAAGCCAGCTTCAGGTCGATAGGAACTTATTAAAGGGGAGGTGGAGGGTTGGCTGTAGTTTGGGTTGAGTACTTGAAGTTGGGACGTGTTTTCATGATTATTACAAGGTTTTGGTAGATTGGAGGTTTTTATGTAGGGTGTAAAATGTTGAGGCGTAATGGTGGTAAAGTGTTTACTGTAGAATGGTAAGTGCTTACGATTTGTATATAGACGTGTATTTTTATATATGGCTACTTATGAAAATCGTCAGACCGACAGTTTGGGGGGAGAGAGAGAGAGAGAGAGAGAGAGAGGGAGAGAGAGAGAGAGAGAGAGAGAGAGAGAGAGAGAGAGAGAGAGAGAGAGAGAGAGAGAGAGGGAGAGAGAGAGAGAGAGAGTAAAAAAGATTAGTCTGCTTTTAAACCAGTTTCAGGGTTATTAAACTATTCGTACATGGCGAAAACCAGAGGCTAAGATACGCATATCATATAACATGTAAATCTTTACGAAACAAGAAAACAAGACTTCTTTCTTTTCCTACCGGCAATTATATTTTATCTTTTCACTTACATTAGTTACTTAGGTGTAACTCTAGTTGATGATTAATTGCCAAAAATCCATCCTTTTTTGTTGCGGAGTTTTTTTAAAACTATGATATCTCTAAAGATATTAATTGAAATCAAATAATGTCAATGGCAATTTTGTTCAAAATGAAATACTTGTGATGATTAACGTATTTTTTTGGATAAGGATTAATACCATGTTAATAAAAACTTCCTCGCAAATAATGCATTATTTAGAACAAATTTGATATCCATAAAAAGGGTTATAGTGAGTTAACCTTAAGGGATAGACATATGCTGTCAAGGCCTTTTTTAGAACTTTTAAAGAGGAATAAATTTGTAATACTCGATTTTTGCGTAATTTAAACTGTTTACGCAGCGCACGCAACGGAAGCTTTTTTCTCACTTGTAACATTTATTATTGCTGCTCCGCTCCTTTTGGTCATAGCGTGATGTTATGATTATAATCTATAACCTTCCTCGATAAATGGACTGTTCATCGCAAAAAGATTTTTTCAATTCGAGCCCGTAGTTCCTGAGATTAGCGCGTTCAACCAAACAAACAATCAAACTCTTCTGCTTTATAATATTAAGTATAGATGCAAAAGGTGTATATGCATTTCAGCAGATGTAGATGTGTATGCGTTCTGTAGTATCTGCCTACACCCATAGGAAAGGCGTGGGTTTTATGTAGAAGTACAAGTTTCACAGTGTAAACCTAATAGTTTTTATCTCTAGTAGATGAAAACTAGCGTTCTAAGTAAAGTCGTTAGCGGCTGCGGCAATTTGTTGGTCAGCGCTGCGTCGCGCCGCTATCGAATAAATGTTCTACAAACAGCACTTGATAATAGTCTTTAGTTTTGGAAAAATTCTTACTTATTGGTATCTTTATTGCGTAGATTCTTTAATTTATAGAATAGAATGAAATACTCTCAATACTTGCAAACAATAATAAGCTACATAATTATATAAGAAGGACATACATACATAGACCTTATTGGTGAGGTTCTTCAGAAAGGTCAGGTGCGTATTACTCGCAACCGTCGCGTGTGTATGACAACATATATGAATGTAAACGAAGCAAAATTAGTATGTAAGAATCGTACCATATGGCGCTCTGTAGTTTCTACCTACCCCCATGGGAAAAAGGCGTGAGTTTATGTATGTATGTATATAATTATATCAGCAGCCTTGTCGCTCGGGATATCAGCAAACGAACCCGGTACACGCAGGGCAGCAGCCGATCACTCAGCTGCTGCGCTAACCTTGTCGTTAAATTATTATCACAATCGTAGACAAACTATACTTGAAGAAAAGACAACTAGTACACCGCTTCCTTTGGTAAGTCTTAGCAGAAACACTATCGTTCTGCCAGATTTTTTAATCGAGAAGGCTATAAAAAATCGACATTAGGTACAATGGAAGCCTAACCTGGATCAGTGACTTCTTAGGAATTCATTCACTTTGAAAATACCATTTAGTTTAAAAACAATTGACATGTAAAAGTATCTGGGAAGATCTTCTTACAGAAATAAGTATCGTTTAATCATCATTTCATTTCATTTCGTTTCATTTCATTACATTTGGATGTTTCACTAAATCTAAAAATAACAAAGTGAACATGCAGGTACAAACAGGTAAAGTAGTTTACCTGTGCTCACCTGAGTGCAATTCATAGATCGTTACTCTTGTAGCTAGCTGCTAGATTATTCTAGAATGTACTAAAGTGTAGTAGGATAGTTGAGTGTTCCACTCATTATTAGTTCTTAGACCGTTTCGTAGAAACTAGCGAGGTCGTTAACGGACATGGCAATTTGTCGGGTAGTTTGAATCAAGCTACAGTCTACTAGCCCGTTGAGATGCAAGTTTTTAATTTGAGATGAAGTAACTGTTGCTTAAGCTATTCGTTGATATATAGTGTTTTCTTTTTATAGTTACAGATAACAAGATTTTGCCAAAATGGTGGTGTTGGTGGTGGTTGGTGGTGGTGGTTTGGTTAAAGTTTATTTATGACTTTAATATCATAGAAACAGTTTTGCAAAAAACAAATCAAAACTTTTCAATAATGTAAATCTAGTGAAGTCGGATTGAAGTTCGTAAAAAAGTAGGTATTATAATATAATAAATATTATTATACATAATGTTAAGGGTGTCCGTTACGAAACGTTAATGTATTAATGTATATTTTAAAGTGAATAATAGATATAATAGACATTGCGTCTAACAATTAAATTGTTAACAAATTTAGACCTGAAACTATTTCTCTCTAAAACAGGTGTGAATATCTCAAAGAAATATACCCCTGTCTTTCTACACAATATAAAACCCCCTTCTATACCATAAAATTTCAATGTGCCGTCTAGATTTGAACAAAACAACTTTACATACATTTACTTAATTGAGGCTGTAAGCCCTACCCAACCTATTTATAGTGCGCAAAAGTAAAGGTGCCCACCCAGAATGTTTACAAAGCATTTGCTTAATAACTGAAACTTTGGGGGTAGGGTCGAATTCTCCTAATACCTACAACTAGCGGAGTGTGGGTGGCAACTATCGTTAAACTGGGTAGGTGTGAATGTGTGCGTGTTTACCGGTTGCCATGGCGACGTATCTTTAAGATCTCCCTCTCTGCCCCGTCTCAGTTTTGTCCTTTCTCCTTTGCACGCGTTTCTTGTCGGGAGGCGTGAATTTGTACGGTGCGCAAATAAATTGCTGTTTGATAGTTTTATAATAATTATTTTTTTCCTACAAACGATCATAATTATGCTTATATGTAGAACAAAAACAAAAAAAATAAAATAAAAAGACACGGAGTTTGATTGCGGAAAAAAGATTTGTATGCCGTAATTATAGAAACAATTAAAAAGCAATGGGATACTTGACAAAATTTTAGCTTTTAGACCCTCATCTAGATTACAAAAATATATTCGACACATATATTTTCTTTTTTTACGTAATCTAAAAATAACGGCGATACATCAAGTCAAAATTTTGCATGACGTCACTAGCCAGTACAGTTTATACTAGTTACAAGCCCCCTCTCCTCAACTTTATTGCGCTTAATCTAAGCAGTTTTCCATCAATATGAAAAAGAAATTAGTTTTTATTTAGTCTTCATTAACATAATTTTTAAGCGAATTGTTTACTAACACTATGACTAGATTGACCATTTTCTTTCTTTAAGTTTCTTTGCCAGTGTCCTAGAAAGAAAAAGGTTCTTACTTTTTTATCTTTATTTCTTTTTGATTAGGGAATATCCTTATATTGTTGTGAAGAATTGGCTTTGTGTTTTTAACTTGAGCTATAAATAGTATAACTTTAGGTTGGGGTTGTAGATTTTTTCAGGTACAACAATTGAAGTCATAATAATAAAATTATTCCCAGCTTTTTCCATGTTGGGGTCGGTTTCCAGTGTTAACGGATGCAGCTGAGTATCAATGTTTTATATGGAACGTCTGCCTATCTAATAATATGCCTATATTGAAACATGAAATATAAATTATTTTAATTGAAATCTAGACAACACAAAATTGTGTATTTACGGAACTATACTCCATTTACAATAGCACTAGATAGAAGTTAAAAAAGGTAAAAAAAAATTTAATGCACATTTTGTAACGATAATACAATTTAGCATGTTTCAATTACGATTGACGCCGAATTTATTGTAACCTATTTTTTTTAATGCAGCTGTAACACTAAGTTTTAAACATTTCAACAATTTATTTGAAGAAATTATGCGGGTTTCATATAACTTGATGGCGTTGTGTGAAAGTTGTGTTTTTTTTTTAAATATTCTTTTAAATTAATTTACCGGAAAAAATAAGTTATGTTATTTCATTTTAGTTGATAATTGCAGTGTCAATGATAAAAACCTAAAAGAATCAGGGATGAACAATACATGGACACGTTGTTCGTTTCACTTTTATTCTTCTAAATTTGAAATAAAACAATTTGAATGAAGATTGTAAGATAAACTTCAAAACAATCTTTAAAATAAAATGTTCTGCATTTCTGCTTCTACGAGCCTCTTTTTTCTAATGAAATTATATGAAGTATAGAGACTTCAGAGTTAATAATTCAGATTTTCTCCAGTTTATAGTGTAAATGTACCAACGGGCTAAAAGTTGATGATACAAAAAGTCTTCGCACTTAACGTTCGCATGGAAAACTGAAACATCATTGCATCGGTAATTAAGTGATTGCGGGTCCCGGGTTTAGTCTCCGGGTCAGGTAAAACTTTGGTTTCATCTACAATTTCTCAGCAGTAGTCCGTAGTCTGGTTTGTGCCCAAGCCAATGGTTCACTCTCTATTATAAGGAACTTAAACATAACTGGCAAAATTTGGGTGTCTTATAACTACACTTTTACCAGGTACCTTTCGGAGATTGCACGTCTCCTTGTTACTTGACGGAAAAATTAAGAAAAGCTCTTGTAAAATCTTACGTGTAAACTTAATTTTTCTGCCCACGGTCCCGTAGGGTTAACCGGTCCGCGCAGGGGGTTCAAACTCCACTAATGGAGTGGCGACCTACCCCTCTCTACCTCACCGCTCCCCCCACTCGATCCCACAAGCCATAAAATTGTAAATTAGTGATGAGCCGGCCAGCCGCGCGACGCATATCGATTTATTGGTACTTTAGTGTTGGGAAACGTATCGAAGAATCTGATGGGCAAGATGTACCGTCTGTTTGGCAGCTTTAGTAATGTTTAATGGGGAGGAATGGTTGCGTTTTGTCTCTGGGGATGAAATTAGATTGTGCGGAGATGTATGTGATGTGGATAGGACGTGCTCTCTGTTAAGAGCAGTCATTTATTTAAATTTTGATGAAATGTCTCTTTGATTATACATGGCATTGTACGTATGAGTTACATAAGTATTGAGAGAGTATAATAATAAATATATAATAATAAAACCAGCCTGTTACTGTCCCACTACAGGGCAAAAGCCTCTTCTCATACAGAGAAGGCTCGAGCATTGATCGCCACGCTTGCTCAAGGCGGATTGGCGATTTCAAACTTATATTAACTATAAGTCCAAGTTTCCTCACGATGTTTTCCTTCACCGATGTCAATGATGTCTAAGATAAACTTAGAAAGTACACATGAATTGAAAAAGTCACATTGGTACTTGCCCGGATTTGAACCATAACCTCGTGCATGAGAGAGTAACCTTCTTTATTTGGAAACTGCCATCATCATCTTTAAGTATTCTTTTAAGAGCCGTTCACTTTTTAAAAACTATAACAAACAAAATGAAAAAGTTTTACTTACCCAAACATTTTGTCAAATCACAGCAACAATTTAAGCCAGTCGCGGCAAACATTTTTCAAATCAAATCACTAACACTGATGTCACTTCTCCCAAATCACTCAAACAACTAAGAGATAAACTTAAAAATTTAACAGACACACACATTATTATAAATATTAATAAGTGTCCAGTTGTGTCCGGTCAAGGAGTTATGTTAATAGGCCTTACTATTGTGCAGAAACTGGTTATTACCGGACAAATTAAGGGTGCTGAGTAAGCGGCCAAGATCAATGTTTACAACCCCTGGAATAACCTAGACTTTATACCAAACCAATAGAGTTGAAGGTTGCGTGTTTTTTAGTTGTGTGTAAGTAAAGTTAAGTTTGTCTAAACAGAAAGGTGTGTGCATACATTAAGTTCGATGCAGCATCTCGTTGTTAGAGCATACGAGATTTGAACTCGTGGTCTTTTTGACCCTGAGCCATTTTAGTGTTTGATACCAGTGTCGTGGGATACTTATGGAGATATGATTCTGTGGGAATTTAGTTCTAACCGTCTAAAAGTACCGAGGGATGAATATTTTAGTATCGTTGCATTGATATCGCCATCATGACAAAGATTTTATAAAAATAATCTTAGTTAAACCAAAGTGATTTTATGCACCCACGTATTTGATAATTTTTTGACTGTACTTATAAATACCAGCCTGTAATTGTCCCACTGCTGGGCAAAGGCCTCTTCTCATACAGAGAAGGCTCGAGCATTGATCACAACGCTTGCTCAAGGCGGATTGGCGATTTCAAACTTATATTAACTATGAGTCCAGGTTTCCTCACGATGTTTTTCCTTCACCGATGTCAATGATGTCTAAGATAAACTTAGAAAGTACATATGAATTGAAAAAGTCACATTGGTACTTGCCCGGATTTGAACCACAATCTCGTGCATGAGAGGTAGGCGTCTTAAACTCTGGGCTATCACGACATATTATACTAAAACAAATATTTTTATTGTGATGTAATCAAGTGGTCAATGATTTCGATGACAGTAAAGTCTTAGTTGTTAATTATCTATTACTTAGTAACCACCATTCGTTTCATACGTCGCGATTTTGCGGTAAGTACTACTTTATAATTCTCAAAGAACTTACTTATCATTACTTTTTATCATTATTATCTACTTATCTTATTATTAACTGGTCTGTTGGTCTAGTAGTAAGTGACCCCGACTGCTATGCCGGAGATCGTGGGTTCGATTCCTACCCAGGACAAATGTTTGTGTGATGAGCACGATCATTTGTTCTGTGTCTGGGTGTAATTTATCTATAATATGTATGTGTTTAGAAATATATAAGTAAGTTTATCAGCTGTTAAGTACCCATAACACAAGCTCTGCTTAGCTTGGGACTGGCTGGCGTTGTGCGAAAAAGTTGTGGAATATTTATTTAATTAATTTATTTAAATTATTTTTCACACGTTGACTGTTATATAATTGATATAGTAAGTATAAATATTTAACTGCTAGTAGTTGATTGCCCCGCAAAAATGCTATAGCTAAGCATAAAGTTCTTTGTTCGATTCCCACGTTTTTCCATCTGTAGGGGCTCTGTCTGCCTGAAACCCTTAAGAGAAAGAGGTGTGATGTTACAAACTTTCGAGTAAAATAAAACTTACATAAGCACCTATTTCTGTATACAAAATGGCCGCAAACTCCCTTCCCTAATCTCTACAAGTTTAGTAAATTACAAATCAAAGCTATGTTTGAGTGAACCAGAATGTAACGCAAACATTTACGTTTAAGTTAAGTACGTCTTTGAAACGGGGTAAACAGCGTTTGGTGGATGTTAGTGAAAACAGATGAAAAGCGGTACTCGTGTATTAGACACGATATACTATGAAATACGCCACATAGTGGGAAGGGAGGAGATATTATGTGGTAGCAATCTTCATACAAGTATTTTCCAGTATCACACTGGAAAATACTTGTATGAAGATTTCTCAAAAGAGATGGATATATTTGTAAAGCTGGATAGTTACAATTATTAGAGTTTTTTACAAATTATCTTTTATTAAGAAAAGATATTCTTTTATCTTTTATAAAGAAAAGATTTGATAAAGAAAAGGAAAGATTTTATTGTTTGTTTGTTTGCATTGAATAGGCTCCGAAACTACTTTTGGATCAAATTGAAAAATTCTTTCACCCTTTAGAAGCTACACTATCCCCGAGTGACATAGGCTATTTTCTATCCCTGTATTCCCACGGGAACGGGAAAAACGGGGGTAAAACTGTATATGCTGGTAGTATTATAAGTTGGTTAGGTTCCTTCGAACTCAGGGTATGCACCTCTGATCTCTGGAACTAATCACCGGATTTTTTGAGAAAATTTAATAATTTCTTTAACACCTCATGGTTGTTCCATTAGGAGTTTTTACCTTTTACATAATACGTACTACTACTTACTTGTGATGATTTATACTTACGACGTTTTTAGACAGGCACACTTTCTCATTGTTTGTTATTCTGAATTATAGTAAATCTACATATGTGAATACTTTCAACATGTAGCAGTTTCTTTATAATCTGGGTAAATTATCTTCGCAAATAATATCTAATTGATTTACAGACTCCAGCACATCTACCTACCCCAAACAAAGTAATTTTCTTTTAAAGACGCAAGAATTTATTCTCAGTTAAATTAGTGTAAGATTAATTTAGTTTAACTTGTTATTTGCGAAGATAATTTACCCAGATTATAAAGAAACTGCTACATTCTTTTAATGACGCAAGAATTTACTCTCAGCTAAATTAATCCTACATTAATTTAACTAAGAGTAAATTATTGCGTCTTTAAAAGAAAATTACTATGTAATACTTCTGAATTTATTCGTCGAGAAAGCCAGGGTAATTTATTTTACAACGTGAGTTAAGGTTTCCACTGAACAATGCACAAACGTGTCGCCTGTGACATGATGAGTGTCACAGGCGACATTAACAACATTAACAACCAATCATAAGTTGTCAAACCAAGTTGTATTCTTTTTGGATTTGGGATATTAGTTCTTTGCCCGTCATTAATTGAAAGTAATTAATCTATTGTTGCACTTTAATTTTACCTCACTTCAACTGGCAGTAGGTACTTAACAGTATTAAGAATTCTTTTGTTTCGTTTAGTTACAATAACAAACTAAAACTGATTGTAATGCTGTACTAGGCAGTATAAATATAAAATGGCAACGCTGAACGTCAATAAAAAATCTAATAATTTTTCATTTAATTTAACCTTTCAATCGTGTCAATTAGAGTATTTAGAGCAAAGAGATTTAAAATACTATAGAGCGGGTATGTCAAGGAAATGTCATAGAAAAACTTTGATTCCATGTCTCAGTAACGCCATCTAGAATAATATATGAATATTGGAGCGGCAGCGGAGCGTACTACAAAAAACTCATAGACTTGTATCCAGCAGGACACACTTTTTCGGACGAAAATTTTGTTCGTGATGTCCGGTCTATAGGTATTGAATGTCTTTGATTTAGAGTGACAATAGAAAGACAATGACAGCGCGGACAGCGGTGTCCTATTGGGGTTTCATGAATTAAAATACCTTTCCGACCTAAAATACCTTTCAAAACAAAATAAACTGCCTTCGTACGAGTATATTAATAGCTACCTTTAAAATATGTTTCAATCAAATTTAACTACGATCTATCCATTGTTTACAAGCGTTAGTATAGAGTTTCTACCCATTCTTCTCCACCTTTGGAATGTGAGGCCAAAACAATTTGTACTTGTAAGTTTGAAGATCAAAAGTGTCTTTTTTGCCTTTAAGACTTGGCAGAACGTGACGTGAGTGGAGTCAAAGATATACCCACAACTGGCTCTTATGAAAAATGTGTTCTATGTATCTTTTCAATAACACGCATTTCAACTAGAGATGCTTTATAATATATTAATTTCACAAGGTTTCCTTTCACATCGCATCAAGTCGCTTTAGTCGCGTATTTCTGAAGTATACTTAAGTACCTATATCCCACATAGATACGTGAAGCCGGTGCCACTCCCCCCTCTGTTCGGGTTCATTTCCTGCTGCAAATCGTCTTGCACCCGCTCTTCAAATATTGTGTATGGTGTATGGTATTATATGTGAACTATGTTTTGGAATTGTGCTTCTCTATGTAACGTTTTGTATGCTTCTGTGTGCGATTTCAACTCAACTATACAATAAAATGTATAGTTTGGCATTTGGCAATATCGAAGCTTTCTGTATTAGTGAACGAAATTTACAAAATTGCATAAGACCTTTCGGATATTACTTTCTAAAATACTCTGCGCTATAGTTTAGATTAGCAATCAAGGAGTCGTTTTGATACTAGTGGTGGTGTTGCTGTTTCGATACACGCTACGAATAAATATTTTGTTGGCCCACAGGTAGTTGTTCCAGATATGTTCTTACGTAGGTATATTATGATAATTATAATACGTGGGATTAAATGTACGTAAACGCACCTTTAATTAATGTAATATTCATATTCATACTATTTATTTGCATCCCACAATGTGAAAAAGATCTTAAAATAATGCTTAAAGCTACGTACAATCATGGACCCTGTAGGGCACAGCAAAAAATTAATAAAATTGAGTAAAACCCATAACTATAAAATTACAAATTAATTGTTAACAAATTATATAAGTATATTTACTTACTAATACTTTTATTTTATTACAATATAAATAAATGAGTTCAGGTATCAGTACACCATACTTTTTGGACAGGATTTTTAAATTAATTCAGTAGGATAAGTACAAAGACATCCAATGCTTACTGCATTGGATGTCTTTGTACTTTACCTACTGAATTAGGAAAATCTAGTAAGCAAACACTACTGTAATACAAAATAATTCTGTAGGAAAATTTCGACACATATCGCCGTCGCCCTAAGTAAAAAAATAAAAGTAAAAATGTATACCTAAACAAAATGAATAGCCCAACGTAAACTGAACCTCAAAACAGCACATAACATCATATATTCAGTTAGTTTACCGCGCCTCAAGCGACGGTACTAACTCCAAATGACTTAGATACACGGAACGGAATTAGTAACAATGTAATCACAATAACGATACTTTACAATCGCCTCGTGCAAATTACTTCTTGTGTTTGTAATTAACAAGCGGTGAGCGATTTGAAGAAACAGTAAACTTGGGTGCAAGAAAAAATGTACAGACATGTTTTGGTGCGTAATTTTAAAAGTGATTGGTATTTTCTGCCGATCAACATTTGTTGTATAAATAACAATTAGAAAATCTAAAATAGGATGTTATAACGTCATTACACAGTTAAAATTCCCTGTGTCGTAGTGACTATACGACATATCGTATGAAAGTCGGTAAGGCTTTTGAGGTGACAATACATTTAAATAATAAACTTTTACAGCAAGTACCTAAATTTGACGATAATTTACGTTTCTCGTTATAAAATAAAGTGCTTTGAAAACAACTTTTGAAGGAGCACAACTGTATAACAAACTACCGTCCTGTATTAGAAATGTAAACTCTTTCAATGCATGCAAAACTCAACTTAGCCAGCACATCATTGCAGATCGATCACTTCTGGACCAATGAATGCATTGGATGGGTAACTATTGCCTTGTAATACTGATGACATATGTCTTTATTGGGAATAGAGTTTCTAAAAAACCGAAATATTTAGCATACGGAATTACTTCGCAGGGATGTACATTGCTCGCAGAACCACCGCACTCGCAGAATATCCGTTAGTGTGGCAAGGTTTTTGTGGCGCAACCCCTGGTGTACATAAGTCAACAAGGTGGCCAAACGATCTGGTGAAGACCGCAGAAAACCAATGGACGAGGGCAACACAGGACCATTTCCCGTCGAAATGTTAGTAAAAGACCTATATTCTACAATATTCTCAGCAGCTAATAAATAGTCGCTACCTCCTACGTCTTAAACCACACAAATTTCGGCTTGGCGCCTAAGGCTGTGCCCAGATAACCACTTTATGTGCGTGCGACGTCCTTTATGTGCGTAGTTTGACTATCGCTTACGTTGATCGAGCGATAAGCGACGCTCAGCTTACAGGTATTTAAGTATTCGCTTGACTTTATGGCCAGCGGTTAAAGTGTGTGCTTGGACTTATATTGTATTCTGTTATGACTCAATTTGAGCTATCGGTATGTTGTAAATGCGCCGTTTGATACATAGTTGTGCCAAGTCAGATATATTTAGCAAAAGTTGCTCAGTCTATGCCAAGAATGTAGTGATTTTGAGTGTCTGAATTTGTATCATTTTGGCTTAGAACTATGTAACTTATACATATGTATGACATAGTATGAGTTCGTAGTTTATTTGGACTTCTTTGACAGACTTTAAAAAAAGGAACAGGTTCTCAACTTGTGGAGTTTATTGAGTTTTTTTTTGTTATTTTCGTTGGTATTGTTTTATAACTTTTTGTCACCCGTACTTGCCTGAAATATATATTTTTTATTTTATTGTTTTTGTTTTTTGTTTTTGTATGTTTGTTACGCGATTATTCTGACAATTATGAAATGAATTTGATGACTCTTTTTTATTTAGTTTGTCATGCTTTAGAGGCGGTCCGACATAAGTTTTGTCAAAATCAGTTCAATAGTTTCATGATTGAAATTTAATTTCAAGATTGAAAGTTGAACAATTGACGAAATTCAGAAGAGCAACGTTTGCTATCAAAATCACCTCGCAAATATAATGGATGAACTGAAGGCAAAGTTTACTCACACATACTAGCGCTAGGGACTCATTCTTCATAATATTATTCATCACGGGGAGATCTTTAAAAAAAATCTCTATATTTTATCTTTTTTTCTATTCTATTCTATTTTTACAGAACAATATCAACGTACTCAATCAAAACAATCCAGTATTTTTATCATACTTCTCAGAATCAGTGACGCACTTCACGCCTTACCAAGCTCACATAACGAACAGTTGACGATACTCCGCTATTTCTATCCGTCGGTTAAAAATACGTGGCAAGCTAAGACAACCCCATGCGTTCACGCTTGGTACGCAACAGGGTCACACGCATCGCACGCAGCCGTGGTGAGTCGGCCGTGCGAGTAAGTGACTGCTTACACTATCGAGGTATGCCACCTAGGTACTATAATTGTATCCTTTTTAGAAATACATACATACATACATACATAAACTTACGCCTTTTTCCCATGGGGGTAGGCAGAAACTACAGCGCCATATGCTACGATTCTTACATAATGTACTTCTTTTTCTTCGTTTACATTCATACATGTTGTCATACACACACGCCGGTTGCAAGTACTACGCATCTGACCATTCTGAAGAACCTCACCAATAAGGTCAAGAAAAAAAAAATAAGCGCTCTTTAATTATACAAAGGTTTTTGGTAATCTTTTTGGAGTGATTGAAACAACCGTGACGTTTGGGTCGATGACGCTAAATACTCTGCTTCCGTTAGTCAGTGACGCTGAATAATAATTGTACACTCTTCTCCTGCATGCGTAGCATGAACACATTGAACACCGAAGAAACGGCCTTTGTCTACAGACGAATCGGCAAAGTGACAGATTATATAGACAGGAACCTCAATCTGTCAAATTTCTTTCAATAAACCGGCCTGCGTAGCATGAACACTTAATTTCTTTTCTTCCGAGACACGACAAAGACCGTTTCTTCGGTGATCGTGCTACGCGTGCAGTTAGTCGGTGACGCTAAGTTGAGTATACTCGTCGCTAATCAGCTATCATCATATTTTGCAATACCACGCATGTTAAATGTCTGATACGGGCCTGCTACGGGACCAAAAAAATAAATGGGAATTTATGGGAATTATTTCTGTAGTGCTATATATGATATAGATGGGGTCACCATGGTATTCCTCTGGTCACCCTTTCTGGGAATAAGCATTACACAGGTATGTCGTATCTACCGTTCCAGAAGTACTTCCCAAAATTCTAAACACCGCAATCGCCATAAATCCTTAACTAATACCCAAGACTGTTCTTGTATTTCAGTTAAATTATTCATTAATCTGTGCCATAGACCAAGGAAGTGCTACGCCGACTGTCTAGACGCGGCAGAACTAATAAAATTCGCGGCGCTAAAAGTGTCATGGCCGCCATTCTAAACTGTCAGTTTCAATACTTCAGAAACCGATGTGACATTTAGTTTGTAAGAAAAGTATTGACAAAGCCGCCTCTAGCAGCTACCGCCGAGGTGTCTATATACTCTGTGGTCTGTACATACCTTAAGCGATACTTACATCTACCCATTTCAAGAAGACCTGTCGGATAGTCTTCCCGTAGAACATTCGAGGGGTCGGGTGCAACTGGTGGCGTAGAATGCATAGCCTTGTGATATAGGAGACGTATTCCTGGCACGGGTCTCAAGGAATCTGCAGATGGACTTAATGAAAACTGGTCTGCAGTCACTGATGGTAAGGAATTTTATTATCTTAGATTGTTGTTTAAATTGTGTGATATTTCCTTAGTGAGTTGTTGGAGATGTCAGTGAGATGAGGTGAGCGTGAAAGTGAACTGTGCTTCGCTGGCATCATATCCTGAACCCCACGACACACGGCATCCTAGTGTGGGGTTCAGTGTCAACGTAAATTATGGTTGTAAATTTTTTCATGAACAATAAAAAAATACTATTATTAATTAATATAAGCCTAGCTTCATGAGGGATGATAGCTCAATTCGCCTTTACTTACCACCAAGATTTGTAGAAAAAAATAGGGTGTTTGACAGAATATGAACATCAAAATATAATTCGTATATCAGTTAGATTATAAAAAATAATACACAATGATTTTGTTATTTTTCAAATTGATGGAAAACTGCTTAGATTAAGCGCTTTAAAGTTGAGGAGAGGGAGCTTGTAACGTCATTATCTAGTATAAACTGCCCCCCTAGCCAAGTCACAAACGATTCGTATCTATTCTCTTTCTACAATCGAGAACGCCTCAAATCCCTTTGTTTTGACCACGTGACTTAGCGAAAGATGATAAGTCAAGTGGTCAAAACAAAGGGATTTGAGGCGTTCTCGAGGTTTTTATAGATAAATTACACCCAGACACAGAACAAATGATCGTGCTCATCACACAAACATTTGTCCTGGGTGGGAATCGAACCTACGACCTCCGGCATAGCAGTCAGGGTCACTAGCTACTAGACCAACAGGCCAGTCACGTGAAATGAACGTTACATTATCTTGTCAATTTTATACGTAAGTTTATATAAGTGAAAACTTGTAATTGGCCTTATTCTGTATATTAATGCGGACTATTTGAATGTATGTATGACAACATGTATGCGTGTGTGTATGACAACATGTATGAATGTAAACGAAGCAAAAGAAGTATGTAAGAATCGTAGCATTTGGCGCTCTGTAGTTTCTGCCTATCCCCATGGGAAAAAGGCGTGAGTTTATGTATGTATGTATGTATGTATTTGAATGTATTAGCTGTAAGTTTTCCTAAAAGTAATAAAATAATAAAAATAAATTAATAAACGTAAACGACCAAAAACGGAGGCACTCTGTTGGTTTTTATAAATGACTAGCAGACGTCCCGCGGTTTTACCCGCGTAGTTCCTGTTCCCGTGGGAATACAGGGATAAAAAGTAGCCTATGTCATCCGGAAATAGTGTAGCTTCCCACCAGTGCAATAATGTTTAAGATTGGATCATTAGTTCCGAAGATTACCCCCTTCATAAATACTTACAAATTTACAAACAAACAAACAAATTTTACCTCTTTATAATATTAGTATAGGTAGATAAATGGTTTTCATTTCCGCAAAAAAGACTCCAAAGGACTCAACCGTTCGAGTTAGTGTAATTATAAGTGACTAGCAGACGTCATGCGGTTGCACCCGCGTAGTTCCCGTTCCCGTAGGAATACAGGGATAAAATGTAGCCTATGCCACCCGGGGATAGTGTAGCTTCACAACGCTGAAAGAATTTTTCAAATCGGTCCAGTAGTTTCGGAGTCTATTCAATGCAAACAAACAAACAATCAAACGTTTCCTCTTCATAATATTAGTATAGACTGGCAGACGTCTCGCGGTTTCACCCGCGTAGTTCCTGTTCCCGTGGGAATACAGGGATAAAAAGTAGCCCATGTCATCCGGGAATAATGTAGCATTCCACCAGTGCAATAATGTTTAAGGTTGGGTTATTAGTTCCGAAGATTACCCCCTACATACAAACTTACAAACAAACAAACAAATTTTACCTCTTTATTATATTAGTATAGATATAGATAGTGAATTGTATTGTCAGTGTTACGTGCAACAGTGCCAGGTGCTACAATTATTAGGCACATGAACGAAGTGTTTCCCCTTAACAGACTCTAAGATTACGTCAGTGGACAATTCTTAGTTGCATATTTGTAGTAATCTAGGCTTAAGGAAAATAACCTACTTATTAGTCTGTGGACTAGATCGTTATTACAGCAAGTATTTCGATTTTTCTAATTCTTTACACATATGAATAAAAATCCGTAAATAGATTCATTTCTGTTGCATTTTATCCATAAATGTGTGTTAATTTTAAGTGTTAAATTTTTATTAATTTACTAATACTTAATTAAAAATATTTTTGTTATATGCATATTGAGCACAATGTTATATTTATATTTAGATTTACATTACATTAGACCTATAACTTATATGTGTAGTATTAAACTGTTACTATAAGTTGGTCAAAGAAAAACAAAAAAAAAAAAAACATTTTTACATGTCATTTTTTTTTAAACTAGAAAGTGAGGTCGGTGTTTCTCTATCAAACTACTCTTAGAAGAGTCAGTGCAAGCATTTGTCAGAAATCCGATCCGTTCCAAAATTCTGCTTACTCTTATAAGGGAAACGGGTGAATTTACGTATTATATGTTTAAAGAATAAAAAAAATAGAACAACATAAGATAACGCTCATTTAGAGAACGCTGACTTTAGAAAAGTATTAATTAAATTTGTGCAAACTTGACCATTACCTTACCTGTATTTCAAATCAGTCATACTAAGTCTGGTCCAAACAGTGATGTGCTACGAGCGTAGCCAGCGTAGGCGTGACGTCAGAGCTACGACGTAGCCCGCAGTTCTTTTTCTTTACGTTTGTGTGTGAATACTACGAACCGACCGCAGTATCGAACCGACTCCCATTCACTTTTCAAATTATTCGGCCAAAGGAAAAGTAAGGAATTCCGGCTATGGATTCACTAGTTCGTTTTCATAGGTTTGGGATTTCAGTATGACCTCAATTCTCTTGTGTTTGTTTTACAATGTACCCGTAGACAAGGCTTATTGTCATTGACATTCGGTGTTTTGATTTCGAAAAACAACAAACGACTGTGTTCCCCAGTGGGTTAGGCAGAGCTGTATGAAACAACGCAACGAATATATTTCGCAAGTAATGGTTAAGTACTTAATGTGTAATATCTAGTACCTATATCTTTGACTGGCCTGTTGGTCTAGTAGTTAGTGACCCTGACTGTTATGCCAGAGGTCGTGGGTTTGATTCCCACCCAGGACAAATATTTGTGTGTGGTGCACGATAATTTGTTCTGCGTCTGGGTGTAATTTATCTATAATATGTATGTATTTAAAAACATGTAAGTATATTTATCAGCTGTTTATCACCCATAACACAAGCTCTCAAGCTGAGCTTGGGACTCAATGGCGTTGTGTGAAAAGTTGTGAAATATTTATTTATATTTTAAGTAAAGAGTCTGAATTTGTGCCCGTTTTTGTGCCTGTTTTTTTTGTGGCAGGGTTTTTAGCTCTGAATATTCTCAGTAGTAACTGAGAATATTCAGAGCTAAAAACCCCGACCCGAAAATAGAACCTAAGACGTCGATAGCGCTTGCAAGACAAAACCTATTCTGATGTAATTTTACCCCTTAGAATAATAACGCAAAGAAACCTTGTGCGAGTGCGGCAAATGAAACTGAGCCAAAACTGGCTTCTTTGCTCTGCGAGCCGTATCAGTAGATACTAAAAGTAACGTTCCGTCCAACACAGTTCTCGATTAAACACATTCGGCTCACGCACACAAAAACAATAAAGTGGGGACACGATTTCACCCATGTTTTGTACTAAACGCGGTTTCTATGCGTTATTATTCTAAGTTTACGCATTCAATGTAACACTACTTATTGCCCCCGGATTTGTACCATCAATCTCGTGACTGAGAGGAGAGACTTTAATCTTAAAGGACTTCGATCGACAACTATAATCAGCTGCAACTATGTATTAAGTCCAAAAGTAGACCTCAGTATAGTTAAATCATACGCTAAGAGGATGATAAAACAGTAAAACTAAACCTCTACCCACATTAAACTACAAAGTATCACTGCCAGCCTCCTTCGTAACATACCGTTAAGAAGATAAACGAAAGGCTTTATTCAGATTATGTTAATAATTCAAGTTAGGTTCTGGGGCTAATCCCAGAGATAAGGCTACAGACGGATTGCGTGGAAAATAAGATTTTACGAGCGCGTGCCAGACTGGCGACCTTGTTACTTAGGGTCAGGGCATCGTACAGACGCAAGCACATCAACCCACCCCAAACCGTCAAATTTTCCTAATTGAATATGAACCTTATTCTATTTGCAATAAAGTTGAAAAACGATCGATGAAATTTGACATATTGGGGTAACTTGATGTTCTGACCTCTGTACGTGGAGATTTGAGTTTAGGGTACTAACTGTTTTATAGAAATTATACCTAAGTACTAGAGCCTGGATCGGTATTATCTTCTAGAACAGACAAATTTTAAACGGAATATCGTCGTAATAAGATGTTTTATAATATCAATTTTTCGCAAAAATATTTATTGAAGCCCCTTGTTTTAGAAATCAGAATCAGATCTTTATTTGCTATGAATGTAGGTATAGACATAAGGTGTTGTAGGTAAATTAAAGAAATCAGGTACAGTCTACCTTACGGCGTGCAAATGATTAAATAAATTAAAATAAACAATGTCAACAAAATAAAAACAGAAACTAAAATGACTGACCTGTTGGTATAGTAGTTAGTGACCCTGACTGCTATGCCGGAGGTCGTGGGTTCGATTCCCACCCAGAACAAATGTTTGTGTGATGAGCATAATCATTCGTTCTGTGTCTGGGTGTAATTTATCTATAATATGTATGTATTTAGAAATATATAAGTATGTTTATCAGCTGTTTAGTACCATAACGCAAGCTCTCAAGCTAAACTTGGGACTAAATGGCGTTGTGTGAAAAAGTTTTGGAATATTTATTTATTATTATTTATTTATTTATTTATTATAATAATGAAGTCATTTAATAATAATACTATAGTCAGGTACATGGCGAGGTGGTGTTGGTGGCGTGGTGGTGGTAGGTGGCGAGTCTTTTGCCATCAACATGGCACACAGTCTCCGAAGAAATCTCAGGTGGAAAAACTCAACAACACTATGGCTGCTTGATCCGGGAATCGAACCAATGGCTTATCGGTCGGCGCAGCGGTATCACTAACTTCCTCTTACCAACGAGACAGCATGGAACATAACTATAATGTGTGTATATTGCCCATGGCTTGTAGCCAAGAAAAAATCTTGATATTAGCGTATGGTTGCGAAAATAGTTTTCTGTTTCTAATAATCTGAATTTTTTACATTATTACCCTAAAACATTACATGCACAGCATGTTTTCATTTTTTTACAAAACCAGAAGTGGGCTTTTTGTACTCATCTCACTCAAACAATCGGGTATACCATACATTTGATTGAATTACGTGTATATAGGGTGACTGACTGGTAATTAGTGACCGATACTTTTAAGTATCGGTCACTAATTATCAGTCACCCTATATAAAGGATTTGAACACATGATATATTTTTGCGATCGCATGGTTTATCGTCGTTGTTTCTAACGATAAGTATAACAAAACCTATTTAGGTTTTACTAAACTATTAATAAAACTACAGGCCTAGCCAAGTTACAAATTATATCTTTGTTCTATTTAAAAATAGGGCTAGGCCTGCTAATCTGGCTTTTAGTGGCCTGTAGGTCTAGTGTTTAGTGGTGCTGACTGCTTAACCGGAGGTCGTAGGTACAATTTCCACCCAAGACGAATGTTTGTGTGATGAGCACGATCATTTGTTCAGTGTCTGGGTGTAATTCATCACTATAATGCATGTTTCTAGAAATATATAAGTATGTTCATCAGCTGTAAATCAGCGTCAGGCAGCATCTCAGCATCTGTCTGGCATTACCGCTGAAATGAACCTTTTGGCGCAGCCGTGAGACATGCCATTTTTTGTCTCTTTTTTTGTGTTATTTTGTTTTTACTGTGCGTGTATCCAGCTGTTGCCAATAAATGTATTTTCTTTCTTTTCTTCCTTTCTTTCTGTTGTCTAGTATTCATAGCACAAGCTTTGCTCGGTTTGGGTTTGTATGAAAGCTGTGGAATGTAAAAAAAATATTAAAAATGAAACGAATCAGTACATATACGTACAAACCAGTCACAACAACCTCATGACGTGGACAACAAGCAACAAGACAAACCATGGAGTTTGCCTTGTATCGCAGGTGCCCAACTAAACTGAACTGGCTTAAACTGGTTATAACAAGTTAAGGCTTCTAGGGTGGCGGGCGGGAGGGGGAGGGACGGGTTCTAACTAGATTCCTCCCAACTTTCTCGTGGCAGATAATGATCTTCGCTACGTGGGTGCCAGCGTGACGGTGGCAGGTTGGCTGGTAAACGCTGCGGTTGAGACGCCCGTATGGACCAGTACTGAAACTGGGTACGGGAATTATCTTTGCTTGAAAAAATGTGTTAATCGACAAAGTTTTAGTTTTAAGTCCATCATCTGGATTGCAATAAAATATTCGAGACATATTTTTCTTCTTTTTCAAATTGATGGAAACCTGCTTATATTAAGCGCATTAAAGATGAGGAGAAAGGACTTGTAACGTCATTATCTAGTATAAACTGTACTGGGCTAATGACGTCATGCAATGCAACATTTGGACTCGATGTATCGCCTTTATTTTTAGATTACGTGAAAAAAGAAAAAATTGAGTGTCGAATATTTTCTTGTAATCTAAATTAGGGACTAAAAACTAAAATATTGTGAAATAGCCTATTAGATTGCATTAATTGTGAACCGTGCTGTTAGTATCATCTATCAAGTGTATTCTGTTTCATTCTACAAGTAATAACAAGATATATTTTTTTTTATATATTCTCGATTTGCGGGTAGGAGGGTTTTCTATACAAAGAAGGCATGACCATTAATCATTTAGACCTATGTTACCTATAAGTATAGGTTTTGATGTTTGAGATAAACTAAGAAAGATATAAATTCACAAACCTAGATTGGTACTTTTGTCACTGGATTTGAACCACTACCTCATAAATGAGAGATGGTTTACTTACCTCTGAGCTATTACGATACTTAATTTAGGAGTAATCAACACGATTAAAGTATTCCTAAGCCAATTCTCAAACTCAATTCCTTTAAAATACCACATCGCGTAAGATGAAGACACCTGCTACGAGAATCCGTAGCAGCGTAGCACCGTAGACAAAGCGTAGGCGGCTACGCCGGGCATCGACTAAATTGTTTGACGTCAATGGAGACCGGTCATATGTAGGTGTAACTACAGTTTAGTGTGGGAATTGTTACTATGGGCTTTTGACCAACATTGATATTCCTCTGTTCAACTATTAGGTTTACAAGTGGCTACAAGCTATACTAACGGTTTCTATCGAGTACCAATAATCCTACTAGTTTTTTTCTTGGACATTGTTCGTCGTTACACTAAACTGCATGGTTCTTACATAATCTGAACAAGATAATTTCTGGACTTTAAAGAAGACTGCAACCTCTGAGTTTCGTAGGCTTTTTCTTCTCAGAGTAGTTAAATAGCGAAAAAGCGACCTCACCTACTAGTTAAAAAATTACGTGTAAAATTGTTTGAAAGAAACAATTTGTTCTGTCTGACTTAAGATTACTGTCACTTTATTGAAGGGGAAGACGCTAATACCTGCAACACAGTTCCTACAAGTGCGGGTGCTAGGAAATTCTATAATACAGGTTGTATTCATTTTGTCCATTATTTTTTTTTTCGTAAATTGTTTTTTGCAAACAATGTACAAACGCCAGCACGTAAAGTTACCCCAATGTGTCAAATTTTTTCGATCGTTTTTTAACTTTATGTCAATCAGAATAAGGTTCATATTCAATTGGGATTTGACACATTGGAGTAACTTGATGTGCTGGCGTCTGTACATGTAACTTTTTTTTAAATAGTGACGTGAGATCGGTGTTTGGACTAAATTACTACTCTGAGAAGAAACACTAAAGAAAGTCATAGATCGCAGTCTCTTTAAAAGTCTACAAATTATTTTGGCCAGATATTCTCGGGTTCCAGCGTAGTAGATGTCTGATATGATGAATGATTAATAGACGCGCATTCTTGCTACAAAACTGTGGTCCAACAGACTGGCTAACCTTCTTTTGTTCTAAAATGATTAAGTGTATATTATATGACTGCCTCGTTGGTCTAGTGGTCGCAAGCGCCACTACTGAGCTTGAGGTCTCGGGCTCGATCCCCAGATCGGGCAAAGTGTTATTGAGTTTTTCTATCTGGAATTTCTCAGTAGCAGCCCGGACTCTGGATTTGTGCCCGATTGATGGCAATAGGCTCGCCCCCTATTACATGGGACTTAAACATAACTGGCGAAATGTGGATGTACTACCAGGTACATCTCTACCTAGCCCTTCGGGGATTACAGGCGTGACGTTATGTACGTATGTATGTATGTATATTATTGGCCGATGAATACTTTTTATTAGGATTCTTACCCAAAAGATGCCAACACAATTTTATTAATAAGCCTCTGCTGTATGTATGTCCGTTTGAACATTGTATAAGAACCTTTGTTTAAATTAATAAATAAATATTCGACAACTTTCACACAACGCCATCTAGTACCAAACTAAGCAGAGCTTGTGCTATGAGTACTAAACAACTGATAAACATACTTACATAATTATTTCTAAATACATACTTATTATTGATAAATTACACCCAGACACAGAACAAATGATCGTGCTCATCATACAAACATTTGTCTTGGGTGGAAAGGGAAACGAACCCACAATCTCCGGTCCAATTGCCGCGGTGAAAATAAAAAACTAATTTATTCAAATTAGGCTAAGAATAAACACTTTTTGAACCTCTATAATTACAAAGGACAGTCGCCCAAAACGTCCACCTACCACCATTTACTAGTATTCTTGCTGGCGCGACAAGTAACACAACAACCTCCCGCAGCAAGTGAACAGATAATAAACTGAATATTTAACATTATACACGTGTAACAAAACCAATGTATTTGAAACTATCTATAGAAGAACAACTAGAAACTAAAAGGTTGAACTCCCCCGTCGCAGCCGACGACACAATATCTCTGGATCGCACAAATTTACATATCTTCATCAGTGAAACGCGGGGTAAAGATGATTTGGCGGAATTGTACGGGTTACCCCCATTGTAAAAGGGGGTCCAGACCCTCCCCCCGGGGGCTAATTGCTTGAAGAGAGCACATGTCTTCATACTTCTCTGATGTTACAGTAATTCGATTGCTTGGGGATAATTACTTGAGCTGTGTGAAGGGAATTGTCGCGCCGACTGATGTGGGTGTTTGGTGCGGTGGCTACGTTTAATTTATAACGTTTTGTTTTTTTGATTGGTCGACAAGCGAGTGTCTTCTCTTTCTACATTTTGCGGCGATGTTCAATTCTGCAGGCCTAGCCATCAGGCCTGGCCATATTGCAAATTCTATTTGAATTCTATTTCTATTAAAGAAAGAAAATGGCGTATATGGAATCAGCTGTTTGACAACTGTCAAGTTTATTTCATTTTCAGCCATATTAGGCTGTATCCGTACCTGTTACTGATCATATTTGAGTAGTCAAATGTAAAAAAAACGAAGTTCAATTTTTAAATATGCCGCTATTTAGTTGAACGTACATAACGAAAACAGCTGTTGGAGGCGGGGCATGCTTGAGCGAGATCACGCGAACGTGAGAGAGAGATGACGATTAATGAATAGTACTATGTCATGAATAGCCTGTTCAATATTTCCATAAATTGGGTGTCTTTTTGGGATATTAACAAACGCTAATAACTTTGCTGTTTAGGAATATTATTTATTGATACTACACAAATATAATGAGAAGACCGTCTAGAATAAGCCCTAAAAGTATTTGTACTAATTAAAAATTTGTGGTGTATAAACATAGCGAGGCAGTGGCGCGTCGATTGTTAAACAGTATAAAGTAAACAGCGTACAGAGCTATACCTAGTTTCTGTCTGCGGGTGATTGTACTGTGATGGGTTGCCATGCTTACAAGCGAAGCCCCGGAAACTTATGCAATATCCACGAGAAACTAGTTTCTATCCACTTATTGGAGAGGGGGGATTTTCTCTAGCAACTGGCAGGGTATAACGATCTTGTGTATGGAAATATGAGAATGGTTATTATATCTTCAAGGGAAAAATAAAAATAATGACCTCCTCCTCTTCCTTAAGATAAGAAAAGATTTATTTATTTGCATAGAATGTAGGTAATGAATACATTAGGTACATTAGGTCACATTACAGTAGTATATTAGGTTAGTATTGATGAGGAAATTTATGTTTAAAATACATAACGTTACGCTTACAATCACCTAAGTGGTAGGTGTATGCCTGTAGTACACCCACATTTTGCCAGCTAAATAGAATAATAATAATTATAAAGCTGAGAAAGATAAACAAATAAAATATCTCGACTTAGCCCACGAGATTGTCGACATGTGGGATGTGGATTCTGCTGTCATTGTGCCGATTGTTGTGACGGCCAATGGTGTTATTTTCAAAAGCCTCGACGACCCTCTGACGAGGCTTTCGTTACGCGGTTGGATCAAAGGCCTGATACAGAAGGCAGTACTCCTCGATACGGCTCGCATTGTGAGGAGGTTCCTGTGTCTGAGACCCTAACCACCGGTAGCTTGGATTCTGCTCCCGCCATCCGTGACCTACTATTTTTTATATTTTTAAATGTTTCGATATTATTATTTAAAAATTATATTTGTAAGATGTTTAAATGAACACACGAAATAATAACATATTTATTTGACATAAAAAAAGTACACAGATAACAGAGTAAACTTAATTTAAGCGTACAAAATAACAAATGCAATCAATGACCTCCATGCTAGGTAAAACCTGTATTATAGGGGTCATCCATCCGCCCATTTTGTATAATAAAATTTTATTATTATAGTCGCTTACAGTTTAATAGAGTGCACTTATGTAAAAATAAACTAGACTAGTACCTACACACAAAATACATTTGATATATTTCTGGAGGGCAAGACAGTTCATTTCAATGATATTTTAGGTAAAAAGGTGTAGATTATATATATTACCTAAACAATATTCGATCTTCAAAAACGGCACACTAACGCACGCATGCGTCCGTTGACGGCGCGACGCGACACTGAGGTCAAAAGGTTGTGGCTAGTTAGCTACATTTTAACGTGTTGCTTGCTGAGCGCTTATAACCTATGCGCATAACTAAGAAATAATAATAACATAACTAACATCTTATAACCTACACCTTTTTACTTATAATGGTTAATTTAGAAAGTGTGTTATTATTGTGGATTCTATCTTTTTTATGTTTCCAGTTAGGTTTAGTTTAAATTTGTAGTTAGTAATAAATTTGTATTGTAATATCTAAGTAAGTATGTAATAAAAAAGATTGTATTATTTGGTATCGTCAGGTTTATATTAAATAAGTATCTATATTACCGATGAGATACTAGCAACCCGACTCGACTCCGTACGGACCAACTCTGTTTGTCTAAAAAATAATAAAGGATTTCACGGAGATCGTTTTTAGTGATAAGGCAGTTGTAACACCTTATGTAGACCTAAAGTAGTTATTTGGAAGTTAACTATATTCTACATAACACCCTTATTAGCCTATGTAGCTGACAATCATGTAGCTATTTACAAGTGAAATATTTTTTTAAATCGGCCACGTAAACTTTGAGATTTTCCAACAAAAACAAACAAACCATAAATCTAGTCTTTTGTTTTCGTAATATTAGGTATCTAGAAAAGGGTTAAAAAGAATACCTACTCTTTATTATAGTGATAAAATCCTTAAATTCTTTTGCAGCTAAGGTGTCGGGCTAGTGAGTGAGGGGTGCCAATGTTCGAACCCTATCCGTTGCATCGTGACCCCTTCATCACATAAGAGTAAACTATAACGGACATATTGCGAGCTCTTTGTAAGATTACTTATACTTACAAGACAAACTAATAAAACAGTGTTAACCAACTTCAGCGATGTAACTTGTTATCGAATTGAAACTTCATTATCGACGTTTCGGAGAAATTTTATAGCAATGTACTTAATGTTTTTCTTTTACGGGTCATCTTGTCATATTTTTCGTTAGGCGCCATATTTATTTGTATCCATGTCTATGATAATAATAGCCTTTAGCTTAAACTTTATCTAATTTTGCTTTATTTAACCAATTTTTGTAAAATTGTAAATCTTTTTTCGAAAAATTATGTCATAAAGAAGTTTCACTTTTTACGTGTGTACACTAATACGAGTAGGTTACACACACATATCGTCACTGGAAAGGCAAAATTACTGAAGTGAAAATAGGTTGTTTCGAGATAAAGCCGATCAAAGTTTTTATTTTTAGAAAAAAAATCATATCTTTTTACACAATCATCCGATTTCAATGAAATAACTTTATAAATAATTCTATTTGTAGCATGCGTTTACTGGACGTGGTTGAAATTCGTTTTTTTTACTACTTTCCAAGATAAGTGGCGCTTCAGTAATTTTGACCCAATAACTTAGTAAGCCAAATTTTCTTAAACGCCACCAATGTAAACAACGATTGTATTTTAAAAGTACTGAACACAATACTATTAGTAAATTTGAGTAGGATGAAATTTCTTTAGCATAAATTTTAGTGTCGTGTTGGTGTATCAAAATAACTTCAAGGGAAATATTTTATACTCCTCATGTCTAGGATTTTGACTCATGAGGCGATAGGATAACTAAGTAACTTCAACTAAAATTACTTAAAATGTTTTTTTTTCGTAATCAGTTGTTCAGCAAAGTAACGTTAAGGATCAATCACACTTTATTGTAACTGGGATAAAACTACTGTTCCCTTTAGGTATTTAAAAAATTTTCATATTCGTGTTTTCGAAAATTACTTCTAGAAGGTTGTGTGGGTGTTTGGTAGAGGTAAGGAGGGTGGCGTAAGGTGCGTAGGGTAACGTGGGGGTTGGACCGGGAGACGTAGGTGTAATCACTGGGCAAGCCAGTTTAATAATTTACACGGTATAATGATAACTGTAAATAAAAAAAATGTTTTAATTAAAATACAGTACCTAAGTGGTAGCATAATAAACTTTTATTGAATCAAAAAACATAGGTATCATGATATTTATGAACCAGGGCACACACGCGCTTAGATCTAAAAATTATTTGTTATTAACGAAAACTCAATGGATCAGTCTACTATTATCTACTATTCTCTAATAATGTTTTCTATTAATCTTCAGTAACTTAAACATATTAAAGTAAAAACAAATCAAAAATTAAAAGCCTCTTCTGGCAAAAACAAGTAACAAAAATTATAAAAACTTAATATTTGGCATGTCTTATTAAACAAAATATTCATTTTTCATTCATTCATTCATTAACCCTAGAAGCCCAATCTACGTCATTTTGACGTACACTCCAACGAAAATACGTTGTCTTTTTCTAATGCACGCTCGGATCGCCGCGCCCCCCCGCGCCAACTCAGTAGCCGCGAAGACCTTTTTTTTTTTTTTAGGGGTGGAAAATCCTCATGGATGTCCCCCGCCCGGGGAGGCGGAGGGGTCTGTCAGACTCTTAATGGCTAAAAACCACCCCGTGTTCCTTCTCACACCTGCGCCGGGGGTCAGGGGAACGGAAGATACTTCCGCGACCCCCGACTGGTTCCGGCCCCGCGGGCCTCGCCAAGTCAGCGAGGGGAGTGAGGTGTTAGACTCCCCTCGCGACGTCTAAGAGGGGCGCGCGTCAACACGACGCGCCACCATCTCGGGTCCATGCACGTGGGGGGCGGCGGACATCCCC
This sequence comes from Euplexia lucipara, assembly GCA_921972225.1. NCBI lineage: Eukaryota > Metazoa > Arthropoda > Insecta > Lepidoptera > Noctuidae > Euplexia > Euplexia lucipara. The sequence goes on along the minus strand of OV179161.1, from coordinate 14,869,922 downwards.
GCGTCCGTCGCCCCTGGACCCAATTAGGGGGGCTGAAAGAGGGCGTTGTCCGCCCTCCGCCTGCGCCCGGTGCGTCTGCTGCGGGCAGGGTGAGTGGAAGTAATCTCCCTCTCCCTTTCCGCAGGGACACCACCGCGTCCCAGGACCCGACGCTGCCGACCATCTTCTCGACCACGGCTGGCAGCGACAAGTCACTGCCTACTCCAGAGACGAGGGCACGGCGCGGCTCCTCCCAAGCGGCACACTCTGCCAGCGTATGCTGCACCGTGTCCTCCCGACAGTCGACGCAGTGGTGACACCGGGCGTCCGGCTCCCTGTTTATGCGACACAGGTACTTTCCGAAGCAACCGTGCCCGGAAAGTATCTTCGTCACCCGAAACGACAGGGAGCCGTGCCTCCTCCCGAGCCAGCGCTCGAGCACCGGCCGGACCGCCTCGATGGTGACGAGGCCGGCGGTAGGGCGCGAAAGCCTGTCCCGCCATGCCGCCACCAGGACCTCGCGCAGCTGCGACCGACGCAACTCCATGTGTCGCTGCATCGGTCGCTCGCCGCGCGTCTGCATTTCCTCGCGCCACCGGTACAGTGACGCGAGTACTTTCGCCTCCAGGTCCCAGGGCGGGGATCCGGCCAGTACTCCGGCAGCCTCGTAGGAGATCGTGCGATAGCCCCTGATGACTCTGACGGCCATCGCTCGCTGCGGTCTGCGCAGGACAGCGATGCTGCCGGCCGTCAGGTCAGCCGCCCAGATCGGGGCCCCGTAAAGGGCCATCGATCGCACGATCCCCACGTAGAGCCGCCTACAGGCGGCGCTCGGGCCCCCCAGATTGGGAAGCAGCGTTGATAGCGCCCCGGCCGCGCCCAACAGCTTGGGCGCCAGCCGCCGGAAGTGAGGTCCGAAATCCCAACGGCTGTCGAGCACCAATCCCAGGTACTTCATGGTGGACTCGACAGCGATTCGAACCCCACCGACCACTAGGTGTGATCCGGCGGGTGGCGCCCGACGGGGGCCGTGGAAAACCATAGCCTCCGTCTTGCTGAGGGCCACCTCCAGGCCGAGGCGCCGTATGCGGCCCACCACCTATAACGAACACCTGTAACCAACAGTAGATGGCTGCATCACTTCGGTAAGTACTGCCATTTTTTCGTTATTACAATGTTGCACGTAAATTTGACGTATGTTTGGGCTTTGTGTAACTTTTGCGAATTGTTTTCATTTTGTAATATTATGATTTTTGTTCGATTATTGTTTTATTTTCCATAATTTTCAAACTGTACTTTATTTTTAGGAACGAATGTACAGTGGCGTCCTATCGACGGTTGAATATAGACAAAATAGCATCAGTATTGGAAAATGAAGACGATTATTCTCCGCACGATACTGACTCGGAACAAGAAGATTGTGTGACTCAAGACGACGTGCCAGAGACAGCAACAGAGACTTCCTGTAATAAGCCCGAACCAAAGAAACGACGATATTGTGGGTATTGCTCGTACAAAAGAAGAGGATGACCAAAACACAATACTCCAAATGCAAAAGAGCAATATGCGGTGAACACAATATTGATATTTCTCAAGACTGTGTATAAAAGCTGATTTTTGAATATTAAAGTACTAAGTATTGATAAGAGTTGATAAAATTTTTAGAAAAAAAAGTGATTTGGTTGATTGTTGTAAAATTTATTTAATTATAAGAAGAAACCTAAGAAGATCTCATTTTTTGTACATTTTTTTTACTTTGTTTAATGTAACTTTGTAAAGGTAAAAATAAAAAGTTTTAAATGTTTAAAATACGTTTTTTAATTTCATAAGAACATATTTTAAATAAATAATCCAAAAACTAATAAATATCTAAAATAAAATAATTAAATTCAGCGATTTGATTTATATACGTCATTTTTACGCATGATTGGGCTTTATAGCCTCAAAAATATGATTGGGCTTCTAGGGTTAAAATCAATGAAATTTTGACTTTTCATTCACTACGTAATCTGAACAAAAACGGCACGATTGCAAGGGAAATAAATAACTACTTACCTCTTTATAAATTCAAAACTGCACGATCCCACTCATTGATTCACTAAAATAGATTGATAACGCTAGCAAAAACGACAAATTGACGTCTTTCCGCAGTGGCTCGGTCGAGCAGAATGGCGGAACAGCTTAATTTTAATTTATTTGAGGGGCATATCGCATATCGTGCCCTTGAAGAGGACGTGTATAGCTTAACCGGGCGTCTCTGTAGAGATATCTTAAGCAAAAAATTAAGACCTCCAGCCAGAGTATAAAAACTTAAAAACTAAGCGACTACGCTAAGGGCACCCGCTAAGGGTACGAGCCTCGGCTTAGGGCGTCGCTGGGAGAGGACAGCAAGGGACGGCTGGATCTGTGTGGTTATTATTTGGGGGCAGCGAGTTTATTATAACTACTGCTCAGCTCGCGGGCTGGCACACAAGCAAGGGACGGGAGGACGGGTAATTATCGGGGGCGTAGCGACGGGCCTCGACGGCGAGGCCGGAATCGGGCTGCGTTCTTGCAAACTGTGCTGGTAGACTTATCGCTCTCCTGGAGGAGGGTGATAGCGTCATCAGGGACGGTGAGGGTGTGTCTCGGTCGCCGTATCTTAGAGATGCGGGACGGAGTGTATCGGGCGGCCGACACCACGAGGGGGTTGGGGTGTTTTTTAGCTACGTCCATGAAACGCTTGGTGAGGCGTTTCATGAACTGCTGAATTGTAGGGATTTTGAGATCTACGTGGAGAATCTCATTTCGGACATAGAAGGGGGCTCCCGTTATCCTACGGAGGAAACGGTTTTGGAGGGTTTGCGTCCTATGGATATGCCTAGGGTGCGCATGTGCGAAAACTGCGCAAGCATAGGTCTTGATGGGGCGAATGACCGCGGTGTAGAGACGCAATTTGCACTTGAGTGACAATTTGCTTCTCGGGGTCGTGAGGAAATGAAGCCTACTGGAAGCGAAAGCGGCTCGCGAACGAGCCATCTTTATGTGCTTCGCGAAGGTAAAGTGATGGTCGAGAGTAACTCCTAAGTACTTTGCCTCCGAGTCCCAAGGGATGGGGGTGTCGTACATAGTAATTGGATCGGGGGTTGGGACAGTGCGACGCGGTCTCGTGAAGAGGACCGCTTGGCTTTTTTCGGGGTAGACCTCTATTCTCCATTTCCGGAACCAATCGCCTAGGGCGTTTGCGGAAGATTGGAGAGTGCGAGCTATCGTGACTGGATTGGTGCCAGTGTAGTAGATTGCCGTATCGTCGGCGAAGAGAGCTAACTGGGACCTATTACTGATGGGAATGTCACTGGTGAACAGTGAGAAGAGGAGAGGGGAGAGCACGGAGCCTTGAGGGACGCCCGCGCAAATCGGATGGGGATGGCGGAACAGCCAGCGCGCGCGCGGTTTTGTTACATTTTATGCTACCTAATCTTTACACATTGAAGAATATTTCGTCCAATTAGCTGCTTACAATATACTTTAGCAACGACGATAGCAAAACATATACCTTAATATTTTACTGAAGTTACATAACAGAGTATTTCATTAATCTTATTTGATAAAATAAAAATAATCGAAGTCCGTAATAATTACTTTAGCTCTTTGATTAATATTTGACAACGCAACACATTTTTCTTTTCCGAATATTTTTCAATAACTTGAGATTACCAAATGTACTTAATGTACTTGTTGTTTATCTGGATGGAAAAACAAAAATACGTTTGTTTAATTTGTAAAGAAGTCAATACAAAGCAAAATTACTGCTTACTCACAAGCTCTTTACAGACAGCAAATGTAAATTACTTATACGCCAGCATCTTTTCAAAAGTAAGACGGCAACATTTCTTGTCCACCATACACTCTCAAAATAATGAAAGCAAAATTACTTAAACGCCAGGCATCATTGAAATAAACGTAAACCAAAATTTCTTTAGCTGAATTTTTATTACATTCAAGGTAAGCACAAATTACTTAAAGGCCATTCTTTTTTAGGCTACACAAAGGCAATTTTATTCAAGCGCCAAACTTAATATTTAATATTCAGGAAATATTTCTTGAGCGACATGAGTGAAAAATTGGCCAAAAAACGCGTCGCTTCAGTAATTAGGAAAAAAAAGCAGCACCTTTTTTTAGGTTACTTAAACGCCACAAAAATGCTCTGATTGCAATGGTTCCTAGGCAGATCGACGCAGAAAAAATCGCTGATTCCGAATATGTATATAACTCAATTATGCCCACTTTGTATGACAGAAGTAATTTTGCCTTTCCAGTGACGATATTTTCTCTATATTCTCATTTAGATAGAATGTAGCTAGAAAATTTCATCATTTCTGATTAGAAAAAATATTATTTCTATTGTCTACCTAACCAACAGTATAACACTTACATCAAATCAGAATAACCTAACCTTTCGAACTAAAATAAGAAGATACCGGTAGCCGTGCCAACAAAAACTAAGCAACCATAATCCTATTTTTATTTATAACGCCGAAGCGAGATAAAAAATTGTCGAGTGATCCCACGTTTACGTTTGCACTCGGTTTGTTTACGATCACGATAGATTCCAATAAGAAGAATAAAAATACTACCGCTACCGCCATCTAGCGTTCAGTAGCTGTAGCTTTCTTGTAACCTGTGGAGTGAGACTGAATCAAGTAAATGTTTTTAATAAGTGAATATTTAATAAAACAATGTGTCTAGTGTCAGTTTTATTTAATATTAAATGGATATGTAATTATATCGTAATAAAGTGCCATAAAAGTAAAATCAATTTCATCTATCTGAAAATACTGCAAGGCAATAAAAAATAAAAAAACTACAATTAAAATATTCGAAAAAACGCAAGAGTAAAATACTATACAAATAATGAAATAGATATTGCTATTATTTTTTAGATTTATACCAACAAAAAGGCTGATTATAAAGTTGTTTATTTTCATTAGTTTTGCTACTCAATAACAGATGGCGCTGCCTCTTCAAAACACAAGCAGGTTCATTGCACTTCGCCGTTGAAAGAGTGTGAATGTTGAAAAATTGTTTTGTTTTGATAAAACTGTGGAGAGCTTGAAATCTGAGATCGTATTTAAAGTATAACAATTTCTCGAACTTTTTGTAATATGAATGAATAGTATTCGATCGCAGTCTTTTGTATTTTTTGTCTTTTTCCTTGAATTTTGTGGAGATTTTGAAAAGGTACATAATTTTGAGAAGGTACATAAATAACATCGCCTGTATTCCCCGAAGGGATATGCAGAGATGTACCGATAGTTCACTTATATTTCGCGAATCACCAGCAACTCCGCAAATCGTGCTCGAAAATGTATGTAGGTACCTTCGGATATCAGTTTTCGTTGTTTCATTCATACGAAATAAGAGTAACATCGTCGACTAGTGTAGGAAAGTGTAAGAGAATGCAGAATGCAAGAGCGAGTGAAACACGTTGGGAAAATAATAAATTGTGCATCACACTTATAAACACAAAAGGCATAAAGGCATAAAGACATTAAGAGGCTGCATATAAGCATTAACGCTGGATATTAATAATCTATCTCGGTTGCTATCTTGATCCCGATCTTTGTCTGTAACCAATGAACGACCAAATTCGCCTATCCGAGTCTTAAAGATATCCAATCAGAAGCAGCCGTCAAAAACAGAGGATCGGGATTTGGATTCAGATAGAATATTAATATCGGGCGTTAGTCCGCCTTTGTACAGTTTTTTTTTACTTGTGCATAAAGTTTTAATATATAAATAAATGAATAAATAAACACGACAACATGATGTTTTCTACTATTTAAGTAGTGTTTAGGCGGTCCTCATATTGTTTTTAAATTAACCACAGACCCTTTTCCATTTGTTTTCTAAACTGATGGAAAAAGGTATAAGAATGTTGCAATATTTTCGACATTTTATCGTTACGGGTGGTGAGATGACAGAGTCTGACAACCGGTAAACCAAGGGGTATTGTGTTACCCAGTAATGGAGGTCAGACAAGCAGTGGCTTTATGTGAACACTGGAATTCAGCTGCATTCGGTTTAACTGGAAGTCGACCCCAATATAGTTGGAAAAGTTTAGGCAGTTTTGATGTTAGATTGTTTTCGAAAGCGGTGTATTATATGATAATATCCACTTACTTTTCTTATGTTAATGTAAACGCATTAACCTCTGAATCGTGTCAATTAGAGACACAATAGAAAGACAATGACAGCGCGGACGTTGGCCTCCGCTTGGGGTTTAATGAATTAAAGTGTATGCCGTTAATACTTCAATAGGTACTCCTATAATCAGTTAATTTATTTGTTAATTATCTAACTAAACTAATATCATCGTCTAAAACCCTACAGTCGTCCGACGAAGTCGTCTAGACAGGGCAATCGTGCGGGGTGTGAGGGGCGAAACGCGGGAAAGCCGCTCCCGAACTGCGGACAAAACGATGTTCGTAGTTCGGGAAGTAGGTATTATTCAGGGCGAACCCGTGTAGACGTTGTCCTACTGTATTCATATTTTTACTGTGCTAATGTTATAAAGAGGAAAGATTAAATTGTTTGTTTAAATTGAATAGGCTTCGAAACTAATACACGGATTTTTTGAAAAATTCTTTTACCCTTAGGAAGCTACACTATCTCCGGGTGACATAGGCTACATCTTGGCCTGTATTCCCACGGGAACGGGAACTACGAGGGTGAAACCGCGTGACGTCAACTAGTGTAAAATAATTGATTAAGTCTGTATTGTTCCACAGGAAAGCAAAAGCCTCTATCTTTCCTTTTTTCTCTCAACTCGACCTTGCACTAAGTAATAAGTATGAACCAATCTCGCCTATACGCGTCAGCACCTTCCATCAGTAAGGCCCGGGGCTTCTGTGATGCCGTTGTAATTTCCCAGGAATACACTTAGTCTACAATGTATCTGACATTCGTAAAACGTGTTAATTGTATTTATTATGTATCTACTTGTATTTTTTGTTGGTGGAACATTATTATCCACACGATACTTCCATACGCAAAATACGCGCTTTGACGTGGAGTTGCGGATACCAGCCCGGTATATTTATCTTTTTATCCACATAATTTGAACTAGATTCATACAAATTTTTGCCCACAACCAACCAACCACTATTAACCATTTAACTATTTGTACAAGGTGCCAAACACATTATTTAAAAAAATATGCATTAATTATTCTTCTTGTAAGTGTGTCGACAGTAATGTAAATGAAGTCTGCCCAGAATTCAGTTTTCGGCAAGTTTCAAATCAAATCAAATAGATCTTTATTTGTGAACATAAGTACAAAAAGGTGTTATTTATACATTTTAGCTGATCTGTATGTTCGGCCAATAATCGGCATACAAATATAATATTAGTAAGCAGGTTATTTTTACTATCATAATTTATAAAGTCTAAATGAAGCAAGTTTGAGACCTGTTCGTATATTTATTATTTATCAGAAGAATGGTTTCTATGTATAAAACTAAGTACGGAATAGAAACCCGAACCGTTGGAACTACTAAAATGGTGTTATATGAGCCCCCAAATTTTTAGTAGGAAAGTATAATGCCCAATTGTCCATATCCGTTTTTTTTTTTTTAAAGCTGTTTTCTTTTTCGAAGTATTATTTTTCAACATAGTTCGATTAGGTACTGATTTAGAGTAGCTAGCACCTTTAACTGTTATCTATAACCAAGAAGTTCTGTTTTAATTTTTAAGTGTTCTTATAAGAGGATGTAGTTGGTTTAATTTTGGTTTAAACATTCTTATCGGAGCAAACTTTTATAACAAATCTGGTTAGTAGACGAGTTAACATAAAATTAATCCATCAATTAGTAAATCTTCAAACATTGCTTAAACTAATTTATGAAAAAGTTGTAACTCTACATTTTGTTGACTATGCGAACCTAAATATAGAAAGTGTTTTTTTTTATTTATTAAACTTAATTGCATTGTAAACTTTCACTATGGAATCAACTCTTATATTAAAAACAAAATGGCTGTTCCTACGTTATTTCGATTTATCAATCCTGGATCCTTTTTTCCATTTTTCATTGTTGAATTTAAAAGTTACTTATTATGAGTACTTTTATTCTATAGACATATTACCAATATAACAAGTAACCTTGTGCCATCTTTTAAAAGATTTATCTGATAATCCAAACCAAGTGCAAGCCAGGATAAAACCTCCGCCGACGTCATTGTCGCCTGTAATCAGTTTAAGTGCGTTTTCAACCAATCTGCGAAGGGTGGCGATTGCATTGAAGGCGACGTTGTCGGGCTCCCCTCTCTGCCTATCTTCTTATAGGGAGACGGCGTGAATGTAATTATGTGTGCTAGTGTTTGTATCGTGTGCGAGGCGACTGGGATTCATTTTACGGTTTTGTGGGGACTTTTTTTCTATTTATTGACATTGGTTGAAGTACAGAGACGTGTTTTTTTTTTGAAAATTTTATTTATGAAGCTATTATAGGATGAAATTTGGATATATCGATGCAAATTCGGAAAAAATACATCATTAAAATGATCCTGGTCTCCCATCGTTGAAAACTTTTGTCAGTTTTTCTTAAACGACGAATAATTGGAATACTGGGAGGTCCTCGGTCCTGTGACTCATACCTTTTACTAAATCGATTTCTGTTAACTTATACTACCTACTTACCTACTTTAGATGATAAATTTTGCCGATGTCAGTCTGGCATAAAACAATGACACATTTTCTGTTAAATAATCGCTTTTGTTTTGAATGAATATGAAGAGATATCCAGTGTTTTTTTTTAATGGTAAATATTTGTTAAGTGATCATCATCAATGATTGCATCATTGCTTACCATCAGGTGGGAGTGCAGTCAAGCACCAGTTTATTATATAGAAAAAAAAAGAGTTTAGGAAATCTATCATTGTGATATATTTTTTGCTACTTGCCCGTTGTACTTAATTAATTAAGTACAACGGGCAAGTAGCAAAAAGAGATTTTCACGAATTATTTGAAGTTGATTTTTATTTCACATTTCAGGGGTTACGAGATATTATTGAAATGGACGGTGGTAGTTGCGAAAAAGCGTCAGATTTACAAAGAATTTACAGAACTGTATAAATAAAGAATTAATTCCACCGCTTATTTATAATTTATTTAAAAAATAAAAGAGGTTAACACTCTCATTTTTATGCCTTTCTTCACAATTCAGTGACTGATTTAAGTACATTTTGTGCAGATAAATTGAATTTCGTGTAAACAGTGATTAATGACTTACTTCCCTGAAATGATAGGTAGGTACAGACGCCAGCATATCAAGTTACCCCAATGTGTCAAATTTTCCCAATTGAATATAAACCTTATTCTGTTTGCCATAAAGTTGAAAAACGATCAAAGAAATTTGACACATCATTGGGGTAACTTGATGTGCTGGCGTCTGTAGGTACCTACTTACGTAACATCCCGGTGACGACTGATTTTGCTATCAACGTCTTTTGAAATATACATTCATAAACTCACGCTCTTTTTCCCAAGGGTGTAGGCAGAAACTACAGACCGCCATGATTCTTACATCTACACTTCTTTTGCTTTATTTACGATATGTTGGTGTAATTTATCTTTAATATGTATGTATTTAGAAATATAAAAGTATGTTTATCAGCTGTTTAGTACCCATAGCACAAGCTCTTAGCTTAGCTTGGGACTAGATGTGGTTGTGTGAAAAAGATTGTGGAATATTTATTTTTATTTTTTATTATACCTACATCTGTAAGTAGTGTGCTAGCACAAATTCTTGATGTATTGGTTAGGTATGTCACGAATTTATGCCAAGGCTAAACTTACGCATGCCGATTGCGAGTTCTACCCAATACGCTCTTCTATAAAGATGATTTTGTTAAACAGATAAAAATCATTCTAAAAAAAAGAAAAGTTGTTGGTGGATATTTTTGCTGACATCCAAAACCAAGGTATATTTGTCTATATAATATGGTTAAGATACTTACTATGCGAAAGATATGTAGAAAAAAATATGTAGGTACCTACTCTATGTGTTAGCATAGTCGTATGTTTTTTTATTTAGCCACATAACAGAGACAACGGAACTTAAGAAATCACCCTTCTTCGTTGGTCATAAGTCCTTATAACTTTTTTTTGGGGATGAAGCTAAGTTCTAATGAGTAGAGACAACTTTTACTATGCGATCAACACCTAAATATCGAAAAAAAAATGAGAAATGCTTCACCATCATTTCATCTGGAAAAAAATGTTTTGAATTTTAAATACTCTATTTAAAATAATGCTTGATTCATTGTTCAACCGACTGGATCCCGGACAGCAGGAGCCGGCGACGCGGCAGGCCCAGAAGGAGATGGCGTGACGAGTTGGACTCCTTTCTGAAGGATTGGCCAAAAGTGGCTGAAGACAGGAAGGAGTGGAAGAATGGAAGGGAGGCCTTTGCCCTGCAGTGGGGCACCACAGGCTCATAATAATTAATAATAATAATAATATATTCATTGTTCATGTTGATGTTATTATTATTATAGAAAAGATTGTGTTGGACCAGTGTCAGAAGTTTGTTTTAAAACCAACTGAAAGTTCAATTTGTGTTATACTTATCTGTAAAACTATCTTGCTTCGTGGTTTTCTTAAAAGGTGAGACTTAAGTAAAACTAAAACTAAACTAAACTCTTGAAAGCATACATACAGAAATTGAATTATTTCCAGAAAAAAAAGATTAGGGTAATTATCACATGCTTAAATTATAAAACTAATTAGAGTTGCTATACTTTTTTGTCAGTTTTATGCTATAAGTGTATGTTAAGTTTGTTTCTAAAGTTAATTTAAGTCAATAGTTACAAATGATTGGTTCACGATCCCGTTACATCTGGATCTCGCTTATAAGCGGTTAATGAAGATTTTCGACGTTTTAACGAAATAGAATAATTATTATGAATTAGAATTAAGCCTGAGAATAGGTAGACTCCAATTTACATAACAACATATTTACCTATTTTGTCCAATTGTTAACGATTATTTTCATGTTTCAGCATCCATTATTTATTAACTATAATGATAATTATGGGGATTGATTAATAACTGTATCTATTAAAAGCAGGAAACAGTAGACATATAAGTATTAAAAACTATAATTAATTGCGAACATTGATGATTTATGAATCAATGCTTTATTTTCACGTTGTAGTTTAATAATCTACCACCAAACAGATAAAAGGTATAAATAAAAATTGATAAGTAGGTATATTTAAAAAATAATCATCTGCTTTTAAGGTTGGAATAATGATAATTGTTTCAAGTAATAATTGTATGATGATTTCAGGATTACTTATGCCTTACTAAGTAATTAAAAATCGAGTTAAAAAATAAGTAGGTACGTGTAAGGCAGAGCAATAGGAGAAAATATGATTTTTACGCCTGTTCTTATTTCTCAAAGGTTTAGGCAGATAGACCCATAGTACCTATAGCAAAAAATATTTTAAAACATAATTTACCTAACTCATTATTAACCCTCTAATCACTGTGTTCCAATCAAATAAAACGAATTGAGATTTTTTTATTCTTTTACGAGCCGCATGTTTCAATCGCTAGATAACTTTTACCTTTGTTTTATTTACTTACGAAAGCCTAAACCGAAGATTACAGTTTGTCTTTGTCTTTGCTAATTGATTACTTTATCTACCTATGTTTAAGTAGTATCTATCTAGTACCTACAATTTATAAATACAAAATGTTAAAACATAACTTTCACAAAGCAGCATTTAATGAATGGATATAGTAGATATCTCCTAAACATAACTACAAAAACGATCTATAAAATTAAATGTCCTTTCCAAAATAAAACATAATTAAAATGCAAACACTTTGATGTCATTTGAACAAATAACTATTGTTTTCATTGTAGACCCCAATGCTAAAACAAATGCTAAATGAGAGTAGCATGCTTATACAGCATACCCAATAGTTAAAAAAACAAAGCTATTCATTCAATTGTTTTTTTTTTTAACAAAAAAAAACCAAACCAAAATAGACAAAGCAGGCAAGTAATTTGTGAAAATTGTTTTTTTTTTTCATTTTTATTCTTTTATATTAGTTCAATAGTATTATTGGATAGTATTAGCGATGAAATACTTAAAATCAACGAACGAATTAAGCCGAAATTAATACCAGTCTTGGTCCGCCGTCGGGCGACCATCATGGCTGCCACTATTCGTACCCCCCGCGCCGTCTAACCCTCCCCCCGGACCGTGTACAGCTTTTTTGCGAGCGAGAGAGACCTTCCACTCCCTAACGCTTTCATTCTAAAATATTTTCTGATCGATGTTAGCACCGACCGAATTTTAACTTTCCCCCCATAAAAATAAAGTCGAGTTTAGCTCGGGGTTTTGGCGTTAGTTGCTGCATTTCGGTAGCAAAGGCATCACATGAAAAGTGTGAAAAAGTGAGAGAGACGGATAGAGGCGGCCGTCTCGGGCGGGGCCCAAGTTTTCGTGAGTCATTCGTAGCTTAGATGTCGCACTGTTCGCACCACCGTGTTATGCGCGCGCTAAAAAGAGACAGAGGGATTTTTCGCGTTTTCTTTTTTTATTTGGTCTTTATCTTGCCGGGGAGAAAAACGTTGCGTTTGGGGGTGTATGGGGTGAGTCGGGGTGTAACGACCGTGCGTGTAATGTTTTAGGGGTGGTTTATACCCGTGCTATTCTATAGATAATGAATAGTGGTGTAGAATATTTAATCACGGTTTTTGGAGTACTTAGTTTGCGCGCTGTAGAAATATGAGATAATTACTGACAAAAATGATTTTCGATTATGTTGATGGAAATGATGAGCGCACTGATTGGTGGACGGTGGCTTGTTGCGTAATTAATTAGCTGGAAATTTTACTTCACATCTAGTTTTACGAAAATAATTTGCTCGATGTAGGTATACCGACCGGAAATGTATTGAAATTGGTTTATGATTTCGTTGTTGCGGTTTTCGCAAATAATATGGAAAGTAATTAAATATTTAATGTTGAAGAGTTAGATTTATATACCCAACTATTTTTATGTAACTATCGAAAGATACCTAAGTAGGTACCTACATATAGCCTTTTACCAAAAATATATGTCCTTCACTGTTTTACATACTTTTAAATGTCGTAGCCTGGTAAATAGCTTTCTAAATAACATTCCAAAATTATAGTTAGGCTATGTTACACTGATGGGTCCTTACTAGTTATAAAAATCAGCGCGTTCGTACTGCTTTAGATATATTAAATTGCATACACTTTGGAGCAAATAAATCTAGCTATTTCCTTTTTGAAGTAGGTACCTACCTATTACGCAAAATACGCGCTTGGTCGTGGAGTGGCGGACATCTGCCCGTTAAACCTAACCTAACCATTAGATACCTATTAATAAGTAGGTAGATACTAAATTGTATATCAAAACTAAGTACCATTTTTCTTTTAGAGCCAGATTTAATAACATTAGGTTAAGTTAATTGCCAGTAAGTAATTGTTAAATAACGACAGAAATGTTAACAGTACAGTAGGTCCTATAACTAGGTATCCTTATCCCAATTTATTGAGTTCGGCTCAGCATGTCTTCGTGTTTCATACATATTATCTCTAATTGCCATAAATGACAAATGGTATTTATTTCTGTAAACACACTTTACAAGTCATTTTTTAATAAGAAGTTAAGGCCGAAGTTTCACTATCTGACTACGATGAGAAGAAACACCGAAATAAACTCAGAAGACACGATCTCTTTTAAAGGTAATATCTGGTCTTTGAAAGAGACTGTGACCTCTGAGTTACTTTCAACGTTTCTTGGTCAGATCATATTACCTTTCACACCATTCATCCATCGATTCCTTTACTGAAAATTATTTGTTAAGTATTCTGTCCATTCGCGTACAGCACACGTTTCCCTTAGCATATTAATATAGCTGCCAGCCTCTCTATCATCTTTTTAGTGACCATCAATCATAAAAGACAGCGGGTCTTACAAAATAACATTTTGGTCAGATATTGTCATAGTCATAGTCATAGTAGTCATAGTATTTTATTGATAAGGGATTCTTACAAGTCATGTACATATTAAACAATTATTAATAAATACATTACATAAAATTTCAAATCCAAGATGTCAAACCAGTTAAAGGAAACAACTAAGTAAACAGTCAAATAAAAAAGTAAAAAATAAAATAAAAAATAAAATAATAAATAAAAAAAAACATTAAAATACATAACATCATTCTCCAAGTTATGTCAAATAGTAAAAATGTCAAACAAACAAACACATAAATACGAGTCACAGACAAAACACACAATAAATATTACAATTCGAATTAATATGTCTTCATCTCAGTAGTCAGCCTAGGCATATTGTCATTCACACAATCCATAGGTACATCGAAATTAATTTGTTATCTACTCTGTCTATTTGCTAACAGCACACGTTTCCCTTTAACTTTATAATGTAAGCTGCATGTAGCTGCCAGTCTTTCATTTATTCCTTTAGTACCCATCATTCTGATCCGTACAAGACAGCGGGTCTTACAAAATCAAAAGTCAAATCAAAGTCAAATTAGGCTGATGATGAGCAATTTTTGAACGTTAATATTTACACAAGACAATCCCCCAAAACGCCCACCCTTGACCACTAAGTGTTTATGCTGTTAAGAAGAAGTGAACTAACTTTCCAGCAAAAACAGTTGCTTTATAGACATACTCCTTACTAATTACTTTTTTAAATAATATTTTTTTTCATAAATATTATGACTAACCATCATAACTGTCTTTTTTATTTTGTTACGGCAAATAAAACTTTTAAAATGAATACTTAAAATATAATACAATATTTATTACCAGACACAGTAGTTACCTACTTATTATTATGTACCTAATAGAAATATATGGAATATTCATACGGAAATGACATACAAAGTCTATTTCATCTTGGTTTGCCGACGCAGAGGTATGCAAATAAAGATAAAAAAATAAAGAAAAAGAAAGAAAGAAAATATTTTATTTGGACGCACAGAACATAAAACAAAAGAACAGCAATACAGATAAAAAAAGAAAAATTAAATAACTAAAGACAAAAAAAAAAAAATATTAATAAAAAGACCGTTGCGAGACCAAAAAGGCGGCTACCTCAGCATTAGCTGCGACATTTAAAAATATAAACATCGCAGCGCTGTTATTCTGAATAGGGCCCGTTGTGATGTCACGGACACACCCAAGAAAACAAAGTATATAAAAAATAAAAAAAGAAAACATAAATATCTAATACACTTACCTACATAGTACCATAATATTAAATAGCAATAAAATATACAATCAATCAAAGTAAAGTTTCGATAACGTCAAGTTAACGATTCGATAAACCTTAAATTAAAAAAAAAATACAGAATGACGGTTTTCGCTCTATCAATACAGAAACGAATACAATTTAAAAGTTCCGGAAGAAAATATCCGAACGAAAAAAAAATTAAAAACGAAACGGTTCGGTGCTCGCCTCGATTCCCGATATTGAGTAAATTGTCGGCAGTTGTACAAAAAAACATTATTACGACTGGTTCTAGGAAAAAACCAGTTGTATTAACAACTTTCACAAGACTTATTTTCGTTAAATCTATGTTAAACTAAGTGCCATTAAAAAAAGGAAAAGAAATTATGAATTTATTCGGTACCTTTCCCTATTCACGTTCACCAAGGCTATTGGCTATTTTGTCACTAACTGGGATCCAGTTGCTCACTCAATTTTGATGACAAATGAGAATTTACAAAGAAGTGTAACTACTTAAAGTAAAGTCTTCCATGTTACGGTGTAGTCACCGTAACATGGAAGTTCACTTTAAGTTTGTAGTATTAGTTGTAAGAGTGTGAGTTGAGTGGAGGTGTGTTTGTAAGAATTAGTGTGAGCGTAATATTTATCTAACTATGAATATTAAATATTCATATGTCGTTAATTATGGAACTTAATTATTTAAGTTGTAATAACATCAATCAACCTAATTGTTCCGCGGCTGGTAAAATCCTGCACCGTTATATACTTCTTAGTGTTTGGTCTAGAAATTTATGTCAAGTCAGTTTTTCACTTTAAACAACTACGTCTGTGTTCAACACACACTAACTTAATACAAAAGTCTACTTACGATTAAAAGCTACAACAAACTTGCTCTTAAAATTATGCAAACTGTCAACAACGCTTTTGAATTAAAAACGCCAAACTAGATTTATAAATACTTACCCGTAACCCAATTATTAATTCTCAAAATGAAACATGCAGCATCTTCCGAGGGTTAACCGTGAGAACGCGAGGTTAAAGGTCAATCGGACCTGTCTGTAAAATAATGACAAGAGTGACCCCACAGAAAAGTCGAGACCTCTGACCCTAAGTGTGCCAGATTAACATAAAGATGCTTTTTAAAGACTATTTTGACACAATAGGGTCAGTTGAGATCATGACAATGCATGGTCCAGTTAGACTCGCGTTCGCAAGATGACCCTTTGTCGAATAAGCCTTGAGAAGCGAATTTGCATAAAGCGAAATTTTAGTAGCGAATTAAAAATTTAAATTTCTTGCAGCGAGCTGGGGTTAAGTATGAGAAAATTTTGCTATCTCGGGGCGGTTGGAAAGGATTATAAATATTTAATTTAATATAAGCTTGTAAGACTACTTAAGTCTTACTGGAGGCCACGTATAAATTATTAGACTTAAAAATATTATCTCTCGTAGCGGCTAGAATATAAATAATGAAGGTATGTTATTCCCAAAAGATCTAATAAGTATTAATTATTAATTAAAATTTAGTTTAGCATTAATTGGGCAACGAGGTTTTTACAATCTTTATAAGTTGTAATAAAAAGATTAATATTACAAGAAATATGTTTTTTTTTTCTAATCATTTAATACCTACTAATTTTTACAAAGACTTAATTGAGGTAAAGCCGCCTAATGCCTGCTATAATGAGTGTGTAGTACGTATTTTGATTACAAACATACTTGTCATCAATCAATTCTAAGTCTTTCCTATCAAAATGGTTACAACCGACTAACTAACACTTTAAGTAAAGCGAGACCAGAGCTGCGCTTCCCTTAATTTAATTCATGAAGGTTTATATTTCAAGCAAATCTAAATAGGAGAATCTCCCACGTTCTCCAAAGTGCAAATGCAATGGACCAACTCTTTATTTAAACTACAGTGATTCCCACACCGCAGTATAAATATGCACATCTAATTTCAGTACGGGAGACTGCATAAAGATAAAACTAAAAACATTAACAAATCTCTTCGTGTGAAATCTTGTATCATCTGCAAGTCTAATTAGATAGACAATAACGAGCAAAAAACACGGTCCAAGATGACCCCTTTAGCGACGCCAGATGACCCCACCTGTTACTTGCATACCTATTTTAATAATTAACATAACTATTGTAGAAAATTGTAAAATAAATCTTTCTCTATCGCAGTTTATTAGCATTTCTTTTGATAATTTTGCTCAAGTTTGTTTTGTCGTGTGAATATTTTTAACGTTTTAGAAAATGACGTTAGAAATGTCCAGACGTGGCCGTTAAAGGGTTGAGCTAGTCGTGGAGTAATTAAAATTCGCTGCTTTTGTCGCTATCAAGTGTTAGTTGAGAATTGTGTATTCTGGAGATGACTCTGACTTCATAATATGTATTGAAGGGCCATTTAATGTGTTATGCCGTAGATATTGTGTTAAATAGTGATTTACTGAACTTAAGAGTATTGTGCAATTAGATGTGTTCGTAGTAACTATGTGTTTTAATTGTCTTTGAAATGAATGTGTTGGGTTATTCTTGAAGATATCCATCCAGTATTTGGTGACAAAGAATCGGTTAATACAACAGGATAGTGCCTAAAACAAAAATCAGTGTACATTTGGAAGAAGGGATTCTGTTTGTAGAATTGGTAACCATGTGTTTTTAAGTTTCTTTGAAGTGAATGTGTTGGATTTTATCTTGAAGATATCTAATATTTGGTGACGAAGAATCGGTTGATTGAACGGGTAAGTGGAACAAACATTTGTTAAAATTTGTTAGAGGTGATTTTGTTTCTAGGATTAAGACTTTTAAAGTTCCAAAGGATTAGGATGTTGTAGCAACTCAGTTATTATATGTGTGATGAAAGGATTAACGGTGGTGTGTTTGCGGATGAACGGATTAAAATTAAACATATTTATCTGTTGTTCTGTGAGAGTAGGTATGCCCGGGAGTCCATTATATCGTAATGGTAATTGTAATACCTCTGTGTTACTTAATATAATTGGTGGTATACCGTTGTAAGTAACTATTAAATAAAATAAATCATGCGACAGTCAATAGATATCTATGATCTAATTGTAAATCCTGCTTTCCCATATGGGACGAGACTGTGAGTTATGTAAGTATATTTAATATTTTAGACGATAACATTACTATAAGCATACTCAGAAAGCCTAATCGGTCAGAATACAGCTGGTTGTCTCTAACTGGAAACAGTTTGCTTGTAAAATCTTTTTTGATCGACCTACTTGTTCCGCGGCTGGTCAAATCCTGCACCGTTATATACCTACTTCTTAGTATTTGGTCTAGAAATTGTCAAAATCAAATCAAATCAGTTTTTCACTTTCTACAACATCGTCTATGTTCAACACACTAACTTAATACAAAAGTCTACTTACGATTAAAAACTACAACAAACTTGCTCTTAAAATTATGTAAACTGTCAACAACGTTTTTTAATTTAAAACGTATGTAGGTACGTGTATGTAGGTATGTTTAATATTTTAGACGACCTAAAGACTAACCTGGTGTGGTGGAGTTTATGCCGACCATGTTGTGGTCTCCTGTAATAGAAAGAACACAAATAAAGAAATATTTCTTATTATTGTGATTTTAATTTTATTTGTGTATCAAAGTCAAATCATTTATTTCAATTAGACCTTTAAAAGGCACTTTTGAACGTCATACATAAATGTAAAAAAAAATGGAAAATGATTCTAGTTGCCCCTTCCAAAAGGTAGTTTTGTATGGAGAACAATGGGCAAGAAACTCAATACTTACTCTCTGCTATCATTTGTTAGAGTTCCCAAAATAAATTAAGCAAAGAAAGAAAGAAAAGAAAGAAAGAAAACATATTTATTTGGCACATGCCACAAGTTATTTTTAATTCGTATTTAATAGAGATTCTTTTTTTAAATCGGTCTGTTTCTTCAAAATCCCAAAGGCAAAACGCAAAAATACTTTTCCCGACCCAGAAATTGAACCCAAGACCTTATACGCAGCGATGCTAATATGTACACGGTGATGCAGTTACATTATATTGCAACTTTATTGTACTTGATATAGTCCATGAATTCATTAGTTAGATGTTTTAACATATGATAAATATTGTACAGATTATGGAATGGTTGGATTATGGAATGCAATGCAATAAAGTATTGAGTAAAGTATAATCTACTCTAAATCTACCTACATTAAGTTCAATATCTATAAATACAAATGCATTAAGACAAGTGTGTAAGTTTAATTATTTATCGGTGTCCGCCGATGCCGGTAGACGCCACTAAATAGCCAATAAAGTATTTACGAGGGGGAAGTTACTAGTATGCCGGTCGACAGATTTGCTGCGTCTACGCAAAAGGCTGCGTTCAGACTAGCAGGTAATCTTTCAATATATAAAATTCTCGTGTCACAGTGTTTGTAACGAAACTGGGGTTTTTTAAAAGGGGAGAAAATAGGTTTTTCAAGGGTCGGCAACGCGCGTGTGGTGTCCCTGCATGCGTAGCATGAACACATTGAACACCGAAGAAACGGCCTGTGTCTACATACGAATCGGCAAAGTGACAGATTATATAGACAGGAACCTCAATCTGTCAAATTTCTTTCAATAAACCTGCCTGCGTAGCATGAACACTTAATTTCTTTTCTTCCGAGACACGATAAAGACCGTTTCTTCGGTGATCATGCATACGCGTGCTGGTGTCGCAAGTGTCCATAGGCTACGGTAACCGCTTACCATCAGGCGGGCCGTAAGCTTGTTTGCCACCGTCAGTCGTGGTATATAAAAAAAAAACTTCTCCAAAACGGTTTGACGGATTCTCATGAAATTTTGTGTGTATTTAGTAGGGATAAGACTAGGACATGAACAATTTTATTTGTTAAAAAAAACCTCATCCCAACTATGTTTGGGTCGGCTTCCAGTTTGACCAGATGCAACTGAATACCAGCGTTTTACATAAAGCGAGTGTCTGTTTGAACTTTAAAACCCAGTTACTGGGTAACACGATACCATTTGGTTAAACTAGTTGTCAGATTTTCGGGCTTCTTACGGGTTATTCGTCATCTCACCCGACCAAATCTCGCCCGATCGGGGGAGATGGCACAAAATAATTTAATTTATTTTTCTTGTCGTCAACTCGCACGACACTTAAAATCATTGCTAATTTAATACAGTCAACTATAAAAGTCTTTTGGAGTTAATAATTTAATTAATTAAATTCATTTATTCAGGTAATTAAGACACCCGTTACACATGATTACATTACAATTTCATTCATAAGTTATGTAGCAAAATAATGAGTTAACAATAAAATAAAACAAAATTACTGTACTGTACTGACTGTACTTTACACCAGCGTGCTTTAAATTTAGCAACGATCTAAACATTGTCATGCGGCTGCTGTGTTATTGTGATGAAAGCGAATGAGTATTTATAAAAAAATTTTTTTTTGGTAAAGTTGTTTGTTTACATGAGTATAATCACGTGTTTAAGTATCGGTCACTAATTACCAGTCACCCTACATAAAATGCACGAGGTTCACAATTTTGAGTAATAATGTTGCATTCAACTGCATTATCCGCAGATATACATATTTAAGGAACAGTTTTAGCCACTAGACGACACTACCACAATTAAAAATTAGGGAAATATTTTATGACATTTAATTTTCTTCGCATATCCTCTCTAAAGAATTAGGAATCTCTTTTAACGGCACCGCCTACAAGTTGCGGCTAACCCGCTACTGTGAACACTGCCCATATGTTTATATCGGATTTGTCTCAATTTAAAGTTAATTGCTACGACAAAACGATTAGTTAGCACCGTTATCCACGACTCCTTTTCAATTATTCAGATATAATCGACGTTCACGTTAATTTAGTACATAATTTGAGTTCCGATCGGTGCAGGCGACGTTAGTAATTAGTTTTTATGATAACAGCCTTTTAATGAGGACCTATGTGAGATTATTTTTTTATGATGACGTCAGAATGAGGAGAAGGTTTGATTTGTTATTATTACGCCTGTATTCACTGAAGGGTTTGGCAGTTCTATGCCTGGAGATACCTTGTTGTATTTTTAGCTGCGTTCTGGGTAGCAATAGTGGTTCCTGTTTTTTTGAACTTAGCTTCGTTTGGTTTGAGTATGTAGTAGGAGGCTGGCTTATTGCTATAGAATGAATAAAGATCGAGATATTATTTCCAGTGAGAATTAGCTTGTGATTGAAAGCATTGTTCATAAGTAAGTGACACGTTATGTTTTCATTGAGCATAAAGTATACCTATGTCGGCTATATAACTAATTAGGTCCATAATTTACATTGAACTTATATACAGCTATATTTTATATATTTTTAAAATATTTGAATCAAGGTTACAACTGTGGTTTCCGAAGGGTCTCACTAGCCACCAATGGGTCTCAAAGCAAGACTCTGAGCTGCTACTGAGCAGTTCTAGATAGAAAGAAAGACACTTTGCCTAACTCGGGAATTCAGCCTAGAATCTTATGTTCAGCAGTAGCACTTGCGACCACTAGACTAACGAGGCAGGTTTTAATTTATTGTTAGAAATCCCTCGATTGATGTAATCATGCGTTTAAGTTTTGGTTTTTTTTTCAAAAAAGTTGTTTTATGTTATCTCACAAGCACGAGGTTGTGGTTCACATCTGGGCAAGAACCAATGTGGCTTTTTCAATTCGTATTATTATGTATTTTCTAAGTTTATCTTAGACATCATTGACGTTTGTGAGGTAAAACATCGTTAATATAAGTTTGAAATCGCCAATCCGCCTTGAGGGCTTGCTCAAGGCGGATTGGCGATTTCAAACTTATATATATAATATACTTATTCTCTGTATGAGAATAGACCTTTTCCCTGCAGTGGGAGAGTAACACTAGCCAGTTTTAAGTATTTAATACTAGCCAGTATTAAGTATTTCAAATATTGTTGTAATATTTGCGTTTTTTGGACTCAATATACAGTTATCTTGATTATATGTAGTTAGTGCTAAATTTGCAACGCTCGGTGCCGTCGATGCCAAATATTTGTGCTCGATAATCGTGGTTCTAACGTCAATAGTTAGACTGAAGTGTGCCAGACAGCATTCTACCAATGTGTATTGCAGCATGCGTATCCATTATTTTGATATTAAACGCGTTGCTTTTTGAGTTGAATGTAAGAGTAAAATAAGGTTAGGTATTATTTAAACCCTTTGTTTTCCTCATTGCTTAGTAAATGATAAATGTTTTTCTTTTGTAATTAGTATTTCACAAACACTTTTACACGTCATTTTTTTTTAGTAAATGTGATCGGAGTTTCACTATTTGACTACTCTGAGAAGAAACACCGAAAGAAACTCAGAGGTCATAGTCTCTTTTAAAGTCCAGACATTATCTTCAAAAATCATGTAAGAACCATGCAGATTAGTGTCTGAGATGGTGTTTTGAGTAAAGAACCACACAGAATGAGGGGACCAGATCAGTCAGTGCAAGCATTTGTCAGTAATCGTGAGCTCAACTCGGAAATTGAGGAGCTCCACGTGCCGACGAACAATACCAAAGAAAGAACATTTGGGTTGGTATAGTTGGGTTAGTATTTTTTCCCTTTAATGTTGAACCATAACATTACATAGACTGAGCCCCATGCGTAGCATGACATGATGTTTACAATATCGACCATTATTTCTTCTACGATCGGCAGAAGTGTTTCTACATTGTTTAGTAGTTAGTGGCTCTTACTGCTATGCCGAGGGTCGTGGGTTTCGTCGATTCTCACCCATGCAGGACAAATGTTTGTGTGATGAGCATGATGATTTGTTCTGTATCTGGGTGTATTTTATAAGTATGTTTATCACCTGTTTAGTACCCATAACACAAGCTCTGCTTTACTTGGGACTAGATGGCGTTGTGTGAAAAGTTGCAGAATATTTATTTATTAAAAGTTGAGTTCGCATTTGGACGGAATACTAACCTAACCTGTCAAAAAACAAACTCAACTTTCATGAATAGTCGTTTCGATTTAAGTGAAGCCTCTAGTTCTGACAGTTCAGCTTGAAGTGGTTTTGGTACGACATATCGCCCAGACAGATAGCCAGTGTACAGATGCTCCCAAGTAGTAACGTGCGAGTTAATCTTAGCCGCAATCAATCGTGTCGGTCGGACGTCCATTCATCTCGGCGGGCGCCAGTGCACTGTCCCACTGAACTACACAAAGCGGCACAAGCAACATTTCTGAACGCAATCATTCTCCATTCAATATCCGAATTTGAAAAAAGAACTTGTAGTGATGTGACCTTGCTTTTCCTCGATTCGTTTTTCGTTCAACACGCAGGCGCGGTGGTGTTCGGATCAATGCCGAAAAACGGGGGTTTGTGTCCCCCACCGCGGGCCTGGCCGCAAAGTAAGCGGTTCGCGGCATCTGAAGGGTTAGGCTCGTTGGTCCTGGTTGCTAGGCAACGCCGCCTTCGTGTGTGGGTCGATAAAGCCCGCGTTATAATTTTCTTTAATCGTAGGCGGGGGGACTTTGTCGGGTTGATTCGGTTTAGATATCTTTGTTAGGCATGTTTGGGTAACGAGGATTTTATGTAATTCGAGTTGGAGTAACTAAGGATCTATGCGAAATATATACATTTGTAGCTCAAAAATACTAAAATAGGTACGACTACCACATTAAATCTAAGCTAAGCATATAAACGTAGAAACATAATACATACCTATGTAGGTATGAGACTTAAGTAAATAATGTGAAAATAACAATTTACATTCACGTATTATTAAAGCATTTTTTCTAACTAACGACACAATCTATCCATAAATAATTTGTTGAATGGCGTATTCCAACAATAATCTTTCAGCAGTCAAAACAAAAACTATAGACTTAACTAATGAAAACAATTATTAGACACCAAATCAAAAACAGTTAAAAGGTACAATTGGGTATAATAATTCGATCACAAATGTCAACAAAATTAAGAAAATTAGAATAGAAAAACCCCTAGCAACGGGGTGCCAGATTTGTCACCAACAACAATCATACATCTCATAATCTATTCGAGAACTTAAAATATACAAAAGCCGGTAAACACACTTCTACATCGACTTTTAAACTCTTAAAAAAAGAACTCAAATTAAAAAAAACGCAAGTAGTCACGGAGCTAAGCACCTTTTTTCACAATTCATCTCATACCTACAACCCCAACCCCATTCCCCGATTCTCGCAACACTAACTACAAGTATCAGTCCCCATCTTACCCCATCCGTGTGTACTAATCAAAGACAGTGAAAGCGGTGCCTTGACCTAGTGGCTAATCGCCGTACAAATACCAACTGCGTACTAGTACAGTTACTGGCGCTAGTGAGAGTGCTATTAGGACACGTTAGACACACATGCGTTCATTGATGACAGCTATATGTTGGTGAATCAATTCGACGGGTAATTATGCTGTGGTCTGTGGCGTTAGAACTGTCTGTAGTAAATGGGATTTAGTAATAGTGAATGAAATGTTAGAAAATTAGCGATAAATGGCTGGTGTAAACATATTCGGTTTTGGGGTTGCTGTTTTGTGGTTAGGGTTAGAAAAGGACGAGGGGTTTAGATTTAGAATACTTGATTAAGTAAATCGTTGTTCTCTGGTTTGGTTGTGGTTTAAAAAAAAAACGATAGTCGATCGTAAAAAGTAGTTTCAAAAGATTTTATTTCCTATAGACAGTTTCAACTAAAGATTATGCTGATTATATAAACCACTTTTACCCCACACAGAAGTAGTTTTAAGTGAACATTCATTACCGGAAATACTTTAATCATGTTTTAGTTTTACTTTGTTACAACATCGATTACGCCTTTCTTTCGCCCGACTTACGAACAGTAAGTCGTGGGTTCGAACCCAGGCAGGCACATTACTTTGTGTAATTTATTTCATCACCACTGCTCTCAAAAACGGCGCAGGAAAACATCGTGAGGAAACCGGCATGTCTTAGAACCAAAAAATCGAAGACATGTGACATCTACCAATTCGCACTGGGCCCGCGTGGTAGTTTATGGTCCATGTGCAAAATACGCGCTTTGACGTGGAGTTGCGGATAACAGCACAGTATCTTTCAGTTTTAAAGAAAAATATTGCCAATAGTAAAAGGCATTGTCACGTTAGTTGCTTTCTTGTTTTAAGACCACAAACCCACCATTTAACCTACCCGGTCTTCCAACGGTCTTCTACTAACAGCCTACAAACCCTTAGCATAACCTTACCTTAGCATTTGATATAGGTATTTGACAGCGATTTAGAGATCCGCCAAAGTAAAAAACTTACTATCACTTCATTTTATATTATACATTTTTAAGCCGCCTTTTGTGACACCCTATGTTATGTGGGTCTTAAAATTACATATAAGGTTTATTTACTAAACCTTTTTTTGATGCATATTTTATATTTTTCTAGGCACATAATATCCTCTTAACTTTTGTCACCGTAAGTTTCTATAGCCCCAAAAACCCATGTTTTACCTTTTACATTCTTAGATCTTTGACTATAAATACATACTAAGTCAACATCCTTAGCTTCTCTCCTAAATAACGCCAAACCTAAAGTCTAAAGTAATACACATGCATACACATAACATCACGCCTGTAGTGTATTTTTAAATGTCGCAGCTAATGCTGAGATAGGCGCCTTTTTGGTCTCGCGCAGGTCTTTTTTTATTGTTTTTTAATGTTTTCTTATCGTTTTTTTTTGCTATCTGTATTGTTGTTCTTTTGTTTTATGTTCTGCATTCAAAAAAATATTTTCTTTCTTTCTTTTTAGTCTCTAAATGGTTAAAACAGCCACGGCATTCCCATATCTCGACGGGGTTCAAAGTCAGAATCCGCACAAGTCAGACACTTCTTAAACAAGTCATTCTTTCTAATTTATTTATTGATAACTGTAAGCACACAGATATATAGAAGTGGACATAAGAACATTATTAACTAAACTTTCTTTACCAACATCTTTTTCACGTTTATTTCTCAAATATTTAACCACTAACCCATCTTTTAAATCCGTGTATTGATCCTTCACAATGACATTCTTAGCTCCTAGACTATAACTATATGGCTACATAACAGCCAAGGCATTCCGATACTCGGCCGGGTTCAAAGGTACCGCTGAGGTCAGTCGCAGTGAGAGTGAAGCGGTAATGTATTTACATACGCGCGTATGTACACTATGCGGCAAGATTCAGGGTTAGTGACGTAGGTATGTTGTCTAGACACTAGGTCATGGAATGATATGGTTTGTTGTATGTTGTTATATTGGGCTTGTAAGATCACTGTTCTACTCAAAAGGTATCAAGTTGTTCTTTCGAAATATGGTACTTAATAGCATTTGTATGGCACAAGGTTCAGGAATAGGTACCTACACTTAGAAAAGGTAATAACTTTGTCATTATGTGCCTTGCGGCTGCACCAAATGAGTCCCAATCAGCAAAATGGTGGACAACTAAATACCCAGTGCTTGATGCTTGCTTATAACTTAGGATGATCCCGTAATATCGTTCCATGTCTTACAAAAATCTTAAAAAACAGCAAACCATGTTACAGTGTGTTGTATTTTAATCCTGTCATAATAAATTACTGAGGCGGTAAGGTGGCTGTATTAAACAAATGGTAACTTTTTATATGTTTTTTTTGGATAGTGTTGTAGTCAGTATTTTAAGCATGTAATTACTATTGACATGTTTATCATTAGTGAAGCGGTAATGTATTTACATACGCGCGTATGTGCACTACGCGGCAAGGTTCAGGGTTAGTGATGTAGAGATATTATATGTAAAAAGGTGTAGATAGGTTACCTAAACAACAGTTGATCTTCAAAAACAGCACACTTACGCACGCACGCGTCCGTTGACGGCGCGACGCGACTCTGAGGTAAGTGTGGTTAGTTAGCCACATTTTAACGTCTCGCTTGCTGAGCGCTTATAACCTACCTACACCTTTTTACTTATAAAATCATTGGTCTGTGTTGGTCATGGGATGATGAAGAGACCGGTGACATGGGAGTAACAACTTGTAGTATGCACACACAGAGCTACTTCTTAAATAATTCTTTGGAAAGAAAGAAGAAGGAAAAAGCATTTATTTGGCACAAGGCCCAGGCATGCAGTTATATACCACAAAAAAAAAAAATGTACTTAGGTAGGTTAAAAAAAAACATCAATGATAATTCATGATGTGCCTTGCGGCTGCGAATAGGACCAATTCAGTGTATTGTCTAATTCTAATTGGCAATTGAGTCCTAATTTATCAGGATTACATTATGAGTTATAATTTTATTATGGCGGGACATAGTCGACCTATGTAACAACTATTTATAACACATCATAATGAACCTATGATCCCCAATAAACTACCTATTTGAATTTGAATTTATCAGAGAACTAGCAGTTTCACCCGCGTAGTTCCCGTTCCCGTGGGAATACAGGGATAAAAAGGAACCTATGTCATCTGGGGCTAATGTAGCTTCCCAACGGTATTTTTTTTTTATTTTTGTTCATTAGTTTCGGAGCCTATCCAATGGAAAAAACAAACAAAATTATATTTTCTCTTTATAATATTAGAAAAAGACAAAATAATGGAAATTGTTTTGTAATAATGTGAGCCTGAAAAATGATTGGAGATTGAGTTACAACGCGATTCGGTAACACAGCACCCTTGGCATGTCATACTAACACCATTACACCTCTGTGTTCCCCGTCTAAACCCGTTAACAAACCAATCTAACACTAAACGCTTAGACCGTAAACCATAATAGGTATCACCATCTGTCCGTACCGGTAGCACAATCTGTCGGTAGTGTCGGTACCGGTACCGCAATTTGTCAGCACGGTACTGTTGGTATTTACGTATGTTACTGTTTGTGGAATGGTGAAAGTGAACCTTTATGTGACGTCAGTTTATGCCCGCACCACGACACTATTAACCATGTAACGGTGCCGTGAGATGTAAGGATAGCAGATTAGGGAGCGCTGTAAAACAGGATTTGGTTGGGAATTTCTAGGTACCTAATTATCTGGCTGGGCTTAAATTTCGGTTATCAATTGGCTTATTTGTTTTGCATAGTTCTAGAACCAACCAAATGTAATTTTTTTTTATTTATAATTAGTTTTTATATAAGTAACTAAGTTTTCCGAAAATTGACAGCCATTTTGAATCTAGTTCAAGATTTAAAATGGTTGTCGTTTCTTTCCATTAGTAAATAAGACAGGTATTGAATAAAATGTAAAATTCATAGCAAAGAATAATAAAAAAAAAAAATTAAACCAGAAAATAGTCTATTGTGTTACATACCTTTATCCGACGTCTTAAGTATACTTATGTAAGGTGTTTAAGTTTCAAAAGCAAATGTTGTGCTATTGTTTAAGTAACTTTTTAGGTCTAACACTGCTATTTAGCCAACTTTTAACATTGTAAGGTATTCTGTTTGATTTGTTTACTGTTTATTCTATATTTTAAACCGGTACAAGATAGAATATTTCTTCTTAGACATCAAAATAAAGTTTAAAAATTAATGAGATAACATTCAAGGTAAAAAAAAATCCAGATGTCGTTTAGCCGCCCTTTAGCTTGCATGCTGATCTACAGTTATTTTATTTTATTTTATTCAGAAAGGAACTCCAACAAAGGATACACATTACATGCATTATCATACAAAGTTCTTTGAAGATTTGTGCTCCTTCAGTTATAGGAGAACACATCATGCATACATCATCATTTTAAACATAGTTTAGAATTGTATAAGTTAAAGTAGTAAACAGAATAAAATTTAAATCAAAGTAAAATTAAACAATATTAAATTAAACAACACATGAACATAAAATTAAATTAAACATTTGAAATTAAAACACGGGTTATTATTATTACAAACATGCATCCAGATTTTAAACGTTGTTATGCGCAAACTTTACAAAATCCCGTCACAATATAAAGTACACGTTTATTAAGTAATTATAAAAATCAAATATAGGTAAATATCTAACTTTCTAATCTCCCTTTTTAGTTTGACGGTACAGTTTATTCTAGGTATCCTCGTACGGGCCGGTATAATGTGTATCGACAACGGCCTCCTCATTGAGCCCAACACTACCGTAATAGAAGCAACTTTATCGGTATGGATGCGTTTATTAATTACCTACAAATTGGCTACAACACTACGAACAGGTGTCAATTGATTTGGAATAGAATACTGCGGTTTAGGGGAGAATTGGTTGGAATTGAACTAGTTTAGATTAATAAAGAATTGAACAACTGTCTTTTATCAGTAGTATGACGCAATTAACAAATATTTTTTTGGAAAATTTAATTACATTACATTACACGTATATTTGCTACGGACTAAGCGAGGATAATAATGTACAAAAGGGTTAATAAAATTTATAATAGGTGCCTGATACTGTACTACTCCAGGGCAAAGGGTTCAGAAAAAGCATGCACATAAATTACCAGCTTTTGAGCTAGCGTGACCATTTTAAGACCTTTTTAAGTCAGCACTAGCTTTGGCCCTAATTGGTAAGGCTCTCGGCTGTCACAGGTAGAATATTTTTTTTGTTACTTAAGGTAGGTATCTACTAAATTCCTTACAAGCCATGAAAACGGCAACTATGATTAGGTCTCCGTAACAAAATCAAAATCCATTTATTCAAAGACTGTGACGAACTAGCAGTTTTTGAACGTCAAAAAATACATTTTATCCCCCCAAGTGTTTTTGCTAGCAAGAAGAAGTGACGCAAAAAACTTCCCCACCTACAATACAAGACACTAATCCTCCTTAGATAGAATAAGCTTTCAAACTACATAAGCCGAATTTGTTATCCAATATAAGGGCTTAGGTACTCGCTCATCTTCGCAAGCAAAATCTACCGTAATTTGCATACTCCCCCAAGACAGGCCAACGCCCACATAACACCAATATTAGGCACGAAACCCTCCACGGGATCCGTTAATATAATATCCGAATATCCGAAAGTATCATCAATCACCGAGCAAGGGCGGGTTAAGTCGACACATGTAAATTTTTCGCACAAATTATACGGAAGGCCGGTACTGCCTGAGTTGCCAGAGCCAAATTTGTTGCTTTGAATGTTGCCTTTGCAAAAAATAAAATAATGTGCTGATCATTAGGATTGATTGTGTTGGAAATACGTAACGGTTGTGTTTAAGATCTACCTAATCATTAATGTATTGATTTCTGAAACTTGAGAGGTTTTTCATAGTGTTCAATTTTAATATTTACTTTAAGCATGAAGTCGTATTTAGAACTTCATTATTCCAAGCCAAGCCATTCCCAGCTATGTTGGAATCGATATCCAGTCTAACCGAATTACGAGTCAGTATTTTGTATGAAGCGACTACCATCAGGTCTCCACAACCCAGTTACTGGGCAACACGATACCATTTGAAAGAAAGAAAGAAAGAAAGAAAAATATTTATTTGACATCAGTCATTAACACACATACACACAATAATTTATGAAACGTAAAAAATATACAGTACTTATTAGGTAGGTACACATTACAAGACAAGCAAGACAAGACATTGCAAGACTGGTTACCAGATTTTCGGCTTTCTAACTACCTGTACTTAGCGATTTACAAATGACAGCTATTAGGCTTACCATGATTTCCTAGGCACGGAAGAGTTTTAGTAATTAATAGATGGTTACTCATCTACAAACCGACCCCGGCCATTTTGGCTTAACCTAGACTTTTGACCAGTGCGTTTGTTACTACTTAGCCTCTAGCGTCTCTAGTCGTACTAATTAATGGTGCTTTTAAAGTTATTGCTATCACGGGGCAGTAAAAGTTGACCGAGAGTTGACCATTGTGATCGACCCATATAATCTTCACTTTAGATTTATCTATTTAAACTTTAATAATTACCTGAAAAGTAAACACTGTTTTCATTAAAAATAGGCAAGTAATGTTCATTACTTTCTATGTTTTAAATTAGAACTCAGTATGTTGGTATTCATTGTATCTACGTTGAAATAAATTGGTACAAATGTTATCCTCTAATGTTACACTATATTGCTTTTAATTAATACTATTAATTAAATCCCTCGCTATCACACTGGTAAATTTACAGCAACATTAGGGGAGGCTTGGGTCAAAAGTAACCTTTCCACAACTGATTACAGTAATTCCATAAGTATACTCAACCTCCACGTACCCTTTTCCTAAAAAAAATGGGGTCCGGGTAAAAAATACAAAAAACCGAAAAAGATATTTCACTCCGAAGAGCCCCATTACATTGGTCTTGGCAAAAAAGCCTCCGCGCCAACGGCTCGCATCAATTAGTGGAGGAGGCTCGGGCAAACAGGCCCGGTTTAGGGGCAAATAATCGGCGCCTCATTTACGGAGCGTTCCCAAATACCCGCCCCCACCCACTGTTTACTAGTCATTAAGCACGAAGATACTCCGCCGAACATTATTTGGTGCTTAGCTATGAGGGATTTTAATCCGGCCATCTGCCAATTAGTTATAGAAAATAGGATCAAGGGAAACAACGAAAAATTCAGGGAGAACACAGTGATGGCGCTAAGTCATCTGTGTTGTATATTGTCGAAGAAAATTGGTTCCTGGATCCTTTCGTTGTTGAAAATTGACGTGAAAATAAGCTCATATTGTATCCAACATGAGGCAGAGAATGAGTAAAGTAAACAGTAGTGTGTCTTAAGTGTTTGAATCTTTTCACACACTTAAAACACATCCTAGAAGCCCCAGTATTGAATTATAAATGAATGAATGGTACTACTTAACTTATTTATTTCTCTCATGCTAGTTTTAATAATTTTTATGATGTTTTCTGATGTTCTGTGTTCTGTTGTTGTTTTTACTGTAATATGTAAAAGAACTATGAGAAACTTATCATTTCTATCTACTTACTTCACCTTTAAAGTAATTAAGACGCTTAATAGCTAGCTAGATCTTAATTATGATTTAATACAGTGTGTTTGTTATATTTACTTAAAACGTAACATCAGAATAAAACCGTAGCCTGTAAAAAGTATTTTTTTTTATAAATAAATAGGTAGTTAATCTAAATACTACACTACAATTACAGTCTACAGACTTAAAACACACACACACATATACCTTATTGGCCTATCTACAAAAACTTCAGATGCGTAGTACTCGCAATCGGCGTGTGTGTATGACACGCCGATTGCGCCGATTTACTATGTAAGTAAGAATCGTAGTAAATGGCGCTACATAGTTTTTATAGCAAAAAGACGTGACTCGTATGTATGAATTTAACTTTAAAAAAATACAACTGAGATATTGTAGATATTTTTGGACCACGAAATATAATTATGTGCTAAAAACATTTCCGCTGTGAGTTATCCCCAAGAATGCGACATTCGTGCAGCAATTCCGCTGAAATTCCGCGCAACACTTAAAAATTAAACCGCGTCCTCAATTTCCGCAAGCGTGTGCTCGACGGGCGTTATTTTTCTCGCGCCATTTACTCAGATGTCCGTCATAGCGGAGATTTTTCCGCGCCAGACTCCAGGGGAACGGAGCCAAGTGCTAAAATGCAAATCACGAGTATTAATATTAATACGGACGGAGAGATGTATCCTCCGAGCTCGAATTTATGCATGGCTACTTTAGGCTTTCATGGGATACGGAATCTCTTGAATATTTTTCGTTAGTGACTGTTGAGACAGTCAGGATTCTAATTTGTAGTTAGGGTAGAATGTATTGTGTGGTTTGTTTTGAAATAGTCTGGTTCCTCTGTTGAAGTATTTGACATATAATTAAATTAAAGAATAGTCTTTTCTATAAAGTCGTACGTAACTCCTATAATTAACTTGTTATTGACAAGTTAATTATAGAAGTTACGTGTATTTTAGAGCACTTTTTAACTCACATGAAAGTCGCCTACAAAGTGATTGTTTCTATTCACCCCTGCGTTTCTATTTGCCTTATTTCGCTGTACCGTTGCGTGGGGATCATCTTTAACTTTGCTATTGGTCCTCAATAATATTATTATCTAAGTCATACTAAAACAGAGAATCACTCCACTAGGTACACGCAACTCTTTGTCAGAGAATCTCATTGACCTTACAGTTTCCGAATCCAGTCTTTTATCATTGTCTATACGCGCATTAGTTCGCGTCGAAAGTAGTTTTCTCAAGATTTCCCTAAGAGAACACACAAAATGGTCTATTTATCTAGGATATTTTTATCCGAATCTGTTCAATGGTTTACGCATGATTGAGTTATAATATTCAAAATTTTGTTAAAATGTTAATATTAAAACGTAGTAAGATAACCAGGGGGTCGAGTCTGCTATTGCAATCGTGTCACAATGACCGGTCAATGATCGATTTTTGACGTATAACGCCAAACTTATGACACATTTCCCATACAAAAACTGTCAAAGTTGTGAAATATTCGATCAATGACCGGTCTTTGAAACACGATTGCAAAAGCAGACTCGAGCCCCGAATCAGGTGCGTATTACTTACAACTCTTACAAGTCACAACTGGTGTGTGAAAAGTAAGAAAGGATTGTAGCAGGTCGTGTTCTGTAGTGAGTGTGTATGTGACAAGTCCTTAGTTATTCCAGCATTATCAAAACCTGGTTAATATTTTCCTCTGCATGAAAGCTACCTAATTTCCCCAGGCTCCGAACGCTATCCGTGTTATTCCAGACCCTTTCCCGTCCATTTAGCGCGGGAAGATGCACGCACCAGATAGTGACGGCGCCGTAATGGCCGACGTTAAATGCCTTCAATGGCGTCGTTAGGGTTAAAATTAAAAATGACCGTGATGCAGCGCTTTCTTTTTTGTTCCAAAGGGACGGAGCGGAGTTTTGTTGAAAGAATATTTTGAAGGGACGCCCGTTATGACCCTGGGAGGTGTGGGCGGGTTATTATATTAGAGGGTGAGTTTAAAGGGAACAGTAGCTGACGATGTTGGGTCATAATGAGTTCCTTTTTATATTTTTTAATCATGTTATTTTTTTACCTTGCCTCTAACTGCGGTGATGTTTACTTTATTTTCTGAAAAGGTACATACATATATAAACTCATGCCCTTTTTCCATAGCGGTAGCCCGAAAGTAGAGAGCGCCATTTGCTACGATTCTTACAACAACAAAAAAAGATAAAATTATAGTGTATGTTTTGTAAGTTTACACTTTAATCACGGCTTTTATGATAGACAAACTTTAAACAAATTTTATAATTATAACGATATAGATCCAAATCTTTTACTCACTCTCAAAATTTAGCGATAAGTACAATAGCGCCGATTGCCCTGATAGGAAACTAAACTCCAATTAGAAAATTGACGTTTCTTACTAACTGACAGCGCGCGAAAAGGTCTATGACAGATGTGAACTAATTTAGAAACGTCAAATTAGTTTACACACTTATAGAAAATGTAAAAATAGTACCTATTATATCAACTGAAATTGACAGCAATAATGTTTTTCCGTTCTATTCATTGTCGAAGTATTACAGAGAGAAACATTTAAATAGCTAAACCAATTTAAACTATAAATAACTTTTTGCACAAGATAAGACAGACATAAAATTAGACTTTACTAAAACTCAGCAAAACGCCTCGTTTATCTAGATTATCTATATTTCATTCTACATTTTTTACAAAAGCTAGGTATGATATAAAATACCACTTTTAAGGATTAAACGTTTACATAATCAACTGTTTTTTGGGCTTTAATAAAAATTAAGCGCTAAGAGTTGGTGGTATATTTTTATTTATGGAGTGTTTGTTTCAAAGAATATTTTTTGGCGGAGGCCCGGCTAAGCTCTTTACCGCCACACAAAACTGGGCAATTTAGTCTGTCGGACCGCACCTGTTAATTAGTATTTTAATTAAAATTAATAGGCGATTACTTCGTACAATTTTCAAGGAGATAAACTTTTAATAGGTCGTTGAGTTTGTTTTGTTAACGGGGTATAATGTTCAGGGTTGAATCTGTTAGGTTATTTTTGAATATTTTTAAAATGCAATGAGATTTTCGGATAACATACATAATATGTATAGCAAGAAAGTAACTTTGTATTTTTTTTTTAAACCTATTGGCTCTAACGGATTCAAATCCGTGCAAATAACGACTTTTATAGTTATTTTTTAAATTTTAAGCTTATCTTAGATAGCACTTGGCCACAACTTTTCCCACAACGCCATTTAGTCCCAAGCTAAGCTTGAGAGCTTGTGTTATGGGTACTAAACAGCTGATAAACATACTTATATATTTCTAAATACGTACATATTATAGTAAATTACACCCAGACACAGAACAAATTCTCGTGCACAACACACAAAATTTGTCCTGGGTGGGAATCGAACCCACGATATAGAAGGCCCCGGTATAGAAGTCAGGGACAATAATTACTAGACCAACAAGCTAGTCAATAGATTGCGG
Organism: Euplexia lucipara; assembly: GCA_921972225.1. Lineage (NCBI taxonomy): Eukaryota > Metazoa > Arthropoda > Insecta > Lepidoptera > Noctuidae > Euplexia > Euplexia lucipara. Next base: position 14,834,229 of record OV179161.1, on the reverse strand, counting down.
CATAGCGGGCGTACAAATTGAAGGAATCACTAACGTACAGTAACGTTCCGACTTAGTAGGTACCTACATCGTTACAGTAACAGAATCTTGTACTTAAGAGCAAAAACAGTGGCTAAAGAAAACCCCTCAAAATTTAATCGAAATAAAGCCGGAGAGAATGAAGAAGACCCAAAAACATTCGACTGACATCGGTAAGCAGTACCAGGTATCGGCTCAAACAGACAGCTACACCTAAAATAAAACCAGTAACAGCTTAGGCCTTGCCCTTCACTACTTGTCTTATTAACCCTTTAAAACGGTTTTGCGGTCGCGTCAGAGCCGCGTTCGATGCCAAAAAAGCCAAAATTCTCACGCGTGAAAGTGCCGCATTTCTTTTACCTTTTTCCAATGGCTATCGACGAACCGCCTTTCGATTTCATTACGGACGTCCGACGTTTTTTATTTTTAAATCACGGTGTGCTCCACGCGGCTACGTTTTTTATTTCCCCGAAGTTTCGTCTGTATTTTTTCCACGGTCTCGTTTCCTTTTTTATGCACGCGGCCCGCAAACAATGCCATCGCGGCCACCGAATTAACTCCCGACTTTTTGCCTTTTGGCGCCAATAAAAATATTTTAATTCGACGCAAGCGTGTTAATTAATAATTAATATTTTTCGACGGGCAGCCGTTTAATGGCATCGTTTAACACGTGTTCCGATGCGATTGTTTTTTCGCGCATCGTTTTCATGAATGGAATGATGACGTAATAGGATAATGTCAGTGGCAATTTTACGTTTTTATTGGACTGCGTGTTGTTGATTTTTTTTTCGGTTACGAGCGCTCGGTCAATGGGACGAGTGCATCGTGTTTTAATTTTCAATGTCATTATCACTTTCACAATGAGTACCTACTCATATCTTTATTACGTACAGTGTGTGGGTGATATCAACATGTTGTTTTTATTTTAATGTGGACATGTTTGATTCTTTACACGAGTTTTTATGCACGGTCCTTTCTTAAACGTAAGACCGTGCACAAAAGGGTTGATCTTAAACTGATTTCTGACCCTTACTGAACAAAACTGGTCAGTTGTAAACACGTTATCGTCACGGGGCGACGGTGACGGGTCATAGGTCACATGTTTGACCTTCGAACACGTTTGATTTGATTTGGTTATTTTTGACACGTGCTGCAGCGTTAGGGTTAGAAACATTGTTATATTTAAAACCATTTTTATTTTGTTCGGCGGGACGTATTGAGCGATTTCATGGGATAGTTTACACGTTCAAAATCTTGTAGATTTATTAAAAGTGTTTTTAAATCATTTGGTGCTTATTAAGTATAAGCGACAGGCAACTATCTGACTCTTTGTCAAGTTTCTTAATTGATCTGCTTTATCACACAGCTCCTGTCGCAAAAATTGTGACAATTATGGATAAATACCTATGTCGCTTAAACATTTATGTAAGCAACGCATTGAAACCATTTTATTTTGCGAATAACTAGGGACCCAGGGCCTATTAGGGGCCTATTGAGAGTTGCCCACAACCCACTATGATGTCTTACAGTTAAATACTTATCCAAGATACTATTAACTTGTGATTTTTTTTTTAATGTTATCTATTTATAGCTACTACTTCTACCTACAAACATTACTTAGCTCAGTTTTATATTATGTACAGTCGACCTGACGTACCACCAATGATATTATAAGTAAAGAGGTGTAGAAAGGTTATAAGCGCTCATCAAGCGACACGTTAAAATGTGGCTAACTAGCCACACTTGATCTCAGTGTCGCGTCGTCTACAGACGCGTGCGTGCGTTAGTTTGCCGTTTTTGAAGAGCGAATGTTACACCTTTATACTTATAATATCATTGAGTAGTACTATAACCCTTGCGTAGACATCCTCTGCCTAGCCTATTTCCAAGTTGAGGCCATTTTCTAGTCTAACCGAATGCAGCTGAATACCAGTATTTCTACCTGGGACGACTGAACTTGCGCTTGGTCCTACGTAGTAGTTATAAATGTGCTATGAATGAGCATGGTGACCTAGTAGGATTTTAATTTTAGTTCACTTTTAAAAAGTGCTATGCAATGTAGTTCAATCAACATGTGTAATGATATCATTATGTAACATCACGTTACTAAGAGCAGGTTCACGGTGTCATCGGACCTGTCAAACATCTTTCTTGCTCCGTGTGAGTTTTTTGGTGTGAAAAACTCATGCTTGAGTTATTATTCTAGAAAATAAATGTTAAATGTTAAATAAATAGTTTTGACTGGCCTGTTGGTCTAGTAGTTAGTGACCCTGACTGCTATGCCGGAGGTTGTGGGTTCGATTCCCACCCAGGACAAATGTTTGTGTGTTGAGCACGATCATTTGTTCTGTGTCTGGGTGTTATTTATCTATAATTATTATGTATGTATTTAGAAATATATAAGTATGTTTATCAGCTGTTTATTACCCATAATACAAGTTCTGCTTAGCTTGGGACTAAATGGCGTTGTGTGAAAGTTTAGGAATATTTATTTATTATTTATTTATAGTTAGGGTTTTAATGCAGTAAGACTAGTAGTCACCGTTTCGAGGCTCTGACGACGTGAAGTGACCTTTAATGATTTAAGAATGACAGCCGAGGTCAATGGCGTGAGATGTAATGAGTAGTTATGACAGACGTCATCCATGGACCTACCTGGCAAGAATAACTTAATCTGTGATGGACCCGTGCGGTTTTTATTGTTTAACCAGAAGACCCTCATCTGTAAGAAAACCAGTCCAACCTACTTTCTAGCAACGTAACTGTATTAAATTATCAATTTTTTTCACCAACAGAAATTTGTATTATCACCAAAGACATTCAATACCTATAGACCGGACATCACGAACAAAATTTTCGTCCGAAAAAGTGTATCCTGCTGGATACAAATCTATGAGTTTTTTGTAGTACGCTCCGCTGCCGCTCCAATATTCATATATTATTCTAGATGGCGTTACTGAGACATGGGATCACAGTTTTTCTATGACATTTCCTTGACTATAGTATTATATTATCGCTCTATAGTATTTTAAATCTCTTTGATTATCACTGAGTATAGTAAGTATGTGTAGCATTTAATTTATAAAACTAACTACAAGTATGGACGAACTGTTAATGTTTGAAGGGAAAAATAATAAAATTCACACGCCCGAAGCCGTGGGTGAAGGGCTATTTAATTATTTGCAACCGACGAAACAAAAGGACGACGCTCTCAAGTCGACGAGTACATTTTTATGTAACCACTCTGACTGACAGACTCGGACTAAAATGTGCGGTATAATTTTATCATTTACCAACTTGTTTTCTATGACATGCACCTACTTTAAGCAACCTATATACCACTACTTTTATCCACCATCTACCAACGAAGATAAAGTAATAATAATATGAGCAACCGCCACCCGCCATCTCTCACGATTATACGCGGCTCGGTACACGCGGGTGCGCGAGGGATCGTGTTAGCTCGCGAGGGCCGCTCCTCTATCGACCACCTTTTACGACGTAAACAAGCGTTGCTGCTGTGGCTGTCAAAGTTTAAAGGGATACTTTGTTTAATTTTTTATTTTATTTACTTACCAGCAAAATCAGCCGGCGCAGCTTTTTCACGGTAAAAATGGCTATGGTAATTTTGACTACGCAAGAATCGTCATACTGACAGATTGTAGAAATATTTCTTCAGATTTGAGCATGACAATGTCAAGAGTGCAGTGAAGAACTGTGCCGGGTTTACAACAGAATAAATGTAGAGCTATATTGTACACACGGCTATACATCAACCTATATTATATTTCCAGTTTACCCTGACCTCGCATTGTACGGAAATCTTATACAATGCGAGATCAGCTTATACTAGAAATGTATAGCTTGATGTGTAGCCTTGTGTATACCCCATGGGTAGGTAGGTACCTATGTTACGCTGATACTATGATTCAAATTGTAAGAACGAATCAGAAACGGAAATAGAATCGGTACACAGCATCTTATATAGGTATAAATAATCTGTAATATGGTATCGGATTTATTTTTTACTATTTATCTACCTACTCGTATTTATTAGATTAGTGGCTATTCAAAACTTCCTCTCACCTTCTATATATTTTTCTTTTTTTTTGCTGCATCCGACCCTGATCTCATTTTTTTAAAATCTCCGCCTAGTTAGGTACACATTGTGGAATGCAAAATAAAGTTTGAGTTTGTAGGTAATGATTCTACAATCTGTCACGTGTCGATTCTTTCGCAGACAAAATCCGTTTTTACGGCGATTATGCTGCCTGTGCTAATAGTTTCATTAGTATCTAACCTGCGGGCCTAGCCATATTATGATATTACAAATTCTATTTCTATTATCGTAATCGATAAGGCGACAATAGAAAGAAAATGGCGTATATGGAATCAGCTGTGTGTCAGCTGACAAACAGCTGATTCCATATTATGCCTGCTGCTCTGCATACCTAGTAGGTATGTTATATACGGAGTGGTAAATCTGGCAGTAAAAAGTAGTGAAATAATTTTGATTAGAACAGAAGGAATACGGGTGAGTGTGTCGGTAATCAATTAATTGCTAATTAGATATAGTGGTTTAATGTAAGATATGTGTAGCTATATGAAGTTTAAATCAAAAGCTTCCAAAGCTTAAAAATGTGACGTGCTTATACAAGCACGCTATTAAATGAAGTGGTACCATGCTTAATGTGTTTTAAAGACCATAAGTAGGTACAGTTACCGGCACGTAAATGGGCATTGTTCATATTTTTTTAAATGTTGTAATTGAAAAACCATTTCGAGGAATAGCGTTACTGATAATTACGGACTAATTAATCATGAAAAATATTCACGTTTTATTGATATTTTTGATAAAATATGATTGACCTTCTTTGCCCTTCAAATTACGTCAGCTTTGGCAGTACAGTTTTGTATCGTTACCTCAGAAAATAAAAAGTAAGTGGCTACAATCTGTCAACTGTCAAATTATAACATGTCAAAAATATAAGCATTGCGACTTGCCTCATTTTATAATTTTTTGTTCTCGTTTAGATATCATTACTTACATTATTTCAACACTCGACAATATTTAATATATTGGAAGAGTTATGGAATACAGGGAGTGCTTTGTTCCAACTTGCAGCAATAATAGTAATAATAGTCCAAACAAAATGTTTGTTCGTATTAGAGAAGACTTGCGAGAAAAGTGGTGTCGTGATGTAGGCGTGGAATATTGCAAGGTTTATAAAATGTATTGTTGCGAAGATCACTTTGATGTAAGTAGTTCTAAAGCATTAGATTTTTTTGTATGGGTTGTATCCCTTCTTACCAAGTTTTGCTATTTTTTACAGCCTAAAAACGATTTGATGAATTATTATCAACATAAGTTAATGAATCAAGAGCCACGCCTTAAACCTACAGCTTCTGTCTGCTATATTGCACCTAATAAAAGTGAAGATTCAACAGAATTAACTAAGCTGTTATTGCACCATGCTACCACCCGCAAACCAGTAAAAAGGAAATATGAGGATACTGCAATGCCTAGTACATCTTCCTATTCCACAATACCAATGAAGGTAGGTTTATAATTAACTTTGCCTTAATAGTAATAAAAAAGATCACCTGTAGGTACCTATAAATACACTACCTAACACAACAATGAATGAGCAAACCTTTAAGCTGGTTGATGAATAGGCGAAATATAGTTCAATCATACACTTTTTATCATTATAAATTATTTTTAACCGACTTCAAAAAAAGGAGGAGGTTCTATGTTCGTGTGTATGTATTTTTTTTTTTTTTTTGTATGTTACCTGATTTCTCCGCCATTTGTGGACCGATTCTCGAAATTAATTTTTTGTTTGAAAGAGTAGACTCCTGAGGTGGTCCCATTTTAATTTGGTGAAGATCTGGTGCTGATCTTCGGAGATATACCACGGAACTCTTCAAAAATAGACGGCAAATCTATCGTGATTGCTGGAATCGCTTGGATGTTTATTGTTTATACAACATCATGACGTATCGTCAAGCCTGTATGCTCAGAGGGGTAGGCAGATGTGTTTAATATACCTAGATTTCGACAGTTAGGTATGTTAAGTTTCATTTATTAGGGTTAGGTGGATTACCCTATTCTAATGACATGTATTGTTAACAATTAAGAATATAAAATGAATTCATGGCAAATGTTTGTATGGGAACAACTAAAAGTGGAAAAATAAAAAACTTTTTTACAAAAAATAAAACCGACTTCAAAAATAACACTAAACGGTGTAAAATAACTCTAAATTCGGAAGTCGGTGGCCCATCAAGAATAAGACAAAAGTACCAATGCCACAGACTTCCTAATTTAGAGTTATTTTACACCGTTTAGTGTTATTTTTGAAGTCGGTTTTATTTTTTGTAAAAAAGTTTTTTTTATGTTTATACTATGCTCTTTCTGATTTGTAGTTGATTAACATAGCTAGCATCACCCTGAAGAATCAGCTGTACATTGTAAACAAGTTAGAAATCCATTTCTCCAAACCATGAACCTATAAACTATGTAATGGAAATAGTGTGTATAGTGACAAAAATCTATGATTGTATCATAGTCCACATACCAAAAAACCAGTTAGGTACAAGGTTTGCTATATGATGTGTTTATTTTTGCTTTTAGATTGATGCCTCAACCCAGTGTGAAGTAAAGATGATAGACAAGAGCACAAATTATAAAGTAAGAAAAGCTACTAGTGTTGTTACACTGGAAGTGCCATCTTCACAAGAAACTTCTTCTGCAGCAACTCCATCTCTATTTGGATGTACATCAGAAACAGAAGAATCATCAGTGCTTGCACCAAATAAGAAAGAGTTGCAGCGTAGAAAAAATATGTTAGACATCATATCCGATAAACCAAAAATGTACTTAGGATTGCCAAAACAGTACCTATGGCTTATAGATTACATTGCACAAAAAAGCGTAATAAAAATTGACTCTATTGATCTTATTATGACTTTACTCAAAATTAAGCAAAATGATTCCATAGAAAGAATAAGTGACCAGTTTCAAATATCAAGAACTAAATTGTCATCTGTGATATTAACAGGAATTGAAGTCCTTTGTAACTTTTTTCAAAATTTTATTTATTGTCCACAGCCAAAACAGATCAAACAAAACCTACCTTTAGTTTTTAAAATAAGGTATTCCGATATACAGATGATAATAGATTGTTTCGAAATACAGATTGCAAAACCTTCAAATCCAGTAAAGCAAGCACAGACATGGTCTCAGTACAAAAGTTGCAATACTGTAAAGTATTTGATAGGCTGTACCCCTAATGGTTTTGTAAGCTTTATTTCAAAAGGTTATGGAGGAAGAATATCTGACAAAGCCATAGTTGACAAAAGTGGCTTATTAAATGTTTTGCAACCAAATGCTGTTGTTTTAGCTGATAGAGGATTCAAAGAAATAGAATCTGTGTTAAGTTCACATGGTATTAAACTCTTGAGGCCACCAAGTGTCTACTCAGGTACCAAACAAACTGCTACCGAAGTTATACAAAGCAAAGTAATAGCAAGCTTAAGAGTCCATGTTGAAAGAGTTATCAGGCGTGTAAGAGAATTTTCCATACTCAAACCACACTCTGTTGTAAATTATAAATATGTTTCGTGTTTAGATGAAGTTGTTGTCATAGCTTGTGGCCTAATTAATTTACAGGGAGAAATAATAAAAACTTATTAAGAGTATAAACTGATTTATTATTTTTTAACACTTTCAAGTAGTTTTGGAAATATGTATTGACTCCAAAAAAGTTCTGCTTTGTTAATAATTTCATTAATGTATACTTCATCAAAATCAACCCAGACCACATGAATATTTTTAGTAGTCTCAAATAAAGGATCTGCAACACAGAATAATCCTCTAGATTTCTTACAAGCTAGCATTTGACATAATATTTGTGTTTTATGTTTGTTATTAACAATATCATTCTTAATATATGATTGAACAGCTTTTTCCGAGGCTGGACATTTTATTTCTACTACAAAATCCTCACCAACTCCATCTGGAGATGCTCCCAATATACCATTAATAAGCATGAAGCCTGATTTTTCTATTTTAACACCTATTTTGTCTTGGATAACTTGCAGCACTCTGTTTTCTAACCTCCTTCCTCTTAGTATCGCTTTTGTTTCTGGCACTTTGTAACCTCCTAATATGTGTTCCACTAACGTTCCATCTGTCTTACAATGTGCAGCTTCATATAATTTAGAAGCGGTCAATCTTCCTTGGCGTATATTATACCAGTACTTGCTTTCAGACTGCCCTAGAGATTTTGTATTAATTTCGAGGATAATCTCATCATTTATAACTTTCTTCAAATAATCTCTGAAGTTTAAATAGGTATGTACAGTTTCTACATCAATAAATTGTAACATGATATCAAAAATATTTTTTGAATCTGATTTATTTCCTTCACAAAACTTTAAAATCAGTGAATTTCCAATATTCCTTCGTTTGCACTCTTCTTCAAATTCAGTTAAGATAGTACTATCTTTAGGGGTCAGTTTAGGAATTTTGGCTTTTCTAAATATTTCTTTGCTACTGACTAGTTCTGTGTTCGCACTTGATAGTGTAGGCTTATTCCAGTAGCATTCAACTGCCGTTGATGATGGTTCTGAACTTTTCTTGGCCAGCCAAAACAGAAGTAGTAATGAGTGTTTGCATCCACCTATAAAGAAGAAATAGGTATTTAATCAACATAGTTTTAATCCATAGAAAGCAATATTTTATAAATAACAATGTTCTTAACAGAAACTACCTGCAGATGCTGCACAGTCTTCACACACAGAATCAATAATAACATCATTACACTCATCAATGTTACATGTAACAGTGTATAGTTTTTTGCTGATTCTGTGTTCCGGCACAATTTTAGCTTTAACTATACACTCACTCCCCATTCTTTTAACTTTAACGTACCCTACTGCAGTATCTATGTACGAATCTCGAGATGACCTGAAACAATGAAAAAGGGTCGTCTTAGAGGCGGATTTCTGATTTGATATGAACAAAGAACACGTTTTACTTGAAAGTTATTGTATGTTGTATGCATTACTTACATGAGAATTTTTGCTCCCCTTATTTCAGCTACGCTATGATGGCTGCTAGTAGAAATATATTCTAATATCATAACGGTCTCAAGTTTAGGCAGGTTTCGCGAGTCAGCTTTAACAAAAGTATCGCTCATTGTGGACATTTGTGGTTCAGGAAAACAAAGAATAAAATAATGTCGCCGCGTGCGTTATTATTTTAATTGACGTTTATAACACTGACAGAAGTGACAGATGTGAGCTGGACGTCGTTGTGTTGACAGATTTAAATTTTTAATTATGTACCAGTGAGGCTATGGTACTTAATCTTATGAGCCAATGATGACGTCACTTACCTTTAAAATTTAAAATATTTAATAATTATTTTTTTAAATAAGTAGTTAACCAATCATCGAAATATTCAAATTAGTTTCTCAAAATGCTCTAAATTTTCAAAAAATAAAATAAAATCTAATGGTTAGAAATTTTGGACAATCCCCATTGGCAAGAGTTTTTGTAGTGGGGGAAGTTTGCGCACGCTCAATTTCATACATTTTTATATGCGCGAACTCACCCCACTACGACAATCTCTTGCCAAGTTACGTGCCGCTAACTGTACAATATAACATAATATAACGAATAATATACAAAATAACGGGCTGTCCGTTTGTTTCTAAATATTCACTAAGCGTAATTAAAAATAACATATTTTTATACCATAATAAATAAACTCCAAAAACAACTATAATACCAAAACAAACTGCTATTACAAAACCCTCGACAAATCCTTACATTTATAAAGTTTATAACTGAGTACTTTGAGCACCGCTGTCACCCGCAAGGGTAGACCGGGGATGTAAGGGACAAATCGCTGCTGCCCGCGGCCAGGCACGCAGGCCCGTTTGCAAGACGCACCCTCGTAATCCCCTCTCTACCCTAACACCCGCGCCCACCCTCATTACATACAAGGATAGTTAAAATTGCCCCCTTCTCCCATCGCGTGGTGAATTGTAAGGTTTTATGTCTTTAATAAAACGAGGTAGAATGCTTAAATTTTGAGCGTATCGCTTACGTACTGAGTATTAATATTTGAGTTGGTGTACTTAAATTGTGATGGGGTAGCGTGGGGGTGCCATTTAGCTAGTTTTTTACCACGGTACTCTAGTAAGTAAGGCATGAATTACGGAGAAATTAAAGTTCATGCCGGACTCGAAATAATTTAGGCTTTGAATCAAAGATCAGTGGCACATATTCGTTTATCATCACGATCTGGGATAATTATAAATCCAGGTATCAACCTAATAAATACTCTATAATTAGAATTTCATTAATAATTTCGATAAGAAATTGTAAATGTGACAAAAGATCAGCAAAACCAAGACAACAATTTAAGACTCAATCTCAAGAAATGGAAGAATTTCTTGTTATTAACTATTAATAAAGGTCTTGTAATTAATCATTTTTGAAAAATAAGCCGTTTAGAAGTTACAGTGCGATAAAAAACTGACAAAACACATGAACCCTAGAAACATTACTCTCCTTTTTTGGCCAGTCATGTAACACGTAGGTAGGTACCTACATCTCGCTAAAAAATACACACTTAACGACAACACCCGTTGGAGAATTTAATAAAATTTCCGACCGAAAACCTGCTCCAATTTCAAAGCTACAGATAAGTCTCCCTAAAGGGAGAAGACCACAACCATCCGACCCAACAGATACAGCCTTCCCCCACAGCCCCCCCACGGATTATGTAGGAACGGAAGATAGTTAAAACCCTCCCTGTATAAATTTCGCCCGTCAATAAAAGGCTTTTGTCCCTTAGAATAAAGGGATGTTTTGTTATCTTGAGTATTGGCTAATTTGACAATAACAAAGGGGGCTTTCCACTCCGGGAATTGCGCCCAGATGATAATCAACTTTTTTGTATGTTTATGTAGAAGCCTTTCGCTCGCAATTTCGTTGGGAGGCAGGATAAAGGTCTAATATGTTTTGAGGCGAAATTTTCTCGTCCTTTTTGTGTGGATGTATTTTTAAAGCTGCTTTTTTTTGTACGGGATGAACTGGAATCCTTCGATAATGATTGGTCTCAACTCAGCCCTAGACCAAGAGCTATAGGAAGAGTGCTTTGAAATGGGAGAATTCTGGCAAGTAGTCATAGTCATAGTCATAGTATTTTATTGATAAGGATTCTAACAAGTCATATACATATTAAACAATTATTAAAAAATACATTACATAAAATTTCAAATCCTAGATGTCAAACCAGTTAAAGGAAACAACTAAGTAAACAGTCAAATAAAAAGTAAAAAAATAAAATAATAAATAAAAATAAAAAAACATTAAAATACATTACATCATTTTCCAAGTTATGTCAAATAGTAAAAATGTCAAACAAATAAAAGAAATAATACACATAAATACGAGTCACAGACAAAACACACAATAAATATTACAATTCGAATTAATATCTAACATCACTAAATATAAAACTCAACTACGTAATTTTCGTTATAGCCTAAAGACCGGTCTACCAAGTCATATGTGTCGAGTTAGACCCCTAGGCACGCAATTCCGACTTTTCGGATTCATAGGCGTATTGTCTGATTATCACTTTCTTGAAAACGGTAAAGGAAAACATCGTTAGGAAACCGGCCAGCCTGAGAGGTGTTTTTCGACGATATTATTTGATGCTAAGCCAGAGGTGGCGTTAAAACTGTGACGTCAGGTTAGTCACTACCTATTTGACTAATTCTTTTTTTACTGTATTTGATTTGGTCCCTGGATTGTTAAGATTAACAATATTGAACTGCTACACATCAGTTTAACCCTTGGATATAACAAGCGTGGCGTTATGTTATGTGGTCGGCAGTCACTTATAGGCTCAAAGTAGCCCAACGAGCTATGGAGAGGGCTATGCTCGGAGTCTCTCTGCGAGATCGAATCAGAAATGAGGAGAGCCGTAGAAGAACCAAGGTTACCGACATAGCCCAGCGGATTAGCAGGTTGAAGTGGCAGTGGGCAGGGCACATAGCACGGAGGACTGATGAACAATGGGGTCCAAAGGTCCTCGAGTGGAGGCCACGTATCGGCAAGCGCATCGTAGGACGTCCACCCACAAGGTGGACAGACGACCTCATTAAGGCCACGGGAACGCGCTGGATGCGAACCGCTTCCAACCGGTCTTATTGGAGATCTATAGGGGAGGCCTATGTGGACTTCCTATGGCTGAAATGATGATGATGATGTGTCACTTATAGATTCATGGCAGTTACCAAGGGGTATCGTGATGTCCATGAAAATGTGAATATTATCAGTCATACAACCTATAATTTGAATAAAAGACTTCCTTCGAATGAGCTTACTGACTATACCCAAACCTATTTGCATCTGCTTTGCCTTCGATCTCTGCTTACCCTGCGACATTTCAATTCAGCCTAGGTTCGCAAAAGTGCAGTGAACGTCGAGTGTTATGGAGCGGGCGACCGAGAGCCAGACTTCCGTGGACTCAACACTTTGGATGCGATTCTATTGCTTTCTTGTTCCTCGTTTTTGAGCTCTATTGTTCCGAGTATTTTATGGCCTTTTGTGATAGGAATAACGATTGGATTGGTATTTTTTTATGCCGATTAGTATGTACTTTTTGGATTGAATAAGATTGTAAGCAGTGTCTAATAAGATGCATTCTTTAGTATTTTTGTTTTCAGTGCCTTTAAAGTGTACGACCATATCTATAAATACAGGGTATTTTGGCAACAGTCTGATTTAAATAGGTAAATGATTTGACTTTGCCTTTAGACTTTGAAATCTGTCACATCCACAGAGTGGAAGGGACACCAACGTACATCCAGACAATGAATTCAGCACATGATCCTAGCTGGATCTCCCAGGATATCGTTCTAAATTATGTTTTTGTTCTGAAATTTCGTTTAGTTCAATACTCAATACTTATAACGCTTTCTATATTCCTAGGTGGTAAAACTTAAAATTAGATCATAACATGGATCAATATTCCGGTAGTATTTTTCTTAAAATTGTAAAAAAGCCGAACTTTATGACATTTATCATTATAAACTGGTTTTTACCTTGGTCAAAGGATAAGCACTGCCAGTCTTTTGGGTACACTTCCAGTGGACAGCGATGCGGATGAGTTTTTTGACGCTTTATTTTAGATTTCGTTTTAAGATTTTATTTCCATTTCTATTGTTTGAAATTAAGTATTGTTAATAAAATAAATTTATAAACTAAACTTGAGCTAAGTTTAAAACGTAAAACAGTCCCTTTGAGGTTTCCATTCAAAACCTCATTGCCCTAGATAGGAATCATAATTTTATACTCGAAAAATAGAATGATGTGAAATCATGCGTCGATGTCCCGTACATCCTGTAACAGATTTCAAAGTCTTAAGTCAAAATCAAATCTTTTATTTCAATAAGACCATTACAAAGGCACTTTTGAACGTCCAACTTACAATTTAAACAAATAAAATATTTAAATATTTTAATAATTCGTATAGAGAATAATTAAAAAGAATTTCACAACACCAATTCGAACAACCCAGATACGAAACGGTCCACATTCAAAAAACATAACCACCCCAAAAACAAAGACAGAATCTAACTCCCCCACTTCGACGGAACCCGGTACTCCGATAGTTTACAAACGCTCGTAGCGACTTCTTTTTTCTTTGGCCCGGCATCACAGGGTTCAAGAGCGTCCGTTTGACCCCGGCCTGACCGTGTCGATGTGTTGATCAATATTGACTGGTTTGTGACGTGCCAGTTTGTCTTTTTTGAATTAGGAACAGTTGAGTGTCATTATGGATTTCGAATTTGGAATTTTTGGAGGTACCGTACCGTTTTTAACCGACTTCAGGAGGAGGTTCTCAATTCGATCGGTATTTTTTTTTTTTTCTTATGTATGTACACCGATTACTCCGAGATTAATGATCCGATTTACGTGATTCTTTTTGAGTTCGATGCGGAATAGCTGTCATTTGGTCCCATAAAAATATAACATAGTTTGATCCGGTAGTTTTCATTTTATGAACAATTTTATGAAAATTTAATTTATTTTTGAACACTTTTTTGTATGTTTGTTCACCGATTACGCTGAGATTTATGTACCGATTTACGTGATCCTTTTTTAGTTTGATGCGGACTAGTTCCTTTATGGTCTCATAAAAAAATTACATAGTTTGGTCTGGTAGTTTTCATTTTATGAAAACTTTTGTTCATGAATTTTACTTTTTGATTTCATCGCGCACAGTTGCTGTTTATTTGTTTGATTGTAATATGTAAATATGTGTTGTAGAAATGGATAATAATTTATCATCTAGCTTGGTATATAAAAATAAAAACTAAAAATTGTTAGATAAAAACTTTTTTACAAAAAATACAACCGACTTCAAAAAACACTAACCGGTATAAAATAACTCTAAATTCGGAAGTCGGTGGCCAATCATGAATGAGACAAAACCACCAAAGCCACAGACTTCCTAATCTAGAGTTATTTTATACCAGTTAGTGTTTTTTGAAGTCGGTTGTATTTAACGATCGTTTTCTTTTTTGTGTGGTTTAGGGTGCTTCTACACGGTGCAAATAACTGGAGCAAGTAAAGACCTGGGCTACTTGCGCAAGCAGTATGCAGAAGTTATTTGCTCGTGGTCAAGAGCTACATGCACAAGCGTGCGCCACAGAGTACCTACGCGGATTAGTTGCGCGCGTGGAATTTGAATTTTGAGTCAAAATCCTCTTTAATTTAGTTTTGAATAGGTTAACATTTAGTCCTTATAAGTTTCTTGGCCATTGATAAATAATTCAATGTTCTTGGCAAATTATTATAAATTACTGGAGTCATATGAAAAATGCTCTTAAACGATAATGCATTGTTATTCTTCCAAATACAAAGTCTACTAAAATACCTAATTAAAAAAAAACATTATTAAAATACCTGACCAAATGAAAAACTATTAACGAAATTTAAAAAAACGTTTCTAAGAATTACTTGTTGAATAATCCTATTATTTTGTACAGGATTTCTAAACATTTTTTTTTTGTGATATATTTTATTATCCATTACTTTGTGTAACATTTGCATGCTATATGAGACAGAATGTAGGAGAATCCTATTATATAATGTAGGAACTTATTTGTATATACAGACAGCACATCATGTTACCCATTGTGTCAAGTTTTCCCAATTGAATATGAACCTTCTTCTGTTTGACATAAAGTTGAAAAACTGGCGTCTGTACCTATGCACATAAAGAGAAAGAAGATATTCGTTGAATATATGTAGAAATATATAAGTAAGTATGTTTATCAGTAGTTTCTTACCCATAACACAAGCTCGGCTTAGCTTGGGACTAGATGGCGTTGTGTGAATGTTGGGGAGTTTATTTATTTATAATATTCTATTCTACTACGTGGTCGCCCTCGCAAACGATGGCTGGACGTCGTCAAGTCCGACATGAGAGCCAATGGCCTGACTGAAAAGGATGTTAAAGATGGGCAAAGTGGAAGAAGCTCAGTCGGATGGCGGACCCTGGCAATAGCCGGGATTAACGCCAGGTGGAAGAAGAAGAAGAAGAAGCTAATATTCTATTCTACTCTAATTTCTTTGCCGACGATTCGAAAAAACATCTCTTCATCCTACAATCGTACGTTATGATTCTACAAAAGTGTATAAAAAACGCTCCGGCACATTTCTCCCCATCAGATGTATAAGTAGGTACACACAAGACAAATTAATTAATTGTAGGGTCCACGGTATACCGTACAGTTCAATTTGGCTCACACATCACTTGAGGAGGGTTAGAACATCTGCGTACGGCACCTGACATCTTCAATAACCCTCACCTTCATGACAACCATATTAGTACCTTGGATTATGCCTCAGGTATATAAGTCCTTGTGTTAAGAGTATGGAAACTTTTTGTTGAGGATTTGGGTGTGAGGGATCCAATGATTGGATTTCCGCAAAGAGATTTAGGTAAAGGGGACATACGAAGGAATATCATAGAGAAATTGTAATACCATGTAACGCGATCTAGCGTAATCATTGAATTAGAAAAGCTATGGAAACAGCATTGCACTCAAAAAGTGGCACCACGAATAGTACGTCTAAGTAGGCGGGGCTTTAAAAGTACGTCTTTTTTGAGAACTAGTCTACTGCGCACTCAGTGACGGAAGGTCGCGTTGATCAAAGCGTTTGACGTTTCGTTATTTGGATAAAAACATTGGTGGAATTATAAAAAAAATACTTCTTGTGTAGTAAAGTGGTGCAAAAAATGCAAAGAAAGGCGGAAAAGTGATACTGGAATAAGTTTCATTGGTGAGTAAAAAGAAATCCTTTTATTTACTGTTTTACCAGTTCTAACAAATATTTGAATGACATTGACACTATAACCAAAAAATAGGTTTATTTAGTCAGCCTAAAAATAGGCAATTCTAAATTGTGTCTGGATTTTCCCTTATTGGCGAGTTATTAAGCGGTTAGAGTATAGCATTTAAATATTATGTATACTAATAAATACAAATGTGATTAAAACACTAACGAGTAATTCATTGTGGCCGGTGTTATGCAATAAGTGCTCGTAACCAGCCCAATTAATTATTCTTTTTGGATTTTTGTTTTTGTAAATAAGTAAATTTTGTTTTTTGACAAACATAAGCTTGTGGGTTATTTTGAATACACGAACATTATACAAACAGTAATTACCGATTAATTGACGTTGTAATATTTTCAGTTTTCCTAAAAATGAACTAAAGCGACTGTTGTGGATAAAAGCTGTTCGTTTAGAAAGAAGACAGGAAGATTGGGCACCAAATAGATTCAGTAAGGTGTGTTCCATACATTTTGATGCTCAAGACATGTATCTGTCGAGTAAGGGTAATCGCTTGTTGAATAAATCTGCAGTACCTATTTGCACGGTAAATAATTTTCATATCAAAGGTTTAATTTTAATTATTATTATTTTTTGTGTCGTTAACCTTATTTTTGGTCTTTTTAGATGGTTCATAGAAGAAGGAACGGTTGCGTCCGCAGACAGAATAATGGTAATAAATTATGGTCATTAACTTCTGTTTAGATCAGAAAATAGTTTAAGAAGTAAAGTAGTAGTAGATTTAACATTGTATTAAAGTTCAAGTCTATGGTAAGGCGTGTAATTCCAGTACACTTACCAGCTTATCATTAAATGTTTAAATAAAATTTTAACGTATCAATTTTAACCAGAAGAAGGACAAGACGGAGTATCAACAAATAATATTTCCGTGAATATTAAGGCTCACAAACATAAGCAAGTTAATTAATTTCGAGGAAGGTATTTTTTTATTGTAGTGACACAGTTCTCAAGTCACTATAAGTCATTTTTAGAATGAAGTTTGTACCAAAATATACCTATTTATTATTGAAAAAGAGTAACCATAAGAAGCGACTATTTAGAATGGGCTGTTGTCCGTTGAGCTTCACCTTTCTTACTAATTACTGTTAGAAATTTCAAAAATACCTACCTTGTTTTTTGTAAATTAAATTGAAATAAATGATTTTCACTTTCACTTATTGTTAACACTCGTTTAAACTAACATTGCAACAAACCGCGATGAGTGGAAGGACGGAAGGGAAGCCTTTGCCCTGTAATGGGACACAACAGGGACATAATAATAATAATTATTATTGTTAAAATTTTTAATTTGTCAATAAATATATTTTTACTTTATCCGAATTTTATTTCTCTTCATCGACCGCTTTAAAGTGATATCTTGAAAACTTCTAAACCAATTTTGATATATCTTGCATTTATACCTAATTACTCGTACCAATACCTGATTATGGAATTTTGGGATAGAAGATGTCCTACGGTCTTATCCAGGTGATAACATATACATGTGCCTAGTAATATTTAGGTACATAGACTATATTTTTTTAAATGTAAAAGACGTGTTGCTTTGCTAAATAAATAGTAATATTAATTAGTGAAATAAAAAAACAACAAATCTCCCCACTGCTCTGGTTACGTATTATGCCTATGCATACGCATGGTTAAACTATGGCGTAATATTATGGGGAAATAGCACAGATGCACCAACACTCCACACTACAAAGAAGACCTGCATACCCCATTTCCAAGAACATAAAATTTTAACACTTCCTTGTATATATATGTCGCCGCCAGCGATGGCTGAGCGATGAGCTGACACCGATGGGGGTTTCGTGGTACAGAGTTCATAACGTAGAATAGCAATCTTCATTGCAGTAATAACCTCACTTAACAATCTTAATCACAAAACAACTCAAATCTAGGTAACTGACAGTTTCGTACTGGATGTGTGTCTTCGTCGGTGCCTCAAATCAATCTGAGCTCCGCCCAGCTCCCACGCACGAGCACGACTCTGTCCACGTGACATTACCGAAAACACATTCGCGCCATTTTCAAATGACAAGTAACGTCACGCTGGTCACCATAGACTCTGTACTAAGTTAATCAACTTCACAACTTATTATTCAAGAATATCGCTTGCCGCGACATATATATTGGAATTGTACAAATTTGTCAGAAACAATCAAAACCTGTTTACTACACGCGAACACATACAGACTCACTACACACTACGACACAAAAATAGACTAAACATACCAAGCTCTAAGCTGAAAATACACTCCACAAGCACTTTAATAATGTCAATTAAAATAGTAGTAGAGATTAATATAAAATTTTTAAATATTTATAATAGCCCTCCTCGTAATTCTCCTAATTTTTATATTTTTATGCCCGACAGGGCCCACAATGATGCATAATATTATTATTATATCCTTACGTACCTACCACCTAAGTTCACATTGTGGAATGCAATAAATATATTGAGTATTGATTAAAAAGAAACAATAGTATAGAAGTATCAATATAATTTGTATGTATGTATTGTATATAGATAATTTACATTTATATTCTGTCGGAATTCATTAAAAAAGTAATTGTTAAATATACACAAATAATTTAATTTAGCTAAGTATCTACTGCATAACACCATCCACGCTCGGCTCGCTGTCATCTTGACTCCGCCCAGTGACCTTGATGCACCCAATCGCGCACTAGCTTCGTCTATTATAGTGTGTCAGTTGTTTGCGTAAATGGAACCAAAATTGAAGCGTTATTTGTATGAGAATTACGTTTCCATAGCTTTTCTAATTCAATGAGCGTAATATAACAATCTTAGGGCGAGAACGGTGCGTTCTAAACTAGTCCTATCGACTTTTGTCCATTAGGACATAAGTATCAGATGAAAATTTTGTTCGTGATGTACTGTTTATAGTAAGTAGGTATTTCTTTGTGTTTCATGTCGGTAGGTAATTGATACTAAATGAAGATCCATTTAAGTTGTAAGAACCATGTAGGTTTTTATTGATAGCACAGCAAGCATTTCAAGCGCTGGCAGCACCGTGAATTACGTAAATTCTTTTCCCGTTGAAGTTTATAATCCCCTTTACCTTCTTGTAGTTTTGAGTATATAGTAAAAAAAGATAAAGATGAGAGATACCGGGCTGGTATCCGCAACTCCACGTCAAAGCGCGTATTGTGCGTAAGGGCCATAATCTACCACGCGGGCCCAGTGCGAATTGGTAGATGTCACATGTCTTCGAATTTTTGGTTCTAGGACATGCCGGTTTCCTCACGATGTTTTCCTTCACCGTTTTTTGAGAGTGGTGATGAGATAAATTACACTAAGTAATGCGCCTGCCTGGGTTCGAACTCACGACTTACTGTTCGTAAGTAGGGGCTGCCACCATTGGGCCACCGTTGCTCTCAATATATAGTAATGATAATTATAGCCTGTGTTGCGTGCTTATAATGTAGCTTTCCATGTGTTAAAGATTTAAAAAATAAGTAGGTAGAGTAGTTTTTGAGTTAAATTTATACAAACAAACAAAAAAAACAAATCTTTCTTCTTTATAGGTAATATTAGTTTAGATTAGCATCTTTTGGCTTTTATTCTCACAATTTTTTGTCAAATACTAAGTATGACAAATAATTTTTTCAGAGAGTGTACCTTTTTTCTTCGTGTAGACGCGTACGCGCTCGTTCAACTACACGGACGCGTACGTGTCTCATAAAAAACTAGTGTTTTCTGTGGAATTGAATAAGTGCGAGTAGTCCCCGAAAGAAGTTACGGACATAGCTACAGTACATAATATATATACGTATACATATACATCTACACACGGGTAGGGATTAAAATAAATAAACAAAGTTTTTGTAGAAATCCCGTGAGTTAAAACATCAAACAGTTTAGGTGGACCGAACCCGGGATCGGTAAATTTGCCTAGATTACCGGCACGCGTAAGGGATCGTACCTAAAGGCGGCCATCTTGCCGAACGATGTTGAAACGTTACGTTAATTGTAAAATGTTTTTATTAATGTCTGTGTTGAATACAGTTGAGGATGAATGTTAAATAAATAACTAAAAATTTTACGCACGTATTTTTTGCTTCATCATGTCTATTAAAAATCAAAATAAAGAATTTGTAACGTCACTTTAATATATACAGTGTATACCAAGACACGTGCAAAATATTAACGTACGAAAAAATACGTGTCCAAGATTTTAGGTAATGTAACTGACGGAGCAGTTAGACCATTTTAAAAACAACCACAAATTAGGGTACACTACATTGTATGCATTACATTACGTTTATATTACCTGAAGAAAAAGGCACAGATGCATTTAATTATTTATAATACATAGTTCTGGTGTGGCATCTCAATCAACACTTGAAACACAGCGTTTCTATGTTATAAAATAACAATGAGATTTAGCCGTTATAAGACCAAAATCGTAATGAAGATCTTGTTCCACCTTTGGTTGTTCCATACATGTTTCAACTTGTTCCATAAGTTTAAGATCAGAGTTTCACTATCTGACTACTCTGAGAAGAAACACCGAAAGAAACTCAGAGGTCATTGTCTCTTTTAAAGTCCAGACATTATCAGACCAGATCAGTGAGTGCAAGCATTTGTCAGGAATCGTGAGCTCAACTCGGAACTTGAGGAGCTCCACGTTACTCCTATAATCATTAATTTTGTCTTATGTAAAAAACGTGGAATTCTTTTTATGTATGGTTTTGTTACCAGTACGCGAGTAAGATACTACAACTATACTTACAACAACATAAATTCAGATAAATAAAATAAATAACATTTATAATTCAACAATTAAATTGGTAAATACAGTGAAAGTCTGAGAAATAATGTAGATATTACAAAGTTTGATGGCTGTAGTAGGATAAACCTGTATTACAGGCTACATAACTTCCTCAAAATACTAGATATAAATTATAATTGACTATTTCGTCTCGTCCCTTAAAATACCAACCCAAAAAACTGGGCCGAGTTAAATCTTGTCTGTTTTTCGAGCTATTTTTCTCAAGGGCCGCACTCGGGGGGTGAGTTATCGCACGGTCCGGGGGGTGGGCAAGGGTCGAAGGGGGATGCCCTAATTTTTTACGCAGAGGTTAGTTGAAAAGAGGTTGGGTCCCTGTAAAATGGAATTATCTGTATTCGGGATCTCATTGACGTCAATTGACTTGCACGTTTTAAAACTCAGGCTTTTTTACTTTGTAAAATAATCGGAAATGTATTTTTAAACACAATTTTATTTAGAATACGGAAAATTAATCGCTACCTATCTTTATTTTTAATTGAGTTTATTACGAATAAGTAATTTAATCGTGAAGTAATTTGAAGTGTTACTTATCGTTTTTATTGCAGTTTTTAATTATTCTGTTAAAGTAGGTAGGTACGCTTAACTATTTTCGCATACATTTCAAAATACTTCTGTAAATATAGGTCTACCTTAAATAAACATGTTACTACTTCCTACGACAGCTGTCTATCGCTGCTAGGTATGTTATGAATACTTTCAACATACATAATGTAATTATTTTATAAGTACCTACCTAAGTACATGTACAAGATTGTTCTCGAATCAGCTTAATGTAAAATTAATACAGCAAAAACGATAAATCACGGACACCACATGGTACACGAGCCGGTCATAAATTACGAAGATTTAATTAATATAACCGAACAAAATCTTACGCGCCGCCATTTTGGAAACCCTTATCCCACCCTCTCCTGCTCAAAACGGACGATTACACTTTAGCAACGTAATTTTTGAATTCGTCAAATAGAACGCGACGCTTCGAACGATGTTACAACGGTCTTTAATGTCTATGCGTGTAGAACGGGCGCGTTCTATTTTCCAAATTTTGCGCGCGCAAATCTAACTTTGTCTCTTCCCTACCCCTGTCCTTCAGCGGGCATAATTAGGGACGTACCCTGCGAGATGAGATTCGGTTGAAGTTTAAATTGATTCAATCGAGTACCGACGTTTCGCTCGAGAGGTTTCAGCGTGCGTATGTTTTTTTTTCTTTTTTTACATTTTTTTTTGCGATGTTTACACGGGACAAGGAATTAATTAGGGATCGGATTGATGTTTGTTCGATTAGCTTTTAAGGCAGTTAGGATTTGATTTTTGACTTGTGCCGATGACATAGGTTTGAAAAAAGAAGAAAGTGACGTTTGACGTCATGTTGAACAGTAAAGTATTCGACAGCTAGTCCTTTTAACTGTACTGGATTTATGTAGCCATATAAATAATGAATAACCTCCTAACTAGGTTAACCTTTCTGTTAAGCGAGGGGTTCTTTACAATAGGAAACAAACGGGGTCGGCTTCAACTGTATTTAATAGGAAGTCTGTTGCTGACATTGAGACTTGGCATACGACTTGCTATTTTCAGATTTCTCTGTTACATTATACTGTGTTAGTCAGGTAGTTTCCCGTATTTTATGTTACAACTAATTCTATTACACATACTCTACATAGTATTACGCTTTTTAAATGTGAAAAGGAGTACCTAAGCAAAGACTTCATAACGCCACCTGATACGTTAATTTCGTACTTTTTTTATTCGTTTAAGTTCTTCCTCAATGCTCTTGCGTGTCCACGGCTCTAGGGAGGGCCAGTGTTTCGTCTCAAAATCGTTCTTTCGCAACGAACGCTCTAATACGTTCTAAAACGAATCACACACGCACGCCGGTTGCGAATAATACGTATCTGATGAGTGAAAACTTCTAAGGCACGTTGGGCATTTTTGATATAGGAAAAAACCATTGAACTTGCAACAGTGTTACCGTTAACGACACCTCTGTACATAGGTAAGTTTACGTTTTAAGCAATAGGTTGCAATTTTTTTTTCCTGAAGATAATTTTTCACTTCTGTCGCTTAAGTATCTACTTATATAACTTTGAAATCCCTCAACCCAACCACAGAAACAGCACACAGAATAACATTACATCTATTTAATTACAGAAAATACAGCAATAAATAAGTCAGAGAACGCATTTGCCACCCACATTCCGCCTCACCAATTGCACCCATGTACATAGAAAATATATTACCCCCACATAGAAGCTATATACAAAGCTAGACAAGCACTCAACAGTATTAGATAATTAAGCGCGCAGCTGCGTCTTACACTCATCCATCACCGTCGTGTTTTTACCCGACCAGCCAGCAATGGACGATAGCTGTGTTTACTGGGCAGGCAAGAGTAAGGAGTAACACAGAGACTGAACATGTATCGACGACGGTTGTGTGGCTAATTGGTCTAAGCGACATTGTTTGGTATGTTGAGTTAAATACTTACATAGGTATTTGGAAATAGCGATTTCCTGAGCGTTGTTAGAGCTGGGTTATTTTTTGTGAAAAAATGTCGCTTATACTAATTAGAGTTACAACTTTCTACTTACTTAAATGTTCATCGTGCTGCGATAGACGGCTGTTGAAGCAAAATATTGACTGTTCATATAATGTTGCAATATAATTTTAATAAATTGTTGTTTTAAAACACCATGTCATTAGAAACTAAGTGTGATTGTCATTACTATGTAAATGGGCATTTCAAGGGTTTTTTTTTAAGTGTATGCTAGGTTTGCGAACAACGATTATAAATGCGAAAGCTGAACGTTAAACACTGACGGACGCGATGATTGGATAACAACTTAAATGAGGATTTTCGATATTGTTTCTGCCACCAGACGGCGCTTCGTATGCGTCAGGTCCAAACAGCTGTCAGATAGCACAGATTCCTACTGAAACTATATATTTTTTAGAGAAATTTTACGTATTAGGAAGTGTTAATGATTTTATTACGGATTACGGTCAGAGAAAGGTTTCCGGACTGAAGATTGAGCTCAAAACAGAGGCCCGAAAGTCACTGGTGTCTGTATGTCACTTATGTTTTATTTGCACACATAGGTACTGCACAACACTGTGGCATTTTAGAAAACAATATTCCTTTTGTAACGTTTTTAAGAACAAATAAACCAAAAAAGGTCGAAGAATACGAATCGTGTATGCGTTTTGACAGGTGGTTGGATCTGATGCCACAGTGCTGCCATCTCACGTAGACCATTTCAAAATCCCTCCTTTTAGAACCCTCATTTGACCAACCAGAATAAAGTCGTTATGTTTTGACTATTCGATTTTTTGGTTAGGGCATTAGCATTTTACAATTCACTTAGAATATTTTCGGCTGCCTGAACATCCAATGATTAAAGTTGGTCTATTGTATTCATACTATTCGCAGATAATGGAACTCTGCTAACGTAGTTTGTGTATGATGGTATAGATGTCATCACAGTATGAAGCTTCGCCTCTGTAGTAATATCTACTCGTGCGCTGTCGCCTGTAGCTCCCAGGCGTAGTGGCGAAATAATCGTATTTCATTCTTGACAAATGGAGTTCTTGATTGAACTAATACGTAGCTGTTCATTAATAATATGTGTCTCAGAAGACTGAGCGCTTTTTATTGATGATTTTTCGATCTTGCAATATCGGCTAGAAGTATCTGCTTACCTACGAGATTAATAAGACCCTCAACCCAATATTGATACAACTGTTCCGAAATAAAGATTATTTACCAATTAAATAATAATGTTAAATCACATCACAGCTGCACTCCTTACAGGGTTAAGCAGAGCTGTATTTATTTATTAAATACTTCAAGTTTGATTGAGTGGAGCTTGTATCTAAATAATACCAGCCACTTATTGTTCCGGGGCTGAGTCACCAGACGTCTCGCGGTTTCACCCGCGAAGGTCCTGTTCCCGTGGGAATACAGGGATAAAAAGTAGCCTATGTGTTAATCCAGGGTCTTGGCTAACTCCATACCAAATTTTATTAAAATCCATTCAGTAGTTTTTACGTGAAAGAGTAACAAACATCCTCACAAACTTTCGCGTTTATAATATTAGTAGGATCAAGACTCCTCCACGCTTCGCAAAGCACATTGAGAAGTCGCGTTGTTCCCCGTTTATCATTTGTAGATCTTTGACAGTCGTTACGGCTAGCCAGACGCCCAAAAGTCTGACTACCAGTTTAACCAAGGGGTATCGTGTTACCCAGTTTCTGGGTTCTAGAGGTCAGACAAGCAGTTGCTCTATGTAAAGCACTAGTATTCAGCTGCATTTGGTTAAAATAGAAGCAGACCCCAACATAGTTGGGAATAGGCTAGGCAGATGATGACTTCCAAGTTTGTAGACTTAACGCCATATACATTTTCTACCAGGCAACCCGTAGGTGATGCAGAAAAAAGCAGTGGTAAGTGCAATTAAATAAAAATATTAATTTTGTAGGAGCAAAGTCTAAAATCAACCCGTCAAGTGTCTCATTGTGATTATTTTTATATCTAAAACTACATTTATTTCCGCGTCTGGATTAGGTCACCCTATTTCTAGATTCCTCAAAGGGGAGGCAGGTCAGACGTCAGAAGCAACTGCAAAATTGGTTATTTTATTCACGTCAAAGATTTAGTTATTACTATTGAGATGTCAAATGGCATAAATCTTAACAGTTACAGAAACGGTATTGAATTTAAGTAAGTGAATTGATTTATATTTGTTGTGCAAATTAAAAAAAACAGATGGGTCTTCTTATTATGATGCCCATAGCTCGTTCGGCATGCGGCAGACATGTCCTGCCCAGTCCCTTATAAGTTAAGCAGCCTTTCGTGCACAGTCGACTATTTGTGTTTTGGAGCGCAGTGTGGTGTAGAGAAATTGTTTGCTATTTTAATATCTATCTGATTGGATTTATTTTATTTAGTTGCCTTCAGAGCCTTCGTTTAAGGATTACTTTATCTATTATAGTCTATGTGTTTTAATAAAGTATAATAGCGTGTACTGTAAATTTTTAATCAAAATCCGTTCTGTAGTACCTATTTGTGTAATGTGTAAAAGACAGACATCAGTACATACTCACCAACTTTTACATTTCTAACTAGCAGACGTCCCGCGGTTTCACCCGCGTAGGTCCCGTTTCCATGGAAATACAGGGATAAAAAGTAGCCTATGTCAGGGTGTCAGCTAACTCCATACCATACCATTTTTATTAAAATCCATTCAGTAGTTTTTACGTGAAAGATTAACAAACATCGATTCTTCCATCCTCACACACATTCGCGTTTATAATATTAGGAGGATATTACAATAGGTATTATGTTTGTATAAACTTAATATTCAAATTCCAAACTAAATTAACAATAAAAGTTTTAAATAAGGGTCTTTCACAAAGTTATTTATTTATTAATATAATAATGCATAATATACACAATAGGCTTAAAACTAGTGAGTTCATGACCCTGCAAGGGCACAGCAAGATAACTTAAAACTAGGTTTGAAATATAATAATTAAACTTAACTTATACAGGGTGTAACGGAAAGGGTATATACATACAAACAGGGTGAATAGAGTATTTAATAACGAGTCTTTCCTCAAAATTTCAGCTCCCAACTAATAACTTTGAAACTTCACTATATTATTTAACATCGACAGTTTATTAAATTCAAAATCATAACAAACGTGTCACCGCACTATAAGGGTCATAATCCTGTCCGGCAAGGTTCAAGTATATCTAGCTCGGGTTTTGCGCACCTAGTACAGACCTATCGGGCTCTGCCTAACCGCCGAAGGCACGACGGCGCGGGCGGGCTCAACTTTACAATTATGTATGTATATGTATAAAAACGTTGCCATGTCGTTTCTTATCACCAAGAGAATCCGTGCCCTTCGTATGTATATACCCTTTCCGTTACACCCTGTATAGTTATGTCTATCTAGGTTTAAAATAAAATATTGTTATTTATTACGCTAGCTACTAATACGTAAAAGTGCTGTGCTGTATGTATTAAACTGTTTCTTTGTTTATTTTAACTTGTTTTAAATCGCTACAGTTATTTATTTCATCTCAATTTGAACAGCCTCACAAATTTTCAAACTTATTGTAGGATTTATATCTCTAAATACTTAATGTTTAATTTCTAAAATAAATAAAAACTTAACTCCTAAAAACGTTTCCTACTTCTCGCATCTCACACCGAAAATTCTTATTAAATCTCACATTAAAACTAAACCGGATGCATTTACGTATTTAACCGGTTCGTCTACGGTTAACTAGAGCCGGGCCGGATAAATTATTTAACTGTGAACTCTCTGCCATTTCCCTGCGGAACAAAAGCTTGCTTTAGAATTATATATGAGAAGAGCTTAAAGTTTAGAAGCTCGATGTGCAAGTCTAAAAGCTTGGGTCTTGTAGAGTTACGAAAAGTTAAGAGGTGACAGGATATATAAATAAATTAAAATGAAGTGTCTATCTGTTACGTCAAAATGCAGTATTTTTACTAAACACTTACGTATAAGGTAGCCAAGCTAAATAAAAAAAATCTTCCTGTTTGTCTTCCTGTTTTAACATGATGATGAGACTTTTACTGTCAGGTAACTGATAATGACTGACAACTTGGTACGAATAACGTACTTTTATTTACGACGTCACGTGGTTTCGTCCGCCTAGTTCCCGTTTTCGTGGGATTACAGGAGATTGAGTATGCAAGGAAACAACACGCTGCGCCGATTTCAAATAAATTGAGGTAACCATACTGGCTTGTTACTGTCCCACTGCAAGACAAAGGCCTCTTCTCATACAGACAAGGCACGACACGCATTGATCAAGGTGAATTGGCGATTCGAAGTTTATATTAACTATAAGTCTAGGTTTCCTCACGATGTTTTTTTTCTCTGACGCCAATGATGTCTAATATAAGCTTAGAAAGTACTAAGTTGGGGAAGAGTAGTAGAATAATGATGATGATGATTGCAGAGGTGATTTATAGTGATAAGAGAAATACCGTCTCTGTCTAAACATTCCCAGGTCTATGTCGGGGTGCAGTCAGCACAACATTAGTGGACGCCGCGCGCTGCCTGTCAAGAGCTAAACGCGCTCCAAATGTGAATCACTACTTGTCGGAACTCAAATAGACGCCTTCTAGCTGGCGGATGTTAATACTTTAGTAGGTACAACAATAAATGTTCTCTGGAAATTTACGTAGAGTAGTTGAGAGATTGTTTTTGCTTCATTTTCGTTATTTGTATTCGTGTTGAAATAGTTTTACTTTTTGTTTGGTAGTATTGGCTGGTTTGATTATGTATTAGTAGGTTTTAGGAACATTTTGGAGATGTTGGTAGGTACTTTTAAGGAATTAGTAATAGTAAGATCCCGGGGCCGCCAGACCTTTCGTACGTACAAAATGTGTTTGATAAATAGTACCTATGACCTAAAGTTGCATGCCCAGTTTGTAAATGGGGCCATTTTCTAGATATACCCCATAATCATGGTTTAAAAAAGGCGTATTTTCTGACAGTTGATTTTTACGTTTATGTTAGACAAAATCGTTAAAATCAGTCAGTCATACTCCCGAACACATGCCGTGGGCTGTATTGATTAAAATACGCTTTATAGATCTCAAACTAATGAATAAATGCGACTTAATGTTCAGACTGGCTTGGACTGGTATGTTGACCAGATAACTATTTTAAAACTTTTTACAAGAAGACAGACCAATCCAAGGGGTCTTTCATCCCCCCAACCCAATTTTAATGCACCTTTGAGTAATATTCACTACAAAATTGATCTAGGGGTTGATTGGCCCTTGGCATGCAACCGACCATAGTATGTAAAAACTTACACTATTTCGCAATACATATTTCGTTCGTCGGAAAATGAAAGAGCTTTGGCGGCCCTGTAGGCCTACCATCAACTTTTAGTTAGCCATTCAATTCCGATGCAAACCAGATGATTCGCTAATATTCATACCATGAAGTGCCTATAACTGAGTGGCGTTTGATTCGCTCATGGAGGAATGAAAGAACGAAATTTGTCGGTGGTTCGCGGTGTGAGAAAAAGATGACGCTAGACAATTGTTGCATAAGTTTGTCTCTTTTACTCCAACCTATGCGTTGCGTTCCGAAACCTAGTAGTTATGATTTTAGCGGTTCTAATTGTGTATAAAATTTCAACAAATATATTTTAAAATTGCGCTTATGAGTCAAATTATATACCATTAAGACCAATTTTACTACTCATTAATGTAATAGTAATTTAAATAATTCTTTAAAATAAAAATTAAAGGTTTGCTTAGTGTCGTCGTAAAAGTAAAATGATTATGACGAGTTTAGAACGCAACACACGCGTTCTGAAATCTATACAAACTTTTTTGATAGAACCCAAGGAGTTCTTATTAGGTAGGTAAGTAGTATTCAAAAGAGTTTTTAGTTTTTAACGTTTAACGTGGTTAAAGTAATTAGTAATACGAATAATGGCGTACATTTTACATTGTTACGTAAGAAACACAGACATATTTAACTGAAATACCTTGAATTTGGTACGTATATTTCCACATTTTTTCAAAATTTATAACAAAACGATTCAGTTTACGCCACGAAACTAGAAACTTTTTTTGGATCGCTATTTTTGACACTATGCGAACCAATTTAGGTTTAAATGTCACCTCATGGTACGAAAAATGAACGAACTAAAACAGCTTGCGATTCAAGTGCCGACTTGATTTGGCGTCAACCTAAACCGGATCGTTTTAATGACGTCGTGGTATGAAATTGCAAAGCAGTTCATTTTAGGTCGTCAATTGAATCGTAATAATAGTTCATAGTAAGCCTACTGGGGTCTTGGACCTTATTAGAATTTAAAAATTTGTTTTTCTAGTTTCGTTTAACGAAAGTAATAGAAAGAAAGAAAGGTAAAAAGAAGAAAGGAAAGAAAGAAATAAATAAATAAAGAAAGAATAAACATTTATTGGCAACAGCTGCATACACAGCAAAAACACAATAACACATAAAAAAAGAGACACAAAAATGGCATGTCTCACGGCTGCGCCAAAAGGTTAATTTCAGCAGTAATGCCAGACAGATGCTGAGATGCTGCGTGATGCTGATTTTCATATGAACCCTTGAGGACAAGAGCAGATAAGGAACAATTATCAATGTACTTCATAAATTAATATTTTTTTACGTATATAAATAGAATGTAGCCTAAAACCTAATAGGTATAAATACAATTGGAACCTACGCACCTGACGTTTTTGAAGAACATCACCATTAAAGACTGTGCATGTCCTTCTAACGGTTCCACTTCCCTGCTTTATAAATGTCTTTTGTTAATCGCCTTTCATACATCCTCGAGCAAAGTCTTAAAACACCCAGATAAGTTAACTATAATATGAGTTTTTCATAATAAAAGCTGAAAATTTTCAAGAAGCCGCAATAAAGCTGGTTTATTTTAAAAAGCGTCGTCCAAGTTGGCCAAGATAAGAATTTATGTTGGCTCCGTAATAACCTAATCCGTTAAATAACAGCGCTAAAGCAAAGACTTGGAACAAACCTCGCCCTCGTGTCTGGGGCTTTACTTAGGGTTGTCACAAGGTAACACGACACTTAAATCTTACTTCTTAAAGGAATTGGTGAAGGGTAGGCTCTTTGGGAGAGATTATCATGTATTTTTTACGGGTCACGAGAAACGAGTCTTTTTATTTTTTATTTTGATGACTTGTAAAATCTGACCACCAGTTCAACCAAGGGATAGAAAGAAAGAAAGAAAGAAAAAAAAGTATGTTTATTTGGGACACGCACAGGAAATTGATAGTTTAAAAATTAAACTAAATCTAACACTATTAAATAACAAAAAGACCTGTGCGAGGCCAAAAAGGCCCCTATCTCAGCACGATGCCAAGCCGAATAACGTGTTAACCAGTACCTGACCGGGTTGTGGAGGTCCGACAGGCAGTCTCTTTATGTAAAACACTGGTCTTCAGCTGCATCGAGTTAAACTGGAAGCCGACCCTGACATAGTTGGGAAAAAGGCTAGGCAGATGGAAGATGATGAAGTAAACTTGTAAAAAAACTTAAACTTTGTTATGGCTGACTTTGATCCAGTCGTCTTCACAGTTAGTAAAAATAAATTTGGTAAGAATGGGTGCAATACGATTTCGTTAAGCCGTTGGTCCCGGCTGTCATTTGTAGATCTTTGACAGTCGTTACTTGTAGTCAGAAGCCCGAAAGTCTGACAACCAGTTTAACCAAGGGGTATCATGTTACCCAGTTACTGGGTTGTGGAGGTCAGACAGGCAGTCGCTCCATGTAAAACACTGGTATTCAGCTGCATCCGGTTAAACTGGAAGCCGACCCCAACATAGTTGGGAAAAGGCTAGGCAGATGATGATGATGGGTGCAATACGATTTCAGTATATTTGTAATCTTGTCCCAGCCATCAAGAATTACACCCCAAGACCATTTCTTCGCCGCTTTTTTCTTTCCTTAAGCCTTGTCCACAATCGTCATTATCAGTGTAGTCTTTTCCCAGCTATGTTGGAGACGGCTTGCAGCGTAATCGGTTTAATGGATACAGCTAAATACCAGTATTTTACATGGAGCAACTGCCTAGGTAATCTACACAAAACAGTGACCGTGTTACACATTTCCCCTTGATTACACTTGTTATGTTATCGGTAACGACTGTCAAAGATCTACAAATGACAGCCAGGACCAACACTGGCTAAAAATTCTTTCCAAGGCACAGAAGAAAAAAAAAAAAATCCTGCAAGAGATACTAGAACTCATTACCATTGGTATCTACACTCGTTTTCAAACGACAAGAATCTAATTGAAAAGATTTCATAAGTAAAATCGTGGTAAGGTAACATTTCTTTGAAAGAGATCTTTTGATAATTGAAATTGAAATGAAATATTATACAGCGCTCTTTCTCTTTCCTACTTATACAACATTTTGCTGTGTTTGAGAGGGTCTAGAATTGTTTTTTTTTTTGTAACAACTTAACTACCATTTATATACATTATGAATAGCAATAAAGATTAGAAAAACTGTTATTTTTCTTAGCTAGATATTTTTTAGCGACAACCCTAGAGCTGGTCAACGAAGTGGATTTGTTTGGTTGTTTTATGCAGCTGCAAGACTTAGCGTAAGCTTGTCTAGCGGTCCACTTGAAATATTGCCACCTGCCTTTATTTACGTCTTTATACGTTGCTTATGCATATAATTATGTACTTACATAACTTAACTTAACATGAGCCATTTTTCGTGTTAAAATATGTCACTTTGACCTTCAATATCTCTAGTATGTTCTAGAGAAAAAAACTATCCCAGTGATGGGTAGTATATGTCCATTACGAATGAGTCCATTTACGTTGAAAGTCTTTTCACACCCTATAGTGTATCAAACTACTATTTTAGCGTTTACTTCGGATTGACAGGAAATATAAACTACTTAAACCGTTTTTTAATTTGTATTTTAGAATTAAACTTTAGAATTAACATATTTTTAAAACTTATCATGTCAAAGTCAAAGTCAAAGTCAACTCGTTTATTTCAATTAGACCCATAACAGGCACTTTTGAACGTTAACTTACAAAATAAAATAAATTAAGAGAATGATTCTAATTGCACATTCCAAATGGTAGTTTCGTATGGAGAAGAATGTGCAAGAAACTCCATACTTACTCTTTTAAAATAGGATTATGTGTAATTAATACACCGCGTTCGTACATTATATAACTTCTGAGAAAAAGCTGAAATTGTATCTGTTATTATCTACAACTTTGTCAATATGGGACAATTTGTGAGTTTGGATTAAACTTTAGGATTAACATATTTTTTCATACTTATCACGTGTACATAATATACAGCGTTCGTACATTATATAACTTCAGAGAAAAACCTGAAATTGTATCTGCAAATGTTGTTTACAGGTGGCGTGGCTAGAGAGAATATTCAGCAGCAACGCCACATTAATATGCTTTTTTCTTTAAAATTAAAAGTCGTACATTCAAAAACAATGCATGTACATCATGTACGTCAGCGGTACATCAAAATGGGTTGTATCAAAATAAAAAAAAATAAGGTGGCGTTGCTACAGAGCACAACACCATTTTTCATCATCCTTGCTTATGTAATAAGAATGTGTGTTCTTCTGTTGTCGAGAATGTCACACTAAATATTTTTTTAATTACTTGTGGCCCGACTGTCAAAGCAACAATGACAGCGTCATACCGGTATGACAGCCGGTTGTAACGGCCATGCCTTTCGAGTTGTACAGACGGCAGCACATCAAATTACCCCAAATTTAATTTTGAATACTTGACAGGTTTTCCCAATCATAAATGAACTTTATTCTATTCGTAATCAAGTTGTAAAGTCGACGGCCTGGTGATCGAGAGATAGTGCGTTCGATCCTTAACCATAGCACTATTGACGTGAACCCGTGATGCTGAGATAGGCCCTTTTTGGTCTCGCACAGGACATTTTATTATTATCATGACGTTTTCATTTCTCGGAACCCTTGGGTTCTGGACCTTTGAAAGGCGTGCGAGGGGCCGAAGCCAACTCGCAGAGGCCCATTGTCATCTTAATAAAATGGGGCACCAACCGCAGATTTTCCCTGTATGCATTACACAAGTGCACCCAAGGAAAACCTACGGCTGGTGTAAGACTATTGCTGACTGGCAACAAAATTACTGGACTAAGGGCAAGGGTGGCTAAAATGGACTGGATCCCTAGATCTATGATAGACTATGGCCCCTGCCTCATCAATGTTAGGTATATATTTACACAGATTAAATGGCAGGGGGTGACTTGCACATATTATTATTATTTTGTCTTTTGTTTTTTAATCTTTTCTTGTTTTTTTCATCATCTGTATTGTTGTTCTTTTGTTTTATGTTCTGTGCGTCCAAAT